>JAPTHN010000008.1:14910258-17310258 GCA_026936325.1 Platynereis dumerilii | reverse complement strand
TATTGATCTTGTGCAATTAAATTTTTTTTTTAAATCTGGGTGCAACTTTATTTAGTTTTTCAAACTCTGTTGTGTTCCGTCTCGCTGTTTTGTGTCCTTTTTTTTTAATTGATTATTCACAATAACATTTAAAATGTATATATACTTCTACAACAAGATAAATAAATATATCTATCTATATCTACCTATATCTAACTTGACTTGGCTCTTTATTCCATTCCGTTAAGAATGTGGGCTCCGAATTAATGTTAATGAACACACTAGTAAACAAAGTGGCAAGTAGTCCATGATATTATTTTGCCTTTCGTTTTGCTCAGCACTTATTAGTATATCTCTTTCAAGAAAAAGTTCAACAATATTCATGGTATATTTAGATAAATGCTGTTATTGTTGTTTTATTACTTTTCATTAGAAAAAAGATAAAGTCTTATCGATATATATACTTTGTATGTTATAATAACGCGGATTAAAAGTTTGTTGAATTATTTGTAAAGGCTCTTCCTTTAGCTTATTTCAATAGTATAAGCATAAATGAAATTACCACTTCATCAACAGTATACAACAAGAATTACATAAAAACCAAACAACGAGGAAGTCCTAACTTGGCCTCCTTTTCGCTCTAAGCAAGTTTGTAAGTCAATTATGAGTTCTCTTGAAGCAACCTGAAAATAGGATTAGTGGAGCACATATTGATTGTAACAAGCTGTGGGTTTTGGCCACTCAACCAACAAGCTGCTTTAGAACCTGATTTAGAGAAAACCTGTCAAGTGCGCCTAAAAGATGTGGCCTCCGGGAATGTTGTGAATCTATTTACTGCAGAAGACAAATAATATAGGCTTATATCATATGGTTAGCCAGAATACTCGCTGCTGATTGGCCGACAGCCGTGCAATATTCTACGATATTGCACGCATGTTATTGCACGCTCATTTTAACATGTAAGACATTGGACGGACCTGAGAGGAAGCACCACGTTTCAGTGCTGCTGCAGCCACAACCAGACAAAAAGATTGTGTTTTTCCACTTTACTAAAAGATTCATTGCATCGCAACGGAAGCAGATAGAAAGCTGGTTTTAACGGCAAAAGATGCGTCTATTAAAGGGCTAATCGGATATCAACTTTTTGTACTGCTTATGTAATTTGTTTTATCAGAATAAAGCATTAAGTGGCCGAAAAACGGCATTTTTGCCGATTTTTTTGTGATTTTATTGTGTTTAGACGTCAAAAGTCTGCTATAAAGTTTTTCAAAAAAATCGAAAATTAAATCTATCATCAAGAACATCATTTTTGGATTCCTATAGTGTGAAATTTTTTTTGGTGAGTGAAATATTCATCCATTTCTAGTGAGATGCATTTTAAGTATGTGGTTCAAAAGAAACACAAATTGAGTCTTGCAGCAGCAACAATTTCGTTTCTTGGTTTTAAATATTTAAAGAAAGTCACAGCACAGCAATGGAAATAGATAGAAAAATGATTGTAGTGGCGAAAAGATGCGTATATTAAAGGGTTAAGTAGATATCAACTTTTAGTACTGTGTATGTTATTTGTTTAATCAGAATAAAGCATTAAATGGCCGAAAAACTATTTTTTCCCCCCATTTTTCAGTGACTTTGTTGAATCTAGAGGTCTTAATTAAGTCTGCCACACAGTTTGAGGAAAAAAATTAAAGAAGACCAATCATCAAATATATCTTCTGTGGATGCCAAAAGTGTGAAACATTTTTTGTCAGTGAAATAGTCATTGATACTACATTTCAAACATGGTAAAAGAAACACAAAAAGAGTTTTGACATCAGAATTCCGGCCCTTTTCTTAGCATTTCCCAAAAAAAACCCATATGATATAACAGTTATTGCACATCACCTCGTGCAATATCAGTTTTTATGGCACATCGGTGACTAATATTGCACTCGGGCTGCGCCTTCGTGCAATATTAGTCACCTCGGTGCCATAAAAACTGATATTGCACTCGGTGCTGTGCGATAACTGTATAATATTACATGTTGGAAATGTAAAGGAAACTTGGTGACTCATTTTCATTTTTGCTTGTTGTATGTCCTTCAATGCTTGGAAACTGAATACCCCAAAATTGGCAATTAGTGCAATCATGAAGCATTGCTGATCAAACTAGAATAGATCTAGGTCAATTTCAGTAGTCTATTCTCTTACTGCTTTTACAGTAACCCCCCCCCCCCCCCGAAGCAATAGGTTGTGTGACCATGCTACATACCCACAAGGTGCTGACAGGGCCGGATTAAGGTAGTGTGAGGCCCTAGGCTGAACCTCAATGTGAGGCCCCTTGCTGGATCTGACCTGAGGCCGCCAATCACCGCAAAATTTTCGCGCTAATTCCCACTTCTGTTTGTCGGCTTAAAATTTATATCTTAAAATTGTCATTTAAAAGCCATTAAATGCTTGATTGCAAAGTTATCTGTACAAAAATACATACACTAGTAACAAGATTGAATCATTGTATTTTATGTTGTTCTACTTGATTTGATATACTTTTCATTGGTGCAATTTCACGAGACTACGCAGCTCCTTTATTCTCAATTGTACAATTATTGTAATTGCATAAATTTAGGCAGGACATTTTACTTTTTTTGGCAAAAAAGGAAAATATCTGCAATAAACATCAACATTTTTCCAATAATCATGAAAATATCTGCCATAATTGTGAAAAATGTGCCAAAAAAGCCCAAAAATGTACTAGAATCGAAGAAAATATAAGAAATTTTACTTTTATTCTAGAATAATAGCACATTTTCATCCAACTGTTCCACCAATATTTCTGAGACAGTCGTAGAGATTTCACCAATAGTCCCGAAAATGTTTACAATACCTAATTGAAGAATTTTTTTTACAATAATTGTAAATTCTCCTTGTGACATCAATTTCAGCATTAATCATACTAATTTGATGATAATTGCAGAAATTTCTTAGGTTTTACGACATATTTCTAAGACTATTGCAGAAATATTAACTATTATTATTATTGCTGAAATTCCTTCTGTAATTTCATATTTCTGTAATAATGGTAATAAATTTGGGATAGCATGGAACTTCTGGGATTGTCTTACAAATTGTTTATGTCTTTTCTGCCAAATTTCCGCTTGTGTAATTGTACGATTGAGTCCAGAGGAGCTTCATATGATATTTTCTTTAAACAGGTATTTCTAGGCTACACGATCCGTGATTATAAATTTGGGGCCCCTTAATACGCATTCGAGTTCAACTCTTCCTCTTACTTTTTCTCAATTTAATTTTGACTTAAAATTCCCAAATTGACATGTATGGACATTTTATTTTATTTTTTCACCAAATGTGAGGCCCCTCTGAGATGTGAGGCCCTAGGCAACAGCCTACTCAGCCTAATGGATAATCCAGGCCTGGGTGCTGACAAGAATGAAAAATATCAAGGATTATATAACAACATCTACTATAATAGGAACAGCCGGAACTTCAAAATCTATTTTGGAAACAATGTGATTGAGTGTTGTATCTTAGCAATTTATCTTGCTGCTACATCATTCATAACCTGAAGTATACATCAGAGACACTTTATAACTCAGAACCTCATTCAAATTTAATTATGTCTCCTCCTCCACATTTCCTCCTGGAAAAACAGACTGCATGTATGTTTGTCATAGTGAGGGTTAAACAAGAAAATCTTTTTCAAAAAAATAATTAGCTGGCTGTAGTAATAACAGATTTCAAAATTTATAACTGGTGGTTTTGTCATAAAAATGTAATCTAAATGGAATACGGAAATCACCTATGCCATGGCAACCCCATGTAATATACATCTATGTATGTGTCTCTGCATCTATGTACGTGTCTATGCATCTACTGATCTATCAAGCCATGGTCACTAACTGTTGGTCAGTTGGTCATTAACTGTTAGTCATTAACTGTTGTTCAGATGGTCTCTAACTTTTGGTCACTAACTGTTGGTCATTGGCTGTTGGTAACTAACTGTTGGTCACTAACTGTTGGTGCACTAACTGTCACTAACTGCTGGTGCACTAACTGTTGGTCACTAACTGTTGGTCACTAACTGTTGGTCACTAACTGTTGGTCACTAACTGTTGGTCACTAACTGTTGGTCACTAACTGTTGGTCACTAACTGTTGGTCAGTTGATCACTTACTGTTGATCATTAAAATTGTCACTAACTGTTAGTCACTATCTAACTGTTAGTCACTAACTGTTAGTCACTAACTGTTGGTCACTACCTGTTGGTCACTAACTGTTGGCCGCTAACTGTTGGCCACTAACTGTTGGTCAGTCAGTCACTAACTGTTGGTCAGTCAATCACTAACTGTTGGTCAGTCAGTCACTGACTGTTGGTCAGTCAGTCACTAACTGTTGGTCACTATGGTAGGTGTATTTGGGCCATTAATGCCCCAATCTTCACTGCAATTAACATATATTTTTAAGGCAACAGTAAATATTTCCACAAAGTTGGCACCCTGCCAAAACCTCAGACTTGCGTTGTCATGAGTGGTCGAAAGAGTAGCTGGCTCTGAAGAATAGTTCTCTCATAACAGAGATATTCATACAGATTGATATGCCAGCTAAAAAACAGGCTTGGTTGAGCTGTGACTACAGAGTGGAGCAACATTGCACGAACACATTTCACTCTCAGATAGGGCTTTCTGAAAAACATCATCTTGAAGCTGGAAAAAGTATGGTAGACAAAGAAAACTGAGAAGGCTTGTTTACCTCTTGGGCTAATGCGTTTACAAAAGGTAGACTAAATGAAAGATTGAAAGGAGGACTCAAAAGGCAAAGAGCTTCTGTTACAATATTGAACACATATTCTGAGTATTTTTTAAAAAGGAATTTCGACTGGGAGTCAGTGGTAGACCATGCAATTTTGTAGTATCATGAATCATGATCATGGTGCAACAACGTGGCAGCACTGTACATGTGGTACATGACTTCCTGTTTGATCAAAACATTGGCTTGGAGAAAGCACATGTTTCACAAAAAGTCAATTCATATAAAATCAAATTGCTGTCAGCTGTAGAAAACACATACAAGTGGTGTATTTAGTCACTGTGGACAAATCCTATGCAAAGTGCAACCTTGAAACATCTTTGATATTTGATTAACAGCCTTCAAAGTTTCAATGTGAGTTGGCAAAAAATTCTGTGTTGACATGGCCATAGGAGAATTTATATCTTACCTTTTCTATGAATCTGTATCCTATGATTTGTCCTATTAGCAATTCCAAATATATGTATCCCATGCAATATAAATATAGTCCATGAACAATTCCATGTGGATAAATGGATGCACAAAAGCTCAAATCAGAAGTTCTTTGGCAAAAATTCCCTGGCTCTGTGAGCCTCTTACACATTTTCTTATACTCTGACAATGTTTAAAGGGGCTCTGTTGCAAAATAGCAAGCTGGATTATCCTGCTTAGCATTGTTTGGCATTGACTGTTTGTTGTAAAACCCGTTTCGAACCTCAGTTCAGTGGAGTGCAACAATGTCTCTGTGAATTCGATATGTGTGGTTGTGGGACCATGCATGATGTGCGAATTTTTACAGCAGTTGTAGCATAGATGTATATACAGCCATTAGGCCGGCCCACAATAAATTCATATGATGATTTGCATGCCAAAGCATTTTGAACTGTGGAGCTGGCTGTTAATTTAGAAGTTTTGCTGATTGCCACAAAAAAGAGTCTTAAAGGCAAACACTCGTCGAAATCCTACTTTTAATAAGCATATCTTTCAATGAAAGAATCTGATGTTGCAATTGCAATCAGCTAATATTTCCCAAAATCAGTTTTTGCATAGATTAGGAAAAAAATTATGAAATTGGCATTTCAGCTCAATTTTGTGGTCCTTCATAATATTCAGTCAGCTGTGCAGTGACGTAAGGCAGGGTGACCACCCCCCTCCCTCCTCAGATTGAATGGACAGTGAGACTCTTTCAATCTTGAACACCAAACAATACTGTGATATACCTGATTGGATAAATTGATTCTGTTGTAAAGGTGACAAAATGATGTAAGAGAAACTGAAACCGTGAAAAATATTTCCAGAAGAGTTCAATCAACATCGCTGTCAATCAACATTTTGCCTTGTGTGCTGATTGGCTGTTTATGTGTTTTGTGGGGTCAGAGAATTTAACAGTGGTCAATTTGTTCCATATGTGACATGTCCAGATCGCATCTTATGATTCAACTATTGGTCAACAACCTGATAGATACAAGTTCAT
Organism: Platynereis dumerilii; assembly: GCA_026936325.1. Taxonomy (NCBI): domain Eukaryota; kingdom Metazoa; phylum Annelida; class Polychaeta; order Phyllodocida; family Nereididae; genus Platynereis; species Platynereis dumerilii. The sequence continues at coordinate 17,304,023 of JAPTHN010000008.1, read as the reverse complement.
TTGTTCATGGACAGACGGACTAATAGATAGATAGATAGTAAGATAGATAGATAGTAAGATAGATAGATAGTAAGATAGATAGATAGTAAGATAGATAGATAGTAAGATAGATAAATAGTAAGATAGATAGATAGATAGATAGATAGATAGATAGATAGATAGATAGATAGATAGATAGATAGATAGATAGATAGATAGATAGATAGATAGATTGTGTAAAGGATATTGTTTTTTTAACGTTTCTCAGTCAGAAAGGTTTAAAGAAAAATGTTTAATCTATTAAAATGCCCATGTTGTCTCATTTTGCGCTCTGAGATTATCAATTTTGGTCCAGGCCAGTCACTGTTCATTTTAACCTTGAGATACTCAATGTGTGATTTTGGATGCAAAACTGATATATTAAATTGAAGCTCACAATTCATCACAGTTATACATCGTCTTGATTGTTTGCAGGTGTCGTGTCTAATATATTTCACAGCTTTGCCTATCAATTCCAAAGCTCATAGAGTATCACATGTATTTGTTTATTGAAAACCCTGTCTCACGTCAGTGGAATGCTTGTCTTCCAGTAGGTGTCGTTTTTTACTGTGCCAAAGTTATAGCCAAAATCGAAAAATAAAAGTGAGTTTTTAATGGGTTTATCTTGGACCAAACTTGCAAGGACCACTATAGTGTTTCTACAAATATAATGCTTGAAGCTCCCAACTGATAAAAAATATGCATGATTGTGGCCCTTTAATAAGTGTTTATTAACCGGTAACGAGAAAAATGACTTGAGCAGAAATGGTATACATGTTGTAGAGATAGTGAAGGATTTTTGATATGAGAAGCAGTAGCCTTAGCTTCAAACACGCCCAAGAACTACAAATTAAGATAATCAAATGAGAAACTGATTACAGTCTCAGGACAAAATTGGTGTCCTAGTTATGCCAATTTTGCAATGATTGACTAGGAGACCAAATGTGTAGGCCATTTGGTCTCCAAGTTACTATGTTAAAAAATGCACTGTGTCTACTACTTTTATAGACTCTTGAGAGTCTATTCCTACCATAGAAATACATGGAACGGACATGAGGCTCTGGCAGATGAAGCAACAAATCCACCATCTTGGAACTGCCCTGTATCCTGGCACAATGTAACCGTGATGTCACCAATAACAGTGATGTCACGTATTACAATGACATGACGTCTCATCATAATTAGTCTATTGGGACGTCATGTCTCAGGGCAGTTCCAATATGGCGGATTTGGTGACCTCATCTTAAGTTGGCATCATACAGCCTCATATCCGTTCTATGTATTTCTATGATTCCTACAGTCTGGCTGATGTTTATCCATCCTGAACCTTTATCATTTTAGGACGTACGTTGATGAAACATTCTAATAAAGAAAAGAACCCTAAAAAATTACTTGCAAGAACTCTTAAAATATAAAATGGTATACTGCACCCAAACATATAAAAGATCTTCTAGACTTATAGACAAGTAATTAACTTCATAAGCCTGTACTTACAATAGGTATGCTTGATTAGCTTCATTCAACAAAATTTATATGGTACTCATGGCAAGCTGCAATCAGAGGCAACCTTGATCTCCAAGCAATTAGCCAGCGAATTGCTCGGATACTTTGATAAGACAAGACGAATGTTTCAGAGAAAGCTTGGGCCGTAATAATAATAAAATATATTTATTTAGGATATCGACCAGTAAAATCTGTTTTACAAACTGGTCCTGCATAAAAATACAAATTGCAAATATAACTTATATACATACAAACAATAAGTTAAAGGCAATGAAAAAATAAACTGATGAATAATAAAAAAATTAAAAAAAATGAGTAGGGGAGAGCGGGGCACAGCGAGACGGCAGGCACAGTGAGACAAAGCCCATAGCATCTATACTGTTTACTGGTCAACCCTTTTTTGTATGGTAAAAAAGCAAGTAAGTGAGAGGCTGTCATATATCCTGAATGCCTACACATCATATCGAGAGTGAAATTTCAATATTTTGGTTTTTAGCCAGTAAAAGTAAATAATTTTGCTGAATGCCCTTTTGTTACAATTCCCAAGAAAAATAGTATAATGCATATCAACTGCCAGGGATTCAAACGTTGGTTATTTGTCTTAGTCTAGTGAGATGACGAACCACAATGCAGGCATCCAGTCCACAGGATTCAAAAATTTTATAAATTCAAATTCAAATTCAAATTCAAAATTCAAATAATTTTATTTATACTCGATAAAATAGTGTAGCAAGCATGCTAATGATCGAGAGAGAAAAATATTTGTACAAGTGATAGAATATATACGAAAAGGAATATTTACAAATCAAAATTTTGGATTTAAAAATTAACTTAATACATACATCAGGTCTCTAAATTAACTCACTTTTCAATTGACATATAGAACGCATTACTTAAACACAACTTCAAAATATACCTTGACATTGAACTTATGAATTATAAAGAACAAAAATAATAATATAGAAATTTGACAAAATTGTGACGGCACGGCCTAGACTGCGATGCAGCAGGCGGTGCAGTTACAATTGGGACCTTCCGAAGTCTTTCACATCTTTTTAAAGACTTGGATATTTGTTGCGCCCTTGATATTGCTAGGTAATATATTCCATACATGCGGACCATAATAAGAGAAAGTATTTCTGCCATACCTTATTTTGTTGAATTTCGGTAATGATACTTTAAAGCCATCTCGTAAGCTGTAATCACAATCTTTCTCATCTACCATTTCCTTCCTAAAGTTTGGATTTATAGAGTGTATTGTTTTACAAACTTCACATGCTATGGCCTTGATACGACGGATTTGTAGTGTTTCATGGTCTTAGTGTTTCAACATTTCTCTATATTCGGTCTTGAAATCATTATATATAAATCGTAATGCTCTTTCTTGTACATATTCCATCTTTCGCATCATTGTCACACTGCAGAAATTCCAAACAATTGGACAATAGTTAAAATTTGACAAGACAAACGTTTGGTACACAACTTTCTTTTCTTCAATGCTAAATATATTCTTGAATCTGTATATAGCACATTCAACTTCCTTCCTGTCTTGATACACAGGCTAGCAACACGAAAATAAAATTTAAGTTAGTCATCAATAGTAATTCCTAGAAATTAGCTGTATTATCTCTTCGTATTGTGGTATCATTTATAACCACTTGGTCTGGTATAATATCAATAAACAGAGCTGCTTGGGGCAGAGTGAGACAGTTTGAGGCAGGGCTCAGTGAGACATCACAAAATACACCCGAAACAACATTAATGTAATGCATGGCTCCCAATTCACTATTAAAAACACTTGACGAGCACGCACATAACTCAAAGTTTCTCCAAACCTGTAAAATGTAGGAACCTGAATCTACTTGACAATAGACCCAACATCATTATCTATAATGTGGACCTGATCTCATTAACTCGTTACTGCCAACATTTTGGAAGACTAGAAAATAAAAAAAGTGTCTCACTGTGCCCCGCTCTCCCCTAGATCGTAATAATAAGTTTGCTATGTATTGCAACATTTGCATCCTATGTTTAAGAAAGCATCTTTAGAATGGCTGATTATAAAGAGAATACTATAATTCTAACGCAACATTTGAGGAGTCTACACTGAAGAGCATTTTTTAAGAATTTTCGACCAGGCGAACTTCATAACGCATGATTCTGTTCCTACATTTATTTTTTAATATTTTTTGCCCTGTTTCATTTTCATCCAATTTTGTTTTCTATTTTAATTACAGCGTAGCTATTTTATACAGATTAAAGGTAAAGTACACATTATTAAATGGTTCCTAAAGCAGCTTTGAGGCCCCAGTTAGGGGGGCCTCATGCCCCATGCCATGGGGGGCCTTTTGCCCCAAACCCACATATTTTAATTTTATCTCTTTATTTTGAACTTAAATGCAAAAAAAACATAATGTGAATCATATTTATGTGATGGTCATAAAGTTACAGATGATTTCATATTTGTAGACTTTTCTAAAATAACAAAAAAATTGCAAAATTTTTGGTCTCACATCAGAAAATGCTGCCAGGTGATTGGTCAAGCTGCACATAGCTTGTCACCTTTTTTCAGTTTGCTTCAAGCAGGTGATGTTGGCAGGAAAAAATCATAATTTCAACCAATATACTGTTGCAAAGGCCAACTTGGTATTGTTGCAGTTGTTCACAGGTGTCAAACCGCAATCCACATGAACCCTCACATTTCCTTGTGAACTGTTGTATTTGATAATAAATCAGTCTCAAGCCAACTCTGAATGTTTCAAGGGGGGGGGGCACTTATTTTTCAAAACATGATTGTTGAATAAAATTTTAACAAAAGAAAAGGGTGGTATTACAAAATATTCATGAAACCAAAGGGGGGTATCACTTTCGGCAGACAGTTCCATCAAAACTGCCACCCTCCCCCGCCATTCATAAATTCTGAATGGTCCCACAGGACAGGAGGATGATCCAGTGATGTGGCCAACATTCGTGAGAAAATCATAGCGGGTATCAAACCAGGGACCCAGCGATTGGTAGCCCATTGTCATGTCATCTGAGCAGAGTGTTTGTTTGTTTTCTGTAAAAATAATCATTATGCAAATCATCTGAATGCACAGTATTGGATTTGAGAATGTGTGTACTAAAAATGTGTGAAACACAAACAGAAACTGTCACTTGAAACAGCTAGAGTCAAGTTTCATTGAGGAGATCAATGGATTAGAAAGCCATGGTCACCCATGTAAAACGCTGTGTCACTTTTCAGGAGAGAGTGGTGTCATACCTTCTCTCAACCAATGAAAATTGCTGGAAAAATTATAGATTTTCTGCCACTGGTGTGTACAAATATGAAATCATCTGTAAGCAATGCAGATATCCATTATCCTTTATAAATTTCGAAAATTATTTCTGACAACCCCTTTCAAAGAGTTAATCAAAGTTACAAAAACCATGCACATTTTATTTGTTTCTTTAATTTCTACTATGGTTTAGTGCTGTTTGCATCGAAAATGTGTGACGTCACCTAAAAAGCCTCTAGCTTCAATCCTATCAATAAGAAAACACACCAAAAATGTAAGGGGGGGGGGGACCTCTCACCTAACCCGGGCTTCTTGCTTGCCCCGCCCAATTCTATACATCATTCACTGGAATGTTAAGACTTTCGGGAATGTATAGCTGAAGTTACTTCAACATAAGTGGAGATTGTATGACGGGTTAAATAATAAGAACAAATGGTTTCTGTGGTGACCTCTTCAGATGTACCCAATACGTTGTAGAGATCTTTGGTCCCCGGTACACATGAGTGCAAGGTGAAAGCACAGTAAGCGCCTCAATATTTGGCCCCTATGACCTAGGAATTATTTTCATCAGAAGTGCAAGTGTAGTACATCAATTTGAACCTAATAATGTCAAGAATACAGAATTATGTTTGTCTGATAAAGCAAGACAGGTATTTGCATGGCTGCTATGAACTACATTATGAAAGTTCCATGAAAATCTAGGTTTTTCTGCTGAAATGGACCATTGGCTTTTCGACAGTTTTCGCTGATGTGATATGGACAGTTTGCATGAACTGTGACAAATTCAACTTTTGAGCCTTGTCAGCATTCACTAGAATAATCTAAATTTGTCACTAAACATGGTATCACTGCTTTATTCGTGACATACCAGACCTCCAAACATCAGTCCTCAGACTAATTTGAACATTTTTGCGGATGTAATGGACTGACATTTACATTTTTTAGCCTGGTGTCCAGTGTATAAGTTAAAATCATTGTGTTTTTTAATTTTTCAGTTACATACATAGGTAGAGAGAAATAGACATGCATTTCCATCTCAGTTGATGTGTTAGCTGGTCTTTAATTCATTTAAATTACCCAAAAATCAGTTGTGGACGTAATGGACGGACATCATTTTTAGCCATTAAAGCTTCTTATATCTTACACTGTACAATCATCAGGGGCCATTGGAATTTTTTTGCTGAAATTCATTAAACCAATATCATATTTAAGCAAAAGCACCAAATTTGGCTAATTATTACATAAAAATACCCTCCAGCTAGCCTGATGAACCCCTGACTGTAAATTTGCAAAAATATGGTTACAGGCAGACGTTTCCTTTGGACGTCATGGCTGCCATAATCATCATATTGAAAAGTCAGCCAATGGTCCCTACAGAAGGCCAGGGAGGTACAGTAAACAGATAATGTCACCGGCAGAATGTGAACTGAATATTAGGCTACAGCATTGCTGCAATAGATGGTGCTTCAGAAAAAGGGCCACTGGTTACATGCTAAAATTGACAAATTATGCCCTCTTTAAAGGTCTGCCCAGAGCATGGTTTTAATTGTATGCTCATGAAAAATGCCTAAATTTCTCAGATTTACTTGTTGATCAAGCTTAAATACTGCACTGTTTCTTCTTTATGTCGGAAATTGGTTTCTAGGACCCTAAATTTACTTTTATCTGACCAAAACGCAATTGAGGCCTTTACTGTGCTTTCACCCTGCAATAATTTTCTAACGTTATAGCAAACAACAAACATACATCTTTTGAATAATATATTTATCACGCCGAGGAAAAGTTGAGAATGGATAAGAATATAAAGCAGACTTTGGTATTTATGATTAATCATCGTTGAAGAGACAGAAATTGAACTAGTTCAATCATCCATTATGTAGTGGTTTTAATTTCGCAGAGTAACCAATGGGGTGGCCAGTCTTTAGGTTTCACAAACCCAACAGTGATTTTTGCCTTGGTCGATTGCGCCACTGTGCAATTGTAGGTGCAAGCAAACATTCCATTCACAAATTGGTCATCTAGAAGGGGACATTCTCCAAGAGGAAAGAAGACCATGATGCCAGATTTCTCACAAGAGGGCACTCCATACAAGACAAGTTGCAAGTTTGGACGAGACCAGTCGTGGATGAGCATGCGAATGAAGGTACTTGGCAGGGTAGCAGTTATCTGAAAAGTGGAAAGTCAGAGTTCTATTAGAACACACATATATAATTATGTAAACATGAGGTCAGATGTTGCAGTAGTAATCTGCCATAGGAATCCATTTTAAACACATTTCAAGGAGGCATTTGCGATATATAAAGGTGGTAAACATAACCCTCGAGCTGGCCCTCCGGTTACATTCACAAACTTGGCTTTATATATCTCCATACACCACACATACTCAAGGTATAACTACTAGTGTGGGCTGAAAATAAACATTTTTTTTGGAATTTCAATATGCCAGTGGTACAGAAATTTGGTTATGGCCAAAAAATGAAAATTGGTGCAAAAAACAATTTGTGGCATGCTATTTGTACTGCGCTACTCTGGCTTTTATGAAAATGCAACATTTGAGGAGTCAATAGTCCATAAACAGGTCACTAATATTTAAGATTTATCCATTTCTGGGTATATGTTGAGAATCACAATTTGGCTTTATTTGCTAAAAATTGCCCCAAAAATTGATAATATCTGAATTGACCACACAAAAATGATTCCAAGCAAATTGTGAGCACTATGAGTCCTCCCTAACGTCATAAAAAACACTTCTAGCATATTATCTGCACCGATTTGGGGGTTCAGTTTCCAGTACAAGGGCAATTCCGTTAAGTCAGATTTACAGCTTTGACACTTCAGCAGTTGTGTAGCTCTACCATTGCACTTCAGTTATTTCATTTTTAAATAGGGACGAGTCCAGGTAATAGGGGTATCAGGCAAGCCATCAACCAAAGCTCCAAGTACGACAGGAGCTGAGCTACAAGCAGAAATGTCATTGTGTTGGACATGCATAGGCGTATCGGAGGGGCGGGGCAGGGGGGGGCCCCCCAAAAGTTTGGGAAACAGTAAGATTCGGGCAAAAAGGCTAAAAAATTTGAGCAGATAATTAAATAATCACTATTGAAAATTATTGATTTCCAGGCAATTTCATTTGAAATGGTATTAAAAATCTAGATCTTGAAATTCGGGCAAATGTCGCTCGCCCCCCGAAAAATCGCACGTGCCGTACGCCTATGTGGACATGCATTGTGTGAGTACGTCCAACACGATGACATTTCACCTTGTAGTTCAGCTCCTGTTGCATATTTTCATATTTTTTAGCAATTTTTAGTAAAAAAAATCCATATTCTGATACTCAACATTTACCCAGAAATGGCTATAGGCTTGTCTTAAATATAAGCGACCTGTTTATGGTGTTTCATATCCAAAATGGCCCTCAAAGAAGATATTTATGTACGTCATTGAGCCTTTTGAAACCCAGGAGGCTGACTCCGGCAAAAAAAAAAGGTCTAAAAAAACCATGCAAAATGGCTGAAAATATGCATTTTTATAAAAGCCGGAGTGGCCCAGCACAAATTGCATGACACAACATTTTGTTTGCACCAATTTTTACTTCTTGGCCATAAACAACTTATTATAAAACGAGCATATTGAAATTCCAAAAAATGTTTTTATCAGCCAACCCTAATGTATACTCACCTGTACACAGGTGCCGGAGTCATTGTCATTAATGATTTCATTTGCAGTGGCATTCAGCGGAAACATAGGAAGTTGCATGGATTGGTCACATCGCTGTGGTTCTGTCTTTGGAAATTCGAGATCAACTGCAACACAAGACAGTTAATAAACCATGCTGCAAGAAACAATGCATTAATCCCTCACTGGATAATGATTCACATTACTACCCCTCGTGAACATATACAATGTATATATATATATATATATATATATATATAACCTGTTCATTTTAAACATGTTTGATAGTTTCACCACCTTGTTTAATGTTCATCGGATATCGATTCCATGTATTTTATTTTCAGTTATGTTGTAGTACATCAGACAAAATTTATTTTACAGTCAGGAAATTTGATATGCAAAAAAGTGGACAGTTGCACTGCGAAAATGGCACTTCGTGGCCCATGATATCTGATGAGGTGTCATCTTCTCCACATTCAACTACATTCAATTTCAAAATAAACACAATTTATCTGGTTTTATAAGAATCGAGTACATCAATGCTTGATCTCATCAAACAGTTTTCGCCAAAGACTTGTGAAACGTGCCTTAGTAATTATTAAGAATTTACCATTACATGGTAATTAGGATTTACCATTACATGGTAAATTCTTACTGTTTTTGGTACTATTCTCGCGGTCAGTTTGCTCCGATTTTCACGAAAATTGGTCACAGGGTGCCTCTTGGACGAAAACTGGGCCATGCCCAAAAGAAATGACCTTGACCTATTTTTCAAGGTCACAGGTCCTTTCAAACATGAAATTTGGGAAATTTTTTTTTGAATCATTGTACAGGTCAGGTCTTAGTCAAAAGTACTAGGCTGTAATAGGGCGCTTACATTTTTGAAATCGCTCAAGCGGAACCCGAGCTACAGCAAAAACACCGTTTTAGGTTTATTTCCGGAATCTCAAGAACCGGAACAGATAGGAATTAGCTGATGGTGCCAGAAGATGGCCAGTATCTGGGGGCAGTGCTGCAATATTTTTTTATTCCAATATCTGCAATGGTTTGGCAACAGCGGCCATTTTAGTGGAATGAGTATGCGCGGTGCACGGTGTTGGTCTCAGAAAACCATGAAGGGGTCATTTTAGGTCATGCAAATTTTAATGAAATACCCCTAAGGTACCCCAAAATGTCTATACAGACCTTCAAATTTGACCTTGACCTCATTTTTCAAGGTCATTTGACCCGTCAAAGTTCAAATATGGGCGATTTTCAAAAATTCTGAAAATTATCATTTTTTTCACATATCAGTCTCATCTTCTGGTTTCTGGAAGGCGCCAGCCAGTTTGTTTGATGCCTGAAATCGGAATTCACATATCTTTTCATGCTGATTTGTTAAAAAATCACAAATGTTGCATACCATGTGTCATGTAAAAACACCCTATTTTTGCCCTGATGACAGGTAAATATTGATCCTACACTGTTCAAACAATATAATGACCCCCCCATAATCACGCACTGCCAATCTGGCAATAATATTTGTTTTGACCTAGAAAGGTATTTTCAATGTCAAATTCAAGGTCAAATATTAGGCGAAATTGGACATTTCAGACATTACATTTCTCTTTTAAAACAGGGAACCAACTGAGGGATTTGCATTATCTCTTCAGCATTTGGTGCCATAATACCCTAGAGGCCCCGCACAAAATTTGAAGGCCCTTCAATTGACCTACAATGCACAATTGAGGTCACAAGGTCAAGAAATGACTTGAAAATTGACCTGCTCATTTGTCAACATTGCACTTGTACCCATACTTTGACCGTCCGTATCTCCAGTTCTATCTAAGCTACAGGAAAAATAAAAACATATTTGGAAAGCCAATATTCTCTTCTAGTATTTGTTTCTATACATTTTAACGTATCTCTACTAGTTAAAAAGACCGCCAGACCCTGAAAAATTCATGTTTTCGGTCATGATTTTACATCTTCACATTTTATTTGCTTGGAAATCCATCTTCAAAAAATTCAATAATATTTGGGGGTGTAGTCCTAACACATTTACAGTAATTTGTGCAATTTCAAGTCTCTCCTCCCAACCGTTTGCCTTCTGCAACAAATTGAAGTTCAAAACTTGACATTTTCAGGGACCATTTTTCGATGAAATATCACAATTTTACCATTACTTCAATGGGCTCAGCTGTATCTCCGGTTCTAATAAAGCCACATGAATGACGCAATCAGTCTTGGAAAGCTCAGATTCCCCTCTAAATTTTATATTGTGTATTTTCTTGTAACATCGACAGGTAAAAAGATCTGCGAACCCTGAAAAATTCATCTTTCCAACACCTTATCAAATGACTGTAGCTGTGCAGAGACTGGAACATCAGCTTTCACTGTGCATCATGGTGGCACTGTGCATCTTGGTGGCACTGTGCATCATGGTGGCACTGTGCATCATGGTGGCACTGTGCATCATGGTAGCACTGTGCATCATGGCTGCACTGTGCATCATGGTAGCACTGTGCATCATGGTGACACTGTGCATCATGGTGGCACTGTGTATCACTATGGTGGCACAACATTACCAACACTGGAATAAAAGTCTTTTGCCTCTGCTCCATAAACTGGCATAATATGCATGTAAAAGCATGGTAAATTCTTAGTCACTGACCTTGGTCAGTTACAGGGTTCTAGTTTATAATTATATTCTAGCATATTCAGAAAAGAAAACCTTGTCATTATTCATTGGCAGGAAGAAAATCAACGGTCTTGGCTACATACTATAAATACATCATACTGCTGATTTTGATATGAAAGTAATCATTATTGTGAGTTATTATATCGATATTCTATGCAGTCTTTGAATAATTGGCAATTATTCTGCAGAAAAAAAAACCTCTTTGCTTCAAGAAATATTTCAATGCTGGTTCATTTAATCACGAGCAGCACTATTAATAAACAAACTCCGTAAGATTTGTTGACTTAGTGCTGATGTCTTAGAGTGAGACGGGACTCACAAGTTCTATAAAACAATCTATATCGTCAAAAATAATAATATGTTTGTAAATTGTGGTAAAAGAAAAGTTATGTTATTCAACAACAAAAGAAGAGAAAGCTCAAACCTCAATTTTTTCTTGAGCAAGCAGGATTATAGAAATTGTAAATTGTTTCAAATATCTTGGACGGGTTCTCACCTCATCCAAGAATGTTTATATCTCTATGCATGAACACATTGCTACTCAAGCAAAGAGAGTTATTCATTTACTTAATGAGAATGTTAGAAAAACAGGCTATTTGTAACCTCGACTCGCTCTTAAAATGTTTAATGCACATGTTCTGCCTATTTTAGAATACAACAATGAATTGTGGTTCAATGAAAAGAAAATTGATGTACATGTAATCGAAAGAATCCAGTTGAAATTTCTCAAAAATATGCTGGGGGTAAGGAGACAAACATCATCAAGTATTGGCACAATGGCTGACTGTTGCCTGTTCCCTCTTGCCGCTAGATGGAATATTTCAGCTGTAAAACATCTGCAAAGGCTGAAGTCTCCTGGTTGCCCTCCAGTTTTGTTTAAGTGTAGTGAGATACAGAAACAAATGCACACTTCCGGGAAACCGTATTGGTAATAAAAAGTTTGTGGGGCACTCAAAAAGCATAATATTAAAGAATCGTTCCATGTTCTTCATGCAATCCGCAAAGTTATGTTTGATCGAGCACACTCAGAACATGTTGCTAAATGACATTTCTGATATTACAACTAATCCGAAGCTGAAGAATAGATATGCATACAGAACCATACCTGAACTTAGGGTTACCAAAGAATATTTATCATTGTATAGCTCTTTTTAGAGACAAAAGTGCCCCTATGTCCGAGCTGAGGACCACTAATATGAAAACTGTGGCTTGAATGTAGTTGAGGATGAGAAATATCACTTGCTGGTCCGTCCAAGAAGGGAGCATCACAATCCCAAGTTGATTCATACTAAAGTGACACACATTAGTGATTTCTTTGTTTATGAAAATAGTCAGAAATAATGTCCGGCAAAAATCTCAGCAGCAAATCTCGCCCTAGGGCACTTTCTCCTTTCGTCATCAAATGACTAAATTCAGTTTTGCTATGAAGATGAAATTTAGCCTGACAGAGATTAAACTAAGCAACTATCTTATGACCTTCACATTCTTGGTAACTGTTGGCAGACTCCTGATGTTGTTTTGGGTAGGACTTCATTGGTGTGAATGGCATTTTCTTTTGTGTCTGAACTAATCAGATTAACCAAAAATGCTATGTATTTAGTGGCCAAAAGCCTTAGAATCATATGGTAATTAAATCACATATAATAGTGCGGTTCGTGTATTGTTTTCATCAGACATATTAAATTGGACAATATATATATATATATGTGACACATGTAAACTTGATATACATGGAAGTGTACTATTATATTAAATAGCAAACTGTTAATTTGTCTCCAAAGTCAGAGCCTAGCTGCAACGGCAGCAAAGGTTCTGGACATGACAATCAAACCTTGATTTGTTGTAGATTCTTCCATATTCATTCACTCATTCTTTTGCATATTAATTATGTTGTTGATATCTTGTGGTTCTTCTGAGCGGAGCTGAAAACAGTATTTTACATAATTGTTTCTAAGTTTCAAGATTTATCTCCAAGATTTCTCTGAAACGCTCTTGTCAAATCAAATTAAGTCAAATCAAATTTATTTATACTCATTTTTCAAAACAGGAAACATTAACTAGAAGATTCATTCGCCAAGTTAGCAGATCAAACTGATTAAAGTTAATGTAATAAATTTACTTACTATTGTTGAATTTCCAAGTGTGACTCCAGTCAACATTGTTCCAGCTGTAGGACGTCAATCCCACATAATTGACAGGCATTGGTGCAACACTGTCATTCAGTGATACGATGACGTCCTCACCAACAGTTGATCCGTGTCCAATAGCAATGATGTGATCTGCCCATGACACCCAGAATTTCTTAAAATTAGTGCTCATAAGGCTAGGAGTGTTGCTACTGACCATGCCATTACTTGATCCACTAATCTTTCGAATGGCAGTTCTTGAATTACTCCAACAACCCATTATAATTTCGTAGAAAGATTTTCCCGAGAAGGACGTCATCAAAGTTGTGTCGCTGAAAAGCCCGAAATTGCCGCATTCAGCAATTGACCCTTTGACTTCGAATATGATTGACTTTGTTTCTTTCGCATTATATGGAGCCAGTACATATTTAGTGTAGCCTGTGGTTTCGACAGTCACTTTACCTGGATGACAAGAATGAGAGATATAAATGTGGGTAACCAGAGTAACAAAAACAGGTAAACTGAATAAATTCTAAAATATAATTATTGTGTTAATTGGCTTCACAATGTATCAACTTGGAACCTTTAACTACAAGCTGAATTTGTATATAGAATCAGTGAACTAGTATTAATATTTGTTGCAGAAGAATACGCCAGAGTGGGATATATATTTTTCTATTCACACTTCATCCGAAATATATCAAACTTCGTCGGTTTCATGGTCAAGTTATTCAAATGAAATTGCAATCGGTTGATATAATGGTCAAGTCATTTGAATTAAGCATAGTTTGGTTGACATCTATAGTTCTGATGACTTTGAAAAATTACCAAATTGAGAATGCACAAATTCACAAAGAAGGAGAGTAATGAGAGCGAAAGAGACGGTAAACCATTTAGAAAAAGTGGGAAGAAGGAAAACGAAACACAAAAGAAGACAACGATGGAGAAAAAAATGATTTAAAATACTTCGAACATTTTGAAAAGAGACAGAGTGAAAGAATGCAAAGGGAAAAATGTAAAGATAATTTGAGAAATTAATAGAAAGAAGGAAAAATAGGAGTGAGTGAATAGCGTGCGGCAAAAGAGTAATCAAGAAGTGGTAAAAGTATGATTTGAATAATTGTAATGTTTTACACTTACCTCCCAAGCACAAATCTAGCACCATCGAAATGACAAAGCTGACAATTCTGAAGGATGTCATTGTCACTGATGCACAGTTGTATCTGAACAGCAGCAAATAACCCTTAATTGTATGTTTGCATTGAGCCCAATAAAGATAATCCAGGATCATAAAAAATTCAAAACCTGAGAACTCTTATTTCATTAAAAGCAAGAAGCTGATCAATATGATATTTTGGGTTGACTGTGTCATTATTGGAAGGTCCATACATTATTAAGCAGGATTATTTCCAGAAATCATTAATTCGAATATAAAGCATAAAGAAACTTTGGAGCTCTCCGGCGTCTATTGGTAATAAACAACCTCAATCAATGGCCCTTAGGCGAACGAGATGGCCACTTTGTTGGAGGACGTCTGTTTTTTTTTGCCTGAAACTTAAAATATTACCCATGTGACAAGAGCAGTGGATCTGGCCTGATATTTATCTGGATTTGGCCTGAAATGCGATTTACCCTGATATCAGGGGGGGGGGGGGTTGCAGCCCCTCTCGACCCCCCATTAACATGCATTTAATATCAATGGAAACCAAGAAATTCAGTGTCCAGAACATATTCATGTCTAAATAAACATGATGAAACATGCTTAATTTCACAAGCTAACATGGACTGTAGCATGGATTCCAACCTTCATCCAGACAGTTATTCACTACTAAGCTGCAGTGGATACAGTGTTTGTCTAAAATAATTTACACAAGGTGTAAATTTCCAGCCAGTGCTGCTTCATACAGCCTTCACTTCCAATGTTCCCCTTTCAATATATTTCCCAAGACACCATTCCCCAAGGTGTAAGGCCTTTTCAGTGACTAACATATTCCATGAATGGTTGAAAAGTGTAATTTAGCTGCCTGTTTCTCCACTGTGCACACTCCAAATCTATCCCCCTTCCTTTTGGTGCACCCCCTCTTGGCCACTTTAAGCTATAAAGATCTGGGAGGGGGTCTATCAAAAACAAAATTGATGAATGAGGGGAGGGGCACTATAAAAAAAGACATTAAAATTTAATAGCAATAATGAAAAAAAATAAAAAAATAAATACCATAATTATGTATTATATGCATCGCTATTGTATGTGTACAACCGCAACAAACAACAGTCAAGTGTTACTCCTCACAAGAAGTGTCTCAATGTTTTGCAAACAAAGTGTGTATTTGTTTTTCACAAGACACTAGTTATCACAATTTCAACTAACTTCTAGAAATTTGTTGCCAGTCATGGTAAGGGACCATTCAGAATTTATGGCTAGAGGAGGTGGGAGTTTTGCACAAGGGGGCACAAACTTTTCAGACATGGTTCAAGGGGGCTACTAATGTTTGACAACATGCCTAAGGGGGATAAGTATTTGAAAAAACCAAAAAGGTCCAAAATGCACATACACTCAGTTTATGGCACTTTTTATGCGCAAAATCCACAAATCTGTCCACGTGCCTGTCCAAGGGCACAAGTTATGCGTGTATTGTATGTTGGGGGAGGGGATAGTAGAAATACGCATGAAACCTAAGATTGGGGTACTAAAAATCTGCATGAAATTCAAGGGGGGTATCAAATTTTGACAGGAAGTTCTTGCAAAACTACCACCCCCGCCCCCCAGTCATAATTCTGAATAGTCCCTGACTCTCCTTTGAGGATAAGTAGTCTGTTTGATTCAGTTATGGTTGACTGAAGCATCTATCAACCAGTGCAGGTAAAAAAGCCAAACAAGCTAAACACACATAATCCATGTGTCAATGCATTTAGTCAGTTTCTGGAAATATGTGCTTGTAATATACAAAGTTATGCAACTAAGTCTGTGACATCACAGTTTTGAGATAAAGCAAAGTACAAATTTGAAAAACACACAGCTATGAAAACGATAATAAACATCGATACCTGTAAAGTTAGGCAGTAAATCTTAGGTACCCTTTAAAATCGATACTTGACAGCCCTAAATCTAACAATAATCGAGTATTTCGAGTTTTTTGTTTAATATTAGAAATGTATCAGTGTTAATATTCGGCAAGTATATATTTAGGTAAATTGGTACATCCTGTTGTCTTCCCAATCTTCAATCGTCTGCATTTTTGTTTCAGTCAATATGCTTTAAGATCTTGATCAGGAATTACTGAAAAACTCACAACTTTCTAGCTTTTACAACATTTATTCAAATTTTCGCCTATCTCATGTAAATTTTGTCAGGAATTCAACATTGAAAAAAAAAATGCACCAACTCTTTTATTTTGGAAGTTATACTCCTATTTGTAAAGCCAAGTGGGGCATGCCAGATACCTCCAAAATTTTGTAAATTTGTCTGTAGTTCTGTGGCCACAGTAATAAAGCTGCGCTTATATCACTAATTAATATACTTGAATTCTATGATGTTCCATCAAAAACTACGATGACTTCATGAGTATACATTTTTTGTTGAAAAGACATTTTGTGGTTGTAAGTTGCGGTTTCTTATATTTCACTTAATTTTCACTTCACATGCATTAATTTTGCACCATCATTATCAGCTGAATATAAGCTTCAATTTGAGTACCAACAACCTATATTTTCGATAAGTTAACCCGTACCAAGAAATTTTGGCTTTCAGAAATAAAATTCTAAAAAACTTGCATTTGCGTGTAGGCAGATATCGCATTTGCATGGAGGCAGATATCGCAAACTCATTTTAACATAACTATCTGGGCATGACTTATTTGACTTTCAGACCTGTTTGACAAAAATTGACGAAATACAAGTTATTTAGAAAAATGACTTATTTTTTTCACACACCCGGAAGTGAAAAGCAGCTGCTCCATGTTTTGTATGTGAAAACCTAATTATGCATAGCAAGGATATTTTTATGTAATCTCTTGCCTTCGTCTAGTCCCTCTGAACACATTGATTTGTAATTCATGTCCATAAATTTGAAAAAAAAATCAAATAGGAACTTAAATTTTTTTTACTTTTATCACCTGACTTTGTTTCGATATCCTGTTCATGATCACAGAGCAGCATATATTTAGACAAATTATTAAAACTGGGTGTCATTTTAAACTTTGGTATAAGGTACAATGCTCACACCACTGATAGCTAATGATAAGAATCTGCTTCTTCGAAAGCACAAGTTATACTTATGCCACATGTAAAGGGAGTATCACATTCTCATGATCAAGTGACCTATGGTCAGATAAGTGCAATAAGAAATGTTACATCTGTGATGCGACATTGGAGATGTGGCTTACTTGCTTTACTGCAGCAAATAGGCCCCAGCAGTATTGAAGCAGAGACATTTGCAAGGGGATAACATACTTTATGAATAATATAAAAACTTCTTTTGTATATAATAGCAGGATCTTCAAAATCTATCTTCTTTGGTGCCATATCATGGATCCTGTGCATATTGGCCTGTAAGAGTGATATTGATTTCATTGGGAGATATATCTACAGAGGTAGCTGCATTATAAGACAGCCCCTTCTGCGGCCGTGAAGCAGTCTGTTGTGGGGGTGCAGTCTCTCATAGGTGTGCAAAATGCAATAAAAAAATACTACTTAGTGCAGGAGGAAAGTGGTCACATAAGGCAAGTCTATATATTACAACAGGGGTCTTACAACATAGGTAGTACCACTTTATACATTATTCACCACTTCAAAGGGCAGCTCATTCTTTGCACTGCAGCTGACAGCCCAGAAGTTGCTCTTTCCTTTTGCTATGAAGATCTCCAGATGCTTTCTGTTAACTACTTGGTTGCTTGGAAAAAATTGACTACATTATTGACTGGTGCACAGCACACAAACTTGATGAACTGTCTTCGAACTACAGATTCAATATCTTATATCTTATTCAATTCATCAATATTCAGTGCTAAATAAAACTAACATATCTCTCTGTATCAAATGAAGTTTCAAACTGTATGTGCTTCACTGGTGTAGGCCTAACATGTTTTTCACACTTGAAAGGACGTGATGTAACATTTTTTCATACTCGAAAGTAGGTGAAGATAATCTCTGCTAAGACAAATACCATAACAAGAAATTCTTTAAAAAACAAAGAATTGTAGGGACCTTTGTGTGAAATATGAGGTTTCTTCAAACACATATTTTATTTTCCGAATATTCAATTGATTTCCTATGTATGTGTAGTCACATCTATACCTCCAATGTACCTACTGTGATTTGACCAGGGAGGTTTTAGAAATGGAGGCTACACAATGGTACTTCAAAGGTACAATGTGCGTAGCTCTGGTATTCTAATTACCCCGTAATATCAGACAATTTCCATTGAACTTTCACTGCTTAATTACCCCGGTAGAGCAGTCAAATGAAGAGTTTTTCCAAAAATAATAAAATTATGAATGAAACATTGCAACTTTTTGCAGTTGTTGACACCAGGAACACTAAACATTAAATTATTGAGCTCATTTGGCAGGGCAACAAAAGTGAAATAATCTGGTTGCTATTTTTTGTTGTCACTACAAGACTAAAAGATAAATATCTTAAATTGCAAATATCTTCACTGGCCGCCCCTGGCCGCTCACAAGTTGGATACCATTGGAAATAGAAAATTTAGAGCTTTAAGATGGTTATAGTTTCATTGAACGGAAATAAACGGAATTTGTTGTACAATGGATTAAATGTAGAGAGAAAATGGTCAATATATCATCAACCAACAGTCTCACAGCAGTGAAATATATCTCATTGAAACCAGAATAAAATATACTTTATCTAGTAGAAATATGAGCAGTTTGGAGCAACAGCCTCAATCAATACAACAATTTAAAACTTTATTTCTCAAAAATTATTTTGAAGTCAGATTTGGAATTTCAGGTCTCAGGCGCTACACACATTGTACATCAAAGGTAAAGGGGTAATTAAGGATTTTCAATCACTTTTCCTTTGAATTTCTTTGATTCAATTACTGTGAATTACGATTGATTGCCCTTCTCAGGTTACAAGTGTTCTGTCCATTTCTACTAAGTCCATGATTTGACAAACCTACTGCATGTTACCTCATGATTGGACATGCCTAATTATAGTTTTTATAAATATTTATATTTCTATAACAACAAACTAATTCTTCCTTGCTTATTAGGATTATTACACTTTTCATAAAATGTGAACATCATAGGAGTAGTGAGAAGTTGAATATCTAATGTTTTCATACAGTGTGTTTGTACACTTCTATTATATGATCCCAAATCTTCATAAACTTAGGCTATATTTGACCAATTTCCTGAAGGAAATCTCTATGGGTTATGCTCCAGGTGTGCTTTGGAGATGGTCCCCAATCACCCAACCATGACCAGTTGACCCAATTGTCATGGTTGAGTGGCTGCTGCCTCTCTGGTGTAGCTACTGTGTATCAAGAGGGGGAAACATATACTTGATTTGTAAATTGTACTCACAGATACCTCCTCTGTGGCATGAGTACCCTCCTAATATTGGAGGTCAATTAGGAGGGTACTCCTTGCTATAGGGAAAGTATCTCTGCAAGTCCAACTTGCCTGTGGCCCCCTCCAGAAACTTAGAAGCTCCACCACTGCAGTACACAATAACTGATGACAAATTGCACTTGGCTGGGTGTTTTTGTCCCTTTAGTTAGGGACCTTCAATCTTAAGTCTTTCATCATTTGGAGCTTGTAACATAGATCTGAGATGGTCCCTACAAAAATGGGACTATTAATAAAAAAAATCTAGAAGTTTTCCTTATTTGGAAATACAGTGGTACCTTCATTATAAGACACTGATCCGAACTTGCATTATGTGACTGCCTTCCTCCCTCACTAAGTAGTATTTTTAGTGCACTTTGCATGTTGACGGGAGACTGCTCCCTCTTAAGAAACCACTTCATGACTGCAGAAGGGGCAATCTTGTAAGGCAGTGACCACTTTATAACCACAAAAAGGAAGAACAGCTGCATCCATGTGTACCAATTATCTTCCAACGACATGGGAAACATATTCCAAAGACTCATTATCCTGAACATGGCTCTATGCCCATGTATGCCTTCAGGCTTCAGTACAATGCCCTTTCTGCATGCATACAATCTGATGCCAACCAACTCCCTCATTATAAGCAGAAGTAAGGCATATGACCCTGGGTGAACATTGACACTGTTACATGACATCAGCAGATCTATGCAAAGGGAATATGAAATGTCTGTGATTAAGTGACATATGGTCATACAGTGCAAAACATCAGAGTTGATGGAGATATCTTGTCATTGTTTTACTAACCTATATAATAGAGTCTGTTCTAACGTACAGGATTGTATGGTTTGGTTCATCGCAGAAGAAGGATCAGAAAAAACTTAGAAAGATTATTAGAATTGGTAAAAAATTTGGGTTCTTCCCAAAAAGTTTGAATGATTTGTTAAATGACCATTGTACTAAAAAAGGTTGTAAACCTTCTTAAAGACTCAGAGCACCCATTTTATGATCAATACGTATTTTTGAGATCAGGAAAACGTCTAATAGTGCCAAAGCAAAGAACAAATAGATATGACAATACATTTGTACCATTAAGCATAAAGCTGTAGGCCTACAATTATCGTCTCACGAAGGGTAAAGCAATGTAGTTCGTATGAGTGCATGTAAATCTTCTATTTTTTCACAACTTATTATAATCACTGTGTTCACGTAACTTTCTGTGCATTATGCTACAAGTTTGACATTATGACTAAATAAACCACTTCTTATATCTTATCTTATACCCTATTACATGGTCTGTAATTCTCATTTCAGGAAATGCATGCTTAAGAGAAATAATAACATCAAGATCTTCCCTGTCCCGTCACCACACACTTCCTGGTCGTCTGGTTATGAACTTGCATGAACTGTATCAACAATTTTTTATTACAGCTAATAAAGAATTTCCTAACAAGGTGTTTCTTGATCAGCGTCATCAAGAAACATTCATGTGGCACTCAAGACAATCCTCAATCAGCAACAACCCTAATCTGCAGGCAATTGGCGAAGTCATTAGGCCTACTGGTAGTAATGGACAAGAAGATTAATTGTGAGAAAGCTTTGGATAATTATGTCTTCCAGCATGTGCATCTCATCAATTCAAATGAGAACGTTGGTAAGTGCAGGTTATCGGAAGCCAATATGCGAATTAAATTAATACATTTTATGTTCTTATACTTCTTGTGTATATTATAGGTTGTACATTGTTCGCTTCTTTTGAGTATTTAATACGTTCCAGTATTGAGTCTTCAATACTTAGTATTTTTGCTTCTGCACCAGGCATTTTCCTAATGTAGGTGTTACCGTTTTCTGTCCATGTACTGTCAATCTTGTCTAGTGAGGAAAATTTAAAACAAATGGGACTCTTCCTGCTGCTGGGTTGGGACATGTACCCCCATATAAGGCCTGTATCCCTCTGGGTACCCTTCCTGCCATTTGAAAAGAACTGTCACACAACCAGTTCAGCAGAAGATCACATGTCCCTAAGTTCCTAACCCCCTGCTTGAGAACCTCAAGTATGCCCTGAGCAGTCCATTATAATCTATTTCTTTTTTAAGATTGTGCTTGATGTTACGTATACATATACTTTTAAAAGTAGTACATAATTTTAGTTAGAATTGAGAATATTTTTCATCTAAATTGGTTGATAAAACGGAATTGAACTGAAATACATGGTTCATCTACATCCATCAGAGCTGGTAGCCTACTCTTTACAATACGGGGTGTAAGTGGAGCTCTCCTTTTTACTGCTCTCCGGCGTCTGGGCGCACAAATAAACTTTTTCCGGGAACACGCCGTCATTTTGTACCATTGCGAAGTCGATGGACGCTTGGATTCCAGGCTCCAGGACAGTTCTAAAACCACTAAAACACTACGGATTGTATCGCCGAGCCTTAAATGGAATGTTTACCTTGAATTCCGCACAAAGAGTCATCTCTTATTGTTGACCAATATGGAAAGATGAGAACTTCCATGCAGTGTTCTTGATATGAGATGTTAGTGCAATATAAAGTTGTTGCTTACATCCATTCCTACTTTTTTGACCCAAAATGAAATCCGGCCCCTTGGCTTCATTATTTTTGAGATAGGCCCTATGTTTTGTTTGCTAACACACATACATACATGGTGACCCACCTCAACTTGTGCATGACTTTAACATGTTAACGGAAGACAACAAAAATGTTACAGTTAATTTTTCAAAACCCTTTTGTCTAAATGGTAGTTATGGCTACTACAAAAAGTGAGTTGTAAGCTTCTGCAGTTATTCTATCAAAAATGACGGGAAGGTGAAAATTTGTCGTCATTTTTGTTTGTGCCGAAAAATCAGCTGAGAAGAATTCAAATTGCACCAGTGTCAACCAAAACCTCAGCAACTGCCTAAATAACACTGATATGCAAAGGGAGGTTCTTAGGGAGGTGAATAGATGGTATTTGTGAGTCAAGTGTATGTTACCAGGTCAGCAAATTTAGAATGGCAACCTGTCGGAGACAAACAAGTCAGAATATGGCAAAACCATTTGCATAACTGACAGTCAGATGATTGCAAACACAAAATAGTTAGGTGTTGTGATTGTCCGAGTCATTAGAAACGTAAAACATGACACTCGGTTTTTAAAAGCATAGAGAAAAAGTATAGCAACACTTCTACAAAAATCTATTTTTGATGTCATCTGGAAAGTCACAAATTTCCATCCCTCAAAATCTAGTCTTAATTTGACCAACATTTGTGATGAAAACACATGGATTTTTAATACTACCAGGTGCAGAATATTCCCCTCAACACATTCATCATGTCATATGACCTAGAAATCCAAGCCAAGTCATTTTTATTGGAAATATAAGATCCATGGTTGACATTTGCATACATTATTGCAACAATGATTAAAGTGGCCGATACACACATCAATGCTGAAATTGGAAGTGGTAAATGATATTCGCATGTAAGATAAAGCTATTCTTATAATTATTATGAGTGGTAACAACAACTTTTTCCCAGCCAGCCTTGGCATTGACCTCAGTAATTTACCAGCATGAAAATAATGCACTGCGCCAGGACAGTATTTGGGCTTCCTGACTTAATAAACGCAAACCTCCTTCAAAGAAAAACCCTGGTACTACTTTTTTATAGCTTCTGTAATACAGTACATGCATAACATGTGATCCCGAAATTTTTTCTGAAGGTTGACAGAGCTAAATTGTTAAAAATCAGGAAAAAAGCTATGCAAAAATTGAAATCTTTTTCCGAGTCCAATTTTAACCGAAAATGAACCAAACTTGGATAAAGCTCTTCTCTTGGCTCTTGCCATTGAAACTTCAATTTTGTGTTTTCAATGGAAATCCCTAACTTTTTCAGTAAACACCTTTTTGGTTGCAACATCAATGCACAAGTTGAGGTGGGTCACCCTGTAAGTAAAGAATTTCGCATCTACGTCAGCTTGTCATTGACACACTTGATTTGCTGAAGGCATTTTCCTATCAAAAGCAAGGTCAAGCAACTTTTATGTAAGAGATGGCATATAAGATTTCCTTTTTAGCCTGCAGAAATTTCCTGGAAAAGAAGCTAAAACATAAGACAAAAAGGAAAAAGAGCTAGTCTTGTTTTGTATAGCTGATAGTCACACGACACTTTCAACAAAATTTACAGTATTTTCTGTATTTATTCAAATATACGATAGAGCAGTATTTCCTAATCTAGTCCTCTCCACAAGTATCACACGAGGAAGAAATTCTTAGCTCTTTATGCCCAGGTCACTTTTAAAGTCTCGTGCAAAATCCCACTTTTTCACTAGTGGAATAGTTGCTCCCTGGAATATCCTGCCATATTATGTTGTAAATAGCC
Source organism: Platynereis dumerilii (assembly GCA_026936325.1). Lineage (NCBI taxonomy): Eukaryota > Metazoa > Annelida > Polychaeta > Phyllodocida > Nereididae > Platynereis > Platynereis dumerilii. The sequence goes on along the minus strand of JAPTHN010000008.1, from coordinate 17,279,799 downwards.
CATCTTTTTAAACCTTATAACAGTACACTATATCAAAATAAAGAGAATGAAAAGTATGTTGAATTATTTGTAAAGGCTCTTCCTTCAGCTTATTTCAATAGTATGAGCATAAATGAAATTACCACTTCATCAATATTGTACAACAAGAATCGCATATAAACCAAACAACAAGGAAGTCCAAACTTGGCCTCCTTTTCGCTCTCAGCAAGCTTGTAAGTCAATTATGGGTCCTCTTGAAGCAACCTGAAAATAGGATTAGTGGACATATTGATTGTAACAAGCTGTGGGTTTTGGCCACTCAACCAACAAGCTGCTTTAGAACCTGATTTAGAAGAAACCTGTCAAGTGTGCCTAAAACATGTGGCCTCCGGGAATATTGTGAATCTGGACTTATCTATTTACTGTGCTCCGGAAGACCAATAACACGGGCTTATATTACATGTTGGAAATGTAAAGGAAACTTGGTGACTCATTTTTGCTTGTTATATGTCCTTCAATGCATGGAAACTGAATACCCCAAAATTGGCTATTACTGCAATCAAGAAGCATTGTTGATCAAACTTGAATATATCCAGGTCAATTTCAGTAGTCTATTCCCTTACTGTTTTTGCACCCCCCCCAGATCATTTGGCTGGCCCCCTATTATAATATCTTCATCCACAGAAGTAAGTAATGGGGAAGTAAGTAATGGGGCATGGGGCATGGGGTGAACAGTGATTTTCTTATTTGACTTTAACAGATGCCAAGGAACTATCACATTCTAATGATTAAGTGATTAAAGAAGGTGTCCTCCATGGCTGTTTGGGATTTTTATTCATTGGTCATTACATGTGCATAGGCCTGCATACCCACAAGCTGCTGACAAATTCTGTCGCCCGTAAAATATGATGTATCAGTTCTTTCTTTCGGACTAATCTTTGTTATTTAAGGAAGGTTGAGGACCCCACGCAAAACATTATCACCAGCTCATAGATCGAAAAGTTCTATCTTATTCGGGTCAAAATTTGAAAACGTTGAAATTTCAGCTGAAAAAATTTTGAAACTTTTTCGTTCCAGAAATGCCTGTTAAAGTTTGTGTTGGGTGGGTCAAACTTTCAGCTATCACTGCACTTTCATGTCCAAGGGTCCCAATGCCCGCAATCCATAGCCAATGATTAGGCAGGTTGCTTGCACGTCTTGGGCCAAGTTCCAGGTCTCTAGTGCCAGTCATTTTGAGAAACTGCATTGAGTCAATTAAAATACCAAATATGTGTGTCATTAGCATCATGCCTATAACTTGAAATCCGTACCACTTGGAGCTGAAAAATGTATTACAAACAAATAGGATTGTGGCTTTTCTGCACACATTGAGCTATATTTCAGGTCTCTACGACCAAAAGTCATTGAGATAGAACATGCCCTTGAACCAGAAATTTACAAAAACATACAAAAATGCTGTTTTCATCAATAGTTTGGATTCTGAATAATAAAGATGATCTTCACTACTTCCTCCAATGCCCCATGTCTTTGCTAAACCATATTTCAGATGCTAGACATTGGTAAAATGTTACTGGCACCCCATATTAGGTTGGTAGTTTCAGAGAAGCATCAAACTTTATACTAAGCATCTCATATGCAAGGAAAATGCAAAAATGTTATGTAATAGTCTTTTGAAACATTCATTGATTATATATATTCAACTGATTTCAACTTCAGTCACCTGCAACAAAATTTTAGTGAGGTAAAGGCAATAAGCCATTTTTGACATGATGCTAATGACAGTGTGATGCTAATGATAATTACACTAAAAATCTTTTCAGGGACCAGTGCAAAACAGGCCTTCTGGCAATATGTGCATGCAATGACCTTATGAACACCAGACACATGTTCACAGTGAATTTGGTCAAGAAATAAGCAGTCAAAATAGAGTAGCAAGGCGTATGCTAATGACAAATTGAGATAGGACAACAGACATGCCAACAGAAATACTCTAATATGTTGGTTTACATAAATGATACAGAGCTACAGATAGTTCAGTTATTTTCTTGGGTTCTCAGACAACATCAGACACAAGGTTTTCTCACAGAATGTGTGTCCCTTTAATTTTTATAAAGAAACAGATCTGGCGTGATGCTAATGACGCAATATTGGAGACATCGACACAACAACCTCCTGCTCTTATACAGAATATTATTTCAGCTGTTGGTGACAAGATTTTAGAAGACTGACAGTCAAGTCTCCATGCATGGAAGAGTTTAATTGAATTAGGATCCTGTACTAGTTTTTGTGATACGATCTTTCAAAGAAAATGTTGTTGGAGACGGGCCATTTTCAGGGGGGTAGGCCACTTCAATGCTATTTTTGGATGGGATAAAAATATTCTGCGGCATATTTTTTGTGTTAAAAATGTTGCTAATATCCTTGTCTGTGACAAATGACAACAAGAGGTCCTCTATTGGTCTTCCTGCCATCATGAATTACTGTTAAGGTGGCTCGATACTCGTGAACTTTCCAAGATAGGATTTCTTAAAAATAGTTTAGAATGATCCAAAATATAGTTTATAGCAAGGATATGTAAAAAAAAGTGGTCGCAACCAGCCTTTTTTTCAAAATATTAGAGGTTATGTACAAGAAAGTCAGTCCACGCAATCCTGAAAAACTCAATTTTTTTCTTAACTTTTTTACTGTGAAGTTTGCCCTGCCATTCAGTGGTCATGCATCCCATATTATGCAATGAAGCATGAAATTAAAGAAGACACTTTCAGGGAAAAGCTGATAACATTTTCAAAGAGATATATTTAGTTTAAAGGGCGCTCCAAGGGGTTCGGAATAAAAATATTGATTTTGACAATTTTAACTTTTTTCATAAATCATGGCGCTAAAAAAAATTGGCTAGATAGGATTTCTCATTTCTTTGTCATTTATTTCCAAATATTGTGAGGAACAATAAAATGCTAAGAGAAGGTTTGCTACCACGATGGATTTTGATATAAAAATGTATTTGTATTTCAAAGTCATTTTTGAGAAATTAGACCTGCTTGTCGAAAATTGCCTGTAAAAATATTCTATTGAGACTATATAGCTGAAACTCTGTGGGTTTGCAGTTCTCTTCACAGCGCATCTAATGCTTTAAACCAGAAGTCTCTAACCCTAATAGAAGTTGCGCAAATGGCAAATGAAGTGGCCGTCGAATGGAATTATAAAAAGACAAAAATGCTGCTCACAGAGCTCAGCAGGCTACTGTTGCTATGGTGACGCCGCCATTGCTGCACCATGAGTAGCGAGCCACCTTAAACACCGGAGACAAGAATTTCAGACTTATGAAATTTTGACCCATTCAAGACAGGTTGTCTTGAGAAAGAACACATGGCATTGAGACTTTCCAGCATTTTCATGTTGCAACTGTTGTTTGGTAGCTCTGTCATTATGTTACCTATGGTCAGACAGGTGCATTAGCAAAATTAACATTATGTTACATCTGTGATGCGACATTGGAGATGCAGCTTGCTTGCTTTTGCAGTAACAAATGACAGTTTGGAAGCGGAGACATTTGGAAGGAATGACAAAATTTAATATCAAGGATAATGTAACAACTTCTACTATACTAGGAACAGCCGGAACTTCAAAATCTATTTTGGAAACAATGTGATTGAGTGTTGTATCTGAGCAATTTATCTTGCAGCTACATCATTCATAACCTGAAGTATGGGCATCAGAGACACTTTATTAACTCAGAACCTCATTCAAATTTAATTATGTCTCCTCCTCCACATTTCCTACTGGAAAAACAGACTGTGTTTGTTATAGTGAGGGATAAAAAACAAGCTTGGTTGAGCTGTGACTACAGAGTGGAGCAACATTGCACAAACATATTTCACTCTCAGATAGGGCTTTCTGAAAAACATTATCTTGAAGCTGGAGAATGTAAGGTAGACAAAATAACCTGAGAAGAAGTGTGTTGTTTTACTCTTGGGCTAATGCGTTTCTGGAGGCCAGACTCAAGGAAATATTGGATTGGATGTAGGATTCAAAAGGCAAGCAGCTTCTGACACAATATTGAACACATTCGTATCATAGCCTGTGTCTATAACTTTCATAGACTTTTAAAATGAAGTCCATCCCTACAACCTCACTTGATGTTAATCCTTCCTGAATCTTTATCATTTTAGGATGTACGTTGATGAAGCAGATTCTCATCAAGAAAAAAAAAAACCTAAAAAATTACCTGCAAGAACTTTTAAAATATAAATGGTATACTGCACCCAAACATATAAAAGACCTTCCAGGGTTATGGACAAGTAATTAACTTCATAAGCCTATGCCTACAGTGAGTATGCTTGATTAGCTTCATTCAGCAAAATTTATGTGGCACGTGTACTCATGGCAAGCTGCGAATCAGAGACAACCTTGATCTGCAAGCAATTAGCCAGCGAATTGCTTCGATACTTTGATAAGACAAGAAGAAGTTTTCAGAGAAAGCTTTGGCCAAAATAATAATCAAATAAGAAATTAAATAAGACATTTAGGATAATGACAGCTACGAACTGGTGCTGCATTGAAAACACAAATTGCAAATAAAACATTTAAACATATAAACAAGAAGTTAAAGGCAACAAAAAGATAAGTTGATGAATAATAAAAAAACTTTTAATAAAAATGAGTAGATCGTAATGAATAAGTTTGCTATGTATCACAACATTTGCATCCTATGTTTAAGAAAGCGTCTTTGGAATGGCTGATTATAAGGAGAATACTATAATTCTAATGCAATATTTGAGGAGTCTACAGTCTCAAATTTCATGTCCAAGTGATTTTTTCACTATTCTCCCACAAAATTGCATTAAGACATGATTCTATACACTGAAATTCACTAATGGGGATCAATTGAGGGTTGTGAGGTGACCAAAAATAAAAGTTTTACAATGATGATGAAAAGTACACCAAATAACCATGTGTATATGATGTGTGTGTAGCTGTAATTTCAACTGCACCAGTCGATCGATTTTCAAGATACAGCAATTGAAATTTTGGTGGTTGAAATGCTCATTTTTTACTTTTGATACATACGTTACCTACTTGTGAAGGTTTTCTCTCCAAGTGAAAATTAATTTTATGTCTACAATGCCATAAATGGGATGCCACATATAATATGTTCTGATTTTTTTCATTCAAAGATTATTCCGTGAGTGATTATTGCCACATAACCTTTAAGATGACAAACATCCATTTTGAAGAAATTTTCATCAGAAATCGACTTTTTTAGCATGTTTAGACAGAAGTTACTTGTGTGGAAGAAATAACCTGAATAGTCATAAAAAGCGTTTCAAAGTGGGAGATAGACACAAATAATTATGATTATGCAAAATTTGTGTTTATTTGTTTCTTATCAAGACTGCTGTTATCCTGAGAACAATCCAGTGAATGGTAACGTATGTATCATCAATATAATTAAAAGTCCTGTATTTTTCACGGAAGAGCAAGCTTTCAGAAAAGTTCTCTGTGTTATAAAACTATGAGTCGAAGCAGTTGAATAGAAATTACTATTATCATCCCTTCAACTCTGGTTTTGAAACATGTAATTTACTACATATACGTGTCTGACATTGTGGGTCATCCAGAACCTACCACAATCGGAATTATAAGTGTGTGCTGAAGGAAAGCATTAGCATGTGGTTCTAATGTCCTTGTCACAACTGAAAAACTTTGGATTTTGCCCATGATTTTTTATGGATGTGTACCTGCTTTGGGTAGTAAGTTTTCACAAGACATTTGACAGATCCATAATTAACGATCTGGCTTACAAATCCAATGGCTTTTTTCAATGTCATGAAATTGAACTTGATAAAATTCTCTCCATAGTTAGGCCTATACCCATGCAGGCCTATATGTGCTAAATATGTTAAACCTTTTCCCATGTGCCAGGAATTATCAGACACTACAGTGACCAAAAGAGGCTCCAACTACAAAGTTGCAACAAGTTGCATTGACAACACTGTGAAAATATTGATTTGCGGTTGATCAACAACCTTATAGTGGGTTCATTTTGTTTATTAACTTTCAGGATAATTGTTTTAAAAGTTGTTAATTTTCTTCTCTAACCTGACTGACAACATAGCTGCTAGGAGCTAGCTCTGTAACTTTGTTTCAATGTCTCTGCTCTTTCATTAGTGTTAGTCAACTTTCACCTTTGTTATTCTAAATCGGCATTGTGCCTTTATGCTTGTGATATTAGCCTAAACAGGAAAGGAAAAAGAACTTTAATTGAGGTAACGTAGGTATCCATACATATTTTACCAATTGACGTACAGTATTTCTAAAAACACTGCTTGTTTCTAAAATTTATCATGTAGTTGAAATTGCTGATTTGGTGCTTTATTGGGATGTTAAGGCAGGTCTTATAAAAATCAAGGGAATTACATAATGATACATGCAATCCACAGCCTCAATGATTCACTTTGCTTTGAACTTCTATGAAGTTTTTCTTTAACCTGAGGGAAATAACCGATCTTTATACAACTCCAAACAAAAAACTTAGTGGCTTAAATTCAATTTTAGACTTATAGTTGTGTTTTAAATACAATTCAGTATATGTATATCAAAAGTAAATATTTTATGTCTCACTGAGAGTTTTCAGGGACAATTCTGTGTAAACATGCAAAGTTTTCGGCCTGGTTCTAATTGTTAGTAACGTATGTATCGGTAACATGTATTTTAAGGATATTTCATGACTCATACATGTATCCAGAAATGAGTTAGGTGATACACTTGAGTCATACCATGCATCAAAAGAATTTATAATAAGAAGCATTTTGGGGTGAATTATTTTGTTGATTTGCATGAAGGATCACTGACAAGCTTAATTCATATTCTAATGAATTCTTGCATACTGCTCACCTACACATTTGTGTCTGCTATAAGGCTATTTTCAGTATTCTCATTGATTTTTGTTCATAAGATAGCAGTTCAATAAATAAGACAGATGATAACTTACAAACTACGGTTTTACCAAATTGAAGCTTTTCCTATCTTCCCCATGTTAATTTTGGGCCTGAGGGTTGAGGCCATGGCCAAATACCACTCCCACTAAATATGAGACTGGGAGCTCTCTGAAGAAAGCACCCTAAAAATTGCGAACTAGCTCCATAGTCCTATGAACCTTGAAAAACACAAAAGAAACATATACCTTCTGTCTGAAATAGCCTTGTTGTGGAAGCAAGCATCACAATTTATGAAAATAGATTACTTCTGGTTATTCCGATTGCTTAGTCTTGAGATGAATGTAGTGTGAGGCCAAATACTTCCGAAAATGCTAAATCGTGTGTTACCATGGCAACCGTAACCATAGTAACTTAAAATTTCAGCAGGGGTCCTACTTTTGTATTCTTGATGCCTGTGTAAAATTTCCTAGCTCTATCTTCATCAGTTTCTGCTGGACAGCATGAGCCCTTAATTTTTGGTAACGTATGTATCGGTAACGTATGTATCGTCAAGGATGTATTTTGACATATAACCAGAATTGACTTCGATGTAGCAGTTATATGTATGCTATGCATCAAATCAAGTGACAATAAGCATTTTATGTGTGACTTACTTTAGATGTTGTGTGCACTTCTTTGGCTCCTATATGTATGGTAACGTATGTATCAACAGAAATATAACTGCTGACTTTTAACCATTTCATCATCAATTAAACCTGGGGATCAAAACTTAAGAAAAAAAGCTTTTTTGCTTTCAAGTAACAGCAAAATATATGATTGATTTCAAAGCCTGAGCATATGAAATTTCAGTTCAGGAAACTTTGACAGGCTAGAGAACTTTGTGGTAACGTATGTATCAGGATGTGGGAGACAAAGGTTCCTTTGGCTGTCATCAGTAAGAAATTTGCAATAATCAAGTATCCTTAGAATATTTGGTGGCTGTCATGATATGGAATCAGGTAAAATAAAATAATGCAACTCCATAAAGTTGCCAATCCAGGTGACGAAGATGTGTGTCTTAATTCAGGGTTGGAGACGGTAACGTATGTATCATTTTTGATGATTGATGTGAAATCATCCAACCTTAATCCACACGCAGCCTCCAGAATTTTTTTTGCTGGCAAAATTACAAAGAACTTAACATGATGGGGCAATTGCAAACTAAATTGAAGCATACTCTGGCCCTGGAGATCTGGGAGACATGAATTGATCCCCATTAGTGAATTTCAGTGTATAGTAAGAAATCGGTGTGATTATCGGTTGAAATAAGTTGAAATATAGTCAACTAAGCCAGAAACCAAAAGTGTTGCCACAATTTGAAACCACATGATGGGTAGGTTGAGGCGGGCCCAATTTCCATTCTCAGCAAGAGTGTAAGTCAATTATAGGCTTATCCTGTGCTTCTACAATTTGATAGCGAGAACACAAATTCCTCGTAGCAAGCAGTGGTTCTGTGCCAGTTTAAAACCTACATACATCTTTAAACCTTATTGTTTAGGAATTATTGTGTTGTACTGGATGCGGAAAATATTATTTACTGGTCACTAGTATATACTCACAAGCATGACAAATTATAGCCCTACAAATATGTTGATCATTCTTTCTTTCAGACTGGTCCTATTTAGTTTAGGAAGCAATACTATGCATGAGGTTGAGACCTCACGGATATTATCACCAGCTCCACTATATGTTGCAAAATGAGCAAGGCACAACTTTGATGATATAGAGTAGGGCGGGGCATGAAGCCCCCCTTAACTTCAAGGTGCGATTTGACCTACTTTTTGTGGTCGATTATTTGAGTGCTTGTGCTGTCAGGAAGGGATCACTTGACTCTACTTATAACTAGCGAAATAAATGTCCACCAATTTTAATAAAGGAGTAACGGCCGTTTTTGTAAAAATATGGAGATGGCCTTCCTACCCCACCCATCGGGCAAGAAGCCCCCCTATATTAATCCTATGGCAACTTTTGCGTGCGCATTCAGCTTGAAAGTTATTTGTTGCACTTCTTCGGTCATTAAAGGTGTTCTATCCCCTTTTTCCGAATTTCAGATTTTTTCTGTTCATACATTTATTTTTTAATGTTTTTTGCCCTGTTTCAATTTTGTCCGATTTTTTTTCTATTTTAATTACCTATTTTCAAGATTTAAGATAAAGTACACATTATTAAATGGTTCCTGAATCAGCTTCGAGGCCCCAGTGAAGGGGGCCTCATGCCCCATACCATGTGGGGCCTCTTGCCCTAAAGCCACATATTTTAATTTGACCTCTATATTTTGAACTTAATGCAAAAAGGCATTGATGCAAATCATATTTGGGCCATTCTCAAATTTCGGGACAAAATGCCCTGGAAAATGTGGTAAACGGAGTGGACTTCTGATGCAAAAAACATGCTTTTTGACAAAAAAATTAACATAAACTAGTGACACGTCTTTTACATCAATTAATTCAAGGAAATGAGTCTATATTCTCATGAATCGTGCACAGAAACTTTGGAAATGATGGTACTTTAGGAGGAAGATTAACACTTGATTTTGTCATGTCAGGTCCAGTGACAGGGAAAAACCACTGATTTGGCACGGATTACTGGACACAATGCACCAAAAAAGGTCTAATAAATGACTTTTTGTTCCAAATGCAGTGGTTCTAAATAGAAATATGAATAACAGATGTGGAGTGACTCTTCAGATATCAATTGCATTCAAATTAATGTCAGGGAACTGGAGTGATGCAAATTGTCCCGAAATTTGAGAATGACCCATTTATGTGATGGTCATAAAGTCGAGCAATGCAGATATCCATTATACTTTATAAATTTCCAAAGTTATTTCTGACAACCCCCTTCAAAGAATTAATCGAAGTTACAAAAAACATGAACATTTTTTTGTTTCTTTAATTTCTACTATGGTTTGGTGCTGTTTGCGCTGAAAATGTGTGACGTCACCTGAAAAGCCTCTAACTTCAATCCTATCAATAAGAAAACGCACCAAAAATGTAAGTTTAGATATAACCCTGGGGGGGCCTCTCACCTACACTGGCTTCTTGCCCCGCCCGATTCTATGCATCATTCACTGGAATATTAAGACTTTCGGCAATATAAAGCCAAACTTACCTCAACATAACTGGAGATTGTATGATGGGTTTTAAAAATAATAAGACCAAATGGTTCTGTGGTGGTATTGTCAGGTGTACCCGCACATTGAAAAGATCTTTGGTCCTCTGTACACATGAGTGCAATAATTTTCTAAAGTTATAGAAAACAACAAACATCCATTTTGTAAATAATATATTTATCACGCTGAGGAAAAGTTGAGAATGGATAAGAATATAAAGCAGACTTTGGTATTTATCATTTATCTTCGTTGAAGAGACAGAAATTGAAATAGTTCAATTCACGCGCATGTATACTATAACACCCTATAAGACAATACAAGCGTATGAAATTCAAATTTGGAGATTGCAGAAGAAGAGCCATTTCGCAAATAACACACAGATATGGTGCTCATGCAATAGTTGGCCTTGTACATCTCACTTATTTAGATAATGTTCTGCCATGCGAAATATTTTCTCTTTTATAGTATTTGCATATTTTGAAGAAATACGAAACTAGTGGCAGCCTATTCCAAAGTCACATGACAAATTCCAATTAGAATTCAAACCATAGCAGTGATTACAAACTGTTATACATTGTTTGTCACTATGTGTGCTTTTAGCAGTTTGACATGAAATAAAATTATATAAGAATATGCAACTTAACAACACCAAACAATAACTGTGAATTTTGAGAAAATGTTTTTCATAGTCAACTGTAAAATGTGATAGAATCTGTGACAAATATGTATAGGTTATTCACCTAGGGAGAGGCAATATGTGATAAACACATATTGCCGATCCCGCGGTGAATAACTGGCTTATACCATAAGACAAAACTGAAACTTGTCATTTGTTGCTGTTGTTTTTTCACAGCTTCGCTTATTATTCTCCCATGAGAGGATAACTTTACAACAAAGAATATGGGTTTTATTGCAGTGAAATACTGGCTCATGATTGGCTGACAGACTGAGGTGTCGAATGGTATAAATCAAAATACACATGTTCAGGGCATTTCTTGGACTTGTTATATGCTAGTATATGGATGGATTAAATCGATCTGCAAGCCCTGATATACCATGTCTATCAATGATTGGTACTTCCACTTGTGGTTCAATCACCCATTACGCAGTGGTTTTAATTTCGCAGAGTAACCAATGGGGTGGCAAGTCTTTAGGTTTCACAAACCCAACAGTGATTTTTGCCTTGGTCGATTGCGCCACTGTGCAATTGTAGGTGCAAGCAAACATTCCATTAACAAATTGGTCATCTAGAAGGGGACATTCTCCATCAAGAAAGAAGACCATGATGCCAGATTTCTCACAAGAGGGCACTCCATACAAGACAAGTTGCAAGTTTGGACGAGACCAGTCGTGGATGAGCATTCGGATGAAGGCACTGGGGAGGGTTGCTGTTACCTGCAAAATATAGGAAGAACATGTGAGTTTTATTTGATATGTATATATTTGTGTGTGGAGGTCAGGTCAGATGTTTGCTGACAGTTGGTAATCTTTTATAAGAATCCATATTTAAAAAAACACATTTGAAGCTGATGCTAGTGTTGCATCTTCTATGTATATACCACCGAGGTGGTAAATATGACCCTTGAGCCGGCCGTCTATAAAGCTCCTCTTCCTGTAAACAGCTCAGACAAACTTTTGTGGGGTTGCATGTACATTAACAACCGCCGTATACCACCCATACTCATGGTATGACAATGACAATGACAATGACAATAACTTTATTGATCCTTATTCCGGAAACTCGTTTTGCAGACATGAAGTATAACAGCAATAAAATAATGTAAAAACATGTAAAAACATATAACAACAAAAACATATGAGGTATGACTAGAATACAAAAATTATGACTTGTTAAATAAACGAATAGCAGACGGAGTCACGGAACAAAAGATTTTTTTAAACGATCTGTTCTACAAAAAATTGAGTTAAATCTAATGCCTGAGGGGAGAAAACGAAAAAAGGTATTTAAAGGATGATTAGAGTCATTCATTATAAATTTAACCTTTTTCATGAAGCATGTGTACAAGTCACTCGTGTTGTCTATCTCATTGCATCCCAGTCTTCTAGCTGATTTCATAATTCTATCAAGGTTGTTGACATTCAATTTTATTAAATTCCCATACCAACAAATAATGCAAAAAGTAATAACAGACTGAATAATGCTTGTATAAAACAGATTGAGGATTTTTCTATTAACATGGACCCTTCTTAGTTTTCTGAAAAAAAAAAAACATTGTCTAGCTTTCTTTGTAATTCTGAGAATATTTTCATCACCTTTCAAATTGTCATCAATTACTGTACCAAGATACTTATACGAATTAACAACCTCGACTTCTTTGTTGTCAATTAAGACAGGTGGACCAGTATGTTTGTCTTTTCCAAAGTTCACAATTAATTCTTTTGTTTTAGTTACATTTAAATTCAGAAAATTTGGATTACACCAATTGTGAAACTGTAGTACTTCATCAAAATATTCATTACAATCATCATCTAATGATTTTTTGTTCAATAAACCCATAAGGACAGTGTCATCAGCATATTTCAACAATTTGCACTTGTTACTGTGACTTTGACAAAAAAAAAGTGAAAAGAAGGGCAGATAGTACGCATCCTAGAGGTGATCCTGTGTTGACAACAGTGGAATCTGATGTTACATCTTTAAACCTTACACATTGTATGCGATTTGAAAGAAATTCTTTTATCCATACAATAAGATTGGAATTGATGGTCATATTTTCTAGTTTCTTCATTAAGACATGTACTTGAATTGTGTTAATTTTATACTCACCTGTACACAGGTACCGGCGTCGTTGTCATTAATGATTTCATTTGCAGTTGCATTCAGCGGAAACATAGGAAATTGCATGGATGGGTCACATCGCTGTGCTTCTGTCTTTGGAATTTCGAGATCAACTGCAAAACAAGACGGGGAATAAACCATGCTGCAATAAACAGTGCATAAAGCCCTCACTGGATGATTATTCACATTACTGCCCCTCGTGAACATATATATACAACCTATTCATTTTCATCATGTTTGAAAGTTTCACCACCTTGTTCAATGTTCCATGTATTTTATTTTCAGTTATGTTGTAGTAGATCAGACAAAATTTATTTTACAGTCAGGAAATTTGATATGCAAAAAAGTGGACAGTTGCACAGCGAAAATGGCACTTCGTGACTCATGATAGCTGATGAAGTGTCATCTTCTCCACATTCAACAAATTCAATTTCAAAATAAACACAATTTATCTGGATATTATATGAACCAATTACATCAATGCTTGATCTCATCAAACAGTTTTTGTCAAAGACTTGTGAACACATGCCTTAATAATTATTGATAATTATATTTCAGCATATTCAGAAAAGAAAACCTTGTCATTGTCTATTGCCATGAAGAAAATCAATAGCTTTGGCTACATACTATAAATATACATAATTCTGTTGATTTTGATATGAACGTAATCATTATTGTGAGTTTTTATTTCTATGTTCTATGCAGTCTTTGAATATTTGGCAATTATTCTGCAGAAAATAATATCTTTGCTTCAAGAAATATTTCAATGCTGGTTCATTTCATCATGAGCAGCACTATCAATAAACAAACTCAGTAAGATTTGGTGACTTAGCGCTGATTTCTTAGAGTGAGGCAGGGCTCCAAGCTCTACAAAAACAATCTGGCTGAGTATTGTCAAAAATAATAATTTGATTGTAAATTGTGGTAAAAGAAGAGCTATGTTATTCAACAACAAAAGAAGAGAAAGCTCAAACCCCAGTTTTTTTTCTAGAGCAACCAGGCTATTCTAGAAATTATAAATTGTTTCAAATATCTTGGACAGGTTCTCACCTCATCCAAGAATGTCTATATCTCTATGCATGAACATGTTGCGACTCAAGCACAGAGAGTTATTCATTTACTTAATTACGAGATACAGAAAAAAACACATGCTTCTGGGTAACCATGTTGGTAAAAAAAGTTTGTAGAGCACAATATTAGAAAATAGTTCCATGTTCTTCATGCAATCCCCCATTTTATATATGATCGAGCACACCCAGAACATGTTGCTAAATGACAATGCCGATGCTACAACTAATCTGAAGCGAAGAATAGAAATGCATATTAAACCATACCTGAACTTAGGATTACCATAGAATATATATCGTAGTATAGTTGGTTTTAAAGACAGAAGTGCTCCTTTGTCCAAGCTGTAGACCACTTATATGAAAACTGTAGCTTTAATGTAGTCCAGGATGAGGAATATCACTTGTTCCAAAAGGGATCATCAAGGATGTCAGTTGATTCATTCTATGGCGACACACATTAGTGGTTTCTTAGTTTAGGCCACACATAATTGACCTTTAGCTTCTCGGATCCTCTCAAGGCACTTTTCTAGGGTCGGTCGGTAGGACAAAAAAAAGGTGAAATTTTTTTTTTTTATGATGTCAAACTTTAAAAAAATTTTTTTTTTACTTTTTTTTTTCCATCGGCAGGAAATCTATTGTGTCGGCGGGTCCGCAAAGCTAAGAATCAATTATGTGTGGCCTTAGTGGTTTCTTAGTTTATGAACACAGTCAGAAATTCCTTGCAATAATTTCCTTCACCCTTGGGCACTTTCACGTTTCTTCATCAAATGACTAAATTCAGTTTTCTTAAGGATGAAATTTAGCCTCCTATTAAAGATCAATCAAAACAACTTTCTGGTGGCCTTTCTTGGTAACTGTTAGCAGGCTCCTGATGTTGTTTTGGTGTGAATAGCATTTTCTTTTGTGTCTGGGCCAATCAGATTAACCAAAAATGCTGTGTATTCAGTGGCCAAACGCCTCAAAATCATGTGGTAATTAAATCACATGTAATAATACTGACCGTGTATTGTTTCCGTCAGGCACATTAACTTGGATTACATATATGTGACATATGTAAACTTGATATACATGTAAGTGTACTTTTATATTAAATGGGTCAAAATTTGATAAGTCTGAAACTCTTGTCTCCAGCGTTTAACAATAATTCACGAGGGCAGGAAGGCACATGAAGGACCTCCTGTTGTCATTTGTCATAGACAAGGATATTAGCAAAAATTATAACACAAAAAAATATGTGGCAGAATATTTTTATCCCATCCAAAACTACCATTGAAGTGGCCAACCCCGCTGAATATAGCTTGTCTCCAAAAACATTTTCTTTGAAAGATCACATCAAAAAAACGTGTACAGGATGCTGATTCAATTAAACTCTTCCATACATGGAAACTTGACTGCCAGTCTTCTAAAATCTAGTTACCAATAGCTGAAATAATGTTCTGTATAAGAGCCGGAGGTTGTTGTGTCAGTGTCTCCAATATTGCGTCAATAGCATCACACCGGATTTGTTTCTCAATAAAAATGAAATGGACACACATTCTGTGTGATACCTTGTGTCTGATGTTGTCTGGGAACCCAAGAAAATAACTGAACTATCTGTAGCTCTGTATCATTTATGTAAACCAAAGAATTAGAGTATTTCTGTTGGCATGTCAGTTGTCCTATCTCAATTTGTCATTAGCAAACGCCTTGCTACTTCATTTTGACAGCATATTTCTGGACCAAAATCACTGTGAATGTGTGTCTGGTGTTCATAATGTCATTGCATGCACACATTGCCACACTGCCAGTTTTTCACTGGTCTCTACAAAGATTTTTACCTTAATTATCATTAGCATCACGCTGTCATTAGCATCATGTCAAAAATGGCTTATTGACTTTATCTCACTTACATTTTGTTACAAGTGACTGGAGTGGAAATCAGTTGTCATCAATAAATGTTTCAACAGAATAATATTACATAAAATGTATGCTTCCTTGCATCTAACATGCTTGATATGATGTTAGATGAATCTCTGAAATTACTGATCAAATAGGGGTGCAAGTAACATTTTATCATTGTCTAGCATCTGAAATATGGTTTAGCAAATACATTGGGCACTGGAGGGAGTAGTGGAGATCATCTTTATTATTCAGAATCCAAACTATTGATGAAAACCGTATTTTTGTTTCTGTTTGTAAATTTATGGTTCAAGGATATGTTCTATCTCAATAACCATTGGTCACAGAGACCTGATATATAGCTCAATGTGTGCAGAATAGCCACTTTTCTATACATTGGTAATACATTCTTCAGCTCTAAGTGGCACAGATTTCAAGTTATAGGCATGATGCTAATGACACACATATTTGGTATTTTAATAGATCAAAGTGCAATTTCTAAAAAAAATGGCACTAGAGACCTGGAACTTAGCGCAAAATGTGCAAGCAACTTGCCTAATCATTGGCAATAGATTTTTTAGCCCAAAGTGGTCAGGATTTTTTAGTTATAAGTGTGATTTTAATGACAGTCAAAAAAACATTACAGTTGTGTTTATCACCTCAGTGCAGATCAGCAGAGCACTGGGACCCTTGGACATGAAAGTGCAGTGATTGCTGATTGTTTGAACCACTCAATGCAAACTTTAAAAGGCATTTCTGGAGCGAAAAATTTTCAAACTTTTTTCAGCTGAAATTTCAACATTTTAAAATTTTGACCCAAATAGCAAACTGCTAATTTGTCTCCAAAGTCAGAGCCTAGGCAACAACCACGGCGAAGGTTCTGGACGTGCATATCAAACCATGTAACGTCGTAAATTATTCCATATTCATTCATTCATTTATTTGCATATTTCAAATTATGTTGTTAATGTCTATTTGTGACTCATACCTTGCGGTTGTTCTGAATGGTGCTGGAAACAGTATTCTACATAATTGTTTCTAAGTATCAAGACTTATCTCCAAGATTTCTCTGAAACACTCTTGTCAAAACAAATCAAATCAAGTTTATTTATACTCAGTTTTAAAAAACAGAAAACATTAGCTAGAAGCTTTTTTACCAAGTTAGCAGATCAAATCGATTTAAAGTTAATAAAGTATCAAATTTACTTACCATTGTTGAATTTCCAAGTGTGGTTCCATATAGCATTGCCCCAGGTGGCGGACGTCAATCCCACATAATTGACAGGCATTGGTGCAACACTATCATTCAGTGATATGATGACGTCCTCACCAACAGTTGATCCGTGTCCAATAGCAATGATGTGATCTGCCCATGACACCCAGAATTTCTTAAAATTAGTGCTCATAAGGCCAGGAGTGTTGCTACTGACCATGCCATTATTTGATCCACCAGTCTTTCGAATGGCAGTTCTGGAATTATTCCAACAACCCATTACAATTTCGTAGAAAGGTTTTCCCAAGAAGGACGTCATCAAAGTTGTGTTGCTGAAAAGCCCGAAATAGCTGCAATCAGCCCATGACCCCTTGACTTTGAATATGATTGACTTTGTTTCTTTCACATTATATGGAGCCAGTACATAGTTAGTGTAGCCTCTGGTCTCGACAGTCACCTCGCCTGGAAAATAAGAATGAGATATATAAATGGGAAGGTGACTAAATGACCTTTGTTAAAATATACTTTAATGCAAGCAACGTGACCATAATATCAACCAAGTACTGTTTAAAATGGATAACTTGGCCATGATGTCAAACGAGGTTCTGTCACACCTGATTCAGTGGGAGCAAGTGGTGCCCTTTAGATTTCATATGAAAAAGGATTATTTTACATTTTATGACAATTAGTGAGCATATTTTCAAAATGAATGTTGATTCTCTATCTAAATTTTGTTATGCAAAATTGGCGCATAGATGATTTGCCCTTTTTCGTCTGACCGCCCCTGCAGTCCCCAATTCCTTCCAGCACCCCTGCCCTTCCATGCACTTCGACGCCTTTTCCCACCCCCACTCTCCCTTACACTCATTTTCAATAAAATTTTAGCAGTTAAGTTCTACCAGTAAATTAAAATATGTTATTCAAAAATACTTTTAACATTGAACATTGCAATAACCTTTCAATAATGTAGCACTTTTTTCAGTAAATTTTCATGTTTTAGCTGATTTAAAGTGATTTACTTTTAGAGTGAGCTGGGAAGTGAGGGGCTGGACGGGTGAGGGTAAGAACTGCAGGGTGTGGAAGGGTGAGGGTAAGAACTGAAGGGTGTGGAAGGGTGAGGGTAAGAACTGAAGGGTGTGGAAGGGTGAGGGTAAGAACTGCAGGGTGTGGAAGGGGGAGGGTAAGAACGGAAGGGTGTGGAAGGGTGAGGGTAAGAACGGAAGGGTGTGGAAGGGTGAGGGTAAGAACAGAAGGGTGTGGAAGGGTGAGGGTAAGAACGGAAGGGTGTGGAAGGGTGAGCATCTTCCTGAGCAGAAGAAATTTATGAAAATACTTTAGGTTGTACTATATATATACATTTAACCACGCATGCTGGATATCACAAAAAGGTATGTAAATGAACTAGTTCTGAGTTTTAGATACCGGTATATTAAATGGCATCAAAAAATTACCAGATGGAGATTCCAAAATTGAGAAAGGAGAAGAACTGAGAAAAATGGTAAACAACTGAGAAAGATAAGAAAAAAAAAGAAACACAAAACAAGAGAAAGATAGAGGAAAACTTACAGAAAAACAACAGAGAACATTTTGAGAAAGTGCCGGAAGGAGTGACAATGAGAAAGAGGGTATAAATGAAAAATGAAAAAGATAAAGACAATTTGAGAAATTAGTAGAAAGAATGAAAAATAGGGGAGAGTGAATCGTGTGCAGCAAGAGATGAATCAAGAAGTGGTATGGAAAAGTAAGATTTGAATAATTGTAATGTTTAACACTTACCTCCCAAGCACAAATCTAGCACCATAAAAATGACAAAGCTAACAATTCTGAAGGATGTCATTGTCACTAATGCAGAATTATAGTTTGACAGAAGCAGATGCCTCGTAATCGTGGATAATTGATGAGCAATATCTGACGAGTCCAATAATGATATTTAGGATTATAAAATATTCAAACTCTGGATCAATCAACCAGAACCGCAAGTGGCGTCAACACTTGTCTGTTAATGAAATCCATCAATGTAAGTAATTGATTGTCATCCACATGCCAATACTAATTTTAGAACTGGTAGTGAAAGACTAAGTTCAAAATGGACAAATCAACAATGGTGGCCATTTTTTAGTGGCCATTTTGGCAGCAATCTTGGACAGTGGCGTAACTAGGAGGTCTCGAGCGCGGGAGCACCAGATTCTCTGGGGGGCACCCGTAATACTTATTGTTTATTTTAGCCAAGGTTGAAAAGTTCATGTGGGGGACACCTGGGGGCACAGGTCTAATATGGGGGGCACGTGCCCCCCTGTGCCCCCCATAGGGACGCCACTGATCTTGGATTTCTCGACATTTTTCCGATCCGTACCCACAGGCCACTCACTACCTGTACCAAATGGCATCACTCTAAGTGAAATATTAAGGTCAGAATTGGACGTTCAAGAAAGGTGGCCATTTTGAAAAAGGCAACAGCTCTTCCTTACCAAAAAAAACAGACGTGCTGAAAACCAGAAGTTGATCGATATGATATTTTGGACTATATCGATGAAAGGCTCATACATTATTAAACAGGACAATTTCCAAAAATCATTAATTGAAATGTATTTGTTGAACTTGTGGGAAACCAGATTGGCCGGGTGATTGGTCTCCGAGGATCAACCATAACTGCTCTAAGTAAGAAGTATGAAGTGACCGTGAACATAGGTAAATGGGGACAGAAAAAGAGAGACAAGAAAGATGAATTTGAACCAAAGAGAGATGGCTCAATGATCTCTGGAAAAGCCACTAATGTGTATAATGCTGTTGATGAAGTAAAGAAAATGATTAGAAATGCCCGGACCGACTTACTGATAATATGAATAAATATGACCGTTGTAGCATCCAAAATGTTTCTGGTTTTCACTTGAGTAAAAGTAACAGTTATCCTGTAAATGAAATGACCAAAACCTGGGCCTCTGTGGCGAGCAAAGGTGTGACATCTAATAAGCCTGCTACCACAAATAGAATTCCTCGATACTCTAACGCAAATCTAATTGGACATTTTTCTGGCAAAAGAAAGGCGAATGGTAAGCCTGTATGTCAACAATCTGGAAATAAGCTTAGTATTGGTTTCTGGAATGCACAAATTCTGAGAAATAAAACCAGTCTGGTCAATGACTATATGACTGAACATGATCTTGACATTTATCTTATTGCTGAATTTTTGATTTTCCATCTCTTTCTTGTTACCATGGCAACACTTTAGGAGACGATTTCTCAGATTTTGTTAGTTCGTGTTCTTATTTTCTTTTAGAGAGCTACAATTTAACTGTATAACTTAAAAAATTATAAATATCTGAATTCTGGTGAGGCAACTCTTTCAACCATTGGTGTTACAAAATCAAAATTTCACCCATAAAGTAGTGAGACCAGTAAAAGGCACCACATTACTCATCAATGAAAGCCTTGCTTCCACAGCAACTATGATACACCATGATAAGTTTTATAAAATTTATTTTGACAAAAGCAGACTTGTTGCCATGGAAACCAAAATAAAACCTCTCCGGTCCAAGAAATTGATAAAACCATGGCCACTATCAAAAAATTCTGAAAATTTCCTTTCTGATAGTACCAAATTTGAGGAGGTGTGGATCGCTGCGAACAGAAATCCCAATATCCTATTGATGCCCTGGTTGACGACAAACTGTTGCACAACTCTGCCTCGAAGGGGACGAGCATTGTCGTCCATCAGGACAAAGCCCTCACCAACATCTCCAGCATAGGGCATTACCTGTGGTGTCAGCACTTCCTGGACGTTCCTGTTGGCATTGAGGTTGTCCTCAATAACCAAAAGATCAGTCCTAACTGTCGCACTAAATCCCTCCCTAGACCATCACAATTCCTCCACCATAAGCAGTTAGAGGATGAACACAGGGCATCAATATGATGGAGTGGGTTGCTAATTCCCCAGATCTAAACCAAATTGAAGCCTTGTGTGACTGCAAAGCAGGAGACAATGATCTTGCTGACTTGAGACCCATCCTGGTGGAAGATTCGGCCGCCATACCCCAGTAGAGGATAAGGAAACTAATTTTTTCAATGAGAAAGAGATGTCAACAGGTGTGCAACAGCTATGGTGGACATACAGAGTATTGATGTTGTTCTTGAAGATTGAGAATCCTTGATTTCATGAATTTGATGTTTTTGCTGTTGTTGGGCCACATTAGCCCACTTTCATCCAGTAAATAAAGTTAAATTTGGATTATTAATGAATGATACCACTTCTCATATTATTTCTTAATTTTCCATGGTTTTCTTTCGCTGATAAATGCATTTTCCACTGCTTCTCTGGGATTTTATGTGTCAGCAGACACAACCAAACATTTTTAAAAAAGGCTAGTCTCACTCGCGACTTTCTCATGTGGGCAAAAATTATGTCATCAAGCTACGATTTCACTCATTTTGCGTCAATATGCCAGTTTATACACTCAAAAAATTTCAAGAAAATCAGATCAGTATTTCGAAAAATATTTAAGTTTTTCTAAAGGGGGACTTATTTTTGTTGAACTGTTTAGTTCTCTCGAGTAACTTCAAATTCAATCAATGGCCATTTCGTTGGAGGACGTTTGTCATGTTGACACACCCTACAATTTCACAGGCTGACTTGAACTGTAGCCTGGATTCCAACCTTCATCCAGATAATTGACAGAGTAGGCCTATCACTAATAGCTGAACAACACATTTTCAAATGCCAGTTTACAGTGTATATCGATACCTGTGAAGTACAATGTATGGAGGCGTATCAGCGCAAATTGCAAAATCTCAGTTATATACTTTTTTGTCTAGGTCTTTTGGTTATAAGTTGACCATTGGCATATCTGCACATTTCTTAACATTCAGGAGTTACAAACGTGTAGAACCCCAAATTATATCTGACATGCTGATGTCACTGCACCTGGGTTTTTCGTAGAATGCTTCACCATAAAAAGATAAGTGAACTTAGCCTGAGCATATTTCACTCCCAAAAAGGCCTTTTGTAAAAAAAAAAAACTCCTGTGCGACGGAAAGTGATAAGGACAAAAAGGAAACTCTGAAGTATGTGTCTGCCTTACTTCTTGGTGTAATGCATTCCTGAAAGCCAGACTGAAAGAGAGATTGATTGTAGGATTCAAAAAGTGGCTCTTGCTGTGATTACTTCGACGGAATCTTTCAAAGATAACCCACTGTCTTCCGAGAAATATTTTCATTGTATTTATTCCTTTGTATGGCCTATCTTCTAGGCCTCATCTCCGAAGGCCAACAAGAAAGGCAGAAAGGTGCATGAGGGAAACAAGTAATAACACCCTAAAATTCCTTGCCCTCTCCTCGGAATGTCTAATGGTCATTGCTCACCAGTGATTCACCACCTTATCAAATGCTTGATGTAGTGAGATGTATCAGCAATAAATTAGTGAAAGTTAAATCAAACATATCACCTTCTATAAGTTTACTGTGCTACTTAATTTCTTCATCACTATTTTCATCGCCGGTCAAAGCTCATTAATTACATAACATTGTCAAGATTATGATAGTGGTGGTTTGTCTAGCAATCTTCTGACAGATTTAATAGCAGACAAAACCATTACAAATCCAAAAAAGAAAAAAGAAACGTAGATGGATTTTTCGTAAAATGCTTCCCCTTAAAAAGACAAGTGAACTTAGCCTGAGCATACATGTATTTCACTCCAAAAATGTCCTTTTGTGAAAACAACTCCTGCGACATGGGAAGTGATAAGGACAAAATGGAAACTCAGAAGAACGTGTCTGCCTTACTTCTTGGCATTGTACTTCATGAAAGCCAGGCTGAAAGAAAGATTCAAATGGAGGCTCTTGTGCTAAAGTAACAGTGTTAAATAACGGAGGACGGAATTTTTTATGCTGATACTATGGAAATATAAAAGAAATCACCAGCACGGTACCACCCTATAGTGGCATTCAGTTCAGAAAAAAATTGACATCTAATCATGCGTTTGTTAAAGTAATTTATATAGACAAATTCTGCTAATGTAACACCATGAAATGGACTGGTGCAAAATTGCAGTTACATTAGCAATAAAAAAGCAGCTACCACACGCTGACATTTATGTTTTTGGTCATGTACATAGGCAAATAAGGCACATGTTTTTTAATAAAATTTTAGAACGTTTGAAATTTGCATAAGTAGCAAGAACAAAGAAAAATTCCCATGCAAATGTTGCTAATATAACCTCAGTGTCCTGTGACGGAATCGAGTTACATTAGCAGTCTTTTTTAATTTTGCATTTTTTTCAAGTTTTATAATGACCAACACAATTAAAAAAGGTTCAAAAATAATTTTCAAGATGTGTTTTATCAATCACACATCAGTACATTTTCCTGAATTGGTTTTAGCAGATTCCACAGAGTGCCAACGTAAGCATGTCTGATCACCAGTAAGTTTGGTCGTCCAAAATTGTCCTCTTGATTTATAAAAAAAAAAAATTATTTATTTAAGAGCAAAAAGCTACATATTTGAGTATTATTTTATTGATGTTTATTCATAAGCTCAGAGATGTACTTAATAATAGGTTTACTTGCTTCAGAGCAACAGAGAGATAACAAAAGGGTTGGAAAGTTTAGGTACCGTCTGAGAGCACTTTTCGTGAAATCTGCCTTAACACAATTATGATACTATGCAATATATAGGCCTATCGCATGAAATAAATAAAACCATCTGACTGTCTGCACAGCTATTGCTTAACAACACATGTCCATTCTGGATGTGACACAAAATGCATGTTATCTGACATTTTGAAGTTTTCATACAGTTCCAAGCTATATAGTGACATGTCATGAGAATATCATGTCACAAGATTCTTCTTACCCATTTCTACATACAAATTTATAATCACTGCCAGACAGGATAAAACCTTCAGGCAATAATAAGAGCTAATCAATTTGCAAGCCAATTACAGGAAAATGGTAATAACAGTAATTTATGGAAAACTTCTTTAGCCAAAAGTTTCAGACCCATCATTTTAATCCACAATGCCACTACCGTGAGGTATGACACAATCTCTGTTATCATTTGAACAAGATAACTTTGCTGATTGTTATTCAGGTACCCCCTAACCTTGCAGATTAATCTATATATACCAATTGTCAATCAGGGACAAGCCAGGAAATCACTAATATGCAATCAGACTTATAGTGGGAATCACAGGTAATTTGTAGTTCTCCTTGTTAATCGGATCAGTCTGAGACGGTAATTTAGAAGAAGGTTGCAGCAGTGCAGTGCTGGCAGCAGGCGTGGGTGGTTATGAAAAGGTAAGTATGATGATTGTCTTGCACTCTTCTCAGAAAAGTGAAACTGTCTAGACAGGCAACACGTGCCAATTCTTCGTGTGATGCGAAGTCCATGCATGTTATTTGACATTTCAAATTGTTCGAAAAATTCACAGAGTTTCCATAGCAGCAGACAAAACTATTATTTTGTTTCATAAAATGTTCTGCAGAAACACGTTATCGCTTTTATCTGGCATCGTGTTTTATAAATTAGTAAAAAGTAATTTATTCAGACATCAAAGGCCCTGTATATACATAGTGGTTGAGTAAAATGCAGCATGTGTTTTTAGTATAAACATTGACATCGCTGAAGAGATTAAAAGCAATCTTTGATCATTTATAAATACCATAATATAATGATTTCATTATCAAGCATACCTCTTCTCATTATTTAATTTCAAAAGTGAATTTTCGCAATTTGCTATTACCCTCATTGGATCACCAACAACACATGAATGTGGCAACAAACTAAAAGTACTCACATCTCTTTCCTCTGCTGTGAAAAGAAAACTAAGAGATGTCAGTGACTTGAAATGACTTTTTCCCCCAATTCAGTTGTGAGTGCAGTGTCACTAATGAGATTTCAGGATAATATCTCAGCCTCAGGTGTTAACTAATGGAAGATGCGATGTAATAGGTGTATGTGAAATGCTTCCTGAATGAATCCTGAAATGCAGGCTCGGAGGCGCAGACGAACTTCCAGCAGGAAGGGCAAATATTCTTTACTATACTATTTCCCTCTCGGGGAGCAACTACAATGCAACCTTTCATTACGTAATTATTTTGCTTTTAAGCATATTTTGCTCCCAAAATGTGCTTTTGTAACAACATGGACTTTGAGTGGAAAAGAGTGATATGGACTAAAAAGAAACTGAGAAGACTTGTGTCTGTCTTACTTCTTGTTGTAATGCACTCCTGAAAGCCAGACTGAAAGAGAGATTGAAAGGAAGATTCAAAAGGAGGCTCGCGCTTTAATTGCTTCGAAGGGATTCATCCCACTATATTCCGGATTATTTTTCTTACTATCGTTCCATTGTCTGACACATTTAATGTTCTTCTGAAGAAATAATTCCTGTCTGACCATTTCAGATGATCTTGGTTCAAAATAGTTTTTTCTTGTTGAGGCATGAACATGCGCTGGTCATGAATACCATTGGTCCTCTAAACCAATCTGCAAATGGCAGCAAGCCAGAGATAGACTGCAGTCAGGTTGGTATAGCATCATTATTGGGAGCACTCTCAGAGCTGTTACTGGGTAATTTAGGGGAGGTTCAGAAAAGTAGAGTAACGACAATAAAGAATATTTTTTATATTGATCTGAAGAACCTCGGTCTTAAATGCATCCAAGAACGACAAATTAAGATCACCAAATGTAGCTTGACGAGTCTCTTAAAAAGTTGTTCTCTTAGGGATTCCAATTTATTAATGACTGGGGGACCAAGTCTGTCCACTGGTAGACTATTTAGTCCCCAAGTTACTATGTTAAAAAATGCACTGGTTTACAGGCTAATTACCGGAATATGGTAATAGGAGTCACTTACGGGAAGCTTAAAGCTTCATTAGCTGAAATTTACAGACCCATCATCAATCCACCGTGCCACTCGTGTGCGGTATGGGGTAATCCCAGTTATCTTTAGCGCAAGAAAACGGATTTACCCTCCTGATTGTCATTTGGGTACTCCCTTACCATAATGAGGAATCTGTATACCAATCTTCAATTAGTGACATGCCAGATAATCACTGATATGTAATCAGGCTAATAACCTGGGTCACAATAGTTTGTGGGCTCATTAGCTGGATCAGTCTCAGAGGGTAATTTTGAGGAAGGTTATATGAGTGCGGTCTTGGGTGGTTATCAGGACGCAACTCTGCTGAATTGATGACTGTCTTGCACTATTCTCAGAAAAGTGTGCGTACAGAGACCAGCAACACATGTCCATTATGCGCGTAACACAAATTAATTGACCATTTTCCATGAGAAGCTACTCTATCTCTATACTATTAAAATGATTGCATGCAGGATTCATCTCAAGTTATACTTACTGTCTGATCTTCTAATTACCTCTGAATTTTTCTGAGCTCTGTAAAGGGGAACTCTCCCCTTTTCAGGTCAATCAAGCTCTTCTACACCTCCTAACTGATATAAATTCCTTTTTTTGCTCAGCAGCCAATCTAACAGCTCTGCCATTCCTTTTATAACATGTAGTGCCACTGCAATCCAGTACTGAGTCGCCCCTGTCGTTTTTTTCTTGCTATATCTAAAGCCTGGGCAAGCAAAAGATCTGCATAAGTCACAGTTACATGACAAATGCCATACTCAAATGTGCTAAGGCAGTACTAAGTTGCTGCCATGGTCCATGGGCTCAAAAAAAGATTTTCCACACATGCTTCATGATTGTATCAAACAATCAAACTTTCATTTCAGTACTATAGACATTTATACAGGGGAATTTATATATCTTTTATGCCCTACAACCAAACTACATTTCCTGAAACCTGTCTTCATCATTTTGCACTGCATCAATGAATGTATGCTTCAATCAATCACACTAAAACAATCAGTCCATCTGTCTATCAATCTATCTTTCTATAGCTTATGTACCTATACTAAGCCTATTATCTAATTATAATGTACATCAGGGAAGAGGAACTGGTCTAAGAACTGGTCTAACATGTACATGTATTTTCTTTCATCCTCATCTAATCTCTACCCCTTCAATCTACAGGTAAATTACTGGTTTACGATAAAAACAGCTTAAACAGGACACTTAAGTACAAGATCATATAAGTGAAGAGCAGGAACATTGCATAAAAATAAAAAATAAAACGTAATGTGCGAATGACTGACTGGACATCTTGTTCTATTCTTGCTAGAGTGCAGTTTCACTAATGGGATTTTGAGAGGACGATCTCTCAATTAAATCTCAAGTGTTCACTAATGGAGGTTGTCATGTACTGGGTGCAATCGAGAAAGTGAAGACATAAACTACTTCTTCAAGGGCACTACTGGAATCAAGGCTTAGGGAAGCAGTTTATCCTTTACAGGGTGTCTACAGAAAAAGAGGACAGTCACTTGTCTTCTTTTTTGCACTCATATATGTTCAGAATTTGGTGAGAAAGTTTTCACCATTTATGTTGCTTGTAAGAGAAGGAATGAATCATTCATGAGTAGTGGGACATTTGCTCCAGCTGCCGATAATTCAAATTCAGGACCTAACACTTGGTTTTTAACATGAGGTCATCTGATGATTATAAAATCAAAGAAATGTCTCAAATAGCCATTGATCTGCACACAGAAAAAAACTAGGTTTTTTGGGGTTTTCTACATAATCATTTGAATGTATAAACAACCAAATGGATAAAATGGGTTAATTATGGTTTGTTAAAAAATCAAATGAATCATTTAAAAACCGGTTTGGTTAACACTGGTTTATTTGGGTTTTATAAAAAAAACACTTGGATATTTACAAAACCACTAATGATTAAAATGGTTTTATCGCAAACCAAATGAATATTTAAAACACCATGTGTCCAGGTTCACTGATCTTTAACATTGTTCACAGCTTCACATTTGAGGATATCAACACTTAATCTGGCAAGTTTGAGTGTGACATTGTTACAGCTTGTTTAAAGCTAATCACAAGGTGATTTTGTCAGACTTGAGACACAATTATATACCTTTTGTGAGAGTCAGTTTGATGGTGCAGTGACCTGGTCTGATTGATTTGTTCATTGAACATGTTAAATGAAGAGGCAAGGACATCCTGGTTTATCATCAGTTCCAAGGTAGGAATTTAAGATTAATTTTCTTTTAGTTTATGAGCTGCATGAGAACATTTGCTAACATTTATTCGACAAAAAAGTCACTCTATTTCATGTATATATCATAGGCCTTTGTTCAGAGAGTGTGCACATTTTTAAAAACTTGTTAGTTGCTGATGATCAATTATCTTAAGGAAGTAAGGATTATATGGTTTTTGATCATCATCCAGAAATCACAATGGAAACAATTTTTATAATTGACATTTAAAGCTACAAGTAGATCTTTACAGTTCGTGATGTGTACTGTACATGATGTTATTTAATCATATATTTCATTGGCCAATGCTTCATATTTATAGTCTATCATACAAGACTCATGATATTTAGGTAATAAAGTATTCACTATTCGCCTTTGAATATGGATAACTTAAATAGGACATTCGGTGTAATTTGATACATAATATTACTCTTATCTAACCATCTAAAAAAAAGATAGGGTATATGACAGCAAAGCTGTATAAATGATTATTATCATGGGCTATTTTCCAAGGTAGCTTATAACACATAATTTCATTCCTTTCCCTGCAGGGAGACATCAGCTGATGTCACAGAAATTGTCTTGACATCTGTCTGACGTCAGGTTATTTTAATACATAGTAAGAATTGTATTCCCTTATTTCAATAGAGTGTGCCTGACTATTTAATTATTTATATTTCAGCTTTTACGTGAATTTAAGCTCATCCAACCAGTGGAACTGGATGAGCTTATCACCTGGACAGCTCTGGACAGGTCTCAAGAATCATCCCTGAAAAAACTCTTCTCAGACCCGGATTGGTGACGCCCTTGAGGCAGACGAGTGAAAAGGTGGGTCTCTGTTTCTGTTCACTGTGTAATGTTATCTTTCTCTTAATCCTTAAATGAAGGGCATCAGAGGTCACAAATTCTCAGTTTACCTTTTTTTGCATAGCTAGCAAAGATGCACATATCATCATGAGAAAATGACAGAGCTGTTTTGTATTTGAGCTCTCTTTCCTAGCTTTAAAGAGATTATAATGAAACCAAAGGATTGACTGTCATAAAATATGCCATAAAATTGAGTCAATTTCAAATTAAAACTACTGTATATGGCCAAAATTATGAAATGTTGTGAAGAGTGTTTCAGAATCAGACAAGAAGTTAAAACTCATTGTTTCAAACGATATAGCCCAATAAGGTGCTGCAGAGGTGTAAAACACAAACACAACTCATTGTTTCAATCTGTTCATGAAACCAATGCAATAGACACTGCATAATATTATACTTATGAACTTATGAACAGTAACATGGTGATTGCTTGTATTTTCAGGAAACCAAGTGCAAACCTTGAACAATCGTGGTCCATCTCAAAGCCCATTGGACACACGTCAGCGACCATCATGCTTGTTACCGGGTGTGCGACATCCGGTGTTCACCAACATTTAGAAGAACATTTTCACGTTTATGGACTACTACATTGCATTCTTCATGGACTATAACATCAAAAAATTAATTATATCAGCATGAGTATATCGAAATATGAAAATATGTATTTCATTTGTTTTTTATGTGTTTTGTGGTTTCCTAGTGTTTATATTTGAAAATATGAATATTAGTTATACACTTGTTGTTTCTTCCTACATTTTTTAATATTTTTTTATGCATGCTAATTTTATTTTCTTCTTGTTTGAAGTTCTATAAATAGATTATGAAATTATATGAATAAATAAAGTCAAATGGCTTTCTATTTTCTTTCTGCTTGGATGTATTTTACTCCTGTGTGCTCAAAATATACAGAAAAAGGAAAGATGAAATTTGTCAATAAACCAGAAATTTTTTTTTGTACGAAACACCAATGGTGAGGTAAAAAAATCATACCTGGATATTTGAAAGTCTTATCATGGTTTTCCAGCAAACCAGCTAAAGTTTTATTTTAATCATTTATATGGTTATGGAAGCCCTATGGGAATGATGAGACTATCCAATTGATTACTAGAAAACCCCATTTTGGTTTAATATATGCTCCATGATGGAATAATGTAAATCCAGTTATGGATATTTGTAAAACCTAAAAAGGGTGAATATTTACTTCACTTGGTTTCTATAAAAACCAAAGATGAATATGTACAAAACCAGCTAATGAAATATTTGATTATTTTATAAACCACAAATGGTTTGATAAACAACCAGAAAATTGGTGTTGAACAGTCCTTCATAGGTTTCTTGATAAACCACTAAAGGTTTTATATCATTCCAAAGTGGATTTTAAGATGGTGGTTTTTTAAACATCCACATCAAGAGGGTTTTTTTAAAAACCAGAAGTGGTTTTATACTGGTGACAAGCCAAAAAACCACATAGGGATGTTTGTGTAACCTTTTTTTCTGAGTGTGTGAACACCAGAATCAATGAAAATTTTTATGATAACATTCTGAAAGAATTTGTGATGCCATGGCATCAGACAAGAAACTCTTTTGTTGCCAAAATCATCTTCCAACAAGGTCGAGCATCCGTTTATATCGCACAGAAGACTCAGGAGGGCCTCAGAACAAACCTGCTGAGCAAGGTAGAGTGCCACCCCTTGTCTTCTGATCTGGACCAGGTGGATTACTCAGTATGGGCAAATTGGGAGACAGAATCCAGCAAGTTATCCCAACCCTCACAGTAAAGGTAAAGGCCTCCATCATGTCTGCATGGGGCAAAATGTTGGTGGAGTGCATCAAACATGTTTTCGCATCATTTCAGTCTCATCTGCAGAAAGTTACCACAGCAAGGGGTGTGAATAATGGGTTTGGCTGTTCTGATGATACTGTTCATGTACAAATCATGTTTTGTTGAATAATGATATTTGATACAAAATAAACTATAAAAAAATAAAATTGTGTTGCCTGTCCTTTTTTTCTGTAGACACCCTGTAAAAGGTAGTGCAAAGTTATAATGCATGTGTAAAATCAAATATTACTTTCCTGGAGTATTCATGCAGAGTATATCGCAGAGATGGCAAGACATTTTATCCACAACAAGATGTTGGTTTTCCTAAATGCTTTTGCAGATTGGCAGCCAACTAGAAAATTAATTTTCTTTTTTCAATTTGCACACCAGCTTTGTCACGTCATTGACAGTTTTCTGTTGGTCTCCTAACTTTCTTATTTGATGAAATACTTCCAAGTCATTTAATTAGTTTGTTTATTGACACTTACACTTTTGGAATCAAGGCTCGGAGACACAGTTGAACTTTTAAAAGGAAGAGCACAATTTGCCATGAAATGGAATTTCTCTGTAGTCGTATTTGAGCGGAGGCCAGATGATGTTACACTAATGGTCTGACCTGTTTCCTTTGAAAATGTACCTATAGGAAAGGAAAACTTTATTACTGATCTCTTCTGCTTTGTACAAGTGGATGCATTGTTGTTGACGGTCTTGCTGTTTGTTTACTTTCAGATAATTTTAGTATTTTGGTGAAACTTTTAAAAAATTCGTAGCAGATACCATGGAGGCAATTAGGCAGTAAAAAGAGGTGCGCTCCGTCGCATTCCCGTTGACATTATTATTTTGAACACTGTGAAGCTCATACGTTGTAACGCTTAAGCAATTTTAGGCTGGAGTAGTGAGAATTACATTTTATACTAGAATATGCACTGGTCAAGCCAATTTAGTCTATAGATATTGCAATTTTTGCCATGGAAAATTCTGGGAATTAACGAGTCTTCAAAATGGCAGTTCAAACAAACAAAATTGTCCGGGGCGGCTCTGTTAAATATGTGCATATCATATGTATAGTGAAGACATTGTTGCTTATTGTTTCCTGTTGCTGCATAATGACCAATGCAGGCACACATACTTCCAGGGGAACTTACACTGTAGTTACTGACCAACTAAGTTGTTTACCTCTACTTTAGTGCCAATCAGTAGGGCCTAAGACCCTTCTTCAACATTCTGGAGAAAAGTAAGGTGAACTCAGGCCGGAAAATTACACTCTTCTCGGATATGA
Source organism: Platynereis dumerilii (assembly GCA_026936325.1). Classification (NCBI taxonomy): domain Eukaryota; kingdom Metazoa; phylum Annelida; class Polychaeta; order Phyllodocida; family Nereididae; genus Platynereis; species Platynereis dumerilii. The sequence goes on along the minus strand of JAPTHN010000008.1, from coordinate 17,247,701 downwards.
GGAGATATCCAGGGAACTTAAGATGACACCTTCGTGTGATTAAGTGTCCTCTGGTCATGTTAGTTACTCCAAATACTGAACTTTACAGTGCCCCCTGTAAGTTAGTGAAACGGGTGATATTTTGCCATTGCTGCAATGCTATATCCTCAACCAATATGCCTGTAGAGGTATGAATTCTCATCCAATGACAGGAAACATACTGGGTCATAAAGGCCAATATTTAAGGCATGTGGAATAACAGCGGCTGCTAATTTACTCTGCTGTACTCGGATTTAGATATCGGTCAAACTCATTGATAAGTAAGTGAACCACCCTTCCCGTTGAAATCACATTGGGCTTGTGTTTTACTTACTTATCAAAGACTTTTGGCCTGTAAGCCTATATCGTAGATGACCTGACGAAGGGCTGACGTGTAGTTGAGACAGGAATTTAATATTAAATATTTTGAGAAACAAAAATGAGACTGGCTTTTAATCGAGAACAGGCTTCTATTTGAAGAAAAATGATAAGTAGGCGAAATAAATTCAAATTCAAATTCATTCTAAGGCAAATGGTGGACACAAACTACTAAGTTTTAAAAATGTTTTTTCTGCATAACATTTTGTACTATATCATGAAAATGAAGCAAGCGACTGGCAGCTTCTTTTATTCTATTTTTGTGCAAATAAGGTTGTGCTGTCAACAACCTCCTGGAGAAAAGTAAGACACAACCAATGACCTCGGGCAGAAAATTACACTCACCTCGGAAATGAGGAGATGTCCAGGAGCTTAAGGTGACACCTTCCTGTGATTAGGTGGTCTCAGGGTGAGACACGAACAGAAAAAACAAACACATGACTGCAAAAAAGAGGTAGATCTTAAGTCGATCTGCAGGACCCTAATTCATTGCAATTAAATTACGACTAAGCTACTATAGTCCTGCCATTCCAGTGACCCTCATTAGCTTACCAAGTGCCCAAATACAGGACGTACACTCGTACAACCCCAATCATTAAATCATCCATTCTGGTGACAAATATTTATCTAATTGGATTCTCAAAACAGCCACACATGGGGCCAAAATTATATAAAAACAGTAAAAAACACAAAATACAAATTTTTGATACCACTGCAAATGTATCAACGTGGTGATAAAACATGGGCATGAGGGAAAATTTGCAGAATATCGCAGTCAGACTTTATTAATCTCTTGCCCATAGTAACTTATTGTAATTTTCTCATACATGTATAAATAGTTATCAGGAAAAGCATATTCATGTATCTTCAACAGTATGGCCTCTAGAAAGGTGAAAGGATGTACTTTGATTATTCTCCTGGATATCTTATTTTAAATCATTCAAATAACTGTCACAGATAAACGCTTAACAGTTTAACCCCAAATAAAGTAAGGAAAGTTTTCGTCAGAGTCCTCTGTTTACCTATTTTGCCCTGCTTTCTCAACCCCAGAACTTTTTACCTTCAGCGAACGAAGTTCGAAGAAGGTATTGTAATCACTTGGGTAAAAATGTTGTCCGTCCGCCGGGCGGGCGGGCGGTCGGGCGGCGGGCGGATAGATCGTTTACGGGCCAGCACTCGGCCTCTATTGAATGTACATGGATGAAATTTGGTACACATCAAGCCTGTATGGTTTAGTTGTGCCTTTTGATGGTCAGATGAATAGATCTCAAATACTTTTTGAAATAATTAACAAAACATTAAAAAAAATTTTTTTTCGTTTCCTTTTAGTTGTGCCTTTTGATAGTCTCATTGACAGATATTCTATACTTTCTGAAAAAATTAGAAAAAATATAAAAACATATTTTTTTGTCTTTTGTGCTAAGACTTGGTCTCTATTGCATGTATAAGGATAAAGTTTGGTACACATATAGTCAATATGGTCTAGTTGTGCCTTTTGAAAGGTCTGATGGAAAATATTATATACTTTTTGAAACATTGAAAAAAAATTTAAACTTAATTTTTTGTTTCTTCCCAACATCCGGTCATTATTCCATATACGTGGATGAAGTTTGGTACACATGTGGCTTATATGGTCTAATTGTGCCTTTTCATGGTCTGACAGATGGCTATTCTATAGTTTTTGTAATATTGAAAAAAAAATTTAAAAGAATTTTTTTTATATCGGAGCTAAAACTTGCCCACTATTACATATATAGTAATGCAATTTTCTAAACAAATCACCGATGCAATATAGCAGTGCTCATTGGAAAAACTTCAGAAAATTATAACAGCGTTATATTTTTTGGTTTTCAACCGACACCTCATAACCTGTACTTTGCACATGCATTAAACTATACCATAGTATGCTTAAATTTGTCTAATAAGGCCTTTCCCTGATTTTACAAATCCTGGCAAGTAGATGGGAAGATGGCAGGGCAGCGGGCAAATAGAGATAATTGAAGGCCACTACTCGACCGCTATTGCATACCTATAAGCAATTTCGTCAATGCACCCATTTCATGATATTATTGTAATCTTCTAATGGTGTTATTCGCTGAAGGTTTGCTGCTGCGCAGCCTATGTTTACAACTACCTTTGACTCCTCACCCAACTTGATCCCATATTAAAAACTCTTATTAAGAACGGTGCCAATGTAATTGAAATTAGCAATGGGCGGCACTATATCAAACAAATAAAATGCAAAGGGTTGGTGGATTTTGGTGTTGGTTAAATGTATATCTAATGTAATTTTGAAAGATAGTTCAAAGTAAGTAAAGGTAGGAAGTGATTTGGAGGGAGCCCAAAACTGTGAAAGGGCAAATTTATGTAGTGGCTGATTCTGCCTTCCTGCTGGGGTAGTCATACTTTATTTTGGGTTGTACTGCATTTTGGAAATTAATTTTTCGTTTCTATCCTTCAAAGAATTTTGAATTTCCAATAGCCTCACATGAGTCTAAGTTATTTTGAATCTCTCAGCAGATATTTCATAGAGACATTTGACAACCAGAGGATATATTGTAATGCATTAATATGATCTGTATCGCTAAAAATAGCCACCAAATCAGCGAATTTGCATCCATATATATGCATACGACATTAACGTTCGGGTGCTGTAGTTAGGTAAGAAAGTGACCTTGTGCCAGAAAAGCTACACGACCAGAAAATGAGTTTTTTCCAAGAAACTGCCAATTACAATATATGGCCCGCTAATATGGCCATACATGTAGACTGTCAGGTATGGATAAGATTTGGAGCGATGAGGCCAGCAGTGTTCTTCTGTGTGAATATTTATCCAAGTACATGTGATATTTTTTGTTATACTCTTAGTGTGTTTTCAAAACATCTTTATGAAAAGTTTCAAACTTTTCATAACGATGTTTTGTTTTTGTACATAGTTTATCTTTCCTCCTTGTTATCTCTCAAATAACTGATATCAAATTTGGCCAGTGAAGGTTGGGATTTTTTGCAAAATATCTGCATTTGTCAGTTGCATAAGTAGTTTTTCAATTTCATTTTGTTTCAAATCAAGGGTTCTGATTTGGATTCCAAAAGCTTCCACTTGATGATGAATAATGAAATTGAAAAGAATGGCTTCCTTATTGAAGAAGACACTGGCTGAATATTTCAGGGCCTCTGTTAAGAATCTGCATGTCTCATAATTCTTGAAATTTTTGACAGAAAAAGTGCGGGAGGAGCAAACACAATAGACAAGTTTCACATTGTGTCGGGAAAACCACGCCATCATTTCATTCTGTTTTAATTTTGGTTGGCGCACTATTGCACTGTAAAATTTGAAATATTCAGTCAGCTCAAATGATTGAGTGAGATGGTTGCACAATTTGTTTGAGCTAATATAGCTTGATATTTTGAGTTATGATAATCTTTTCGCTGTTATAACTTCAAGCAACAAGCCAACAAGCTATGATAGCTCAAAGGAATTGTGCAACTGTCTCACTCAATCATTTAAACTGACTCAAAATTCAGATTTTACAGTGTGACATTTACAAATAATTGTTAGGATAGTTTAGTGGAGAAAAATATCAAAAGTAAAAAATCATGATAAGCAAAACGTTTGTCAAAAAGGGTTGCATGTATTTGCTCTTTCTGCACTCTGCCAAGTTAATAATTTTCTTTCAGAATGCTTGGATATTTTCATAATAAATTTGGTAGGCTACTGCGGTATTCTGCTATAGTTCCTTCTCTAAAAAACAGATTATTCTCAAATAAATCATTATCACCAATCAAAGAGATTCAAAAACAAAACCGAAAGAGCACGCTTATAGAGCAGGGCCAGGAGAACATTTTAATACAAAACCAAAAAATTCCGTAGGGAAAATTTTGAGTTATATTTATTAAAAAATTATTTTTTTTTGTTTTATCATATTTTCTTGGTGACATGGGGGCATAGAAAGGTTTTTAAGTCATTTGTCATGTTTAGAGAGACAAGTGTTAATGTAAGATATCATTGTTTAATTTCCATGATAATTGTAATCGTGTTAGATATTTATTGGCTAAAAATAGTGAGCAGAGTGTGATAAACACATGCAGATGCATATTTATCAATGAAGTGAATTCGCAGCCCAAGTGAATTGATTCAATCATTTGTTGAGAATTACTCACCAGTTTTTAGCTTGTTTGAATTTAATTTAGTCTTTCTTTTGAATTTTTGTAATGTTTTTCATCAAAATATAACATTTCATGGGAGTTGAATTTTATCGATCATTCTTACAAAGTGAATGTTGTTTATATAAATTGCCTCAATATATCACATAAACATTGCATACATTTTAAGAAATAAAACCCAACTGTGGTTTTTGTTACCACTGAAGTGAGTAAATAAATATCACTGACCGCATTTTTTTTGCAATAATTTCAGGACAAAATACTCATTTAATGGTGCAACTTACTCATCTAAGCAATCATAATACAAACATGAGATGTTAAATAGCTTGTCAATTGATATTGAAACACAATATGTCATTGAAAGGAAGTCACTCATGTGCAAACATCAGCAGAGGTAGAAAATTGAGCAATGATGGGTCAAATAATCACTATAAAAGACATCTGGGTCAAAATTTGAAAACCTTGAAATTTCAGCTGAAAAAATTTCGAAAATTTTTCGTTCCAGAAATGCCTTCTAAAGTTTGCGTTGGGTGGGTCAAACAGTCAGCTATCACCGTACTTTCATGTCCAAGGGTCCCAATGCCCCACTGATCTGTACTGAGGTGATAAACATAGCTGTAATTTTTTTTGACTGTCATTAAAATCACACTTATATCTAAAAAACCCTCACCACTTAGGGCTAAACAATCTATTGCCAATGATTAGTCAAGTTGCTTGCACATTTTGGGCCAAGTTCCAGGTCTCTAGTGCCAATTATTTTTGAGAAACTGCACATTGATCATTTAAAATACAAAATATGTGTGTCATTAGCATCATGCGTATAACTTGAAATCCGTACCACTTAGAGCTTAATAATGTATTACCAACAAATAGGAAAGTGGCTTTTCTGCACACATTGAGCTATATTTCAGGTCTCTACAACCAATAGTCATTGAGATAGAACATGTCCTTGAACCAGAAATTTACAAAAACCAAACAAAAATACTCTTTTCATCAATAGTTTGGATTCTGAATAATAAAGATGATATCCACTACTTCCCCCTGTGCCCAGTGTCTTTACTAAACCATATTTCAGATGCTAGACAATGGTTAAATGTTACTGGCACCCCATATTTGGTTAGTAGTTTCAGAGAAGCATCAAACTTCATACTAAGCACGTCAGATGCAAGGAAAATGCAAAAATGTTATGTAGTAGTCTGTCGAAACATTTATTGATAATATATATTCAACTAATTTCAACTCCAGTCACCTGCAACAAAATTTTAGGGACGTTAAGGTAAAGCCATTTTTGACATGATGCTAATGACAGCGTGATGCTAATGATCATTACAGTAAAAATCTTAGCAGGGACCAGCAGAAAACTTGCAGTCTGGCAATATGTGCATGCAATGACCTTATGAACACCAGTAAAACATGTTCACAGTTATTTTGGCCTGGAAATAAGCAGTGAAAATAGAGCAGCAAGGCGTTTGCTAATGACAAATTAAGATAGGACAACTGGCATGCCAACAGAAATACTCTAATTTTTTGGTTTACATAAATGACACAGAGCTACAGATAGTTCAGTTATTTTCTTGGGTTCTCAGACAACATCAGACACAAGGTTTTCTCACAGAATGTGTGTCCCTTTAATTTTTATTAAGAAACAAATCCGGCGTGATGCTACTGACGCAATATTGGAGACATCGACACAACAACCTCCTGCTCTTATACAGAATATTATTTCAGCTATTGGTGACCAGTTTTTAGAAGACTGACAGTCAAGTCTCCATGTATGGAAGAGTTTAATTGAATTAGGATCCTGTAGTAGTTTTTGTGATACGATCTTTCAAAGAAAATGTTGTTGGAGACAGGCCATTTTCAGGGGGGTAGGCCACTTCAATGCTATTTTTGGATGGGATAAAAATATTCTGCCGCATATTTTTTGTGTTAAAAGTTTTGCTAATATCCTTGTCTATGACAAATGACAACAAGAAGTCCTCTATTGGTCTTCCGGCCATCATGAATTAATGTTAAACACCGGAGACAAGAATTTCAGACTTATCAAATTTTGACCCATCTAATAGATGCGGTAAGATGATTATTATACGAAGGCATAGTTCTTTTAACTTCTGCATCTGCTGGCATTTGAAGATATTGATAAATAAAATCCCACAGACATGCATGATAACAAATAACACACAATTCTGTAATGAGAAAATGCATGTTTGCATGCATCAATTTTCCAAAATTTTCTTGGATTAAAAGGTACAATGCATATTCTTCTTTGTGGTATCAATAACGTGCATCATTTATACCAAACTGCAACTGGTGAGAGTTATTGCCAAGAATTGCAAATCAGTTTAATAGCTGATTACCAGAATATGGTAATAGGAGTCACTTACAGAAAGCTTAAATCTTCATTTGCCGAAATTTACAGACCCATCATTAATCCAGTTTGCCACTTGTGTGTGGTATGGGGTAATCCCAGTTATCTTTAGAACAAGAAAATATTGCTAATTGTGATTCGGGTGCTCCCTCACCATAATGAGGAATATATGTACCAATCTTCAATTAGTGATAAGCCAGATAATCACTGATATGCAATCAGGCTAATAACGTGGATCACAAAGGTTTGTGGGCTCATTAGCAGGATCAGTCTTAGAGGGTAATTTAGAGGAAGGCTGAAGGAGTGCAGTCACGGGTGGTTATTAGGACGTTACACCAGTGCATTGATGATTGTCTTGCACTCTTCTCAGAAAAGTGTGCTTACCACTATGAAAAGTTAATGGTTCGATTTTGGCCGTTGCAACACCTTACAGTATTTTTTTGTTTGGTAAACTAACTTGTTCCTGCCAGATTGACCCTCTCTGATTGGTCAATATAGTAAAGTACTGTATATAGAAATTTTATTTAACGTCGTATTGTATCAGCAATATATACATACAAATGAATTACATGTAATATATGCAAGCACAAGGCTTCACTAGACAGGAAGTATGGCATTTTCCCATGTTACCGAGGTTGGTCACGATTCTGTATAGGACCAAAATATTAGATTAAAAAATTTTAGAAAAAATTTTGATACCAGCCATGACCAATTTCGGTAACAGATAGTAATATTATCGCCCATTTCATTTTCTTACTGCGTACAGAGATTTTGGGGACAACCATTTAATTTCCAGGGGGGGGGGGGGGGCTTCCATGGAGGTTTCTTGGCAGGAGATTATTTATTTCATGGTAACAGTGGCAGAACTTACTTATTTCAAGCCTGCAAAGTCCCCGAATATTCATTCCTAAATCACGCAAGGCCTTATTAAGAAAAACCCCTGGCAGAAGTTATTTATTTCTAGAATGCCAGAAAAGAATTCAGGAAAACTGGGCAAAAAATCATTCATTAAAAAAACAACTCCAACCCGACCCCCCCCCACCTCTCAGACATTGAAACTAGTGCAGAAAATGAAGGTCATTTAAAATTAAATAATGAGCAGGGTTAGTGAGAATTTTGTTGCATCACAAGGCATATTTAACCCGGTAAGTAATTTCAGCCTTAATTATTTCTCTGAGTATCAGCCAGGGAGAATGCAAAACGAATCCATGCAGACAAATAACTTCAGCGGGGCAGGCAAGCATTTAACCACCCAGTGACCCAGCTGCCTGCTGCATTGATTTTAAAAGGAAAAGAAAGAAGAAGATTTAAATAATTGACAGAGACAGTTGTTCCAGTGCTGTTGGAGTGCAGTTTCACTAATGGGATTTCTAGGGGGGGCGTTCTCTCAATCTCAGCTGTCAACTAATGGAAACTGTGACGAACTGGACACACTCAAGATTGAGAGGATGTAAAAGACTAACGTCTTCCTCAATGACACTTTCGGAGACACAGTTGAACTTTTAAAAGGAAGTGCAAAACATGCCATGAAATTGAATTTCCCTGTAGTTGTACTTGTGCGGAGGCCAGATGATGTTACACTAATGGTCTGACCTGTTTCCTTTGAAAATGTACCTATAGGAAAGGAAAACTTTATTACTGATCTCTTCTGCTTTGTACAAGTGGATGCACTCTGGTTGACGGTCTTGCTGTTTGTTAATGTGTATTTTTTTAATGAAACTTTTGAAAAATTTGTAGCAGATGCCATGGAGGCAATTTTACAGTAAACAGAGGTGCTCTCTATCGCATTCCTGTGAACAAGTTATTTTGAACACTGAAAAACATGTAGTATTAGTAACGCTTGAGAAATTTTAAGCTGGAATAGTGAGAATTTAATTTTACAATTGCATATATTTGCACCAGTCAAGCCATTTTATTCTATATTGCTCCTTCTTCAGCCTGTAGGTATTGTTTAGTTTTGCTGCATAATGACCAATGTACGAAACGGGCGATATTTTGCCATTGCTGCAATGCTAAACATCCTCAACCAAACTGCTTGGAGAGGCATGAATTCTCATCCGATGAGACGAAAACATACTGGGTAAAAAAGGCCAATATTTGAGGCATGTGGCATTACAGTGGCTGCTAATATCCTTTGCTGTACTCGGAGTTAGGTATGGGTCCAACTGAGTGAACCGCCCTCATTGAAATAACATTGGTGGTACTTAGGCAGGAAACGAAACTAAGAAGCACTTGTTTTTATCACAACAATCAAATTTTCTCTTAGTGAGAAGTTTCGATAATATCAATAATTGTACAAGGTCAAACAATCAGAAGGGTTTACGAAACCATCATTATCATGAATCTATTCTTATAATATGTCAGCTTTGAAATTATGATAACGTTTAAATGTCAATTCCAACTGTGCTCTGTGCATTTGAGATTTAGTGCTGATGTTAAAAAGTGTCTTATTTAACCAGGTTGCGCATATCTTATTACTTAACTAATTAAATGGGATCAAGATATACTGATTTCTCAGTCACAGGTGTTAGCTATATAGATGGAACGTACTACCGATAGGCACCTTCTAGATTAAGAAGGAGTTAGGAGAAAGGTTTTCTCGATGAAATTTGAATAGCCTCAGAGGTGCGTAACATTTAAAAGTATGTACAAAGCTGAAAGTTGCTGTACTATTCCATTTCCCTGTTGTACTCAGAATATTATATGTATACCCACGGTAAAAAAAAAAAAATTGATTTCCCTTATAATTGATGACAATATTTTCTCATTTAGAAGCCCAGTTGCTACCCAGGCGTTTATATGAGCTAGGCATGTATTTGAGACCGGTGCATAGTTTTAAATGAGATACCAAATAACACTCATGTGGGTATGAAAGGGTAGCCAGTACTACGCACACAAAAAAGCTAGCATGCAAACAGCTTGACAACATGCAAGGCAATCAGTCAGGCCTGTGTATCGTAGCTGACCAGGCGTGTAGTTGAGACAGGTGTTTTATATTTTTTATATTTGATTTTTGCGTAGGTCCCTGTCCTGGCTTCCAAATGAGACAGGCGTCTAATTGAGACCAGGCTTCTATTTGAGGGTAAACGGTAAGTGGCAGTAATGAACTCAATTTTAAATCATTTTAAGGCAAATGGCGGCCACAAACTACTTAAAACTTTCAAGTTAAATTAAGTTTATCTTTTCTATATAACATTTTATACCATATCATGAAAATATTATCATGAAAACAAAGCCACTGATTGGCCCTTGTTTTACTCTATTTTTGTGCAAATAAGGTTAGAGTAGGTCGGGGCAAGAAGCCCGGGTTAGGTGAGAGGCCCCCCAGGTTTATATCTAAACTTACATTTTTGGTACGTTTTCTTATTGCTAGGATTAAAGCTAGAGGCTTTTTAGGTGATGTCACAAATTTCAAGGCGAACAGCACCAAACCATAGTAGAAATTAAAGAAACAAAAAAATGTACATGTATGGTTTTTGTAACTTTGACCAATTCTTTGAAAGCGGTTGTCAGAAATAACTTTGGAAATGTTTAAAGGTATAATGGATATCTGCATTGCTTCACTTTACGACCATCACATAAATATGATTTGGATCATGTTTTTTTCATTTTAGTTTGAAATATAGAGGTCAAATTAAAATATGTGGGTTTGGGGCGAGAGGCCCCACATGGCGAGGGGCATGAGGCCCCCTATACTGGGGCCTCAAAGCTGCTTCAGGAACCATTTAATAATGTGCACTTAACCTAAAATCTTAATAGAATAGCTAACTAAAAAAAAAAAAATTGGCCAAAATTGAAAAAGAGCAACAAATATTAAAGAATAAATGTATGAACAGGAAAATTCTAAAAATTCAGAAAAAGGGAACGAATGACTTAAAAATGAGAGAACAACAGCAAGAAATAACTTTAAAGCTAAATTCAATCGCAAAACAAAAAATTCCATAGGATTATTGTAGGGGGGCTTCTTGCCCGATGGGTGGAGTAAGAAGGCCATATTAAATTTTTTACAAAAATGGCCATAACTCCTTTATCAAAATTGATAGACATTTGTTTTGCTTGTTATAAATACAGTCAAGTTATCCCTTCCTGACAGCATAAGCATTCAAAGAATCGACCATGAAAAGTAGGTCAAATCGCACCTCGAAGTTAAGGGGGCCGCATGCCCCGACCTTCTCTATGCTGTCAACAACCTCCTGGAGAAAAGTAAGACAACCAATGACCTGGGGCAGAAAACTACACTCACCTCGGAAATGAGGAGATATCCAGGGGGCTTAGGGTGACACCTTCCTGTGATTAGCTTGTCTCAGGATGAGATACGAGCAGAAAAAACAAACCCTGCCAAACAACATGGTGCTAATAAATGCTTTAGGCATATTTCTTTGTGCTCTAAAATCACCAATGTTAAATATGGTAAGGAAAATGTTCTTCAAATTCTTGAATTTACATGTATAATATTATTATGTGTGAAAGTGAAATTATTCTGAAGTCAGATTTAATGTTCAAATTATGTTACAATAAAGTGGGTTTGCAAAAAAAAAAAATTGATGAATTGTAACCTAGGGTGGATGACACAATCTACTGTGACATTTCTAAGAAATCAAAACATATATATGAAATCTGTTGTTGATTGTCAAGTTCTTTGCTGTCTTACAAATGCAATTGTTTTGCAAAGCATTCGAAACCTTCTCTGGTCCAATATGATAGCAGTAATGGCAAGAATGAGCTCATTCCCTGTCATATTGATATAAAGTAGCCCACAAATGTACATCCACGTGTCTATGACATACGCATGCAGACCGATGCAGTTAGGTGAGAAATTGACCTTGTGCCAGAATAGCGGCATGGCCAGAAAATTAGTCTCTTCCAAGTAACGCCACGAATATGGAACACAGATTGGCATGATTAGGAGTGAAGAGACAAGCAGGGTTCTTCTATGTGGACATTTATCCAAGTATACATGTAATATGCATGTAATATTTTTCTTATATTTCAAGTGTGTTTTCATCGTTTAGGATGATGTGTCAATTTCCTTTCTTAAGTGATTTAAGAAATGTGTTGTAAATGTTCTCTTAATTCATAGAACTCCTGAGAAATCTATCTTTCCTGACCAGTAACTGAAAGATATATTGCTATTAAAGATAGCATATCATACCTCCTCGTTATTTCTCAAATAACTGCTATCATATGGGCTCAGAGAACGTTTGGAAGTTTTGGCATAACATCTGTATTTGTAAGACAGCAAACAAACAACTTCGCATTTAACAACAGATTTCATATATGTTTTGATTTCTTAGAAATTCCACATGTTTGCCAAATTGAATTCAGAATGTTTGAGCATGCTTGTTACTTTCCTCTACCAGATGGAAGTATATAAAATTATCATGGCATTTCTCTGTGCATGTCATAAATATTCTGGAGAGATTCTTCCAGCTATTATTGTAAGGCATTGCTTAAGGCCAGGGGGAAGGCACTCCAAGCCCTTATGCCAGGAACTTCAAATTAAGATTAACTGGTAATTGGTCATCTTCAAGAATTGTTTTGATAATTAATTGAACTTATGAATTTGATGCACACTCATTTTTTTACCAGCAAAAAGAGAATTTTCCTGACTGATGCTTTGCAGATTGGATTAAAACTTCCGGGTACAAAAATTTATTGTGTAAAAAAGTTTCTCCTCAAGTTGGAAGTTTAAATGCTTGTAATCAGCTTCATTATTATGTGTTTTATTTTTATTTTTTTCTCGTCAACCACATTGCCATGTTTAGTGATATTTGGTAATAAAATATCCTTATGCATTAAACATAAAACTTGATACAAAACGTCAGTCAAAAGGAGTTGCATTCACTAATCTGTCTTGCAAAACATAACCAACGGATCTTAATCCTTATGACATATACATACAGACCGATGTAGTAGGTAAGAAAGTGACCTTGTGCAAGAAAAGTGGCATGGCCAGATATTTAGTCTCTTCCAACTCCAAGTAACCGCCACGAATATGACACACAGATTGTCTGATATTGGCATGATGTGATGAGGTCAGCATATTAGGGTTCTTCCATGCAGACTTTTCTCCAAGTATAGGCCTACATGACATGTGACATATTCTTATGTTCTCCGTGTTTTTTCATCATTTTGGATTTATGATTTTGTGATTATGTTGCATTTTCTGTCTGGCTGCAAAGGAGTAGGTGCAAACTAATCTCTTATGCCTTGGATTTAAGCTCAATAGTATTGGTGATGTCCATGCAAACTTCAGAGTTGCCCAGTGTCTTCAACAGTGAGTAAACATTGAAGTGGATTTGAAAAGCAACCCAATGAGTCCCCGTTCCCCCTATCTATTTATATAAAGCTTCTGAGAAATCCCTCCTTCCTAATTGAAAGTTATCTTGTTGTTAACATCTTTGTTATCTGTCAAATTACTGCTATCATATTGGCCTGGAGAAAGGTTTGGGGATTTTTTGCACCATGTCAGCATGTGTAAGGCAGCAAACAAACAACTTGACAGCAACAATAGACTTCATATATGTTTTCATTTCTTAGAAAGGACATATGTTTACAAAATTGAATTTTAGAATGCTTGTTACTTTCTATACCTGATGGAAGTGCTGGTAAATAATAATGACATTTATGTTTCTGTATGTATGAATAATAAAGACATTTATGTTTCTGTACATATGTTTAAATATTTCAGAGAAATTGTGCAAGCAATAAGAGAAAATTGCGTAACATAAATTGTTTGCCTTTGTTTCAAATCCAGGGTTCTCATTTGGATTCCAAGTGCTGCCTCACGATGATGAATGATAAAATTGAAAAGAATGGCTTTCTTATTGAAGAAGACATTGGCTGAATATTTCAATGCCTCTGTTGCAGATGATTTCATATTTGTAGACATCAGTGGCAGAAAATACATCATCTTTCCTGCAATTTTCATTGGTTGAGAGAAGGTATGACACCACTCTCTCCTGAAAAGTGACATAGTGTTTTACATGGGTGACCATGGCATTCTAATCCATTGATCTCCTCAATGGAACTGACTCTAGCTGTTTCAAGTGACAGTTTCTGTTTGTGTCTCACACATTTTTAGTACACACATTCTCAAAGTCCAATACTGTGCATTCAGATTATTGGGATCAGATGATCAACATAATGATTATTTTTACAAAAAACAAACAAACATGTGCATGTAAAATTCTCTCGTAGGAGGGCTCTGCTCAGATGTAATGACAATGGGCTACCAAGCACTGGGTCCCTGGTTTCATTCTCGCTATTATTTTCTTACGGATGTTGGCCACATCACTGGGTCATCCTACTGTCCTGAGGGACCATTCAGAATATGACTCGGGGGGGGGGGGAGTTTTGTTGGAACTTTCAGTCAAAAGTGTTCCCCCCTTTGGTTTCATGAATATTTGTAGCACATCTCTTTTCTTTTCTTAAAATTTCATTCGACAATTGAGCATGTGTGAAAAATAAGTACCCCCCTTGAAACATGCGTTAAAAATTGGTACCCAGTCGGGAAAAATTCCCATTGCCCCAAGTCATAAGAAGCATGTGCAAAAAGGTGGTTCCCACTAAAGTAAAACGGTAGAAACTACCACCCCCCCCCTCGACCCAGTCATAAAATTTAATTCTGAATAGTCCCTTACTGTTATCACAGACAATGCTTTTGGTCAAGGCATGATAATTTAGCGTTCAGAGATGTGAAGCCATTCAGAGTCGGCTTGAGACCGATTTAATATCAACTGAAGCAATCAACAGTTACACAGGAGTTTTTGAAATACATGAGTGAGTTCATGTGGATTGCGGTTTGACACATGTGAACAACCGCCGCAATACCAAGTTGGCCTTTGCAGCAGTTTATTGGTTGAAATTATGACATCGTTTTTCTAGCCAACATCACTTGCTTGAAGCAAACTGAAAAAAAGTGACACGCTATGTGCAGCTTAACCAATCACCTGGCAGGATTTTCTGATGTCAGACCAAAAATTTAGAATTTCTTTGTTATTTGATCAAAGTCTATAAATATGAAATCATCTGTAATGCCTCATAATTCCTGAAGTTTAAGAAAGGAGATTCAAGTGCAGAAGGAGCAAACACAACAGTGTTTTAACAAAGTATGTTGGGCATTGTTGGCTGCTCTGAATGTAGAGCACCGACACCTTATATTGAGATGCTTCACTGATCAGATTAAAACTTCCGCAGTCCTAGGGATTATCCAATTGCTTCCAGAAGAGGATATAGGAACGACTAGGGCACCAAAAAAGAAAAATTTCGAAAAGAAGTTTCTCTCTAAATTTGAAGTCTCCAAGTGATTAAAATCAACTTTATTGCCACCTGTTTGATTTTTATCTTTTCCACCAACTGAATTGCCATGATTAGAAATATGTGGCAGTAAAATATCTTTATCCGTTCCACGCGCGAAATGTCTGTCAAACAGGGCTGATCTAGCTTGTATGTATCTTCACTCCACCAAAAACTTGTTTTCATTTTAGAACTTTTTAGAATGTCTGGATGTTTTCACAAAAAATGAGATGCATTCCAATATTCTGCCAATGTCCTCCCAGGAAACAAACAATTGTTCTTCAAACCAAAATCCAGAAACTTGAGGCAAATAGCCAAGCAAATGGACAGAAATATTAAAGCAAAATTAGATACAGGTTGTCGGCTAAAATAACAAACATTAACAAGGAGTCCTATACCATTCAAGATTTTGGGGTCCTTGAGCACCAATTAACCCTGATAAAACTGTACGTTCTCATACAGCTTTGTTACAAACTGGAAACGGCGTTTTACTGAGGCACATCAGTTGTCCATTCTCCTGAATATGACAGGGCTCTTGTTTCAAAATGGTCATGTGGGCACATCTTGCCTTCGGCCATGCTGAAATGATTTCAGAGGATGTTACAGGACCTTTTAACATTAATACAGCTTAGGTGAAAATATGGTTGTTCTGTGACATCCCATTTTGGAGGAAAATGGAATCAAAGGGGGTATGCTGAGGGGGGCTAATACTTTTGTCCTCAACTGTACTTGTATTTAGCTTCACTGATGGGACTTCTCGACTCAACTAAGATTTCTCGGTCTCAGGTGTTATCTGATGGATTCAGTAAAAGGATCTAGGGACCACTCAAGAGAACAGAAAAAAAAGGTGATAAAAGAAAACAGGTTTCTCAAGAATCGACACTGATGTTTGTGTTAGAGTAAGACCGGCTCATATTATTGTAGTCTTGGTCTCATGGATTTTCTCAACTTATATTCATCTAAAGCTATATAAGTTTGTAATTATCATTTATTTAAGCAATAGACAAGCTACACTTAATCTACGACTTAATCCGATTGATAGGTAGCTTTAAAATATCGATTTGGAATACAGTGGTCCCTGCATTATAAGACCGCCCTTTTGCGGTCATGAAGTGGTCTCTCATGGTGGCACGGTTTCTTGTAAAAATACTACTTAGTGCGGGAGGAAGGTGGTCACATAAGGCAAGTCGGTCTTACAACAGGAGGTCTTACAACACAGGTACCACTGTAGCTCAAATTATATGAATTTAATAGATATTTTGCCTACAATCAAGGATTAGGTGAAACAACTGACGCTCTGGTAACAGTCAAGCTAGCATTTTTGGCTTGAAGTTGTCTCCCAATGGCATTAGGGGGAGAACATTCAATGTCCAAGGGGGGGGGGGTATAATTTCTTGCTCAGTCTTGGCGAAATAAATACATTCTTTTTGGGCAGCCTTGAAATAAATGATGTCTGTCAGGGTTTTTTTTAAATAAAGGGTTGTTTGACTAATGCCTAGTTCACACGGAGACGTATCAGGGGTTTCTTGCCACGGCGATTCTTACTTTTCCAGGAAAGTAGGAGATGATTAAACTACTTTCAACAATTCGGCGACGATAATTTCGTCTACGGCGCATCTTAAACTTCCTCACCAAAAGTTCCTAGAAATCACGTGACAGGTTGGTGAAGCAAGAATTTGCTTCACCAAAGATTCAACCTGTTGAATCTTGACGAAACAAATACTCATGATGCAAAAGACCTGAAAGACCCCCAAAGTGCTTGGGAGAGGCTACAGACTGCTTGGGCGAGGCTAGAGAGTGCTTGTGCGAGGCTATTTTATCATTGAGTCAATACAACTTCGGCGACGCAACAGCACAACTCGCCGACGCAAAGATGCTTATGAAACGCCGAAACAGCTGTTTGCCTCACCGAAACAGCTGTTTGCTTGGGCGTAATTGAGTATTTGTGAGGTGCTTGGGCGATGCTAGAGCCTGCTTGGGCGATGCTACTTTAACATGGAAGCAATGGAACTTCACCGAAGCTCCTGCACAACTCGCCGACACAGTCCTGCTCCCCTTTCGGGGTTGCTACGGGTCCAATTACAAGCGATTCGGCGTAGAAAACGAGTGCCGCATCGTCCTAGGATTCACCCACGGTGATATATAACCTTTAATTGATTATATAATTGTCCAAGAATGGCTTGAATCGTCGAAATGTGCCATCCTGGCACCTAGACAGCTTCGCCGACACATAACCACTGCCGTGAGAATGTAGCATTAGGAATAAATATTTGGGGACTTTGCGTGCTTGAAATAAATAAATACTGGCCTGCACTTACTCTTTTGCAGTCAGACAGCAAGATTTGATGTGATCATAACTACGTTCTGTCTGATCAATATATTGCTCTCAGACACCTCAACCATTTAGGCATGTCAATTAAGGGAAATTATACAATTTTCTATGTTTTATTGCTCAAGAGAATTTCGATTTCCTTAATGCAAGAAGAAGGGTTTGTCATTTTGATAACCGTATTCTATATCGTAATTTTGGCGTAAAGCCATGCTTTTTTTTCAAAAGGACATCACCAAAAAGATTTGTGCATTTGTGACTGTTACATTTTCAGTGAGGGGTGCCGGAACAGGGCGGGCCGGGGGGCAAGGGTGCCCTTTAGGTCTTACAGGTGATTTCATTACCATGCGATTCTTGTCATTCACACTTGTCTGTGAGAAATCAATGCTGAACCACCACTTACTACGTTTGATAAATCAAATGTGTGACGTTCTGTTGTTTCTAAACCAATCAGATTAACTAAAAATGCTATGTATTTAGTGGGTCTAGAACCTAAGAATCACGTACTAATGAAATCACCTGTAAAGAAAAAAAAGCATTATTAGGCCTTATATTACTATTTTAGGCACAAATAGTATTATATCAAAATTATTATTGACTCTGTATTTAAATTTTGTCATGCGAAATTGGCGCAAATATGACCTGCCCTTTTTCATCTGACCGCCCCTGCCACCCACGATTCCTTCTGGCACCCATGTATTCAGTAGAATTATAATGAAATTGAGCTAATTTCAAATGGCATAGATGCATACACTGCTAAATATAGCCAACTGATTAGCATCCTTATCCATGCAGTTGGTAGAAAAGTGACCATGTGCCAGTTTCAGGAAACATCGGCTGATATAATATGGCATATAAATTGTCAGACAGATATATGGCACAGGTTGTCAACTTGTCAGATATTGGCATGATTTAGAGAGTTGCAACCAGCAAGGTTTTTATGGTAATGTACAAGATTCTTTCTCATAAAATTTTATGTTTTATGCGTATTTCGCATGGTTTAGGGGTCTGTCAGTTATGCGAAATCTAGAATTCATAACTTGAAAGTCAAGCCAGGTCAACTTTCTGATGAAAGTCAAACTGGCATGACATTTATCTTCAAATGTGTCGCAGACATAGGCATATTCCACAGGGACCCCCCCCCCCCTGGTAAAGGAATATGGCAAATAAAGGCATATCTCGACCAATATCAGGGCAGATCCACTGCCCATCCATAACATGTAAAAATTTCAGGGCAAAGTAACAAAGGTGACCTTGTGAAACGGCCATCCCACATGCCTATATGGTGTCAAATATTCAATAGACGTTCTGTAAATGAAAGTGTCTCTAATTATGAAAGAACAGGTGCTACACAGCTATCTGGACGCCTTTGCGGGGCTGTCAGGTCAGATTTCCCCATCCACCCTGAGGGATGGAAAATGTGATTTGGCAGCTTCAAATGCGGGGCAACCAGAGGCAGCGCCTAACAATAATGTTGGCTCTCAATTTGTTAATTATATGTATTTCTAGTTACTGTATAAATTGATTTATTCTGTAAATATTGTGATAAAAAACATGGATAATGGTTCACTGGTTATATTTTGTGTTTGATTGATATGATATCCATTATATTTACTTATAAAGGCAAATACGCCTGCATTGGCGTCAGCCTGCCATATATATTGTATTTTGGTGATGGAAAATGTAAATAGCATTGTATATATATGTAAATATGATCAATTAATAATTTGCTTTACTTTTTATTTTACATCTAAAGCATCATTTACGTGTCGAAGAAAGTTGCCAAATGATTTTAATTCCAAAAGAGCCAACAGAAAGATGAAAAATGAAATTGAAAAGAGTGTTCTCTTATTTGGGAAGATATTGGCTAAATATTTCAGTGTCTTCAGATCCATTCGGAATCTGCATGTCTCATAATTCTAAAAGTTTAATGAACATGAGGAAGAAGCTGATGGCACAGTAGAAGCAAACACAACAGGAAATACTGCAAGCCAGCAGAAAACAGTGTTTTGATTCACACTAGCATAATACCCTTGATAATGGGTATAATGAGAGTAAGAATGGCAGAGAGAGAGAGGGAATAGTATAATTGCCAATGTGGCATGCGGCTGTGCCATCTGCAGGCAAAAGTTGTGAAGTTTCAAAATGTCAAATCCATGGCGGTGAGAAGTGAGGGATGGGATTTTGTGGAAAGCGGCTGAATGGAAATGGAAGAGAAGGTTGAGAGGAGATCAGCTGGATAAGTTGAGTGCATTGCCCAATGGCAAAACATCATCCATTTTACTTAAAGGAAATATGTCTATTAATTGTATTATATTTGCTTTAAGCGATAATATATCTATCATTGTATAATATCGAATGGTTGTAGGATGTTGGGTTGTATGAGAAATACTCTGTGATCTATTAATGCAGCTAGCATTATTATTATTATGACTGAATACTATTGTTTTGGTATATTGTATAATTTATATATTGTATAATTTACCTATATCAGTTAATATTTTGGGGATGTATTCACCTATGGGAATAGTATGTAAATACTCGACTTTGATGTTTTAAATCTACAAAATGTTATTATTGTTATAATTGTAAAAAAATGTACCATGTGTGAAGAAATAAATTAAATCTTAATCTAAACTTACAGGTGGCACTGCAACTCTTTTGGGAACATTTACTTGTCCTTGTGTCCACGTATCAGACTCCCAAGGCCGAATCAATTGGCCAATTTGAATGAAGGACACAATCTGGACTCACAATGCGGTTTCACTAATAGGATTTTGCGAGTAAGATTTCTCAGTCTCAGGTGTTATCTAATGGATTCTGTAAGAGGATAGGAAACACTCAGGAGAAACAAAAAAGAAAAATGGTTGAAGAAGTTTCTTTCAGAGTGACTTTCCAAATTGCATTTGAGCTGGACCAGAACACTTCATTGTGGTTTTTTACATTCAAAATGGTTTTGCATTGAAATTTGGTTTTTCAAAAAACCATTTTGAATCTAAAAAACCAATTTTGTCTAAAAGTTTTTAGAGTGTAGGATATTCTGAGTAGACTTAAAGAGTATGTCACAATATCACGTTTGAGTTTGAATTGGGCATTTTTTTCTCCTTGTGATGTGCAAGTCCCGGATTGCCACGTTATTCCAGTATAATTAACCCAGTGAAGACACTGATCTCATGATAACTTGATTGTGAGTTTATATCGTTCTCACAGATACCTCACACAAATAGATGAGCTTGCCATGAGCTCTCATTGACTAAGCCTTGAGTTATATGAGGTATCAGTAACCTCTTTGATTAGTCACAAGTGTTAACTCGCAGCCATAAACTTATTGAAAGCTATTGATGACTCTGTTAGCTACCAGTGACCTCTGTGTTGGCCTACATGACCCAGTATATTTTCCTCCCATCGTATGAGAATTCATGCCTCTACAAGCAGTTTGGTGGAGGAATGAGGATGTTTAGTAGGGTGCATCGTCTGCCCCTAAAATTGTGATATTCATTTGCACTTTTGCCATGTTATTCCATTGCCAGTAAAAAGATGTCCTGCAAAATTTCAGTAAGATTGGTTGTGGCCTTAGGGTGGCACAATTGCACTGAAGTTTGGTCCAAAAATGACAAAAAGTGATGTTTTGCATAATCGCAGTTAGAAATATCAAGGTTAGGTTAACGTGAGATTCTAGAATTTCATTCATATACCATTCTTCTCAGGAGAAAATAAGCTTCAATTTGAATGGTAGAAAGCTATATTTCTGAAGGTTTTTCACTTTGATGAAATTCCGAAAGTAGAAAGTTTCGGACTATATTGAAAAAATGTTTGGAATGAACTGCTTAAAAGGTCAACTTTTGCACAACTGTCACATCTTCATTGGAATAAAGTATAAGACACACTTTGGTGAAGAAAGTAAGAATTTTAACATGTTTTTCAAATATCTAGTCAACAATATCCAAATATACAAATTTGCATTAAATACATGTAAATATGATAAATAAATCACGTCAATGCAACGTTAATCTGCCATGTCCTTTTCTTTTGACAACATAATAATTCCATCAAGGTTTTATCAAATGATGTGGTAGATCACTTCCTCAGTTTAGAGACTTCTTTGGGTTCCGAAAGTCATAATAAAATTGTTTTTTAGATTTATCACATTTCAACAATTCAAAAAGAAAATATCACTGTTAAAACACTACTTCTCCTAAGTAGAAGCCATTGATGTTGGTATTCAAATTGAAGCTCTTTTTCTAAGAAATCTAACTACATCATCTATAAGTCAATAAAATAAAAACTGAAAATATTATTCACAACCGCGAAACGGCAAAATAATACCTTATGCTCAAATTTCATGGCTGTAGTGCCACCCTTAGACATTGGAATCTTTTCAAAAAATTTTACAGGGCTACTTTTGTAACATTTAGGAACAATTCAGCAAAGGTGCATGAAGTTTTGGAGATATAAGGGGCAGATGATGCACCCTAATGTTTAGCAATGTACCTTTGCACTTCCCTGCAGGAAAGTTTGGAATCAAAAATTGTAAAATGTAAACACTTTGTAATTGTTAATTGTCTTGCCTGCTGATACAATGGTGGTAGTTAGGCAGGAAACTAAGAAGCACTTGTTTTTATCACAACAATCAAATTTTCTCTTCTATTTCATCATTTAAATAATTTTGAACTACAGCAAATGCTTGAAACTCCAAATAGACGAATTGATAAAATTCTAAGTGAAAATAATTTTGGAAAATATGTCTTAGAAACATTGGAGACTGGCATGGGAAACCAACTTGAGTGTGCTTATTACACTGAAGATTCTTTGAATGATCTTTTGAAAAAGAATGGTACATCTTTTACTATGATAAATCTAAACATAAGAAGTTTAGACAAACATTTTAATGATCTTGTGGCTCTCTTGCATAACCTTGATCACCCTATTGACGTAATAGCCCTCACTGAAATTGGGAGGAAGAATGTATCAAATAGAATCAGTATACTCAAAGATAAATATAAATGTGAATATGTATTGCCTAAAACCAAAAAATGTGGTGGCGCCTGTATCTTTGTAAGGAAAAATGTGAAATACCATGTACGAAATGACCTTTGCATACCTTCCGAAAATGTTGAGGATATTTGGTTAGAAGTAGAGGTAAATGATCAGAAAGTTATTGTGGGTGTAGTCTATCGTCATCCAGGCACTAATGTGCCTAGCTTCATAACTGATCTTGAAAAATCACTGTATAAAATTGACAAAGAATGCTGTTATTCGTATATCTGTGGAGACTTTAATATTGATGGTCTCAAAATTGATACTGATAAGAGAAGTGCTGAATTTTACGAATGCTTGATGACTCTATACTTTATACCCACCATTACCTTGCCTACCAGAATCACGGACTCGACGGTGACATTAATTGATAACATTTTCATGAAACTAAACAAAGAGAACGTTAATTGCAAGGTGTTGGCGGGTAATATATACTCAGACATCTCTGATCATCTACCCAACTTTGTTATTGTATGTAATGCTAACCACATACCTACTGAATACACTAGACCGAAAGTAAGACTGTTTGGGGAGAAGAATCTCTCAAATTTTGTGAATGAATTTAGCCATGCAGATTGGAATAGGTTTTTTAATGGCACAGATGCAAACGATCTGCTTAACTCCTTCTATGAGAAGTTTAAAATACAATTTGAGAGGTCCTTCCCCCTCACAACATTGTCAAGAAAAAGAGCAAAGGATAAAGTGTGGATAACTACTGGTCTCAAAACTGCCATAAAGAAAAAGTCTGAGTTGTATAGAAAATATCTTAACCACCCAACTCTTGAAAACAAGCTATCATACACAACGTATAGAAACACTCTAACCACATCATTAAGAAAAGCAGAGGCTAACTATTACTTAGAAAAAGTTGATAATAAAAAGAAGAATGTCAGAGCCCTTTGGCAAATATTTGGCCCAATCATAAGTCCCAATAAAATTAGACAATCAAATAAAATTGACAAAATTGAACTGAATAATAGAACCTTGAGAAATCAGCAAGATATTGCAAATGTTGTCAATGATTATTTTGTCAATGTTGGTCCCAAGCTCTTAAAAAATACTGCTTGTGATAGCTTTGAAAAGTATCTGAGAAAAAATCAGACACATAGCTTTTATCTTAAGCCGACTGACCCATCAGAAATACAGACATTAATATCTAAATTGAGTAACAATCAAGCCCGAGGTGATGATGAAGATCTCAGGTAAATTACTAAAGGCATGTCCTGCAATGTTCAGTAAACTGATAGCTCATATAGCAAACACTGCCATTGAGACTGGCAAATATCCAGAAAAGCTGAAACTTGGTAAAGTTATCCCCATTTACAAAAAAGGCAATAAGCTTGATCCAACAAATTATCGACCGATCAACCTTCTTAGTACTATTAATAAAATTATTGAGAAAATCCTGTATAAACGCCTGTATGAATATTTTGAAAATTTAAGATTATATATAAGTACCAGTTTGGTTTTCAACATGCATACTCTACGACAATGGCACTAATTGAGATAACAGATCAAATCAGGGAGCAACTGGATAATGGAAACATTACAATTGGAATATACCTAGACCTAACCAAGGCATTTGATCTTGTAAATCACAGCAAACTTATCATAAAACTTCAGTCGTATGGTATTAGGGGACCAGCAATAGAACTAATTATGTCATACCTTAGAGAGCGTTCACAATATACTAAAGTTGAATCAACCAAATCTGACATTAAAAGAATACATTGTGGTGTGCCACAAGGGTCAGTACTAGGGCCACTGTTCTTCTTGATATTTGTAAATGACATGCAGTACTGTACTACCAAGGCTAAGTTACGACTCTTCGCAGATGATACAAATATCTTTGTCTCTGACAAAGATCCACATATTATAAAAGAGCAAGCAGAGGCATGCCTCAACGATATTACTAAATGGCTAAAAGCAAACGATCTGCTCCTAAGCGGCGAAAAAAAAAATTTAGTGTCTTTGTACCAGGTAGGAAAAAAATACCAGATATGTTGGACACAATAAAATTTGATGCTAAGATAATTCATAGAACTGACAATTGCAAATACCTTGGTGTGATATTAGATGACAAACTACGTTTGACAAACACATTAACCAACTGAGTAAAGACCTCACTAGGATAATCTATGCTTTCAAAATTATTAGAGACTGGGTGCCAAACAGTGCTAAAATCAAACTCTACTATGCATATTTCCATTCGAAAATGCAGTGTGGATTAGAGTTGTATGGCTCATCTATTCATAAACACATTAGAAAAATAGAAGTACTACAGAACCGGGCGATTAAGGCATTATTCAATCTAGATCACTTGACTCCTTCTGCACATTTTTATTCTAAGTATAAAATGTTACCTGTGAGTGATCTTTATCTTTTTAAAACTGTCAAATTTGTGTACAACCAACTCCGTGAGACAAACAATAATGTATTTTCAAAGTATTACTCCGCTGTTGCGAGATGTCATGATAACTATCCTGATAAAAGAAAGAGATTTAAATTATTTGTATCCAGATCTAAAACAATGAATGGAAGTAAAACGATGAAAATAACTGGGGCAAAGATATGGAACAACTTGACAGATGCATTGAAGCAAGATCTGAGGTGCATGTCACCAGCACAGTTAAAAAATGCAAGTAAGGGTTTTTACTTAGCTAAATACTCCCAGTAAAGCAATTGGATGTACAAAATCATGTGTGTAATTTATTATCTCCCTTCCTTCAAATTTGTTACTGGGGGAGACTGACTGTATAGTAACTTTCCTGGATATTTTTGTAACTGTACAACTGTCTTATATTACATTGTACCTTTAATTTGGATTGGATATCTGGTATGATTCAAACGCTTTTGTGTACATATTAATACATGTAATTTGTAGCGCTCTATGTCACTTCATCATGATTATAGGCACAGTGTTATGTTTTTGATTGGAATTATGATGTATATATTCCCAACTATGCTGTATAGCATGATATTGATTGTTATTTTGGAAATGTTGTAAAATTGAAACTCTATTGCTTGTTCTAAGGGTAGTTTTAACCTGATATTGCTGTACATCACCATGTTTAGATAATTTTACTGTATTGAAAGTGTATTGAACATATCCTATTGTGAGACAGGTTTATATATAAAATCATTAAATGTAACATTTAAATATATATATATATAATATACATAATAGCCCTACCTATGTGATTAAATTAGGTCCCCATGTGTTGTATTTTATTTTGGATAATAGTATGTAGCAACTTTTCTTAACTGTGAAATGATTTTCTGTTAATATTTGTAAATTTTTGTTTTCTTTTCGATAGGCCAGCCAGATAAGCATTGCTTTCCTGGTCTCAATAAAGATACATACATACATAGTGAGAAGTTTCGATAATATCAATAATTGTACAAGGTCAAACAATCAGAAGGGTTTACGAAACCATCATTATCATGAATCTATTCTTATAATATGTCAGCTTTGAAATTATGATAACGTTTAAATGTCAATTCCAACTGCACTCTGTGCATTTGAGATTGTGTGCTGATGTTACAAAATGTCTTATTTAAGAGTTTTCAATGAGAGCGAGAATTCTCGAGAAGTTTCGAGATTCACAATGACTCAACATTTTCTCGTCTCGCTGATTGAGTCTGAAGAATTGAAATGTTGATCATTGTTTAACATGGTGTTCATTTGTTTAATGT
The DNA here is from genome assembly GCA_026936325.1 of Platynereis dumerilii. Classification (NCBI taxonomy): domain Eukaryota; kingdom Metazoa; phylum Annelida; class Polychaeta; order Phyllodocida; family Nereididae; genus Platynereis; species Platynereis dumerilii. Next base: position 17,221,413 of record JAPTHN010000008.1, on the reverse strand, counting down.
TTGTAACTGTTACAAACCATTGGGATGTTGTTTTTTTTTGCTTGATATTATTGTTATTGTGTAATTGCTCCATTGTTCAATTTAAGTATCTGTTGATGATAATCCCCATTGTATACCTGGTAAATGCTGAAGTTGAACTTGTACAAATGTTTTAAAATTGTATAATATCTGGATGTTTAGCTGTGATTTATAGGAAACAAAACACACAGATTAACATTAAAACTATAAAGGATATCATCCATTGCAAGATTAAATCTCTCTTGTTTTATCATTGTGCCAATGGCAGGACAGTGTCCTAGATTTCTCGAGAAATTCTCGATTCCCGTGCACTAGACCATGTCATTCTCAAGAGGTGTCGATCGAGACTCATTGGAAACACTATATTTAACCAGGGTAGCTCATGTCTTATTATTTCACTATTGGGATGAATATAGACTGATTTCTCAGTCTCAGGTGTTAACTAATGTTGATTTCTCAGTCTCAGGTGTTAACTAATGTAGATGGAATGTACTACCAGCAGGCACCTTCTAGAAGGAAATTAGGCAAAATATTTCCCGATGACATTTGAACAGCGTCAGAGGTACAACAGAACTTTAAAAGTAAGTGCAAAGTTGCAGCACATTCCATTTCCCTGTTGTACTCAGAATATTATGTGCACTACATAAATATTCTGAGCCTTTATGCCCCGAGCCCATGGTAAAATATGTCTATTTCCCTTATAATAATTGAATAGGGGGAACGGGGTAACATTGGGATACTTTTGACGTCTAATAATTTTGCTCAATGCTGAAAGCACTGAAAAACTCAGAAGCTTGCATGAATATCACCCGTACTATTGAGCTTAAATGCTAGGCATAATAAACTAGACTGCACCTACCCTTTTGCAGCCAGAGAGTCGTAAAAATGACTGTCCCAATGTGCCCTGGCGTGGCACAGCCGGGGCACATTGGGACATCAATTAAAAATCATTTTAACACTCCATGTGCAATAGATATCATATATAAGTAGTGCGTAAGACAATATACAGTGCATTGACACCTTGTAGGGCCGATAGTTCATAACTTTAAACAGTTTTAACAATTTAACAAAAACTGTCCAGGGTGCGGACATTTATGAAAGCAACACACAGTGCTTTGTGACAAATTTGTTCACAGAGCATGGTAATCCACTATACCTCTATTCACTGTGGCCTGAACACCTGTTGTGTGCTGTCCCAGGTCATTCATTTGCCTTGGACACTTAAATTCTGCCATATTAAGTGCGTCCCAATGTCCCCCGAATTGACTGTCCCAATGAGCCCCGATATGACTTATACACCAAAATGCTAATTTCTCGGACACAAGACTTAGTGAGAGTGTTTATCACGATAGAAATTCATACCTGTTCATTATGATATATAAAATTCATACAAGCACTGAGAAAGCCTCATTGTTCATGGTTTGTCCAGAGAATGGTTCAAATTGAACCCGTCCATATTTACTTTAGTAGTAGGAAAACAAACTTTTCCTTGCCATACTTCTGCATGTGCCTGTAATTTGTCAATAAAACCATGGAAACATCAGGATGTGAAATTACAAGATATGATGGCACTACCATATCATATACCTTGCAAGGATCCAAGAAAACCCCACCGTCCCACAGTGCCCCGTGTCCCAATGTGCCCTCGTTCCCCCTACCGTATGTCCTCATTTAGGAGCCTGGGCATTACCTGGGCGTTTATATGAGCCAGGCATGTATTTAAGACCGGCGTGTATTGTTTTAAATGAGATACCAATTAACAAACATCTGGGTATGAAAGGGTAGCCAGTACTATGCAAGCAAAAAAAGCTTGCATGGAATCAGCTCAGCTAGGCAACATGCAAGGCACTCAGTTAGGGCTTATAAATATTGTAGCTGACCAGGCTTGTAGTTGAGACGGGTGTTTAATATTTTTGAGTAGGCCCCTGTCCCAGCCTCAAAACAAGACAGGTTTTTTTGATTGAGACCAGGCTTCTATTTGAGGAAATACAGTGAGTGGAAGAAATTAACTCAATTTTAATTCATTTTAAGGCAAATACTTGCCACAAACTACTTTAACTTTCAAATTAAATTGAGGTTATTTTTTATATAACATTTTATACCACATATTGATAATAACATCATGAAAACAAAGCCATTGACTGGCAGCTGCTTTTATTCTACTTTTGTGCAAATAAGGTTATGCTGTCAACACTCAGCAGCCTCCTGGAGAAAAGTAAGACACAACCAATGACCTGGGGCAGAAAATTAAATTCTCCGTGGAAATGAGGAGACATCAAGGGAGCTTAAGGTGACACCCTCCTGTGATTAGATCGTCTCAGCATGAAATACGCACAGAAAAAACTAACGCTGCCTAACAACATGGTGTTAATGAATACCGTAATATGGGGTGAATAGGGACACTGGGGTGAATCGGGACAGAACCGAGAATCTTTTTATTTGCTAAAAAACACCAATTTCTACTAGCCCTAGGAACTTGATTTTTGGCACACATATAGTAAACATACAAGCGCATAATGTGATAGAATTTTATATTTCTAACTGCAGGCAGTGAGGAGATGCAGCAATTTAAACTTGGAACTGCGGAATAGCCATTTTACAAGCTGGTCAAAACTTTGCTTGTGCTATATAAAGTATAAATGATGGAGCCCTCAAACTTGCTGCAAACTTTAAAATTATTCTGTTGTGGTTTTAAGGGATCATAGTTAAAGACTGGATATTGGATTGTATATGTTTGGTCCTGGATTGAAATCCAGGACAATGACAAAGTTTCGGAATTTACCAAAATAACCCTACTAATTTTCATTTGAGTGTACTGGGGTGGCTTTTTGATGGATATTATTGAACTCGGCTTCATTTATAGTGGATTTAGTCCATAATTATCAGTTACTAGAAAAATTTGAAGAAAGCTGCATTTTTAATAGATTTCTCTCATTTATTGATTTTTTTTGAAAACTGTATTTTATTAATAAAATTAATCTAAGATTTTCTTCAAAATAAATTTTTGGCATGTTGAACATCTTTTCTAATGTTTATTCACAAGTAGATATCACTTAAAGAAGGCAGGAGCTATTAATTGTGGAAATAATGAAGTGTCCCGATTCACCCCAAAGTAAGGGGTGAATTGGGACAGTGGTTTTTGGGGCCTTGAGCATTGGGAATTTAAAGTACCAAATCAAGCCCCAAGGAGTACTTAGACCTTGTGCCCAGACACAATTTGACACCAAAGTTTAATTTCTGGATTGATTTTTGTCCATGCTATGACAGAAAAATGGCCAATTCTGTCCCAATTCACCCCATATTACGGTACTTCAGGCATATTTTTTACGCTCTAAATTTACTCTTGTAATGTTATGGTAAGGAAATTTTAATTAATTGGACCAAGAAAAAGCAAAATAATGATTGTTAGGCTGGAGCCTTTACCGAATATGATATAATAATATAATGGAACAAAATGTGGGATGCTTTAATATTACAAATTTTCAAATTAAGAAATTCGACATGTACAACACATAATTTATCAATTCAAAAACTTCAAAGCTGCATTTAGTTTTGGTATTTTTCAATAGAATTGTTGTTAAACTATGTATTGTTTTTTCGTAAAATTTTCAAAAAGGTATCTCTTTCATATTCAGGAATTCATGGTATTATGATGTGTGAATTTGACGCTGTGAAAGTGAAGTATGCATTTGCATAGCTTAATAAATGATAACAAAACAAAAGATAAATCTTAAGAGGATGCAGGGTCCTAATTCACTGCAATTAGATTATGACTAAGCTACTAATTGTCATGCCATTCTTGTGACACAGGGGGAGAGGGTTGTTCTAGTGGTAACGTGGTAGGCTGCCAATCACTGGGTCCAGGGTTCGAATCAAGCTCTTGCCGGGTCACCTTGACCCATGTTGGACGGCTGCTTTAATCATTTTTCGCCTCATTGCCATGTCATCTTCCTGTCCTAATTGGCCTACCAAGTGCATAAATACAGGACCTACAGCCCCGATCATTATGGCGACACAGAATTTCACTAACATCCATATGACACTTACATTCAGATTCTGTAGTTTGGTAAGAAAGTGACCTAGTGCCATAAAAGCTACATTGCCTGATGATTAATCTCTTCCAAGAAACTGCCACTAATATGGCAGACAGGCTGTCAGGTATTGGTATGATTTGGAGCAGTGATGGAAATGGAAAATTTTTTTCGGGGGAGCTCTCCGCTCATGCGGCAGCGACATGCACTCAAAATTTTAAAAGGGAAAGAATTCTTCCACCAGAGCATAATTTTGAGCTAAAAAATACCATGAGGACTGAATAAGTAACTTAATAATTGCAATTTTGCCACTGGTCATTGGGGGAGCCATAGAAGGGTGCAGCTCCCCCTGTTTTTTGGTCAAGGGAGCTCAGCTCCCCCGAGCTCCCCCCCATTTCTATCACTGATTTGGAGTGGACATTTTTCATTTCAAGGTTTAAATATCATTACTTTAGTTTTCTCAATATTTAAAGATAATTTGTTGGCTAGTATCCATTCATAAACTTTATTTAGTTCAGAATTAATTAGTTCATTTGTTTCATTAATTATTTCCCCTTTGAAAAATAAGTTAGAATCATCAGCGAATAGTATTGGAAGGATATTACTCGAAATATTAGGCATATCATTAATATATAAAAGAAATAATATAGGACCTAAAATAGATCCTTGTGGTATACCACAAGTAATTGATTTATATGTAGAGTTGGTATTATTATAGTGAACATATTGTTTTCGATTGGATAAATAACTTTTGAACCATAGTAAAGAAGTTCCTCTCATTCCATATTTATATAATTTCTGTTCCAATATTTTATGATCAAGAGTATCAAATATTTTTTTGAAATCAATAAAAATACCAATGAGAAATTCGTTGTTGTTGAATGCTTTAGAAATTTCATCTTGTAAAATAGCGTGTGCAAGAAGGGTACTATGTTTCTCTCTAAATCCAAATTGATATTTATACAATATGTTGTTATTGTTTATAAAATTAATTAATCGGGTATAAACAATTCTCTCAAAAAATTTTGAAAAAACTGGAAGCACAGAGACAGGACGGTAATTATTTACAAGTGATGGGTCTCCCGATTTAAAAATAGGGACTACCCTTGCTATCTTAAGCTCGTTTGGAAATTGACCTTGGGAGAGAGAGAGATTAATCAGATGAGTAATTACAGTAATTATAGTTAGACTAGTTTTCTTTAATATCTTTGCATCAATTTCATCATAGCCTGAGCTAGAGTCTTTTAGATTTTCTATAATACTAAATACTTCTGCTTCTGTTGTTGGGACAAAAAATGATGAATTATTAATATTTTTATCAATATAAGATAATGGTGATTTATTTACTGAAGGAATATTACTTGCTAAAGAGGGACCTATATTGGTATAGAAATCATTAAAAGCATTTACTATTATTTTAGGGTCATTTGTTTTATTATTGTTAATAATAAATTCTTGTGAGAGGGATTTAGAAGCTTGTTTGTTAATTGCTTGTTTAATTATACTCCAGGTTTTTATTTTCAAGTTTGATTATTTCTTAAAATTTGTTCATAATAATCTTTTTCTAATTTCAATCAAATTTTGAAGGTTTCTTTTATAATTTCTATAGAGGTTAGTATTGTAAACAGATGGAAATTTTTTCGATTTATAAAATAGCTTATTTTTTATTTTAATTGACTTCTTGACACCATCCGTTAGCCATGGTTTTCTGTTTAAATATTTACTTTTAGATAAGATAACAGGAAAACATTCATTATAGATATTCATATAGTGTTTGTGAATAATGGAGATGCTCCTTGGCATGTAGTTTTTGCGAGCATATCTGACCAATTATAGAAATCTAGTTTATCACAAATTTTTTTGTAAATTTGCAGAACTATAATTTCGAAATTTATGAATTATTGGCTGTTTATTTATTTTTTTAATCACATAATATTGTGAAAATTGGAAAAGGATCTGACATATCTGTATAAAAAATTTCATTAAATAGTTCACTGTTAATGGCATTATGAAAAATATTATCAATTAGTGTTTTAGTCTCTGATGTTACACGTGTTGGTTTCGTAATAAGAGGAAGCATAGAAAATGAATACATTAAATCCAGAAAATCAGATGTAGGTATATGAGTATCATAATTCCAAAGATTAATATTAAAATCTCCTAGGAGATATACATTTCTTCGTTCTTTAGTAATTTGATTCATCACATTGTTAAGATAATCAATAAAAATTGATATATATCTGGATTAGGTGGTCTGTAGACAACACCCAATATCAATGGTTTATTTATACCAATTATTGCATTGGGTAATTCAATAAAAATAGTTTCTATAGATTCATTAAAAATATTTTTATAAGTAGAGCAACGCCTCTTCCTTTCTTATTAGATCTATAATTATGTTCACTTTGATAACCTACAAAGTTGTACAGATCAGTATTTGAATCATAAAGCCAGGTTTCCAAAAACCTATTACAGTAAAATTTAATTTAAGATTATTTATGAAATTGGTTAAACTATTAAAATTTTTTGGCATACTTCTTATCTTGTGTTGTAATAATGACAAATTATTGTCATTTAACCCTTTCCAGACTGTGCCCAGGATCGTGGCCCAAATTTGGGCCACGATCTCTAGCCCCCTGTACAGTACCTTAGAATGAAAATATTAACATGAAATTCACACAGAATGTGCACCAGGAAATAAGCTTTTCATTCAGCCCATCACCATTTTTGTTTCTCAAAAATTCATCCTGTGAGAATGGGAAATCCAAGTGGGATCTGAAAAGGGGAATCCCGGGAATTCCCTCAACACGTCACCTCAGAACAAAACAACATTATGCTATGTTTTTGAGCACTTAAGGCAAAAAATCAAACACTCCCTGCCATTACTTTTAAAAACTAGGAGAGTGTTAATATTGCATATAGGTATGGTTACTGCATCTATACAACCTACCTGAACCCCATTACCCATTTACCTGGCTTTATTACAGGTGTGTTAATTGGCAATATTTAGCAAAATCTGCAAAAATCTAACATTTCCAGTAATACAACCAAATGGGAGAGAATAAATATCAGTTTATGACACTAAAACTTTGTTTTGAACATGTAAAAAAAGTTTAGAATAACTTAGAAATGGTTTCCCTTAGTTACAGAGATCAGGTATGTACAGGTAAGCCATTTATAACTACCTCCGGACCAGTTGATTAGAGACCGAAAATCGGACTAATTTCTCAGGCTAACGGAAATTCATTGCATTGACCATTATTTCACTAGTAGTTGCCAGACATTGATCATACTTGGTGATCTTGTACAGGTGAAGTTACAGCATCTATACAACTGACCTGAACCCCACTACCCCTTTACCTGACCTAATTACAGGTGTGTTGTTTAGTGATAATTGGCAAAATATAATCAAAATCGAACATTTCCTGGAAGACTTGCCTCCGGGGGTTGAACACAACTGTAATTAGGCCAGGTAAAGGGGTAATGGGACTCAGGTCAGTTGTATAGATGCTGCAACCTTACCTGTACAATATCACCATGTATGATCAAAATCTGGCAACTACCAGTGAAATAATGGGCCATGCAATGAATTGCTGTCAGCCTGAGAAATTAGTCAGATTTTCGGCCGCTAGCAAAATTGTCCACAGGTATTCATAATTGACTTACCTGTACATACCTTAGCTTTAAAACCAAATGGAACCACATCTAATTTGTTGCTAACATATTTGGTGATATTTTAGTGCTGGAGTACATCAAAAGTCTTGCTTATTTTTCATGTTAAATGCCTCAATGTAAGAAATATGCCAAACTGCCTTTGATCTTTTTTAATAATCTCACCTGTAATTAAGGCAGGTGTGTTTTTTATATCTGCTCAGGTGTCTCCTCTATTATGTCATTGTATAGCTCACCATCCTAGCTTTATATTGATATATGGTTATCTATGTGAATTCACAAGTCTTCATTGAGAAAATTTAGGTTTAATGGTTAAAAACCCTTAATATGCAGTTTTCTCCTCAGTCTGGAAAGGGTTAATGACATATCAATATTTTTCTGATTAAATGTATTCTCTAGAGAATATTCACAATTCAGGATATTACTAAATACATTAGGTTGATTAAAAAAGTTAATGTCTGGCTCAGTATAAGTAAGTGTCACAAAATCTTAATTTTCATCATTTTGTAAAGGATTGAATCGTACATATATCGTATACATATAGTTCAGATCAATGTCATTCTATCTATTATATCCTTAAGTTGTTTTACTGGTGAAGTGTAATGGGCTGCACAAATATCTACAAACAATGAAACTTCAAATATCGAATTTCAGCAGATACAATAACAGCAAACTTTTGCAAAATGCATCTCCCAGAAAAACAAGTTAATGGTAATCTGTCCACCAACTACATTCTCTGGATCAGCAGTCTGAAAAAGTATACCTGATACTGAATTTTAAAGTTTGAAATGTACCAAATAATAGAAAATAATAGCGGCGATTTCACCATATTTGGAAATGTTAACTAAGTGGTGAGGTGATTAACTCTTTCGATCTCAAATGCACCCAGTGCAACGGAGAATCAAAATTAGATTTTCGTAAAAATTGCACCCAAAAATATCATATTCTAATGGATAATGCTAGTAGGTTTGATTTTGGAAAATGAAGAACGTTTCTCAGGTAAAGCATATTTCTTTATCTTCAACTATACGCTATATGGCCCTTAAGAAAGGTGGATGGATGCACTTCGTTTATTCTCCTACAGGCCAACATGTCGACTGATGTAGTTAGGTTAGAAAGTGACCTTGTGCCAGAAACACTGCATTGCCAGAAAATGTTTCACTTGAAGAAACTGCCACTAATATGGCAGACAGATAGTCAGATATTGGCATGATTAGGAGTGATGAGGGGTAGAAATTTGTCCAAGTTTACCGAACATGTAAATATTTCTTACGTTCTTTGTGTGTATTCGTAGTTAGGATGATGTTTCAATTTCATTTCCAAATAAATTGAATTAAAAGATTTAAGAGATACATTTTCAAAGTTTTCTTTTATTTGCTAAACTTCTTAGAAATCTCTCCTTCATATTGAAAAGATATTTTGTTTTTGAAGATTGTCTATCATATCTTCATGTTATTTCTCAAATAACTGGTAACATATTTGACGAGAGAAGGTTTTGGAATTTTTGCTACATATCAGCGTGTGTAGGGAGCAAACAAACAACTTGGCATTCAACAACAGATTTCTAACAGACTGTACCTGTCCCTCTGATTAAAAGCCTCCACATCGTGGAGGGACAGTCAGAAATGGGAGCACAGCTGAAACAAAACTAAAATCAGCGTGCCTGCTCAAGCCAAGTCAAGACTGATGGGACGATTCTGAAATCCAAACAGGGGAAGCTTGGCATTTTATCAAAATCACACATCATACATTTTGACACAAAATAGCTCTCTTAAAATTGCTGTAAACAGGCTTTTAATATGTCAAAAAACTCAAAGTAATGATATGAAGTTGTGTATCAGGTATGTATCCCCCATGTACATAGGCGTATCGGAGGGGGGGGGGGGCAGGGGGTTCGGTCGCCCCCCAAAACTTAGGGAAACAGTTAGATTCGGGCAAAAAGGCTGAAAATTTTGGGCAGATCATTAGATAAACACTATCGAAAATTAATGATTTCTAGTCAATTTCATTTGAATTGGTACTAAAACTAGATTTTGAAATTCGGGCAAATGTCGTCGCCCCCCCAAAAATCGCGCGCGCCGTACATCTACGCCCATGTAGCATGATAAAATTTTATGTATTGCTTAAAATAGAAGAAAGGTGGTGACTTTATTAAAGCCTGTGTAGAGGTACAGGTATAGATGGCAACACATGTGGCACAAATGAAACAAATAACTGTCATTTGTCGTCTGCTAATATTCAAACTTATAACTGCCTCATACAAGTGGCTACAGTCTGTTTGTCCAAATAGAATGAATAGTTGGATACTATGTATTATTATGAAGTGTCCCAGTGGACTCACTTTCTATCTCCCCCCCCCCCCCTATGATTCTAATTCATGCTGAATTCTTCCAGACTGCAAGCTGCGCTTGCAACTCATCCTAGGGAGCATACTGTGTTTCATTAGAGGGATCATCCAATTAATCTAATAATTTTTAATTGTTGTGAAATAAATAAGGGATGGGGAAAGATCTTACCCTAGGGAGCATACTGTATTTCATAAAAGGGAGCATTCAGTTATTTAAATAATTTTAATTGTTTTGGTAATAAATAAGGGATGGGGAAAGAAGCAGTCTGGTTCCAGACTGTATTTCTTATATGTTTTGATTTCTTAGAAATACCATATGTTTTCAAAATTGATTATTCAAGGTTACAATGATGGTATAAAAAACCAGCATATTCCCTGTGGCTTTGATCAATACTGTTACGAATAGTCAACAAATCTACATCCACGTGTCAATGAGGGAGGAGGGTTGGTTTAGTGGTAGCATGCTGGACTGCCAATCGCTGGGTCCAGGGTTTGAATCCAGCTCTAGTCGGGTCACCTGGACCTATGTTGGGCGGCTGTTTCCATCATCCTTCACCTCATTGCCGTGTCCTCCTACTGTCCTAATTAGCCTACCAAGTGCATAAATACAGGACGTAAAGCCGCAATTATCCATCCATCCATCCACGTGTCTATGATATAAATGCAGACTGATAGTTAGGTGAGAAAGTGACCTAGTGCCAGAAAAGCGGCATGACCAGAAATTAGTCATTTCAAAGAAACATCCACTATTATGTCACACACACTGTCAGATATTGGCGTGATTAGGGGTGATGAGGCCACAAGATTCTTCTGTGTCGACATTTGTCCAAGTGTATATGTTACATTTCTTCCCATGTTGATTGATTGATTGACTTTATTTAACATTATTTCAAGAGTGTACATACAAGTTAACAAGAAGTACGCCGTCAAAATAACATTAGGATAGCACACAAAGTTATCAAACTTATTTCCAGTGTGGTCCTTGCTAAACAACAAAATGGTGTTGCTGGGCAACAAAGGCTACCAATCGTCACAAATTATAAATAACATGGATTCAAATAGATATATTTATATAATAATAAAATCAGAAAGACACAACATCCCTGTTTTCATTGTAATGAGCCTGGGTCCTGAGATAAGTTCTAACTTTACTTTTAAACAGTTGTTTGTTGTTAATAGACTTGATGGATACTGGTAAGTCATTCCAGGCCATTACACCTTGATAGGAGAAATTATACTTATCAATCCCAATTGGTTTTGGTACACAAAAATTATGTTCAGCATATCTGGTGGTATAACGGTGACTAATTACATTGAAGTTGTTACAGAAATAAGATGGAGCAGCTTGATGGTAAATATTAAACATATGATTTAGAATTAATTGTCGAGCTCTATCTCTTGTACTCAGATAACCAACTCTGTCAAGTTCACATTGACCTATATGGGATCTAGGTCCCAAATCTAAGATGAAACGTACAATTTTGTTTTGCATTATTTGGATTTTCCTATATGAACATTGAGATAGACCCATAAACCAAGCGGAGACAGCGTAGTCAAAGTGGCATTGAATTAACGCGGATACCAGAAGTTTCCTTGATTTAAAATCAAGAACTTTGGCATTTCTATACAGAAATTTAAGCCGAGATGTAGTTTTACTAATGATGTTTGTTACTGTTGAATTTCCAGACAGTGTATTATCTATCTTCAGTCCAAGATACTTCACCTCTTCGCTTGGTTTAATGGTGTGCTCCTTACACTTGATTGTAACATTATTCAACCGGCCTTTTCTACGTTTTGAACAGAGGATCATAGCTTCTGTTTTACCCATATGCATGGAAAGTTTGTTATTAACTAGCCAGTGAAAACAATTAGATACCTCTTTGCTAAGTTGATCAGTTACAACATTGATGTTTTTATGACTAAACAACAAAATAGCATCATCTGCATACAATAATAATTTGCAGGAAATACAGGTCGACATATCATTACAATATATAAGATAGGCCCACGGCCCCAAAATGCTGCCCTGTGGCACACCTGATAATATTGTTTTAGCCGATGACTGACAATTACCCACAGATACAACTTGTTTCCTGTCAGTGAGGTATGACTTAAACCAAGTATTGTCAATACCTGCAACAGCAATCTTCTCACACAACATAACATGATCCACAGAATCAAAAGCTTTCTGCACGTCAAGCAGAAGCATTCCTACAAAGTTACCTTTACTTATATTTGATCTAATATAATCATGCAGGTGAATTAAACAAGTATCCGTTGAGTATTTCGAACGGAATCCTGATTGAAACTCGTACAATAGACCTTTCTCTTTACAGAAATTTTCAACCTGATCGAGTACCACACGTTCTAAAATCTTCGAAATTGATGTTAACACACTCACAGGTCTATAATTGCCTATTTCTAATTTGCTACCTTTTTTGTGCAGTGGTGTAACCTTGGCTAGTTTAGTACAATCTGGCACAACTTTTTGTCTTATTGACAAATTTACAAGATGTGTTACAATACTTGTTAATTGTTCAACACCATCATGAAGAAATTTTGGTCCGATGTCATCAAGACCAGTACTCTTTCTGGGGTTTAATGCTTTAAGATGTTTCATTATACAATTGCTAGTGACTTCATTGAGTACGTACATACCAGGACTAACACCAAGTTTTCTATAGTACGCTTTACAGTTGTCAGAGAAAGCGCTATACAGATCTACAAGATTTGGCAAATTATTCACCAAATTATTAGCAATATTCACAAAGAAATCATTGATGAATTCGGCAATACGGAGTGGGTCATAACATACAGAGTCATTTATATTCAAAACAATATGCTCTTTGGATTTTACCTTATGTTTATAGCCTAGCATTTTAAGGCTGTTCCACAAATTTTTGCTGTTATTTCTATTTTTTTGAACTTCGTTGACAATGTAATCAGATCGAGCTTGTTTTACCATACGTTGAGCTTTGTTACGCAATAAACAAAATTGTCTATGACATGATGGATCTTTGGTCACATTGAATTTTTTTAAGCATTTATCACGTTCATTTAAACATTCAAGTATATCAGATGATAACCAAGGCTCACTCCTCACTTTGGCTCTGTATTGCCTCCTAGGGGCAATGGCTTCAATTACACAACAAAATAATTTTTCAAAATTCTTCCATGCAGTATTAACATCAGTACAAGATAACACACTTTCCCAGTTTACATCCTGGAGCTTTGCTAATAAAGCCTCCTTTGAGTAATTCTTCATATGAACGTACATTTATAACATTATGAGACCCAATTGGAGCACGGATGTTCTTTGTGTGTTTTCATTGTTTCAATTTACTTTCCATATAGTTTGAGAGATGCATTTATAAAACCATGAGAAGTATCTCCTTCCTAATAGAAAAACAATGTTGGTATTGTTGATAGCATATGATACCTCCTTGTTGTCTGTCAAAGTACTGCTACCATACAGACAAAAGGTTTCGGATTTTTGCAACTTATACCTCGACACCTCTGTCAGCCAATCACAAGCCTGTATTTCACTTTGACAAGTCCTATATTCTGTGTTGTTCACTTATCGTCTCATGTTTGACTGTTTGACTGTTTCTACAGTGGTGAAAAACATACATATCAGCATACGTAAGGCACCAAACAAACATCTTGTCAGTCAACAACAGATTTCACAAATGTTTTGATTTCTTAGAAAAGCCATATGTTTACAAAATGAATTTGTAATGTTTGAGAATGCTTGTTACTTTCTCTGCCCACATACAGAATAAAACAATCATGTTATTTTTCTCTATGTGTATGTCGCAAATATTCAAGTCATGTTCTCTAAGCAATAATTGTATTCAATCATTATGAAGTAATTGTTGTCGCATAATATGAGTTTTCATTCGCCTATTGTTTCAAACCAAGGATTCTGATTTGGATTCCAAACGACCCCTCTTGGTGATTAATAATAAAATTTAAAAGAATGGCTTCCTTATCGAATAAGGCTTTTGCTGAATATTTCAGTGTCTCAGACTGTTGCCAGTTAAGGTGATGATTTTCTCACAATCCACGAAGTTTGAGAAGGAAGATTCAAGTACAGAAAGAGCAAACACAACAGCGTTTTGATCAAGTACATCCGCAGCCCTGAATGAGGAACACATCCAGATGTTAGGACTCCTTATACCGAAATGCCTGATTCACAGGCTTTACACTTTTGCAATCCCAGGGATTACCCAATTGATTCCGGAAGAGAATAGGGACCATATGAACCAGAAAAAAAAAAGCAAGCTTCTTCTCAATTTTGAAGTTTTTCGATCTATAGGGAATACTCAAGAAAAGAAAAAAAAGGGGAAATGTTGAAAACAAAGTTCTCTCCAATTTACACTGATGTTGGGTAGGAGACTTGCTCAATAGATAGATATGCATGGTAAGTGCAGCTTTTAAACCCAGGTAGGGCGCTCAGGAGGGTTGATTGCATGTATATATTTTTCACTATTTGGCATGTTCACGAATCGTGGAGGTGTAAAAACGAGCATAAACGAATTTGTGGACATCCAAAAAAAATATATATACTTCTTGATTGATAAGAGTCCTCCAGGTGTTACAGATTAATCCAATGTGAGGGATATTTTTTACGTTCCAACTCAGACACTGATACAATGGGCTGCCAATTTAATGTCTCACCTGAATGACATCCAGCTTAGAATTTACTTATGAAGGTCCTTGAAAAGTTCATTCCCATCCAGGCTTCGACCCATGCACGGCAAAGCCCTAAAGCAGAACAGCCGGGAACCTTAACTACTCAGCCATGCACCATGCGAACAAAAAAAAAGCATAAATTTGGATTTGTGCTGATTATGATAATTTAAGAGATTTTTTGTCAAAATTTGGAATAGGTGAAACGACGTACTCTCTGAATAAGTGCAAATAAGTGATCTTTTCTTCGAAATCATCCCCCCTATGACATTAACTTCCAATGAAAGCAATTTGGTAATTCTATCTAATTAAAGGCCTTGGCCCCAGGGATGATATCTACTTGATGCATAATTGACCCTTGAGCAGAGTAATATGTTTCTTTCATATTGCGCATAAGTTATAAAAAATTCGGGCCTAATCCTTCCGGAATTCTGCTGATTATTCTACATATAGCCAACTAATCTGCATCCTTATGCCATAGTAGGACAGTGCCAAATATACAGATACAGATACAGATACAGATAATTTATTGGTCACATACGTGAAATTCTTTTGTGACATGAAGAATAACCAACAAATTTTGTGCTTGAAATAATGACAGTACACACAGGCAGCTAGCAGTGAAAGCAGCGCCATCTATATTAAATATGGCAAATAGCCAGGTAAGCAGCGACCCACATGCAAACTTGGCACATAATAATCTAGTAATTTTTATGACTGTCACAATATTTCTGACAATTAATGATACAGTAATATAGATAATTGGTTACAGGATGTGATTTTGTAAACTCGATGGACTCTCCTGAAGTTAAGGGTATTCATTCAGAGAATTACACTAATAAGGTGAACAACAACTTCATCATAATTTTGCCCAAAATTTTTTCAAAAGACATCACCAAAAAGATCTGTCCAATTTTGCTTGTTACATTTTCAGCAAAATAATGAAGAAAAATGGCGAATTCCCTGTGTCATAGAGCTAAATGTAGCCATCTTATTAGCATCCATATGCATGCAGTTAGTAGGAAAGTGACCTTGTGTCAGTTACAAGAAACCGTGCCAACATGGCTTACAACTTAAAGGATGTAAGTTGTCAGCTTTTCAGATATTGGCTTGCAGCTCTTGCAATTGCTCTGAAGAAATACATTTTTTCATAGTGTGGACCTATGATGTCAAAGCTGGAGACTCCATTGGAACCTATACAACTTTGGTGCAAGCTATGGTGTCATAGGTCAAACTGGCCAATAGCATTTCATGTAGACAACTTCATCATAGCCTTGCAATTATGTCATGGCCAGATGAGCCAATGATACCACTGCAAAAACTCAGGTGTTAAGTGGGAGGGGGGATTGTTTATTATTTGGTAATACCAAAAGTGCCTGATATTCAACCAAGCATGGTTAATAGGATAACTGGAAATTAATCACAGTTGTTCACCAACATGCTTCTGATCTAAATTGGATCTGATATGGAGCTGTCAAGTCAAGCATTTTGATTACTGTTGCAGTTTTGTTGGCAGCTCCGTTCAGTGTAAAACTACCAACAATTACTTTAATCCTATATCGTTTTATTGGTTACCACAGTTTACAGGAGTTAATATGGAGACATAAGGATCAATTGACAGCTTTTGAGCAGAGTGCCCCCTCCCAGGAGTATAGTCCAACCTTGCACCTGAATTGTTGTGATATTATTGGCCGCTCTGGCAATGATGCTTCTGCAAGGCTATGATGAAACCGTCCACAACGGATGCTATTGGCCAGTTTGACCTATGGCATCATTGATTGCACCAATTTTGCATATCCTCTAGTGCTTGGCAATGGAGTATCCACCTATGACATCATAGGTCCACTCTGACACTGAGAAAAAAAAACTGATTTCTTCAGATCAATTGCTAGAGCTGTAATTTTAGAGAGCTGCGACTACCAAGATTTTTCATGAGAGTGCTTCTCCAAATACAAGATTTATTTATGTAATTTTTCTACATGTATATAACAAGGTATAAAATCAGAAAATCAGACATTCACTCAGGGTGCAACAAAATAAAGAAATATTATAATCTTAATGTATGATTTTGAAAACGAAAAAGTCGTTACAATCACTTTCCCTCCTACGCCTATGACCATATATCAGAGTATTAGTGTATAAGATGTAAAGCCCTTCTTTCAATCAAATTTCAAATTTATGCACTTCGAGTGATTGAGTGTGTGAAGGTGCGATCAAGTACCACACCTTCTAAACTCAACTGGGATGGTTGAATCCGGTGATTGACCCAGCGTTTAAAAGACTAATTACACCATATTGTTGTCAGACGCGGATAATTATATTACTTACAAGTTAGAGATACACAACTACCTTGGCTTGTACATGTATCTCTGCTATTCTTTATGACTCATGTGTAACTAATGAGGTGATATCCTTGGGCAATGTTCCTCTCGTCTCTGCCCATGGGCGCTGCTCTGCGCGTTCTGTGGCTGCCCTGAGCTGTATCATTGTGGAAGGCTCACCACGAATTCCGTGCCTGGTATTGCAGCGCATGACTGAGAGTAATTACAAAATCCTATACTTGCAATGCTATTACCCATGGGCAATTTGACTTATTTTGATGTCAGGGGATGTCACAGACAGTTATTCTGATGTCAAGTGAGGTCAGGATGCCTGCTGGGTACAGTGCAGGACAAGTCACTGGATGTGTCACACCACTCACCACCAGGGATGGGCATGAGTACATCCAAATGTATGCGAGTGCAAGTACAAGTACTTGACAAGTCATGAGTACAAGTACAAGTACAAGTACAGCAAAATACAAATTTTCTCAAGTACAAGTACAAGTACATTCTACGAGTACAAGTACAAGTACTGAGTACTTTTTGGAAAGTTGGACAAAAAGCCAACGTAATCAAAAAATATTATTAATCTGTCAAATGTGATGCAACATGTAAAGCTTAAGTGCACAGTATGCTTTTAAAATATGCCCAGTGTCAGAAATCCAACTGGTTATCTGTTGAATTTTGATAGATAAGTATAATATCTGTAACCTGATCAGCTGAGGGAAAATGAAGGTGCCTTATTCATGTGTATAAACATTTATTATTTTTGCAATTTATTAAAATTAAATTTATTTATGAATGTGCCATTTTCAAAATAAACTTGGACCTGAACTATTTTGAATACTAACTGCAATTGATCAAACACTGCTCAGTGTCTTAATTGCAATTTAAACACTGGCCATTGTATACAGTATGGACAATGGTCATTGCATTATTGGGGCATCTATTGTTTGAATAACAATTAGGCAACCAATAGCATAAACTTGACTCTTGAATACAGTTCATGTATTTTCTACATCATAAAATATACTACAAATCTTTATAAATAATATCCTTTTTGAGTCACCACTGAGGTAATAAGTTATCCTCTGATAAATTGACAGTTCATTTGAAGGTGAAGGACATGCCTTGCTCTGACATCATTGCTGTCTACAAACAAGCAAATAAAAAAAAGTATAATTCTTCAGTTGTAAATGGGACATTTACCTATTCTTGTTTGTTCACATGTCTGAGTGTGAGAGACCCAAGGCCAAATCAATTGGCCATTTTGAATGGAGGACACACTCTGGACTCACGGTGCTGAAGCCTCATTAATAGGATTTGCGAGTTAGATTTCTCAGTCTCAGGTGTTATCTAATGGATTTTGTAAGAGGATAGGAATTACTCAGGAGAAACAAAAAAGAAAAATGGTAAAAGAAGTTTCTTTCAGACTGACTTTCCAAATTGCACTCTAGCTTGACCTAAACACTTTTTCTAAACACGGGATGTTCTTGGTAGTCCATTCCCTGTGCACTGTGATTGGCTAAACCAGGGTCACCTGACCAAGAATGGAAACCACAGGCGGACTGACATAGTCTACTGGATAGTGACCTCAGGAACTTTCCACAAAACTATTGACTGGGCCAGACCAGTGATAACGTCAATTTGCCATGATTTTACAAGCCAGACAGGCCAATCGGTGACACCATGACTTTCCAGTTGAGCCACTTATATTCGTGCAGCGAAAAGGCCGCAGGCCATTTTGCGAAGCGAATTGAGCACAAGTGAGGACTCAAAATTCTTTGCAATGATGGTCTGAACATCAACAGTCCACAGTTTGGAATTAGGTCAAGTTGGTCCAGCTTCTTATCAATGATTTAGTGTCGTATTTAACATATTATGCATCTTCAAAAATGTATTAAACATTCAATTTTCTCCAGTTACTGATCCTGTACCAATATTTTTTATGGAATAGTAAATTATTAGCCTTTACAAGCTAAATCAAATTATTAACACCTGATTCATTTCATTTCAAAACAGATAACAAGAAGACATAACAAAATTAAAGTAACATAATTTTCATAAACTCATGATTATGTAACAGTGAACAATCAATCTACAAGCAGATCATGTTATTGTTTTTGTATTACTATATAGTATATATTTACACTATTATGTAATATCAACAATCTAACATAGACTTGACATTTACAGCTTTCAGTGTTGTCTACCTAAAATTCTACCATTTAGCTGATTATCTATCAATATTATTTATCTATTAAATATATATCTATCTATCAATTTATCTATCCATCTGCGGGTCGATCTATCTATCTATTTATCTGTCTATTTATCTATCTATTTATCTATCTATTTATCTATCTATTTATCTATTATATTTTTTGTCTATTTTATCTTTCTAATATTCTAAATCTATATCTTCCTTTCTATGTATTTGTCTTTCTAATTTTTTAAAGAAGTTTCATAACTGCCTTCATACATTGAATATGAAGTAGAAATAAAATAACTTATGGTAACATTTTAAGTCCAACAAAAACTTTTTAAATTGCTGCGCGAATTTCATGGCAGTGCCATTTACATATTATTGCAGTTGGAAAGTATATGTCTTTAAACAATGTATCAATCAATTGTTGTATTACTCATTTTTTAATGTAGTGTAACACCTTTAAACAAACTATATAATCACCCTTAAATCATCCAAAGTTCTTCAGGTTATGCGTAAGTAGCCTACTCCACTTAACAATGAATACACTGGTCCTGTGAAATGCCTTATGCAGTCTGTAATACCTTTCACAAATGAGCAAATGAGCAGAATACCCTATGCTACTCTGGAATATATTCTATCCCAGCTGACAAACCTTCTATGCCTCTGAGATGCCTTCTATACCTCAGATCGAGTACCTGCCCTGTCAGAATGCTTGGCAGTCCAACGTCGGCCCGGCATCAGTCTGATGTCAGTAGCATCGGACCAGCTTCGGGCCGACGTTGGACCGCCAAGGCACGCTGATAGGGTATCACGCATGAATGGGAGACCTTATTCGTGTTGGAATAACCCATACATGTCGGAGCACCAACCAAAATTTCTGAATAGTGAATACCCTATGGGTACTTTGAGACAACCGTTGTACCATTTTTGTAGGGACCATCTCAGATCTGTGTTACAAGCTCGAAATGATGAAAGACTTTACATTGAAGGTCCCTAACTGATGGGACAAAAATACCCAGACAGTGCTATTTGTCATCAATTATTGTGCACTGTAGTGGTGTAGCTCCAGAAGTTTCTGGAGGGGGCCAAAAGCAAGTTAGACTTGCAGAGATACTTTCCCTGTAGTAGAAGCACCCTCCTAATTGACCTCCAATATTAGGAGGGAACTCATGCGACAGAGGAGGTATCTGTGAGTACAATTTACAAATCAAGTATATATTGCCCCCTCTTGATACACAGTAGCTACACCAGAGAGGCAGCAGCCACTCAACCATGACCCATAGAGATTGAGGTTTATAAAGATTTGGGATCATATAACAGAAGTGTACAAAAACACTTTATGAAAACATCAGATGTTCAACTTCTCACTACTCCCATGATGTTCACAAGCTCATGAAAAGTGTAATAATCCAAATAAGCAAGCCAGAATTAGTTTGTTGTTATAGAAATTCATGTTCATGACAAAAAATATAAAAGGGCTTCTCATTGCTTGGTTTGCTGTCTGTGTTTATAACACTTATAATTAGGCATGCATTTAATCATGAGGTAACATGCAGCAGGTTTGTCAAATCACAGTAAGTACATTGGAGGTATAGATGTTACTAAACACACATTGGAAATCAATTGAATATTTGGAAAATAAAATATGTGTTTGAAGAAACCTCATATTTCATACAAAGGTCCCAACAATTCTTTTTTTAAAAATAATTTCTTGTTTCTTAGAGTTATTAGAGTGTAGAAACTATCTGAAGTCAATTTCAAGACAATTAACCCACATTTTCACCAAGGGCCACAAAATGTTCCAACAAATTCATTCGAAAGCCAACATAAGCTTTTTAGTATTCTCCAGCGAAAATCTGTTTGTCAATTTAAACGGGGGCGACAAATTTGATCAACTTGTTCGTAGTGATTTGATTCTCTTAGAGCCCCAGCGTGTACTTCTAGCCTTTGCATTTATCAAAGCCTTGGCAAAGAGAGTTTTTTGTAATTGAGTAAGCTTGCCAGTATGTAGAGCAGACAGTCAGGATGTGAGCTGACTTCCACACTTGTTTCAAACTGGTCTAACGGCAGACTTCTAGTGAATTTTGTTGCATATATGTAACCTTTCATAGAATTTGGGCTTGGAACCAAGCTTTGCGACTCGATTTTGATGATTGAATTGATGTGGATTGGCAATGTAGGAATTAATTTCAAATAAACATCTTACCTGATACAATGATCCCTGTGTTAAGAGACCGCCCCTTCTGCGATCATGAAGCGGGCTCTTGTCAGGGTGCAACATGCACTAAAAATACTACTTGGTATGGCAGGAAGCCGTTAAAATAAGGTAGGTTTATCTTACAACAGGGGTCTTATAATTCAGGGACCACTGTATAATAAAATTACGTATACACAAAATTGTTTGAACAGAACACTAACACCAACTGTTATTTTCCTGTCAGTTTTACACAAAATATTTAAGATTTTTTACATTTTACACATTGACATGAATTTCCATACACATAAATTCACAGACATGTATTGTATCAAATTTAACAAACTTGAAAATCACTGGGGTGAGTAATTTTGAGAACTTCAGCCCGATTCATAGAGGGTGTCACAAGTGTCCTCAGATCACCGGAGAAATCTGTGCAGAGCACACGTCAGGTTTTAAGGTAAGGTTGGTTTATTTATCAATTATTATACAAAATGTTTTACTTTGTCAATAGTGTAGATAAAGACTGCTTTAGCAGCTCTAAAAAAGTTAGATTTCAGGTGCTCATAATTGTTATTTTGAAGAGACATCATTGTGATGAACCTCAGAGCATAGAACTGTACAGAGTCAGAGATATGCCTGATTATATATTGTCCATATTAACTTTAAAAAAGACCCAAAGTTCACTGGTAGAGTAGCGTAAACAATAACATCTCGCCAATCGCGGCCAGTGACTAGATGAGGAATGTTTGAGAATGACTAGAATGACCGCATGAAGCGAAACAATCGAAGCAGATTAACAAAATCAAAGTATTATATTTACAGCATGAATATGTGATAATCTATTTTGTAGGAGAAATTACCATGGCGATTCTGCAGGCACTTCTGATATCACTACTCCTAGCAAATGTATCAACGATGAAATCAAAGAAATTAAATTGTGATCCATTCAAAGGTAATGTATTGGGTAATGACACAAGAGTTTTCGAAATGTTATGATTTTAAAAATATCAAGGTGCTTATATGATAAGGCCAACACAAAATATCATTATTTAATTAATTGTATGGCAAAACTGATGTATCTGTGATTCCGTGTTGACAAAAATACAAAGTAATTCAAATAAAATTCTCATTACTGCCAAAAATCAGAAATTTATCAAGCATTGCTTGATTTAAGAATGAATGTTCAGTGACTTCACATGCTTAAAATAAATAACTAGTCCTGCCGTTGCTGTGATATTACTAATTTCCCGCCGAGAAAAACTCCAAGCTCCCCTCTGATAATTAAATGGTCGCCCCCTTATCTGATTGAATTGTGAGCAAATCAGAACCACCCTGTTTCAGCATTAATATGTCTGTATAAAATTAAAACCATCTACGTCCAAGAGTTTCATGCAATTTATTTGTCTTTTCAGGTTTTAAATTTGATTCGGTTTCGGAAAGAGTAAAGCATTCTCCACTTCTTATCCATGGAAGAGTGAAATCGGTGAATAGTGGACCGGATGCTTCATATGAACTGGAAGTACTTTGCATTTTAAAGAAGAGTGGTAAAATAACAAAAGATATTGGTACTTCAATTACCGTCCATCAGTCATTTCCATCCCATAAATGTGCTTCAGAGAAAGGAGTGATGCAACCGGATAACAATATTATCGCTTTCTTGAAAGAAAAGGATGACAAATTTTACTTTGATGTTGTTGACAATGAAACCCCAGTCTCCATAGCCAACAAACTCACTCTAGGATTCTTTGTGAGAAATTGTCATGTTGACACCGATCCCACAGGTCCGAAGTGCCCGGCCATCGACAAGCGACGTTTTTGTTTGTCAAATGACATCATGGATGATTAGCTGTAAAATGGATAACAAAATTAATCTAAATCATACATTGATACCTGAGTATTTTAAACTTGTCTAGCATGTCTTCAGGACCTGTATTATGTTTACCCAATATTTCAAAGACTCATTATTTTTCAAAAGTGAAATATGCCTGATTACATATTGTTCATATTTTTTGAACCGCTTCAAGAAATAATAAATGTGTTATTGAGAAACAAATACGGTCTCATACAAACTCAACAGCTAGCTGTATGCATGAATGAATAACATAAAACTTGTAGGCTGACCTTGACTTAGTAGAACCCAACCCTATGTACAAGTGAATTGAAGTGTCTTGGATCAATTCATTTTTAGGCCAAAGTTTGTTCCATTCTTACAGAAGAGAGCCCAAAGTACATGACATCATCATTGCCAAGGTCACATGACCCAGAAAAAATAGCCCACTTGAGTGCTCACGATTTCCATACCAGAAATGTTGCACCAAACTTAAATTCCTGTATGTATTAGTTGGACACAGATTCCTCGGGTTCTAATAATTATAACATGCATTTTTGTCAGTTACATCCTGACCGGAGGGAGAAGGGAGAGATGTAAACTGAATTTGAATTATTTTCTACCACATACATGTTTTCTATAAGGTAAAGTGACGTACAAAAACCTATGACATTTTGCAATTAGTAGCCTATACATGACTTTGTTACATGTCCAAGAAAAAATATCATATTCAGTCTCAGTGTCTATAAATATTAAATAATCGGTGACATAAAACTGACATACAAAAACAATCCTCAAGCATTTCAGCCAAGACAATCTCGTTCAGAACTTCTATAAATGGTGTTACTTGTTCGTCTGTTGTATAACACTTTACAGACATTGTGAACTAAACCTAATTTATTTTAGGTAGTCTTGAATCAGGCAGTGCAAATGAGCCTTTAAATTGCTAAAAAAACAACCAATCTCGCTGTCAGGTTGAATATCTCCAATTGCGCCAAAACCAAATTAGTTGCCACATGGAAGACCTCTTGAGACCAAGAAGGAAATTACCACACGTAATATGACCCAACGTAATCAGGCCGCAATCCTCCCACATTGGGAACAATTCGCTTTTGTCTTTTTAGTTGGTTTCTTATTTTATCGATGTATTAACTTCTTAACAGTACTGCGTTTCGGCAGACCTGGCAATCTTGTATGTATGGTAAATGTTGATTCAACTTGCTCACTGCATATCTTGAGGCAGCCAGGGGGGTTCACACATTATCAACATGTCTGTAGGCCTATGCATGAATTATTTTAAGATCATGATTCAAGACTAAGGATTATATTTATGTGGCCTATTTATTTATTTAAACTTGCAATCCTTCCAGAAACATTGTTACAATGAAGACATCTCAAGGACAAATGTTTTTTCGCAAGCATTAGCCATTACTTCATGTTACCGTTCCCCGAAAATCACGTTACCGTAATCCCGATTAGGCATTATGAAGCTAATTTGAGAAATAATTGTTAAATTAGCAAGAATTATAAGCGACCATCACCTTCCTTGTGACTGAAACTTGCCATGTAACATGGATGGACCATGAAAAGAGAAAATGAATAGAAAACAAGTTATGAGGATATTTATAACAGGAGACAGTAACAGACGTTACCGTGCTCTACCGTACTCAGTGATGGAGCAGTGATAATGTGTAGGCAGTATCGCAGTATGCCGTACAAAAGGCAATTTTAAAATAATTTAAAATGGGCCACATAGTTTTACGGGCTTTATCTATACTTCTTCATCATTTCAACTCATGAGCAGTCTGTAATGAAATAACATAAAGGTTTTTCGATGAAAGTAAGATTCACCTCTTTTGAGAAAATGTGAAATAAAAGCAAAACAAAACAAAACTGAAGGCGACAGGGATGTGACCCGCATGCACTGAGATGGCAAGAGAAACACCTTACCAGACAAAAATGCATTTGCAAAGATTCCATGGTGATCATCCAGGCCACATAAATGGAGGCTTTCACCTTGGCCTACAATGCTTGTCTCTCCCTTTTAGCTTTGTCTGCTGTGATAATGAGATTTTCCAATTTTCAAAATTATCTCTTTATACAATCAAGGAAAGAAGTCATTACAATGCTCTTGTAGACTGGAAATGATAGTGATATGCTATGCAAAGGACATAGTTATTTACCTGTAAATTAGTTCAAAATCACTCCTACCTCTGAGGATTTGTGTATAAACTGCAGACGGGACAATTAGGGAATGAAACAATCAAAAATCCTCTTTTACTTATCACGTAATAAAGTTCAGTACTGAAGATAGAGTCATATTGTCCATCGACCATCATAGGACCAGCTCTCACGAATTGAACACCCCTTTCAAACGTACATTGTATACTGCACAAATGAGTGCACATGTCAATTTTAGTAGCTTTTGTAAATATGATAAGGCTACACTGCATGGGGTATTGGGTCAAAATACATACCAGATTGAAAATATAGGTAATTAAGATAAGAAACATTATCCAGCCAAAATAAAATCGTTCTTCATTTGTCCTTGAGGAGCAGTAGCTTGTGTATTTTTATGCATTTTTGCGCAACTGCCCAACATGACCGCTACATATGCATTTTTTCACAATGTCACACATTCATGTCCAAATTCCACATTTATTGCTTTATTTAAAGTAACTATATAGGTAAGCTATGATTGCTCAGGGACATGTTTCATCACTGATAGTTGTATATATATATAGCAGAAAACTGCCAAAGCCTGCATGGAATTTATTTGGTACAGAAAGTACAGAGAACTTGAAAATGGAAGTTGCAGCTGTCATAATTTTGCTATGATTACTTTCTGTCAACTGCAAAAAAGAGAAGTGCCTGAAGTCACTCACACCTTGCCTTTTCAGTGAGTTAGAAAGGAGTCATTTCTTATGGCAAGAAAAGCAATGTATTCACTTCATGCCTAGACAAACTCAAGGCAGTCTGGGAGTCTGAGATTAGTTCTTTTGATGAAGTTCTGGGAATGCATTAGCCCAGAAAAAGATAATTGAAAATATGGAATTAGAAAAGTGCACTAGAAAATAGTTGAAATGACTGAAAAATCCCTTCGAGATTCTCCGTATTAAGTATTTAACAAGATTTCAAGCAAATCAGCATTTATATTCAAGCAGGATATTGTGTAATTCATGAATTCCACGTGAAACTCAACCAAGAGGGCAAATTTCAAAATTGATGCCAAGAATAATTCCATTGCACTTTTTTATTGAAAACTATTTGTATGAAAAAAATCTGATCAGAAATTTTTCAAATTTTGAATTTTCAGTCCACATCGATGCCGTTCATTTCATGAGACATACAGAACTTTTCTGTCTGAAAAGCAGGGGCTGCAGACCTGATATTTGATTTTGCTGTTCTACCCATTTCAATGGAATGCATACTTTATATATATATACTGAATTAATCTATTACTAGTGATTTTAAATGGCTATGATCGTTTGCCCAAAACAGTTGTTTCATTGTGCAAATATCATGACTAATGTCTGCATTGAGAAAATGATTTTAATGTGATTCCGTCAAGCTGAAGAATAAATAGTTTCTCCTCTTGTTCAGAAAGTGAAGTAAATGGTATGAGATGGCATAATCCTATTAAAAAATCCAGTAAACTACACAACTGGAGTGCAATTTCCAATTAATAGCTCACTCAATGTGAATAATCAGCGTGACGGAATCACACGTGACGGAATCACTTAATTGAAATGTTAAGAATTTTTGTGAATTAAATTAAATTTTTCCTTGCCAAGGAAAAACCTTAAAAGTTGACAATTTCTAATTGTGAAACAAAACATTCTGGAAAAACCTTGATTTCAGACATACTCCCATTTTGCAACTGTTTCATATGTATGAATTCCTAAAATATATTAAAAAAGTATAAAAATTTGTCCCCGAAAGGAACAGCAGATACATATGGTATTGATTGCCAGTACATGTATGCCTTTGCGGATTTTGAGCCAATCTGGTTTATTAACTAATGTAAATTCAATGGGATCAAAAAAAGGCGCTGGTACCCCTTTTTACCCTAGGCCATGTTCACATGGCCTGGGTATTGCAGAGGGCAGCGGCGTCCGTCTGTCTGTCCATCCGTCCATCTGTCTACCTTTTTTGTGTACAAGATAACTCCATTTGTATTGATCGTAGGATCGCAAAATTAAGAGGGATTGTGTATCACAGTAAGACCTTGGAGAAGTGCTGACTTCAGTGACTTTGACTTATTTCTCGGACCTTGGGAGACATATTTGTTAAAATCTTGTGTACAAAATAACCCCATTCAGGGGATCACCAAACTAGCAGGGATTATGTATCAGTGTAACTGTGTAAGACATTGACAAAGGTGTGAGATTAGTGACCTGGACCTATTTCTGTGACATTGGCAGCCACATTAAAAGCTTGTGTACATGATAACTTCATTTGTTTTCCTTTGGTCACCAAACTAACAGAAATTGTGTATCACAGTAAGATTTTGTAGGAGTTCTGACTTGAGTGACCTTGAATAATTTTTCTGACCTTGGTGGCCATATTTGTGAAAAGCTTTTGTACTTGGTAACTCCATTTGTATTTATCCCTGGATCGCCAAACTAACAGGGATAGTGTATCACAGTAAGACGTTGAATGATTTTGCATCATAGTAAAATTTCTGCATATAAATACTTGAAAGGATTTAAAGTGTATTTTACAAATTTTTTTAATTATTTTGGTCTATATTTTGTTCATACGACGCGATGAGTGTTCTTTTGACAAGATGCTGAATGCTAATAGGGGAGGTGAACAAACAAGCAATTTCACATATTTACCACTTTCACGTTATTTAAGAACACAGCTGATCGTATTTTGATATACACAAGATCAAGTTGATTTTGTTCTATTATAGAGTGTAGGTTTATTTAAACACAAGAAAAGCCCATGAAAGAGCACATGACCAAATCAAAGGAAATAATGTGCATACATTTGTGTATATTACTGGATTATACATTGCAATTACACTCATTACCTATTTAGCATGTGCCCAAATTTGATTTAATGAGCTTGGTATTAAGGTTCAAGCAAATAAGGTGTTATTTCATCGGATTTTTTAGTTGCCTCTTGCGCCATTCAGAAAACCCGTCTTCACTTGTGATTCCGTCACAAAGAAATTGTGATTCCGTCACAAGCTTCCAGGCGTCTTTTTGAAATGTTGAGCAGCAATACTATCAATATTCTGCAGTTATAACTTTTCAGTTTCATTAAGAGAATGGTACTACTTCATTGTACACATCATCATGTGTCATACCACTAAATGTATATTATTTGTAATAAGATGAAAAAAGAAAATCGCATGCAAACTGTGATTCCGTCACGTGGAATTCATGAAAATTTTGGCACTTTAACCTTGACAATATGTCAATATGATGCTGATAGATAGATAGATAGATAGATAGATAGATAGATAGATAGATAGATAGATAGATAGATAGATAGATAGATAGATAGATAGATATATCTAATGACATGCATCTACTTACTGCTACAATTAATTGATTGATGAAGACTTCATGAAGTAATATTGATTTATGGTCGTGTGTCGTGAAGTCGTAAAATTTGAGAAATTTTACATTTATGTGATGATTACATTCACATATCTTGTACTTGCCATCACTTATTATACATCACTGGAATGCTTAGCTTCTATTGTTTCATATCGACCTCAAAAAATTAATCTTCCTTATAGAATAAGGCGGTTAGCCACCAAAAACCTTGAGAAAACAGGTGATTTTTTCGTGTCCCTCTTTACATCAGAATTGAAAAAATCATCTTAAAAATGAGATTGCATGCCAATGACAAAAGATATCTTGTTCTGGTTTTCTCTGCAGTAATACCCAGTTCCTTGTTAAGCCCAAAAAGCTTACATCATCTGTCTAAGTATTATCATGCCTTCTGTAGAGCCCTTAATGCAAAGCAACGTCAACCTGTCCCTCTTGCCGAAAAAAATCAACATGTTTTTTAAAATTTAGTCTGACACTGTTAATAGTGAAGCTAGGAAACTCAAACATACATCAAATAAATGCTCATGAGTTATACTTTCAATTGCATGTCTCAGATTTTGTGTGCAAGTAAACCACTTGCTGTACAGCTTGTCTAGTTTACCCTGAAATTTTTGTAACACCTGCAAAAAACAGTCAAGTTGGAGGGGGGTTATAAGTTTCAAACCATCAGAACTCGAACCAGTACAGTCATACAATGTGGAGAGTGCTATTGTCCAAATGCTCATAAATCAGGGTTTACTGTGGTATAAAATATGGTTAGGTTTGCAATGATTTTGTGACTTCTGTGATGCTCTGAAAAACCCTGAAAAAATGTAACACATGCACGCATGACTGCTACAGATTTTTATGCTGGCTTCATAGCAGTGTACTGGACTTCAAAAATGACCAAAAAATGATCAAACTAATGAATAACTAGTCATAATTTACTTTTGTGCCCTCATATCATGAAAAAGGGCAGGAATTTCTATTAAAATATAAGGATTGCTCTGAAATGACATACTCACTTGTGATATTGATTTCTTATCACCGCACAAAAATTGACACCGGAGATATATGTGAGATGTCAAGTAAATTTTCGATAATTATTGAAGTAAGATGTTTGAATTAGTTCTTAGATATATTGGTAATGTTTTGAAACCTTTTACTTGAGATTTTGAGATGAACTCAGGCTTCTAGCTTAGTTATACACATGATGCTTGAAAACGTTTAGTGTGGGTTGCTGTATCATTTGTGGATCTATGTCTTTGGAGAAGAGATACTTCTTTTCACTGCTCAAATCAGTAAGATCCTTGTCTTGGCCAACATCAGTGACAATTTCATGGTGATACATCGAGTACTTTGCATTTTACAGCAACTTTAGTGGAATGAAGTAGTTTTCGAGATAAACACATTTGAAATCTGGATTTTACATTGATTTAAGTGGTGAAAAAATTGTTTAATGCCATATACAGACCTAATTATTGCATAATCATGTTGGATTTTGGTTTTAATTGGTTGTCCTGAGTCTTTTTTAGACATTTTTGAAGAAATAAATTGTTGGTCCAAAATGGCCATGTAATGCAAATTGTACGACCTTGTGACATGTGACCTTATGTACACGTAAAGCATGATTGCCTGTATTAAAACTGACTACTTATAAGTTGGCAAGGTCTACATGCCAAATCAACCGAGGGAAAAGATTAATTTTTTAGTTTTGTTGACCCACAATAGGTCTGTAGTCCTAAATGGAGAGGAAGGGATATATACTAGGGGTACAACTTTTTTGCAACGTCACAACCCTGTATCATATTGTGATGAGCTTTTGCTAGAAAACACTGAAAATCAATGTCTTTTTGGTATTTGATCAAAAAAGTTCACCCATGACTCTCATTGAAATTTTTGCATTTTGTGTCAATTTGGCGCATTTTCCGAGAAATGTAAATGTAGTTGGATCATTGATGAAATGGCTTATATTTTGGAACCATATACCTTTTAGTAACTAGAAGAGCTACACTTTATATTTCAATGCAATTATAAAGCAATTCATACAGAGGAAGGTTGCAGAATATGGATTTTTTTTAAAGCAACAACAAGTCATAAGTATGAGTGAAGTGCAATCGCAAATTTCCTAAATTTTGCGTATGGTGTGCAGTTCTTTCATGACCTTAATCGTTTGTTCACTACATTGATTTTATTCCTGCTGATGTTTAGTGTTGATGGCTCTTGCTTTCAGTGATTTTCAAGCACTTCAAAGTGTCTTTCTAGAAGGCTTACTATACAAGGCTTGTGAAAGCTTCACATTCTCTCCAGCTTGATACATTTGATCATTGATCCAGTGGTCTGTCCAGTTATTAGAGATAAACTGACAGACTGCAAGCAGTCTTTCCCTCAAATATGACCTCAGATAAAAGGCCATTAGAGCTAGGATGTCTCAGGAATTCCATTTGGCATTAATTTTACTGATACTTGGAACTTCTGAAACCTGAAAGGGAAAGATTTGTTTTCGTCAAAGAACAGAAACTTCTTAATAATTATTTCTCCCACCAGTTTGATCATCAATGACATGAGTTCCATTCTGGAAGGACCCTTGGAGTTCATAATGTTTTATCATAAATATTTGACAAATATGTTATACATTTGGTGACTTCATTCGGTCCACCGGCTCCTGATCCATGAAAATGCATGGATTTCACTCTAAAAAATGGTGCTGACAATTCACAAATTGTGACATACAGCTGCATCACAGCTTTGGCTCACATACTATTTCTGTAATCCAGGTACTTACTTGCAGCTTTGCCTGCCAAATAGTCCACTTTGAACTTTGATAGAATACAGCTTAAATTTGTCATCTGCATGAGCCATTCAATAATTGTGCTACAGGCTCATATTTTTGTTTTTTGCGCTAATAAGTCAATGTAGCACATTTTCGAGCTTCGATCATTTCACTTGCTCAAAAATCATTGGAAAGTTAAGTTTAATTGTCCCCAGCTGTATAAACTCAGTTGATAATTGTGCCAATCTGTCTTTTCTGCCTTCAACTGACTACCCAAGAAACAGGTACCACCAACAACCTGCTTCTTGAGAGCAATTTCGCTTCTGCTGGCCAGTCAGACTTCTTTTCTACAGGCACATGACTTCCAGATTAATGGGAATGGACCTATTTCTCTTCCATTTCTCTTTGTTACTCTGAACAACTTCAAACAAAACTTTTTGATGGATAAACCCATCTTGAGCAGTAGCCGACAACATCTGAGAACACATTTCCCGAGTGAATATTGTTTACATGGCCAAAGAAGCAAAATTCCTGGAATTTGACAATTTACAATACTGCAAAGATAGTTTTAATACTCATATATTGTGTAAAGGACTAAAAGACATGCATGTGAATACCAGAAAAGTCCGGACAGTGCCTCAAACTTGACAAATGTGTAAGTTTAATAAGAAAGGTTGGTGAGGTCGCTCTTGACACTTGCAAATCCTTCAGCAGCCTGCGCATCTGTGCTATCAGTGAGTTTCATCCTCACTCCAATTTAATTTTGTTGATATGTGGTGGCATAAAATAATAATATAGCATTGTGTTTTTCATCAGGAACCTCTAATAATGCTATAGCACAATTATTTGCAAAAGAGTTGACAAATCCACTAAATTTTCAACAGAAAAATGATGAAATTGGAAGAAAAATACATAATATTAGCTCACACAAGGTAACATGCCATATGTGAAGTGCCTTATATGGTCCCACTGAAAAGCTAATTTCAAATGCTTTAATTTGGTATTACTTTGGTTGCTGTATCTTCAATAGACAAAAAGCTATAAGATGAAATAAAGTACTCCACCGGCGGAAAATTGCCATTTTCTGACTGTAATAGATGGCCAACACAAACATGAGTTCACTGGCGAACTTTTTTGAAGATAGGTCAAAAATGACTTAACTACAGTGGTTTTTATACAAAAGCTCATCCGGCTATGACACAGGAAATTGATTTTGAGGAAAAAAATTGAAAAGTTGTATCCCTAATATATGCGCTTGGTTCTTGTATTCTTTAAGATCTAACAACAGTTCTTAATATAGGCCGAGTTTTCTGGCATGAGTTCAAAATTGACAGAATGACTAATTGATTAACTGACTGATCACTGATTGAAAGTTATGCTTGCAGAAGCTTATAAATATGGAATTTGAAACCAGGAAATGCAATAGAAATGCAATTGAGTAGGAGTATGATATATGGATATTTAAATGATAATAGCCTTTTTTTCCTTTACTCGATATAACTAGGAACTCATGTCATGGTGACTTTTTACCTTTCTTTTTATCCAATTGGTCAGATCATACATATATAATTTTTATATAGTTCGTCCTATTTCATGTGGGATTGAAATTAAACCAGATGGTAGGAAATTATGCCTTTTTAAAATCCTATGTTTTTTTAATATTGCAGATATATCATCACTTTTCTGCATGCTATGAATCATTCTGACATATGATGTTCATATAATGGATATAGTGTAAAAGTTTTGATATATAAATTTTTTAATTTATATCGTATCCATCACGCAGAACTGAAATCCGGACAGCGCTTGTTTAAAAAAAGCAATACATGTAGAAATGTGCAATCAAAATATTATGAAAAGCGAAGGCAATTTTTTGCAGGTGGTTGTCAAAATATGACTTTTAACAGCTTTTTTATGTTGGCATATGTTTCATTTGAGTTGTTGAATTGTTGCTGGTGAGAAAAGGAGATTAACGGACATAAAATCAACCGCTGCATATTGCTTGAAATATAACAACACCCAATACACATACATGTGATAAATGCCTAATAATCAATAATAGTAATTATAAAAAGTTTTCGAAAAATATTTGTGGAGCTCGGAATTGGAACCCTGGATGCCTCCCGCATTCATTGTAATGGATAATGAAGATAGGCCTAGAGTCACTAAATATTTGATATGCAGCTTGAACATGATTGAAGTGTTCATGTTGGTACTGGACAATCAGCAGAAAATGTGTGGTACACGCCTGTTCATCAGTATAATTTCAGCACTACAACATATAGTTGAAAATGTGTCAATGTTTGGATGAAAGTAGATAAAGTGATGGACAGACAAGCAGATAGACAGATAAATAGATAGATAAATAGATAGATAGATAGATTCAGAAAAGGCACACATCCCATCTATGGGCCAATCACCGAGCAGGATTTGAGCAATTTTACTCCAACGAAATCCTCAATATCCATTTGCAAAAACAAGGCTTGAAATTGAACCATAGTATTTTCTGTTTGTACCAATGATGCTCTCGAATTGCTAAATGAGCCTGAATTCCATTAACTGTAATTACTGTATGTCACTGGTTGTAAAAATTATTTGCAAAAATTATTTTGCACTGTATCAATTGATAGAGTTAGGAGATGACAGATAGATGGGAGTCACATTGTACATGTATATCATAATGGAACGAAGAGACATTATTTATTTGAACTGTTTAAAAACATATGTTGTTTAGCTTGGAATGGCTATGGATAGATAGCTAAGGCTAGATTTTAAATGACGAGCCACTTTTAGAAATTTGTACTGTAATGCATAGCAAGTGGATGTCCTAACCTCGTTTATTTACTTTTGTCAATTGTAAATATCCGTTATAGAAGGTCAACTCCCTTGCTTTATGGGAGGAAGTGCACATGTTACAAAATATTCAATACTAATGAATAGGCCTAATATGATAATGGCACGGCCATGTGATTCGCGAAGCGATTATGTTGAGATTCAGATTTTTAAGTTTTCACTCTAGATTATTCAATATGTAGGCCTACATATAAAACTTAAAAGAAAGTAACAGCCTGGGACCCAATAAGTGCCATTGATGGATGATTGCAGTTAAAGTTCACAGCTTGACCAAAGTGACCATGTTGTAGGGGAGAGCGGGGCACAGTGAGACGGTGGGCACAGTGAGACAAAGCCCGTAGCATCTACCTGGTACTGTTTACAGATCAACCCTTTTTTTGTATAGTACGAAAATTAAGTAAGTGAGAGACTGTCCTATATCTTGAATGCTTATGCAGCATACCGAGAGCGGAATTTCAATATTTTTGTTTCTAGCCTGTAAAAGTAAATAATTTTGCTGAATGACTTTTTGTTATAATTCCCAAGAAAAATGGTATTTTGCATATCAATTGCCAGGGATTCAAACCTTGCTTATTTGTCGTAGTTTAGTGAGATGACTACCACAAAGCAGACATCAGGTCTGCAGGATTCAAAAACTTTATAAACGGAGCTGTGTGGGGCACAGTGAGACAGTTTGAAGCGGGGCACAGTGAGACATCACAAAATACACTCGAAACGACCTGAATGCAATGCATGGCTCACAATTCACTATTAAAAACAAAATACCTGCTATAAACTACTGATTTTAGTGAGTAATATCCACAGGGAAGCGTCAAAGAAGAATTTTAATTAGGATGTAACAGGTGCGGCAGGTTAAATAAGTCGTGCATGTGTCCCATGCGATGAAGTTTCAAAACATGCTCAAAAAAGGACCTAAAAAATCACCTAGCCAGCTGCTTTTATTAGAGTACAGTAGTTTCTGATGCAACAATTGATAGAACAATTCCTCAGGTCCTGATGATTGGCGGTTATGACAGCAGATGCCCTGTCTCACTGTGCCCAGCCTGCTGTCTCACTGTGCCCCGCCCACGGGGCACAGTGAGACACTTGACTAGCTTGGAGATAACTGAAAGTTTCTCCAAACCTATAAAAGGTAGGAACCTGAAACTATTTTACAATATACCCAATGTCATTATCTATAATGTGGACCTGATCTTATTTAACTCGTTGCTGTCAACATTTTGGAAGACTTGAAAATAAAAAAAGTGTCTCACTGTGCCCCGCTCTCCCCTATTGTATGTGTCCAGTTGCACTTAAGAAATAGATCTACCTGTTCTTCAAAGGCTGATACGATGATGCCGCAGCATGGAAGACGGGACGTGACACCTCGCTTCGCTCGTACACTTTTTTTTATTTCAAAAAATTTTAATTTTTTCACAATATTTTTTTTTTTAATTTCTTCTTTTTTTTGGGGTAATTTTTTCTTCTATTTTTTTGGGGAAAATTTTATTTTCTTAGGAAATTTTTT
Organism: Platynereis dumerilii; assembly: GCA_026936325.1. NCBI lineage: Eukaryota > Metazoa > Annelida > Polychaeta > Phyllodocida > Nereididae > Platynereis > Platynereis dumerilii. Next base: position 17,185,416 of record JAPTHN010000008.1, on the reverse strand, counting down.
TGTTTGGGAAAATTTTTTTTTAGGAAAATTTGTTGTTTTTTTTTAAATTTTTTCTTTTTTTTTTCGGATTTTTTTTTTTTTTTGCGGAAATTTTTTCTTTTTGGAAAATTTTTTTTTTGGCGGAATATCAAACAGATGAAGAAGAAGAAGGTAGTCAAGTTGTAGTCACACGTGAAGAGAAGCAAGTGCCAGGATCATATTATGGAATGTCTGAATCAAAATTTTTTATCGAGTCTATTAATTGCAATTAGCACTGCATGACTGCCCAATCTGCACTCCTGAAGCCAGTCAATAGTGTTGGTGATTCTGCCACCAGGGGGACTGTAGTCAGCACTCTATACGAGGTGCCCTCTGGAGGGCTCTGCCAAAAATTGTCTGACCTAGTTCTGAGGACGGCGCGCAGGCGCTCATCTGCCGCAAATAATTATCAAACGCTGGAATAATGTATGCCACAAAACAATTGGAATATTGTAACAATATATTGAGGAACAAAGGAGGTATGTTTTTTAATTGAATTGGATTCGAAACCAACAGATTGCTCAGTTGCTGGACCTATTTGACCTACATAAATTGTCGACCATCAATGTTTCTTGGTCCACTGTGCTGTCAACTGATCATTGTCTGCTTGCTGTGCTAAGTGAGCTACGCTCACGGCTGCCTTCGGCAGCCGTTCGCTTTGCTCATATTATTTATATATGGACCTTGTCATAAAACCAGGTAAACCAAAGGGAGAATCTGCCTTTGGTAAACTTATTGTAAAATCAATGAACATTTGTTGAATATTCAGAAAAAATATATTTTGGTACAATTTAAATCATGTGCATGCAGTGTTTTTAGCAACATTCTTGAAATTAAAAAAATAGTGCTGCAAAACAAAACTAAAATATTATATATATCAACTAGTGCAGGAATATTGATGGATTTACATTTCCTGGTGAAACATGTGTTGTAATACTTACAGTCCTTGTCATACTTACGTGGAATCTCACGTTTTTTTTCTATGCTGTTGAACTGAGATGTCAGAGATGACTCTATTCTAGCATTGCAATATATGTAGATTAACTACAAGCTGTGGTGTCATTTCAAACTGGGTCAGATTCCCCAGCTTCTAGCCAATGTTGATCCTCCTGAACTGAGCATCACCAGTTCGGGAAAGTGCTGAATTCGGGAGCACTCCCGAATTCGAGACAATGGTGCTTCCAAATTTGGGAACAGCTACCAAATTCGGGCACAAAAGTGTTCCCAAATTCGGGAGTTTCATTTTTAAATGACCCTCGGATGTTGGGTATTAACATCGGACAGAATTTTATTGGCCAGGCTGGTTACTTGCAAGGTAATTAAGGATTCTACCCTGTGAAAAAAATTTCTGTGCTGTGGTTTTCTTCACAGAGCAAATCAAACGTTCCAATAAATTCAAGATTTCATTGACTTATAACATCGTAATTTAGTCAGGCTGTGAATTTTTTTGACTTTAAATTAATTTATCATAATATTCATGGACCCCTCAAACTATAGTTTGCCCATGCAGTTACAGTAATGAAAACGTTCAAACATCTTCATACAATTATCTACAATGACTCCTTTGCCAGGTTTGGTGCTCCAAACTAATATATATATTTCAATAATCATAACAACCCTCATAAAAGTTCCCTACCCCAACTTCACGGGTATTATGCTTGTATGCCATAACTCACAAATAGTATATATATAGCAGTGATAGGTGCTGGAATTGTTGACTAGAGCAGCACATATCATCTTTTCATTTACAATAGATTGTCAGCATATCCGATTATCTCAAAGATAAGTCCTAAAATTCGTTTTGTATACTTCCTTAAATAAAATAACTTATTTATCAAATGAACTACTATTACACTCATACAGTGCCGGCAGAATGAGCTCCACTGCAGCCACTTCTCTAGAAAGTATGCTATCTATCTATGTATCTATGTATTTATGTATCTATCTGTCCATCTATCTATCTATCTATCTAGGGCAACTTTTAATATGGTATATATACAATATCAAGAGACTGACATGATAAGCAATCTATAAAACAAATGTTTAACATAAAAAGCCAATTTAGTGCATTAATCGTCTCTTTATTATGGAGAGACCTCTTGGAGAGCTACAATATTTGGAAAGTTCAACTAATACACAAAACGTTTCCTTTGCCCTAGTCCAAGTTACAATATCACGGACACTCAGTGCAGGGAGATGTTAGAACCTAACATCTCCCTGCTCAGAGGACAGTTATTACAGATTTCGTATTAGTGTGCCATGGTCTTTTCAACTGCCACAGTGCTCTTGTGATGTCAGTATCAGCATAATGATTTCACAGTTAGTATATTCGCAGTTTCAGCTGTGTCATTGGAACTCATACTGATCACACCATTACAAATTCACACATAAGCTGTTAGATTGTTGCTCAACATTGATTATTCAGTTTGATGTTTTGAATAAATCCAAAAGTTACAATATCCAGCTATGTATAATGCATGGATTTTGTGTATAACTGCTATCAGTCTTAGCACTTTTACAACAAAACAAATTCATTCACTCTCACATTCATTTGTTGGTCTGAGAGGTTATCATGTGCTGTTCTGTCTTGGCAAAAATAATATACTCAGGAACCATTCAGAATTTAAGACCTAAGGGGAGTTTTGCTTGGAGGCATCCTTTATCACTTTCCAATAATGTTTATTTGATGATTGAATTCTTGGCCTCCTTGTCTGGCCTTTTCCCAAATTTTTGGGGAGCAACGGCCCCCCCCCCCATTTCTCGTCCTCTGATATGCCCATGCAACACCGCCACATTCACTTCCAAAAAATCTCCACATCATCCCCTATCCAGTCATCAATTCTGGACAGTTTCCTTGGTGCAGATCTCACCTAAAAGGCTGAAAAGCCACAAGGTGCTGCCCTCAATGAGAAATTCCACGACAGGACACCATGAATGTCCATGATGGATCAAGTAAGTGGCTCAAACATATCAGTTTCACCTGCTCCAACTGAATCAAACAACCATACCAATGAATGCAGATTAATCAATTGTTATTCACACTTAGACTGCCCGTAAGCCTGACTTGTCGATAGCAGTTGGAATCAACACTGAAGCTTGGAGTGCCAATAGTGATGTCAGTATTGCGATACTGACATCATCTGTGCATATATTCACAATTCCTTGGCCCAGAAAACCCTAAAAATGATGTTTTGTTTATCTTTCTACTGTAATTACGGGCTGAGATATGGGCATTTTGGTTTCGGCGGCCATCTTGGGACGCCATCTTGGATTGTGCAAATTGCCCGAAGGTGAGTGTTTCACATCACCCAAGAAAGGTTAGGCTGGACCCTATAGAACAATAATCAAAAGTAAAAAAAACTATATCGGAGACTTTTGGGTTACCTTACAGTTCTGCCGGACAATACTTTAAGAAAAAAACATTATAAGGCCCTATTTTACTAGCACAAATTAGAAAGCATATTTTCAAAATTATTTAGTGTCTCTCTATTTAAATTTAGTCACGCGAAATTGGCACGAATATGATTTGCCCTTTTTAACTGGACCGCCCCTGCCGCCCGCGATTCCCTCCGGCACCCCTGGCCATTATAATTACTTTCAATAGCCACAGGTCACCCCCAGTTACAGAGAAAATTATGCACAAGATATCCCATTAAAATGGACAGAAATAAACCGCTATATTACAGACGTGGACCTGATAGAGAAGAGATTAACCCTGGGTAACAAAAAATTAAACCAAACAAGTGAACTGAATTGACCTGCATGCTGAATGTGAATTTAAATTTAGCTCTTCAGTTCAATGTAACTAGGCCTAATGATATTCAATACATTAAGCATCACGATGATTTGAGAAACACTTCTAAATTCTCAATGAGACTGCATCAAAAAGATCACTCTCATTTGCATTAATCATACTCCTCAGTGTCAGTGTAACTGGTCATGCTGATAGTGTCATATAGCTGCATTATATTTCTTTTGTCATCACGGAAATATCTAAGAGAGCTTGCAGATCAAGTCTTCAAAGTTAGAGATTCAATAAATACACCGTTGCTCATAAATATGGAATACTTCAACATTTTCCATTGAAATTGACAACTTTAGCAACTTCCGCTGGAGCACATGGTCTGATTCAATGGTTGCTGCTTCCAATGACTCCTACAGGGAAGAACATACTGTAGTTTAAAGCACATGCTGCAGCGTTAACACCAGGAAAAGTTACAGCATCACAAAATATGGAAATTCAGGGGGTTTTTTAGGGCGAGGTTTATTAAACTAAAAATTAAAAATTCTTGCAAAATATGTAGTTAAGGCTTTCAAAGAGTGATTAGAGAAGATGTCTTGACCTTTACGATGGACCTTGCTAGCATTCACACTCTGAAATTTATATTTATTTTACCTTTTTTTTCTAAAAAAGTATTCCATATTTATGAGCGGGAGTGTAGTAATGGAAAGATAGACCGGTCAATAGCCAGATCAATAGCCAGATCAACCACCCAAAGGATATATATAGCCTATATACAGATGGAAGGAAGGTCTATACTTGTACTGATGGATAAATAGTATTCTCGTGTCACATAAAGCCTCTGTCAAAACAAAAAGAACAGTTTTCACTGTACACAGTGATGTATGCGGCTGAATTCGGGAACAGCTTCCGAATTCGGGAGCGCCCCTGAATTCTGCACTTTCCCGAACTGTCACAGTTTCAAAACAGTGTCAGAGTAAGAGTTTTATCAGGGATAGCCCCTAAAACTACGTCATCACAGCAAGATAGCCAATGGGCTGACAGTAACACTACGTGTAACAGTTCAAACATTGATATATTGAAGGAAACATTACATTTGTGATCCCAATGATTTATCACAGCAATCACCAGTATAATCCTACCAAATGGCAGCTTTGTGAGCATTCACAGTAGACAACTGTTATAATCCCCACAGAGTTGTTTGATTAATCTACAAACTTGCTAACTTACAACTTTAAACTTTGATTGAAGTTGGTATAAACAGAAAGGCTTTGACAATTTGTTTGTGAACACATGGCTTATGTTATGTATATTTGTTCTGGCAGCCCATTGGCTGAGAAGCTGTGATGTCAAACTTGCATGGGTTTTCCCAGACCCCATTTTCACTCTGACGCTGAGTTGAAACTGTGATGCTCAGTCTGGTGGATTCTCATAGGTTAGAAGCTGGGGAATCTGACCCAGTTTGAAATGACGTCAGTTAGTTTACATAAATTGCAATGCTAGAATAGAGTCATCTCTGACATCACAGTTCAACAGCATAAAAAAGACCTTGAGATTCCACGTAAGTATGGCAAGGACTGTAAGGCCTGGTGCAGATAAGAGTGTGACAAAGAGGTGAAAAATAAGTGTTCTTTATGCACCGAATCATGCTGCATGCAAAATGTTGTTAGCTATGTAGTGATTGAAATCCAACGAACTCAGCGTCAAGCTGTGACTACACTGTTAAGTCTTCTACAATTTCATCAAGGTTTCAGAATTTTCCTGATTCCCTGTCTTTATTGAAATAAATATTTTTCAGTCTAAAAACTGAACAAACACAGCCAGAAAGCTGTACGGGCAAGCAGAAGTGCTAGACAGAAGATGTTACGGTCGGGACAGAATGTTAGGGTTGGGACAATCAACAGTTTTTGGCATCAACTGTAAATACAAAAGTGCAGGGGCATCTTTTCTTGTGATAATAAACTGAGTCACTCTCAAGGAAAGATATTGTAATGACGAATTGTTAGCAGCATGTCTGAGTGGGACTGGGTGAAACAAGAAACTGTGCGTTAGGGTTGGGACAACTTTTGGCTTCATTTGCGACATGGCAGTCTCATTGCCACTCCTCGATGTGTACACAAAGTATCAAAAATCAATTGCTAGTTGCAGTTTCAGAAATTCCATAACTGAAATTTGACACCGTGACCTTTGACAAAATTTTGCGTATTATTATCAAAACTAAGGGTTTTACATCAGCAAAATTTTGCACGTCACACCAAAATGCTAAAAAATGATCATTTTCCGGCTGTTCAAGAGTACATATATTTTGAACCAATGATTCGATTTTGCTGAAATTTTACAACAAAATATGGTACTATAGGCTGATACATACTTAATTTTCTGTGGTTATAGCAGATAGAAGTCTGGCTTCACCTGAAGTACGCAAAAATTTGCACAGCAAAGGACACCTGAATGGTAACATGAATGCATTAGCAGCACTTTTACATTGACGAAAATGTTTTAACGAGGAAAGTCAAGTCCACGTGTCTCTTTGGATTTTTTAAAGGATTTTTCGACCAGGAGACTAACAGAACTTTGTAGCGCAATGTTCACGACATTTATCAGTCAGACGAAGATCCATAAGTTATATTTGTGTAATGACATGCTTGCAAAGTGACATTGAACTGTTTAGCTGACTGCTAATTTCTGATTTCGGCTAATTTCCACCAAAGGAAATTAGACAAATTTTTAATTTATGAAAATTGGAAATAAGTATAGTGGTAAAGACAATAAAAGACGATTTTTTTATATGGAAGGAAGTCATCTCGCTTTCAAATTCACCCAAGAATTAGAAATCATGACAAACTAAATGTGAAGTGTCTCGGAAAATTGTTCTCCACGTTGTCCAGGGGGGGCAGGGGGGGGGGCAAGGATGCCCTTTAGATTTTTAATAGTCCGGCAGAAAAATGAAGATTTTTGGCCTGACCCAAAAGTCCCCGATATAGTTTTTTTTACTTTGGATTATTGTTCTATAGGGTCCAGGCTAACATTTCTTGGGTGATGTGAAACTGTCACCTTTGGGCAATTAGCACAATCCAAGATGGCGTCCCAAGATGGCCGCCGATACCAAAATGCCCATATCTCAGCCCGTAATTACAGTAGAAAGATAAACAAAACATCATTTTTAGGGTTTTCTGGACCAAGGAATTCAACTACAGGCATCATAAAGTGATTGGATTGATTTTAAGACACAATAAACATGAAATATTGACATATTAGCCCAAATCGCAACTTTTCTGCATTATATTGAGTTGGCTCAGGGAAAATACCTTCACAGAGTGAATAAAAGCATGAAACTAAATGCAGAGTGGCATAGGATTCTACTGATTTAACTAAGGGGGAGAAGGGGGCCAAATGAAAATATTCATGCAGGTGAAAAATCCAAGATGGTGTCCAGAAAGGCAGTCTAACATGATTTATACCATTCGACACCTCTGTCAGCCAATCATGAGCCAGTATTTCACTGCAATAAAACCCATATTCCTTGTTGTCCAGTTATCCTCCCTTGGGAGAATTATAAGTGAAGCTTGCTAACGCCCTCGCTGGATAAATCACATATTGCCTCTCCCTAGGTGAATAACCTATACATATTTGTTCAAGTAAACAATTTTTGTGTCAAGAAAGGACTTACCTTGTGACACATCAATTTAACAGACTTTGGTACATGTTAGATAAAAACCTCATGGAAATAAGTCTACCCTCTTTGCATAGGATGTGGGTCTGAAACATGATTTTTGATGTTTTCTGAGGCAAAGAATGCACTTGATTTAGAAAGTAGAGTAATTTTCAGATCCATATTAGGGGAAAAATAGGTATAGTGTACCAAAATCACAACTTTTTCGGTATGTGTTTGGTTGGAAGGGACTGCTTTCTACATTAATATTTTTTGTCATATAAACTCAAGTAAAATCATTTACTCTTTTATTGGAGGTATTTTATTTGTATAAGTTTGTGACCCCAACTTTCCTCAAATAAAGTTTTAATTCAAAGGGAGAAATGTGGGTGACTGTTCTGGGATAGATAAGAATGGGCACAAGGCAGGGAGGTGTGATGGACAGTGGCGAACAGGGTAGGATGAGAGCAGGAAGAGTCTGTAACTCTGAATGTGCAAAACAGCCATGGAAATTGTTAATTCAGCACTTTCTTTAAAGAAATGTTTAAATGAGCGTAGCTTTTGTCCGATTTTTTTTCACAAATGCGGAAGCACAGACAGCAGTTAATGTTGGTTTTATCCAAACATTCTTGAAGTGCATGACCATGGAAGCATGGGAGGGGGGATTCAGCAAGGAAGCAGGAGACATCCAGAGGATAAACAGGATGAGGGCAGAGCAAGAGGCATGCTGGGAAAAGGGAGACAGACAGGAGGATGCCGCAATGTGGGAGTTTCGATGGCACGTAGTAGAGCAGAAACTGCAAAAAAAGGAGGTAGGGAGCAAGAGAGAATTAGGCATTGGTGATTGGGAGGCAAGGAAACTGTAAAGGAAGGAATATGCAGGTAAGTATGGAGGAGATATGGCAGAAGGAGGCATAGAGGACACAAAAGAATTGACAGACGTGACAGTGGGGGTTGGTATAAGAGGATGCATTGAGAGAGGGGAAGGCCAGGAAAGAGGACTTGAGGAGGCAAAAAGAAATCGTGCTAGACTACTGGGATGGGGTCGAGTACAAGGAGCAGAAGGACAGGTGGGAATTGAAAATTTTCATTGTTTAAAATCTCCTTGACCTGCCCTCTCCATATATCCTCCTAACCCAGAGTATCCGAACCTCCTCCCCCCTTTATCTTCCCTCAATACATTCTCCTGCATGGTTTTCTACAGGCTACTTGTCCTAAATTCCCATCCATCATCATCTGCAAACTCTTTTAATGTATTCATCCCTCTCTGTCTTCTTAATATTATAGATTTCTTGTTTCAGCACATCCTGCTTCTTCCCCGTCTTTCCATCGCACATGCTCCTTCGATGCCATTCATTCTCCCTCGCTCCTCCATTCATGCATATTCCCTTGCACATGAATTACTTCTTGCTGCCTCCTATCCGCTCACCAGTTTCGTCCGTCCTTGCCTCCATGTCTCCTGGCTCACTGCATCTTCTCCTTCTTTCTGGCCTATCCCACCGTGCATTCTCCTCCCTGTATTCATTCTGCTTCCACATGTATCCTCCCTTCTTCATATGAACATCTTCCTGGTTATACCCCCTGTAATATTTCCTTAGTTTTAGTGGTTTCATCTTTCCCTTCCTCCTTCCCTGTCACCTCTTCATGCCTCTGCTAGCCATTCACCTTCTGTGCCACTTCCTTCCATACATCTTCCCTCCACCCTTCCTCCTTCCCCATCTCTGCTATTCTCCTATTTCCTAGTCTTACTTTCACTCTAAGGTCTTTACCACTTTCTTCAATTCTTTTCAGCACACCTCTTCCTTTCGAACTTCCTTGCGGTTTGTCACAACAAAAATTTCCTTCCCAGTGCCTATCCTCCCTGTCTCCTTCATCAGTCTAGTCATCCACCAAGGTTCACTTTCAATGCCTCCTCAATTGTGTGCGCCTTTATTTTATCAATATTATACATCAACATTTCTTAAGGGCCGGAAGAAAAAGTTGACACTCATGCTCATCTGTACCTTGCACGTACATGTAACATGATGTCACAAGATTTTCATAAATGCAACTGTTTATAATAACATAATATAATATCATAGACAATGATTTATATATGACTCCCATTCGAGATAAATCTACCCACCAGCAACCCCCCCCCCATACTGAATGGCAATAATGTTAATCACTATGGTGATAATCTCTGGACATGAATCAAAGTCTGCAAATTGAATGTGCCACAAATGTCAACCCCTTTCTTGACACAAAAAAAAACTTTCTTGGGCAAATATATCCTGTGAGACGGCTATTCCGAACAGCATCTTGGATTTTTCACCTGCATGAATATTTTCATTTGGCCCCCTTCTCCCCCTTAGTTAAATCAGTAGAATCCTATGCCACTCTGCATTTAGTTTCATGCTTTTATTCACTCTGTGAAGGTATTTTCTCTGCGCCAACTCAGTTTAATGCTGAAAAGTTGCGATTTGGGTTACTTATCAATATTTGGTGTTTTATGTGTCTTAAAATTGATCCAATCACTTTATAATGCCTGTAGTTGAATTCCTTGGCCCAGAAAACCCTAAAAATGATGTTTTGTTTATCTTTCTACTGTAATTACGGGCTGAGATATGGGCATTTTGGTTGCGGCGGCCATCTTGGGACGCCATCTTGGATTGTGCAAATTGCCCGAAGGTGAGAGTTTCACATCACCAAAGAAAGGTTAGGCTGGACCCTATAGAACAATAATCAAAAGTAAAAAAAACTATATCGGAGACTTTTGGGTTACCTTACAGTTCTGCCGGACAATACTTTAAGAAAAAAACATTATAAGGCCCTATTTTACTAGCACAAATTAGAAAGCATATTTTCAAGATTATTTAGTGTCTCTCTATTTAAATTTAGTCACGCGAAATTGGCACGAATATGATTTGCCCTTTTTTATCGGACCGCCCCTGCCGCCCGCGATTCCCTCCGGCACCCCTGGCCATTATAATTACTTTCAATAGCCACAGGTCACCCCCAGTTACAGAGAAAATTATGCACAAGATATCCCATTAAAATGGACAGAAATAAACCGCTATATTACAGACGTGGACCTGATAGAGAAGAGATTAACCCTGGGTAACAAAAAATTAAACCAAACAAGTGAACTGAATTGACCTGCATGCTGAATGTGAATTTAAATTTAGCTCTTCAGTTCAATTTAACTAGGCCTAATGATATTCAATACATTAAGCATCACGATGATTTGAGAAACACTTCTAAATTCTCAATGAGACTGCATCAAAAAGATCACTCTCATTTGCATTAATCATACTCCTCAGTGTCAGTGTAACTGGTCATGCTGATAGTGTCATATAGCTGCATTATATTTCTTTTGTCATCACGGAAATATCTAAGAGAGCTTGCAGATCAAGTCTTCAAAGTTAGAGATTCAATAAATACACCGTTGCTCATAAATATGGAATACTTCAACATTTTCCATTGAAATTGACAACTTTAGCAACTTCCGCTGGAGCACATGGTCTGATTCAATGGTTGCTGCTTCCAATGACTCCTACAGGGAAGAACATACTGTAGTTTAAAGCACATGCTGCAGCGTTAACACCAGGAAAAGTTACAGCATCACAAAATATGGAAATTCAGGGGGTTTTTTAGGGCGAGGTTTATTAAACTAAAAATTAAAAATTCTTGCAAAATATGTAGTTAAGGCTTTCAAAGAGTGATTAGAGAAGATGTCTTGACCTTTACGATGGACCTTGCTAGCATTCACACTCTGAAATTTATATTTATTTGACCCTTTTTTTCTAAAAAAGTATTCCTTATTTATGAGCAAGAGTGTAGTAATGGAAAGATAGACTGGTCAATAGCCAGATCAATAGCCAGATCAACCACTCAACAGATATATATAGCCTATATACAGATGGAAGGAAGGTCTATACTTGTACTGATGGATAAATAGTATTCTCGTGTCACATAAAGCCTCTGTCAAAACAAAAAGAACAGTTTTCACTGTACAGAGTGATGTATGCGCCTGAATTCGGGAACAGCTTCCGAATTCGGGAGCGCCCCTGAATTCTGCACTTTCCCGAACTGTCACAGTTTCAAAACAGTGTCAGAGTAAGAGTTTTATCAGGGATAGCCCCTAAAACTACGTCATCACAGCAAGATAGCCAATGGGCTGACAGTAACACTACGTGTAACAGTTCAAACATTGATATATTGAAGGAAACATTACATTTGTGATCCCAATGATTTATCACAGCAATCACCAGTATAATCCTACCAAATGGCAGCTTTGTGAGCATTCACAGTAGACAACTGTTATAATCCCCACAGAGTTGTTTGATTAATCTACAAACTTGCTAACTTACAACTTTAAACTTTGATTGAAGTTGGTATAAACAGAAAGGCTTTGACAATTTGTTTGTGAACACATGGCTTATGTTATGTATATTTGTTCTGGCAGCCCATTGGCTGAGAAGCTGTGATGTCAAACTTGCATGGGTTTTCCCAGACCCAATTTTCACTCTGACACTGAGTTGAAACTGTGATGCTCAGTCTGGTGGATTCTCATAGGTTAGAAGCTGGGGAATCTGACCCAGTTTGAAATGACGTCAGTTAGTTTACATAAATTGCAATGCTAGAATAGAGTCATCTCTGACATCACAGTTCAACAGCATAAAAAAGACCTTGAGATTCCACGTAAGTATGGCAAGGACTGTAAGGCCTGGTGCAGATAAGAGTGTGACAAAGAGGTGAAAAATAAGTGTTCTTTATGCACCGAATCATGCTGCATGCAAAATGTTGTTAGCTATGTAGTGATTGAAATCCAACGAACTCAGCGTCAAGCTGTGACTACACTGTTAAGTCTTCTACAATTTCATCAAGGTTTCAGAATTTTCCTGATTCCCTGTCTTTATTGAAATAAATATTTTTCAGTCTAAAAACTGAACAAACACAGCCAGAAAGCTGTACGGGCAAGCAGAAGTGCTAGACAGAAGATGTTAGGGTCGGGACAGAATGTTAGGGTTGGGACAATCAACAGTTTTTGGCATCAACTGTAAATAAAAAAGTGCAGGGGCATCTTTTCTTGTGATAATAAACTGAGTCACTCTCAAGGAAAGATATTGTAATGACGAATTGTTAGCAGCATGTCTGAGTGGGACTGGGTGAAACAAGAAACTTTGCGTTAGGGTTGGGACAACTTTTTGGTTTCATTTGTGACTTGGCAGTCTCATTGCCACTCCTCGATGTGTACACAAAGTATCAAAAATCAATTGCTAGTTGCAGTTTCAGAAATTCCATAACTCTAATTTGACACCGTGACCTTTGAAAAAATTTTGCGTATTATTATCAAAACTAAGGGTTTTACATCAGCAAAATTTTGCACGTCACACCAAAATGCTAAAAAATGATCATTTTCCGGCTGTTCAAGAGTACATATATTTTGAACCAATGATAAGATTTTGCTGAAATTTTACAACAAAATATGGTACTATAGGCTGATACACACTTAATTTTGTGTGGTTATAGCAGATAGAAGTCTGGCTTCACCTGAAATACGCAAAAATTTGCACAGCAAAGGACACCTGAATGGTAACATGAATGCATTAGCAGCACTTTTACATTGACGAAAATGTTTTAACGAGGAAAGTCAAGTCCACGTGTCTCTTTGGATTTTTTAAAGGATTTTTCGACCAGGAGACTAACAGAACTTTGTAGCGCAATGTTCACGACATTTATCAGTCAGACGAAGATCCATAAGTTATATTTGTGTAATGACATGCTTGCAAAGTGACATTGAACTGTTTAGCTGACTGCTAATTTCTGATTTCGGCTAATTTCCACCAAAAGAAATTAGACAAATTTTTAATTTATGAAAATTGGAAATAAGTATAGTGGTAAAGACAATAAAAGAAGATTTTTTTATATGGAAGGAAGCAGGGTTGGGTACAAATGCGATAAAAAACATTTAAATGCAAATGCAAATGTTTCGGAGATGACCAAATGCAAATGCAAATGCAAATGCCTTCCCAGCAAAAAGCATTTAAATGCAAATGCAAATGTTTCAGAATGATTCAAATGCAAATGCAAATGCAAATGTGCTATTTTCAAAAGCATTTAAATGCAAATGCAAATACATTTGCAAATGCATTTGGTATTTTTCAAATGTTTTGCGTACAGTACTTTAAAAGAGGATAATTTAGTCATTAAAGTGGCTAAAAGTTCCATAGAACACTTTTCAGGTAGACGGCACATTATATCAAAACAAGAAATAGTTCATGCTACTTAAATAACAATAAAATTTCTGGTTGGAAAACGTCACTTGGTAGACTTAGTTGGTAGTTATGAAAATTTTGGAAAAATTACAGCACAATGATCTTAGGTAATTAATAGCAATCAGGAGGCATATATATTTATTTATCCACTGGGATCAATCGGTCAAACAATCAATTAATCAAAAAGTCAATCAATCAATCGTCCAAATAGATAGATAGATAGATAGATAGATAGATAGATAGATAGATAGATAGATAGATAGATAGATAGATAGATAGATAGATAGATATATGTCTATCTATCTATCTATCCATCCATTATTTTTTCTGTTCATCTAACCAGGCAATCTTGTCTTTTCTTTTCCTGTCATATATTTTAATGTTACATAAAATATAATAACAGAAAATAGATGGTGTCTATCCATTAAATCCTTTAAGTTGAGTCAATGACACTGAATGCAATTAGGTCAAAGTGTGGGATTTAAGTTAAACTTGTCTTCAGTTTTGCTGTATTGGCAAGCCAATGGATAAATAAATTAAAATACAAAGAATAATTTATGAGGCCTTTAATTCATTCATGATTTGATTATAGAAGAACAGGTAAAATATTAAGTGACTCTATTATATTGTTTAAACTGTGAATGACTGAATGCAATTAGGTCAAAGCTTTCAAAATGTGGGAATCCCCCTATTTGCAGCTTATGCAAGGTGAACACTTTTCTTCAATTTAACTATTGTCAAGAAAAAAAAGACAATGGCAGAGATACATGTTGGTAGGCCTTTGATAATTTGGAATTGATAAGTTGTATATCCTATATATGTTATGATGCATGTGGATTTGTAAATGGCAAGTTTAATCAATTTTAGCAATCTTTTAAATGTATTATTTAGTACTCTTCAACTAAGTTATTTTTAAAATCCCTTTTAAAACAGATCAGACTTTTTGAATGAGGTGCTGTGATGAACATTGAAAATATAAAGAATTTAATCAATTGATTAATCATGTCATACAGGTAAATAGTAGAAGCCTCTATTGTTTAGACAATGAGTGCAATTAGGTCAAAGCTTGTTACCCCTTTAAATGTCGGAATTCCCCTAATTTGGGGATTCCCCAGATTCACTGATTTGCTCTATAGTCTATACTGCAACTTATTGTAAAATATGGCTAAAAAAGAGACTATATATAATACCACAGGTATTAATTTGTACCAATTTCAATTCTATTAATTTTGACAAGATACTAATGAATTTTACAATTCAAAATGAATTGCACTTAATACTATGGACCACTTTTCACTTTTTCTTCAATTACAATTAAATTGTAATTCCTGATTATATTCATTATTGTTTCTTCTTTCTTCAAAGATTAGAATAATAATAGAGAATAGAACAGAAGATGTGATTTAAAAATCTGAAATTATAGATAAATAATAGGCTAGTAGTTAGTACCATCTCACCCAGTTGGTAACTAATTCTTTAATAAAAGATAGATGACATCACACTGTCACAAAATGGTTTTGATAATGTATTCCTCATTATTCGAAATGATAACCTATGCATTTGATAAAACATTTGCAAATGCAAATGCTTTTTACTCAAATGCAAATGCAAATGCAAATGTTTTCATTTCTAAAAACGCAAATGCAAATGCAAATGCAAATGTTTAGCATTCAAATGCAAATGCAAATGCAAATGCATTTGCATTTTTGTAAATACATTTAAATGCGTACTCAAATGCGGCATTTGCAAATGCAAATGCAAATGCATTTGCATTTGTACCCAACCCTGGAAGGAAGTCATCTCGCTTTCAAATTCACCCAAGAATTAGAAATCATGACAAACTAAATGTGAAGTGTCTCGGAAAATTGTTCTCCACGTTGGCAGTGACTGAGCAACCAAATCTGTCCACTGGGAGACCATTTCTAGCGTCCAAAAGGAAAACGTAGTAAGGCACATTTTGGAGTTTCTGAGAAATTAAATTCCAGTCCTTGCAGTACAAAATAGACCTATTGGGATTTGCCAGTGTAATTCTGGGGTATAGGGGCACTTCTTGAAACTCTAAACTTGATAAATAAATAGAAACATGTGTCAGAAGTCCTATTTTGACCTTAACTCAATTTGGCCAAAATGTGACTTACTAGGTTTTTCCTTTGAACGCTAACTTGATAAATAAATAGAAACGTGTCAGAAGTCCTATTTTGACCTTAACTCAATTTGGCCAAAATGTGACTTACTAGGTTTTTCCTTTGAACGCTAGAAATCGGTCTCCCAGTTACAATGACATTGTTAAAAAATGTACCCTAGTAAGTCACATTTTGGCCAAATTGAGTTAAGGTCAAAATAGGACTTCTGACACAATGTACCCTATGAAATAACATTGGGCCTGTGTTTCACTTACTTATCAAAGACTTTGACCCATACCTAAGTCCGACTACTGCAAAGGAAATTGGCTGCTATTGCTATCCCACATACCTCACATATCGGCCTTATTACCCAATATGTTTTCCTCTTAACGCATGAAAATTCATGCTTCCACAAGCTGTTTGGTTGGGGATGTTTAGCATTGACGCAATGGCTCAATATCATGCTTTTCACTTACTTACAGGCGGCACTGTAGGCCTATTCTAGGATTCTTTGGAACTTCCCTACAATTTAGATAATGTGCTCAACGTTTTTGTCACCTGGCGTATCATGAATATATCACAGCCAAAAGTCTGTGATATGATGAAAATTATATTTCTCCGAATGTGAATTGGTCTTTTATAGCTGATTAATGGTCGCTATGGATCTTATCCATGCATCTAACATTTTACGAGTTTCCCAGCCCATTCACTGTTCTCACACATACACTGTATGTCCCAGCTGTGTTTGGGTTCCTTCAGAAGAAACGGTCACCTGAGACCACTGTGGCAGATCCAGGGGGGCCAGGGTGCGGGCTCGCCTTAAACCACTGAGATGGAAAAGAGATTTTGGAAGAAATATGAAGCAACGTAGGCCTGTGAATGCCGAAGCGATACCCATACAGACCCGCGAATGCTGAATTGATGCCCAACCCCCCCCCCATAATAAATTGTCAAGATTCTCAAGAATTACATAATATTAATTAGTATAAAACAAACAAGTATAGGTGGATGGATGGATGATTGGGGCTTTACGTCCTGTATTTATGAACTTGGTAGGACAGGAGGAGGACACGGCAATGAGGCAAAGGATGATTGAAAAAGCCGTCAAACATAGGCCCAGGTGACCCGGCAAGAGCTGGATTCGAACC
Organism: Platynereis dumerilii; assembly: GCA_026936325.1. Lineage (NCBI taxonomy): Eukaryota > Metazoa > Annelida > Polychaeta > Phyllodocida > Nereididae > Platynereis > Platynereis dumerilii. The sequence goes on along the minus strand of JAPTHN010000008.1, from coordinate 17,168,473 downwards.
CTGGACCCAGCGATTGGAAGCCTAGCACGCCACCACTAGACCAACCCTCCCTCAAAAAACAAGGATAGAAGGCCACTTTAAGAAAATTAGTTTTTGTTGTCAAGTGGACCTCCGCCAAGATGAACATAATGGATATTCTGCACATGCAAGCAAGTAAATGGTCGGTGTTGATTAAAAAAATGTTTAGTTTTAATTTTTAATTTTTAATATTTAAACCTACTTAGAATAGAGGGTTAATAACAAAAATCAAATTTTATTGCAAATGTAACAATTGGGAGGTGTATATGAGGCAGCTTAGGGGGCAACCATCTAATAATCAGGGGGGGCTTGGAGTTTTCCTCTGCGGGAAATTATTTATTTCGCGGTAACAGCGGCCATAGATATTTTTTTCAAGCACGAGAAGCCCCTGAATGTTCATTCCAAGATCAAGCAACGCCTTGTTAGGAAAAACCCCTCCAGAAATTATTTATTTCAAGACTCCAGAAAAAGAATTGATCTATTTCACCAAAACTGAGCAAGAAATTATTTACTTAAAAAAAACTCCAAGTTCCCCTTAAGATCAAATAGTGGCCCCTTATGACTGAGTGGTCAAATTTTTTATATAATTTTGAAGGTGTGCGAGAAGACTTAGTGAGTATACTTTGTTTTAAAGTTTGGATTTATGTATAAATATCATGGAATTTTATCAGAAATAGCTTTTCTGGCACACTCAAAATTACACATATTTTATTATATGCAATGTAAATAAATTTGATTCTCTTATAAGATAGCCATGTGTAACCGGTCTTTTCTGAAAAATACTAGTGTGAAACTATTCAGCAAAATTTAAAGCCACGCAGTGCACATATATCATTATACTTTAACCAACCCAATTCTTTATATATTGGATCAATGCGCACTTTATGTTTGCTTAATGTGACAGCTAGAATAGCTTTCTTTTGTTAAATAAACAGCGGATTAGAAACACATTCCCATATAAAAGAGCACCATCTGTAGTTTCACCTTTATCAATGGTATATTATTCACACCATGATTGAGCACTGCACTGGCTTTTATGGTCTTTCATTGAATACCTCAAATTAGGGGTTACTGCATGTAGCATTTTAGCGGCACTATCATTTTATCTTTTACTGCTCCACTGATTTTTGTTAAAATAGTGAAATTATTTCAAAAGGCAATTTGTTTCAATCAGAGTATAAAACCAGCGTGCAAACTATCCCAGAATGTGTGTTGAGCAGCAACCTGAAATGTTCAGTGATCATTCTGAATTTGTGAGGTATGGTGAACTGTATATAATGTCAACCATACATTTTCATCTAATTTAATACTTTTGCCTACATGCTGATAGCCATCTTTTAGAAATTTGTACCGCATCATATGCTTGACCTCACAATGGCAGTCCTGAGGCCCTAGTTTCTAAGTTAAATTATTTCAGATGGTTATATTTCATTATCCAGTTGCACAATGAATGAATGCTGGCACTTGATAACATCGATTACCCATACTCCGTACAATGCGATATGTGCAGTGATAAAATTTTATTATTTTATATACCCTAGTTCAGTGCTGGCTCCAGGATTTTGTTGTTGGAGGGCTGAGTGGGGGCTTCTCCATTTTTTGGTGGGGATACCAAAAAATAAGAAAAGACCTGTTGTTGATGCACATTTTTAAACTGGCGCATTTTTAAGCGGGCGCATAACACAGACTCATTACCCCCCCCCCCCAAAAAAATTACTTAACTGTGATTAGACATATCATATTTGGCTACATACTAGTTTACAGATAGCAATGAATACTTCTATTCAAGGCTCAAGAATGACTGCCAGCTAAAGACAATGACTTTTATTTCATTTGTGCAATTGGTTTTTAAGTTGGTAAGGATCAGTACCTGAAAGTAGCTCCGATCCGGGACCTACACCAGAGAATATCTTTACCTAGTAAGAAAGAAGTGATATCTCGAGTTTAGAGCAGATATTCCAAATAATTTATTTTAAGATCTACACTATACCACACAGTCCCTTTCATTGGTTTGCAGTGGCGAATACAATGGGGACCTAGGGGTAGACCTAGGAGTCAGTTGAAAATCAAATCATGACTGACCATTGACCAAATAGGAATTCAAACGATTAAGTCAGCTAGTATGCAGAATTCAACTCTAACTAGTTCATTAAATTACAACAGACTAATTCCAACTTTAAAAAAAAATCAACAAAAAAATAAAAAGCAGATAATTAAGTACTATTACCTAAAAAAATTGTTTGTAAAAAATCAATAAAGACGAAAGATCAAACTCTTATCATCCACTGCTGAGATGATTAAATCAAAATTGTTTTCGTCTGTGGATATCCGATATGCTTTATCAGTAAGATTTAATTGAAAAATTCGAACTGATTTTGCAAAATTGCAAAAAGAACAAGATGTGACTCACCGAGTTGAAAAATGAATTTCAACTAACTTTTTCAAGTAATTTGACTGACTCTGGGGTCTACTTAGAGGGTCCGAGCCCCTCCTAGACCACTGATTAAGGGCGTTTTGAAGAAAATATGCCGTGATGCGGGCTTGCGAATGCCGGAAAATGCTCAGGACGCTGGTAAACAACCCGGTCTGGGTCAACCACATGTTCGCTCTCGCGCAACATACCTGTGCCTTTCTTTATGATACCAAAATTTATAGAGACTTTCTATTTCTGTATAAAAGGATATTTTTTTGGTCAAAAGTTGGGGGGCTATGGGGGGGCTTCAGACGTTTTTGTAGGGGGGGTCCCCCCTGGAGCCGCCACTGATGGATATTGCTTGGATGAGACATTAGTCACACTGCCCCTTCTTTCAGTGTCTTTACTAGACAGGTGAACAATCTCACAAGTAGGCAGAGACTTCATTCCTCAGTTCAAGAAAAATGCTGCACCAGAGGACTGAATTATGATATGTTGATATGGCAAAAAATGTCTTTCTGTCTACTACAAATAAGAAATGTCGGGACACAATTGTTTTTTTAGATTCAAAATGTTTTTTTGAAAAACCAAATTTCAATGCAAAAAACCAAATCCATGTTGGTTTTGCATTGAAATTTGGTTTTTCAAAAAACTATTTTGAATCTAAAAAACCAATTTTGTCCCAATTTGTTTAGAGAGTACAAATAAGAATGCCTGAAGTCACACTTTCCATTTTCACAGAAATTGAAAGGAGTCATTTCTTATGGCAAGAAAAGCAATGTATTCACTTCATGCCTAGACAAACTCAAGGCAGTCTGGGAGTCTGAGATTAGTTCTCTTGATGAAGTTTCTGGAATGTATTAGCCTAGAAAAAGATAATTGAAAATGTGAAAAGACTCAGAAGAATAGTTCAAGAACGTAATTGAAGAAGGCATGTCTTGCAACACGTGCCCAAATGACTGTGAAAAATCACTCAAAAAATTATCCAAATTGAACAATCAGCATAAGTATTCAAGCAGGATATCATGCAAATGATGCATGTCAATGACAATACATCGATATGATGCAGATTATGCAGAAATATTCCTAATTCCAGATTTTGCAATAATTGGGAGAAAATAGGCCTAAAGTTGCTGAAGACACCTTGCGACTCGTTTGACAAATTTCAGTGAGAAAACAGAAACCGATATTGACAATTTATATATAAAGGAGATAATGAACTGATATATATTTAGTATCTTCGATGATTTCAGCAATAAAAGGTCAAGTTTTAGAGCACATCAACACTCTAAAAAATTTCAGACAAAATTGGTTTTTTAGATTCAAAATGGTTTTTTGAAAAACCAAATTTCAATGCAAAAAACCAACATGGATTTTTTTAAAAATCCATGTTGGTTTTGCATTGAAATTTGGTTTTTCAAAAAACCATTTTGAATCTAAAAAATCAATTTTGTCCCGACATTTTTTAGAGTGAAGTAAACCTTAACTTCGAGAGATCTGCATGCTGGTTTCTTCACAAATATAATATGATATAATTACAATTGATCCCAGACATTTCCAGTTTGCAATCACATGAATTTTGTCATTCTAAACTTGATTTAGAGCTCAAATTGTGTTCCCTTATAAAAATGTGTATGTACAACAGCCACCGCCTTTGGGAAATTGGTGCAATTTTTTAATTCTATAGCCTGGAGCTGCAATTGAGCTCACTTCTCTGTTCATAAAGATTCTGACAGTTGGTATTTGCTTGTGCCAAAATTTTTACAGCCAGAATATAAAATATGAATTATTAATGGACACTAATACCGAAAGCATTGTTTTCTATTTACTTATTGGTGACAGGATACAACCTTAATATGATATATCCTAAATAATAAAATTATGTCCTGAGTATGATGAGTATAATTTTTAAACAGTAAGCACAAGCATTTTTTGCACTCTTTGATTTTTCATATTTCACAAAATAATGCCAAATGATATGATACTAAAAACTGTTTGCTATAGATTAAGTGCCATTAGGATAGATCATTTGCATTTTATTTTCTGCCAAAATTAACTTCTTTGTACAAATTTGAAGTCTATATGGGTGTCAAAAAATTATTTACACGCTTGCATTGACTACTATAGAAACATAATTTTTGAAGACATTCCAGTGTTTTCTTTGGGGGAAAAATTGTTTATGGTACATCAATTTTCTTTTTCATAAAACAAATATATATATTTGACTAACCTTCGTGGTGAGTGAAATATAGCTTTTTTCGCTATATAAGTATATTAATAGCAAATGCCTGCATCTAAGCTGACATCTTTTAAACTACATGTACAAAGCTGACAGTAATCAAGTTTAGTTATTGTTAGCAATTGTTTCTTCCATAGGCATGATAGACCTGTTACAAATATGCAAGTATGTAAAATTTTGTAGGCCTACATGCATGTGCTCTCAATTCCTTTTTTCTTGGTTGTTAGGGTTTAGCCTCAAGGGTTGTTTGTCCGATCCCATATGTCAACCCTACATTTAATGCAGTTTTCTTCTCATCAAGTAACATGCATCTGTCAACATCCATCTTCATTTTGCCTCTGGTTCCATTTTCTGGGACATGTCTTTGAAAATACCAAAATGCCCTCTTTAAGGTTTTCTTCTTCTTTCTTCTATAGTGCAGAGGGTAAGCTCAGTGCCTGCATGCTGGGATGCCAATTCGCTGTGTCCAGGGTTAGAATCCAGCTATTACTTGGGCCTCTGTTGGATGGCTGTTTCAATCATCCTTCACCTCATTGTCGTGGACAGCTCTTGTCCTGTAATTACAGTAGCCTGTTGAGTGCACAAATACAGGATGTAAAGCCCCAATCATCAATCCATCCTTGTCCTTTTACACTTGCGCCATTTTACCATTCTACTTTGAAAAGATTTCTTTGTGACTCAGGATAGTCGATGGTAAGCTATTACACTCTTGATCAAAATGCTCGAATAATTTGGATTTTCAAGGTGTAAGAACTTCAAAGTTCTAAAATTGGTGATTGAATGTGTGGAATTGCAAAGATTTTTTCCTCAAACATTAGATTTATGTATGAATGATATTATAAACCATCTTTTATTGCTGAGAATTATTTAAAAACTTTCTTTGGCTGACCCGGAAAAATTGATCATTTTTAGTAAAAAATCAAAAATTGCATTATGGCTCAAAAACACAGACACAAAATTTCAATGCATGAAAAAAAATGCCAGCTTTATCTTGATGTTTACAACCAAAAAACATGACAATATCATGTTGGATGCCAAATGCATTGACCTCAGCCTTCACTTGACTTGACATGGATTCGGCCAAACTGTTTTTTGCTTCTTTTTGACTGATATGGCCATTCTTCATTGAAAGTCATTTTCACCTGGTCCAGATCAGTTGGCTGAACCTCCATCTTGTGTGCAGTATGGTCAAAGATGTCCCTATTTTGATATCTTAGTTCATGCTGGGTGAAGTTCCAATAACGGCAAATTCTCAATTTTGTCAGTTTTCTAGGTTTTGTAGGATTCGTGGTGCCCAAGAAACTTCTGCATTGTCATAAACTAATAAAATGTTTCAACTGAAGTTGTTTCTTTGCCAAGGTACCATTTCCTCTTCCAACAAACTTAGATAGGAGACAGCCAGGATGTTTTTATTCTGCACAACCAGACCCAAATTTCCTTCATAAAGGAATAAAGGATGACACCCCAAATGAGCACTGAACCACCACCCTGAGCTCATGTGGCCATGGGCAGTATTGGGATAGTATCTGGCCACCTTCCCATCACACAAAAATCACTTCATAAGCTCTGTGAAACATGTACCAGGATGTACAACGTATTGACTGAGATGGAATTTACTTGAAAAGTGCTCCAAATGTTCCAGAAGTTTTGTCAAGAGTGTATGATTTTTGGAAGAGGAAATGATACCAGAGTGTTAATAAAAACTACTGAAAATTAATGATTTCCATACAATTTAATTTGAAATTTTTATAAATTTAGATCATGAAATTCGGGCAAATGTCGCTAGCCCCCCCCCCCCAAAATCTCGCGTGCCATACGCCTCTGCGGTAACATGAACCAAAAAACATTCAAGAGTTGCCGAGAATCCCCCAATTGACCACCCGCAGGTTCATCTAAAAGCATTGCAATCTCATTCAAAGATTGTGTTCATGCTCATCTTGGCCTAACACAGTATTGGGAAACATTTGGCTGCAGTAGACAGTCAATTGAATAAAATTTTTGATTTGGTCATATCGTGTTTTCACATCAGTTTTGGGGGTCAACAAAGTTTGAGTGTCCCTGTACACTGTAGACAAAATTCATTCAATCTATTCATCGGTGATATGATGAAGCCTTCAAAGTGATAAAGAAGATCATCTTTACATTAAAATTCACTTGCATCTTACCAAGTCCCTAAAATTTCACTCGAAGGGGCTGTTCGTTTAATTGTTTTGAGCAGTGTATAATAATTGCTGAAGTTGAATAGTAGGCAGATAATAAAAAATTCTGTGAAAAGTCTATTGTTCTTAAAGACCATTGGATCTATTGTTCTTATAGTTTAAAATTTTAAGTTCTTTATCCCTCAATTTCGAGGAATAATTTTAAGGATTTTAATATAGCCAGTCAATGTGACTGTTCCTATGGACTTTTAATGTGAACTCTCTCAAATCTTAATTTTAATTTTTGCCATTTCCATTTCACTTGTTGTTGTGCAGCACCGGATCTCGGTCATAATAGCTACATGCTAATGTTTTTTGTTTGTGCCACCGAGCTAAAATAAATATGATTTGATTTGATTTGATAGACCATCGGATCTTCGGGGGGGGGGAGTTGTCAGTCTTTTATGAATAACTTCTTAACCAGTTTATGTTAAAAAAAATATTTTTTTTTCTTGGAAGCTCTGAAATAAATGATGTCTCATGGGGGTTTTTCTTTACATGGTGTAGCTTGATTTAGAAACAAATTTTTTGTAGGACATCACATGCTGGAAATAATTAATTATTGTCATAAATACTCAAATATATGTATTGGTTGCCCCTTGCGTTAGTGATCTCTCATCTCACCATCCTATAACAATTATTTAATCTTCAAATATTGATCATGGTTTTTTCCTTTAGAAGAACTCGTAACACATGCCACAAAAATGCTGGCAAAGATCCATTTTATGGCAACTAAGCCTTGATCAAAAGTTCCTTACAGACAAATTGGTTGCCATCGGAGAAAACTAATCATTAGCTTTACACTTGAAGCTTTAAAAAGTAGCTTGCCTTCGTGTCAGCTCAGTGACTAAGTTGATTAACGTGTTTGGTCAAAGGCGTAATTGAGATAGCTATAGGTATAGATTATGCAGCCCTCTATACAAGCCCAGTTCTTGGCTCGGGTGAATGTTGACTGATGAGTTGGGATTGAGAATGGGAGTCCTCAACATGAATTTCGCATTGATGAGACATTGACATGGCCACCCCTTCTTAAAGATCTTTTGGTTACTTTACTAAGCAAGTGAAAATTCCAATAAACGGAATAAAATTTCACTCCCCAGTCAAGGAAAATGCCGTCTTCGCACCAGAATATTACTGAATTATGATAATAATATTAATATATTTTTAAGTGAAATAAAGCTCAATCAGTCTACCAACCATACGTAGATGTATAAACTGGGGGGGGGGGAGCAGCTCCCGAAAAATCTGGCAACCGTCAATATTGAAATTGTGTTGGGGCAAAGATTTGAAAAATTCAATCTGAAAGCCCCATTTACCCAATTATAGACTGCCCGCCTAATTAGACCACCTTTCCTTTTATATTATATATAATATGGCGAATCAAGTCATACTGGCTATTTACGAACAATCGCAATGTCACAATAGGTCTTATCTTTTACTCTGTCATAGGATGTATTTGTAGTGGAAATATGCCATAGGCTACATGGAATATTTCTGATATATATGAAGAGTACCGAGAACTGGAAAATGGAAGTTGCAGCTGTCATAATTTTGCTATGATTGCTTTCTTACAACTTCAAAAAAAAGGAGTGTCTTGAGTCACACTTTGCCTTTTCAACAAATTGAAAGGAGTCATTTCTTATGGCAAGAAAAGCAATGTATTCACTTCATGCCTTGACAAACTCAAGGCAGTCTGGGAGTCTGAGATTAGTTCTTTTGATGAAGTTCTGGGAATGCATTAGCCCAGAAAAAGATAATTGAAAATATGAATGGAGAGTTGGAGACAGAAAAGTGCATTCGAAAGTAAGTAGAAGCAATGTCAACACGTGTCTGAACGACTGAAAAATCATTCAAAATATTCTCCTTCTTGAACATTAATCCAGATGTGAAGCCGATTGGTATTGACGTATTTTGCATGCTCTCTAAAAAATTTCAGACAAAATTGGTTTTTTAGATTCATAATGTTTTTTTAAAAAACCAAATTTCAATGCAAAAATTTAAAAATCCATGTTGGTTTTTCATTGAAATTTGGTTTTTCAAAAAACCATTTTGAATCTAAAAAACCAATTTTGTCCCGACATTTTTTAGAGTGTGGTTGTTTAAGTTACTTGGAGTTGGACAAAAAATTAAAGAGCTCTTTTATTTGGTCTGGCCATAATACAGATACATTGTAGTCAGATACAGATACTGATACAGATAATTTATTGGTCACCATAGTGAAATCCTTGCATGTGATACAATGAGCAAATGCAAACAAATAAATTGAATATTTATTTAGGCGAATCTCCTTAATGCAACACATAAGTAGCTAAATTCATATATATTCATCTTGTGCAACTTATAAAGGATCTTCAACTGATTCAAGTTCCTCACATAGTGGTGCAATTAATAATTGTTTGAGGTTGTTCGGTTTGTCTCCCGGAAGAATAACCTTAGAAATTATCTGCAATGATGTGACAGGTCACAGGTGAGACATCTTTGGCTGAATATGTGTATTAGGATGGCCCTGAAAAATAAAAGTTTGAAATTTATATGGGCCACTCCCTCAAATGATGCCTGTAATGGTAAAAACAGCTTGTACAAAATCTCATTCAAATCGGTTAACATTTAGAGGTGGCCCTCGAGCCTTGAAATTCTTGCCTTTCAGTCATGATTTTGTATGTTCGCCGATCCGCGGTATTCAATAACTAAGCCATTTAAATCAAACAACAATATGATTAGATTTTTTGAACAGGGCTGAATGAGAGCTTCAATTTGAATACCAACTTGGATGGTCTATGACAATTCTTCATGAGCCGCAAGAGCCATACGTCATGAGTTCTTTTCAAAATTGTTTGTTTCGATATATGATGTCTCCGAATTCAATCTGGAGGTAATAACTCTTAACCAGATCTTATAAAATGGATTATCAATGAGGGCAGGTGCTTGTTCTGATCAATGTTTTTGGAAAATTATGAAAAAAACCTTTCATGGTCTGGGGTAGGAATAATTTCACAAAGGCTGTGATTATTTTGAAAAATGTACGTAAGGAGTCAATGTGTAAATTGTCAATGTGTTGGTTTTGACAAAAAAATCACAGCAAGATCTAATTTTCTCATATTCTTTTATCAGAATTTTATGATTTTCCAACAGGACAGTTGGTGATTCTTGTCCCATGAGGCCAGGAGGGTTAATTCTGTGTCAGATTTACAGCATATCTTGTTATATTTTTTTTCACAAATTTGGTACTGATTTGAATCTGCACTGTAAAATTTGAAATTTTGAGTTAGCTCAAATGATTGAGTGAGATGGTTGCACAATTTGTTTTAGCCATGATAGCTTGCTGTTTTGAGTTATGATAATCTTTATGTTGTTATAACTTACAAACAACAAGTTATCTTGGCTCAAAGGAATTGTGCAACCATCTCACTCAATCATTTGAGCTAACTTAAAATTCAAATTTTACAGTGTGGTTGTTCATTACGCCAGACTGGAAAGTCCCTTGTCAAGTTGTACCATTAGAAATGCTAGACCAGTGAGTGGCATGCAGTTCTTGTTCAGGTCTGCCAAATGATTGCAAGATATTCTGACATGGAATTTTTCACATATAATACAAAAAGGCAAATTAATTAACAACTACGTCATTGTAGGAAAAACTTCAAATAGTGACTTTGATATAATTCCCAGAGAATGCATTAGGGGAGTGTTGTTAGCTCAGTTAGGAGTGCTCTGGGCTTCCAAACACTGGGTTTGTTCTAAAATTGGCAGTCAATTGAACCCACATTCAATTTTTACTGCAGTTTCAATCATGCTGTTCATACTTATCCTGTCCTAATAATAAGTCAACCAGCTACATAAATGTAGGATATAAATGCCTAATCATTATATTATTAAAGTACTTTAATCTATGGCTAAAAATCACTGCATTCGCTCTCTTGCACCCAAAAACACTCCGTTTATTATCATCTGCCCAAAGAACAAATCATCTATAGTTAATGAAAAATCAAGCGAACGTGAGGTTATGAGCAAATTTACAGTTGAACATTCCGAATTTAAAATCATCACAGACCATCCAAGTTGGTACTCAAAATGCAGCTCTAATTAAAAGCAGTTCAACCATGCCATTTGTATTGTTGTATCATTTGAATTGGTTAATTATACAGAACCGTGAGTTGACAAATGCAGAGAATTACGCTAGAAACATAAAAACCTCAGGGGCGATGGGCCACCTCTAAATATCAACCTATTTGCCTGAAGATTTGCATGCATCATTTTGTCCATAAAAGGCATCATTTAAGAGGGTGGCCCATCAATATTTTAAACTTTTATTTTTTACTATGCTTTTAAGGGCCACCCTAATGTATACATACAACCATGCAAAATAAAAGTGTTGTTTTCCATTTTTAGCAGCGCGAAGCGCTAGCTCTTACTGAAGACATTTTTTTCAAAACTTATGACCATAACTGTGGGTGCCCCTGCTTACCAATCTCATTCAAACTTACCATATAGCCTCTCCTGTATTTTATATCACGACAATAAACTTTTGGTGCCCCACTGTTACTATAAAAATTAATAAAGAAAACAAATATGCTTCTTTTCACGGGGTCAAAGGTCAGCTGAATTTGCATGCAGCATGTTTACAGTGCACTTGGCCATGTGGCCTCCTTGTGCATTCAGCTGTGACAGTCTGGATCCACTGCGGGCCTACTGCTATATTTTAGGGAGGGCAGCTTCCCCCTGCTTGGTAAGCCTATATAATGTTGACATTTCGCGCTGCTTAACCCTTACTGGACTGAAAGGACATTTATGGCATCCCTAGCTAGCTGCCTGAGGGACCATTTATGTCCCTTAACAACAGCTTGTGACGTCACAATCGTCCTGGGAGATTGTTTAGTTTGAACAGCCCAGTCCAGTAAGGGTTAATTAAAGTGCTTGCACGTTATTTTTATAGCTTCCTTTCTTTCTGGGAATCTTTTTGTTTCTTTTTCTGCAAGCTGCGACAACAGCAGTGGCAATCTTCTTATCATTCCATCAAACATTTTGTTAGAAATCTGAAACAAAATTAATATATCAAACATCTCAAAAGTAAAAAATATTATCTAATAGACACAAAATGGAAGTGATGAAGCAGAATGAAGGTAAAACATAAAGTATGCAGCCACCAAGCTCAATATATAAGCGATTGCAGTGGCTTGTAAGCTGCTCTGGACTATTCTGGAAATATTCACACATGCAACAGCTCCTGATTCCTACTAGCACCACTAGGGGCGCAGCCTGTTGTCAACAAAGCCTGGCTTTCCTGCCAGACCTCATCACATGGCTAGAAACACTTGGATAGGCAAAACTGGATTACCACATGCTATGGACTATACAATCATTTTAGAATAAGGTAAGTTTCTGATGACACTATATTTTCTTTGCATTTTTAAAAAGCACGTTACAATGCATTAACTATTTGTAGTTCTTTTTTTTGCTTATCATTCATGAATTTTGATAGTTGTACTGCAGCGAATTGTGCAAGACATTTGCCCTGCAGATCTCTTATTTATAAGAATAGAAGTTCTGTTTACCCTGAAACGATGAGATACAAATTTGTAGCAGTAAATATTGTGAATACAATTCATAGACAATTGACAGATAATGTATGAAGTAAATGCAGATGAGATTATATAATATACTGATAGACAGATTTATAGATAGATAGATGGATAGATAGATAGAAAGATAAATAGACCGATAGATAGATAGATATATGAATCGATCGATGTATAGATAGGCAGATAGATAGATAGATCGAGATAGCTTACTTACTTACTTAATTACTTACTTACTTACTTACTTACTTACTTACTAATACCACTGTAATTAATTGATTGATGAAGTGGTATTGATTTCTGTAAAATGTAGTTGCCTGCATTTTAATTACCATTTATGTTGGCAAGGTTTACTGGACAAATGACCCGAGGGAAAATATTGATTTTTGAAGTTGTTGGCCCCACAAAAGGTCTATAGTCAGGGGGGGATCCAGAAAATTCCGGTGGGGGGTCTATCGGGCTATCGCGTCGCGGAACGCATTGTTCGCGACATAACGCGACCGTGTGCTGATAAAATTAACCTGTAAAAATAATAGAATTTTGGACTGGTGGGGGGGGATGTATCCCCCCCATCCCCCCCCCCTGCGTCCGTCCCTGTCTATAGTTCTGAATGGAGAGGATTGATATTTATTATATGAATATGATGATGTGGATCGCTTGAGCTTACCCAGAGATATACCCTTGGTTCTTGTGTCTAAAGATGAATATGTGTTTTATGAATTAACAGCAGTCCTTCATACATTTTTCGGGCCTGATTTCTGCGCATATATGTTGCATGGCTGTTTCAATCATTCTCCGCCGCATTGCCGTGTCCTCCTCATGTCATAATTGGCCTACCCAGTGCATGAATGCAGAATGTAAAGCCCCAATCGTCCATTCATTCATCTGGCCTGACTTCAAAATTTATAATCACTGATTGATTAATTGATTGAAAGGAAGACAATATATGCAATTTAAAATACGGAAATACAATCGAGTCGGGAAGATTACTTTTAAAGCTAAAATTCTGATTTATTTGTGGGATTTGGTTGATAATAGGCTTTGAATATGTTGCAAATTGGTTTTTCCTTTATCCGATATAACCAGGAATTCATTACATGGTGACCTATCTTTTTTTTCATCCAATCGTTTTTTTTTAATATTAGGTAGCTTAAAAAAGTCAAATATTACATATATATATATGCAATTTTTATATAGTTCATCCTATGTTATGTGGATTGAAAGTGAATAATAGGAAATCATTCTTTTTTAAAATTCTATAATTTTTTTAATATTGTTATTTCACCGCCTTTATGTATGCATTGTAACAATTCTGGTAATTTCTCATCATTTTGATATATGATATTCATACTATAGATTTATTGTAAAAAGTTGTAATATACCTTTTACTATATGTCAAATCCATCAGGCAAAGCTGAAATCCGGATAGCGTACGTAAAAAAAACATTAGAAATATGCAATCCAAATATTATGATAAGCACTGGCAATTTTTTGCCGGTGTTGTCAAAATATGACTTAACAGCTTTTTTATGTTGGCATATGTTTCATTTGAGCTGCAAGCTGTTGAATGGCTGCTTTTGATGAAGGGATAATTTTAAAAAGACATAAAAGCAACTGCTGCATATTGGCTTGAGTATCATAACACCCAGCTCTGAAGATGTGTATATATGATAACTACCTAAATAAATTATACATGTAATCAATATGGCAATTATGTTAGAGATAATGGAGATAGGCCAATAGTGAGTAAATATTTGATATACAGTTTGGGCATCATTAACCTTTCTGAAGTGTTAAAGTTGAGATGGGACAATTAACAGGAAATGTGTAGTCCATACCTACCCTTGCTTCACTATCGTTTCTATTATTGACGAGATAAACATAATGTATGTGTCAAGATTGAGATGAAGTGACACACATATATATGGTTGAGTGATTGATAAAAAGATACAACGATAAAAAGATAGACAGATTTATCGATAGACAGCTAGACAAACAGAATTTGATAGACAGATATATATATATTGATAGAATAATAATATGGATGGATGGAATGTATAGGAGTATAGATCCTAGATAGTAGATAGATGGAGAAATGGAATTTTTCTATTGTCAAAATATGCAGACAGATAAACAGATAAACAGATTAACAGATACATAGATAATATATATAGATAGATATATAGATAGATAGATAGATAAATAGATAGATAGATAGATAGATAGATAGATAGATAGATAGATAGATAGATAGATAGATAGATAGATAGATAGATAGATATATGAAGATACTTTCAAATATATCATATAGCTAAAGTTACGACTTGTAGAAAGTGTACTTATGTTCTAAATCAACAGCAATACTCAGTATCACAAGCTTTCTGGCCTGATTTCAAATATATAAGCCAAACGCTTTCTAAACATTGGCTCTGTTATAAAGAGTTGTTTATAAGAGAAATAGTTGTTACATCTGGTAATAGATTTGGCATAAGGAGGGGCATCCTCACATGATATATGACATGTTTTACTGAGTCCATTGGGAAATAATGATCATAGATGCCTTTGCCTGAGATGCTGTGCAGCTGACACAGATATGAATGAAATGCTCAGGGTTCATGTTGTAACATGGACATTTAAATGGTTAGGCAAACACCAGTATTTTTATCTTATAGTCACTCAGAAATAATGTATGTTTTGTTTGAGAAGACAATTAACGTATAGGCATGACTTGGCCCTTTTGCTATACCTAGCTGATCAGCTTTATTAGAAACAGATTTTAAACTTGTGAAAGGGCTTTGTTGTATCATTCACGACTGCTTGTTGATTTTTATTCTTTCTCCTACCAGATATAGGCTATACAGTTAACATGAATTATTTGAATAGTTTATTTATTGATGCATGATATATGCTACTTGCTATGTAATACACTAAATCAACAATAACTGACAAAATTAACTATTGACTGACTCTCTGAATCAGCAATACCACAAAGCAAATCTGAATGTAAATGTTGTTACTGGGTTGTGAGGAAAGCTGTTTCCAAGAGATCTGTTAGAACTCATGTTTTATCAGTTCAGTTGTATATATACGAAGGCTTAATTAAAATGATGGATGAGGCGAAAGAAGTTTCAGAAATTTTCTAGTTTTAATTGAAATAACAGAAGAGCAGTGTATCAGGAGGTTGTTGTAAGCACGCCTGTCAAGCTGGAGGCTTTCTCATCCATCTGCGATGAGCAGAAAAAATACCTCATCAATTGAACTTAGTATTGGAAGCCGCGTGGGTGGCCAGCTTGGTTATAATGCTGCTTTTATTGATGTTGGTTTGATAAAACAATTATTACGTACAAAGAGGCATGCACTTCAGTAATAAAGACTTTTTTTTGTTCCTAAGACAGAGCCTCTTGGTCAATCAACCCTCATGAGCACCCAGAACTGGGCTTAGAGGGCTGCACTTACCATATCTATCTATCTATCTATCTATCTATCTATCTATCTATCTATCTATCTATCTATCTATCTATCTATCTATCTATCTATCTATCTATCTATATCTATCTATCTTGGTCACAAAAAATGCAATATTTGACTTTTGTTTGAATGTTGCAACAGATATATATATGAAAATTTTACTTTTTGCTTCAGTTCACAGGCATGCACACTCCACGTAGTTTTTGCAAGCTGGGAAGCTCTATAAGCTCACAGTGTTGTGGCAGTGGGCTGGGAAAATAATGATTCTGTATCAAATGGCTTGGAGGTTGGTGCTGCTTAATCATTCTTAGCTGGCAGGCAACCCAGCTTGCAAGGCATGCAGCATAGATATCTTTTGCCAGTTGCAACTAGGAGCTTGTATCGATATGGGCATAATGATAACACACTGACATGACATGCCCCTGCTGACCAAGACCTACTTGACATCTTCACCAACTTACACAGGCATAGGAAAGATGACCTTTTACAGTAAACGAAACTCAAGTGCTTACAGAACAGCACTGGAATGTTCCTTTGTATCTTGCTGAAGAAATTACAATATTATGGTATTAAAACAAATGCAATTGATTTATCTACATCCTATCTTAGTAATAGAAAACAAGGGTCTATTCTTGGACCTTTGCTATTTATCATATATCTGAACGATCTTGTATATACTTGTGACCAATTTAAACCGGTAGTTTATGCAGATGATACGGCATTATACACTTCGCTGGAAGCTTTTGACGTTAGTGGGCATTCTTTGGATAGTGCAATTAATGAAGAATTAGAAAAAATTAACACCTGGTTTAAGTTAAATAAGTTATCCTTGAATACGAGCAAAACCAAAGCAATGATATTTCACACGAAACAGAAAAAAATTAGAACACCTATTCTGAACATAGAGAATAAACCAATAGAATTTGTGGAAGAGTTTAATTATTTAGGCATAATTTTTGACTCAAGTCTCAGTTGGAAACCTCATACAAATCATATAGCCAAGAAAATTGCAAAGACTAATGGAATAATGAATAAACTTAAGAATTTTCTTCCTCAGAATATCTTGTTATTACTGTATAACTCGTTGGTCCTACCATATTTGAATTATGGAATACTTGTCTGGGGAAGCCATGCTGAGAGACTTGGGAAAGTACAAAAATGTTCTGTCAGAATTGTAATGAATGCAAAATTTAATGCCCACACGGAACCTATTTTTAAGTCTCTTAGATTATTGAAAGTTACTGATATTCTGCAATTGAATGAGTATAAATTCGTATATAGGCTTGAAAATTGAATGTTGCCGAAAATATTCCTAACTTCTGTCTTCACTAGAAACGTTGACATGCATAATTACAACACCAGGCATGCATATGCTTTCCGAATACCCCAGCAGAAGCATGATTTTGTCAAAAATAGTATTCGTTTTAGATTACCTGCTATCATAAATAACGCTCCAATGAATTTCAAAGATAAGATACATGCTCACAGTTTACAGGGTTTTGCAAAATACATCAAATTACAAATTATTCTGAACTATGAAAACTTGTGTAATATCCCATTATGCTATATATGTTTGAATACCTAGTTAATAC
Source organism: Platynereis dumerilii (assembly GCA_026936325.1). NCBI lineage: Eukaryota > Metazoa > Annelida > Polychaeta > Phyllodocida > Nereididae > Platynereis > Platynereis dumerilii. The sequence goes on along the minus strand of JAPTHN010000008.1, from coordinate 17,150,972 downwards.
CATGTTACAAAGGAATTTTGGTCTCTAAGCTGCTTCTTAAAGTGCAAATTGCGCATTGCAAATTCTACAAGGATATAAAAAATAAGTTCAGAATCTGTTGACATGTGATTCTCATCAAATTTTATGAAATATTCTCAGATTCTTTGGACTTACATACTCCTCCAAATGTGCAATTACCTTTTCTGAAATATTGCTCTTATCCTAATGTCCTCATACTTTTGTTCTCATCATATAATATAATATATAATATATATTTGGTTCTTCACCCAATATGCACTCATTGTACCATTGTTGCTTTGATTTTCTGTACGCTATTGTTTATTTTATTTCTTTAATGGATCTCTCTGAGATGATGATATGATCTTTTAATTTTTTTTTAGGGGGGCATCTCGCCAGCGATAATTACTTGTCTTAGAGATGTCCTCCCTCTTTACTGTAACATAACGTTTCAGAAAGAAATAAAATATCTTGAGTCTTGAGTCTTGAGTCCTTGTTAGGTCACATCCCTATTCTACAATGTTATTCTGTATGATATATTAGATATTGATAAGGTACTATCCTATACTTGCAATGTTGCAAGGTTGCAAGGAGAAATCATTTGAAGTGTCACACCAATCATCAGTGAGGTCACAAGTTGCCTTATGACAATTTGACACTTCATTTCAATGCATTTGATGGGGCATGTTATGAGGTCATTGATGTCCAATAGCAGCTGAATGTAAATACTCGTTATTCGTTTACTGTAGGACAGGAGGGGGTTAGTACATTATAATATGGTAAGTTTTATGTAAAAATAATCATAGCCAAGTTTTCGCTACCAGATACAGTATTTAGAGGGATGGGGGGGGGGGGGTTGCCCCTTCTCTGCCCTCATGGTTTCTACTCATTCACCAGTTTAACCTCTAAGATGTCCCTGACTGCAAATGCCACTTGCTCAACCTCTTGCAGCAGCACGGAGTCAATCAATTCAGCTCCTAGAATTTCCACATTCACAGCTGGTGTTTCCAGAGCAATGACCAATGGGATTAACTCATCTAACATTCAGGAGTCACATATGCAGACAATCAGGGGGTAAGCTTGACGGATGGCCAAGACTAGTGATTTATAGGTCACAAATTAGCATTTAGTGTAGATAGATAGGCTAGATAGATCTATAGCTACATTGATACACTGATATGATAAAGTGTAAATTGATAGATAAATAGTGAACTAGATGGATAGATATAGGTAGGCTACCAGATAGATAGATAGATAGATCGATAGATCGATAGATAGATAGATCGATAGATCGATAGATACAGTGTAGACGGATGGATATATATGGATAAATAGTAAACTAGAAAGATAGATGGATAGATATAAAGATTTATGAATGAATATCATTATTGGTATAGTCAAATCATATATATATATGAACGGCTTGATAGATATATGGACAATGAACTGCTGTAATTGATTGCTTAATATAGTCATATTATAATAGGTGTAACAAGAAAAGCACATCTAATTGCGTATGTAGGCCTACATACATGTATGTAAACTGATGATTTATTTTGGCAAAATCTGCTGTCCAAATGACCTAAACGAACTTGAAGTTCAGTGAACAAAAATTATATTTCTCAATCAAAAGGATGAATGGGATGTGTCACACAGTGGATTATTAAGTCATGGGCTTATTTACCCTAAGCTTACCCAGGGCCGCATTACCATTGGGAAAATTGAACATTTGCCCATCTGAAGGCGCCCACTGAAGTGACCACGAAATAAAAGACAAGGAAAAAACGACTCGAAAGCAAAAAATACGAATGGATTTTATGATTAAAGCAAAGCGACATCTGGAGAAGTAGACGTTAATTCTGGGACTGTAAATTATAACCATATATTATTCAATAAAGGGATGATTTATTAAACTTAGGCTACTTCTAAGCTCGGTTGAAATTGGAAAATTATGCCTGAAGCACCTGTATCTATAGGCTATGTTGAAAACACAATTGTCAATTTAAAAGAAAATTTTAACACACCGCAGCCTAAGTCCGTTTCCAGGGACAATTGATGAAGATCATGGACTAGACAGCATTACATAATCTACAGTGCTGATTTTTTCTTCTGTGGTGCTGATTTTTACTTCTGTAGTGTTGATTTTACTAACATCGGTGCACCAGAAACATGCAGCAGCGCAACAACAGACTTTTGCACTGACTTGCGCACCGCACCTCGGGTTTTTATATCACCTAGCGTGGTTTAGAAATGATGTGCATATGTGTCAGCCAAAATTGATGAACATTCCCAGGAGATGGATATGCACCATGGATAAAATAGTGCTGTGAGACCAAGGCGTCAGTTTTAACTTGATTATCAAGACGAAAAATTAGTGCGTGCAGAAAAGCAATAGAAGGTTTCTTGTGAGGTCACATCCCTATCACTGCCATGCTGTTCTGTATGAGTCATGAGCAGTTTGTGAGGTCATATCATATGCTTGCAATGCTGGCAGGGAAAGCCATTTGACATTACATACCACTTATCAATGAGGTCACAAGATAGGGGAGAGCGGGGCACAATGAGACACTTTTTTTATTTTCAGGTGTCCCAAAATGTTGGCAGTTAAAATAAGTTCAGGCCCACATTATAGATAATGAAGTTGGGTAAATTGTCCAGTAGTTTCAGGTTCCTACCTTTTACAGTTTGCCTGTGGGCAGGGCACAGTGAGACAGCATACGAGGAACAGTGAGACAGGGCATCTACTGCCATAACCGCAGATCCTGAGGACCTCAGGAAATTTTCCATCAATTGTTGTTTCAAAAACTACTATACTTAATGTTGAATACACATACTTCTGTCATGCCAGGAAGGTCTATACATGGATTGACCATATTATCAGTACTGTGAATGAAGCAGATTGTATATCTAGATGTTCTATTATCACACCAGATGCATGTAATGTGAGTGATCATCTGCCTGTTCAATCGAATTTTTGTTGAAATGTAATGATGGCGCCTCCAGTAAACCTTCCGTAAATAACCAAAACTTCTATGTTCAACCAAATTGGTCTAGTTATTCACGTAATATAAATTACTGTAATATTCTTGCTTCTAAGTTACAAAATCTACCCACTGTCAATTATTTTGGTGATTGTGAAAATCTTAAAGCTGCAATAGATTAAAGAATTTCTACTGTAAATGACTCTATTCATGCTGCAGCTAAGTAGGCTGGATGTGTTCCAAATCGTGTTTGTAAGCCTAAGAACTTTTGGTGCCCTATGCTTAGCAGCCTTAGAGATAAGAAAAGATTTTGGTGGCACCTCTGGGTGGCTGCTGATAGGCCTAGATCTGGCCATGTGTACTCGATCTACAAGACGCTGAAGAAAGAGTTCAGAAAATTAAGCCGTTACAATGCCACAAACAATACCTCAAGACAGCTGAAAATCATCAATCATCACTTCAATCGTAAAAACATGAAGGCCTTTTGGAATAGGCTCAAACGTCTCCAGCGAAGCGGTGTGAACTCTGCACTGCAGCCAAATGACCTCATGTCGTTTTATAGATCAGTAATGACTGACAAAGGTGTTGATCAAAATAACAATGATCATAAACACGTTGTTGACTTTGTTAAAGATAAAATCTCTTGTGTCTCTGAAAATAGCTTTAGAATAGTCATTAGCCCTTAAGATGTTCGCTTACTTATCACTAAGCTTAACAGGGGCGTAGCAGCAGGGTGCGATTGCATCACTGCTGAACACCTGAATCATGGTTTATCTGAAACACTTTGTACTGTATTAGCTGATATATACTCAGTTTTATTGTCACATACCGTTGTACCATGAGGTCCTTCAAACTGGTATAATTATTCCTATTCTTAAAAAATCTAGCCTCGATGCAAAGTAGCGGCCAACTATCGGCCAGTTACCCTGAGTTCAGTACACTCTAAACTTGTTGAAATATTGTTACTTCCTGATGTAGATATTCATGCCACCCAATTTGGGTTTAGGGATAAAAGGGGTACAGCGTTTGTTACATCTTTTGTTAATGACACAGCTGCATATTTTAATGACAGTGGCTCACCAATGTATGTATCTAGTCTTGATGCCGAAAAATGTTTTGATTCCATATGGCATGATGGATTATTCTATAAACTATGTAATGTATTAACTCCCTGTCATTGGTACTTTCTTTATGAATGGTATAAATCTTCTTATGCTGTGGTCTCTTGGAATGGGATGTTTAGTAATTCATTTCTTGTAACCAAAGGTATGAAGCAGGGCAGTATTTTGTCGCCTACATTGTTTAATATATTTATCAATGATTTGCTTGTATCATTAGACAAATCTCCTGAGGGTGTCAGAGTTTTTGATCGTAAATATAATGCATGTGCGTATGCGGATGACATAACAATTTTTAGCTCTACTGTTACAGGACTTCAAGAGTTGGTTAATATTTGTGTTTCTTATGCTGACCAATGGCGTTTTAATTTCGGTGTACGTAAAACTCAGTTCACTACTCTTGGTAAAAACATTTTAAAAAATGACCCAGTGTTGTATATCAAAGATGATCTAATCAAACACAAAACAGATATAGAACTTCTGGGTGTCTGTATGGACTCAAAGGGTGACTATTCAAGCCATGTTAGTAACAGAATAAGTGCATGTAGAAAAGGTATTTATGCATTAGCGCCCTCTGGTATGTTTTATCCTGGATTGTGTACAGAAGCTAAAGTGTATCTCTGGAGGTCGGTTAGAGCTCCTTTACTGTTTTATTCAATGGATTGTATACCTTTAAACAATAATCATATTAAACAACTATATTCAGCACAGGGTTGTACTATTAAAATGTATTAGGCTTTAGTAAACGTAATCGTCATACCTCACTACTCAGTGCTTTACAAATTGAATCTGCTGAGACATAATATTATGTGGCTAGAACAACTAGTTCCTTTTATAGAAGGGTTTTCAATGTTGATACTCCATTGTTGGATCTCCGGTGTTCTGCATTAGCAAATTATATGTTATCAGGTAAAACTGTCAAAAATACTATAATCGAAAAACTTGTTAACTTAGGTATATCACCTGTCAAGGCAGCATTTTCAAAATGTGTTACTGAATCATACTATGATCAGAATGATGGTGTTCTTGATTCTCTAAAGTATCTATTATTTTATGAGAATTTTATAAAGCCTTGGGCTGCTGAACATGTACTCGGTAATCTTTTGACAAAAGCTTCTTAGCGATGTATGTTTTTATTCCATTATGAGTCAACATGTACAAATATGTTTATTGTTTATACAAATCTGTTGTTTTGCCTTTTCCCCTTTTTTGGGGGCTGAATGAATAAAATAAAATAAATAAAATACTCTTTATAAAAGCAGCGGACTGGGTGATTTTTTAGGTCCTTTTTTGAGCATGTTTGGAAAATTCATCGCGCAGGACACATGCACGACTTATTTAACCTGCCGCAGCTGTTACATACTAATCAAAATTCTTCTCTGATACTCCCCTTTGGATATGACTCGATAGAATCAGTAGTTTATAGCAGGCATTTTGTTTTTAACAGTGAATTGTTAGCTATGCATCACATTCAGGTCAGTTTGAGTGTATTTTGTGATGTGTCACTACCAATTATGCCACGGGGGAACTGTGTTTTTCTTGGGAATTATAACGAAAAGTCATTTTGCAAAATTGTTTACTTTTACTGGCTGAAAACACAAATATTGAAATTCCACTCTCGATATTCTGTCTAGGCATTCAGGATATAGGACAGTCTCTCACTTACTGACTTTTTGTACTCTACAAAAGAGGGTTGATCTGTAAACAGTACCAGTTAGACACTCCTGGCTTTGTCTCACTGTGCCTGCCGTTTCACTGTGCCCCGCACACCCCTACTGAATGACAAATTTACACTTCATTTCAAAATATTTGATAGGGCATGTTGTGTAGTCATTGATGGCCATTGGCCACCAACAGCTTTACTGTAAGCACTCGTTTTTCGTCTACTGTAATAGTTTGAACTATGTGTGCAGAATAGTTTCAATTTAGAAGTACGGTATTAGCTTTACATTTCATCCTAACAGGTAGATTGTTGTCTTTGCACAGTGGAGCAGCTGAACAATGAGGCGAATAAGATGTGCTTTTTTATTAAGCAGCTGATTCAATCAGTGTGTTTTATATGAAGAGGAAATTGAGAGACTACACCTGAAAGAGGTTCATATAAGTCTACGCTAAAATTGGAACTGGAACTCTGCTATACATGTTTCAAGACAAATACCAAATACATTGTATATACATATACTTTTTTTTACATACACTTATACCAAAGACACCGTCTTCGCTTACACACAGGTATAGTTATAGCAGTTATAACTGAACATACATCAAAGAAAATTCAATAAGTTAGCTACAACAAATTTCAGTTAAAAGTTTAGAACGTTCATTATTTGAAAATATGAGTTTCAACCCATTGTCAAAGATATCTTTTACAAGTTGAACACTGCACACATCAGCACCTTGGGGCTCAGTAAATGGAAGTTTGGCCATCGTCAAAAGTTTAGTGATGGAGACTCAAAACTTTGAATAGCCCAATGGGGTAGAATGGTATCAGTCATAAATATTATTTCTCCAGCTGTAAAAAAAATTGCAAAAATATTGAACATCAATTGACCAAATTAGGAGATGACAGCAAGATAGAAGTCACATCATGAATCACAATGAAGAGAGGAGGCAACATTGTTTGAATTGTTTAAAAGTCATCATAAAAACATATGTTGCCTCATGCATGTCAAGTGGATAACCTTGTTTACCTTTGTGTAAATATCCATTATAAAAGGTCAACACCCTTCCTCAGGGATTAAGTGCACATGTTACAAAATATTCAATACTAATGGATAGGCCTATTATTTATATATGGTTCATGTCATAAAACCAAGTAAACGCATTGTATAATCAATGAACATTTGTTGAATATTCAGAAAAGTTCTCTTTTTGTATGATTAAACTAATGTGTACTCAGTGTTTTCAGCAACAATCTGTGAAATATAAAAAAAAATGTTGCAAAACAAAGCAAAATATTTAGAGACAAAGTTGTAAGTGCAGAAATATTGATATATTTACATTTCCTGCCCAAACATGTGTCGTAAAAATGTTTTTAACAGACAAGGAAAGATGAGTGATACAGTTCTTCAATACACTATAGCAGCAATTCTTCATTGCAGAAAATAACCACATGCCTCTTTAATGATAAGCATTCCAAGGTCCAGAAATTAAGTGATGCACTTAGCGGCAAATGGCCATTTGTGACATCAACATAGCTTTCCACACAGACAAATATCTGCAGCCAAAAACCTAGCCTTCTTAGAAAAATTTGTAAACAAAAGACAGGTTTGAATAGCAGGACAGCATTCTGTGGGATTTCTATGCTGGCCTGCAACCAGAATCAACATTTTACTTGTTATGATGCAAGTCTCATATTGGTTACTTTGTTAAAAGGCTGATATAAGGCAAGGCAGGAAATGGAGGCCTCAAGAGAACATTCCTCCTTCTTCTGCTGTTCTTAAATATGCATAATCAAGTTACTTTTAAATTCCTCCGATTTCTGCCCTGCTCTTAAGTGTCGATTAAAGATTCCACAATATTTGGATTCACATTGGTGTAAAGATTTTTTTTCCAATGCAATGCCATTGCCATGTGTATTGGTGGCTGAGTGGTTCGACGATATCCTTCTAAATTTGAGGTCCACGGTTGGATTCGAAGGATATCAATAATTGACTGTCAAATTTAAGTACTGACAAGGAGCCATATGGTGATAGACATGCTGCAAAGTTGCCAAACAAACAGAACTCAGTTGCTTCAAACTCCTACCTCATCTTTCGATGTGCTTTTGTTGCCATTGTTAGCTGCATCGACATTGATTTCGAAGACCTCGGTTTGCATCAAAACAAAAATTGTCATTTTTGTTGCCAATTCTATTCTTTGAAGTCTTCTTGATTTGTCTTTAGAAACAAAACAAAGCCAACCTTATATTTGTGATGGTTGTACACTGTTGCCTCAATGCCATGCAACCTAGGTAAAGCTATTATGTCAGCTGACTTTTAAAAACTCCTACTATATATTCTATTTGTAACTAACATATTCTACAAAGAAAAGTTTGATTATATAACTATTCCAGAAGCAATTAAAGTGTAATAAAGTGTGTTTTGTACTCCACAAGACCCCTGTATTGCTTAATTTGTCAACAAAATGTTGTCCAGGATTTATACGGTGTTAAAAACTGTTTGTTTACACATTTAAAGGAATTTGTAAATTGGCTTAGAATGACAATCACGAAAAGCTGACAGTTAGAATAAGGGGCCGACCAGATGATCTCTGTGGGGCTACCGATTTTTGGAGAAAAGAAAATTGGTTTCCCACTTGACACTGAAAGAAAAAGTTTGTTCAGCACATGAAAAAAATAAAGTTTGTTTCCACCTGTAGTTAGGGTACCGTAATGTTAAAATTGTGAAAAAAAGTTTGTCGCTCATCTCCCCAAATTATCATCTGGTTGGCCCCAAAGTTAAATATGGCTCTAATCCTTCTTTTAAGCAACTCTTAAAATGGGAGCCAATGTAGCCTTTTCAAAAGAAAAAAATCTTCCTCACGATTTCATTGTGTCTGACTCAGTCTTCTGATTTAGGAATATAAAATTCTGAAATAATACCAATTATATATATACATTTTTGCCAGAAAAACAAGCATATATATCTGGAAACGAAAAAACTGACCTTTAAATATTTAATTTATTTTGAAGACTGCAATCTATGGTTTCATCCTCAATCTTTGAAAATTGAAAAAGTGGCAATATTTGCATCTGGCCTTTTTGTACAATCTTTTATTATCCTATAGTCAAACTAGGGCATCTCAAGTTTTTGCTTACTTAGTCATTTCCATAATCCGGACAGAACCGTTGATTATGTAAGCCCACAACGGAAATTAATGCTCCACAAAAGGAAGCAAAGGCTTGCAGGGCAGGAAGAGAGCCTTCCATTAAAAACTCTGGGAGGCAGTCCTCAAGCTTTCAAAATTTAATTAAGGGGGCCACAATTTAATCTTAAAGGGGGGGGGCTTGAATTTCTTTTTAAATAAATAATTTCTTGCTCGGTATTGGCGAAATAAATAAATCATTTTTAGGCAGTTTTGAAATTAATAATTTCTCGAGGGGCTATTTCTTAATAATGTGATGCCTGATTTGGGACTGAATATTCAGGGACTTCGCACGCTTGAAATAAATAATTATGGCTGCCGTTACCAAAAAATATATAATTTCTCACCGAGGAAAACTCAACTCCCACTGATTATTAAATGGTGCCCCTAAACAGACTGGTCGCTGTATTGTTACAGCTGAAGAATGACAAGTGCTTACCGAGTATCACTGACATGACCCTTGAGAGGCTATATCCCTCTTTATTCCATGATGACTCGCACACAATTTAATTTAACCTCACTTTTACTGAGTCACAACACTCATCAATGAGGTCACAAGTTACTCAATGACAATTTGACAGTTAATGTCAAGGCAATGGATAGCGCCCAGTCTGGTGAAAATGAGAACTGCATGCTGCTGCCACCTGGCACAAAAGTTGATTTTGTATGCTACATCATTGCTGTCCCAAGAAATAGTTTTATTTCATTGCACAATGCACATTCACAAAATTTCTATTCAACATTGATTTATACCAGAGTCAGACTCGGCAATCACATTCTCTAAGGAATTAGACAAGGCCATCAGCACACTCAGAAACAGCCCCATAGTCTTCCAGACAAAATTGTGTGTGTTTCTCTGATTGAAATGATGTGGACGCTCGCAGGAGCTCGCGGAATAGCACACTAATCACTAGGTGGCAACACAAGACAGCATATGTTCTGATCTGTGGCAATGCAAGAGCAGTCCACTTGTAGACAGGATATTGCCTGTTGTGAGGTCATCCATAACCACTAACAGCTGAATGTAAGAACACGTCTTGTTTCGACTATAAAGTTGCTTAGAAATTATGTCTCAATGGTAGCTGGCAGCAGGTCACATTGGGAAACATGGCACAAGTCGGCTCATTTTCTGGACATACCATGAGCAGTTAGGATTTCTCAATGCCCATATATATGAGTTTGATACATCACAACGAACAATAAACTGTTATGAATTGCTATCCTGATAACCACGATCAGTGGTGGCTGAGATATTAGTATTTTGGTGCAATAGTCATGTTCAGGGCTCATTGGCACACTGAAAACGGGGCACATTGGGATGCACTTTATATGGAAGAATGTAAGTGTCCAATTCAACTGAATGTCCTTGGACAGCACAATAGGTGTACAGACCAGTGGCGGATCCGGACACGGTCATCTAGGGGCGTGTTTCGGCATTCGCGAGCCAGCTTCGCAGCGTATTTTCTTCAAAATACTGTTATTAATCTCAGTGGTCTGGGGGGGGGGGCTAGAGGGCCTCCACTGCAGACCACAGTGAATTAAGGCATGGAGAACAGATTTATCGCAAAACATTGTGTGTTATTTACATTGATGACCACACCCAGGACAGTTTATGTGAAAGGTTTTGAACGGTTTAAGTTATTGAATATTGGCACTCCAATGTATTTTTGCACTGAATGTCATCTTGGGTACTTCTTATATTTAATATCTAATGCATACAGATCATTGAAATTGTTTTCAATAGATGTCCCAATGTGCCCCAGGGTTAGGGCACAATGGGACAGATATGATCACACATCACATTTTGCTGTCTGGCTGTGAAAAGAGTAGCTGTAGCTCAGTCTCTTATGCCTAGGATTTAAGCTGAACAGCATAGGTGATATTCATGCAAACTTCCAAGTGTTTTCAGCATTGAGCATAATTAGTAGATGTGCTAGAAGCGTCCCAATATGCCCCAGTTGCCCCTATTGTGGTTGTTTGGAACTTTTCTCAATTGATATGAACAGCCTGCAAGGACCATTTATAAGAACATAAAACGAGCTTATCATTTTTTAAATTAAACAATTTGAGAAAGATAAGACATAAGACATAAGACATAAGATTGTTTATTTGCTATAGACATACCATAGAATTTGTGTGTGATCATTGTTATTGAGAATGCTCATATTATAGGAGACATACTTAAAATGTATATGGGCTCCTTGCCAAGGAGGTCATTAAAATATAATATTTCCTGCATCTGGTCATGAAATAAAAGTCCATAACCAGACATTTCTATTGAACAGGATATGAATATATCATAATAAGGTCAGAATATTGGTATTATAGCTTCCGGTTTTGTTAAAAACTTCAATGATACCTTTTGAAGTTGTTGTTGGATAATATTATAGATTTCCTCTTAATATAGAATAATCAACAACACAGAGAAATGTCACAAATTCGATCACCTGTTGCAAAATATATTTGTAAATTGTGCCATCAAAGGTCTTTTGCTTTTTGTCTTAAAATGTCTATGAAACAAGAAATAAAAAAGAACTGTTTGTCTCAAGGCATTTACATAAAAAAAATCTATGAATGAGATGTAGATAGGCCAAATGTTGAAAGAAATCAACAATTGTGTGTTTGCATATTTATATATAGTAATCATTATAAAATATACAATTTTGACATTAATACTTTTATATTTTATGTATGCCCCAGCCTGGCACTGAACCCTGGCCTGTTGTGGTGGAAGGCAGGACGCTATCCATTACATTTGTGCCTGGCATTCTAGTGCTTTACCATGCAAAATCGTTTGTGGCTTACACAAGTTTAAAGGTTTAATGGTTTTTTTAGCTAATTGGGAAACAAAAGTAACTTAATTATAAAAATCACATTTTCATCCCAAATTGATTCGCCTTAATATTGAATTCTTGCATGCATTGCATTCACAATCGAGTGAAACACATGAATCAAATGTCAATGCTTAAAAACTCCTGAACGCACGCAGAAACTTATGATACTCTTTTGCTGAGGAATGAGGATATCAGATGCCATCTCCAAAAAAAAAAGGAAATCTGGGACAATGGACCTAGAAACCTTTGAAGGGAATTAAAAGCATAATGCCATTTTAATGTGGTGCAATAGTTGTTGTCAACAGTAATTCGAAAAAGACAAAATTGAAACCTATCTATGTAAATATATTGGATGCTTGTTTAAAATAAACATAGTTGTTAAAAAACTGTTTTAACAGCAACTGGACTTGCAAAAAATTTCTCTCTGTTTATGACCCAAAAAGTTCCACTTGAGTGCAACCTTGGGAAATTATACAGTCTTCTTCTCAGTGTCGGCCTATGATGAAATATTTAGTCAATAATTACAGGTGCAATGTGTCTTTATAATTTCCTTTTCAAATTACATATATATATATATATGTTGAGGACATTTCAGAATGGTTTTAACAACACTTATCTGTATATGAGTATACAACAGTCATTCCACTCACACTTAAATTACATGTTTTACCCTGAGAATTTCCCTATTAGTACTCTGTGTGATTATTCTGAACTCCACCTGCCACATAGATAATGTGCTCTGATGTTTTAGTAATCGAGATGGATCTTTTAAACCAGAAAAAAAAAATCCCTTGCTTTTAACATTTGGTTGATTGTGATAATATCTGAGTGAAAGGCCTGTGATATCATCAGAAAAATTATCCTGCAAATTGTAATTAGACATTTATAAATTACCTGCTAATGGTCGCTATGGACCTTTCCCATGAATTTTATTTATTTATTTATGCATAAAAAGTATTTATACAGGATAAAATACTCAGCAAGGAATAACTGTTTTGCAGTATTGTCCAGTGTAAAAGAGAAAAAAAAAAGACGAATAACTAAAACAAAAATTATTAAGAAGAACATAAAGAAGGATTTGACCAAAAAAATTACAAAAAAGAAAGAAGATCTCTACAAAATTTCAAGGTAGCATTCATAAAATAATAGTTGGTTTTATATTGAAAGTTACACAGACTTCATGAAGACCTTTAAAATAACAACAACGATATACTTTATTCAGTAAAAAAAAAAGAATCTTTCTTTGTCATAGATAGTACATATGAATAAATGATATAAATCAATCCATATAAATAATTATTAAATACACACATGGTTAACATGATACTGTAGCTGGTGGATACAATTTAATTTATTTAGATTTAACATAATTTAGATATTTTATGCTTGATGGTAAAATTTCAAATTTTACTGTGTGCCAATAAGTGCTTCTTGTGCATGTTAGAAGTTTGAACTATGTGTGCAGAATAGTTTCAAATTATAGGTATTAGCTTTACTTTTCAGTTATAACAGGTAGATTGTGGTCTTTGCACAGTGGAGCAGCAGAACAATCAGGCGGATAAGATGTGATTTTTTTAATTAAGCAGCTGATTCAATCAGTGTGTTATATGTGAAGAGGAAATTGAAAGACTACACCTGAATGAGGTTCAAATAAGTCTACACTGAAATTATGACTAGTATTCTACTATACATGTTTCAAGACAAATACCAAGAAAGAAAGTGCTTCCTGTAAAATACATTGCATATATATATTAGGGTGATGCAGATTGCACAAAAAAAAAACTTTGAATTTTCAATGGGGCACCCCTCAAATATGTTCCAATATATAAAAAAAAAATTCAGTAAAAATTTGGGCCGAATCATATACTGATTTTTTTTTTCATATATTGGAACAACTTCAGGGGGTGCCCCATTAACATTTCAATACTTCACTTTTTTGCATCACCCTAATATATTTACTCCTGCTCATAAATATGGAATACTTTTTTGAAAAAAAAAGTTGTCAAATCAATGTACATTTCAGATTGTGAATGTAAGCAAGGTTCATTGTAAAGGTCGAGACATCTTCCCTGATCACTCTTCGAAAGCCTTAACAACATTTTTAGCAAGAATTTTTAATACTTGGTTTAATGCACCTTGCCCAAACCCCCCCCCCCCAATTTTAATATTTCGTGCTGCATTTCCAAAGTCCAAAATTGAAAATAATATATAGGGGAGACCGGGGCTGGTTGTCACAGGGGCAGGTTGTCACACTAACGGGGCAGGTTGTCACACTAACGGGGCAGGTTGTCACACTTTTGGGGCAGGTTGTCACGCTTTCGGGGGCAGGTTGTCACACTTTCGGGGCAGGTTGTCACACTTCCCCGAGTACTGAATTTAAAAAAGACGTCCAATATGACATCAAGATTTCGAATGACAAAGGTATATATTCACCAGATAGATTTAAGTTATTCCTGTACTGACTTTCATATACAATGGCAGTGCCCCTACTTGCTTTAAATAGAAATAGAGCATGTTTAAATTCTACACAGTGGGACAACCTGCCCCTGTGACAACCAGCCCCGGTCTCCCCTATATTTGGTCATACTAAACCTTGGAGAATGAGAATCACTGCATTCCACTTAAGAAAACGTCTTGCGGTGACATCAATGGATGGATGGATGATTGGGGCTTTACGTCCTGTATTTATGCACTTCCTAGGCTAATTAGGACAGGAGGAGGACATGGCAATGAGGCAAAGGATGATTGAAAGAGCCATCCAACATAGACCCCCTGGCAAGAGCTGGATTCGTACCTTGGACCGGCGACATCAATGATACCTTTGAATAGCCCAATGGGGTAGAATGGTATTAGTCATGAATATTATTTCTCCACCTGTAAAAATAATTTGCAAAAATGTTAACCCTGCATCAATTGACCAAATTAGGAGATGACAGCAAGATAGAAGTCACATCATGAATCACACTGAAGAGACGAGACAACATTTATTTAAATTTGTTTTAATGTCATCATAAAAACATATGTTGCCTCATGCACGTCAAGTGGATAACCTTGTTTACCTTTGTCTGTGCAAATATCCATTAGAGTAGCGCGGGCAAGCTGCCCCCCTTAACTTCGAGGAGCGATTTGACCTACTTTTTGCGGTCGATTATTTGAATGCTTATGCTGTCAGGAAGGGTTCACTTAACTCTACTTATAACTAGTGAAACGAATGTCTACCAATTCTAATAAAGGAGTTACGGCCCTTTTTGTAAAAAAAATTAAAATGGCCTTCTTACCCCACCCATCGGGCAAGAAGCCCCCCTACTATAATCCTATGGAAATTTTTTTGCGAGCGAATTCAGCTTGAAAGTTATTTCTTGGGGTTCTTCTATCATTTCTAAGGCATTCTATTCACTTTTTCTGAATTTCAGAATTTTTCTGTTCATACATTTATTTTTTAATATTTTTTGCCCTTTTTCAATTTTGGCCAAAATTTTTTCTATTTCAATTAGCTATTCTATCAAGATTTAAGGTAAAGTACACATTATTAAATGGTTCCTGAAGCAGCTTCGAGGCTTCAGTGAAGGGGGCCCCATGCCCCATACCATGTGGGGCCTCTCGCCCCAAACCCACATATTTTAATTTGACCTCTATATTTTGAGCTAAAATGCAAAAAACATGATCCAAATCATATTTATGTGATGGTCATAAAGTGAAGCAATGCAGATATCCATTATACTTATAAAAATTTCCAAAGTTATTTCTGACAACCACTTTCAAGGAATTAATCAAAGTTACAAAAACCATGCACCTTTTTTTGTTTCTTTAATTACGACTATGGTTTGATGCTGAATGCCTTGAAAATTGTGACGTCACCTAAAAAGCTTCTAGCTTCAATCCTATCAATAAGAAAAAGCACCAAAAATATAAGTTTAGAAATAACCCTGGGGGGGCTTCTCACCTAACCCGGGCTTCTTGCCCCGACCCACTCTATAAAAGGTCAACCCCCTTGCTCAGGGATTAAGTATACACATGTTACAAAACATTCAATACTAATGGATAGGCCTATTATTTATATATGGCTCCTGTCATAAAACCAAGTAAACTTATTGTATAATCAATGAACATTTGTTGAATATTCAGAAAAGTTCACTTTTTGTATGATTAAACTAATGTGCACTCAGTGTTTTCAGCAACAATCTGTAAAATAAATAAAAAATGTTGCAAAACAAAGCAAAATATTTAGAGTCAAAGTTGTAAGTGCAGAAATATTGATATATTTACATTTCCTGTCCAAACATGTGTTGTAAAAATGTTCTTTTACAGACAAGGAAAGATGAGTGATACAGTTTTTCAATGCACTATAGCAGCAATTCTTCATTGCAGAAAATAACAACATGCCTCTTTAATGATAGTCATTCCAAGGTTCAAAAATTAAGTGATGCACTCGGCGGCAAATGTCCATTGCAACTGGAATCAACATTTTACTTGTTATGATGCAAATCTCATATTGGTTACTTTGTTAAAAGGCTTATATAAGGCAAGGCAGGAAATGGAGGCCTCAAAAGAACATTCCGCCTTCGTCTGCTGTTCTTAAATGTGCATGATCAAGTAACTCCATTTGCCTCCAATTTCTGCCCTGCTCTTGAGTCTCAACTAAACATTCCGCAATGTTGTGATGCACATTCGTGTGAATATTTTTTTCCCAGTGCAATGCCATTCATGAGTGGTTCGATGCAATCCTTGTAATTTTGAGGTCCACAGTTGGATTCCACTGAATGGCAATACTTGACAGATAGATTTAGACACTGACAGGGAGCCATATGGTGATAGACATGCTGTAAAGTTGCCAAGCAAATGGAACGCAGTTAGGCTTCAAACTCCTGTGTACCTCATCTTTCGATGTGCTTAAAATTGTTGCTATTGCTAGCTGCATCGACATTGATTTCGTAAACACTGAAGACCTCGGTTTGCATCAAAACAAAAATTGTCATTTTTGTTGCCAATTCTATTCTTTGAAGTCTTCTTGATTTGTCTTTAGAAACAAAACAAAGCCAACCTTATATTTGTGATGGTTTTACACTGTTGGCTCAATGCCAAGCAACCCAGGTAAAGCTATTATGTCAGCAGATTTGACCAACATTTAAAAACTCCTATTATATATTCTATTTGTATCTAAAATATTCTACAAAGAAAAGTTTGATTATATAACTATTCCAGAAGCAATTGAAGTGAAATAAAGTTCATTTTGTACTCCACAAGACCCCTGCATTGCTTAATTTGTCAACAAAATATTGTCCAGGTTTTTCACGGTGTTAAAAACTGTTTGTTTGCACATTTAAAGGAATTTGTGAATTGGCTTAGAATGACACTTATACGAAAAGCTGACAGTTAGAATAAGGGGCCGACCAGATGATCTGCTATCGATTTTTGGAGGAAAAAAAAGTTAGTTTCCCACTTGACACTGAAACAAAAAGTTTGTTCAGCACATGAAAAAAAAAAAAGTTTGTTTCCACCTGTAGTTAGGGTACTGCAATGTCAATGCTTGTCGCTCTTATCCCAAATTATCATCTGGTTGGCCCCAAAGTTAAATATGGCTCTAATCCTTCTTTCAAGCAACTCTTAAAATGGGAGCCAATGTAGCCTTAAGAACAAAATCTTCCTCACAATTTCATTGTGTCTGACTCAGTCTTCTGATTTAGGAATATAAAATTCTGAAATAATAC
This sequence comes from Platynereis dumerilii, assembly GCA_026936325.1. NCBI lineage: Eukaryota > Metazoa > Annelida > Polychaeta > Phyllodocida > Nereididae > Platynereis > Platynereis dumerilii. The sequence goes on along the minus strand of JAPTHN010000008.1, from coordinate 17,133,489 downwards.
CAATTATATACATTTTTGCCAGAAAAACCAAGATATATATCTGGAAACGAAAAAAACTAACCTTTAAATATTAATTTATTTTGAAGACTGCAATCTATGGTAAAATTCTCAATCTTTGAAAATTGAAAAAAGTTGGCAATATTTGCATCTGGCCTTTTTGTCCAATCTTTGATTATCCTAGTCAAACTAGGGCATCTCAAGTTCTTGCTTACTTACTCATTTCCACGATCCGGACATAACCCTTGATTATGTAAGCCCACAACGGAAATTAATGCTCCACAAAAGGAAGCAAAGGCTTGCAGTGCAGGAAGAGAGCCTTCCATTAAAAACTCTGGGAAAGCAGTCCTCAAGCTTTCAAAATTTAATTAAGGGGGCCACCATTTAATCTTGGAGGGGGGGCTTGGAGTTTTCTTTAAATAAATAATTTTCTTGCTCGGTTTTGGCGAAATAAATCAATTCTTTTTGGGCAGTCTTGAAATAAATAATTTCTCGAGGGGCTATTTCTTAATACAGTGATGTTTGATTTGGGATTGAATATTCAGGGAGTTCATTATGTCTCCGTTACCGTAAAATAATTATAATAAATTCTCACCAAGGAAAACTCCAAGCCCCCATTATTATCAAATGGTGTCCCCTAACCAGACAGGTCACCAGGGCTTTGGAGTCGGAGTCGGGAGTCGGAGTCGTGGAGTCGGAGGTTTTTGGGTGGAGTCGGAGTCGGAGTCGAACTTTCATTTTCAGGTGGAGTCGGAGTCGAAAATTAAAGTGGTGACTCCTGACTCCAAAAAATAATTAATATAATTTACAAAAACACAGTTTCAAAAGAAAATTATGTCTCAATGGTAGCGGTCAGCAGGTCACATTGGGAAACATGGCACAAGTCGGCTCATTTTCTGGACATACCATGAGCAGTTAGGCTTTCTCAATGCTCATATGAGTTTGATAAATCGCAACGAACAGTAAACTGTTATAATTGCTCTCCTGATAAACACACTCAGTGGTTGCTGAGATATTAGTGTTCTGGTGCAATAGTCATGTTGGGGCCTCGGGGCTCATTGGAACGCTGAAAACGGGGCACATTGGGATACACTTTACAGTATATGGAAGAATGTAAGTGTCCAATTCAACTGAATGTCCTTGGACAGCACAATAGGTGTACAGACCAGTGGCGGATCCGGACACGGTCATCTAGGGGCGTGTTTCGGCATTTGCGAGCCCGCTTCGCAGCGTATAATCTTAAAAATACTGTTATTAATATCTGTGGTCTGGGGGGGGTGGCCCGTGCTCCCTAGGCTTCCCCCCTGTATCCGCCACTGCAGACCACGGTGAATTGAGGCATAGTGAACAGATTTATGGCAAAACATTGTGTGTTACTGTCTTTGATGACCGCACCAGGACAGTTTATGTGAAATGTTTTGAACTGTTTAAGTTACTATTGGCACTACAATGTATTTTTGCACTGTATGTTATCTTGGGTACTTCTTATATTTTATACCTACTGCACATAAGGCTTTGAAATTGTTTTTGATAGATGCCCCGATGTGGCCCTGGGTTAATGGGACAGTAATGATCACGTCACACTTTGCTGTCTGGCTGCAAAAAGAGTAACCGTAGCTAAATTCCTTATGCCTAGGATTTAAGCTCAACAGTATAGGTGATATTCATGCAAACCTCCAAGTGTTCTCAGCATTGACCATAATTAGTAGATGTTCTAGAGGAGTCCCAATGTGCCCCATTTGCCCAATCGTGGTTGTTTGGAACTTTCGTAATTGCTTTGAACAACCTTCAGGGCCTTTAACAGGAGAAAAAATTAGCTTATTCTTTTAAAACAATCTGGAAAAGCTGATCCCTATTATTTGAAATGCTCATATTAAAGGTGAAATACTTAAATATTGGGCCCCTTGCCAAGGCAGTCATTAAAATATAATCTATCCTGCATCTGGTCATGAAATAAAAGTCCATAGCCAGACATTTCTATTGGACAGGATATGAATATCATAATAAGGTCAGAATATTGGTATTATAGCTCTTGGTTTTGTTAAAAGCTTGAACAATAATACCTTTTGAAGTTGTTGTTGTATAATATTATAGATTTCCTCTTAATACAGAATTATCAACAACACAGAGAAATGTCACAAATTCGATCACTTGTTTAAAATTTGCAAAGAATATTTGTAAATAGTGCCAACAAAGGTCTTTTGCGTTTTGTCTTAAAATGTCTATGAAACAAGAAATTGTAAAAAAAGAAAGATAAATGGTTTTAAATTTTCAAAGCAGTCACTGTGTATGTCTCTAGGTATTTACATGAAAAAAGCTCTGAGTGAAATATAGATAATGTTGAACGAAATAAACAATCGTGTGTAGGTACATGCATATTTTATAGAGTACTCAATACTACTCTATCACTACATATAATATGCGATTTTGACATCCATACTTTAATATCTTTTGTCTGCCCAAGCTTGGCACTGGACCTTAACCAGTGGGGGTGGAAGGCAGGATGACTGGGGCAGTTGCGCCTGGCATTCTAGTGCCTCTACCATGCAAGGTCCTTTGTAGATAACATAATTAAACTGGTTTAGGGATTCTTTTATAACTAATTTGGTAACAAAAAGTAATTTTACTGTAGGGCTGAATATAACTTTTTTAAAACCATAATGACCTTATTTGATTAGGCTTTGACAAATGAGCAGAAACACCTGCATCCAATGTCTATCTTTAGAAACTCCTGAACCCACACAGAAACTGATGATATCTACTCTATTGCTGGGGATCTCAGATGCTATCTCAAAAAATAATAAAATTAAATCTGACATAATGGACATAAAACATTTTAAGGGATTTAAAAGCATAATTTGATACAATAGCTCTTGTCAACAGTAATTAGAAAACGACAAAATTGAAACCTATCTATGTAAATATATTGGATGCTTGTTTAAAATAAACATAATTAAAAAACTATTTTAAAAGCAATTGGACATTTCTCTCTGTTTATGACCCAAAAAGTTCCACTTGAGTGCAACCATGGGAAATTATACAGTCTTCTTCTCAGTGTAGGCCTATGATGAAATATTTAGTCAATAATTACAGGTGCAATGTGTCTTTATAATTTCCTTTTCAAATTATATCTATATATTGAGGACATTTCAGAATTATTTTAAAGACACTTATCTGTACGAGTTTACAATAATTATCCTACTCACACTAAAATTACATGTTTTACCCTGAGAATTTCCCATTGTCTGATTATTCTGAACTCCACCTGCTGCATAGATAATGTGCTCTGATATTTTAGTAATCGAGATGGATCTTTTAAACCTGAAAAAAATAATACATTGCTTTTAACATTTGGTTGATTGATAATATCTGAGTGAAAGGCCTGTGATATCATCAGAAAAATTATCCTGCAAATTGTAATTAGACATTTATAAATTGCCTGCTAATGGTCGCTATGGACCGTTCCCATGAATTTTAGTTATTTATTTATGCATAAAACATATTTATACAGGGTAAAATACTCAGCATGAAATGACTGTTTTACGATATTATCCAGTGTAAAAGAAAAAAAGAAGGATTTAAAAAACAATTATAAAGAATATAAAGAAAGATTTAAAAACAGGATAAAATGGATCTATACAAAATGTAAAAGTAACATTCACAAAATAATAGTTGCTTTTAGATTGAAATTTACACAGACTTCCTAGACTTTTAAACTCTCTAGTCATTCACAGTTGCCTAAAAGATTTTTTATGGATTCTTATCTTTTTAAATTGATTTTCTTTATACTTCTTCTTGATGTTTTCATCACTGTTCTTGCTCACTCACATCAGATATCCAGGGTAGGAGAAGAGGGGGTGTTGCTTGATTTAAAAATTGATTTAAAAATAAAGATGAAATAATTTGTCTCCTACTTTAAGTGAAATTAATAATTTCTCTCCGGACAGTGTTTAATTGTAAGTTAAAAAATTGCTATGTTGTGAATTTCTTAAAACGGCAAAAATTGTATTAAGGAGAAGCTCAAAGTAAAAAAGTTCATCAACTATCTGAAATAGGTAATTTTCTGCAGAGGAAATTTTAATGCAACCCCCCACCCCAATCAAAATTTAATGGTCACCCTTTCATAAATTGTAAAACAGCATCCCTCATTTCTTTACTATCAACTTGGCCTCTTGATGTCACTTATTGAAGATTGACAATATCCTATGTCTGTGTATGCCAGTTATTGTTTATCACTTTATTATCAGAGCAGTTCATACATGTATGCAGCAGCACAATGTGGAGTCAACAGTCAATAAACAAACTGTTCAACAAAATTTAGACATGCACCTGAATGTGAGGATGAGAGAGATAACAGGTAGCTGTTAATTGGGTGGAAAAACCAGGTTGCAAGATAAAATCATTTTTAAATCGACTACATATAGCTAACAAATGCAATGAAACCCATCTTGGACTAATTTTGTCCGTGCTTTTGAATGATGTCTACCGGTACTGCAAAACCGGTTAAAAACAATGCAATATCATCGGTAAAAATTGAATAATAAAATATGGACAATTATAATTGATGCACTTAGCCACAGCTGCAATGTAATGTTAATCTAAACATAATTTTACCATTAGCTTTTGGAGTACCAAGAATTTTACCACAAGCTTTAAAGTTTCATGAACTCAACCATGCAACATCGCGATATTATGAAAATTACACTTTTGGCTCAGTGCCTAAATTCCTGCATTCTTCATAATATAGACCAAAACAAAGGAAAAACAACTAACAATCTATAAAATCCTTTTAACCATTCTGTTTGCAATTACGCCATTCCAGTAGTGGATCCAGAGGGGGGGAGGGTTTAGGGGGTTCAATACCCCCCTCCCCCGGGGCCTGTTGAATTTAGTGTAATAAAAAATCCCAAATTTTTGATACATTTCCATTTGTAAATGCCCCCCCCCCACCTCCAACATTTTCTGAATCCACCCCTGATTTCATTCTTGGGCAACCAAAACGGTGACTGGAGCTGTCATATATTAACAAGACTTAGCTGTTGGCAAGCTGTTTAATGACTGACTTATATGCATAGAAAGTGTCTGTCTTAGAATGAGGCTGAGTTACATGATATCAGAATGAGGCTGTAGCACGGCACCAGAATGAGGCTGTAACATGACGTCATATCAATCTTCCCTCACAAATAAAATTTTAAATGTAAATGATAAATTCTGTGATGATAAATATCGAAATAAATATAGAATATCAAATGTAGTGAAAATCAATTACGAAATTTTGAAAACAAATATATATAATAAAATAACTATTATAATTTATAATATTCTAAGTATTTCGGAGGTTGCTTCTTTCTGTTCGATCTTCTTGGCAAAATGACATCAGCTTCAGAATGTGTGTCAACCTCGGCTTCATTTGGAGAAGGTGATTCAGAATCTTGGAATGCTTCTACTTCAGATGATGTTGGAGTTTCTGGTATATCAGCAACAGCAACTTCAGGAATAGCATCTGCTTGAATGGGTACCTCTTTCATTGTCTGCCTTCTGTTCATGATTAAATCAAAATTGATGTCTGTGTCAGCTGAATAGGCTGGCTCCTCCAGAAGCTGACCATCAAGACTTCTTAGCTGATCGATATGTCTTTTCCATATCAAGTCTCCAACTTGTATAGTATAAGTACATGGACTGAGCTACCTAGTAACAACACTGCTGATCAAGGTCTCTTTCTTCTGACGATAATCATGTGCCAGGACCGGTTCTCCAACTTCAATAATACGACAAGACTTCTTTGGAGAAGATTGTCGCTCAATACGAAGACCAATATACGGATGAACTGCATCGAATCTGGTACGAATATCCAAACATAAGTTCTGCTGGTGTTCTTCTTGTCATGGTGTGTGGAGTGGTTCTGTATGTAAGCAGGAACTCCGTAATCTTCAAATTCCTTGAAAGTTTGAGGCTTCTCCTGGCTTTCATTGCCTTCTTGAAAGTTTGAACAAAACATTCAGCTTCCCCATTTGTACTTGGAAGAAAAAGGTGCAGCTTTCAAGTGCTTGATATTATTCAACTTCAGGAATTCCTCAAAAACATCAAATGTGAATTGGGGTCCATTGTCAGACACCAATTCCAGTGGTACTCCATGTTGTGCAAACACCCATCTCAAAGTTTCTATAAATATATATATAATCATGCCATTTCTTGGGAATTATGGTTCTGGTTCCCAACAACAAACATCCTTCTTCTACAGACAATTCCAACCATCGATTGAAGTAAGGCTGCAATTCAAGACTGAGATCCAAGCGTTCTGGCCAACCAGTCTGTGTGAGGTAAAGTACCTTAGCCAGTGTAGCATCCTTTCCAATTTCTTTGCTAATAGCTTTCGCCGTAATTGGTGGTGCCCTTGGTTGTAATTCCTGACATATTTGACCATTAAACCATCTGGCTGCTCCATGCTGTTGAGAGGTAATCTTGAAAGTGCATCAGCATGGCCATTTTTTTCCGCAGGTTTATGCTTCAATTCATAATCATATGCAGATAATTCAATAGCCCATCTGTGGATTCTAGCTGCAGCAAGGACTGGAATTCCTTTTTTAGGACTAAAAATGAAGCTCAATTGTTTGTTGTCAGTAACTAAGATAAATTTTCTGCTAAACAAATATTGGTGAAAACTCTTCAGTCCAAAAATAATGGCTAAACCTTCTCTTTCCAGTTGGGTACAGTTTCTTTCAATGGTAGTTAAGGTGCGTGATGCATATGCAACAGGTTGTTCCCCCTTTTCTGTCACTTGAGATATTACCGCTCCAAGCCCGACTGGAGATGCATCCACAGCTAGAGTCACTCGTTTAGTGGGATCATAATGTACCAATACTGTGGCTTTGAAAGTAAGTTTTCTTTTTAGGCAGTTGAAAAAAGCTTCTTCTGTCTCAGATTTCCATTTCCACTTCTGATCTTTCCGAAGTAACAAGGGTAGATGGCATAAATTTGACATATTGGGAATATGTTTCCGGTAGTGGTTCACTAAACCAAGAAATGCCTGTAATTCTGCACGATTCTTTGGTTGGGGAGCACAACGCACTGCTTCAGTTCCTCTTGAATCCATTTTAATGCCTTCTTTGTCAATGACAAAACCTAAGTAGGTCACAGTTGGGGCCATAAATTTACATTTGTCATACCGGAGACTCACATTAGCCTGTCGTAGTCTTGATAGAACCTTTTCTAAATTTTCAAGATGTTCAATATCATTTCTTCCAGTGACTATGATATCATCCAGATAACATCCCACATTCAGTCCTTGAAGGATCTTATCCATCGTTGCTTGAAACAAAGCTGTGGCTGAAGAAATACCAAATGGCATTCGGGTATATGTAAATAGCCCTAGATGTGTATTAATTTCAACATATTTCTTGGAATCTTCATTCAGTTCAACTTGTTGGTATGCATTTGACAAATCCAATTTCGAGAACTTTTCACCTCCATTCAACCTTTTAAATAGTTCCTCGGGTCTTGGCATGGGATGTTCAGGTATTTTCAACACCTAGCTGATTAATTGTCACTTTATAATCACCACATATCCTTATGTCACCATTGGGTTTGGGTACAGGGACAATCGGAGCTGCCCAATCACTGTACTTAATCTTCTCAACAATTCCTGCCTTTTGAAGTCGGTCAAGTTCCATTGCAATGCCTTCTTTCATAGCAAATGAAACAGGTCTGGGTTTGAAAAACTTGGGAACTGCATCAGATTTTATCACCAGTTTAGCTACAACATCTTTGATTTTGCCGAGACCTTCAGTGAAAATCTCTCTGTACTTGTGAATGATATCTTGCAGTTTACTGTTTATTGTTCGTGGCTTTGTATCAGTTTTCAAAGCACAAATATTCTCCCAATCAAGATGAATTTGGGACATCCAATTTCTTCCATATAAAGCTGGGCCCTTGGTATCAATGATGTAAAGTCTTAAATTCGGGATTGTTTGTTGTCCATATGTAACATCTACATTACATTTTCCCAGGACTGCTACTTTTTGCACCTGTAACAGTCTTTAGTAGGATATCTGATGGCTTTACTTTCAAGTGTGTGTGTGTGTGTGTTTTACGCCTCTGCAGCACCTTAGTGGGCTATATTGAGGCAGGCGATCGCCGTATGATGATGAGATGAGAAGACTGTGAGTCTGGAACATACCCTATTAATTCAGGGATGCCCAGGGTCTTTCAGTTGCCCCAGCATAGAATACTGGATACAACCCGCCTCCATTTAATGTCCCATGGGCTCGGACTAAAGTGAGTTCCCGGGGTGAGATTTGAACCCACACCCTCAAAGCCAGTGGACAATTACTTTCAAGTGAGGGAGCACTTCATCTTTCATGCATTTTGGAATCAATGTAACTGGTGCTCCAGTGTAAAGCTCCATGGTAATAGGCTTACCATTTAGCTTTAAATTGACAGTTATCTCAGGAGTCTTACTTGAAATTTTTCGAACATTTGAAAGACTTAATACCTTTTTTCTGTTTCCTCATCAGAGTCAGAAAAAGAATTTGAACTGTCTTCACTGTCAAGTACACTTTTCATTTTGGAAGACTTTTTATCATAAGATTTCTTTCCATATTTGTGTGGCTTTGATGGTCTTGGTTTGCTATCTCTTTCTTTAAAATTTCCTTCTTAATTTTAGGGCATTTTGAAGCAAGGTGTCCAGTACCATCACAGGCATAACACTTGCGGTGAATGCATAGGTCAGGACTGTGATTCTTCTTCCCACAGCGGAAACATGCCTGTCTGTCCACTCTTCGAACAGCTTCATTTTTACCATGCATTGTATCCATATGATGGTTGGATAATTCGTAACTTAGAGCAGTTTCATATGCAGCTTTTATAGTCAGTTTCGACTCCCCAGGCAATTTCTTTTGTGCTGTGTGATCACATAGACCAATAACGAACATATCACGAAGCACTTCATTTAGGAAATCCTTAAAATCGCAAGTTTGAGTCATTTTCCGTAACTCTGTTAAAAATTTTGTGACTGATTCTCCACTTTTCTGTTTACGGTGGTAAAACTTGAATCGTTCTGCTATAACAATCGGTTTCGGAGAAACGTGCTGTTCCATCAACTCACATATTTCCTTGTATGTTTTCGTGGAAGGTTTTGATGGGGCAAGAAGGGCCTTCAACACACTGTAAGACTGGCTCCCCATGACGCTTAGGAGAAAAGCTTTCTTCTTTTCCACTGTATCACTGTCGACAATATCATTGGCAATACAGAACTGATCAAACCTGTCGATGTAGTCATTCCAGTCATCACCCTCAGTGAATTCACAGATGGACCCAAGTCGAGACGCCATTATAAATGAAAGCAAATATTTCCTTAAAGAGAGCTGGATTACGTAGCTTCAAAAAAAATTCTTCAGTCGGAATGTAAGGGTTCAATCATCCTCGTCGCCATTAAATTTTGTTATATATTAACAAGACTTAGCTGTTGGCAAGCTGTTTAATGACTGACTTATATGTACATAGAAAGTGTCTGTCTTAGAATGAGGCTGAGTTACATGATACCAGAATGAGGCTGTAGCACGGCACCAGAATGAGGCTGTAACATGACGTCATATCAGGAGCGACATTGTTCAGTCTTTTGCAAATTATTATTTTAAAGTGTTCAGTTCATGCAGCATGAGTAACTTTTCTGTTGCTTTTCTTGGTTACACTGAGTGGCTAAATGTCAATATTCTGATGTGGTATATGACACAAGTGTCATCAATCCATGTTTGACTGCTTTCATACAGATCTCCAAAGGATCTGAGTCAAGGAAGTGAAGACAAATTCTAAGATTTAAATATTGGGGTATTTAATTATGATTGATGATGCAAAACAAGTTAGCATTTGGAAATATTGGTTTTTATTGGACAGACGCTGAAAATATTACCTGATGATGCATGGAATAGAATGTGAGAGTGATAACAGAATAGCCTATCTATCATGTCAAGAGTGTTTTGCATCTAAATTAGACACTTGGACGCTTCCCAACCAATTAACTGGTTGTCCCCTTTTCAACTCAGTTGATCAGGCTGATTATGGGACCGGCACCTCTTGATTGATAGTTAGAATTTTATATATAAGGTGACTGAGAAAAACTTTTGGTCCTTATTTGCATAGAGGAGACGAGGATAGGAAGGTGGAAATAACTGGTAGGAGACACAGATCTAGTATGAGTTAGGTTGTAGTACATGTACTCACACTATGACTCGGATAATCATACTTACTGCCCTCAGACATTTTCCAAGCTTGCGTTTTCGCACAGAACTACAAAAAGTTCAAATGCATGAAAAAGTATTTGTGTACATTTTAAAGGTATATAACATCTTCATATATTGAGCTTAGAATGACAGTTAAGTACATTTGATTTTTAAAATAGGTTTAATGTGACCTAATATTTCTTTTGGCCATTTTTTATATCTGGTGACCTACTAGCTTTAAACCAATTATCTCATTGTTCAAAACTGTGACAGCTCCAATGATATAAAAAGCAGTCGAATCTGTCAAAATGTTCATATCACAATTCAAATTGATGTTGATGGCCAACTTGCATGAGATTTGAATTGGTCCAATGGCCTACTTGATTGACTCATGTTTAAGTATTTCTCTTACTTCTAATAATGATGGTAAGTTGTGCCAGAAGGCAGAGAAATTGTCAAGCTCAAGAGTGCCAGCAGTTTCAAATTTGCCCATTGGTAAACTGGGTGTGTCAGATAGAACTAAGCACTACTTCAACACTACTTCAACACGACTTGAATCCCCATGCCTAATCAAATTATAGTTCTTCTGGACTAATGTTTTAATGGTTCAGAAGTGTTGACCCACATGCAGTGCATTGTATTTCATGTATGATTTGCCTATTGTTGTTAAAATTGCCCTGGAAATGGAGATTATTGGTCATTTTGCAGAGGGGTATGTAAACTTTTGGGCAGAACTGTACCTATCAAACGATACCAAATTTCTTTATACAAAAATCGGGGGCGAAAACTTTTGAAATATGCATATTTTTCCTGATTGGTCTTCTATTCAATGTCCTATTCTGAGACAAGTAGAAGGACCCTGCCTTTAAAAATATGAGTATATTTGAGTGGACTCACAAACAACCTTACCATTATCACCGATATTACAATTATCTTCCTCTAGCTTCAGATCTCAGAGCATAGCACTGCAATATAAGACATTTTACATTTACCTTTATAATATAACACTCTGCTTTTTATGGCTGAGCAAGCATTGTTGGGTATGTAATTATAATTTTAAATTGTACAAAACAAAGTTAGCATGTGAAATATCAGCTATTATTGGACAGAGGCTGAAAATATTACCTGAAGCATCAAGTGCAACATGAGAGTGATCACAGAATAGCCTATCTGTCATGTCAAGAGTGTTTTCCATCTAAATTATGGATACTTTGACGCCTCCCAACCAATTAACCGGTTGTGTCCTTTTCAACTCAGTTGATCAGGCTGATTATGGGACCGGCACCTCTTGATTGATGACTGGATTGTGATAGATGAGGTGACCGAGAAAAACTTTGGGTCATTTAAGTGGAGGAAATTAGGAAAGGATGGTGGAGAAAACTGGTAGGAGGCACAGTATGAGTTAGGTTATAATAATTGTAGGCACTTCATGACTCAGATAACCATGCTTAGACAATTAGACATTTTCCTTGCGTTTTCCGCACAAAAGTACAAAATATGAAAATGTATTCATTTATTTCCACTTTATAATGATTGTGATGCACTATGGTTTTTAGTACTGTTTACCATTGAGCAGGTTTATCTGGTATGGGCATAGTATTACCTGTAAGTTGTCAATAGTTAACAACTGTTACATGTGACATCCTGTGAGGCTTCACTTTGAAGCCATAATTTCCTGAGGGTTATATGATTTAAATATTGTGCAAGACTTCAAAATCGCTTATCATTACCTGGTAGGCTGCAAATATCAGTCTCTCAAGTCAAAATATCAGGGCCTGTGATATTGTTAGAAATATCAACCTCCAAGGGTAATATATATAAACAATGGTTTTAAAATCAAGAGTATAACAGCTGCCAGATGATGTCATAAACAAAGGCAAAAGCAATAGAATTATGATACAGTTCTGCCCAAATGTTTACATACCCCTCTTCAAAATGACCAATTTCTCTATTTCCAGGGCAATTTTAACAACAATAGGCAACGATATAGCCCACTAGGGTGCTGCTGAGGCGTAAAACACAAACAACAATAGGCAAATCATACATGAAATACAATGCACTGAATGTGGCTCAAGACTTCTGAACCATTTTATATTCAATAGCAATGAGATTATTTAATATTATCACTTTATTGAATTTTATGCCATTTTCAAAAGTTTACATACCCTCATGTATTATGACATATTTTCCCGCTTAGGATCAAGAACAGCTTTCAGGATTTTACCACAATATGTCCGTAAGTACTCAGACTACATCAGCAGTTATTTTAATCCATTCTGCATCACAGAATTTCTGTAACTACACCTTCAATGTTGGTCTCGGCTGGGGCACGGTCGTCACAGATCAACCAATAATTTATCCCTAATACATTCTAGTCTGGACGGTGTTAAAGCACTCGAGAAGCTTTTCCCAACTGTCTGGAAAAAAATATTTAGACAGGATGGGTGGAAGGTTTTGGATTGTTGTCATGTTGCTACAACTTGTTCATCCCTCTCCTAACTTTCTCACTGAATCATGTCCGTTTTCTTCTAAAATTTTCTGGAAATCAGTGATATTAACAATTCTTTAGTCTTGACAATGTCTCTGGTGCTATTCGAACTATAACAGCTGCAAAACATTGAAAGTGCATCACCCTGGTTCAATGTGGCAATGGTCTTCTTGTCGCTGAAAATGAACTCCTGCAAACACATTGCAAGGGATTGCAAGGGATTTTAATTACATAACACCTCAGCTAAGTCTCATCCATCCAAAAACATTTCGGCAGACGGCTTGGGACTTACTCAACTGCTTCTGGTGTATTGCGTCCAAGTTTGTCTATAATCACCCGCGCTATGTTTGGACAAGAGTCAGTCAGGTACGCAAGTTAAATTGTACCATTCGCAGAGTGAACCAAGGTGGTGCATTTATGATACATTGTGGCTATTTGAGAGCAAAATAGCACTGGAAAATTGGTCAAGACTAACAAAAGTTGTAACACCACTGATTTCCAGAAAATTTTGAAGGAGAACCGACATGATTCAGTGTGAAAGCTAGGAACGGGATGAAACAAGACGCTGCAAAAGGACAATAATCCAAAACCTTCCACCCATCCTGTCTAAATATTTTTCCGGACAGTTAGAAAAAGCTTCTCAAGTGGTTTAAAACTGTCCAGACTGGAATTTTATTGATAAATTGTGGGTTGATCCGAGACAGACCGTGCCCCAACATTTGAACGTGGAGTTACAGATATTCTGTGATGCAGAATGGATTAAAATCACTGCTGCTGTAGTCTGAGTAGTTTTGACGTATTTTGGTAAAATCCTGTAAACTTTTCTTGATCCTAAGTGGGAAAATATATGAAAGTACAGGAGGGCATGTAAACTTTTGAAACTGTCATAAAAATTCAATTACGTTATAATATCATTGAATCTCATTGCTATTGAAGTTTTAATGGTTTAGAAGTGTTTAGCCACATGCAGTGCACTTTATTTCATGTATGATCTGCTTATTGTTGTTAAAATTGCCCTGGAAATAGAGAAATTGGTCATTTTGCAATGGGGTATGTTAACTTTTGGCAGGAACTGTATGTAACCATTCTTGCTCTTGAAGATGTCACACGTTTGTAAAAGCAGAAAATAGTCCTTCTTTTTAAGTATTTTAACCAGAATTTGAGAGTAAAACAAGGTGATGAAACAAAACAACTACACATCAGCCTGATGAATTATAGCACTCTCTCCGTGTGGGCTTGAGTGATATACAATTGCACAACTGCGAGTGATATTGTCACTCAATGACCCTGAATTGGGTTGTTTTGTCATAATATTATTGTCTTATTGTCTCCAGAATGGCTTATCAATAATATAAAACAAACAATCAAACAAATAAACATGGAATAATAAGCGAACAATGGAGAATAAAGTGATTGATTGCTTTTGAAATACTGTCATGAATGTCATTTGCTGTTAGAGGTGTCAAAAGGTATGACTTATGATATGCATAGCTACATCTTTTATCACTGTGTACGATGCAGCATAATCAGGTGTAACCAGGTAATCATATCCCTGGATGATTGCTAATGCTTTCCGGCATGACTACCTACTATCAAAGGAGCGTTAATCTAGCAGAACATTAATCATAGTTCTGAGGCAATCAAGGAACCTTTATGACAGGTGGTCATGCCATATTCTGTTAGAGAACAGCCTTTCACTTTTATCTAATGGTAATGACAATTACATTGAGATCAGAGAAAAGCTGGTGGTTGTAATATCATACCCCTTCACCACTGTGTACCTTTATTGTTATTCATAAATTTGATGGCTCATATCCTTGTGAGCAGAATGTCCCCTTCCTCTGAGACTATATGCCATCTGTCTGGGGTTCTAGATAGCAGCTTGTGTAGCGATACTAATGCCTACCATTATACTTCAGCTATTTCATTGTTAAACAGGGATGAGGCCAGGTAATAGGGGTATCAGGCAAGCCATCAACCGAAGCTCCAAGTGCAACAGGAGTTATGCTGCGGCAAAATGTCATGGTGTCAGACGTACATCGTGTGAGTATGTCCCACACCATGTCATTTTGCCTCAACATTGTAGCTCAGCTACTGTTGCACTTGGAGCTTCAGGTGATGGCTTGACTGACACCCCTATTACAGGGCCTTACCCCTGTTTAACAATGAAATAGCTGAGGTGTAATGGTAGGGCTACACAAGCTGCTAAAGTGTCAAGTCAGGAAATCGGACTTTAGAGAATTGCCCTACAGGGACAGTCACATAGCATTTTCTTGTTTCCTGCACATGTTTATAGTAAGTGCAAGAACAACAAGTGCCAAAAAGTACAGCCATGCACTATTTGTAATAGAATTAATTATCATCTGTAAATGTCTGAATATTTCATCCTTGCCTGAAGATATATTCTTAGACTCAGTTGACTATGGGTGTATAGTGTATAAGGCCTACCTATATATAAATTGCCCCACCATTTACATGTAAGATCTATATTCATAAGAACATCATTCGATCTGGATATGGCCTGGATACATGAATGATATAAGTTGCTTTAAATTCCTCATGAATGGTAATGGCAATGTAGCAGGAAAATTTATGAATTTGATGACATTTCCAACTATTTTCCCACTTTAGGATCTGACATATGAAGACATAGTTTATTTCTTTGTAAAGAACAAGTAGCATATTATCAATGCAAAATGCAACATATAAAACAAACTATAGAGATGCCCTGCACTATTGAGAGTTTATGGCTGACCCAGCGGCTTTGGAAGAACTAATTGACGGATCTTTGATTTATCTTGTTGAAGGATGGATGATTGGGGCTTTATATCTTGGATTTATGCACTTGGTATGCGAAGTAGGACAGAAGGAGGGCATAACATAGAGGCAAAGGATAATTGAAACCTTCCAACATAGGCCCAGGTGATCCGGCAACTGGATTCGAACCATGGACCCAGCGATCGACAGCCTAGCACACTACCACAAGACCAAACCTTCCCCATGATTTATCTGGTCACTGCACCAGAGTGAAAGGCTAAGCATGTGTTGAATTACTAAAGTGACGACAGTTGAGACATTACACTATTCATGCAGATAAATACCACCTGTCTATAAATGCACCCTTTAGTGAATTTAGACATATAACAGACTGGGTTAACTGACCATGTATCTTGTTTATCAATCATCATCTGAAGTACTGGTTGAACCATGCACTTAATTTTAAGCTGTTGTATTTATCTCTCTTTTTTTGCTTAGTAAGTTTATTCTGCACTGAAAATCTTATTGACTAGAACTGTTAGCCAAAATGAAAATGTTATAAAGACATCACTCAAAGTATTTTGAGATTAACTTCGTTTACCATGATCTAAAATTAAGATAGTTTGAATGCTAACCACGTCGGAGTTTACAACACTGGAGCTATGGCAACATTGTTGCAACTGCAGCATTGTGTTCACTGTGTGGCAACGTAATTTCAGCCCTACATTTCTATGTTACAATCGATGAGCTGTCCACTGATTGTGTATACGTTCTTTTCGATAACACCAGTCCTCCCAGGCATTGTCAATTGCACTGAGCGAGCTCTGATAATTTGAGCAAATTCTTTCAATTTCTTGAATGTTTGGAAATATGCTCTAAAAATGCTCCTCAAGTGATGTTTTTGAAGAAGGTACTTGGGGGTTGTTAATTAAGCATTTCAATCATTTTCAGCTTCCTTGAAGAAAATCAAACATCAAAATATAATACGTTGGCCAGAATCAATCAAAGATTCAGGGCAGTCCGACCATTGGGAAGGTTATGGCAGGCATTTGAAAAAAGTAGGTCAAGTGGCACAACTTGCCCCGGTGCCCAACCAAAACGGCACAACTTACCTCAAATTGATTTTCTTGATAAAACTGGTTGTCAAAAATAAACAAATAATGCAAATTGAAATCTAACAACATGAATTTCTAGATATACCTCTTAACTCCATCCTACCAGAGGGACATAATCTTATTAAAAATACCAAATGACTGAGAAACCAGAATGTCAGTCCTCGGCACTTCAAGTTTTCAGCAACAAAATTGAATTTATTAGTGTAGCTTTTCATACCATTATATTTGGTAGTTTTTTTTCTTTGTGCCTGATGATGTTGACCAAGTGGGTATATATGGGTGGCATTGCCTTCTT
Organism: Platynereis dumerilii; assembly: GCA_026936325.1. NCBI lineage: Eukaryota > Metazoa > Annelida > Polychaeta > Phyllodocida > Nereididae > Platynereis > Platynereis dumerilii. The sequence goes on along the minus strand of JAPTHN010000008.1, from coordinate 17,116,620 downwards.
TGCCCAGTTCTTCTTTTATCCTCAACAGTGGGCGGCACAACTTACCCCGCGGCACAACTTACCCCGGTCTCTCCTACTGATATAAGCAGTTGTAATGTATATAGGCAAGTAAAAGATCCCTCACATTGGGTAAATGTGTAACTTGTTGAGGACTCCCACTCTGTCTCCCATCTCAGTGATCTCACCAATCAACCCTCAAGAGCACTCAAGTTGAACTCAGCTTATAGAGTTCTGCACGCACTTGCCAAATCTCTATCTGTCTATCAGAGATCAATAGGTAGTCTATTTAAAGTTTAAATTTACAATTCGGCTTGACATTTAAATCACATGATTTATTAAACTGAGTGCGAAATGCAAAATGGTGTTATATTAAACCTGTACTGGCTGAATACCAAGGCAGTTAATCATTGCCATTTGCATGAATGAACTGTATGGCCTGAAGTGACTATATTTAGTCTGGATTTATGAGTATACTGAAACTGACAATTTTTCTCAAGTCATAATTCTTTACTGAGAGAAATCGTTCCTGAATACATCCATAACTCAACAGCTGCTGTCCGTGGCAAAAATAACCATGGGCATTAATCAATGTGTCTAGAATTAATTGCTTGCACTCAGTCTAATTAAGTTATCATCAAATATCTAGATAAATGATGACCAAAACTGGCTTGAAGCCGTTGAGAAGTGGATAGGTATAAATGGCCTTGCGCAAATAAGAGCGTGACAAGGGAGTGAAAAATAAAGGTGCTGATTTTACATGGAATCTTGATGCAATTTAGAGTATATATGTTTGGCAAAAGGTAAGCAAAAAATCAGGGTTAAGTGACCATTTCCAACAAAAATTATTGTGATTTTCTCAGGGAAAGAATCAATAACATATCATTGAAATCTGGTATGATTAAGGTCTGCCATAAGCATGTATAAGTCAAATCTAACCAATTTCTTTTTCTGTCTGGCTATGTATGACAAGCATACATATTTTGGTGAGACACAGAACTGTCTAAATTGTTCCAAATTTTCAAGACTGCCATTTTTCACAAAGATTTGTCCAGTTTGAAAACAAGACATAATTAAACATTTTCTAAATGAAGATTTACACATTTCTAAATTGATAAAGAGGGTCATATATTGCTCAGTATACACAGCTTAGTTTACAGTTCAAATTTCTAATAGGTACAGCCATTAGTCTTGAAGATATCACATGATGATGTGGCACTGATAGTTTTGTTTTAGGCGTTAGGGTTGGGACACATGATGGAACTTCACCAAAAAACAGCTCATTATTTCATAAATAATTATAATATTGTTGTACATAATTTAAAATATAACAAAGGGTTTACAGTGGTCCCTGCGGCCTGTACTTGCGTCATAAGATCAACCCTTCAGCAGTCACGAAGCGGTCTTTCGCGGAGTGAAAAATGACACTAAAAGTATACTACTTTGTGCGAGAGGAAGGTGGTCACTTAAGATGCGTACATTGTAAGTTGGTTTTACAACATTGGGTCTTATAATGCAGGTGCCACTGGAATCATCAAAGAGGGGGTAGGTTGAAAGTATGGTGACAATAAAGCATAGCTGTCCTGTATCTGTACGTGCTAAACAATTGAGTCACCAAAGAGGAAAAATGTTGTAGTAAAAAGGTTTGTGTGGCCTGCCTTTGTGGGACTAGGTGCCGCAACAAACTTAGCGTTAGGGTTGGGACAACTTTTAAAAAGCAAGAAAAGATGATGTAAGGAAGCAGCTATGGCATGTATGCAGGGAAATGAGGTATAATATGCAGTGATAAAGTGATAAAGGATGCCACACATTTATTTTCTGTGGTTTATAGCAGATACAATGCCAGCTTCACCTAAAATGCGCTAACATTTCCACCAGGCCGTATATATGGAAAATAGTCAGAGGAAAGTTCATTACAGTGATTGATAAGACGTACATAATACAGTCCGGATCTTAACTATATGGATTAAATTTTAGTGTTTATATAAATACGGCAGCAGCGTATTTCTACTCAGATTGGGATGTAACATGCCAGAAGTGTCCATTATGAAGACATGCTTGTCATCAATAATCCCTCATTGAAAGGCGATATTCCAATTTCAATTTGGTTTTGGCACACTGGAAGAGCAGTTACAATTGTGTTGCACTTGCTCTCATGTCTCATGAAGCTCGCCCTTTCGCATCCTTCAGTTCTTACCCTCACCCTGCCATGTCCTGGGTTTCCAGCTCACTGTAAACAAAAATCACTTTAAACTGACTAAAATACTAGAAACACTGTTTGTTTTTTCTTTTAGAAGTTATTGGAATGTTAATGTTAAAGCATATTGAATGATATATTTCAATTTATCTATGGAATATGACTGTTGAAAATTTATTGATAAGTGATTAAAGAGAAGTGGGTATAGTGCATTTGCCTGAAATCGGTTTAGAGCTATCAAAAATATGTAGGGATATCTCATCTTTTCAAGTTTTATAATTTATGTAAAGTGTTACTGAGAATTTCATTTTCGTGACACTGCAAAAATAAATGAATTATTATTAAGCGAACGAATGTCTTAAAAAACTTGCATTGGTGCTAATGGACACCCTTTCTGGATCCACCACAGTTACATCGATTGAATATGCTCAAAATAGCTTGAAGAAGTGATTGAAATTAGTCTTAATATGTTATCTTGTCAATGAAACATACATACTATTGTTGAAAAATAATTTCTACAAATTTATTAAAGGTTTTCTTGTCTTTTGTCACTTCAGGTTTTGACACTACGATGGATCTCCTCGCACGAATAGACGAGTCCTATAAATGATATCAGGTTTGTATTATTACCCTTGAAATTGATTAATTTAGAAAGGTATTTCATCATTGTCCTGAAAGAATTAACGCATGCAATTATGAGGATACCTTCACACTGATCATAAATATGGTAAAAAATTTTGCCACAAATCATTTTTTAGTGATTTTTGTGATCGCTCTGATTGCAAATTTCTCCATAATTTCATTCAAACTGCTATTGCATCAACCTTGTTGAAGTGCAGTAAATTTATGTTTTAGTTGCAAGAAAGCAGGACTTCTCATATATTTTGAATTTTCAACGAAAAGCTTTTTAAGTGAGCATTCTTTGACTACCAATGAGTAGAAAATATAAAAACCGGTCCATCGTGTGTGTCTGTTTAGTCTGGCAATCTGCTGAGAGCTCCAAACCATGTGCCCTGTAGTCAAGGCTCCTTTTGAATTATTATGTATATCGTTACTGTTAAAAAAATATATAATTTAGTGTATTTTAGCACCTTGAAGAGAGACCATATCCCCATGTCTTGACTGCTCAAGGGGCCATCTCGAATTGCTTTATTATGCAAGTAACATTCTCCTTTCAAAGTCATCCAAGTATATATAAACATGCATTATACTTTTCCGGTAACATATACAAAAACTATTTTGTTTTTTAAGATGAATAGAGCATTCATTCAAGGCCAATTCAGACAGTATTTGACTTGTCTACAGCTGTGAATTATTGATTGTCAATGTGTTTACGAGCTGTCAACCAGATTGAATAACATTGTTCTTTCTTTTTTTCCAGGGAGAAGGTTGTCAAAAGAACAGAAACATTTAAAAAAAACATCAATCATATCTGCAGTTTGTCTACAGTGGACTCAATTTCAAAAAAGGAAAATGAAGCACACAAGTTTTAAGTACATTATTGATCAACCAACACATGATGTGGAAAGATTTATAATCTTGAAAATACTATGATTGAGCAAACCTTTTGCGCAAAAATGGATAACGTGAAACATTGAATTTTGAAAAGTGCTGCTTGTGAAGCAGTCGCATTGTGGATTTAGCTTTTTCAAAGTGATATAATTCCATGCCTGGTTAATTACTACAGTTGGAATCTACTTGGATTACCACCAAAACGTCACAATGAATGTGTCTTACAATTTCTCAGATGTTGACACATTGAATTCAACTTTTCTGTTTGGCGATGAGGTCGAAAAAGATCTCTTGAAAATGCTGATGGAGTCATTCCGGAACAAATCATCGGGAGGGAGTTGGATTAGTGCATTTAGTGAATACACAAATCTCTACCTAACCCCAGTGATTATATTCACAGGATTATGCGGCAACGCTCTTTCATTCACGGTGTTCACCTGTACGTACTTAAGGATGAAATCATCTAGTATTTACCTGGCAACTCTCTCAGTAGCAGACGCTGGGTTTCTCTTGTGCCTCTTCTTCATCTGGCTGGCCAGGGTGAATGTTCCGCTGTTTCACATGAATGGATGGTGCCAGCTGTTTGTTTATCTTAATCATGTTTTTTACTTCTTGTCGGCTTGGAGTGTGGTTGGATTTACCTGTGAGAGATACATCGCAGTGTATCATCCGTTACGCAAAGATCGATACAGTGAACAAAGGATTTCTCGGATGATTATATTCACCACTTCTGCATTTGCTCTTGTGTCCTATATCTACAACTTCTGGACTAGCGGAGTACGAGAGGTAGACAGCCGCCCAATTTGCATGCCACTCACCCGGTATTATGATATGTTGACAGTAATTGCTATATTTGATATGTTCATTGCATTCCTCTTACCCTCCAGCCTTATTGTTGTGCTTAATATCCGTATAATGCTGAAGCTAAGGGCCTACCAACAGCAGTCGGTCAAGAGACTGCAAGAACTGAGGATGAAACAGCGAGAGAGTGAGACAGTTCAGCTACATGTGCCTTCATCGTGTATGCGTAAGCTCAATATGGTTGCCTCCTTATCTCGGTCAGGGAGCATGCATTTTACTTTTGTCTCACGGTCAGAGCATGAAAAAGAACACTTCTCTTGTAGACCGTTCACTAACCGCGAGAATGTTAATCACGTTCGCAAAAGCATTTCTCAATACCGTACTGCCAGGATTCTACTGCTTGTATCAACAGTCTTTTTGGTCCTTAATTCACCGAACCACATCTTAAAGATGCAGGCATTCATAAGAAATCTCATAGCTAAGAGTTCTCGGACTTCAAAGAAACTCATCATCTGGCAGGAACTGTTTCAATTAGTGTATTTTCTTAACTTTGCCATCAACTTTTTCATCTACAGCCTTTGTAGCAAAACATTCCGATCTGCCCTTAAGCGTCTTCATCTAAGATGTCGGAAGGGAACTAGGTTACTCTTAACAATTTACAAGAAGTCAACTAATTGACGTAAGGAGAAATTATGAAAATGCTTTGTGATTTGTGCCTTTAAAAAGACACAATATTTACCATAACCAATATGTACGGTGAAATGTTGATAATTGCCTTTGTTGTTATATTTGCCACTTGCCAGTTTGAGCCCGTAATTGCCAGCAATGTTGAAAAATTATTTTTTATTATAAGAATGTTATGATATTGGTGAAGTATTTGAGCTGTGATTGTGATATATTTTCTTGTTACCGGTAAATATCTTGCTAATCTGCATGTATTTCTGATAAATCATTGATATTTCATTCTTCAAACAACTGATTTGTTACAGTATTTTGATGCATTGGAAAACAATGAGTTGATATAGCATGTATATCAGTATCAACATTGTAACTTGATGGTTTGAATCTGAAGTTTTTTCTGTTTTGTTTGTATTCAAATATACAAAATGATCCTAAATTCCTTATTTAGTCATTTTATTGCCAAATTGTGAAATTTGCGGGCAGCCTTTTCATTATTTATGGGTATAGAGACACTGATTTTGCAATGAAAATTTTATTTTGTGTCTAGAGACATTGATGGTTTTTCACAAAACCATCAGTTTGATAAGCCCCTAAATTTAAGAAGAGACATAATTATACTGATTGTTATCGAATGGCAAGTAATATGACTAACCACACATTTGATTCTTACCTTAAAATCAATTTTAACACATCATTAGGGTATCCTCTAATCATGATTGAAAACTTGCTGTATATTGTGTGGTTCTAATGCTTAATATGCCACCATGACACATCATCTGCTATTACAGTTGTGCTACACCCCTTGGCGATATGCCATTTAAGACCATGTTAAAGTTGTCTCACCGTAATGGCTCTAATACGAGTTGTATTGCACGAATCATTCAACCAATGACTGTATCATACCATTGAGACTTCCCACTACTTTTACCAGCCTGGCCGTTGAATTTGAATAAAGGGGTCTTTTCGCTAGATAGGGGTTATAACTGTGCAAAAGTAAGTACACCCTAGGCGTAATCCTAAAAGATAGGAACAGAGGTTGCATTTACTTTTGCATAATCATAACCCCTATCGAGCCCAAGAACCCCTGATACAGATCCAATGGCCAGGCTGGCACATGTAGTGGGAAACCTCAATGGGATGCTACAGTCATTAGTTCAATGATTCGTGCAATATTATTGATGTTATAGCCACTACGTTGTCACAACTTTAACCAGGCATTTAATAGTAAAGCACTAATATAAAGGGTGTACATGTAGGCTTTCAAGCAAACCTGTATGATTCGCAACGTGCAAATTTCACATTGTAATGGTGCCATCTTTACCCAAAACTCATGAAATGGCTGTAAAGTGTAAATGCTATTACATTCCTCTGATTATCTTTTGCAATTGGATATTTTTTGTATCTCACTTGTTTTTTGTGGTTTACAGGGTGAAAAGCACAGGGTTAACCCCAGTGCAGACTAAAGCTGCATTGTTTGGTTCTTTGAGAGTCATTATATTCAAACCATCAAGAATGAAGATATGCCATTAGATGAAAGAAGTTATGAAAGTTTAGTATTTCAGCTATTTTCGGTGTATTTTATTGACTCATCGTATTATTGTACTGCTGATAATAAACAGATACCAGTGTATTATTTTTCAATGCAATCCATTGTATTAATAAACTGAGAGGTGACTATATTTTGACATGGTTTGTTAATTCCTTCATTTAGCTTTACCTTTTGGCACAACTCGTGATTGAATGATTACCTAATAAATCAATGAAGATCAAAATAAAGTAAACATTTAATGAAAAGAAAAGTATCATGGCTATTTTTCATATGAAAGAGCAGGCCTGCTCAGAAAAGTCCTGCTTGATATTGATAAATTAAGAAGTTCTAAAAGGAACAGATAACTTTTAATTTTGATAGCTGAGCTCGTGACTGTGAAACCTTCCCTTAGATGTGTGTACATGTGTAGGTCAACAATCTCTTGTATGGGATGAGTGCATCAATATTCTTAAAAATGTATTTGTGCTTTTTAAAGAAAATCTTTGCATGAATTTAAATTTCAGTCAGAGGGAACAGCCACATGTTGTTTAGAAAGTTGATTTTATAAATTATGCTCTGTGCACACTTCTGCAGAACATAGGCCTACGACTGATCAATGTCAGTATTTCAAAAGAATGCCAATTTATGAACACATGCCAAATATTTCAAGAATTTTGCAACGACACATTGCCTCTAAAAGCAAAAAGAGATCTGGCAGGTGCGATTAGTGAGAAGATGATGTTTTATTGTGATTCATTCAATTTTATTTTTCCAAGCTTCAAAATCACATAATAATAGTATTGCCTCTTTCTTAATAATGGCTTATCAATTGAAAAGACTGTCAGACAAAGAAATATCTGATAATAAATGGGGACAACAAAGAAAAAACAAAGGGATTTATTTTGGGTTGAATACTGGCATGTCTTTGGTTGACAAAGAACAAGTGTCAAAAGGTATGACATATGACATCACAAGCAACAGCTTTCATCAATGCCTATGATGTAGCATATCAGATGTAACCAGGTAATCATATCCCTGGATGATTGCTAATGCTTTCCGGTATGACTGCCTACCATCAAAGGAACGTTAATCTGGCAAAACAGTAATCATAGTTCTGAGGCAAACAAGGGATGTTCATGACAAGTAGTCATGTTATATTCTGTCAGAGAACAACATTTCTTTTATCTAGTGGTAATGACAATAATATTGAGATATGGTTTGTTGTGGCAGTGGTCAACAACAAGGTCAGATGATGTTTTTCTGTAATGATAATAACATCAAAGATATGCCGGAGGTTGTAATGTCATATTCTTATACCTTTCATGTTATCAATAAAAGCATTTGATTAATCATATCCCTGTAAAAGGAAACATTAGCTAGGGAATCTTACATGTAATATATATATATATCTGTGTGACAGTAATTTCAATGTTAGCCAATAAAAATATCAACTCAAGGGGCACGCAACATAAAACGAATGTTGCAAATTGTCGGATATAGAAGACCAATTTACGACTAGTTCTAAACTGGCACCACTGCCACTCCAGTAATACCATAAAAATGTCCTTTGCAAGAAAAGCGCTAGGCCTGGTCAGAGATAAAACTGTGTTATGTTTTGATTTTCAGTAGATATGATTGGCTAAGAATATACGGCCTCAGTTGGTCAGGGCTCCTCTTTATGTCAGTATGATAAGAATGTTAAGTGATTGGTGGCATTCAAAGAATAAATCAAATTATTCTGCCGTAACTTTGCATGACCCTAAAGAACAAAAACAAGGCAACTATAAATAGCCAACTAGGTTTCTGGTCCCCCCCCCACCGGACGCCCCAAGGGGATAGTGCTTCATGTATTCAGATAAAACAAATGTCCCCTCCCTCCCTCTGGGAATATCTGCCATCAGTCCCGGGTTTCTGGGTTGATGTCTCTGATTAAACTGGGCTAACAAGATTTCCTTGGTCTCATATCAGCCATATGTTGCAACTTTTACCCGTGAGAGGGGTCTCTTAAATCTTTATGAAAACCATGGAAGCAGGTTGTCACATGGATATATATGGCTTTTTGGTAAAATGGGTATGTTGTAGTGTATTCATATCTAATATGACATACATCATTATTACACTCAAATAGCCTTGAAAGACTTGAAGGCCTTTTTGTCTGATTTGCATCAGACTTAAATTAGTGAAAAACGAAAAAAATTAAGGCATTTTGTTTTATTTTCATGAATCTTAACTATCTAAATGCCAAAACCCTACATAAAACGACTAAAAGAAAGAACATAAGTTTAGTTAGCCCTGCTCTGCTGTTTATAGCACGTCCATGCAGTGACTTGAAATAAGTAATAGGAGGACCGTTAATTTATCTTGTCACTGCACCAGAGTGAAAGGTTAAGCGTGTGTTGAATTACTAAAGTGATTACCGTTGAGTCATTACAGTATTCTTGTAGATGAATACCACCGGTCTATAAATACACCCCTTGGTGATTTTGAATTAATGACACATAATAGACAGGTTTAACTGACCATTTATCTTGTTTATCAATCAACTGTAACAGTGGTATCGGCTGAGGCTTTCAATTAATTGTAAGCTATCATACTTACTTCTTATTTGCCTGGTAAGTCTATTTTGGCAGTTCAAGTTGGTGAATTTGGTTTGTCTTATTGATGACAATATGTTGATTAGAGAATGCTGTGACACAGTCCTCAATAATCTTTCAAAATGTTCATTTGGTTTTAGTGGATTAGAATTTAACAAAAACTGGACAATTGGATTCAGTGAATCTCCTGTCTTTCCCCAAAAAGGAATTCGAAATGAATTTGTTAAACGATATTTGCAATTTGTCCATTCTGCTTGCCTGCCTCCTATTTAGGCCTATTCCATGGCTTAAAATCTTGTTAATCAATTAGAATTGCTGAATTACATGGTTTAATAGACAGATATTGTAAAACTTTGATGACTTGTAGATTGAACTGGAAATTGAAAGACATGCCATGAAATTTTCATTGGAGCTCATATTACTTTATCGACAAAAAGAATAAAATAATATTAATTCAGATTCATATCTAGTTGATAGATCTGGAGAGATGCATTACCAATAGGCATACCATTTATTTCTTATTAAAATATCTAAGTTGAAGTCCCAAAATAGTTATACATGAATATGTTAGAGTGTTTTGCATTTCTCATGATGTTTCGAAGATCCTTCTTGACTAAATGAAGATGCATCACACTTGTTGCTGTTGTCAAAAAGCATTGATGTCTCTTGTCAGCTGGACAAGTCACTTGTAATGAATCCTTCCTAGAGGGCATTTGACGTCAGAGTTCTCCTGTGACGTCACTCTGGTGTCACAATTACTCACTATGCCCACCAGGTTGTTCTGGGATGATACAACAGAAATGGAGGTTTCCAACACCCAACACAAATGTGGTAATCCTACTCTCAGTTCCGGCATAAGGTATTTTTCAGCTTTTGAACACTATCACCGTTGATGCATGCATTTCAAAACATTATTAATCTGAAAAAAAATTAATTAACAATCAATCAGTTAATCCTTTTTCCAGTTATCCACATCTACTTTTCTCCAGACATTATCTGAAGAACTGAGTTTTGAAAGCACAAAATCTTCAAAGGAGGAAATGACATTTTTTTGAATGCTTGTGTTTGAAATGAAATTGCACCACATTACTTAAAAGCTTCAAGCAGCACCTGTTGAACGAATAAGAAGATGTCTGTGTTTCTCAAATCCTTTTCAGGCTTATTGAATTCCTTCAAAATATTTTGGAGCTTGCCTTGATACATTTGGTAGAACTGTCGTGCCTGAATTATGCAGCAGTCCTTATGGCCTATCTCAAAAATAATGAAGCCACAGGGCCCGATTTCATTGGGGGTAAAAAAATGGATGTATGCAACGATTTTATATTGCACTATTGCTTTTAATACATTCTTGTGCCAAAGTCCAGAGAATTTTGTAACAATATTACAGACGGTTGTCGAGATAATCTTAAAAGTACATTGAAAAACGTGAATTTTTCACTATTTTAGCATGACATCACATTTTTCTTCACTTGAATTATTTCAGGTGTATGAAATTTGACACATCTCATTGTCATTTTCTTAATTTTCCTTTTATCTCTATGTATAAAGGCTTCATAAATTCATTGAAACAAGTATATTCATGAGCTTGTTCAGACATTATTGAATTCGCCATGTTCAAAGATTGACTTCGAAAAATTGAGTCAAATTTGAAGCTTCCTGATTTGGGATGTTGTAATTTCCCTTTTCCGCATGTCAGTTGAATCTTTTTGCCATTAAGATCTAGTAAAATATCTACTTAGTTGTTTTGGAGCCTTTCATGCTTTTGAAAAGAAATTTTCCATGATACTAATATTACCTGTTGTGACAATTACCACACTATTTTAGTAGTTTCAACATGTTTCATGACCTAATCAGTAATATAATGGCATATGTGAAGTTTTTTGAAAATTTTGGGCCAAATTGGCTATAAAGGCAATATCGAATTAAAAAACACCCTTTTCATTCGAAATTGTCATACTTTCCATCAGTTATGACTTATAATATCATATAAAATCGATTGTAGGCAAAACCAGAACATATTTTGCAATTTAATGCGACGTTATTACTCAAAATCAGGATTTTATCAGAAAAGAGGGCAAAAATCATGCTTCTTTCATCTTTTGCTGAGTTAATATTCACTTCATTGACATTTATTTGGTATGAATTTGAAGCCAACATTCAGACCCATAACATAAGACAGTTGAGTTGAAATCGTTTTAAAGGAACACATGTTTCTGGGGCAAATTTAATTACGTTTTTGGAAAAATATTTTTGAAAAATTATCAAAAATAGTGTGTTTCTCACAATATATTTGATGTATTGGAATGAAAACTGCCCTGAAGACTCTACACTATTTGCCCTATGTCATCATATAAAGAAATTTGATTTCCTTTGACGATAAATTGACATTTAGTTTATTTTTCTTTTGTAGACATGGAAATAAAAACTTTTAAATATTCTCTATTATTCTGCTATCATCAGTTATTTCCACTGGTTGGAACTCTATGGCAAATATATTTTCTGGAACTTCGATGTGTTCTTAACAAAACTGCATGGTCATTTAATATAAAAATACATTAAAAAATTTTGATAGTCATGTCACACTTTGGCTTGATTATTTTTGAGATAGGCCTCATTGGACAACCCGCATGTCGGACAGTTTATTCTTCCTGCACCAAGGGTGTACCTCACAGCAATACCATTGGTGATTCCTATTAATACATACATCCAGAATGCAAACCTGGTCACATTCCCATATTTATGTTGTTTTTGGTATAATCTAAACCAAAGCATCTCCATAATTATCTCTGTCTTACGTCAAGTACATAAATCAATTATCAAGTGACTCATGTGCTTGTAAAAGGAAATGCTAGTTAGGGATGCTGGATGTGACATATTAATATCTGTGACCATGACTTTTGATATAATTCTTTTAGCCAAATAAATCCTACCTACCTACTAAGCAGATAAAAAATATCAACTCAAGGGGCACAAAACATAAGCGCAACATCCCAATTGGTGGAAATAGAAGACCAATTTACTACTAATTTCAAACAGGCACCAATAACCACATAAATTTCCTGTACATGGAAGCCACAAGGCCTGGCTAGAGTAAAAACTGTGTTGTGTTTTGGCTTCCCTTAGATTTGATTGGCAGAGAGTTTATAGCCAGAGGAGCATTGCCTAAATTTTATCATGTGAATATATTGGCCGTGATACTTCACTCTTCACACTGAAAACTAACTACGCCATTAGGGACATAGGGTCCATTAACTTATTTTGCTGGCAGCCTTTTCACTATTTATGGGTATAGAGAGATTGATTTTGCAATAAAAGTTTTATTTTGTGCCTGGAGACATGGATGATTTTTCAAAAAACCATCAGTTTCATAAGCACTTCAATTTAAGAAGAGACATATACTGATTGTCATCGACTGGCAAACAAAATGACTAACCAACATTTTACCTTAAAAGCAATTTTGACACATCATTAGGGTATCCTCTAATCATGATTGAAAACTTGCTGTATATTGTGTGGTTCTAATGCTTAATATGCCACCATGACACATCATCTGCTATTACAGTTGTGCTACACCCCTTGGCGATATGCCATTTAAGACCATGTTAAAGTTGTCTCACCGTAAATACTTCCAAATGGCTCTAATACGAGTTGTATTGCACGAATCATTCAACCAATGACTGTGTCATACCATTGAGACTTCCCACTACTTTTACCAACCTGGCCATTGAATTTGAATAAAGGGATCTTTTCGCTAGATAGGGGTTATAACTGTGCAAAAGTAAGTACACCCTAGGCGTAATCCTAAATGAAATGAACAGAGGTGGTATTTACTCACGCACATTTATAACCTCTATCGAGCACAAAAACCCAAGATACAGATCCAATGGTCAGGCTGATACATGTATGGTGGGAAACCTCAATGGTATGATACAGTCATTTGTTTCAATGGTTCACGCAATATTAATGATGTTATAGCCATTACGGTGGCACATGTTTAACTGGGCATAGTAAATCACTAATATAATAAGGGGTGTACATACTTTTAAGCACGACTGTATGATTCGCAACGTGCAAATTTCACATTGTAATGGTGCCATCTTTACCCAAAACTCATGAAATGGCTGTAAATGCTATTACATTCCTCTGATTATCTTTTGCAATTGGATATTTTTTGTATCTCACTTGTTTTTTGTGGTTTACAGGGTGAAAAGCACAGGGTTAACCCCAGTGCAGACTAAAGCTGCATTGTTAGGTTCTTTGAAAGTCATTATTTTAGGATTATCAAGATATGCCATTTTATGAAAAAGGTCCTGCTTGATATTGATAAATTAAGAAGTTCTAAAAGGAACAGATAACTTTGAATTTTTATAGCTGAGCCTGTGATTGTGAAACCTTCCCTTAGATGTGTGTACATGTGTAGATCAATAATCTCTTGTATGGGATGAGTGCCCAATATTCTTAAAAATGCATTTCTGCTTCTTAAAGAAAATCTTTGCAGGAATTTAAATTTCAGTTAAAGGGAATAGCCACATGTTGTTTAGAAAGTTGAATTTTAAGTGAGAGAGAGCTCTCTCTCACTTATTAGAAAGGGGCAATATCTCAAAATTTTCAAGATTGTTTTCTGGCTCTGCATTTAACAAAATCCATTGAATTGTGCATGGTAGGTATGGATTCATGGTACGGTAGGTTGCTATGTCATTACCAGTCACATTTTCAAGATAAATCACAAAACTATTTTGTGCTCCACTGGCCCCAACTTGTCATGTGAAGGCCAACTGGCCATCTGACTCAGCACCGCAAGCCTCAGCTAAGTAGCTCTTGTGAGGCTGAGAAGGTGGCCAGAACATCATGTGACAAAAATGTCCCAATTTCCTGGCCTATTCTTCTCACTGACCTACTTGAGAATCCTGGAAAGTCAATGTTAAAGTCTGCTGTCAGCTGAGTCTGTGTCTGGTATTGATATTTCATGATGACTATATTGAATAGCCGTCTAAACACAAAACCAGGTTGGTTAAGGCCTATGCTATTAAAAAGTATTATGTTCTAAATTCTCTGCCTAAATATAAATTGTCAGTCTCAATTTAATAAATTAATGTCATTTTCTGATTTCACAGGGCTATCATAATGGGTCAACAAGTCTCTCTCTCACGTTTTGAATTAACAAATTGTTGTATAAATTATGGTCTGTGCACACTTCTGCAGAACATACGACTTATCAATGTCCGTATTTCAAACGAATGCAAGTTTATGAACACACGCCAAGTATTTCAAGAATGTTGCAAAGACACATTGCCTCTAAAAGCAAAAAGAGATAAGCTAAATCTGGTGGGTGGGATTATTGAGAAAATGATGTGATTATTGTGATTCATTCAATTCTATTTTTCTGAGCTTCAAAATCGCATGATAGCAGTATTGTCTCTTTCTTAATAATGGCTTATCCATTGAAAAGACTGTCGGACAAATAAATATCTGAGAATAAATGGGGACAACAAAGAAAAAACAAGGGATTTATTTTACGGTTGAATACAAGCATGTCTTTGGTTGACAAAGGACAAGTGTCAAAAGGTATGACATATGACATCACTAGCAACAGCTTTCATCACTGCCTATGATGCAGCATATCAGGTGTAACCAGGTAATCATATGCCTGGATGTTTGCTAATGCTTTCCGGCATGACTACCTGCTGTCAAACTAATCAAAGGAGCGTTAATCTGGCAGAACATTAATCATAGTTCTGAGGCAATCGAGGAACATTTATGACTGGCGGTCATGCCATATTCTGTTAGAGAACAACATTTCTTTTATCTAATGGTAATGACAATAATATTGAGATATGGTTTGTTGTGGCAATGGTCAACAACAAGGTCAGATGATGTTTTTCTGTAATGATAATAACATCAAAGACTTGCTGGAGGTTGTAACGTCTATACCTTTCATGTTATAAATAATATCAAAAGCATTTGATTAATCATATTCTTGTAAAACGAAACATTAGCTAGGGAATCTTACACGTGAAATATATATCTGTGTGATAGTAATTTCGATGTTAGCCAATAAATATATCAACTCAAGGGGCACACAACATAAACAAATGTTGCAACTTGGTGGAAATAGAAGACCAATTTACGACTAATTCCAAACTGGCACCAATGCCACACCAGTAATAACCACATAAATGTCCTGTCCATGTAGAGTGCTTGGTCTGGCTGGAGTTAAAACTGTGTTGTATTGGATTTCCAGTGGATATGATTGGCTAAGAGTTCATGGCCTCAGTTGGTCAAGGCTTTTCCCTGTAGGTCAGGCTGATAAGAATATGAAGTGATTCGTAGCATTCAAGAAATGAATCAAACTTCTTCTTCTGTGACATTGCATGACTCTAAATAACAAAAACAAGGCAACTACAAATAGCCAACTAGGTTGCTGGACAATGCTGGTTCCCCTAGGATATCCCAAGGGAGGAAGCGCTTCATGTCCCATTCCTCCCTCTGGGAATATCTGCCATCAGTCTTGGGTTTCTGGGTTGCTGTCTCTGATTAAACTGGGCTAACCAGATTTCCTTGGTCTCATGACAGCCATATGTGGCAACTTTTACCCTTGAGAGGGGTTTCATAATTCTTTATGAAAACCATGCAAGCTGGTTGTCAAGGGTATACAGCTTATTGGTAAATGTGTATGTTGTTGTGGATTCATATCTAATATGCATCATTATTACACTCAAAATATCCTTGAACAACTGAAGGCCTTTTCATCTAATTTTCATCTAATTTACATCTAACTGAACTTGGTGAAAATGCAAAAAAACATTCTGAATGCCAAAACCCCACATAAAAACGACAAAAAGACATAACATACGTTTAGTTAGCTCTGCATTGCTGTGAGTTCATAGCTCGTCTGTTCATTATACAGCGCCCATTCCAGATATATCTGCTCACCAGCTCTCACCATATTTAATGGCAATCATACCAATCATTACAGTGATAACCTCTGGACTTGACCGGAGCAGGGTTTGAACCCACGTCCTCATGTGTACAAGGCAAGAATGCTAGCCATTGTACCACAGAGACATACTAGAGTGACAACAATTGAGACATTGCGGTATTCTTGTAGATAAATAGTCTTTGGTGATTTTGAACGTTAATAAAACATGACATACCTGGTTAACTGACAATTTATCTTTTTTATCAATCATCTGTTGCAGTATTTTTAGAGGCATTTATTTTTAAGCTGTTGTATTTATGTCTTATTTGCCTGGTAAGTTTATTTTGGCGGTTTGAGTTGGTGATTTGAGTACAGTACAACCCAAAATAAAGTAAGAAATTTTTCTGTCAGAAGGCCTCTTTTTACGTGGTTCACCCTCTTTTCTCCTCTGCAACCCAAATCTCCTTACAAGTCCCTTTTACTCCTTTCTACAACCTTAGCTCACATTAAGAACTCTATTTAAACAGCTACCAATATAACTGCAATTAGCAGGGGTGCAAAATATCAAGTAAATCAAACAAAATGGGGGTGATTGAATTTAAATTGGTGTTTTTTAAATGTGATTTTAATGTAATTTTAAAAGGAAGTTTTAAGTAGTTAAAGGTAGGAAGCGATTCAGAGGTAGCCAATAGGTGTGAAAGGGAAAAGCAGTGGCTGATTCTTCCTTCTTGCTGGGGCAATCGTACCTTATTTTGGGTTGTACTGTATGTCATTTCGATAACTATATGTAGATTTGAGAATGCTGTTACACAGTCCTCAATAATCTTTCAAGAATGTTCATTTGGTCTTAATGGACTAAAACTGAACAGTAGGAATTAGTTATATCTTGTCTTTCCCAAAATATGAATTTGAAATGAATTTGTTAAATTATATTTGCAATTTTTCCATTCTGTTTGCCTGCCTCATATATATTCTGTGGCAAAAATGTCATTAATCAATTACAATAGCTGAATTACATGGCTTAATAGACAGATATTGTACAACTTTCATGACTAATAGATTGAACTGGAAATTGAAAGACATGCCATGAAATTTTCATTTGAGATTATATTACTTTGTGATGAAAAAATTAAAATAAAATATTAACCCAGAAATATGTCCAGCAACTTAAAAGCCATAAATCAGAAGAGGCTTTTGAGAAGTTTAAAATTTGGCATTGCCTATCGACCTAATGTTCAATTCTTATTGACATATCTAAGGTGAAATCTCAAAAGAATTATACATGCATATGGCAGACAGTTCGGCATTGCTTTACACAATAATGTTCATAAAAGTCTTTCTTGACTGAATGAAGGTTCATCACACTTGTCGCTGTAGTTAAAAAGCGTTGATGTCTCTTGTCTGCTGGACAAATCACTTATAACGAATCCTTCCAAGAGGGCATTTGACGTCAGAATTTTCCTGTGACGTCACTCCGTTGTCACAATTACTCAAAATACCCACCAGCTTGTTTTGAGATAACACAACTGTGATGGAGGGTTCTTCCTTTTTCCAGATATATTTCTGCTTTTCTGCAGACACTATTTAAGAAAGACATTGATGCCTGCATTACAATATTGCATGTCTTCATGCAGTTTATTGGCTTGATTAAAAGGCATGAAATTCAAAACATAGTTTATTAGCATAATATCATAATATTATTATCTTCTTCTTCCTGTTTTATATAGAAGAGACAGATCAATAAGCGCTTCCTGTTAAAATGTCATCTGATTTCATGGATTTCCCTTACGGTTTGTCCATAATTCAGGCCTAGAATTATCAATATCAGAAAAACAAATATATTAACATATTAAAATTTGATCACACATCGATCTGTTTATGACAAGTGTATGCAGATGTTACCCCCATGTGATGAAGTCCCCATTCCATGTCCTGAAATCTGGAGTCCTTGCATGACCTAGGACAGCTATAAAACATCTGCGCAGTTTCACACAGATGCTAATATAAATGTGCCAACATAAGACCAGCCCCGTGTGAATTGATGTAACATGCCATCAGGCAAACTTCCTGCAATAAAACCAATTGTGTTAGGGCAGTGACACAGAAGTGATGAAGTCCCTTTTTCATTTCCGGAGATTCTGTGTCCCTGGGCTTCATCTGATAAAACCTTTGCATGGGTTATGACACAAGAGTGATGCAGCCTTCGCATTGTGTCCTTCATTTGGCAGTGGGATCTTGTTAGTGGCAGTGGTATAATTACAGTTTTATCATTATTGCATGTTTTGTTATTCCTGCGTGGTCATATAGGCCTCACAGACGGATACACTCCCCACACCCTCTAATAAAAGCAGTACCCTCAACTTAACCTCTTTTAACCTCCCCTAAACTACCCTCTGTTTCCCTCAACTAAACTTGAATCCCCTCTTCAAAACTCAACTTCCCTCAACTCCCTTCAAATATTATAAAATACCCTCTGTTTCCCAATCATAATACGTCAGTGACCCCATGGGCATGAGGACTATCCTGCCAAGAGGCCTTCACATGTTGCTAATCATTCATCACCATAAATAATGTGTATTCCAGAACCTGCTTGAGGAGTCGGTTGGCTACACTAAACGATGGTCCTAGTACCATTTTTGGCTTCCGAGTGCCAGATTGTCGGATGCTCAAATGATTCCAGTTCTGTCCCTTATATGACTTGAATAGCCCACCAGCATGAATTCAGGATGTAAGGCAACACTTACCATTATATCCCACTCCTGGTCTTGTGTATGTCCAATGCTTTGAACCATTGGAAATATTAGAAAATGCAGGGGCGTAGATCCTGGGGGGGGGGGATGCATCCCCCCCTAGGATGAACCTGGGGGGGATGATCATATGATTATCCCCCCCTAGAATTTCAAATTATTACTACTTGTTGACAATTATCTGTCATATTCAGCAAATTTTCCATGATGCCAGTTGCATGTTATGTGGAAAAAATAAAATTCTCAAAATATAATTGTGGATGCAACACTGCAGTTTAAAAGAGTAGCAATATGCAACATCAGCAGCTCCTATAGATCTCATTATGCACTTTACCCACATCTTGATAGGAAAGTGACAAGCAGAGATCTGAAGAACTGTGTTTTAAAAGCACACAATCTTCAAAGGAGGAAATGACATTTTTTTGAATGCTTGTGTTTCAAATGAAATTGCACCACATTGCTTAAAAGCTTCAGGCAGCACCTGTTGAACGAATAAGAAGGTGTCTGTGTTTCTCAAATCCTCTTCAGGCTTATTGAATTCCTTCAAAATGTTTTTGAGCTTGCCTTGATGCATTTTGTTCAACTGTAGTGCCTGAATTATGCAACGGTCATTATAGGGCAACCCTCATGTCAGACAGTTTATTCTTCCTGCACCAAGGGTGTACCTCACAGCAATACCATTGGTGATTCCTATTAATACATACATCCAGAATGCAAACCTGGTCACATTCCCATAATTATGTTGTTTTTGGTAAAATCTTAACCAGTGCATCTCCATAATACACCCATCCAGTTTTGGGTCTAAGCTCCGCCCCCTGGCTCACCATCCATGCAGCAGGCCAAGGATCGTCAAGCTACCATATTTTCACTATACAATGTGTACTTCCACTGCTGGTAGAATGGGTTTAAATTCATATCTTGTTAAGAATATTGGTTAAAAATAGGTTTGCCATGATGAGATAGGGTGAAATAATTATATAGACACTGCAGCTAAAGGTTTCATGGCATAAATATAATTTAATTATATGATATTTACTTAATGAACCATCTATGTCATTATTCCCATGTATGTAGGTTGCTGGACAAAGCTGGTTCCCCTAGGACATCCCAAGGGAGGAAGTGCTTCATGTCCCATTCCTCCCTCTGGGAATATCTGCCATCAGTCTTGGGTTTCTGGGTTGCTGTCTCTGATTAAACTGGGCTAACCAGATTTCCTTGGTCTCATAACAGCCATATGTGGCAACTTTTACCCATGAGAGGGGTTTCATAATTCTTTATGAAAACCATGTAAGCTGGGTATCACATGGATGCGGCTTTTTGGTAAGTGCGTATGTTGCAGTGCATTCCTATCTAATGTGACATACATATTTTTTACACTCAAAATATTCTTGAACAACTTGAAGGCCTTTTTGTCCGATTTTCATCAAACATAAATTAGTGAAAAATGAAAAATAAATGAATAAAAAACCATCTAAATGCCAAAACCCTATATAGAATGACTAAAAGAAAGAGCGTAAGTTCAGTTAGCCCTGCTCTGCTGTTCATCGCTTGTCCATGCAGTGACTTGAAATAAGTAATACTGTAATAGGAGGATCTTTGATTTATCTGGTCACTGCACCAGAGTGAAAGGCTAAGCTTGTGTTGAATTACCAAAGTGACGACAGTTGAGACATTACACTATTCATGCAGATAAATACAGATAAATGCCACCTGTTTATAAGTATGCACACCCTTTGGTAATTTGAATGTTAATAATGCGTGACTGATAATATTATAGTTAACTGACCATTTATCTTGTCTATCAATCATCTGTTACAGTGGTATTGGTTGATGCATTTATTTTTAAGCTGTTGTATTTATGTCTTATTTGCCTGGTAAGTCCATTTTCAGTTGGTGAATTGAGTATATCTTATATCTACAATGTGTAGACTTGAGAATGTTGTGACACAGTCCTCGATAATCTTTCAAGAAAGTTCATTTGGTTTTAGTGGATTAAAAACTCACTAAAACTGGAGAGTAGGAGTCAGTGTATCTCTTGTATTTCCTAAAAAAGAATTTGAAATGAATTTATTAAATGATATTTGCAATTTTTCCATTCTGTAAATCTGCCTCATGCATATTCCATGGCATAAAATTTTGTTAATCGAATAGAGTTACTGAATTACGTGGTTTAATAGACAAATACAGTACAACTTTGATGACTTGTAGATTGAACTGAAAATTGAAAGACATGTCTTGAAATTTTCATTTGATCTCATATTACTCTGTAGACCAAAAACATAAAATAATATATTAATGCGGATTTATGTCCAGAAAATGAAGAGCCATAAATCAGAGGCTTTTGTGAAGTGTAATATGCGGCATTGCCAGAAGACCTGTTGTTTAATTGTTATAAACATATCTTAGGTGAAGTCCCAAAATAATTATACATGTACATGTCAGAGATTTTGTCATTGCTCTAGGCAACGATGTTCTGAAAGTCCTTCTTGACTGAATGAAGATTCATCACATGTGTTGCAGCTGTCAGAAGCATTGATGTCTCTTCTCAGTTAGACAAGTCACTTAAAACGAATCCTTTGTGCGAGGGCGTTGGACGTAAAAATTCTCCTGTGACGTCACTCTGGTGTCACAATTACTCAAAATGCCCACTTAGTCCGGCAGCCAAACCCCAGATTTCATGGGAACCTCGCAGTAGGGTCTGGACAACGTTTTTTTGTTGATTCTATATCTCTGAGAGGTGCTCTTTCAGAATCTGAACGATGCCACTCTGTCATCGTTGGGCAATCCGCATAATATGCAAATTAAGGCGGCCATTACCAAAAATCTTGTTTTCGCCTGTATCTCAGTAACTATGAATGATATCAATATTATTTTGGTGTCTATCCCCATGTTTTGAGGGGTAAATCATCCAACTAGGCCATTGCCATAAATGTCACACCAATAGTTTTTGCAGAATTGACGTATTGAGGCCGCCATTACTGAAAATCTTGTTTCTGATGATATCTCCGAAACTACAGGTGGTATCAAAATAATTTTGGTATGTAACCCCATGTTTTGAGGGTTAAAGAATGAGATGAAGCCATTTCAGTCAACATCACACCAATATTTTGTATTGTACTTCTTCAAGAGCTCCTGTCTTCTCAGGATTCTGTTCTTTTGTGAGTGTAGAACATCCACTATTGTCTGTTTAATGCCAAAAATTGAAAGATCTAGACGTCTGTAAAAGCAGTAAATCTTAACTGTGCAGACATCTGTAAAATGCACTGCAGACCAATTAAGTGAGCATAGAGCATCAACTGTTGTCTGTTTAATGCCTAAAATAGTAAGATCCAGACGTCTGCTAAAGCAGTAAATCTTAACTGTGCAGACGTCTGTAAAATGAACAACAGACGAATGAAGTGAGAGTTGAACACTCCTCAGTTGTCTATATAATGCAAAAATTGTAAAATGCAGACGTCTGTAAGGGCAGTAATTCTGAGCTATACAGACGTCTGTACAAGGCAAAAAATGAGGGTTTCCAGACGTCTCTAGTGATGATATAGTATACGGAAAAAGCAGACATCTGTGTGTCTGTTATCCTCAAAAATTGCCATGTTTTATATATGAGTTTGAATGCTCCAGGCTGTAAGTATGTAATATCTTGAGTGCAAGAGCCAGGTAAATGTTATGTCAAATTATAAACGTTGACACAGTAACTACCTTATCAGATATGCTTGTTCCGGCAGTATGCTTTCCCTTGAAATCTGCAAAACACTGGTCAAGTGGGCTATTGAACAAGATGTATCCGTACCAAAATCACACCTTATCGTTTCCAGCACCTCTGGAACAGCAACTTGTCGCTTGTTTCCAATGATACTGGATTAAGCATTTACTGAATCAATCATGTCTCCTTAACAGACCTGATTGAATGCAGAAATTCTGAGTAAGAGCCAACTTCCAAATGGCAGTCTGAATATACTATCATAACTTTCTATATGAGTTATTTATACGAAGTCGACAGTGTCGAAGCTCTCAAGGCCAGATTATTTGGATGGCCATGGCCTTGGATGCCCGATACTCGGCCCAGACCTGCCTCAATGCCAGGTTTTGATGTCCTTGGCTTCGGTCGCAGAGGCTCATACCTCAGTCTGGGCGGCAGATGTCCCTGCCTGAACTACAACACTGATAGTGGAGCATTTGTCACATTTTTCTACCAATCTGGCATGAATAAAACTTCTCCAACAATCACAATAATATTCAATGTAATCAATGCAGGCTACTGAAAGCTCATTGAAAGGTTAGCAAATAATTATCTCTCCAAACAAAATTAATAGGATTACAAAGTTACTGTATATCATCAAGGAAAGACAGCTTCTTAACAATTATTTGTGGAGCAAAGCCTATTCTAGGCTGGTCACTGACCAGATATGGTGATCATAAACTGTAGGAACTGTTCTGAAACTGCCCTCATGCTTTTACCAGGCCAATGCACTACTTTTTTCAACATCAATTCCTCCCATTGGAAGATCTTGTGGGTACAGGAAAGAAGCCATAAAAATAAAAATTCAAATGTTTATTCAAATTGTGCATTGTATTATGATATAATATTATTCATTACAATTCTGCTGAAGTCTACATCTCTGATTGGAGGACAGCTCAGGAACTACTTTACTCCTCTTGCCTTACTTTTATGCTTTAGAAGTTGAACCTTACCTCTCATCTTACAATAGAAGGACCAAGTTCTCCTTTTATGCATTCCAATCCAGCAGCTGACATCACTGGAGAAGGCCACCACTCATGGGGACCCGCCAGTTGATCAACAGCCATTGTTGACATTGAATATTTCTCCGGACTTTGGCAAAGTCTAATTATGCCAGATTGGTAGAAACATGTGACAAAAGCTCCACTTTCAATGTTGTAGTTGAGGCCGGAGCATCCTCTGCCAAAACCGAGGCATGAGCCTCTGAGACCAAGGCCAACGCCATCAAAACGTGGCCTCGAGGCAGATCTCGAGACTTCCATCACTGGCCAAAGGCACCCAAGAACCAAGTCCAAGGCCAAGTATTGGATGCCCATCAAAATATGACCTCGAGGCTGGCATTGAGGCCAAATCCGGCCTCAAAGAGCTTTAACACAAAAAAAAAAATTCAAATAGAAAATGATAATGGTGTATTTAGACTGCCATTCGGAAGTTGGCTCTTACTCAGAATTCCTGCATTCAATCAGGTCTGTTAAGGAGACATGATTGATTTAGTAGTAAATACTTAATCCAGTACCATTGGATCCAATCGACAATGTTGCTGTTCCAGAGGTGCTGGAAATTACAACCCTATCAGCATGCCTCGGCGGTCCAACGTCGGCCCGAAGCTGGTCCGATGCTGCTGACATCGGACTGACGCTGGGCCGACATTGGACCGCCGAGGCATGCTGATAGGGAAGGTACTATTTTAGTACAGATACATCTTGTTCAATAGCTTAACTTGTTTCCGTACGCAGAAAAATCAATAATGGCAAAATGTATCAGCGCAAGAAGAGTTCTGTTATGACTAAATTGCACTTTAATCTAGTCATGTTTTGCTAAGTCCTTTCTTTAATTCAAAGACAGACAAGTAAGTGCTGGCAAAGACTTTTAATACCACTGATCATCAACTACCATCAATACAATACGATACAATACAATACAATACAATACCATACAATACAATACAATAAACATTTAGATAAAACAACAGTGATCTAATCATTCATACAAACACACATACCAAGGAAGTACACAAATACAATTTAATTAGAGAAAGATATCCCAGCTCAAGCAAACTTAATCTTTGATGTTGATAAGAGATAAGGGTGGGAGAAAAAGGGGTGGGAAATCCTTCAATTGGTATTAAGCAAGCATGGTTAACTGATTAACAGTTGGCAGGCAGAGAGCCAAGCAGCAAGTGGGGTGAGCACATGGTACCCCATCTTATCTGTCCAGGGTATTATGGCATTAATTAATGACCAGTGGGCAGTGGCCTGGCCAAGCTCCTCCCCTCTGTCCTCAATTAAAACTGTTTATTAATAAACATGTCTTAATTCAACGACAGACAAGTAAGTGCTGGCAAAGACTTTTAATACCACTGATCATCAACTACCATCAATACAATACGATACAATACAATACAATACAATACCATACAATACAATACAATAAACATTTAGATAAAACAACAGTGATCTAATCATTCATACAAACACACATACCAAGGAAGTACACAAATACAATTTAATTAGAGAAAGATATCCCAAAGTCCATTAATTGTAGGTAGTAGTTCAAAGAGTTATTGAAATGAGTTATTTACTATTGAGAGTTTCTGAGAGGCTTGAGGTTTTAAATATTTGTATATACAGTCACTTTTCCAGTCTCCAAGGATCTTAATTGTTTCCAGTGGGACATTGGCAGCAAACAGGTGAGAAGCTCCTGATCTTCTCAAACTATGGCTATTGAAGTCAGATGTGGAAAGGCCTGATAGGGTAATCAGGGCCTTTAGCCTCTTTCGAATTCCAGCAGGGGTAGGGACACACAGTTGTCCCTTGGGGTCCAGATATGCCCAAGCAGGGGCATGGGAGGGCACAGGACCAGCAAGGGTAATGAAGTGGAGCAGGGCAGTGGTGGGGCAAACTTTGCTCTTCAAGAGGGGGAGGGCTGTTTGTAGCACCCTCTCACGGAATTGTAGGGTCTTGGTCCAGTGAAGATTGAGAATAGCACCAGTTTGGAAGAACTCTATATCAGCTCGAGTGACTGATTTGGCATGTTCCCAATTCCCAGGGGAGGGGACTGACACATTGCTGATGCGAAGCATTCCAAAGAAACATGCCAAAATCAACGACCACAGCTGAGCATCAGAAGTTTTAGATAAGTCCAGGAAGGAACACATTAAGATTAGGTCCTCTGTAGTTAAAGTCAATTTGTAACGAGGTTCACAGCCCTTGAAGCGTTTGACAGCTTTAAGCATGGATGATATCTGGTAATTATCCTGAAGGGGGTGTGGCAATCCAAATTCCATGTGTAATAATCTAATAACTGATAAATATTGTTGAATAGAGGAGGCAGCTTTGGAAGCACTGAGGTAAGCAATATAACGAACAATGTTCACTGGGGTGGCAGGTAGGGCAGGCAGATTGTAAGACACGCAGAAAGTCAAATAACATTGCAGAAATGTTCTGTAAGATCTCTTAGTACTGTCAGCCAGCACAAGTTGCTTCAGCCTCCAGACCTCTGCATCCAGCTGCTGTAAGTCAGCAGAAGTTTCTGTAATGAAGATGAGAGGAATCTCAGTGATTGCACAGACATATGTTCAGACAGCAAATAAAAGCAAGTGTAATCACCAAAGAAATGTTGATAATCTCAAGAATTCAAAGAATCAGCAATGTCATTATGTTCTCCCTTGATGAAATGGGCTGTAATGGTGATGTCATGCATGACCACCAGAGCAGCAATCCTTCTGAGAATCCAGGATGCCATAGAATTTGGGGAGTAACGATTATTAATGGCACAGATGGTCATAAAATTGTCTGAGTAGATATCAAAATGTAATCCAGGGTAGATAGCAGCCCAACGGTCCAAGCTAATCAAGACAGTTGCCAGTTCCTTGATATTAATGTGGGCATTAGCAAGTCTTGGTTTATCAAGCATCCAGTTAGTATAGCAGATATCACCATTATTAAGGCAGAATGCTCCAGCCCCCACTGACGAGCTGTCAGTGGTGATGATAACCTGGTCTTTGACATCCCAGATTCTCCTGATATGCAAGTCCTTGGAGAGACAGGCAAGCCACCAATGCATGTCCTTAAGTAAAGCAGATGTTACCAAACATTTGTGATTAGGCTTGTTGAGTATGCCAATTGAGTGAAAAATGGAAGCCATGAATGGTTTTCCCCAGGGATGCACCTGGACTGCAAAATTCAACTTCCCACCCAAACTCTGTAACTGCCTCTTTGACAAACGTTTTTTGGTCATATGATCCATAATAACATCTTTGAAATGCAAAGCCTTCTGTTGATCCAACTTTAAAGTTCCCCTGACAGTGTCAATCTCCAGGCCAAGATAAGTAAGACACTGACAGGGGTCTACAACTTTCTTCCAGTTGATTCGCAAGCCAAGTTGCCTTAGCAAAGTCAGTAATGTGTTAAATGCTAGTGTGCAAGTGTCCTTGTCATCTGCACAACAAATAAAATCGTCTAGGTAGGCACATACCTTAAAGCCTCTCCGCCTCATCATTCTTTGAATTGCCTGAGTGATCCTGTTGTAAATAGCAGGACTTTTTCTTGCACCAAAGGGCAATTTTCCATCCATCATGAAGGTGGGATGTGCATCACCTTTAAAAGTCCATTGTAATCCAGTGATAATATGCTGGGCAGGAGGGATTTCAAAGCTCCTGTAGGCCCATTTTAAATCCACTTTCGACATATATCCTCCTGGGGAGCACAGGTCCAGTGCCTCCTCAATTGAGGTATATCTACAATCATCTTTGCAAGCATAATCATTAACACTGTAATTTTCCGGTCTTGAAAAGTCATGGATCAAACGTACATCCCCATCTGGTTTCTCAATAGCAGCTAAAGCAGAGACTACTGTGGGGCACTCAGGGGAAACAATGTAATTGCCATCCTGAATTTCCTCTTTGATCCGATTCTCCACTCTTTCTATAGTCTGTGGATGGTTAGCACTAGGGTGATTTGGCACACATGTGGATTGGAGGTGCTCAGGGGGGCAGTCAATGAGAGAAAAGCCATGTTGGATGCCATTCATAATAAAGTCTCTATCCGGGTCATCTCTCAATTCATTATCCAAAATATGCAAGCAGGCCTTGACAGATGATGAGGGGCTACTCAGTTTTTTGAGGATCTGTCAACTTTGTGTTGTACCTCAGGATGATCCTCAAAACAGGTACGGCACACATGTGCAAAATTGCAGGGCTTTAGTTGGCACCCATTCAGTCCATTGTACTTGAAGCACACAGTCTTGCCACTTTTTGGGTCAGTCTTGCCTTGGGCTAGTCTTCGTTTTGTGTTAGATCCTTCATTAAGGGGCCCTGGTTTCTGGAGGTGGCTTGTCATCAGGAAAGGGCTTGCAGTGCCCCATTTGAAGCCCAAGCTGGCTTGTTCTTTTCGGTACACTTTATCATAGTTGAGGACATTTGCCCAGGGGAAAGATTGGGCAAAGACAGCCACCTGGATTAAATAATTAAGGTAGTCCATGACCTGGTCAAGATTTGCGCCGTCTTCCAGCACCAAGTCCCTGGTGATGCGTATGGCCCCCTCCATAAACTGGGCCATTGTTAGCTTTTCATGGGGGACCTTTTTCTGCATGGTGGAGGTGAATTCCACACCTTCGATTGTCACTGTTGTGGGCGGATCTCCCCTGGTCAAGCTTGAGACATATTCAGGTACTGAGTGGATCTTGGCTCCAAACATGCCCTTGCCAAACTGGAACGGATCAAGAAATGTCTCACCTTGTGGATCAACTGCAGGCAGCTTGCTGGTACTTGATAGCAGTGGGTTATCTTTGAGTAACTCCAAAAGTTTTTGTGGATTAATGGAGCCTCCCGCTTCCACCACTGCCTTGGGATCCATTCGATTTTGGTCCTGGGCTTGATTGTTGTTCAGGCCCTCCTCTCTGCCTTCTTCTTCCTGACCTCTCCTCTGGGTAGGAGTCCTCTTGTCCTTGATGTGGAGGACAGCCACTCCATCAATGAGGAGCAACAACTGAGCAGGCAGCAATTTCTTGTGGAAGAGCTGTTTGATTTTGCCCTCATCCAGCAAAGCAAGAGTCTTGTAGGAGGTAAATCCTGATTCTGTCAGAGCTTTTTTGGTATCCTCAATCAGTTCCTGTTCAGTGCACCATTGTTCAAATTCCCAGGCATCAGCTTCAGCATCTCCCATCATGAAGATTTTTCCAATAATAAACAAACACAAATCCTTCAAGTGAAAATCCTTCAATTGGTATTAAGCAAGCATGGTTAACTGATTAACAGTTGGCAGGCAGAGAGCCAAGCAGCAAGTGGGGTGAGCACATGGTACCCCATCTTATCTGTCCAGGGTATTATGGCATTAATTAATGACCAGTGGGCAGTGGCCTGGCCAAGCTCCTCCCCTCTGTCCTCAATTAAAACTGTTTATTAATAAACATGTCGAAATGGCTTAGTTTGTTTCTCAACAATTATGATATATATGCTTATTATGTGATAAAACATGAAGGTATGAGATTTATGGCAGTTAACTGCATGAATGTCAGGTTACAGAAGAATACAATAGTCAGTGATAATAAGGTATATCTCAGAACAAAACAAACCACCATTCAAAATATATTGAGTCATTTCACAAGGCATTATTTTGTTTGAAGGCCCAAGAATATCTCTGGCAGCCACACTGACCAATCAGAGCCCCAAATCGTTGTGACACCATCACGTCACTGCTCATTGTGTACATGACAAGGACAGATAATTATTCGTGTGGTTCACAACGATGAATCACATGGTGTAAATCACATGGTTTTTCAGCTAAACTTCACTGGTTGTTGTGAGATACAGTATAAAATAATTGTTTGATCATTACTAATAGTGTTTAACCGAATATGTTCCTTTATCCCTCAAAACATAGTGTTGGCACCAATAGTGTTTTGATACCATTTATAGTAACACAATATTGTCAGAAACTAAGATTTTTCAATTATGGCATCTTTGCTAATAAGCCTGTTCAATACAAAATATAGGTGTGATGTTTACTGAAATAGCTTCATTTCATTCTTTAACCCTAAAAACATGGGGATACATACCAAAATTATTTTGATACCACCTGTAGTTTCGGAGATATCGTCAGAAACAATATTTTCAGTAATGGCGGCCTCAATATGTCAATTCTGCAAAAACTATTGGTGTGACATTTATGGCAATGGCCCAGTTGGATGATTTACCCCTCAAAACATAGGGATAGACACCAAAATGATGTTGATATCATTCATAGTTACTGAGATACAGGCGAAAACAAGATTTTTGGTAATGGCCGCCTTAATTTGCATATTATGCGGATTGCCCAACGATGACAGAGTGGCATCGTTCAGATTCTGAAAGAGCACCTCTCAGAGATATAGAATCAACAAAAAAACGTTGTCCAGACCCTACTGCGAGGTTGTACCTCACCGCCGCCGGACTAAGTAGGTTGTTTTGGGATGACAAAACAGAAATTGAGGTTTCTTCCTCTTGCCACATATCTATCTACTTTTCTCCAGACATTATTTAAGAAAGACATTGATGCCTGCATTACAATATTGCATGTCTTCATGCAGTTTATTGGCTGTGATTGATGTCTTTTTATTTTCCTGGAGCTTTTAAAATTCCATTTTGACAAATTTCATATTATGTCACATGACTATTCTTGGCATGTTTCCTCTAAAGTCCAAATTTACTTTAGTCTGAATTGAAGAAAATTGGAAAAATATAATTAAAAAGAAGGAAATTCGGTACATATTTCATCAGCATGATATATTACTATTATTTTGTTGTTGTTTTCTTGTAGAAGGGCCGGACAGATCAATAAGCATTTCCTGCTAAAATGTCATTTGATTTCATGGATTTCTCACAGTTTGTCCATAATTCAGGCCTAGCATTATCAATATATATGAAAAACAAAAATATTCAACATATTAAAGTTTGATCACATCGATCTGTTTATGAAAAATGTATGCAAATTAGCTGGAATAGAGACTGTAGCAATGATTATTATTATTATAATATTACCCCCTTATGATGAAATCCTCGTTCCATGTCCTGAGATCTGGAGTCCTTGCATGACCTAGCACAGCAATAAAACATCTGCGCAGTTTCACACAGATGTTAATAATGTGCCAACACAAGGACAGTCCAATGTGAATTGATGTAACATGTCATCAGGCAAGCTTCCTGCAATAAAACAAATTGTGTTTGGGCAGTGACACAGAAGCGATGAAGTCCCTTTTTCATTTCCTCAGATTCTGTGTCCCTGGGCTTCATCCGATAAAACCTTTGCTTGGGTTATGATGCAGACTTATGCAGCCTTGGCATTGTGTCCTTCATTTGGCTCAGTTTGTGGGATCTTGTTAATTGGCATCAGTGTAATAATAATTTTATCATTATTGCATGTTTTTTCATTACTGAATAATCATTATGCTGTTTATCATTCATCATCACTATGTGAATTCCAGTACCCGGTTGAGGAGTTGGGTTAGCTTATATAACATGTTACCTTTGATAGTCGACTATCTAACCAGTTGAGCTAACTGGCTGGCCCCCAAATCAAGTGCTTAGGAGCAACCTATCATACGTATATATTCCCAAACCACTACACCATATCCCTCAACTTCTCTGAGATTTTGATACACTCCAGTCAACATTCTCACTTCAATGCCAGTTGCCACCACGACTGGGATTCAAACTAGCAACTTCTGAGTAGCCTCTGGCCGGACAAGTAAAAGATTCCTCACATGGGGTAAATGTGTAACATGTTGAGGACTCCCGCTCTCTCTCTCATCTCATTAATCAACTCTCGTGAGCGCCCAGAACTGGGCTTAGAGGGCTGCACTTACCATCTATCTATCTATCTATCTGGCCGATGCATCATATAACACATTCCCCTTTTAAAAAATCTGCCATCAATCCAGTTGTGCTAAAGGGCAGTTTAAAAGAGTAGCAATATGCAAGATCAGCAGCTCCTAGATCCCATTACGCACTTTACAAACATTTTGACACCAATGTGACAAGCAGAGATCTGAAGAAGTGTGTTTTGAAAGCACACAATCTTCAAAGAAGGAAATGTAATTTTTTGAATGCTAGTGTATCAAATGAAATTGCACTACATCGCTTAAAAGCATGAAGCAGCATCAGTTGAACCTATAAGAAGGTGTCTGTATTTCTCAAATCCTTTTCAGGCTTCAACAAATTTTGGAGTTAGACTTGATACAATTTGTACTAGCAACTATTGTGCCTCAATTCTGCAATGGTCTTTGAAGATTGGTGCCTCTTCATATCACCGTCTGTGATCAAATACAGAAGTCAACAAAATAAACAAGTGTCATGTTATAACTGTTGTCCAAAACTGGGGTATTGTTTCCCATAATAACATGCAACAGTATAACAGTTATGAAAGTTAAGTATTTCAGCTAATTTAGGTGTATTTTAATTACACATCATATAATTTTACTGCTGATAATGCAAAGATACCAATGCATTATTTTTCTATGAAATCCATGGCATCAATAAAATGAAAGGTGACTTCATCTTGACAAGTGTTGTTGTTTTCTCTCGTTATATATATCTTTAAGCACACCAAATGCTTGACGTATAACAAAATAAATTAGATTCACCTCTTAATCTCTGAAAAGATGAAAGAAAATCAATGCAACTTATGATTAAATGTCTCAAGGACATTTCCGAGACACAAAAGAGCTTCTAATGTTTTGATTATATTGCATGTTCCAAAATATGAGAGAAATTCAATGACAGCATCTTGAGTCCTTCTCCCTGGAGTTGGCTGAGAGCTGCTGAGCGGTGTCAGTTTTATAATAAAACCCCATGACAGTGTAGTTCACAGCTATGAACATCATGAGTGTCAGGTCTGCTCTGAATTAACACGAGTCCGAAGGACGAGTGTTATTTAGAAGGCAGACCTGACACGAATGATGTTCATAGCTGTGAACTACACTGTTATGGGGTTTTATTTATATCCCGCAATGACTTTATCAGTGTTTTTTTGGTCTGATAACTTCAAATTCTCTCAAGTTGAGAGCTGCAATTTGTTGTGACGTCACCAGCTGCCCATTGTGACGTCATGACATCAACAATTGCATAACAATGTCAGATAATTTATTTCATTGAGTTCACAAGGATGAACTCAGTGGTGTGAACTCAATGGTTTTTTCATGGTGTTCACTCGCAATTGCGGGATATAAAGCAATTACGTGTGATAAAAGGGCCCTCTCAGAAAGACACTGCTTGATATTGACAAATTTTTCAAGTTCTGAAAGGATCTAGCGGCCTCACTCTTTTACAGTCGAGCTGATGAAACTTACCATTTGATGTATGAATTATTGAAGGTAGTATGTAGACAATCTTTTGTGTGGGAGGAGTGAATCAATTTTTTTAATGTAGTACATGTAGTGTCCTTTTGTCTTAAAGGAAATTGACAAAAATTTTGTTTTGAAACATCTTAAAGATTTAAAACCTAATAAGAGCTGTGGACTAGATAACATTAGTCCTAGGTTTCTAAACGACGGTGCTGAATAACTTTCTGATGTCATCATTTTTATGATCAACCTTTCAATCAAACAAAAAATTGTACCTGAATGCACAAAACATGCAAGAGTCACTCCACTCCACAAAAAGAAAAGCAAGCTTGATATTGGCAATTACACTCTTGATCAAAATGCTGGAATAATTTGGATTTTCAGGGTGTCAGGATTTCAAAGTTCTAAAATTGGTGATTGAATGTGTGGAATTGCAAACATTTTTTCTTCAGATATTAGATTTATGTATAAATTATATTATAAACCATTTTTAGCTGCTGAGAATTATTTGAAGCCTTCTTTGGGTGACCCGGAAAAATTGATCATTTTTAGTAAAAAATCATCAAAAATGCCATAGTGGCTCGACAACACAGACATAAAATTTCAACATAAACCAAAAATGCCAAGTTAATATTGATGTTTACAACCAAAAAACATAACTATATCATTTTTAAAACCATATTCTTTGACCTCTGCCTTCACCTGACATGACATGGATACCGCCAATCTGTTTTTTGCTTCTTTTGAACCAATATGGCCATTCTTCAGTGAAAGTCATCTGCACCTGGTCCAGAGTAGTTAGCTGGACCTCCATCTTGTGTGCAGAATGGTCAAAGATGTCCCTATAATGTTATTTAGGTTCATATCTGGTAAAGTTGCCAGTAACGGCAAATTCTCAATTTTCTCAATTTTCAAGGTTTAAAAGGATTTGTGGTGCCTAAAACCTTGAGCATTGCCATAAATGAATGATATGATTCAACAGAAGTGTTCTCTACTCTGAGGTACCATTTCCTCGTCCAGCAAACCTAGATAGGAGACTGCCGGGAGGTTTCTACACCACACTACCAGACACAAATTTCCATCATAATGGGTGACACACAAAACAAGCATTAAACCGCCACCCTGAGCCAATGTGGCCATGAGGCAGTTTTCGGACAGTATCTGGCCACTTTCCCATCACACAAAAATTTCACCATAAGCTCTGTGAAACACGTGCTAGGATATAATGACTTAGATGGAATTTACTTGAAAAATTCGCAAAATATTCCCCAAATAACATTATAGGGACATCTTTGACCATTCTGCACACATGATGGAGGTCTAGTGAACTACTCTGGACCAGGTGCAAGTGAGTTTCACTGAAGAATGGCCATATTGGTAAAAAAGAAGTAAAAAACAGGTTGGCGGACTCCATGTCAAGTTAAGTGAAGGCTGAGGTCACGAATGTGACATTCAACATGATATTGTTGTGTTTATTGGTAGTTCACATCAAGATTAACTCGGCATTTTTTGCTTATGTTGAAATTTTATGTCTGTGTCGTTGAGCCACTGTGCGATTTTTGATGATGTTTTACTGAAAATGATCTATTTTTCCGGTTCAGCCAAGGGAAGTTTTAATATAATTCTCAGCAACTAAAATTAGTTTATGATATCATTAATACATAAATCTAATGTCTGAGGAAAAAATATTCGCAATTCCACACATTAAATCACCAATTTTAGAACTTTGAAATCCTGACACCTTGAAAATCCAAATTATTCCAGCATTTTGATCAAGAGTGTATAGGCCTGTCAGCGTACTAACATCTATCTCTAAGATTCTTGAACGGGCTGTCCTTGTACAGGTAGAACGCTATTGCAAACAATATCGGATTTTGTATGAGTTTCAATCAGGATTCTGAGATAAGTACTCAACAGACACTTGTTTAATTTACTTACATGACTATATAAGATCAAAGATCAGTCGTGGTATTTTTTTTGGTCTCCTTATGTTAGATGTTCAGAAAGCCTTCGACAGTGTCAACCATAGAATGCTTTCTGAAAAACTAAGAATTGCTGGCATTGATAACACCTGGTTTTAGTCCTATCTTGAAGGCCGTAAGCAAGTTGTGTGTGTTAACAATTGTGTATCAAGTGAAAAAGAGATTATTTGTGGTTTGCTGCAAGGCAGTATTCTTGGCCCATGGTGCTATTTGATGTTTTGCAATGACATGTCTACATGTGTTTCATGTAAACTTACATTATATGCAGACGATGCTGTTTTATTGACTAGTCACTGTGATATTAACTTTGTAAAAAGCAAGTTGAGCAAAGAAGTTTCCAAATGTCATCACTGGTTAAATAACAAAAACTTATCAATGCATATGGGTAAGTCAGAAGCCATTATTCTCTGCTCCAAACGGAAGCGAGGATCAATTAAAAACATTTCCATCAATTGTGAAGGTCACTCTATAAAACCAAGCGAAGAGGTTAAATACCTTGGTCTCAAAATGGATAATACCTTATCTGGAGAAACTACTGTTTCTCAAATCATTGGTAAATGTTCAGCCAAATTAAAATTTCTCTACAGAAATTCAGACGTTCTAGATTTTCAATCGAGAAAACTACTTGTCTATGCCCTTATACAATGTCACTTTGACTACGACGTGTCTGCTTGGTTTCGGAGTTTGACCAAAGGTGCCCAAAGACTATTACAAATTTTACGGTATAAAATTGTACGATTTATTCTTGATTTAGGACCTAGGTCACATGTTGGTCAGAATGAATTAGATAGAGCTGGAATGTTAAGTACCAAAGATCGAGCAAAACAACTAATGCTAAACCACATGTACAATGTTTACCATCAAGTCGCACCTAGCTACATATGTCAGAATTTTAATAGAATATCACACCACTACAATACTAGACACATAGAAAGTAACTTTTTCTTAGAAAAACAACATGGAATAGATGATCGTTATTTTAGTTACCAAGGTGTGTTAGCGTGGAACAATTTACCAAACATTGTTAAAACTGTTAATAGCAAAGATTTATTTAAAGTTAAAGTAAAACAATTTTTCAAAGCACAAGCACATTTAAATGAAATTTCTGCTGCTGTTACTCATTAATTTTTTCATATTTTATAAATATTAATAGCAGCGTGGATAGCCTTTATTGCCTCTTGACGTCATTTTGTTGTCTGGACCACACTGGAAATAAGTTTTTAACTTTTGTGTGCAATGCGAACCGCATTACAACAGTGTACTGCTTGTTATCATGTATACGTGTCTGGACCCTCTTTTAATGTGGCTGAATAAAGTCTATCTATCTTTAAGCAAATATTTGTGTGAATTTAATGTAAAAAGGAAAAGCTAGATGTAATTACTTTTTTCAGATATCGTATTTTACTAACTTAGTTTGTACACACTTAGATCAAACATCTGCAGAACATAATTATGAAAGTATTTCAAACAAACAAATTTATAAAACTCTGCTTTAAAAAAAGCTCATAGAAAATGGTAAAAGTATTTGCTCAGTAAAAATCTGATCTGTATGGGTCACAGGTGTTATCCTGAGCTAGGTCGCCAATCCGAAAAAAAAGAAAAAGAAACACACAGTCACTGAAATGCAAAAAAAAAAAAAAACTTTCAGTAAATTCCAATGATTTTCTGCATTTCATCAGCGATCAAGCAGTGTCCTACTTCACAATTTGCAAACTTAACATGAAAAAATAAAATAGTTTTCAATGTCATTCTTTTTCATTCTAAACATTCAAAAAAGTTTCATTAATGAAAACAAAACCATGTTGCCTCTGGTTGGCCAAGAACTATGAATCTGCCCATTGCGTATAAAATGCATTAATGGATGTGAAAGATAATCCAGCTTTATAATAAGGCTATACATAATTGATCTTTAGATTCTCGGATCCTCTCAAGGCACTTTTTCTAGGGTCGGTCGGTAGGACGAAAAAAAAGGTGAAAAAAAAAATTTATGATGTCAAAAAAAATTTTTTTTTTCCATTGACAGGATATCTATTGTGTCGGCGGGTCCGCGAAGCTAAGAATCAATTATGTGTGGCCTAACCCTAAATGCGAAAAAGAAACAAACAGAATGCAATGTGTCGAAGCCGGATGACAAGGGATTTTTTTCTCCATTTTTCTGTTGTTTGTGAAGTCACTATAGGCCTACTACTACTGCATCTGTGGATGTCTGGAAGCCAAAGGCTCAGTGATGCTGCTGCCAGTCTGTAAAAGATTCTTTTCACTGCATGTATTGCAGACAGCATCTTCATTAATTTTCAGTATACACTCATTTTTACCTGTGTACAGATGTTTGGTTATTATTATTTGACTTAAATCACACATTTAGACTCTTTAAACTGATTTAGTTATCTCTAATAAAATTTTTGGAGTGCTATATTCCAAACCCTTGCCAATATAAGTCACCAGAAAAAGCAATTACAAGAGCAGCCATGCCTCCAGAACTTCCTGGAATAGACCATTGTCCTTGGGAGTGATAAAGTCCCTCTTCAATTTCCTGAGTTCCAGGGTCCTTGCGCTGTCCTGTGCAGTAATGTACAGTACAACCCAAAAGAAAGTAAGACCATTTTCTGTCGGAAGTCCTCTGTTTACCTACTTTGCCCTCTTTTCTCCCCTCCTCTCCAAATCTCCTTACAACTGTACCTTTGACTCCTCTCAACAATGTTGGCATATAATAAGAACTCTATTAAGACAGCTACATGTACTAATGTAATTACAATTAGCAAAGGGGCACAATATCAAATGAGTCAAGCATTATGGGGGTGGTTGAGTTTTATTTGTGTTATTTAAGGTAATTTTAATGTAATTTTATTATCCTTCCAAAAAGCATGTAGAAAGTGATTTTTTTCTTGTAATGTTGAAGTGTGACATCATATGGCAGTTCCCATAGGTTAGAATTGAAAATCAAGTGTTCCATGTGAGGTCACAGGTTATTCAACCAATCATGGCTCACTCTGCATAGTATGTCATATCAAATCTGTGAGTAGTATACAGGCATATGACTTCAAGCCATGTGTGTAGAAATGAAACACTGAAAGGTGTGGCCAGCAGGGGCGTATCTACAATGTAGAAATGACCTGGGGGGAAATAACATTTGGTGAAAATGCAGTGCTCTGCATTTCCTGTCTCTTCCATGATAATTTTGGGCATGAGGGTACCCTGAACTAAGAGCATATAAAAATAATGATCATAATTTCAAAAATATATAATACACAAGGATGAATCCATCCAACAAAAAATGTGCAACTGTGTATCCCCTTAATTCTTGGGACACCCTAGCTGTGCCACTGGCAGCAAACTGTAAACAACATTCAGATTAGACAGTTTATGAGTATCATGAGTAACAGTTATTTTTTTGAATTTCACAGTTTGTAATCTTCTTCTTTTACTCAGTTATGCTTGATAAAACATTCATACTATGTCACATACCATATGTGGCCATTCTCCACACTACATCATACGCCAACATTGCATCACACTCCTCACCACAGCCAATCACTATGTTCCAACATTGTGAGGTCACATACCAACTTTGCAAGATTTTTCAAATTCTACATACTTTTTGGAAGGATAATAAAGTGAAGTTTTTAGTATGGGAAGATAGGAAGTGATTCAGGGGTAGCCATAAGGTGTGAACGGGTAAAGTAGTGGCTTATTCTTCCTTCCAGCTGGGGTAGTCATACTGTACGTTATTTTGGTTTGTACTGTAGTATTTGGTCAGTGTCACACAGATGTTAATAATGTGCCAACACAAGGACAGTCTCATGTGAATTGGTGTTGTGTGCCTTCAGGAGAAGCTTCCTGCAATAAAGCCATTGTGTTAGGGCGGTGACACAGAAGTAATGAAGTCTCTCTTCCATTTCCAGTGTCCCTGGGCTTCATCTAATAGAACCATTGCATAGGGTTGTGACACAGAATAATGCAGTCCAGGCCACTGTGACCTTCATTAGGCTGTGTTTGTGAGACCCACTCAGCAGCAGCAGTATATATATTGTATATCATTATCACTGCATATACCAGTACTTGCTGAGTGAGTTCAGTTCGTACTGGTTTAGGTTTCCAATCTCTGAATCTCAGGTTTGATTCTAGTTCTGCCCAGGTCAACTTCACCTATAATATTTATGTTGTGCAGTAATGCAAATAATCATTTAACTCATTTCTGCAACACAAATGAATCAACATCATGTTTCGCCACAATCAGTCAACTATTCACTAATTACTTTGGTGTTGCTTGGGTCTAATGAAAAGAGCCCCAGGAAGTATAGTATGCTGACGAAATGGTGAATGTAGTAATCAGGGCTTTGGAGTCGGAGTCGGAGTTGGGAGTCGAAAATTAAATTGGTGACTCCTGACTCTTCAAAATAATTAATATAACTTCCAAAACTCAGTTTAAAAAATTTTAAATATGTCTCGAATCTTACACAAAATTTCCTAAATAGGTATTTATGTACAAAAATCCAACTAAAACTTCGTAGAATTACTTTTTCTCCTCTGTTAACTAAGAAATATTTGTGTCAAATTGTGTGCAATAATGCCGATAAGCGAAGTCGGAGTTGGATTCGTAATTCAGGAGACCGAAGGAGTCGGAGTCGCTATTCAGAAAACCCAAAGGAGTCGGGAGTCGGAGTCGGTTCACTTAATACCCTACTCTGAAGCCCTGGGAGTAATGCTTCACTATGCAGGTTAAAATCTGAAACAGTGTGAAAAATCAGCAGCTCTAAGATGTGTTGAAGCGATTAACCAACATTTTGAAACAACGGTGACATTCAACAGGCAGAGCTCTCAAGAAGTGAGTTTGGAAGCTCCCAATCCTTAAAGAAGGAAATGAAGTTGTTCCAGTGCTCATGTTTCAAATGAAATTGCACAACATCATTTTCAAGTGTCAAGAAGCACCTGTTGAATGGATAAAAAGATGTCTACATGTATTTATTAAACCAAATTGCAGCCGTTCAAAGAAGCTGATTGAATTCCTTTGAAGAATTTTTAGGCTTTGGCACATTCTACATAAATAACTGAATTGCCTGAATTATGAAATGGCTCTTCAAGTGCAATGATCACAAACAACTTGATAGACAGATATAGATCTAGTTATTGATCATTATTCGTCACATGGCAAGATGCTATGTACAAGAAAATTTACTGAAGTAGGAAATGAAACATATTGATAGGATGCCGAAAAAAAAACCGAAATTATTTTGAAATGTATTTTATTGGTTTTATTTGCTAGATATTCAAAAACATGACATTCACCTGCTTTCAGGCTCATGAGAATCTGATATCCCTCTGTATCTCGAATGTTGATATTGTAAGAAAGGGCCACATTAATCAATATTATTCTATGCTAGCACGTTGGAAACACGCACGAGGCAGAAATTCCTTCAAACAAATAGCATAAAGCCATCTGGATAAAATACGTCAAATGACATTTTTTTCTGTCAGGCTTAATCAAAAGAGACACCCCTTCTGGACAATTTCCTTTGAGGAACGTTGGTCTGAGGAAGCATTAAACCTCCAATCCACATCGGACCCAAGGTTTGAAAACTACGCATTTTGTCGACAAATGCTTACGAGATTATTACGTACGTATATCGTATTTATTGCGTATTTCTCCAACCTCCGATATCAACGTACCCCCCACGTTGAAGGATCGGTCGTTATACGCCTCTGGGGCGTCAGGCGTGCCAGGCCAGCCCAGCGCGCTGGTTCTTGCGCATGCGCAGAATTCGGAGGAGGCGGCCATTGCTGGGCACGCTCGTGTGGATTAGATTTATTTCGGTCTAGAACACCATTTATACGACCGTACTAATTGATTTAACCATGGCCGATTGATTCTAGGATGTGTATGGATCAAAAGACTCCTTCGGATGGACTCTAGCTGCTGTGTTTGCTTCACAATCAGCCTGTCAATCGGCGATGTGGAATATGTGGATTCATTGCAGTCGGCCAGGGGCGGATCCGCGGGGGGGACTGCCGCATTGCTTCAGGCCGTCCAGCCCCCGGCCAGGCTGCTGCCCCCGTGGAATAAAAATGATAAATAAAATAAAGCCCTTGAATATTGGCCCTCATTGCGATTGAATGAAGAAGTTCTCATCTGATTTTACTGCAGGATTTTTTTTGGGGGAGGGGATTTCAAGATTTTTTTTATTTCAGGTCTTGAGGGGATGGGTGCTTGGTGGACTTTTTGTTGGGAGATCTGCGTTTGTTAATGACAAATCAAGGTAGGACAACTGAAATTTTGGCATAAATAGTGTAATTATCTATATTCTGTGCAGTTTATGGACTTGCAGCTGATTCAGTCAGCTGCTAGGGTTCCTAAAGATCATCGAAATTGAAATGGTATAAAAAAATGTTTGGTGGTTGATTTTTTATGAGAAAAATCACTGGGTGTGACGTTAATGACATGAGATTGGAGACAAAGACACATGAGCCCCCTGTTCTTGGGTAACAATATCAGTCAAGCCACTTGTTTTAGAATTTGAAAGGGTGTTGGTCAAAGTTCAATTTGAGGTGCAAATGAGGTGGATTAAGTTGACAAGTTAAATTATTTGAGGTGATTTGTGAAGGAAAATGCTAGTGGAGACAGGCCATTTTCAGGGGGTTAGGGCACTTTCATTCAATTTTTGGAAGGGATAAAAGTTGTCTGCCATACATTTTCTGTGCCAATTTTTGCAGATATGTTGCTCTAAAAGAAATTACCACCACGAACCTTGCATGTACATTCATGTCCGTGTGAATTGCTCTAAGACACTGGAGACAAGAATTTCAGCTTTACCAAATTTTGACCCATCTATTGACAGTTGAAGCCTTTTTCATGCACAGACTTCCAGGGGAAAGTGACTCAAATTCAACTCCTAGTTTTCTTATTTCAAAATCACTATCTTAACCGTGGCATTTTCATCTGGATCATTGAATTCTTGATGCATGTCCAACTCATTTAGCGATGCCTGTAACATCCATGTTTAATCAACTTAAAGAGCAACCAACAAGTTTGCAATGTCCTGGACGATCATAGAAATCTCTGTCTCCAAAGAAAATGGCAGGGAATTACATGAATGTGACCTTGATGCCAAACTTAACATTTGGTAAATTCTATGTGTACTTTTTAAACCTTAATTCTTCTCTTTCGTATTGTTTTAATGTTGGGCAAGACGTTTGTGCAATCACTCTATCTGTTTGACTGCAGGAAAGACACTGATGCATGAGGCAAAATAACTTACATTGGGAACCAACCTGACCTAAAGTGCATCTTCTGGCAAAAGGTCGTACTTGAAACTCAGCTAATCGAATATTAACCCGCCGTAGACAATTGTGCTTGGTTCTTTTGAGTTCACTATGAAAACTGAAAGTCTCTTTGATATCAGAAAACAACATCCAATGTTTCGATAATTAAGGAGACAAAATTTTACTTTTCGTTTATACAATGGCGGTATTCCACAATTATATAGCACACACATGTAAGATAAGATTTTAAGCTTTTTTTTCAAAACATTGTTTCACAAATATAGCACTACTGAGAGTATAAGCCTTTTCTCCAAATTTTAGGTCATATTTTCTGGGTCCTTTCCAAAATGTCCTGAACTTATCTGATGTTTTTGATAGACATTTCCAGCTCCTTTAACAATGTCCTTGAGTCATTTTCACTCAATAATTAAAACAGAATCTGAAGGTCACTTAAACCACATCAAACAGATTTGGACATCAATGAGTTTCACTGTCATATTAAAGTTGTGAGTGGCGTTCTACATGGACCTGGGGTTCATTGAGTGCATGCAAGAAAATGCTTTTCCAACTGATTTAAAATGACTCTATATGCTGGCTAACTAAATCGAATTAGTCAAACATTGACTGCAGAGGACTCAAACACTGATAAATAGCCTACCAAGTTTCTGGTCACCCCCGATACCTCACGGAGAAATGTTGTTTTTCTCTCAAGATAACAGAAATGTCCCCCTCTTCCCTCTGGGAATATCTGCAATCTGTCTAGGTTCTGGGCTGATGTTCCTGATAATAACTGGGCTAACCAAATTACCAAGGTCTCATGACAGTCATATATGTGGCAAAGAAGAGGAACATGTAAAATGTATATATCAGGCTTGTTGACCAGCATGAGCATCATCAGATCTAC
Source organism: Platynereis dumerilii (assembly GCA_026936325.1). Classification (NCBI taxonomy): domain Eukaryota; kingdom Metazoa; phylum Annelida; class Polychaeta; order Phyllodocida; family Nereididae; genus Platynereis; species Platynereis dumerilii. Next base: position 17,073,445 of record JAPTHN010000008.1, on the reverse strand, counting down.
CCCGTGTTTTTTTTTTTTTTCAAAATATTTTTTCACAAATATAGCAAACTGAGAATATGAGCTTCTTCTCCTAATTTCAGGTCATGTTTTCTGGGCTCCTTCCAAAATGTCCTGAATTTATCTGCTGTTTTGATATGCATTTCCAGGTCTTCTAACAATGTCCTTGAACCATTTTCACTCAATAATTCAAACAGAATTTGAAGGTCACTTAAACCACATGAAACAGATTCAGACATCAATGAGTTTCACTGTCATATTACAGTTGTGAGTGGTGCACGCTCCACATGGACCTGGGGTTCAGTGAGTGTGCAAATGAAAATAGTTTTCCAACTGATTTTAAATGGCTCTGTGTGCTGGCTACTTAAATCAAATAAGTCAAACATTAACTGGAGATATTCCCAAGAAGAGTTGTTTATGACAAAAGCATAAATATATATATTAGCTAAAGATTTATGCATAGAAAATTGAAAAGAATGAGGTGATGTATTTACATACTGACTGGTGTTTACACACAGTGACTGGAGAGGGTGATGCAGATGTAGCTATGACAGATACTATCCAAAAGAAGGAACTTTTAAAAAATTTTCTGATAAAGATTGAATATATATAATATATGCTCATTCAACTATACATCTATTTTAGATTAGTAATAATTATTTACAAAAAACTAACTACTGGTTAACTCTGTTAACATGCAGAATTCCGGCCATTTCCTCTCAGAGTCAATGGCGCACTTATGAAAGTAAGATGGTGAGGTCTAAAAACTCTTAACATAATTTTCACTGAGTAGAAAGTTTCTTCCAGCTTCAGGATATCGTTTGATCAAAGAAGTTGAGCGAATTTCTAACAAAAAATAATGTTAATAGCGGAAATTAAATTCTAAACTCCAGACAGCATAACAAACTTAATTGCTGCTCACAGCAGAATGAATTTCTTATTTGAAGACCTGAGTAACCCGCATGATTACTCCTTTCAACTTCGTGTTATTAAACTTTTCAAATAACGTTTTTGTTAAGCAAATTAGTTTGATGATACTCTTCAACCAAATTAGGCTTCCAACTTTGGAAGTAAAAACATGCTTTCTGATATTATAGGAATGGGTTGATTAATTTTTTGATTGGTTTAGGGAAAATATTTGAATATCAGGTCAGAACAGCACATGGGCCATGTGGAATCTGGATGATAGACAGACTGATGAGGTGTAAGCGAAGCCCTCAAAGTCAAGTTCTGGGTGCTCATTTGGTTTGAGTCCTCAACATGTTACACATTTACCCAATGTAAGTGATATTTAACTTGCCCGGTTTGCTGACACTGACAGTGGGGCTGCTGGAGCATTTGCCCCACCACTTTTTGGCCATAGTATGCATGTTTCAGAATCCAAAAAATTACAATTTTCCCCCTGCATCTTCCACCAAGGTGTCGTCTGGACACTAATAAAAGAGCCACCAACTTCAGGTCTCATCTGAATGACATCCATCTGGTAATTTGCTCTTGATCGTCCCTTTGAAAATATTCTTGAAACACTGACCCAGGTTTGAGCAGTTTACTACAGAAAGATGGACAAATTGATACAGTGTCACCTATAAATAAGTGAAACAAGACTCAAGATAATTTATTTGCCTATTCGTAACAAACTGTTTCGTCAACATTCATACAAAAGAGGTTTAATGTAGGCAGGAGGTCATTCCATGACAATGAAGTTGTCATTAGCAAATGAACCCCCAAGATGTTGCCTTCAAAGAGAACAATTACATGACTTAGACCACAATTATTATTATTTATTGTTCAGCCAGTTTGAGGATCACAATTGAGAAAGAGTGATTGTTTATTAACATTGTACTTGAAAGCTGAGCCAAATTGTGATCTTTTTGTCATTGAGTCAATGATAAACACCATCAATTAAACTGTTAGTGCAAAGCAAGGATGCTCATCCAATGAGATGAAAACACATTGGGTCATAAAGGAGAGTGCTTGAGGCAAGTGGGACAAAAATGGCTGATAATTTTCTTTTTCTCTGCAAACAGTTACATATGAGTTTAAATCTTTGGTAAGTAAGTGAATCATCTTTTATGACCCTATGTGTTTTCATCTTATCGGATGAAAATTCATGTTTCCAAAAACAGTTTGGATGAAGACATTTAGCAGAACCTAACAGCAACAGATTGTAACCCATTTCACTTATATTACAGGACCATACAGCTAGCACTGTATCCATGTGATATGTGATATCTAAAACCAAGATGCATGCAATACCAGGGTGTATCGATATAATGTCACATTGTATCACCTTACGCAATAACACTGCATTCATGTCGATATCATACCATCACCATGTAGTATATTTCCTTGAACAGGTGACATCACTAGATGACCTCAATACACTAGATATTTCCGAGAAATAATCAGCACATTCGGTTTGATCATATTGTGAGGGTTCTTTTTATAGATCGAGGATATCTGAAACCATCTATTGATTAATTTGTCAAAACTGTAGGTTCTTTGTCAAGCAATTGGTGTCAATGACAGGTCATCCTTTTGTCTGTATGCAGTCCTTTTTCATTATTGAGCATTTCCATAATTAGACAGTCATCAATATCCAACTCACGTTTCATTGGCAAATTTCTCAAAGCATCTCAATTTAACCACGAGCGTATAGAGGTATATTGGAGTGGTGACACACAAAACTGCTTGAGGGTGATTAATCTGTTTTTAAAGCAGATCAATCTTGATAGTTCATGTACTTGCATGCACAACGACAGGCTATCACTGTAACAATAACCAAGCATTAATCAAAGCATCTGAAATGGGGACTGAAGGGCATGTAATTATAGTAATTTCTAAATTTATTTCAAGTCACTCTTTTTATGAATTTTATTTTGTCTTCTAGGTTTTGAAAAATGGTTGTCAGAATTTCCACAACATTTCTTCATTGTGTCTTGTCTTATGTCTTGTTGATATCTTAGCTCCTGGATGCAGTTTTTTTCTTTGATGCCGTTCTTTTTAATGTCAAAGGTTTCAAACACAGAAACGATACTGTCTATTTGTTCGCAAGAACTACTTTCTTGGCAATCCATTAGAAAGACAGCTTGTGACCCCGTCCAAATCTGACACAGATTTGGGACGCCAAAAAATGCACTGCTTTTTGACTAATCTCTTTTGTTGGATGATCGGAGCTTTATGTCAAAATTTTTTATGTTTGAGAGATTGAATGAAATCTGGGTCAAATCCTGAGTGCTACCAATTAATATCTCTCCCTCAGTGACTCTACATATAACTATAAATAGCCTACCAAGTTTCTGGTCACCCCTGATACCCCAACTGTAGGAAGAAATGCTACTTTTCTCTCAAGATAACAGAAATGTCCCCCGCCTCCCTCTGGGAATATCTGGTATCTGTCTGGGTTCTGGGCTGATGTTCCTGACATAACTGCGCTAACCAAACTACCAAGGCCTCAAGACAGTCATATATGTCTTGAGGTTATTTGTGATTCATCATTCACAGTCATGTGACCGTTTTTATGAAAAAATGCTTGATACTTAATTTGACCTACATGTATGTAATATCTATGCGGAAATGCTGCAAAACTTAGTAAGTAAGTAAGCAAGTAAATAAGTAAGTAAGTAAGTCAAAAAGAATATCAAGACTGGATTGGGCAACCTGGACATACTAAAAATGGTTATTTAATCAAAAGGATTGGCAGTTATTGCAAGATTAGCAAATACCAATAATTTCGATGTCTGCTGAAAATTTTGGACAATACCTTCTATCTACCTGAGATCAAAATGCAACATTCAAATCAGATAAATTTGTAAGGAAGTGTTTTTGATCACCCTATGTCCTAGGACCATTATAAATCATGTTTGTCAATCATCTGCATGCTATTTTATTTATTCTTAAAATATTGCACTTTCTAGTTTTTTGCCTGGTAAGTTGATATTGGCATTGATATAAATTGGTGGTTTATTGCTGCAATATTACCTTACAGTCAACGAAATGCATTTTGATGACAGAATGAAAATGCTCTTTATGAATGGAAGCCAAAAATTCAATTCATGTGCATAGAATACATTCCATGGAATGGAATTTCATTCATACCCAATTGCTGCAAAATATCATTTAATAAATAGAAAATGATCAAATTACCATGAATGAAATGACTTGATTGTTTTTCATTTTATCACCCCATTTGTTTACAGAAAGCACAATGCAGATTTAGGTCCAGCAAATAAAGGTCTTTTAGAAGACGCATTCTCAGGGCTGGATTATTCATTAGGCTGAGTAGGCCATAGCCTAGGGCCTCACACCTCTGGGGGGCCTCACATTTTGTGAACAAAATTAAAATAAAATATCCCTAAAATTCAGAATTTTAAGTCAATACTAAATTGAGAAAAATCAAGCTGACAAGTTGGGCTCAAATCCATATTAAGGGGCCCCAAATTTATAATCACAGATCGCGTAGCCTGAAAATACCTGTTTAAAGAGGATATCATATGAAGCACCTCTGGACTCAATTGTACAATAACGCTAGCAGAAATTACATACAAATTTTGTTGGATAATCTCACAAATTCCATGCTATCCCAAATTTATTATCATTATTACAGAAATATAGGTAAAATACAATGATTTCTTTCTGGTTCGTTACTATAGCGTACACATGTAATTTTGTACAGAAAACTTAATGATCAAGCGATCCATTCAATGGCTTTTAAATGACCACTTTTAGATATAAATTTTAAGCCAACAAACAGAAAGTGTGAATCAGAGGGAAAATTTTGCGGTGATTGGCGGTCTCAGGTCAGGTCCAGCAAGGGGCCTCACATTGAGGTTCAGCCTAGGGCCTCACACTACCTTAATCCGGCCCTGCACATTCTTATACATAAAAATAATAATCTCCTGAAACTTTCGTTCAGGTTAGTAAGCAGGCTTCTAAAGCTCTGAGACTGATATTGTTTGTGAATGTGATTGCATGACTGTTGACAGGCAATTTCATTACCATGCGATTCTAGTCATTCAGTTGCCTGTGAGGAATCAATGCAATGTATATACTTGCTACGTTTGTATATTAGCTGTGTGACGTTCTGTTGTTTCTAAACCAATCAGATGAAGCAAAAATGCTATGTATTTGGTGTGTAAAGAGTCTTAGAATCGCGTACTAATGAAATTGCCTGTAATGGACGCGCATAAGTTCCACAAGATGTTCAGAGAAATTCTTAAGCAAACTAAAAATGCTGCCTAGATTATTTTGCCTTTTATTGATGTCTTTCCAGGGAATTCAATTTTGACAAATCTATTTTTTTTTTCTCACATGACTGTTCCTGGCATGTTTTTTTTTTAAATCTAAAGCTACTTTCCCCTGAACTAATGAATATTGTAAATTCTATTGAAAAAACTGGCAATTCGATACATATTGCATCAGCATATCTTCTCTTTTTGTTTTTAAAGATGATACTGATCAATAAACAATAATTCCTTTAGGAAAGGTCATTTGATTTATGTCATTGACTTACATTTTGTATGTAGCACAACACCCTCACTCATCCATCTTAATAAAACAATAGCATGACTACACATATTTTCCAAGTCCTTCCCTACGTAAGACACCAGAAAATTATCACAATTAACTTCAAATAGAACCAAATGGCTAATATCAGTTCAGTAGCTTGTAGATCTGTGGTATAACAATTGTAACTAGATGTCACAATCATTCACCAAAAACGTCTGTGTAATACATTATCTCTACAGTGCCACAAAGATGTTAATAATGTGCTGACACCAGGACAGTCTCATGTGAATTGCTGCCTCAGGCCTTCAGGACAAGCTTACTGCAATAAAACCACTGTGTTAGAGGTAGTGACACAGAAGTGATGAAGTCACTTTTTCAATTCCAGAGATTCTGTTTCCCTAGGCTTCATCTAATAAAGCCTTTGCACGGGTGATGAAACAAGAGTGATGAAGTCCCGAACATTTGGGTCCTTCAGTTGACACCAGCAGCGCATAGTTTTATCATTAATGCATATCCATATTATGTAGATAGATAGATAGATAGATAGACTTTATTTAGCCACATTAAAAGAGGGTACAGATACAAATAGATACACATAGATGCAAAAGTACACTGTCGTAATGCAGTTCGGATATTGCACACAAAAGTTAAAAACTTATTTCCAGTGTGGTCCGGGCCACATTGATTGCATGTATCCTCATCACTGTGTGTGTTCAAGTACCTGATGCTCAGTTGGTGCTGCTCCAGGCTTCAAATCACTGAATCTTGGGTTTTGATTACAGTTCTGGTCTTGGCATCACAACCTGTCTTCAACAGCATCTTCAATAATCATTGATTTCTCTTTGCTCTGTCTGTCTTTGCTCATCTTTGTGCATGACTAGATAATGTGAAGTCCTTATAAGCCATTCTCCCGTAGTCATCGGCTCACTTCCCGAACTGGCTCTGCCAGTGAACCTGGTGGGCCACAAAAAGTGTGGTTTTTGAGGTTCAAGCAGATTGGTTGCGAAGGCCAGTGGACGCACAGTCAGAGAGGCTGTTATAACCCAAGCAAGGTTATGTCATTCCAGACACTGCATACTGTTGACAACAGTAAACTGTAGTCTTTGATCCATTCATGGTAGAAAGCTGTTAAGTTGCTGTGAATTTTGACAACCAAAACAATGTCAAATTTTTGTTGCAAATCTATGCAGTTTCTTTTATTCATGGAATGTTAAAAGCTCAAATTGTATTATACTTCATTGAATTGATATTCCATCTATCTATCTATCTATCTATCTATCTATCTATCTATCTATCTATCTATCTATCTATCTATCTATCTATCTATCTATCTATCTTTTTGTCAGTCCACCGGTCTATCTACATGTATTGTAATTTACATATGAAGCTGTTAGCCTAATGGCATAATGTGGGAGTGTCATAATTTAGAGCATATTTGGAATTATGTTAATTTGCATATTTTCACACATAAATGCGGTCTGAGTTGCTCATATCATGGTCATGCAATTGATAGAATAATATTTTCCATGGTCGGATGACTTCCAAGTTAATCACTGGTCACTGAAGGCATGGGTGTCAACCAATCCACAACATGATAAAGAAATGATTGACAGGTGGTTTGAAGAAGCCAAACTTGTGAGTTCCAATATTTTGCACCTGTTCAGCCAATCAGACACAATTGATTGCATGGCTGATCATGGTTGACATCTGAACTCTTCACAGTTTTAGTATTTGTTTTTAGAACTCTGCACACATTTCACAGTTTGTGTAACTTTCAAGTGACAGTTTCTTGTTTTCAGTTTGTTTCTTTTGTTTCATTGTTCGTTGCTTGCAATGAATTCAGGCATGTCCAATCACTGATATGAAATCTGCCTCCTGATTGGCAGAGGTGCCAGGGCATGGCAGTTCTTAATTTGACTAAAACCTCATGAAAAAGAGTCAACAGAGTCAGAGGCTCACTGGCAGAGCCAGCTCGAGTGAGCCGATGACCACGTGAGAATGTTATATAAGCCAGCCAGAAACTAATTTTCTCATGTTGTTCTGATAAGATCCGAATACTGGGAAAAATTATGAATACGGTAATTTGCAGTTATAAATGTGAAAAAAGATGCAACATCAGCAGCTCAAAGATGTCATAGAGTGATTCTCCAATATTTTGAAAAAAAGGTGACATTCAAAAAGTATAGTACCTATCTGAAGCTCTCAATCTTCAACGAAGGAGATTAAATTTTTGAATGCTCATGTTTCAATTAAAATTGCACATAATTTCAAGTGTCATGCAACACCTGTTGAATCAATAAAATTTTGTCTGTGTTCCTTGAATCAAATTGCATCAAATTAAACTGATTGAATTCCTTTGAAGAATTTGGGAGTTCGATATATATTTTCATCAATAATTATTTTGCCTGAGTTATGCAATGGTCGTTAAAGTGCGATGATCATGAAATAGCCTGATAAATAGATATTCCTTTGGACGAAGGGGAATCTTGTCAAGAAAAAGATCTCAGTTGGAGCATCAGATGTTGGTAATCATTATATAAAGGACACCTTTGTTTGCTCAATTTTCCTGAATTAATTTGTGCAGCTGAGCCTTGTGGTCTCTGTTCATCCTCTGCACAAATCATTTCAATGTCAGGCATTGTGCTATAAGCCTGTGGCCTGGATGCTCCACATCATTTTCTGAAAGGCCTCTCAATTTGAACATTGATATTGTAAAAGAGAATGCTTCAACACAGCCCATTGTTTTGCATTTTGCAACAAACATGAGGCCGAAATCCTTTCAAGCAAATCAAATGAAGCCATTGACCACTTTTATGAAAACAAATAAGGAATGTCTTCTGTCCGCTGTCAGGATTAATAAAAAAAGACAATTTATCATCATCATTAGTCAATTAGAGTTCTGTTCCATTCACTGCTGGATGTGGTGTGTTTATTATTTAGTATGCGTACATTTATAAAGCTTGAGTGGCGATTCAATAAACATTTTAATGCAGTACAGAGACACCCCATCCTCATCATTAATCCATTAGCATTCTCCCATGGGATGTGGCCTGGTTCCCTTTAAAATTCACCACATAAATCAATGTAAAATCCAATTTCAAATGTGTTTAACTCGAAAACTACTTGATTCCACTAAAGTTGCTGTAAAATGCAAAGTGCTCCATGCATCACCATGAACCATGAAATTGACACTGATGTTGGCCAAGATGATGATCTTACTGATTTGAGCAGTGAAAAGAAGTATCTTTTCCCCAAAGCTAAGACATAGATCCACAAATGACACAGCAACCCACACTAAACATTTTCAGGCATCATGTGTATAACTAAGCTAGAAGCCTGAGTTCATCTCAAAATCTCAGGTAAAAGGTTTCAAAACATTACCAATATATCTAAGAACACCTTACTTCAATAATTATAATATCACCGGTGTCAATTTTTGTGTGGTGATAAGAAATCAATATCACAAGTGAGTATGTAATTTCAGAGCAATCCTTATATTTTAATAGAAATTCCTGCCCTTTTTCATGATATGAGGGCACAAAAGTAAATTATGACTAGTTATTCATTAGTTTGATCACTTTTTGGTCATTTTTGAAGTCCAGTACACTGCTATGAAGCCAGCATAAAAATCTGTAGCAGTCATGCGTGCATGTGTTACATTTTTTTCAGGGTTTTTCAGAGCATCACAGAAGTCACAAAATCATTGCAAACCTAACCATATTTTATACCACAGTAAACCCTGATTTATGAGCATTTGGACAATAGCACTCTCTACATTGTATGACTGTACTGGTTCGAGTTCCAGAGGTTTGAAACTTATAACCCCCCTCCAACTTGACTGTTTTTTGCAGGTGTTACAAAAATTTCAGGGTAAATTAGACAAGCTGTACAGCAAGTGGTTTACTTGCACACAAAATCTGAGACATGCAATTGAAAGTATAACTCATGAGCATTTATTTGATGTATGTTTGAAGTTCCTAGCTTCACTATTAAGAGTTTCAGACTAAATTTAAAAAAACATGTTGATTTTTTTCGGCAAGAGGGACAGGTTGACGTTGCTTTGCATTAAGGGCTCTACAGAAGGCATGATAATACTTAGACAGATGATGTAAGCTTTGAGGGCTTTACAGGGAATTGGGTATTACTGCATAAGCAACCAGAACAAGATATCTTTTGTCATTGGCATGCAATCTCATTTTTAAGATGATTTTTTCAATTCTGATGTAAAGAAAAACAAAAAAAAATCACCTGTTTTCTCAAGGTTTTTTGGTGGCTAACAGCCTTCTTCTGTAAGGAAGATTAATTTTTTGAGCTCGATATGAAACAATAGAAGCTAAACATTCCATTGATGTATAATAAGTGATGGCAAGTACAAGATATGTGAATGTAATCATCACATAAATGTAAAATTTCTCAAATTTTACGACATCACGACACACGACCATAAATATTGGAGGTGTGTAAGAAATCTCGGATGAACTGTTGATTCACTGGACCCAGTGGGTCAGTGAATGATAAGTATTCAACAGTGCATTTCAGAAACACATTTTGCCATGCTTTAAAATAGCTTTTAATTGATACCTCTCATGCACTGCCCATTGCGCTAGGAGCTCTGTAATTTACTAATTAAGATTTCTTTTAATTTCTTGAATGTTTGGCAATATGCTTTTAAATTTCTCTTTGATGTTTTTTGAAGAATGTCCTTGGGGGTTCTTTAATTAAAAGCTTCAATCATTTTCATCTTCCTTGATTTAAACATGTCACATTTCAATTACCTTTGCATGCATCTAAAAGTATCCATTGACAGCTGAAGCCTATTTAAGAACATTTCACAGCAAAGCATATGACTCTTCTCTTTATTTTAAATTTTAGCTTTACATTCACCTTGTCAACATTTACATGTGACTCATTTCTCTCTCGGTACATAAACAATCCATAGAAACCTGCTTCCTTCAGTGTAAGTAAAATCTACTTTTAGAAAAAGTGATAAATATGTGATTCTGAAACCACTCTTTTCCAGAATAATATAATACAACCATCCACAAATATTGGGTATAAATCTGTAGAAAACTTACAAATACACTTTATAATAAATGTCTATTCTCCTTTCAGTTCTCACAAAGCTGAAAATATGACTGTTCTATCACCAGCAAAAATTTTCTATTTTCATGTACCTAAAATCAATGATTGATGGCAAACTCAGCCACAGCCACTCGCAAAATACCTTGTGGAAAAAGAGAAGCTTTTCCTATGTGTGACCCATGACCCAAGTGTACCGCACGTTTCAATAGACAAAATAATACAATAAGTTTAATCTACAGGGCCTAATTCAATGGCAGTTATATTATATTTACATGTGATTTTAGAAATGCAATATTTTAATTAAAGATCTTGAGGTCTAACATTGATGCAATTCACGTTCAGAGATGATTATATTACACTTAATTGCGCTATTGCCAGTGGGAATTTTCTGATGTAAATTAGTCCGTGAACTGTAATATTTGACTTGTCCGGGGTCGAGAAGGTCCTACTTGTAACATTGATATTAGAAAAGGAAACATAATTATATGTTACAGTCCTTGTCATACTTATGTGGAATCTCAAGTTTTTATCTATGCTGTTGAACTGTGATGTCACAGATGACTATATTCTAGCATTGCAATATATGTAAATTAACTACAAGCTGTGATGCCATTTCAAACTGGGTCAGATTCCCCAGCTTCTGACCAATGCAAATCCACCAAACTGAGCATCACAGTTTCAACTCAGTGTCAGAGTTAAAATTGGGTCTGGGAAAACCCATGTAAGTTTGACATCACAGCCTCTCTGCCAAATGGCTGCCAGAAAAAAAATAGATAACATAAGCCATGTGTTTACAAACAAATTGTCAAAGCCTTCTGTTTATACCAACTTCCATCCAAGTTTAAAGTTGTAAGTTAGCAAGTTTGTAGATTAATCAAACAACTCTGTGGGGATTATAACAGTTGTCAACTGTGAATGCTCACAAAGCTGCCATTTGGTAGGATTAGACTGGTGATTGCTGTGATAAATCACTGGGATCACAGATGTAATGCTTCCAACAATATATAAATGTTTGAACTGTGATGCGTAGTTAATTGTCAGCCCACTGGCTATCAAGCTGTGATGACGTAGTTGTAGGGGCTATCTCTGATAAAACTCTTACTCTGACACTGTGTTGAAACTGTGACGCTCAGTTCAGGTGGATCAACATTGGCTAGAAGCTATGGAATCTGACCCAGTTTGAGTCATCTCTGACATCACAGTTCAACAGCATAGAAAAAAACTTGAGATTCCACGTAAGTATGACAAGGACTGTAATGTTTTGACAAAGTAGACAAAATGTCAATAAGTAGCTAATATTTCTAAAATAAGCTGTTTTCCTAATTTGTGCTCATAATTTCTAGGAACTCTCATTTTCCAAAAAATGTCCTCCATTTCTCTAATGTCTTTGAACTACATTAACAGCCCTTTCAACAATGTTTTGAGCTACTTGCACTAATAGATTCAAATAGTATCTGAAGGTCAAGTAACTGACATCAAATAGATTCAGACACCAATGAGTTTTACTGTCATATAGTTGTGAGTGGTGCTCAATGTAGAGCTGGGGTTCATTGAGTATATTGTGTTGAATCTGTGATGCGGTTGAGGTTGATTCCAGGGCTGGCATCAAAAATATTTTCAGAGAGGGATCTTCGTGGCTCTTTGCAGATTGGCGGTCCATACAGTTTCAAAATGAACTTTCAACTTTCTTTTGTGATGTCACTGGCCTAAAAATGTTTTTATGATTTGTTTGTGTCAGTTACCATTTAATCAGTTCAATCAGCATGTATCTTGTCTAGCAGCATAGGTGTGAACAAACAAACAAACTATTTAACTAATTTAAAGTTTGTACATAATAAAAGATCAGGAAACCAATAGGTAACTGTCAATGATGTGGCAAAGCCAGTTTGCAAATCAAAACGAAGAAAATACATTTTCCCAATCGACCGCAAGTCTGTAAAGAGCTCTAAGCAAATTGCATGCTGGATGTCATTCAGATGCGACCTTAGGTTGGTGGCCCCTTTTATCAATGTTTGCATTGGGCTAATAAAAGATCCCTCCCATGCGGTTAATGTGTAACATGTTGAAGACATCCACTCTTTCTCCCTTCTCATAAATTAATGCTTCTGAGCACTAAGCACCCAGAACTAGACTTCGAGGGCTGACCTTACGTTATCAATCTATCTACAGCTATCAGATGCCACACACGACTCAACGGTTGCTCTCTGACTTGACATACAAACTTTTCCACAAACCAAATTAATTGACAATTTTCTGCAATTTTCAGAATACATGTTTTTGCTTTCAAACTTGGAAGCCTAATTTGGTTGATGAGTATCATCAACCTGATATGCTTAACAAAAATATTATTTGAAAAGTTTAATAAGGCAAAGTTGAAAGGAGTAATCATGTGGGTTACTCGGGTCTTTAAATAAGAAATTTACTCTGTTGTGACTTGTGGGCATGCAGCAATTAAATTTGGTGTGCTGTCTGGAGTTTAGAATTTAATTTCCGCTACATGATTTCAATTTTGTTTTCTTTTTGTAAGATCTTCTCCACACTTCTAAAGTCGTTTGATCAAACAATGTCATGAAGCTAGAAGAAAATTTCTACTGAGAGAAATTGAAATTATGGAGTTTCTAGACCTCACCATATGACACTTTGATCAGTTTTGAAGCATTGTAGTGCACCAAAAAGTGAAAATTGTCGGAATTCGGCATATTACAATCCTTTCACACGAAGGGCTTGGCTGAAGTGTCCTTTTAGTAAGTAGCCCTTTATAGAAGTGATTTTTTTAATGTGGAAGTATACCTGCATTGTAAGACCCTCTGTTGTAAGACCAACTTGCCTTATGTGACCACCTTCCTCCCGCACCAAGAGTACTTATTTTCAGTTCATTTTGCATCCCGACGAGAGACGATACCCCACGAGTGACCACTTCATGTCCGCAGATGGGGCGGTCTTATAATGCATGGACCACTGTATGACAACAAATGGCATTTCCAATAGGTTAACATTTATTTTAGGTTCCCTCTCTGGGTTTCGAACTCACGCAGGCAGAGAGTCAAAGATCTTCAGTTGAGTATGTCTAAAAAATAACCCATCTGCCACCGAGGAACCTGAACAAGGTGTCTCATTATGCAGGGACATGCAGCAGTGAACATTTGATCTAAAATGATGTCCCCTGTAAGGGCCTGTATTTTGGCTGCCTGCCTTCGCAGGTTTGAATGGCTAGTTGCCAAACCAATCTGTGTTAAGGATTATTTTTGTCATATTGGCAAAACACATTTTAATGATGTGCACGTACGCCTATAATATAACCGCTGACCAAGCGGCCCCCCCGCCCCTGAAAGAGGGACAGACAGATATCCGTGTGAGAAAAATTATGCACCAATATTGTCTGCACAAATAATGCAATAACATTGTATGCATGTCTAAAGAGGATACTTTCAAAAACAGGTGATATCATCCAGTAACATAAGTACACATAGTGTTTCCGAGAAATCCATGGCAGGTTCTGTTCGATCATCTAGTTTGTTTTTTTAATAGATCGACGACATTTGATGACAACTAGGTCATCCTTTTATTTGAACAGAGTCGATGCACACTATTTTCGTACATCCATAATTAGGCAGTCATTGATTTACGACTCATGTTTCACTAGCACATTTCTCAAATAATCTCAATTTATATATGCCTGTGAACCAAAGCTGCAAGTTGCTGGCCAAAGTTTGTAGTGTGCTATGCAGTAAACGAAACTCAAGTGCTTACAGAAAAGCACTGGAATTTTCCCTGTGAGGTCAGACCCAGAAATGTCCTGAGGGGGGCCATTACATGGGGTGAATACGGGGCTCTTATCTCTTCCATGTAATTCTGAGCCCCCCCCCCCTAAATACACCACTGGTTTATGAGGCAATATGCTATACTTGCAGTACTACCGGGATATTTGGATTGTACTGTATTGCCACAAAGTTTCAATTTTTAAGCATGACTGGATGCAACATGTGTTATGCCTTTTTGACATCTTGGGTCTTTAATGCAACTTTTCTTTGATGCTCTTCTTTTTAATGTCAAAGGCTTCAAATACAGATATTAAATATAGCTAGTTGTGAACTCATTCAAGTGAACTACTTTTTGGCCATCCATTACTGGCATTATAAAGAAGAAAGCTTGTGACCCCAAAAAATCTGACACAGTTTAATGACACAGCAAAATGCTCTGCTTTTTGGCCAATCTCTTTTGTCGGATTATGAACTGATGATGGGAGATTTACTATACATTAAGTCCTATATATACGTATTGTTATTTCGACAGGTTAAATAGAACAGCAGTTGGACACAGCCATCATGTAAATGATTTTTAAACTGCCGGCCTATAAAAATATGCCAACTGATCCTAAATATCTTCTTCTATCAGTCCATTATCTCTTCAGTCTATATGTAGTAGAGACGCATCGATTTCCTATTACACAAAAATATATTTTTTTTGTGAATCATTATACTGAAGTTGTCACTATTTAATAAAAAATTAGCTTCAGTAAAGAAACGTTATTCATACTGCTTGTTGGTAAATGACAACTAAAGTGATCAATGTTGCATTTGATTCTCATAATAAAGTAAACATTGAAATAAGCTAGATTGTCACTGAACAACTTATAACCTCATTGGTACTCAGTCTGTCACTCATTTCGATTGCATTGCAGGTATAGGCTCACCCAGAGTCAGGCCTGGATTATTCATTAGGCTGAGTAGGCTATAGCCTAGGGCTTCGCACCTCGGGGGGGGGGGCCTCATATTTGGTTTTAAAAAATTGCCTTAATTTGAGAATAATTATTAAGTCGAAAATAAATTGATAAAAAATCAAGCGTTGTGCTCAAATGCATATTAACGGGCCCCAAATTGCCCCAGACTTAGGCCTATTGTCACGGATCATGTAGCCTAGAAATACCTGTTGGGTCATTCCATGTCAAATCAACCAAATTTCAGAAAATCTCCCACCTGACCCGTCTCAGATTTTTTCCAAATTCCTAACACTGAATGACAATATGGAAACATGGCATTTTGCAAAATTTGAAGGGTCTGTGTTAAAAACTTTGAAAATGGCAAGCTACAGAAATATGGCAAAAATGCTTGAAACTGCCAATATTGACATATTTTGTAAGGAGAATATCTCTTAAAATATGAGAAGCACAGCCATAAAAACTGGTTGAGTATATTAATATCGAATAAAACTACCAGTAAATAGGGTTTAATCAAGTACAGACAGTACAGCTACTCCCACAGAATTTTTTGAACATTAGAAATAAATTGGACTGAAAGTCGACTTTTAACATTCCATAACTCCTCTTTAAAAATCGGAAGGACATTCATCACAATTCATGTTTATTTTCTGGTAAAAGAAGAGATTTCAACAGTTTCAACTTTGTAAGCCATGTTGTATTCAATAAGTAGGCCCTAAATTATTGGAAAATGTGGAAAATGGGATATTTTGGGGGTCCAAAAACGCCATGTGGGATAGGGTGTAGCAAATTAAAGATAGTACCAACTGAAGGTACCTGAGTGACAGCTTCATTTCATACCAGAACTGTTTTGCCCCTCGGATTCCTTCATGCTGCACTCAACACTCGAATTTCAGCCTAATCTGCCATATCCAGAATCCGCACCATAGTATAATTTTGTCAATTCAAATCATACGTTCATCTCACTTTTATAATTTGACAGGCCTCAATTAGACCTTCATTTTGAGTCCAAACTTCAATGGTGTTTGAAATATTAAGGGTACATAAAATCTTCAATTCAATGCATATGTAGAGCACCCCATGTAGCAATAAGTATGTCAATTTTTCATAATGAATGACTCTGAGGGGCAAGTTGTATCTGGTGTCAAATGAAAGGTAAAAAGCCATGCTTTAAGCGACTGAACAAATCTCAGCTGTCCTACCTATCCCACATGATGATTTTTGTCTCCAAATTACTGGAAAACAGGGCTTTTTCGTAACTTCTAGGGCTAATAACTCTTAAGAAAACAATGTGATTTTTCTTTATACTGCACAGAAGGGTAATATGCTATGACATGAAGTGCTGCATGCAAACATAAAAAGTTTTGCCCATTATAAGTTAAGTTACGGGACCCTGAAATATGTAATTTAGCACAAAACAAAACCCGTTATTCTTTTTCTATTTTCCCAAAGGCAAAGAATTTGCATGGTGTTGGGGACCATTGGTTGATTTGACGTGGTTATTATTTGAGCAATAGTCTTAGAAATTTTTGAAAAATTATCATAAATGTGCAAATTGTTACGATTATTGCTGAAATTCATGCCATATGCCCAATGAGAACTTACAATTATTGTAAAAAAAAATCTTCAATTACGGGAAACATTTCCATTGCTTTTGCTGAAATTTCTATGACTGTCTTAGAAATATTTTTGCAAAAATTGGATGAAAATGGGCTATTATCTCAGAGTAAATGTAAAATTTCCTATATTCTTGCGATTTTAGTATATTTTTTTGCAATATTTCACAAATATTGCACCTATTTTCACGATAAATATTTTGATCTTTATTGTAGATATTTTCTCGATTAAATATTGCAAAAAAGCACAATGTTTCACCCAATGTTTGCAATTACATAAATTGTACAGTTGACAATAGAGGAGCTGTACAGTCTCTTGAGACCAAGAAAATGTATATCAAATCAAGTAGAACAGGGTGAAATTCATTAAAGAAAGACAGTGATTACTTTATGGTTCGTTGTTAGGGCAATTAATTTTGTACAGAAAACTTTTATGATCAATCAATCCATTTAGTGGCTTTATGACAATTTTTAAGTACTCAGTTTTAAAAGCCCACAAACAGAGAGTGGCAATCAGAGGGAAAATTTTGGGGTGATTCACACGATAGGTGGTCTCAGGTCAGGACCAGCAAGGGGCCTCACATTGAGGTTCAGCCTAGGGCCTCATACTACCTTAATCCGGCCCTGCCCAGAGTGGTACAGGCCAGGGGTGTAGATTTTTCATTTTTGTAGGGGGGATGATTTTGGGGATCGCAAACTTCGCGCGTGGCCCAACGGGCAAAAAATCGTGCAACAGTAGATTTAGACAGCCACTCTAGGGCCCCAAAGCCAATATCTTACAGATTATTGAAGGTTAGTTTGGAGACTTTTTTTTTCCACACAACATGCAACTGGCATCATGGAAAATTGCTAAATATGACAGATAATTTTCAACACAAAGTATTAATCATTTGAAATTCTAGGGGGGGATAATCATATGATCATCCCCCCAGGTTCATCCAAGGGGGGATGCATCCCTCCCATCCCCCCAGGATCTACGCCCCTGGTATACTTCATAAATAACTTTTGACTTACAGACAATACCATGGCATGAATAGGGCTATGACCTCACAAGTAATTCGTTTTAACATTTCAGTCCAATTTTGTAAACATTCGTTTTTTCGTCTACTGTAATTAACATGTGATTCAGGTCATTCACCGTTGGCTGTGTTCTGTCAGTCCTATACATGTACTGACCACGTTTCATATATTTCATTGGTGAGTCAGGCTGTTGTTTCTGTACCAATCAGAATAACTTAAAATTATATGTATTTAGTGACCAAAGAACTTCAGAATCGCATGCTAATTAAATCTCCTATAAAGAAAAAAAGTCTCAATAACATTGTCCCAAGACAAAAGACATTTTGTTATTTTATAATGCATGTTCAATGATATCAAGAGAAATTCCAGACATTGGTGAAAATGAGAGTTCCTTGAGTCCTTCTGATTTGACGTTACCTGAGATGGAGTCAATTTAAAACAATTAGGTATGACTAAAGGACCCTCTTACAAAAGCCCTTCTTGGTATTCTTGAAGTTCTAAAGGGATAAGACTGTCTGCTCTCATGGCTGTGTGATGTATGCAGATGAAAAGGAAGAGAATCACTTGTGTGGGATGCGTTTGTCATAAGTTTTACAAACATGCTTGCTTTTCTAAGAGAGCAAATTTTCGTATGAATTTTCGATTTCTCTCAAAAGGAAAAGTTAAGTGTAATAACATATTCATAAAGATGGATTTTCATCAACTTTTGCTGAATTCATGCTTTCATCAAACATCTGCGCGGAATTATATCAACACTTAACATGGGTATCATGAAGAGGTTAAGTCATTAAACTAAATTCATGTCACAACATGATTCATTTTTTTGCCAGTTACCCGGTTAGAAGATAAGTTATAGGAGTTAACCACTGCAGGATAACCCATGCTTTAAATCGTTCATGGGCAATTCCGTAAACTCAAATTTACAGATTTGGCACTCTAGCAGCTTGTGTAGCCCTACAATTATATCTCAGCTATTTCATTGTTTTATAGGGATGAGGCCAGGTAATAGGGGTATCAGACAAGCCACCAACCAAAGCTGTAAGCCCAACAGGAGCTGGGCTACATCAAAATATATAGTGTTTCGGACGTACACCACACGATGTACGTCCGAAACGCTGATATTTTGATGTAGCTCAGCTCCTGTTACACTTGGAGCTTTGGTTGGTGGCTTGTCTGATACCCCTATTACCTGGCCTCATGCCAGGATAACAATGATATAGCTAAGGTATGCTACACAAGCTGCTAAAGTGTCAAATCTGTAAATCTGAGTTTATGGAATTGCCCTCATACAATCTGGTACTGGAGAATGACTTACGGACTCTTATTGATCAGTATTTCAAACTAAAACTGGTTTTTTACTAAACATTTAACAAATGTTAGCAAACACATCTTGCCTCTTGGTCAATAATATGGTCATGAAACAAACCCTAGCTGTGATTAAGCGAACATGAAAATAATCCTTCTTCATAATTACCCTAAAAGCAAAAAGAAGTTAGCAGAATCTGGTGGGTGGATGGCCGGATGCCAAAGGATTACTGAAGAGGATAGTGTGTCTCTTTTGATTAATCCGGACAGATACTGCATGTAATGAGATATCATCCGTGTGGACACATTATTTGCTTGAAAGGTTTTCTGCAGTAGTGTTTGTTGTCAACTTTAGAAATTTGCATATTACTGATCATAACCATGCATAGTATATCAATCACAGTGGTGTCATTACATTGTCCTTCAACATGATCGAGAGTCAAGATGCAAGGGAGTATTGCCTGAGCCTGAATTGTGAGCACAACATGTCCTAACTCGGGAACAATGTCACGATTCAAACAGGGTGCAGTTTTGTGCTTTAATCTCTTACACAAGACACGTGAGGATTCATCAGTTCTGTCGTTACATAGCAACAATGTTACATACATTTACAGTAACAATGTAACATAATATGATACGTATGGATATCTAAATGCTGTTGTCAAGATAACAGCAAAGCTAGAGGTCTCATCCTAGTGCACTTAAAGACCACAGCATTACCCAGACAGAAACTACACACAACGGTTATTGATGCAAATCTTACCAAATCTCCAAAATTTGCAGAAGAAATTCAATTACCTTCAACGGCATCCAATTCGATTTTTTACATTATTGCATTCGAAACATGAGTTTTAGAAAAATCGTATTTCTGTCTTTGAAGATCAGGAGCTTTCAACAACAAGGTCTCTAAACTTTTTAAAGCAACGGTTTATAATGGAAATTTTCCAGGGGTGTTTACCCTGTTGTTGCAATATCTAGGACATTGAACTGATGCTGGCTTAAGGTAGCATGGATATCTGTGTCAGAGTATTGGTATTCTGTGATATTGCTTACTTTGGTTGCATTGTGGACAGTCTGCGGTATTAGGGTGGAGTTGGATAAATTGACACTTGTGAGCACCCAGAACTTGACTTAGAGGGCTACACTTACGCTATCAATCTATCTATAGCTATCAGATGCCACACAAGAGGGCTGCACTTACGTTATCAATCTATAGCTATCAGATGCCACACAAGACTCATCTGTTCCTCTCTAACTTGACATTCAAACTTTTCCACAGACCAAATTAATTGACACTTTCCTGAAATTTTCAGAATACATGTTTTTGCTTTCAAACTTGGAAGCCTAATTTGGTTGATGAGTATCATCAAACTGATATGCTTAACAAAATTATTAATTGAAAATTTTAATAAGGCAAAGTTGAAGGGAGTAAACATGTGGGTTACTCGGATCTTTAAATAAGAAATTTACTCTGTTGTGACTTGTGATCATGCAGCCATTAAATTTGTTGTGCTGTCTGGAGTTCAGAATTTAATTTCCACTACATGATTTTAACATTCTTTTTTGTAAGATCTTCTCCCATGTCCTTTGATCAAACAAAATCATGAAGCTAGAATAAAACTTCTACTGAGAGAAATTGAAATTTTGAGTTGTTGGACCTCACCATATACATTGATCAGTTTTGATGCATTGTAATGCACCAAGAAGTGGAAATTGTCAGAATTCGGTTTCTTACAATCCTTTCACAACCAGAGTTTTGCTGAAGTGTCCTTCCAGTAAGTAGCCCTATATATAAAATGATTTTTGTAATGTGGTAGTACAGTGGTACCTTCATTGTAAGACCCCCTGTTGTAAGACTCACCAAGTAGTATTTTAGTTCATTTTGCCTGTCTTATAACACATAGACCACTGTATGACATCAAATGGCATTTCCAATTACAATTGGTTAACATTTATTTTAGGTTCCCTCTCTGGGTTTCGAACTCACGCAGGCAGAGAGTCAGAGATCTGCAGTTGAGTATGTCTGCACTCTAACCTGGTGTCATATAATGCAGGAACCGCTGTGAACACTGTTGATTTGTAAAATGATGTCCCCTGCATTTGGCTGTCTGCCTTTTGTAGGTTTGAATGGCTAGTTGCCAAACCAATCTGTGTTTATGATTATTTTTGTCATATAATGATGTACATATGGCCCGTGTATGCGCAACTAAACATATTTTCTGTAAGATGATTTGACTGACCTTTCTAATCTGATTTGAATTTAATGACATAAGGATACACTGTGATGAATTACTAATGGAGTTCTGTCAAATACGGGTTCCGTATAAATAATACCATGATTAAATCAATATGATTTTGTCCTTTTGAATACTACATGTACATTAGAACAATATTATATTATTATGTTAACACATAAATGACTGTTTAATGTCTCTGCATACACTGCTTGGTATATTTCATGCATTGATAGAGTCAGCATCAAGCCACATGATTCCATCATGGTGCTTTCGACTGTTTGGATATACTCCTTGATAAAATAGGTTTTTACATAATTGTAGGTCATCAATGGAAAAGCTTAATCATTTTTAGTCCTTAATTTGATCATATTTACTTGGAATCCAAGTTTGTTTCTGTACTGTTGAAGTGTGATGTCAGTGACGACTCAGTGTCACAGTTGGCATCTTTATTTTCTAACATTACAACAAATACATAAAATAACTACAAGCTGTGATGTCATTTTAAACTGGAGCAGAATCCCAAACTTCCAGCCAAAGTGGTTTGACTCCTATGATACACATAGACATAGTGTTCCGAGAAATCCATGGCAAGTTCATTTTGATCATCTGTTTTGTTTTTTCAATAGATCTACGACATTTGAAGCAAACTATCGATTCATTTGCCAATGGTGTGAGTTCTTTGTTTAGCCATTGGTGTTGATGACAACTAGGTCATCCTTTTATTTGAACAGAGTCCATGCACACTATTTTCGTACATCCATAATTAGGCAGTCATTGATTTACGAATCATGTTTCACTGGCACATTTCTCAAAGCATCTCAATTTATATATTGCCTATAAGCCAAAGCTGCAAGTTGCTGGCCAAAGTTTGTAATGTGCTACAGTAAACAAAATCAAGTGCTCACAGAAAAGCACTGGAATGTTCCCTGTAAGGTCACATCACTATTCTATAATGTTATTCTGTATGATGCCTAAGAAGTAACTTGAAATACTACTGGGATATTTGGATTGTACTCTATTGTCACGAAGTTTACACTCCTCTGCGATAGTCTAACTATTTGGACAAGGAGGTCCTTGGAAGAACATGAATGGAAAAAAAATTCTGAGGTTATTGTTGGCAGGAGACAGTGACGTACGATACCATACACAATGGTGGAGCAGTGAAGACATCAAGAGAAATTCAAGTTATTCGAGAAAAATACTTTAAGTTACCTGAGAGGGGGTCAATAAATACAATTAGGTTTGACAAAAGGGCCCACTCCGAAAAGCCCCGCTTGATATTGATAATTTTGAAGTTGTAAAAGCATCAGACGGTCTGTTTTTTATGGCTGAGCTGGCTTATGAAACTTACTATACATAAATGTCCACTGATGGAAATTTATAAAACCAACTGGAAAAATCAAGTAACTAACATGCCAAAATTAAGAACTTACAGAGAGTTTAAAACTACATTTGGTACTGAAGATTATGTATATAAAATTTATGATAGAGGTCATTTGTCTGTTCTTTCACAATTTAGGTTTGGTGTTTTACCATTAGCAATAGAGACAGGACATTACAATGATATACCATTAGAATATTGAGTTTGTGAATTTTGTTCCTATCATGTTCTAGAAGATGAAAATCATTTTTTGTTCCATTGTAATACTTATAACGATTTACATGATTTACTTTTAACTTGTGTTTTAGATTATTGTGTTGATTTTTACTTTTTATCATTACAAGAAAAGTTTAAGTTGTTGATGTCCAGAGATTTAGTTAAATTTGCCGCTGAATATTTGTTTAAAGCTTTCCATAGACGAAGAACTTTGTTGTTTAAATAATGTAAATATGTGATTGTAAATGTTTTAATATTGTAAATATCTGATTTTAAATGTTTTAATATTGTAGTTTCCAGAAAATTTGTTAAAGTTACTTTTGAATTGTTTTGATGACTTGTAAGCCCATATAGGGCAGGGTGTATATTTTTTAAGCCGATGCCCAGGCCCTTAGCAATACAAAATATGTGAAGTAACTTACTTGCGGATATATGTTCACCACCAAGAGTCCACCAGGTGGATTTGTCAATGGAAATAAGGAAACATGTGTGAAGACACATCATCAAAGTTTGTGTACTTTTGGGGAAACCCTGGGCTAAATTTAGACATGTTGGGGAAATGTCAGTGTGACCTTGCTGCAGCTGAGATTCCCAGAAAAGGCCACAACTGCATTGTGGCTCTTCTCATGGAGCAGAGGAGATCTTTTAGAGCTGCCAATAGCAGATCATCTGTCAGATGGTTAAATATATATAATAGACAGACAGAAGATCTGTAGACAGGTATATAGGTAGAAAGGCTATGAAAGAGATCAGACATGAAGGAACTTGCAGCATTGAATTGAAGCTGTCAATGGAATTCTCATCAACTCCTCAACAAATCTCTTTTAAAAATCCCATTATCTAGCAAAACAAATTATAACTACAAATATCGGCTATATTTTTTCCGAAAAAATTTTTCTTGTTACACAGGTCAATAAAGAATTTGTCTGTCTGTCTGTCATAAAAATTAAGACAATTTCTTGTGTGGGATGAGTTTTTCAAAACTTTTACATACATAATTGCATTTCTAAGAAAGCAAATTTTTCTTTTAATTGATTGCCCTCAGAAGGAAAAACCATACAATATGTATGTGTAATTAATTGCTAATAAGTGATGTTTTACCAACTTTTAATGTATTCATACTTATATCAAACAACTGGAAAATAAGTGACTGACTATCACTTAAAAATGTGTTTTTCACAAAACATTTACAAATGATAGCAAAAAAATTTTGCATAAATCTGGTTGGTAAGAAAACATACCCTATCTGTGACTAAGTGAACATGAAAAATAATCCTTCTTCATAATTACCCTAAAAGCAAAAAGAAGTAAACTGAATCCAGTGGGTGGATGGCCGGATGCTAAAGGATTACTGAAGAGGATAATATGTCTCTTTTGATTAATCCTGACAGATACTGCATGTAATCTGATGTCTATGTGTGTGCAGTCTCACATAATTTGCTGGAAAATTTTCTGCAGTAGTGTTTGTCGTCAACTTTCAAATATTGCATATTACTGATCATAACCATGCATTGTATATCAATCACAGTGGTGTCATTACGTTGTCCTTTAACATGACTGCAAGTCAAGATGCAAGGGAGTATTGCCCAAGCTTAAACTGTGAGTGCGACATTTTGTCCTAACTCGGGAACAATGTCACGACTCAGACAGAGGTTTTTTTTTTCTTACACAAGACACAGGAGGATTCATCAGTTCTGCCATTACATAGCAATAATGTTACATACATTAACAGTTACAATGTAACATATATAAGCCAGTGCTTTTAGGGCCTGGTATAATATGATATATATCTAAATGTTGTTGTCAAGATAACAGCAAAGCTAGAGGTCTCATCCTAGTGGGATTTAGATATGATAGTAGCGTACTGGAAAGACCACTGCATTATCCAGAGAGAAATTAAAATACTGTCATTGGTGCAAATCTTACCAAATCTCCAAAATTTGCAGATGAAATTCAATTACCTTCAACGGCATCCAATTTGATTTGATAAACACAGACACTTTCTTATTCATTCACCGGGCTGGTATAATGCTTTGAGATTTTACCTTATTGCATTCGAAACATGAGTTTTAGAAAAATCGTATTTCTGTCTTTGAAGATCAGGAGCTTTAAATTTCTTCAGGCCCCTACATCCAAATATTGTTTCAAAACCTGTTAGGTACTTATTGATATTGGAATTGTTTTCAACTATGCATTACTAACCAACATTTTGGTTTGAGTAGCACCAGACAAGGACCCAACTCCCCCCCCCCGCATACCAGACTCTTTGAAGCGTCCAACAATTTTGCCATAAACTATTCAAAGGCCTGACTTCTCCCTACCTGCAAGATTTGAGAAAATAGTCTTCTAAAGTATCACAGTTACAGGTATAAACATCTTTGTGACTTAAGTGATGTAAGATAGTGCCTTGCCTCACTTATTGGACACATATCTCAGTTTTTCTGAGAATCACATGCCAGCTTTAAATGTTATTATGTTATTTAAGTATCTGTATGCAGTATGCAGTAATGGTGAAACTAAATTACTACCACTGAGAGGGCAGCCTCTTCCTCAGTGGAGGACACCAAGAGGAGAAATTCATCGCTCTTCTTCAAGACCTTACGCAAAGGTCTCATTACACTTACATGTACACAGAGCCAGAGGACACGTGAATGCCCAGAATTGGAAGATAGACTTCATCACTTCTGTGTCACCGGCGACTCAACATGAAAACACAACGGGCCATTTCAAGAATCGTCTCATGGAGGCACGTGACATGATTTACATAAGACTGTCCTAGTGTTTGCACATTGTTAACATGTGTTAAATTGCTATATTGGGCAGTGCGGGGACTCTGGAGTCTGGATCTCAGGAAATTGAAGAGGGACTCAACAACAAGGTCAGTCTCAAGAACAACGGTTTATTATGGAAGTTATGCTGGGGTGTTTACCCTTGTAGTTGCAATATCTATGACACTGAACTGATTTTGGCTTAAGGTTACATGGATATCTCTGTGTCTGAGTACTGGTATTCTATGATATTGCTTACTTAGGCTATATTGTGGACAGAGCTTTGGAGTTGGAGTCAGGAGTTGGAGTAGAGGTGGCTGTGGTATTTGGCTGGAGTGAGAGTCTGAGTCGAAAATTAAATAGGTAACTCCTGACTCCTAAAAATGATTAGAATAATTTACTATTACAAAAATTCGAAATGTTCGAATTTCACACAAAACTTCCTAAGCTGGTGTTATTACCGTTTTCATAGCTACATTTTTTTTTTATTGACAAAGGAAATGAAACTGCCGGGCAAGGTTATTTTTTCTGTACAATAGGGTGTCCCAAAAAAAGTGAAAGTCTTAAATTCATTGGGGCTAACCTCTAAATGTATTCTGTAACCTCTCTGACTCCCATGTAAAATTTCAGCTCATGTGAAGTTGTTTAGATGTTGCTCAAGAGCCACAAAGTTAGATGGGGGTTTAACATTGAATTTTCATGGGAAATGGCTATTTTAGCTAAAAGCTCATGAATCATCAGTTTCAGTCCCCCCAAACACATGGATAGTTGGTACAAAGATGTATAAATTATGCTGCTCACTGTGACAATTTCACATCTGTAACTTGCTTGTGTATTGAGAAAATCAACATGTATGGGATATACTTATTTATGTGATTTTCTGTGATTTAACAAATTGATTGTAAGACATTAGTCCATCTTCTTGTGTCTCTGTCACACTGAAGAACCAATTAGTGATTGTCTCATGTTTAAAATTCAAAATTAAACTGCAATTATTCGTCATTAAGAAAGGTTCTTTGCCTAGCCGTCAATTTTTCATGAAAAAAGGTATGCGTTTGCCAATTACAGAAGAACCAAGTAAGGTACAGATATGAAATTGGTACCACAGTGTGCAGAATAATTCATACATCTTTTTATCAACTATCCATGTGTTTGGGTGGACTGAAACTGATGATTTATGAGCTATTAGCTAAAATAGCCATTTTTGCATTTTGATTCAATGTTAAACCCCCATCTATCTTTGGGGCTCTTGAGCAACTTCCAAAACACCTTCAAATGAGCTGAAATTTTACATGGAAGTCAGTGAGGGACTGCAGAATACATTTAGATGTTAGCCCCAATGAATTTCAGACTTTCACTTTTTTTGGGACACCCTAGTGTACAATCACAACAAACAACTTCCATCTAAACCGAGTGTTACACCTTGTCGGAAGCATATCCGAACATTTCAATATTTCCTGAACAAAGTCTGTTTTATTGTTTTTCACAAGACACTTCTCATCACAATTTCAAAGCACTTGAGATGGACGTGAATAAAACATTTCATATAAAAAAGAATTCAAGGACGTTATTGAAAAAGTTGAAGAGTTTCCAATGTTTTGATAATACATATGTATTCCAAGATGTCATAGAAATTCAAGAATCTTTGATAATGACAGCTTATTGAGTCCTCATTGAAGTTACCTGAGAGGTGTCAATTAAAAGCAATTAGGTCTGACAAAAGGGCCCTCTCAGAAGCTCTCAGAAAGCTTCTCTTGATATTGATGAAGTTGTGGGAGGATTAGACTGCCATATTTTCATGGCTGAGCTTATGAAAATAAATCATTTGATGCAGATAAATTCGAATGTTCGTGACTTCATGTTGGATAACTTCATCAATATTTCCAAAAATATATTTCTATTTTACGTTCGAGCAAATTCGCTCCATAAGGTTTTCTCTTCTAGCCACGAGATTACGTGTGATTTCGCAATGTTGTTGTCATTTTGGGAACCAGCCGCCATTTTGTACCATTGCTAAGTCAATGGAGGTTTGGATTCCGGGTTCAAGGACACTTGTAAAACCACTATAACACTAAGGATTATATCGGCAAGTCTTAAATGGAATGTTTACCTTGGGTTTCGACCGTTATCCAGTCAATTGACGACGTATACCTTCAGTTAGGGCCCGGCGAAGCGGTCAAAATGCGGCGGGAATCGGCTAGACGGCGGTCTTCGGCCTGAATTTCTGGATTAACCACAGGTATGTTCCGTAACACTGGCAGGATCCAAGGATTAGGTACAGATCTCGACATTGTTAGGCCAATCCAGTGTTGTCAGGCTGATTAAACAGTGTTATGGACCCCGGAAAAACCTGGCCCCATTGCATTGTATTGGCGTACAAAATAGCGGATGTTTCCGGAAATAGTTTTAATGTGCGCGGGGACACCAGAGAGCTGGACAGTGGAGAGTTCCACTGTCGCCTGCTATATACTTCTGTAAATTCCAAAATGACACCCTGACAATCTACCTAGACAAACAGTTCTGCTATTAAGCATTTTCATAATATACGCAAGAATAAGAAACCACGCCCTCCACTTCGCAACTTCTCTGCCGAATTTGACAAACTTCTACTCAACTTAGAGTAGCGCGGGGCATGCAGCCCCCCTTAACTTCAAGGTGCAATTTGACCTACTTTTTGTGGTCAATTATTTAAATGCTTAAGTTGTCAGGAAGGGATCACTTGACTCTACTTATAACTAGAGAAGCAAATGTCTACCAATTTTAATAAAGGAGTTACGGCCCTTTTTGTAAAAAATATAAAATTGCCTTCTTACCCAAGACATCGGGCAAGAAGTCCCCCTATTATAATCCTATAGCAATTTTTTTTGCGAGCGCATTCAGCTTGAAAGTTTATTTCTTGGGGTTCTTCTATCATTTTTAAGGCATTCTATTCACTTTTTCTGAATTTCAGAATTTTCTGTTCATACATTTATTTTTAAATATTTTTTGCCCTGTTTTAATTTTGGCCAAATTTTTTCGATTTCAATTAGCTATTCTATCAAGATTTAAGGTAAAGTACACATTATGAAATGGTTCCTGAAGCAGCTTCGAGGCCTCAGTGAAGGGGGGCCTCATGCCCCATACCATGTGGGGCCTCTCGCCCCAAACTAACATATTTTAATTTGACCTCTATATTTTGAGCTAAAATGCAAAAAATATGATCTAAATCATATTTATGTAATTGTCATAAAGTGAAGCAATGCACATATCCTGTATTCTTTTGAAAATTTCCAAAGTTATTTCTGACAACCACTTTCAAAAAATTAATCAAAGTTACAAAAACCATGCACCTTTTTCTGTTTCTTTAATTACTTCTATGGTTTGGTGCTGTTTGCCCTGAAAATTTGTGACGTCACCTAAAAAGCCTCTACCTTCAATCCTATCAATAAGAAAAAGCACCAAAAATGTAAGTTTAGATATAAACCTGGGGGGCCTCTCACCTAACCCGGGCTTCTTGCCCCAACCCACTCTACGGGCATTCTGAAAGTTGCTCCGTGTTTCTGAGATATTCTTCTTTCAGAAAAGTGGTATACCGGGCCTGTACGACAAATATTAGAGCTGCGGCAGCCTTGTTTACCTCGGGATCTATTTTAAACCAACATCACTAATTGCGCTACTGCGCATGCGCATGACAGCGCCCCGCTCATTTGCATCTCATGCTTCTGGATGGCCATTGGTCAGGGCTTAGAGGGCGGGAAACTTATTCACTGAAGGCTCTGCTGAAGTGCAAAATGGGAAAGTCATATATCATTAGTTGTTTTTTGCTTGTTTTTACACAAAGTGAGTTTTTTTTTTCATCCTTTTCATTGACGCCTGTTACATTATTTACAAATTCATTTTTTACACTTTCAAATGAATTGTAGTTGGATGTGACTCATTTTGTTACATTCACTCCAAACAGTATAAGCATAATTGCCATTAATTAGTGAAAGTCGTTCGCAATTTCCAAAGAATTTCAGCAACATTTTGAACACTTCTGGCTATGAAACATAAATCTTGCTACAAGTGAACCTGAACATAATTCTCTTTCAAAATAACTCGAAAAGCCTAATTAAGTAGGGTACACAGGATGCAATGGTGAATGGCCGGATGCCAGTGGATTAATGATGAGGACAATGTGTCTCTTTTGATTAATCCTGACAGATGCGGCGTGCAATCTGTTGTCATCTGTCTCTGGTTGTGCCCCTGTCTGTGTTTTGCATGAAAAGATGTCTGGATTGGTGTTTGTTGTTCAAATTGATAAATGAGCATATTAGTGCTAACAGCCTAACAGCAATGATACAATTCAAAGGAGTCTCATTATGGTTGCTTCAAGTCAAGTTTAAGAGGATGACTGGGGGGGGGGGAGATGCATTCATTTAGCTGGGGACTTATCACATTGTAAAATTTGAAAAGAAGAATTGTGAGACTATCTCACGCAATCATTTCAGCTGACTCAAAATTCAAATTTTACATTGCAGGTTATCAACACTGTAAAATTTTAAATTTTGATTCAGCTCAAATGATTGAGCAAGATGGTTGTTTTGAGTTATGATAATCTTTGTGTACTTACAAACAACAAGCTATGTTGGCTCAAAGGAATTGTGCAACCATCTCACTCAATTATTTAAGCTGACTCAAAATTCAGATTTTACAATAAAGCCTTGGAAAGCATAGTATTGAGCACCAAAACACTACATCACGCTAATATAATTACCATAATACATAACCGTTGTTAATGTAAAAATGTTACAGAATCTGCAAAATGTGCAGAAGAGATCCAATAACCTTCAACTGCCTCAAATTTGATTTGATAAATACTGACACCTTCTTATTAATTCAATGGGCTTGCATCACGCTTTGAAATTTTAGGCATTTCATTTGCAACACAAGCGTTAAAAAAGTCTTACATCAGCCTTTGAAGATTGGGAGCTTACAAAATGAATTTCTTCAGACAGCAACCTGCATGCACGTGACCATTGTCTTAAAACGGCTTTGAGGTGCTCAACGAGATGGACATTTCTATGACGCAAAATAATATTTTAACTATGCATTACTGATCGACATCATGGTGCAAAAGCTTTATGTAGTCACTGTACATGACTTTCTGTTTGATCAAAACATTGGCTTGGATAATGCACACGTTTCAGAAAAAGTCAACTCATATAAATCAAATTGCTGTCAGCTATCAAAAACTACTAAAACTGTGTATACATGTAGTCATCGCGGATTAAACCTATGCAAAATATAACCTTTAAATGCCTGTGATATTTCATTAACTACCTCAACAGTTTCAAAATGAGTTTGAAAAAAAAATTCTGTGTTGACAGTCATGATCATAGGAGAATTTGTCTTGGCTTCACTTGTAGATTAAAGTGCTCCAAGTTGTCCTGTTTAACATTACATTTTGGAGATATCCCATGCAATATAGCCATAGTCTATGAAAAATCCAATGCGGATAAATGGATGCTCAAATGTCTCAACTATCATTTCTTGGGGAAAAAGGTCCTAGCTCTGTCACAAATACTTATGATCTGATAATGTCTCAAGAGGACCTGTTACAAAATAGCCGGCTGGATTATCTTGTTTAGCATTGTTTGGCATTTACTATTTTTTGTAATCACCCGTTTTGCTCCTCAGGTCAACACTTGAAATGTGATTTCCACTGCAATAGATTTTGTCTCCATGTTATGCCTTGTTCACACGGAGACGTAACAGAGGGTTCTTGTTGCGTCGCTTCTTGCTTTTCCAGAAAAGAGGGAGGTTTTTAAACTACATTCAACAATTCGGCGACGATATTTTCGTCTACGGCGCTTCTTAAACTTCCTCGCCAAAAGTTCCTAGAAGTCACATGACCTTATGGTGAGGCAAGAAGTTGCTTCACGAAAGATTCAACCTGTTGAATCTTTACGAAGCAAGAAGCCACGATGCAAAAGACCTGAAAGACCCCCAAAATGATTGGGCGAAGTTAGAGACAGCTTGGGCGAAGTTAGAGGCAGGTTGGGCGAAGCTAGAGAGTGCTTGGGCGAGGCTACTTATCATTGAGTCAATGGAACTTCGGCGAAAAAAGAGAACAACTCGCCGACGCAAACAGGCTGTTGAAACGCCGAAACAGCTACTTGCTTCACCGTAAAAGGTATTTGCTTGGGCGTAATTGAAGATTAGGACGAAGTAAGAGGATGCTAGGGCGAAGCAAGAGCATGCTAGGGCGAAGAAAGAGACTCCTTGGGCGAATCTAGTTTAACATTGAAGCAATGGAACTGCGCCGAGGCTCCTGACAACTCGCCGACACAAGTCTCTTCTTGCCTCGTCCGTAATTACGAGCGATTTTTGCGTAGAAAACGAGTGCCTCGTCGTAATAGGAACCATCAACGACGATTTAGAACCTCTAATTGATTATATAATTGTCCAAAAATGGCTTGAAACGTCGAAAGTGGGCGAAACTTGAGTTCCTGGCACCTCTACAACTTTGCCGTCACTTAACCACTCTCGTGAGACACTGGCATTATATGATTCAAAAGGTCTGACTTGACCTGATTTACAAATTTTGAAACCTCAGTTTTTATTTTTCATATCACAGTTGCATGATTTGCCTTTTTGTAATAAGGTACCAAGGGGCCTTTACTCCAATTAGGGAAACACAATCATGTTTTTTTTTTAAGAAACACATTCAGCTTCAGCTTCATAATAATAAGCTCCAGGCTGACCTTATTCTTTATACTATTCGACACCTCTGTCAGTCGATCAGATGCCAGTATTTCAGGGCTATAATTCTCATATTCTTTGATGTCCACTTATCATCTCATGTTTGACTGTTTGAGTGTTGTAAGCTGGTATAAGCCGGTTATTCACCATGGAATCAGGAATATGTGTTAATCACGCCTCCGACTAAAACCCTCAGGTGATAAATCACATATTTCCTCTCCCTTGAGTAACAACCTACTTCATTTTCATAGTTGTTGTGTTTTTAAAAGTTCAGTCTTTCTAAAAATAGTGTGTAGGGTGTTACAAACAGATATGATGTATGCTATACTTATAAGCAAATTTTTGGCTTCAGTTTGAAAATCCTGGACTTTCTTAAGGGACAGTGTGTGATCAGATAAGAATCCATGTACCACAAGCAAACTGTTTCCTAACTTTGGTCTGTCTGGAAGATAATGTTGAAGTGCTACCACTGAGCTTAAGTTAATATTTCCCAGCACATTGAAGGACAGGATACACAAGACTCCATCTCCGTTCTGCAATCACGACGCAAATTTTAAAAAAGTCAAATAAGATGAAGCATGGGTACACAGATTGTCTCGAAGTAAAAGGCACACTTCACTTATTTCTGTGTCGCTACCACAATGCAATAGTTTTATTGCAGGATGCCTGAAGGTGCGCATTTTAATTCTGAATTTGGGAGTGCCGTGTGCTGTATTGTGGACAAAATGTCAAACAATGACGGAGATGAAATGGTCTTTTTACAAGAGCAAAGGATCATAAATGTCATCGTCTCAACTTGAGAAAGTGAACAAAAATAACCAGACACAGATTGAGAGTGGCTTCATAGAATGTCCTATTTTCTTTTTGACATTTCTAGATCGCGTTACTCAGAGAAAATGGTAAGAAAGCCATAAAGTGTATCAATATCAGAGAAAACTGAATCTCCCAGTCAATCGACCCATCCAGAGATTTGTGAAAGTAATAAATATCCTCCAGTAATCAATGCCCTTTGACATTAAAAACTAACAAATGAGAGACCTCTGCATACAAATTTGCTTTGCGTATTATGTTATCTTTAGTATCAAATGTCCAGGACATGTCTTTCTTACATAATTTGTTCAGGACATATGACTGCAAAACGCTGACCAGTATTTCATTCTGATGAAAATGCCATAACTCTTTTAAAATTTTTGAAGCAAAATAACTGAAAGTATTGTCACTTGCACCTAACATGTATTGACTTTGCAATCATTTTGAAATCATAGTCGTAGCTCAAGAAAATACACATATATTTACAGTTTATAATTCCAGATTTCTATTACGTTTTATTTTAAAAAATTACAGTTAATTTCATTAGTACGCGAGTCTCAGGTTCTTGGCCACAAAATACATAGCATTTTTGGTCAATCTGATTGGTTTAGAAGCAATAGAACGTCACACATCTCATATATCAAAAGTAGTAAGTCCCATTGTCATAAGTCAGCATTGATTTCTCACTATCAAGTATTAATGACCAGAATCGCGTGCTAATGAAATTACCTGTAGGTTAAAGATGGAAGTTATGACTTTTTACCTTCCGTGAACGAAGTTCGAAGAAGGTATTGTTTTCACTTTGGTCAAATGTTGTCCGTCCGCCAGGCGGGCGTCCGGGCGGTCGGGCATCTGGGCGGATAGATTGTTTCCGGGCCAGGACTAAGCCCCTATTGCATGTACATTAATGAAATTTGGTACACATATTGTCTATATGGTCTAGTTGTGCCTTTTGATGGTCTGACTGATGGATATTCTATACTTTTTGAATTATTTAGAAAAAATGAAAAAAATTAGTTTTTCGTTTCTTGGCCAGGATTCAGTTACTATTGTACATGGATGAAATTTGGTACATAAATCGTCTATATGGCCTAGTTGTGCCTTTTGATGGTCTGATTCAAGGATATTCTATAGGCCTACTTTTCAATTATTGAGAAAAAATATATATATATATTTTATTTGTCTCCGAGCCAGGACCTGGCCCCTATTGCATGTACATGGATGAAATTTTGTGCACATATTGCCTATATGACCTAGTTGTGCCTTTTGTTTGTCTGATTGATGGATATTTTATACTTTTTGAATTCTTGAGAAAAAATATCAAAATATAATTTTTTTTGTTTCCTGCCCATATGTCGCCTACTATTGAATGTAAATGGCTGAAATTTGCTAAGCATATTGCCTGTATGGTTTACTTGTGTTTTTTGATGGTCTGATTCATGGATACGTATTTCATCGTTCTTGAAATATTTTTTTATGGTTTTACATACCCTGGGCAACAGGCAGGTGGCCAGATGGTTGGCCAGCCGGTGTATCATTTCGGCACGAGACTCTGCCACTGATGCATATACTTGCTAGCAAGTTGGTACACACATCACCATAATTTTGTGATTGTGTCTCTCACTGCTCTGATTGATGCTTTTTCAATATTTATTGAAATATTGAGAAAAAGTGCATGAAAGAATGAAACATAAGTATAGTCTTGTCTTTCTAATACCTCAGCTTGGATGATAGAATATTTCTGCTGTTCGCTGAAAGTTTGCTGCTGCACAGCCTGCATTTTAATAAGGATTTGTCAGCTATCATAAATAAGACAATTTCAAAATGTTCTCTGATTTATGTTGAAGTCAACAGCAACAACTTTCTTATTTGATGTCATTTGTCTTACATATGCTTCCATTGCTTCATGTAGACTATGGCTATATGTAGAGATTTGTGAATTTCTTCAGATAATTGACATCAGAAGAATGCTTCCATGTTTAAGTGACGTTTCCTCCGAAGCCTGGAACTTTCAGTGTTGTCATTGAGTTATATTGGTAAATAAATTACCGTTATCGAAAGGTTAGTGCTTAATGAAATGAAAAATGGAATTTAAGTTTTCCTACATCACTACTTATCACCAGTTAGAACTTAAGCATGATTGACATAGTAGAAAAGAGTAATCTCACCTGTAACTGAAATTTTAGAATATCGAAATGAGTCTGAATGACTATATAGACCAGTGGCCAACCTTGGAGGTCACAACCTCTACAAGATTTTTACCCTTGCCGTTAATGCCGATATCCACTGTTGTGCCCAAAAGGCCTACTTGGCATGGATATTAGGCCTTTGGACAAATTGTAGGGCCTTTGAGTATACAATAGGGATTTGGTCATTAAGACTCCTTTGGACATGACTTTCCGCAGGTGACTGCTTCTTTTCAAATATAAGCAAGTCCGTTCAGTAAAATATAGGTCATTTGAGCGCATGCCTAAATCACGGATATCACACACTTCAGCTATTGTGGATTTTGACTTAATACTTTGGATAAATACCCAAATTTGAATTTTGGAATATGTGATTTTTGATGAAGGCAAATTCCTGATCCCATGGTGAATAACTGGCTTGTACTACGAGACAGACACTCAAACATTTATTGAATCACATATTCCAAAATTAATAGATTCAAATTTCACTTGATTCCTCCAGATGCAGACAATTACTATACTTCAACATAGATATTCCACAACTTTTAGATTTAAAAGTAAGACATGCCAAGGATTGTTTTACTTTTTGGACGAAATGTAGGGCAGTGACGTAGATTAATATGAACTTATCAAGACAGCATTGCTTGTAACTCTACCAGCCTCAAACTCTTTGGAAATATGGGCCTAATCATGTTTTGCACTGAGCTTAGTTTAAATTGAGAACAGCCTACTTTTTTATATATGTGAATGATTTTTTTAAACAATTTCACTCAACATGAAGTTATTCACAGGATACCTCGACAGTTTATATTTCCACAACGAAAGCTTACTTTTAAATTCAAAAAGTTCATCATTATCTGAGTCTTGCATTTCTAGGTAAATTGGAATATTGAATTTTCAAGTTGAAATATCACCTGCAGGGACATTTTGAAACCCAAGATAGGCAGACAACAGAGAAGAAAAGAGAACCAGAAAAGTAGCTCTGACAAAAACATCTGTAGAACGGACGTCACAGAAACTTGTCAACCATTCTCCGTAGAAAGACATTTCAATTGTGGTCGAGAGCCTAGAGGCTACTGCAAATTAGGATGATTTCCCATGAGTTAAGATACAAGATTACCTTTATTTTTCTTGTTTTTGAGCATTGCTTGTTTTTTTGCTGAAATGAATGATTCAACTGACATGCGCTAACCAAACCCATTTCTGACACTTTCAAGGATGCATTTTAAAATAATAATAATAATAATAATAATAACTTTATATAGCGCTAATTTCAGTAAACTGCTCATTAGCGCTGCTCAGATGAGCTCAGGGGTAGAATTGTTTAAACAAGTGTGTTTTAAGGTTATTCTTGAAACTTTCCAAAGTGTTTATTGTTCTCAACTTTTCTGGCAGACTATTCCAGAGTTTTGGGGCTGCATATGAGAAAGCTCTGTCCTCAAACTTATTTTTGTTGCATGGGATAGGTTCTGCTAACAGGTGTCTATGGTTGCTTCTCAGATTGTGGTCTTGTTGGGGTTTGGCTTGAATAAGTTCTTGAATGTACAATGGAGCTTGGGAATTCATTGCTTTCCATGTGATCATCATCAGTTTGAACTGGATTCTTGCTGGAATCGGTAGCCAATGTAGTTGCTTTCTACTAAGACTTATTACACTATCATGTCTTTTCAATCTCTCAATCAATCGAACAGCTGAATGTCACAAGGATTATCCCAGCAATGCACAAAACGTCCAAGATACTCACAATGGAAACGCATCACAGAAAAATGTACAAACAGAACTCCGTAATTTTCAACAATTAGTATTACATTTATGATTTCAGTAATTATTTGCAAAATAATTTTTAAAATTGATCAATGCCATTTGAGTACATTATCTGCTTTGAAGTGCAAATGCTTCAAATAAATTTGGTCTGATCTCTGTCAGATTGCTTGCTTCTGTGTCAACACTCTCTAAAAATTGTCGGGACAAAATTGGTTTTTTAGATTCAAAATGGTTTTTTGAAAAACCAAATTTCAATGCAAAACCAACATGGATTTTTAAAAAAATCCATGTTGGTTTTTTGCATTGAAATTTGGTTTTTCAAAAAACCATTTTGAATCTAAAAAACCAATTTTGTCTGAAATTTTTTAGAGTGAAGTGTAAATTTGTCAAGTTCAACTTCTCAACGAAGAGTTATCCCTGATTCAGCCTGTCTTGTGGTTCTGGCGGCTGACAAGTTAGAAATGAGAGGTAACATCGTTTACTCATGTAAGGGATCTTTATGTCTCAGCTTTGAGTCTTGATATAATACTTCCCGAATAGCAAACATAAAAGTGCGACTCTGAATCCCTAGAAGAAGAAATGTCTCTCTATCATTTCTCTGTCACATCTAAAAACACAAGGTTTATTAAGGAGTCCGGGAGGCATGTGACATTCTTTCTCCAAGGTCTTGTCTCTGGGGAGGACAAATTCTGTTTGGGGGAGATTGATTTGATATTCTTCGGTGAGTCTGTAGCCAATCAAACCAAACAGTTCTCATAAGG
Organism: Platynereis dumerilii; assembly: GCA_026936325.1. Classification (NCBI taxonomy): domain Eukaryota; kingdom Metazoa; phylum Annelida; class Polychaeta; order Phyllodocida; family Nereididae; genus Platynereis; species Platynereis dumerilii. The sequence continues at coordinate 17,035,354 of JAPTHN010000008.1, read as the reverse complement.
TAACATAATTTTCTCATGCGAGAGATCTTTATTTGTCAGCTCTGACACTGATATAAGAGTTCAACAGAATAACAGACATGATATTATGCAACTTCAAATCTCTGGAAAAGGACAAGTGAAGCAATTTCATCACTGCTTCGTCACATCACTAAATACAATGTTGTATTGCGGAGATCGAGCCAGGAGGCATGTTACATCAATCTTTCAGAGTTTCTGATGAGGACACATTCTGTCTTGGGGAGATTGATTCAATATTATTCTTCTGTGAGTCTGTAGCCACTCAATCTTCTTGTGGCAGATTGGTTACACATGGAAAAGGTGTCTCCGTTTTTAGCTGCGTCAAGCAGCTCTTACCCCAAGAATTTTGGTTAATCTTGTTAGCACTGTGACGATCGCCCTCTCTCACCAATCTCATTCAAACTTAAAATGCAGCCTCAATGGAATTTTTCCTCGAGGCCAGTTGATTTTAGTGGCCCACTGTTACAATAAAATTAATAAAGAAAATAAATGGACTGACTTTCAGGGGTCAAGGGTCAAGCCTTTTTCTTCTTCTTCACCATTTTCATGATTTTCGCGCCGTTTCATATAGACCTATTCTCGGCAACCAAACTGCATAAAACCATTGTCATTATTTGTGTGTCTTTCCAATTAATGGACATTTATTTTCTTCTATGATATTGGGCTATTGACTGAATACCACTTAATGTGCCAAGTGCTGTGTCAAATGCCACTTATGGCCCAATGTGTCACTTTGTCATTCAAGTGCAATTTACCTTCACACCTATCAATACACAATTAAACACAGAGCTTAATCAGAGAATTACCAATTAAATCATTACTTAAAACTATTTTTCCATACACTGTTGCACTTTATATGTATATGAATGGTCAATCTCTTGCTGGAGATTTTACACTATAAGTAAATTACTTTCGACACAGCATATATATCTAAATTGATAGTTACATATATAATTAGCTTGATAGAGAGATACATAGACACTGGTGGGGGGAGGTTGAGCCCCCCAAATGGATCATTCAGCTTCACCAAAAAATCGTGATAGTGGTTTTTGATAAGAGGTGATATCTACAAGTGCCCCCCCCCCCTAAATATGCCACTGGGTGAGAGCTATTACAAAAGTGAATTGGAATGATTTAATGTAATGGAAGGATCGAAGAATGCGCTATGCAGGCTGTTGATTAGTAACATTTTAATCTTTGACGCAGCTTAAAGTGCTTGCACGTTATTTTTATTCTCTGAGAGCAATCACATTATTATTTGTCAGAACACCCTGAATTGATATTGTATTTCTTATTTGTGCATATAATTTATTTCCATTGCCAATAAAGATAAGAAAAAATGTAAGAATTATTGGTATTAATTATATATATTTCATTAGTTTATGTTAATTACTCAAGACAACACAAGAATAATGCTATTTAATGTATGGGCACACTTCGCTCACCTCCTGAGAAGAATCTATACCTATGATTGTAATGTTTCACCAAGTAGCATAATCCATCTCAAAGGACCTAATCTCAATAGATCCCATTGTCAAGGCACAATCATAAAAAATGTCCGGAGACACAAAATCCCGAAAAACCTCTCTCCCATCCAACTCTGATGCTCATATTCCAATAAACTGATATAATGCATGACTCTTCGTTCACTTTGAAACTTGCTTGAAGCACACGACATGAATTCTCTACATGCATTCCAGTCTCTCTGTTTATAAAATCCAACAACACCAGAAATATAAGATATATTGCATGTCCGAAGGATTGGTCTTCTTACAGCTTTAATTACATTTGATTATCAGGGTGACTAAATTGCAAAATGGTTACTTTTACCTCATTGCAAAGCAGCATTTAAAAAACCGTTAAACTGATCCAAGGTATGCGGAGGATTAGGTTATAATATTGTAGAGCCAGAACACTTCAAGAAGTGAACAATTATTTCCAATGAAGTGCCATTCTGCAAAAAGCTCTAAAAAAGAATGTACGGAGCAATACTGTTTCAATCAATTTATCACAGCCTTCAAGTTCCTGCAAAAAAAAAAACAAATCAAAAAACAAAAAAAAACAACAACAAAAAAACAATCTTCTTCTTTTACATTTTGAGGACAAATGGCAAAATCAGCAACAATGGTATTGTTATTTACGAGGTTCAAATTAGAAATTAAATGAAATTGATTGAAATTTTACCTGTCTGTATTGATTAATGGTGTGAGGTATCAATTTCTTATTGCAATGTAATTTAACACACTTGATGCCTTGGAATGCATTTGACAACGCCAAACAAAAAATTCAATGTTCTTTTGCAAAATGTGAAGGACGCAATTACTCCTTTTTTCCTGATTTGGCAGGATTTTGAATTAAAACATTAATTCTGTCGATGCAGACAATCATTATCAAATGTGAATAGATATTCAACAACTGTTAGATATAAAAGCAAGAAGTGGCAAGTATTGGTCAAAATGTAGGACAGTGAGGAAATCAATATGAACTTATCAAGGCAGCATGTAATTATACCAGCCTCAAATTCTTTGGAAATATAATGTTCTTAGCGTTGCCAATAATTTAACATCCTACTTTTGAAATTGAAATAGAAATTTTTAAGTTTAAAGATCTCCTGCTGGAACTTTTTTGAATCGCGGAATGTACAGAAATCAGAGAAGAAAAGAGACCCAGAAAAGAAGCTCTGACAAAAACATCTGCTTGACAGACATCACAGAAACTTGTCAATCTTTCTGTAAAGACATGTCATGTGTGGGCAAGAGGCTATTGCAAATTAAGATGATTTCCCATGAGTTAAGACACACATGGCTTTTTCTTGTTTTTGAGCAGAGTATCTTTTGTCAGAAATGAATGATTCCACTGTCATGCGCCAACTAAGCCTATTTTACCATCCGGCATGTTCATGGATGCTTTAATGTCACAAGGATTATCCCAGCAATGCACAACATGTCACAGATGCTCTTGAAGGAAAAAAAACATGAGTGTGTGACTCCATATCTCAGGAAAATGACAATTGAAGAAACTCTATCGCTTTTTTGTCACATCTCGAAATACCATCTTATAACGGATATCTAGCCAGGAGGCCTGTTACATCCATCCTTCATAGTGTCTGGTGACAACACATTCTGTCTTGGGGGAGATTGATTTAATATCATTCTTCAGTGAGTCTGTAGCCAATCAATCTTGCTTGAGGTGGAAGAAGGGTTGGATGTCTGAGACACAGTACTCCCAACAAAACTTTTTTTCTTTGAGAGCACTCACATAATCTTTTATCTAAATTGATGTTGCTGTTATGATTCTTGCAACCGATTTGGCATGGACGCTGTAATCGAATTAAAACTAAAATGACATGTCTCACTGTCCAATCCACTTATGCCAGGTTGTTGAGGTCATAATTATTGAAGAATGATTGATTTGATAAAGAAATATTCACCTTGAAATATCAAAATGCACATGAAACAGCAAAAATGTTCGCAATGTACCTTATTCACCTTATTCATCTATTTTTTCTTAGAATTATTGCCCATAATTATTAAAACAAACTATATGCAATCAGGTAAGTTTCATGGTTAATACCCAAGTCAAAACAAATAGTTTGCATTGTATACTGAAAGCATAGAAATACAGATGGCCAACGCCTGCTCTCAAGTGGGCAGCTTTCAGCAAAGGCAGCTTATTGATTAATCTGAGCTACATAATAACCACAATGCAATTTCTGCAAAAGCTCAATAAAGCAAATTACCAGAACAACAATTTCCACAATAAGACCAGAGGAATTACCAGTGTAAATCAATAAATGCCAGACCAATTGTTTACTATTTACTTTGATGGTATGAAATATGTCATGCTGAAGTAATTGTACATCTGGCTTTATTAGATGTTGAAAATGATCCAGAATTTATTGTTGTAAGCTTCATAGGAACATCCAACAACAGTACAGTTTATTAGAAAATATTTCATGCATTCATATACAAATTATACATGTATATATAAAATCATTATTTTTGTTTTCACTCAGGAGGTTCAAGTAAATTTGTTATCCTGTAATTATGTTTCTGGGTAACCCATTGATATCAGCCAATGTGACTTAAAAGGGGTTTCCCCAGAAATCATACAAACTTTGCAAAAAAAAGTGATAATACCTTGCAAAGTTCAGACATTCATGAAGGACCTCAACTGGAAAACAGGAGCATTTCCTTATTCGATCAACACATGAATAATTCTTGCATTTATTCAAGCATAATCCACAAGATTTATACTAAGCCCTTTGAGTTTGTTGTGAAAACTTTCGTAAATTATGTGTTACCATTCTGCAAGAAAAAAATTGTTTAGTTAAGATGACGACCTTAATTTTCTAAAGACATTTTACTTTAACTCCACAAAGCAATATTTGACTTCTGTTTGGTCTGTCTAATAAAGGAAATTAAGGAACGAAAACTGTTTATAACATTCAACGCATCTCTAAACAAATCTCAAACCAGTATTTCACTGCAATAAACCTCTCTCCAATTCCAACTCTGATGCTCACATTCCAGAGAACTGATATAATGACCCATCGGTCACTTTGAAACATTGGTTGAAGTACGCAACATGAATTCACCCCATGAATTCCAGTTTCTCAATTTAGAAAATCCCACATCACCGAGATAGCAGATATACATTGCAAATGGATAATGCTTGACTGTGTTCTTTTACTTACTGTGATATGTTTTGATCAAGGCACAGACGCCTGCATTTGGGTCAGCCTGCCATGTGTATATAGCACAATTGTAACTGAATGTATATATTTTTGTACATACGTTTTGAATATGGTCAATAAATACTTACTTACTTACTTACTTACTTACTTACTTACTTACTTACTTACTTACTTACTTACTTACTTACTTACTTACTTACTTACTTTGTCTGATAGACTGGTCCTCCTGCCCATTTAATTCCATTGATGGTCAGGGTGCCTAACATGCATGGCAGTTACTTTTGCCTCTTTGCAATGCAGCATTTTATTTTATCCCTGCTTTTTACTTCCTTTTTGACAAATGGCACAATCAGCGACAATGGTATTGTTATTTACGAGGTTCAAATTTGAAATTAACTGAAATGGATTGGAATTTTACCTGCCTGTATCGATTAATGGCTTGAGGTATCAATTTCTTATCACAATGTCATTTAACCCACTTGATGCCATGGAATGCATTTGACAGCCGCATAAAAATTTGCAATATTTTCTTGCAAAGCAGGATGCAATTACTCCTTTTGTTCTGAATTGAGAGGATTTTGAATAAAAGCAGTGACTTTTTAAATACTGATGCAACATATCAACTTGATTCCTCTATAGGAGCAGACGATCACTGACAAAATATAAAAGATATTCAACAATTTTTTTAGGAAAAAAAATAAGAAATGACAAGTATTGCTTTACTTTATGGACAAAATGTAGGCAGTGAAGTAAAGCAATATATCAACTTATCAAGTCAGCATAGCATAAAATTAAATTCTGTTGAAATATGATGTTCTTAGCTTTGCCAATAACTTTAGCATTTGACATGTTCAATTAGAGGTAGACAAATACTTGGGAATTGTTTTCAAGGGGTTAGAAAGTGGAATTTCCAAGTTTAAAGATCTCCAACTTGGCCGTGTTTTGAAATGCAAGATGGACAGTAATCAGAGAAGAAAAGAGAACGTGATAAGCAGGCAACAAAATCTTATATTGTAGGATAGACATAAGAAAATCTTGTCTACCGTTCTCCACAAAAAGACACAACAACTACCGGCAAGAGACTACTGCAAAGTAAAGTGATTTCCTGTGCGTTAAAATACAGAATGCCTTGACTTGTTCCTATTTTTTAGAGGAGCATTTTCTTGACCGGAATCAATTATTCTACTTATACACTGTAAATTTTGAATTTTGAGTTAGCTTAATTGATTGAGTGAGATGGTTGCACAATTCCTTTGAGCCAAGATAGCTTGTTGTTTGCAAGTCATAACAACATAAAACGGCAAGCTATCATGGCTCAAACAAACTGTGCAACCATCTCACTCAATCATTACAGCTAACTAAAATTTTCAAATTTTACATTGTAAGCAACAACTAAGCCCATTTCATTATCTGGCATATGCATGGATGCGTTCATGTCATAAGGATTATCCATGTAATGTGCAACACATCCCACATACTCCTAAAAGAGATCAATTACTGAATAGTTAGCAAATGGAACATTCCATATTCAACAATTGAATATTACATATTTATTCATTATGTGATTTTCAAATCATTCTGTGCTAGTAGGGTGCTTTAACTGCTTTGAAGTCGGAAATGATTTAAATGACATTTTGTCTCGTTTATGTCCGACTGCTTCCATGCATTGCAAGGGCATTCCTAAAAAATTCCAATATCCAGTGGAGATTTGTTCAAAAGTCACCCTGCTTTTGACAGTCCTGGCAGCTTGCAAATGAGACTGGAGAGAGAAAGGAGGAGTTCTCCTCAGGTACCTTCATTTACACAAGTGAGGGATCTTGAAACTTTCTTATCTTTGGCACTGATATAAGACTTCCAGAGACTGACAAATGTGTGTTACTCCAATCTCAGGGAAAGAATAAGCGAAGAGACTCCATCGCTGCTATATCACATCCAAAATACCAGGTTTTATTGCAGAGAGCCAGCCCTGGAGGCATGTGACATTCTTTCTCCCAGGTCTTGTCTCTGGTGAAGACACGTTCTGTCTTGGGGGAGATTGATTTAATATCATTCTTCTGTGAGTCTGAAGCCAATCAATCTTGCTTGAGGCGGCAGAAGGGTTGGATGTCCAAGTCATACTCTAATAAGAAGTGTCTCCTTTTTTTTTTCTCTGATAGCTCTCATATAATAATTTGCCTGAAATAATGTTGCAGTTTTCATTATTGCAGCCAATTTTTTTCTGGGACATCATACTTGAAATAAAAATAAAACGATATGCATTTGACCATGTTTATCTTTAATCACTTAATGTAAATTGTTGAAAGTAAAGTTATCGAAGGAAAGCGAATTACCTAAGAAATATTCACCTTTCAATATATATATATATACAAATGTGCCTGAAACAGCAAAAAATAGTGGTTTTCTGTTTGCTTTGCTTTTTCATTTATTTTTCTTAGTGGAATAGTTTTTTCCATTGTCAAATTAATCATGCGAAAAGATTCACTCATGAAAGGCCACAAGTAACACAAATTGTGAAAATTTGCAACCGCCTTTAAAATCCATTATTATTATTAGATATTTATGCAATCAATTCAGTTTATAATTATTACCAAAATAAATCAAATGGTCCTCATTGTAAACCAAAAGCATAGAAATATAAACGCCAGATCTCAAGTCGGAATACTGTGCTAAGGCAACATATTGATTAATCTGTGCTACATAATAACCATCGTTCTGCACAATGCAATTTGTGCAAAAGCTCAATAAAGCAAATTACCAGAACAACAAGACTGGAGAAATTGCCAGTGTAAATCAATAAATGCCGCACCAATTTGTTTCTCATTTATTTCAGGTCGAATGAAACAGGTCAAGCCAGGAGCAATTCGTACAGCAGGTCAAATTGGATGTTGTTCAATTACTGAGCAATTGACATAACATGGGTTGTTCTATTCTAATTAGCAGTTAATCAAGAATGACAACACAACTTTCCAAAGTGAAATGATGGCTTTTGCTTTCATGCTTGCTTTCCATGTTTCAGTCAGGTCTGCCTTGGAAGCACAGGGATACCTTGTGAGCTGCTTACGACACGGCTGTTTCATAATATTCCAAATGTTTATCTCGCATGACAAAATTCAAACATTCATGAAGTACCTCAAGTGAAAACAGGACCATTCCATGTGCAACACATGAAGAATGCTTGCATTTATTCAAGCATAATCCATAAGATTTGCTTACTAAGCCTTTTGAAATGGATGTGAAGAGGTTCATAATTTATGAGTATATCATTCTCCATAAAAATATTTGTGTGGTTCAGTTGACAACTTTGATTTTTCTGAAGAGGAAGTCTGCAAGGAGAAAACTAATAGCAGGCCTACGTGTGCCTTTTTGATAATTTGACCATTGATCATTTGGTGAAATTTTTGATTGAACCAGAGAGTCAGGTCTTAATGGGTTATTGATTCCTTTTACCAAAGTTTATATTGGTGGACTAGTTGCTTTAAAAAGGCCAATGCTTCTCGCACCAGTATTGAGCTGTATTATTCTTAAGAAGTAATCGTACATTAACTTTTTTGCTTTAATTTACAAAATCAATACTAGAAATGGGAAAAAATGCTTGGATTATTCAATTTAGTGAACTTATTTGAGAAATGTATTCATCAAATTGACCTTTTAGTGCACGCCAGTCTTTTCACTTCCAAAGAAAATAAGAGAAATTTGAGTTTTTTTTATCGAACCTATATGCCCATTGCTTCAACATAAAAGGAAAATGTAAATGTGTCCATATTGTATTATAGGCCAACTTTGGTTGACTCTTAAATAAATACATGAATTGTATGTAATGATATATATAAATAAAATAAGGTAATTTTCGGTTATTATTAATATAACTCAAAAGAGTTTTTTTAACCTTCAATATAGACCTGTTTTTTTTTAAGCAACCACAAACAGCTGTTAGCAGTACGTCCAACATTAAACAAAAATAAGTTTGAATACTGTCCGTTTTTCTATGCAACACCTATACTATGGAACAGTTTGCCTGAAAAAGCGAGACCGGCACTTCAGCAGAGCCTTTAGTGAATCAGTCAGACACACCTCCAAGGCTGACCAATGAACAGGCCTTAACACATGTTATGCAAATGAGGCGATTTCGGCGATTCACGGACTTCCCTAAGTCGTACAGACCTACATGTTACTGGAATAGATAGATCTCTCTGAGAGCTTTAAGATGATAGGTTGTAGGCCGCTGAGGACTGAACATTGACTGAATAGTTCTCTCACAAATCGCCGGTAAAGTTTTGAACTGGGCGGAAATACTGCTCGCTGATTGGCTATGACGCTCATGACGTAGATTTAAGATAATACTCGAAAATTGAAGGATTCGTCTAGGGTAGATTCTCTGGGTGGAGACCGGCAGTGACAAATGATAACTTAAAGTTCTATGAATCTCAAAACCCAATTGTTTCAGCTCTCTTACAAGTGATCGATTGATTGACCTTAACAAGCGCTGATGAACGCTTTGAACACTGAAATTAGTGCTATTTATCAAGATTATTGTTATAATCAATATTGTTACTAAATATCAAAAGATAAAGTGATCTGGTGCTGTTCAATGATTGATCTTATCATCTTACTATATAGTACTATCTAGAAGACTGCTACGCAAAATATAGGTTCTGCGGAAGTCCTCTAAACCAAATTACCAGAACAACAACTACCACAACATGACAAGAGCCATTGTCAGCAAAATCAATAAATGACATCATTTCTTATCTTACTGACTGCGGGTCATCCAAAATTGGTAGTCAGCCAGAGCAGCCAGAAGCAATTTGTACAGCAGGCCTAATTGGATGTTGGCCAATTACTGAGCGATAAACATTGTTTGTTCAAATTGTAAATAGCCTTTTAACGAGAATGACCCAGTTTCAGACTTGTACAAGTGAACAGGTGACTTTTCCTGAATGTATGGTATTTCCTTTTGTGTATAATTATGCTATGTTGATAAAATTGATACTTATACAGGGTAATCCTGGTAATTTGCTACCTACAAAATTGTCTCTTTTGGATCTATTTATTCAAACTCTTAAATAGTTGAGTTTGGACATTTCTCTTTAAGAAGTGAATTAAAAGTTTGGTTCATAGCCACTTTGACTATTCAGTTTGGTATAAATATTGAGCAGAGGTTTTTCCTAAGCATTATATTGGTAGAATTGACCAGATTCCACATGAAAACTTTTAATAATTTGTTCTGTTTTTTTTTTGTTTTTTTTTACGTAGCCAGCAAAGATGCATAAACTGACATAGTGCTTTTTGCAGAATAAAGATACCAAAGAAAAATTTCACAATTTGCTTATGCAACTTTTTTTTTGGGGGGGGGGGAGGAAATAAATATTTTGTGAAAAATAATATAGGGAAAAAATCTCGAAAAAAAGAAAATTGGAAAAAAAATTGGATTTCTGTCTTTGCTTTTTCGTAAAAACGCATGTTGTACTCTGTCTCTGATTATTGCAATAGTTATGTTTTTTTTATTTTGGAAAAAGATCCACTCTAACGATGCAAATTGAGTTTTTATGATATAGTCATGACTCATTTGACTGATCTACGCCATCAGCATCGCTGTTGCATAGTGGTCATGTAATAATGACAGTTTACACAAATTGTTACACTGTAAAGTGCCAAATTATCGATTTCATAATGGACTGTTGTTTCTATGCGGTATTTCATTTTACACTAAATTTATTAGTTCTAAATGTAGGTCACTTCTCCATTAACTGCAAGAGGGCTATCAAAGATGAATTACGACCGTGTATTGCTATTTTTAAATGATTGTTCTATTTTAAAAACACATGTTTCCATCATGAATGATGCTTTATTGATTGTAAAATTATGATTTCTGTCTGGGGAGACTTAATCACACAGCTTCTGGGCAAATTTCAACTTTATGCCAATTGAACATAATTGAAATCCTTCTGTCAATATTTTCATCTCATAAGTGAGCAATGTTTCTTAAGGGCATCTCCAATAACAAATACAGCTGATGATGTGAATTGCCCAAACTTTCACAAAAGGATTCATCTCAGGATATTTGGTATATCACATTCCACGAAATCAAATATGAACATGATTCCAGTATTTTTTAGCACAGTTGAATCTACAGTATCTTCCAAAATGCTCTTATGACAATGGTTTTATAGTCCAGTTTCCAAACAGGAAAATTAATGGCCAGACCGATAGCTTGACAAATGTGAAAACGAGTACTAGTCACTAAAACATGAAGGTTTCAGTTTTTTTGGATTATAATTTGGACTCATGAGCTATAATACATTCCCAAAGACAATTTGAGATATTTGAGGGATAACAAATCTCCTTTGCTTTATGTTGACAGTAACTGTCATATGGTAATTTTCTGATTTGGTGACATTCTTCATATATGCTGCCATGATTTGGTGTAGACACTGGCCGTAATTATGTTAGAGACATTTCTTTATGAATTCCTTTTGATTGTGGACATCAGAAGATTTTCCATGGCTACATGTAGCCTTTCCTTCAGAGCCTAGGCTTACATCTTTTTAGTGCATGATAATGATTTATATTGGTAGCTGTCATGATAAATTACAACCAAATCCCCATGTTAGTGCTTTATGAAAAGAAAACTGATTTAAAGCTTTCCCTCATGACTGCTTATCTTCAACCGTCTTCTTTATGTAGACATTAAGCCTGAATGTCATTTCTTTTTTAGGACAAGTATCAGGCATAGAAAGATGACATCACTCTGCCCTATAAAATCACATGTTGTAGAAAAATATTAACAATTAGTGCTCAGTATGTCTCCAATCACATGGCGTATGCCATTGAAAGTCTCAAAGTTTTGGTGGCTAGCCACTCATGAAGGTTAATCGATGATAGTGCCATCTTCGCATTGTTTCTCTCTCTCTCAGAGGTAGCTAATTGATGTTACTGAGTAGATGGACTCATTACCGGGGATCCTGCGGGAGACACCTTAGCACTTGCCACCACGAAACACCTACTCAAGAAATACCAGAGCCTCGACAGTTTAGGTTCACTTATTCGTTTAATACTCAATTTATAGACAGTTACATCAAGGATCATTCAAAGAACAGAAGCTATTCAACTTATCAATACATTAGACAACAATCTTAACGAATTACGTATACTGTTAACTAAATGCCATCTCAATCAACCATGACCTGGGGTTCCTTTAAGAGAAACCTTTGATCATACCTCTAACAACAATACCCTTACCCGACGAATCGTCACTGCGTCAGGGAGACAGGAAGCCCCCCTGCTACCTCAGCGGGAGCGGGCTCTCTTCTGGCTGGGCAAACAAGCTTGCCCCCAGAGGTTGCTACTAGGGTGTTCTGCGGCTGCGCAGAAACACCAGGGTAACTGTTGCCATGGAAACATGGGGTGAGTTCTACCCCGTTGCTATCATTGTAGCTCATTACACAATAATATAATATACTACATTAGTTTTATACAATAATAATATAAATGACATTCCAGAATTAAGGTCTTGAGGTTCATGGTGATTTGAGGAAACTTCCTACAAGAGGAAAGAATGAAGACACCTCTGAAGCTAAAAGCTCAGCGGTGACATCCCGACCAATCGAGGATTTTTTTATAAGATCGTTTTTCTCCGCTTTGAAGAAAACATCGTTTAAACTTACAATCGAATATGGATTACATTCATTTTATAGTGAATTAACATATACTGTGCCTAATAATGTAACTTTCATTGAAAGGAATGCTTTCCACAATTGCCTTTTTAAGGATGGAAGCCTAAATGCTTCATGCTGATTAACAAAACGATTGAAAGGATTATTAATCGATTTTGTGCTTGATACCAATTTAGGTATAAACAGAGGAAACGCGTCTCATTGCACCTGAACTTTGTGAATGCTTTAATGAAAGTTGTGGTGACATCAGCGTGATGTAACCACTACCACCGGGCAGGCGGAAGGGGGGGAAAAATTTAAGATGAAAATCGGGCGTGTGCAATATGCCCATGAAAGACAATTTGGAAAAAGGGAAAAATTTTGAAAAAGAAGCAAGAATATGACTTGCATCGGTGATATAAAGGAAAGGAACTGAATGACAGTCCTTTAATGGCGTCAATGAGATGCTAGAGGGGAGCTCAGATAGGAAAGGGGAACCTAGATTTTAATGATTGACAAGAAAGGACAAGTTATTCTTATGACCTTTGTCGTCAAATTTTGCAATTTTTTTGTGAATCGTTGGGTGTGTAAACCAACGTTATTTTTGGAAGTAGAGCCGCTAATTACATGGCTCCTCAGCAAAAGAGACTCAAGCACCAGGCGAGTCAAATAGCCGTTTTTATCAAGGGCAGTTACGGGTATCATCCCTTGCGTGTCATTGGATATGCACGAAGCTGAACCAAAATGGTAAGTTAAAAGCATTAATTGCATTAAGACAGGACAGCCTTATAAATTTAAATGGGCTGGTATGTCCGATACCCTAAACTACAAAAATAAGTAAATGACATATAAGCGATAAGCAATTAAAAGCAACAATTAAAATCATGAACAAAACATAATCAAAACGCAAATATCAGTAATAGCATGGATCAAAGCGACAATTAGCAAAATAATAAGCAAAATGATAAAACAATAGTCCAATATGGAGAGAAATAAATCAATAGTGGACTATAGTTTCGTAAAACTTGTTACATACACTCTAAACAATCCGAATGAACTGTAGGCATAAGGCGTACAGAGAATTAAAACAATGCGAAAATAGGTAAACAATATATTGGTACAGTGAAGCGATATCGAAGGCACATGTACACATTAATACACCTGAGAAAACTTGTATAAGAAGCTGGCATGCACAATTGCATAGACCAGAGAAATTATCAAATTAGGGTAAAACATGAGCATTAAATAAGATAGACATATGAGAAATGAGATCAGGTGTTTACAGAAATAGTTCAGTGCAAGAGTTGACTTGTGATAACTGTTCGTGGACATGTCGAGACATAACCAATGATGAATAATAAATATTGCATACTGATTTGGTCGATGCATAAATGTCTAATTAGTGATGCATTTTACACAATACGATTTGAGAGTCAATACATGATGTGAAAGATAACATTATCTATACACGTGTGGACAAGAAGATTGGAAGAATCATTGATTGGAGGAGTCAGTGATATAAGTCATTGATATAGGGCGAAGGGAGCGACACCGACGCTCCGTGCGTGGTGCAGAGGATGGAACGGTGACAGCGATGTGTTTCTCAGGGTCGAACAGAGTGTCGACAGCGATGTGTTTTTCAGGGTCGAACAGGGCGTCGACCTGGCAACTTGAAAGATGCCGGACGTCGTGGACCTAATGGACGAGCTGCGAGATTTCGAGGTCCCATTACCATCAACCCAAAACGATGAGGGGGTTGTTACTGTTCTAACAGATACAGAACAGAATTGTCAACGTGGATGGCTGGTTATTCAACCGTGCGCGGCTGTACCGAAGGGGCGAAGTGAATGGAAGCGACGGGAGACTACCATTTCACGTCTGTAAATGTCAGTTCGGACGAACATTGTCTCTGTGAATGGAGCACAGGCGAGGTGCAAACCGGGGTGGAGGAAATAGCGAGGTGGTGTCGTGCCATGTGCACAACAACCATGGCGGAGACAGAAGAAGTTCTGAGCGAGTAACTGGTATTTTGGTGATCATGCTGAAGACTCGAGGGACTGATATATCTGCAATACTGCGAAGATTTGCCAGACCGGCTTCGTTGCGTGGCTGACCCAGGTGAGGGTCAGGCAGAAGAGGAGGTGAACTGTTTGTCACCACTTTTATGTTAGGGTCTGGGGGAGGAGAAGGTGACTCGTTTGTCACGACCTTTATGTGTGTATGCAGACAATCCCGATACTGGGTGGACCGTGGTGGGTCATGGAGAAGAAGACGTCGTCATGAGTCTTTTGTTCATACACTTTCTGAGATCACAATGTCTTTGCGAGCACAACCTTGTGCGGGAACGCTAGAGAATGCGTGGTGAAGAAACTCTTCTGAACTAGACACAATCCAGGTTAGTGCCTGGCGACGGTAACCAATAGCAGGGGCAATCCATGTTAGCCTCCTGAATAAGCGAGTTACCCAGAGGAAAAGAGTTTCATTAAGAAGATGCATGCCAGAAGCGAGCTGGGACAATCCATATTAGTCACCAACTGAAAATGAGGCGATGCTCTTCAAGCACGATTGTTCGCTGATACTGCTTAAGAAACAGAGGCAATCCATGTTAGCCTTCTGTCAAGAAGCTAAGCAGGAGATGACATCATCCATATCATCATACAATGTGAGCGTGGTTGCGAATGGCGACATGTGCGACGAAGACTGCACAATGCCAAGCCAGACACAAAAGTTCAAGGAAAGTTCTGCAATGATGTTGCCCCATGTTGAACCCAGGTCAAAGCAAAGATATGCTTGCCGTGGTTACAACGGAAATGGAGTGAAACGGAATGTTCACACTAGTGGTCGCCCCGAAATGGTGCCCTCTTCATATTGCCATGATATGATTACAGGAACATGGCCGACTCGGAGTGGTCGTACGTCCTGTTGGAGCGTGGTCCCATGCGCAATCGCGGTGCCCAATTAGAGGTGGTGCCCAAATCGGCTGACTTTCGGATGTCCAATCATGTGTGTCTCTTGATAGGATGCCCATGACAGTAGAAGTCATAATGGAAGCACAGGAACTGTAAAGACTCTCTCAGATCAAAGGTTAGAGAAACATATGCATCGAATGTGTCTCTGATCATAGGTGCCCACAGCAAGTCTTGCACTGATGTTTGACGACCAGCCCGACCAGCAACTCGTGATCAAAGAGACATTCCCGCAAATTATGTGACAACACAGCATTAATATGGTATGAAATAGTCATACTGAAGTTTCTTTAATAAAACAGGCTAGGAGCTCAACCAATGATGAGGTTGCTGCAAACAATATATAGGAAAAGGCACGTGATATAAAATATAAGATAAAGTAAATAACTTAATGATCAATAAGTACAAAAAGGAATATAATAATTGGTTGGATAAATAATCTGAATCCCAGCAAAATGCTGGTCGTTATGTGTTTATAATTAAAAGGAAAAGAGTGTGGTTAAATGTAAATAGAAAGATAACAAATCACGGCAAAATTGATGCATCATCATGCTGATCAGCTCCCCAAGATCAAAATGAATCACATCAATAAAATAAGAAGGTCACTCTGCAACTTGAGTATAAGCTTGTTAAATCTTTGGATGAAAATTTGCATAAGACGTATGTACGCAATATATGCATAGACACAAGCATATGTTATTAAAATGTACCCGTACAATCGAACCAACAAGGTGTGATTCTTCACAGACCGACTGAATGTAAGGGTATGCGAGCATGGTAATAAAAGGGTTAAATGCAAAAAATACGCATGCAGATAAACTAGAGAAAGGAAAAAAAAATGCAGTTATAATGCAATTGTAACATGAAACGGTATCTCAAGGAAATGCAGTGCAAAGATAAGTAATCATAATCATGCAGTAAAATAAAATCAGACGCTGGTACTGGTATCGTTAGGAGAGGGGGGTGGTGGAACAGGAGGGGGGAAGGATGGGCGGAGCATCAGTGACGTAGGACGAGTGGGGCGTGGTTCCAACTCGATATCAACTACTGAGCGATTAGGGGGGGTATCGACTCGGGTACCCATGCGAGGGGCCGATGGTTGCCGGGGTGAACTGGATCGGCGAGGCGGGGTAGTCCACCTTGGTGGGGTTGTACGGCTCGGTATCCGAGTAGGGGGGGTCATTTTCTTTGACGCAGCCAAACCAGAAGTGGTGGCATAAGGTGCGATCTGTGCTGAATGGGTAGTATCCGGTTCCATAACATTGGTGGACCGAAATTCCATCTCCCTTTGACGAAGTTCTCTAATTAGAGCTGAGTAAGGATTAAGCTCTTGAGTATTAACAACTTCTTGCATGTTATGGCCCAATTTGTAAAGGTGAACCGAGTCAGATGCGAGCATAGTCACCGCAAACTGTCCTTGCATAATCTGCTGTAACTTTTTCTGTTTGTATAAAGGAACATTAATGAGTCTAGGGAGTTCTACGTTAAGTGAGTCAATCTGCAAAGAGCACAATGCAGTATCCCAGTTGGGTTTAAGTATACTGTATAATCTGTGATGGTCACACTTGAAACTATTAGGACAAATGACACCTTTAAGAGAAAGTGTAGAAAGGTGGGACTTAATAGTAAGAACATATAGGAGTAAGCGCTGGTGTCCACTATTCAATTCCATGAATATTTCGATCTGTGGAAATTTGCGGGTTTCAGGCGAGCGATGCATCACTCTGAAGTCCCTGCAACATCTATGAAGACAACGCTTAGCCAAACTCACGACCATGTAGAAGACACAAATAGTAAGGAGGTGAAGGGTAGTGATGTGTATAAGACTGACAGGACTGAGAGAAACAGGGTAAATTACATAGTTGACCGAATCGCAATTCAAAGGGCGTCCGGGGAGGACCAGGTTGGCATGGGGTGGTTTAAAATGAGTAGCCATAGAGGATAAGAGGCCACTAAGGTATCTACCACGACAATACATAAATATTACCAAAATTAGAGACAAATACCCAGCTATGGAACCGATGAAGGCAAAACCACGGATCCAATGGCGAAGGCTGAACCAGGCTGAAAGATAGAAGGAAGCTTCCAGCTCGGCCCATTTGAGGAGAAAATCGTCACCCTTTTGTTGAATAAGGCGACTAAGTTCCTTAAGCTTAATAATGCCATGTGTCATATTGGCAAGTGACGTATTTGCTATTCTGGCAGCCACTGCAAATTTAGGCAAGGTGAAATTTGGCATGCCATAAGATTCATATGGTGGTAGTCCTGAAAAGTTAAGTTCACGTTCAAAAGAATGCATCGCAATTGCGTTGATAGTATAGTTAATTAAGAAGGGTTTATATTGGTTATTTTCGGATGCAGGGCAGCCTGTAATACGCCTGGGAATAAAGCCTGAAGGGGAGGAGAATTCGCAAAAGCAAAACTGGCCACGCTGAAGTACAGCGTAAAGGCTACCAGGAACCGGACGTGCCACACGATCATTAGAGCAACGTCGAGTCCATGGGAGTGATAAGCCAGTAACTAAGAGCTGGTTACCTGCGTCTATAACACGAGGTGCTGCTCTAAAAGGTTCAAAGAAATAATCGACTTGACAGAGGTCAGAAATGACGTCTGCAGTAGCATTCGTGTATATTGCAGTGTTGCAGGATAGCTGCGAGCTATCAATTTGAATTGTTGACTCTGTACAAAGAAATTGATCGTCAATGTTGAGACATTCCTGGAGCTCTTCAAGACTGAGCTCCAAGAAGGAATCGTGTTGCACTCCCAGAAAAGGTTTTGGAATAGAGATACGGGTGTAATCATGATTAGACTCGCGGTCTTGGAAAGCAGGGGTAGCTACCACAGGTACGTGGAGTGACTCTGTGTGATACAATGTGTAAGGTTGAGAATTCTTAGGTTGGATTGGCCAGAGGAGTTGTAATAAGAAACCATTTCGAGTGGGCATAAAGATTGGTTGGGATTTTTGATAAATATGAGCCAAATCTGTGAAAGCTAGTTGATAACTATTGTGCCACGAATATAATACTGTTGATACTTTGTGTACCAATTTATGGATGTATGTGGCTGGGAGAACGTGTGGTGAGATTTTACCTGCAGCCAGCTCGTGGAAAGCTGTAATTAATTTATCAGCTTCATTCAAAAGGATGTGAAGTTGCTGTATTTGTTGGGACCAAAGCCTGAGATATTTTGAAGTCAGCAGGCTAAGGATCCTTGTGGCTTGAATCTTACGTTGTAATGCGTTTATAGCGTTACTAACCACAGCAAATTGGGAAATAATTTCCTGATTAGTTTCGTTTAAGAGTGTATGAATTAATCTGATGTTTCTGGAGGTGTTGGTGAAGGTACTGGCTATGACGTCAATGGTAAGAACCAAATCAGAACGCATCTCAAGGAATGCGTCCCTCATAAGATTCTGACGCGCAGACATAGACTCAATAGTATTTACAAAAATTTGATCTCTCTGTCGTCTAATATTAGCAGACATACCTGCTCCGGCCTGTGGGATGGTAACTGAAAGCCAGAAAGCAGTACTGTCTTCGGATTGCCAATCCTGGGTATTAATATTGACACGAAAAGTTTCGTTAGTAGATTGCATTAATTGTTTAGTTGTATTAGACGTATCATCAGTATTGGGTAAGGCAAGGGGATCTCGAGGTGTTGGTGTACGACCCGCTCGTTTAGGACGACTGGGTGGCGAGTATTGATCAAAGAAGGGGGGCATAGTGGGTGGAGGGGAATATGAGAATGTGTCATGGACAAAATGCGGTTCTGGGGCTGCCCTCTTAGCATGGTGGTGGACTGCGGAAAGAGGAGGGGGGGCGATGGGGGTAGAATGCGTTGGGGAAGGCGGACGATATTCTTCAAAATTCTGTTGAGTAAAAATAGTAGATATGTGCGCTAGTTTAGATTTTAAAGCTGTTTTATAAGAATCAACTTTATCAATAGTGTTCTTTAAGAGTGGAGCGAAATCAGAACATATTGCAGCAATTAAATCATCAGGGGATTGACACATGTCTTCAAACATTGTGAGGTCCCAAGTGAATGTGGGAATGTGGAAATCGGGATAGAAAATATTGGCATTGATGATAAAGAATTCAACACTGGGAAAAATTTGTCCCCTATAACTATAACCAACGCCATAGTCTGGGCGGAGAAGCTGTGCGGGTGCAGAGCTCCAGCGTGAAGCTGCGTCTGGTGGAAAAAGGCCAGAGCTGCTTTTGACTGTAAGAGCGTCTTCGTGATTGACAGATGCGAGAAGCTGCATATGACGTAATTGGTCTCTAAGGGAACGGGGTGAACGGAGCAAGGGGATTGAGTCACATGCTTCGAAGGTCATATTTTGGATAGGGAAGGACACGTTACCTTGACAAGTACCAGAAATCCTAGTGGTATCTGGCAACGTGTTCAAGAAAACTGCCAAATCGCAATTACAAATAAGAGGGTTAGATGTTAAGTCAAGTTCTTTCATTTCAGGTGAAGGGAAGTAAATTTGCATGTTAACGCCGTCTAAATACTGCAGATGGTTCTGTTGCAAGAATATATATTCTAGATGGTCTCTAATAAAGAAAGGGCCAGAAATCCTATACAAGGAGTTGGAACTAAGGTCTATTACAGCCAAATGACGAATATCTCTATCTCTAATTTCAAAGGTATGAATCTGATTATGAGATAAATTTAAGTAGTAAAGTTGATCGACATGTCTAAAATATGCTCTGGAAATAAATGTTAGTCTAGAATTAGTTAGTTCAAAAATGCGCAGATTTGGCGTGTTTGTTAACGGGTCTCTTAATGATCGTGAAGTAGTAATATTTCTGAGTCGAAGTACCCTCAGAGATGTTGGATAATTTAGATTATGTATTCCGCCAAGACAATCTTCTATAACTATTGTAATTAAATTTAAGACATTAAATTGTTGAGTTTTCTGAAAATAGAAACCCTGAAGAATAAGTGTTTGGAGAAATGGTTTGGGTCGTGTAAAATTAAAAGATTGTTGTGCTGATAGATTAGGCAAAAGATTGGAAACTTCGAAAGGAACATTAGAAGCTTGTAATTTCAATTGTTGTATATTATTGAAAGGCATAGAAGATGGGAGGCGAGTCATATCTGGTAGATGGAGTCTAAGGGATATCAATTTAGTCTGTGAAACGCCGAGGTGGTTCCAAGGAAAAGATGTTGAACCATGTATGGTAAGGTCTAAATGAGTTAATTGGGCCTGTGGTAATAGAGGTAATGCAGGAGACGATAAATCTCTAAGTAAGGTAAGTTGTAGGCGTCTTAAACGGTAAAGGGAAGACCATGGAGCAAAGACAGAGGCGTCATCAAGAACTAAATTAGTAATAGCATGTAACTGAGAACGTGCTTGAACGTACTGTACATGAGTCACCTGAGTGTTTGGCAGATCTAAGAAATTGATCTCAGGAAATGAGTCGATGACGTCGGGGAACATCACTTCAGAAGTAAGATTTTGTAACGTGAGATATCTCATAAAAGGCATAGTCGTGAAGAAAGACATAATGTCCTTAGTAAGTGGGCCAGAAGAAAGGATCAGTTTTGTGATACGAGGTGAATCGGGAGGCCAGACACATGGTGGTGTAGAAAAATTGGCTCCCAAATCACATGCGAATATGTCTCGTTTGCGAGAACACCATTCGTTAAACATAGAAACTCTACAAGAAGCCATAGGTTGTTCTTGTGCTTGAAGCAAAGTACGCTTGGCCCAAACAGCGGCCGTATTGGGATTAATGGTGAAGCCAAAATTCTTATAAAGAAAAGCGTCTTGCTCAGCAATTCGTTGCAAAGCAGATGGAGGTGGTGATTGAGCTGGAACCAAGGGAAGGAATAGGAAGGGGAAAAGGACAATTAGCGTCATTGTAATGTTTATAAAGAAAATGAGGTAGCAAGGTATATAATTGGCTAAAAGGTTTTAGCGTCATTAGTTAAAATTAGGTAATACTATAACTATCAACCAGTAAGGTGGTGAGAAAGACATGATTAGGTAAACGTAGACATGCACATAAACCAAGATAAGGGGTAAAAAAAAAAGTTTATAAGCAAGGTTACATAATGGCAATGATTAGCATATATAGTGCGCAAAATTCATCAATCAGGTCGACATACCCTATGCAAAACGAATATAATTATCAATACACAAATAATTATCAATGGAAATAAGTATTCATAACACTTAGGCAACACGAGTTTTCCAACCACTTTTCCTATCATATGAAAGAATGCCGTGTATGTCAACAGAAAATGCAAGAGATGTACTCTAAAATCATGTGTATCACTGAAATCGATAGAATCGACCAGACCTGAAAATATAACAATATCCGTCAAAGAATGTAAGTTAATGAAGTACTTTCCCACAAATTACACGCGTGTAAGAAACATTGGGAGTATCGTTATTGTGAACTTTCCTCAACACAAAACAACTTCTGAACTTCATCAACAACACTCAATGCCTAACAAATTCCCAGTTTACTACTTTAGTAAACGCATATGCAGATTGGTGGTCCTAAATGACCGGTAAATGACTCTTTGAAAAATGTACTTACATAATGTTGCAAGCTGTATGTAGGACTGCTGCCTCTTTACAGGTGTAAAGATTAGAGCAGGTAAGCTAAGGTTTTACTGGCTCCGCAAGAGCTGGGCCCTGTGGGCTGAGCCGAAAATTTTGCAGCAGGGAGCGTGCCATATAAGGTGCAAGGATGCTACCAAGGCAACAAGAAACTGCTTCCCACGGCAGTCTCGGTGAAGCCATGGCAACACGGAAAGCGCCCCCTGCCGGGCTATGTTGTGATGCCATACCATGTAATGAACTATGGAAAAGGAGTTAGCTAGCTAGCTAGAATGTGTGTAGAGTAAGTTGGTCATTTACAAAAAAAAAAAATTCTCTTTCCCCAAAATGCGAAGCGATGGTACAATCACAGGGTGAGCAAGGTCCACAGAAACGCATGAAAAGTTGTGCTAAGTTGAAACGCACGGCACAATGCCGGACAAATTAAAGTAACCACAACGGCATGAGCCGGACCAAATGAAATAGCACAAGATATCCCCAAATCGTGGTCGGGCTCCCAGTCCGACAGGCAGAGAACTTGCAACATATTGAGATACGTACTCAAGATAATATGCTGCACAATGATTATAAGAAAAGATGCTCAAGGTAATACTCGATCAGAGCAGTACAAGAATGCTCAATCGAAGCAGTACCCACACGGCATGACGGCAAAGTGGTGGACAAATTGTAAGAAAACACTCTATCAATGAATGTATATAACACTTCTCAAGTGGCAAGATATTTGACGGCTAATATCTGCAATGAACGACATTCACGACATAAGCAGAAATGCAGAAAGAGAAACTAGTCAGTAATACTCAAGAAAAATGGAATATCTACAAAATGCAGAATGGAATATGTACAAAATGCTAATGATACGAACGTAGTAAATTTAACAAAACTAATTAAACGAGTGTTACCCAATGTCATAATCACGTTATCCAAAGGAAGAATAATGTTACCATGAAAGAAACCCTTCATAAAATAGTCTTACTATAAAAATAGTCGCGTAACTGAAAGATAATTAAGGAACAGTTATAAGTAGTCATAAAATGTTATAAAAGGCAATTGAATGCTTAAAGGCAATCAGATTTGCTAAGGAAAGATCACGATGGATCTTTGTGGAGATACTCTTTCTCTGAAATATGCGTACCAAATAATGGTGTTTGCTGAGGATAAAATGATAAGCCAATAAAGTACTATATCAAGAAGGTAATCGAATCCAAAGAATTGCAGTCAGGCTGTTAAAGAACAAAAGGCAAGAATAAGGGAATACGTGGTCAATGCTGCGAGGAAACAGTGGCCAAACATAGGGAAATACTATCGATTGGTCACGAGGAAACACTGATAAGAAATGGAGAACAATTCTCAACGAAGAATGGCAAGCTTTAAGAACGTGGTTGGCGGGCTCAAAGCAGATGAATAATCCGGCTGAATGCGTGTGAGCTACAGGAAAGACTTAACGGTGGTCAACCGTATTGGTCTGGGAACGAAGTGAAGGGACTACACCCTTCTGGTGGCATGTAAGCAACGAGTTGGCGATGCAACAAATGCAAGGTATCATCGCACATTGTTGAAATGTGCGGATCGAGAACTCTTGTTGAGGTTTAAGGCCTGTTAAGGTGTACTAATGCAAATATTTGAAGAATATGTGGTTATAAAGAATAGACGAAGCATTATAATTGTTAATGGTTTATAAATTTAATGAATAGATGTATAAGTCAGCATTGTAACGTACATATCGAAGAAAAATGTAGTAGATGTTGTGACTACATTTGGTCAGGAACTGTTCGAGATATCGGAGTTCTATATTATGGTATATATGTGTATCATACCATTGTTCTATTAATAAGAAGAAGATGCGCTTAATGGGTTTTACTGTTCCTTGTTCTAATAAAGTGTATATTTAAAGAAGTAAATGGATCTTAATGGGTCCACTAGTTCATAAGACTGAAAAGAAACCTGGTCACTGTTGTTTCAGAATCGACTTCAATTTGGTTTGCTGTTCCTCTGCGTCATGAAAATCTTCAGGTAATTCCTGTATCTGATGGAGTCGCTGAGAAAGCATCAATAATGGAGGTGACGATACTGGAGTCGATGTATAAATCGGCAGTGATGTGACCATATGTACCTCTTGTTCATCGTCAAAGAAATGGCGATGGCGAAAAGGCTTAGGACGCAATGGCGGCAAGAAATGCGTAGGTTGAGCAGCTGCCTCAGCTGTCATCTTGTAACCTGGGAGGTCCTCATCCGTTGACCATGATGAATCGGCTGTAGATGTGGGACTAGGACAATCAGAATCCCATCCATTGACAAGAGGTTTTTGCTGATCATATGTGCAAGCCACGTAATTGGCTGCGGAGTTAAAAGCATCAATATCGAGGGTTGGAGGCGAATGGAAGATACATGTAGCCTCGGTCTGAGTTGCTACAGAGACCGTCTGCTTAGGTCCCTGAAACTGAGCAACTTGCTGAAGCTGAGCAACTTCCACACCAATTGATGTAAGCCATTCCAGGTTGCGGTGTGAAGGTGGATAGGACATTCGCCTTCGATGCATTGTTCCAGATACACTGAGGAAGCAGTAGTGGAGTCAACGGAAGACAAATACCAAATGATGGAGTGGCCATAAACAAGGGGTAGAGTATCCAGGGAGGGGAGGGGGTGGGTGTATAGGCGAGGAATCACAGCTGGTGTGAAGAAAGGTCTGACTAATTTAGATTAAGAGATTACACATGTGTTCGGATTATGTAATTAGAATGAAACTGCTTGAATGTTGTTGGAACGCTGTGTTGTGGCTTGTGTCTGACCGTCACTGCCTGTTCCTGGCAGGTCCGTCCG
This sequence comes from Platynereis dumerilii, assembly GCA_026936325.1. NCBI lineage: Eukaryota > Metazoa > Annelida > Polychaeta > Phyllodocida > Nereididae > Platynereis > Platynereis dumerilii. The sequence continues at coordinate 17,010,628 of JAPTHN010000008.1, read as the reverse complement.
AGCGATGAATTCATATGTCATGAATTCATATGTCTCATTAAGCCATATGAGATCTTAAAGGCAACGACAAGTCTGTTCATGAAATATTTATTAAATATCACATAAATACATGTGGCATGAATATGTGCAAAAGAGGAATACGACATAAGCAGAAGGCCATCCATAAAGTGATCTGTTAAACTAATTATTAGTTGGAAGAAGACTGATAAGCTACAGGAAACTGATGTCGGGCTCCCATTGGCTCATGGGTATCACCCCGTCACACATCAATTTGACGAGAATAGAAGTGATCAGTCCACAGTCAACTGAAATAACTCCAAATATTTATGGACAGAGAAGCTGGTGTAATTATGTGGGAGATTAAATTAAATGTCTGTTATTTATTTGAGATGAGTTGTGAGTCAGGATGCCGACGAAACAGGACATTGCAACGAAACGGAACGTTGAAAAGATACACAGGATGCTGAGCTACAATCGAAGTTAGCATGTTTAGCAGGCTAAGACAGTGCCAGTGACGACACTCTCCGATACCTTTTGGCGGAAGTCTTTTCGAGGGAAACGTGTCCTAAAGGAAGGAGATGATCCTATGATAGGAGACATTCTTTGAGAGCTATATGCGTCTCAAGGGAAAAGCTTGGAGAAAAGAAACCTAGCTAGAATTGTGCTCTTATATGGCTACTAGCAAAGATGAAAGAAAGTATATTCTGTATAAAAGATTATTATGGAATACATGTAAACATGAAATCGAGAGACTAAGCATTTTGGCACGGCCAATATGCCACGTGCGGACGACCCTTTTAATTGTCCGAGGACAAAATATAAAGGCTAGGACTATTGAAGCAAGACACTGTCACTATGACACTTGCTGATGATACTTTTCAGTGAGCTGGTGAAGTAGACCACGAGCAGGTGATCCCTTCAGGTGTTAGTTGACGATAGTAAGTGACATATGCATGATTTTGCTGACATACAGGTATGCACCATACATAGGTTGACATAAAAGATCCGAATTAAGCAATTTCGACTTACACAGCTGTTATTGCAAACTGTTTCTATATATATTTATCCATTTATCTATCTAAGTAAGTTTGTCTATAGATATGTTTAGTTGACCTAAGGTCAATATTGTGCAAAAGAGAGTAGGTACCAGAGTACCAAAATAAGACACTGATGTCATAGGATTATGGTCCAATGGTATTTGAATTACCTAGGATCACATCGAAGTAATGAAGGGAAAATTAAATTGAGTCTTGTGTTTACCGATTTATTGACATGTCTATGAAAACCAAAACTCTAATTGAACTATTGAAGGTATGCACGTGGATATACCATATGCAACTGGACATAATTGCCAAAGTGACAACTCATAGCCAGGTGGCATTTTCTGTCGATTTCCGTGTATCTTTATTATTCATAAGTGAATGTCTGCTTTTATCGAACTGCTTTACTTTGTATTATGAAAGAAGCTTAATGCAAATATCCCTGTTGCATGAAAGAAAGTGAAGGAAATGAAAGAAGGAAACCTTCTGTCGCATTCTCACAGAAATGAATAAGACAAGGCAACAAATACAAAAGCCTGGTTCGGACTTTGGAGGATAGGAGGTGTTTTATCTTCAAGCGTAACTCACTGAGCCATTGCTTGTGTCAATGTGAATGCAATTTTCATGTCTGATATGCCAGGAGAGCTGTGGAAATTAGCAGTCCAGAGCCTTACTAAGTATCTGGAACGGATTTCTTTCTGTGTCTCCAAATGTGGCTAGCAGGGACGTGTCCCCGATGGGATTCGAAGCGACGAACTTCAACTTCTTCTTGCGAGAGAGCTGGCAAGCCAGTTAAGACGCGAAGACGCTACCCCTAGACCAAGGCCGAACCGGCCAACAGCATATTTTTAAGACTTTTACTGACCGATGTATGCTGCTGAGCTGGCGGAGAGCCTCGTTTTCATTTCAGACCGAAAAAAGTGTTCTAAAAATAGACACTGAAGATAGCGAGTAATGATTCATGCACGTGGCAAAAATAGATGTGCTGTAACAATGTAATCACCGTTTTGTATTAAAAGAAAAGGAAATTAATGCAGGTGTCTGCTACACTCTTGCATTATGTCTCAAGAATTCAGAATTCAGAGGCACTTTCTTCGTTCGTTTGTCAGTATATGACGACGCTGAAGATGCAATCATAAGTAAAGTGCACTTTGAGCCAATTACAAGAACTCCAAGTCAGTAGACTCGGTGGCGACATTGGTAGCGCGTCGGGACACTAATGTTAAGATTTTTGATTTTGAAGGGAGAAAGGATATATGCGAGGTCGCGGGTTCGAATCGCAGGGATGCTGCAATGAACTTCATATAGAGAATGGCTTGTAAATGGAATTGGAATATAAAGTATTTATTGAATGGTAGGACATAAGATGTACTTCATGTACATTGGTAACACGATGGTCAGCATTGTAATGAAGAGGAAAGAATACCTGAATATGTTCTTGTATGCTGGTAACCATGAACATTTGTGAATGGTTAGCACGAAAGGTTGATTGATTGATTGATTGATTGATTGATTGATTCTTTATTATTTAAGTGACAGGTACATAAAATTAACAATTATAAAACATAAACGACCTGTGGTACCCAGTCTTCTGGGGGCTTATCTGTCACTATAAATCAATTAATATTTAAATTTACCAGAGGATTACAAATTACAATTACATAATTGTCACAACATGTTGAAAGAAAATTTGTGATTGGTCAGGATAAAGGTTTACGTAGAAGAATAAAAGCACGTTGTCCCATCTATACATTTCAGAGTAGGACTGATAAGGCTAAGTTAACACTGCTATTGTACAGTTCTGTTATCATTTTTGTCGATATAGTATTTTCTATATATTGAGTGCCTTGTTTCAGGAACAATGTGCTAAATATATCGGTTGAGAGTTCTTCACCTGTTTTATTGCGAAAGGTTGTAAGCATTCGAATCAAGAGGATAGTGAATCTGTATTCCAATCAGGACAAGGACAATACCGCAACAAGAAGGAACGGTGTGATTTCCAAAGGATTCACCAGGCACTTCAAGCACTGCTTGGACAAAGTCGGTTCCAGTCTCACTACTATTATCAAATTGGCAGAAGACAAGATGAAGGTACTGTAGGATGACTGCCGCCCTGCCTGGCAGGTCCAAAAGGGAATCATTATCAGAAATCACTGAATGGAGAACTATGGAAGAATGCTATAGTGAAGCTTTATGAAGAGGATATTTTACTTTATGATGTCTGGAGGTTGATGTCTTGTTAATAGTGCACAAGAAATTTTTGGATGATGACCAAAACATGCATTGTTGGAGGAAGTCCAGACGATGACAATGCATTATGTACTCAAAAGCTGAGACAAGGAAGAAGGACGAGTGCATTGTATAAGCCTTGAGAAAACAAGAAAGGATAGCCCAATGCGAGGAGACGACATTGTGTTCGGATAAATTTATCATGGATTCACGTGCGTGTGTAGGAGACCATTTTTGTGTGCAAATGACTCATTTGTTCCCACGGCACTTGTTCAGAAGTTATCGTTAATTATCACTCTTGAAAGTGACGACTGAGGCACAGCTATATTTGCAAAATGCTGGTCATCGTCAATCTGTCATTTCGGGTAGTCAGTGATGTGTTGCATTGTGTAACAGAAACACAAAGCAAGGACACTTATCTCACATTTGGAACCAAGTACTTTGCAAGATATAATGGGTACGCCATAAGGAAAGATCAGTTGCGAACAAACCAGGAAAGTGATGCAAGCACCTGTTCATTAGGCAAAGTTGAGGTTGCATCAGACCGCTTGGCGTTACTTAGGTATTATTGCAAAGGCATATTTGAAGTGAAAGCCTGGGGAACAGTGACATAAGTTATAGATAAGGAGTTATGGAAGAAATGCTTGACGTTCATTAGACCATGTGTGACAGCATGTGGAAAAATGCAGAAATGCTGATTAAGAACTTTACTGGAAACGTATATATATGTGTGTGTTGTTGTTGACATATATACATGATAAGAGTGGAACTATTGCAGCCATATGCCTGTACCTTTGATATCTTAACTTTGATATCTGAGGCAGTTTTAATTGTGCAATTACTGTTAAGGATGTGTAATTTCAACACAAGGTGGCATTGCAAATAACAACGATTACAGTCGACTATCCAAGGAGTCTTGATTGAGGAATCTGACTGGTGTGTCATTCACATACCGCCAAGGTGACTGGTGAGACACTATAAAGTGTGTGTCTGAAACAGATATGTGTTCTGGGAGAAATGATGTTTCGTGTTGGGTAAACACATGGAGTAGGTAAAATGCAGGACATGGAGTGTCGTCTGGCAAATAGGCAAACGAAACTGCAGTCGGTTTAGGTTAAGTAAACATGAGAAATGTGGGGAAGGCGTTTTTCAAGTAGGGGTGGCTAGGAGAAAGTTTCAGCTTACTAAATCCGATAAATAGAAAGTAAAAATAGCAACTTTAGAAGGAGGGGTGAATAAACTGTTGAAGGTGTGCCATTTCTGTGAAAAGAGAAACATAAAGTGGAAGAAGGGTGGTAAAAGAGAGCGGTGGAAACGTTTTAGAGTGCTCCCTAGGGAGATGCTTTTATTTATGTAAGCAGATTCTGAAAAGTCTGCAAATTCTTTTGCTAAAAGGTTATAGAGTAGTTCTAGGTATGTCTATGGCTGACAGTAAGGAAGAGAGGTCACTATCCTTCTCTATATTATCGACTTTGCCATTCGTCTGAACTTTGATATAATAGGATAAGTATTATATTGAAAATAAGACTTAATTCTCAGAGGTTATCACATAATATTCTGCATCGATAAAATTACTAGCACAAAGGTTCTGCAGAAAATCACATCTGCCCACAGAGATTAGTGAAAGCATCTTTACTAATTACAGCATTGTATATTTAATCAGTCATTGCGTTTGGTTGAGCAATATCCTGACCAATAAATGTTATTGTGATTAAGTAGCAGGTTGAGGGCAGGTTGGATAAGAGCGTATTACGATCTCGCACCTCCACGAACCAAGAATATGAGTGGCATGACAATAGTATTGAGACAAATAAAGGTTTAATAACTTAAGTCATAGGGAAGAAAGGTCGGCCTGTAGGTCGCAGGTTCGAAATGCAGTCGAACAATGGAGACAGATCATACTCCTGAAATACGAAATGCCAAGCAGATACACATGATATCTGAGATGGATAGTTGATATATACTTGGAGATGACCGTCACGCCAACGGGCTGATGTTATTGTTGAGGTGACTGGACTGTCATCATCGAGAGTACAGGGCCATTCATGAAGTGCAGACCCAGGGCCTGGTTGAGTATCATCTTGCCGAGATTTAAAATATAAAAGAAGAGCGTCAGGATTAGAAATAGACATGTTATAAGAAGGCTGGGGTAATTGGTGCAAAGGATGTGAAAGGTCATTGGGATCAAGCAATGAATGGGACGAGGGCCCAGGCTTGACCTGTGGGGCTGGGGTAGAGACTGGTAATGGAGGCCCTTGAGGTTCCTCACTGTGTAATTGCATAGTGGCTGCAGCCACATCATCAATTTTAAGATTTTCAGATAGAATTTGAATGCGCAATTGTTGCTGGTTATAAATTGGTGAACCATTCTTGGAACGAACCATACAATGTTTCAATCTACCTATATGAAATAGACCTGGTAAAGTGCGGTCGTCAATTGTCTTAAGCAAAAATTGATTCAAAAGTGGCTCAGATGCAATATACAATGGCCCAATAAGCTTAATGCTTAATTTGGTGGAATACTGCACCCCGGTGTATTTAGGTGCCAGTAATAAGACAAGGTCTCCTTCTTTGAATGAATGTAGTTTTGGCATACGCTTAGCGTGTTGTTGGGTCTGTCTAATCTTAATTTTATTATGAGAAATCACAGCTTGTTGTCTAACGAATCGCAATTTCTCTCTAATCGATGACACGTAATGATCATAAGAAGTAGCAACCACAGAAAGAGCTTCAGGATTAATGTCCACAAGATTGCGGTCTTCTCTAAGGAAGACAAGGAAATTAGGAGAATATTTGGTAACTGCGTGAGGCAACGAATTATAAGTTTTACAAGCATATGGAATAAGGGATGGCCATTGAGAATACTTATACTCTATCATAGTTAACAATAGGTTCGAAACAGATTGAATAGCCCTCTCAGCCATATTGCTTGAATGTATCATTGTAGGGACAAGGTGTACCTGAACATTCAATGACTTAAATACCGCCGTCATAATTTTACCAACGAAAGAAGCTTCCTTATCACAAGTTACCCTATGAGGTATCATGTATGGCAAACAAAAATGCTCAATAAATTTCTTGGCTATCTCATCAGCCTTTCTACTGCGTAACGGAATCGCCACGACATAACGGGAGAAAATATCTTGTAGGATGAGACAATGAATAATTTGGGCTGTAGCATGGGGAAAGGTTTTGATATCAAAATGTATATGCACAAAGGGAGTACAATCAGTAAGCAGCCTAGGAACGAATTCCCTCTGCTTATTTGTTTCAATAACCTGCGACGAGCGTTGGCAAATCAAACATGTCCTAGCATAATCCAAAATGTATTTCATCAGATTCTTAATATGAAAGTTTGAGGTAATGACATCATACAATTTATTAGATTTTACATGAGCACCCAAATTTAAGTGAAAAAATTCAATGATGTCGAAAATATAAATGTTAGGAATAGCCAATTTAAGTATGACGTCATGTCTTTTAGGACTAGATTGAACATAGAATAAAAGTGAATCGATTAAAGCAAAATGATTAGATAATACAACTGCCTGATTTGCCACTTGCTTACTAGTTGGTAACGTACTATATGCTATGAAGTTATAGACCGGTCCCAAATACAAATCCTGCTTTTGAGCATTTATAAGCTGGACTCTATCATGAGGTATCTTGACGTAATGGAATGCATCTGTGATGTATTTACGAATAGCTGGTTCTAAGTCAGCTTGATGAGGCATTTTTGTCAAGATAGTAGGTTGATCACTATCGATGGTCTTGTATTTCATCTCAGTAATAGGTAAGACTGGTCCAGTGGTATGGGTACATTCGCTGGTAAGGTGTGACAGTGGTTTCGTAGCCTTTGTGGGTTGTGATGTAGGGCGGGAGATATCGTTATCTGAGTGTTCTTTGGCCTGGGCCCTTGTTGTAACACAAAATAGAGAATAGCCAGAAAAGTTGGCATAGAGGTTCTCATAGTAGGTTTGACGAGATGTCAAAAGGGGATGAGTATTGGTATCCAGGAAATTATAATAAGAATGTTGCTCTTCGTCATTAATGCTCCTATCTTTGTCAGACACTGCTATTGGGATAATGGGTTCAGCATCTGCTGGCCATTGGGTGTTATGATGACGAGATAACATATCAACTAATTTCAATTCAGTGGTGGTTGGTTTTACATAATAAATTCGATAAGGGTAATCTTGTAATTTCCAATAGAATTTTGCTATGCGAGGTGTCACAAAATGACTGGAAGATTTAAGAATTTGAGCAATAGGAGCGTGGTCCGTCAGAATTGTAAACCTACCACGTCCAGCTAAAAAAAATTTAAAGGATTGGACAGCAAAGTAAATTGAGAGCATTTCCAATTCCGATATACTATAGTTATGGGTAGCAATATGACCATGTAGTCGACTAGCATAACCCAATAAAACTCTCTTAGGTGGATCATCAGCACCATTAGATTGTAACTGATAAAGAGCTGCACCTGAGGCTGTCCTGGATGCATCAGACACCAGGATCATATCACCTTCAGGTCTTGGAAATGACAAAATAGGTGGGGATGTAAGAATTTTCTTAATGGCATCCCAGGCGACCTGTTGTTCATCAGTCCAAAGGAATTCATTAGCTTTGCGCAACAGGCGCGTCAAAGGTTCAGCTGTCTTTTGATAAGATGGTATAAACGAAGAAATGAATTGAATTGAGCCCAAGAATGACTTTATCTGTTTTCTAGTTTGTGGAACCTGCAAGTTCATAATGGCATCAATGCGAGACTGTCTACTACGCAAAGTAGGTCCGTTAGGTCCCTGTAAATCAACATCAAAGCCAAGGAATTGGAAAGTAGAATTAGAAGCGAAAGAACACTTAGCCAAGTTGAGAACCAGGCCATGTTTATGAAAAAGGGCAAGAACAGCATCAATGAGAGCGAGGTGCTCCTCAGAGGATTCACTAAGAAGCAAATAATCATCATAATAGTTGTAAACACATTCTGCATAGGTTCGTGGCAATTCTTCAGTGATTAAAGTCATTATTTCAGCAAATAGTGCCCCCGAATTGATATATCCCATTGGTAATCTAGTATAGGTAATGGACTCTGCATTATAGAATGTAACGACGCCGAGGTACTGACGAGACTGAGGAGTTACTTGACATGCAAAAAATGCCTGCTTTAAATCAATGGCCGTAGCGAAACGAAAAGGACGACTGCCCATTTGCTGCTTAAAGGAATCAATATTAGCACAAGGTCTCTGCAGAAGCTGAAAGGCCTTGTTGACAGAACGCATATCTCCGACCAAGCGGGGATTTTCGTCCGTGCGTGATTTGCGGACTAAAAATAGTGCACTGGTAGCTTGTGTGAGTTCCTTCTTGAAAATTCCCAGTTGCAAAAGCTTCTGTACCTGCTTACGCACGTAGGCGATATCAGCTTGGGAAGTGATATAAGGGCGTGCTTTAAAAGAACAATCAGTGATAAGTTGTTGGGTAATATCACAAACATATCGGGTGATGGTTCCTATCTGACCATATAAGCTAAAAGCTGGAGTGTGCGATAAAATTATCTCACGGAGTTTGTCTACGTCTTTAGGCTGAAGTGCACACTTATCAAGCTTCAATTGCTGATTAACTATATCGAATTCAGTCATGCGTAGAGCTGGATCGTCAGGTTGAAGCCATGGATAATTACGTAGTCTAGTTTGAGCACGGGTGTCAGGGTCCATAGCATCATAATCTGGGTATGAAAGCTGAGAAATAGCATTAGGGCCATTATCTATGATGACGTAATGAGTGTTATCGAGTAAATTATCATCAACAGATTTAGTATCTGGCTGTTGGACCACAGAAGGTGCCGATGTAAAAGGGATATCCATAACTAGCGCTCCTAGAATGATATCAGCAGCCAAATGTATATCCTCAGAATCTACATTATTAATCCTGATTGAACCAAAGCCACTGCGTAGATCGACAAGTGCCTTATAATTCTTTTCAGAGATAATGCGAGATATGTTAACCTCAAATGGACCATTAAAATATTGTGCCAAGTGATTAACTCGAACTGGCACATCACACGATGTATTAGGTGTTATAGTGGTCGACTTATGTACTACAAGTAAAATTTGGTCGACAGAAATATCCATGCGTGATTCTGCTGAACGAAAAACACATTTATATCTAATTTGAGCATCCAAACCCATAACAAATCAATTGGTGAAGCTACATCGATAATAAAGGTCTTAATGGGAACTTTACACTCACCGAACTGTATGACAAAATAGATGAATTGAGAAATAGAAATAGAAGAGCCATTGCCGACCATAAGCTTGATTGGGTCAGCATCAAAGCGAGGAAGGCCCTGCAAAAAGGGACTACGTTTGATAAGAGACGTGCTAACCAAATTGTGTGAGCTGCCAGTATCAAACAAGGTAAAGAATTTAGTGCCATCGGGCAAAAGTGATGGGATAAAGTTGCAATCATGAATCTTGATAGATAGAGGGGTAAGAGGAATAGGCGGCTGAAGTACAGCATATAGGATGTCAGGGAAGTCGTCCCCAACAATTACATCTGAATCAGGAAAATCATGGAAAATAAACGTTTCAGAGGGAGCAGAAGTGGTAAGATTATTAGATTCGATAGGAGAAAAGTGGTGAGAGTCTAACGTATTGGTAGATGTTAAGTCAGGACGAGACACGGCTGTATCTGAGCACAGTCAAAATGATCCGTTGCGTCGTGGTTGCTGATGTGGTGGTCCCTGTGAACGATTTTGAGGTGGTGGTCGTTGGTTGAGAGGGAAAGGACCAGCGCTCTGAGAGCGGTAAGCAGTTCTAATGCCATTAGGGTACTGAACACGTGAGTTGTTAGGGGCAGTGCTGTTATACTGCTGTTGCGCAGAGTTTGCATTGCCATGCTGCTGATTATTAAAGTTCTGGTTATTCTGGGAGAATAGTCTATTATTACCAGATCTGTTAGAGTTAGCAAATCCATTGGCTGAAAGATTTCTGTTCGGATTACCGAATCTATTAGGAAAGGGTCTGCTAGGCCGATTATATCGTTGAGTGAAGGCATTGTTTGCAGAATTATCACGATTGTATGAACGTCCGGTAGACTGGTAATCAGAAGATGTTGGTAGACTATATTGCTGATTGGGAATGAATCTGCGACAATGAGTAGCAATATGACCTCGGAGTCCACAACGGAAGCAAGTAGGACCAGAAAAAGAAGATTGACCATAAGGCATTTGCTGAAAGACATATTGGGGTTGAGTATCATCCATGGAAACATCTCGAGGTCCGAGTAGCTGAGGCAATTGCTGCAGAGATTGATTAAGAGCGCCCATGGATTCCTGTAAAGTGAGCAAAGTTGATTGCGAATTCCCTGTATCGAATTTCGTACTAGGGATTTTAGTAACATCAACGTGCTGGGCGATAACTTCGCGCTCCATGATACTTTGCACTATTGGAATTAATTCATCAAGAGGTTTGTTATCATCAATTAACTGGAGAGAATGCTGTAAGGTCAAGGGCAATCCCTTTCGAAAGTATAAAGCCACAACTGATTCAGGTAGGCCCAAACGTGACACCAATTCCTTAATCTCATCCAAGTACTTGCCAACGTTATCACCATAGGTGATACGTTTCTGAGACAAAGCATCGAGGATAGATGCTCGACTCCTTAGCAATGAAAATTTATCTAAGAACAACTTCTCAAGTTTAGCCAAAGTCATGGGCTGCAGAGCATTACACCAATTGCGAGCGTGTCCTTCAGTGAACAGCTGCAGGCGATGCAATATCTGGTGGTCATTTAAATTATGTAATTGGACATGATCCTTAAATTTAGTGATCCATGCCTGTGGTGTCAAACTATCGGACTCTCCATTAAATACTGGAGGTTTCATCTCTGAAAAATTAAGAGGCTTAGTTCTAGGCTGTGTTTCGGGCATTTGGGTATTAAATGCTGCTGCAGGAAAGGAAGAAGGCAGGGAACCCGAATGAGATACAGGGAAGGAGGAAGAAATTGGGCGTTGAATAGATTGAGTAGCTCGATAAGACGCATCTCTGGTGTCCTGATAGGAAGGTGGGTAGTACACAGATGTGCGCAAGCTAGTAAGGTCTTGTGGCTGAGATTGAGCCTGGGAATTAAGATTATTAAAAGTGGAATTAAAATCATGGAGGTCCTGGAAGGTCTGGTTAGTTGAAGAGGCTTGGGACTGTGTAACCTGTTGGGAAAAATGCAAGGGTTGATTAGCATGTTCAAATAATAATTCATCACCAGTACGAGTTGCAGGTGCATGAGAAAAGGTGCCCGATGTGGCATTGTAATTGGAAGGATTGGAAACACCTAGGGTCTGGTTGTTTGAAGCCATATTGGAACCAGGAGGAGACTGAGCAGATAGACGATGTAGAAGTGTCTGATGGCTGGGATCGGTGTAACCTATAACTGGTTTACGACTAGAATGAGGAGTATGAGAAGGGAACAGTACTTGGGTGGTGGTATTAGCTGTACGTGGTCTGGTGATAGTATTTACAGTATATGAGACTGTAGCAAACTGAACTGTATTTGTAAGAGAAGTCTGTGCAGAAGTTAAGGATGCAGGCTGGCTTCCCTGAGTAGAAGTATTAAAGGGGGCGGGGGGTACAGTGAAGGAAGAAGGTCCTGGTGCAGGCCGGGTGGTCCTGGGCGACGTATCAGTGCGCGGGGGAGGTTGTCGTGAGTGGCCCGGGGGAGACGATGGGGGGTGTTGTTGAGATGAAGGATCCTGATGAGAGTGATTAAATTGAAGGTTATTAAGAGACTGGTCGAATTCGTAGTTTTGATAGGCGTTATTAGAAACGTTATCAAGCAGAAAAGGGTCCTCAGGAGGAGGGACTTGATGCTGTTGACGAAGACCTCCCAATGAAGGAATTTGGTCGTCGCTCAATTGTGATCCAGGCACACGTGAAGGGGTATGATGTCGAGGGGAGAGTCGTGGACTGACGTCTGGGGTGTGATGGTGATGAGTATCAGAACCGTGTAGAGAATGACCAGGAGAAGCAGGGGGTGATTGGGGGTGTTCAATGTTGTCTGCAGTAGACGTAACAGGAGGGGTTTGTGCAGCAGCACCAGGCTGTTCGTCAATATCAAATGAATGTGACACAGGCGTTTGTTGATTAGTATTAGCAAACGATGATGCACCAGGTTGTTGAGGGTCTAATTGATGTATAAGAGAGGCGTCAGAGTGACCAGCCTGAGAGGCAGAATTATCCTCACTTATTTCAGCCCTATGAGAATTTTCGAGATTATCAGCAATATTAGAATGACGCACCTGACGTTCAGAATCAGAGAGAGCTGGGGATTTATCCCTATCAAAATGCTGTTTATTAGAGTTATCACTATCAGAAGTATGGCCAGCGGAATTATCTTTACCGGAATTATCAGCTTTATCCCTAGCGACCTTAAGAGCAAGATGTGAATTTTCCTCGTCGGAATCAGAATCGTGTCGGCCAGGTGATGCTTCACGAGATTTTAAATTATCATGAGAGGGTGTGGAAACACGGGATCCGTCAGCAGTATCCCCAACTTCCACATGTAAAGGAACAGTCAATGAAGATTTATCTGGTTGTTGGGCAATGTGTTGGCCCGAGATATTAGGCTGTTCACCTGAAAGTGCTGTGTCAGTGTAAATCTCAGTCGCATCAAGATGTCCCTTAGTATTTGCAGTATCGCCCTGACTTGTACTAGCAGAGGATGAGTCAGATTCTGACATCATGAGGGTAAGAGGGTAAAGCCATACATTGGTAGGTTTTCTCAAATACGTATTATAACGAGCAAAAGAAGCCTCACGAAACAGAGCAAGCTCCGGTAAGGGAAGAGTCAAATAGCCAAGTTGGTCTAGTATCGACTCGTAGACATGCCATTGAGTGTTCCTTTTAGTGGCAGCCAACAATAACCATTCATGAAAGAGAAGTGTAGGAGTGTGATGTTTGATATAACGAGAAGCACGAGCAGACAAATATCCCCTATCAACCGCTGTCTGAGCTTCCAAACGGAATTTAAGTAACCACTGCTGAAGTGTCAGCTGTGTCAACGGGACAGACATTCAGAGCGAAAATAGAAGTAAGAAGAGTAAGCGTGCATACTAGCACTTACTAGAGCAAAAATATAACTAATTTGAGGGAGAGTACGTATAAAAAGAGAGCCCAAAGTCAAAATAAGAGCAAAGGCCACAAAATGTGCCACAGCGATTCCCTGCAATAAACGTGGGTGTAACTCATAACACATGTTAACTAATGACCCGAAAAATAAGGAAATTAACATATAACTTGAGCCATATGGGATAAGAAATATCAGCAATAGGGATGGGATGAACAGGAGAAATAATGCGAGTCGAAATAAGTAATTACTTGTCTCGCTATGAATATATATATATATAGAATCCAGGAATAACTGTAAAACGTCACTGGACATGGAGAAATAAAGAAGAAATGCCTAACACACAATTCAATAAGAAAGAACACTCACGAGATTGCCTGATTAAAAGAAAACCAAAGTAACTGGCATTGGCTAGATAAAAGTAGAGCAGTAGACCCGAGATAACAAAATATAACACAGTACACTATCAATAGTCAGTGCGCGCAATGTCAATAAATGAATGGGAGCGTGCATAAATAAAGAAGGGCATGCTGTTATTCAAGAAAGATAATAATGGAACGACAGTCAGAATGTGATAATCAAATTCTCTAGAATGTTCGCCGGACGGGTAATGGCGATTTAGATTTTAAAAGAAAATGAAGTGTTGCATATGTGAGTTGCAAAGTGAGGAGAGAAGAAGGCAGAATAGCGTGGCCATGGGACCAGGCTATTAAACCTTAAGTGCCGTGTATAGAAAATCTTAATAGTATGCTATGTGATTGGAAATAGACAGACATATTGTTGATGTAATGTTAAAATATAAAAATAAAGTACAGATAGCCTAAGGAAACATTATAAAGAGAAGAAAAGAATAAATTAAGGAAATAAGAATCAAGTGCCCTTCCTATTAATGTTTGCAAAATGAGCTCCTACCGTATTGGAAGATGTGCTGTGTTGCAAGCAAGGCCTAATGATGCGAGAGATGCCCCAGAGACTTGAGTGCGTTGTCTGGTCCGGGTCTGGATGAGGTGTGTAGGTAAAGTTGTGAGAAGTGTGGAAGATGAGAGGCAGGCATATCGAAGCTGGACATGAGCTAATAGGTAACCAAATAAAGATATGGGCGAAGCCCCTGAGCTACCAGGTAGGAATATTGCGCCCCCTATACTAGTGGGTGAATTAAGGCGTGATAACATATCTAGCATACTAAAACTTTGTATGTGTACGAAGAAGGAAAATCAACTATCATTGGCGACATGGCAGAACAATAGCCAAATAGGAGACCAAAACATCTATCGGTGGCATGGCGTAGAACCGATGCTCTCTAGCCATAGCTGGCTAACCCGCTATGCATGATATGAAGTTGTGACATAACCGAATTTCTACATCAAAGTAGTGGACTTCCTTTATGCGAGGAAACCGTATGCCCATAGCATTGCAAGGCTAGTGTTTCGGAAGGAAACGTCACTAAATTTGAATAAACATGGTAAATCAAGAGACAGTGTGACACAGCAGACAAGCGCCAAGAAGCCGCAGACCGGACTCTCCTCCATGCCATCTTCGCATTGTTTCTCTCTCTCTCAGAGGTAGCTAATTGATGTTACTGAGTAGATGGACTCATTACCGGGGATCCTGCGGGAGACACCTTAGCACTTGCCACCACGAAACACCTACTCAAGAAATACCAGAGCCTCGACAGTTTAGGTTCACTTATTCGTTTAATACTCAATTTATAGACAGTTACATCAAGGATCATTCAAAGAACAGAAGCTATTCAACTTATCAATACATTAGACAACAATCTTAACGAATTACGTATACTGTTAACTAAATGCCATCTCAATCAACCATGACCTGGGGTTCCTTTAAGAGAAACCTTTGATCATACCTCTAACAACAATACCCTTACCTGACGAATCGTCACTGCGTCAGGGAGACAGGAAGCCCCCCTGCTACCTCAGCGGGAGCGGGCTCTCTTCTGGCTGGGCAAACAAGCTTGCCCCCAGAGGTTGCTACTAGGGTGTTCTGCGGCTGCGCAGAAACACCAGGGTAACTGTTGCCATGGAAACATGGGGTGAGTTCTACCCCGTTGCTATCATTGTAGCTCATTACACAATAATATAATATATTACATTAGTTTTATACAATAATAATATAAATGACATTACAGAATTAAGGTCTTGAGGTTCATGGTGATTTGAGGAAACTTCCTACAAGAGGAAAGAATGAAGACACCTCTGAAGCTAAAAGCTCAGCGGTGACAATAGGAGAGAGAAAGAAAGAGAGAGATGGAGAGAGAAAGAAAGAGAGAGATGGAGAGAGAAAGAAAGAGAGAGATGGAGAGAGAAAGAAAGAGAGAGATGGAGAGAGAAAGAAAGAGATGGAGAGAGAAAGAAAGAGAGAGATGGAGAGAGAAGGAAAGAGAGAGATGGAGAGAGAAAGAAAGAGAGAGATGGAGAGAGAAAGAAAGAGAGAGATGGAGCGAGAAAGAAAGAGAGAGATGGAGAGAGAAAGAAAGAGAGAGATGGAGAGAGAAAGAAAGAGAGAGATGGAGAGAGAAAGAAAGAGAGAGATGGAGAGAGAAAGAAAGAGAGAGATGGAGAGAGAAAGAAAGAGAGAGATGGAGAGAGAAAGAAAGAGAGAGATGGAGAGAGAAAGAAAGAGAGAGATGGAGAGAGAAAGACAGAGAGAGAGGGAGAGAGAAAGAAAGAGAGAGATGGAGAGAGAAAGAAAGAGAGAGATGGAGAGAGAAGGAAAGAGAAAGAGAGAGAAAGAGAAAGGGAGAGAGAGAAAGAGAAAGAAAGAGAGTCCTTGACAAGTCACACCTTAATCCCGTGTGAGGGATATCATGCTCAGCCAAAAAAAAATTTATATAGACTAAGATGTTCAGGGAAAGGCAGACAAAGAAGTAAGACTCCACGTCTTTGAAAAGGGACAAGACATTTCATCACTGCTCTGTCTCATCCCAAGGTACAAGGTCTTATTGCGGATGTCTGGGCTGGGAGGCACGTGTTATCCATTCTCCAAGGTCTAGTCTTTGCTGAGGCAACATTCTGTCTTGAGGGAGATGATTTAATAACGTGCTTCTGTGAGTCTGCAGCCAATCAATTTTGCTGGGGGGCAGAAGGGTCAGTTGTCTAAGTCATGCTCTATAGGAAGTGTCTCTTTTATTTTTTTCAGTGAGCATTTACATTATTCTTTGTTTTAATTTAACGGTGCTCTTCTTCATTCTCACAGCCAATTATGTTGAGACAGTATCTGATTATCACACTGGAATTAGTGTATTATAGTTTTGCTGACAGCATGTGAATAACACAAAACAAGTCATTAATATTATTGATATTTAAGTCAATCCCAGTACAAGATTCATTTTGCTTATTCTAAAGAAAACGGTTTTAAAAAGAGTATTTTTTACCCTTTTTTGTTGTTACAGATCAGGCCGACAGAATAGGAATTGTTAAATTGCATTTAGTCCAGTTTCATAATATGCAAATTATGGCCAAATCGATAGCTTTTCCAATATGAAATCTGGTAATGAACTAGTTACTAAAAGATAAAGGTTTCAATTTTTCGGTGGATTATAATTTGGACTTGTGAACTATGATACATTCGCGCAGACGATTTGAGAGGGAAAACAAATCTCCTTTGCTTTATGTTGTTAGTAACTATCTGATTTGGTGACGTTCTTCTTATATGTTGCCATGATTTTATGTAAACCATGGCCATAAAATTATGTTAGAGACATTTCGTTGTGAATTTCTTTTGATTGTCGACATCAGAAGATTTTCCTTCAGAGCCCAGGTCTACATATTTTTAGTGCATGTTATTGAGTTATTATTGGTAGCTGTCATGACAAATAACCATCATTGCCATGTTAGTGCTTTATGAAAAGAAAACTGATTTAAAGCTTTCCGTCATGACTGCTTATCTTCAACCGTTTTCTTAATGTAGACATTCAGCCTGAATGTGATTTCCATCAAAAACTTAGAACATCACTCTGCCTTATAAAATAACATGACTTACAAAAAAAAATGCATTCAGTGCTCTGTATGACTTCAATCACTTTGCGTGTGCCTTTGTAAGTCTCAAAGTTCTGGTGGCTGGCCGCTCATAAGGGTTAAGCGGGAGAGAGGGAGGTTGAGACAGAGAGAAGGTTAGTCCAGACCAGTAGCTCCTTAATCCCAGGTGAGTGATCTCATGCTCAGCCAAAAAAAAGTTGCTCAGGGAATGGCAGACGAAGAGGTAAGACAAGACATTTCATCACTGCTCTGTCTCATCCCAAGTACAAGGTCTTATTGCAAAGATCTAGACCAGGAGGATTGTGATATCCATTCTCCAAGGTCTAGTCTTTGCTGAGGCCACATTCTGTCTTGGGGGAGATGATTTAATAACGTGCTTCTGTGAGTCTGCAGCCAATCAATCTTGCTTGAGACGGCAGAAGGGTTAGGTGTCAAAGTCATGCTCTATAAGAAGTGTCTCTTTTATTTTTTTCACTGACAATTTGGTGGAGACAGTATCTGATTACTATACTCGAACAAAGGGGAAAAGAATATGTCATATCTGTCTAATTATGCCAGTTATAATAGATTATCGGGCGCATGTTCTGGAATGATTAATTGTAAAGAAATGTTCATCTGGGATTATAATGACCTTAAAAAATTGTACCATATGTGAAATTGCAAATTATGTCATCCAACATTAGTGACTATAATCATTCGCAGGTATCTAATATTGTTGATATATTTTAATGCATAGAAGAATCAATACTATATTTTGGACAGCTGAGGATGGTCATTGGTTGATCATAAATACCATATAGTCATTGTTCTGCAGAATGTGATGTCTGTAAGAGCACTATAGGGCCTTGAGGAAATTGCCTCAACAACAATTTCCACAACATGACAAGAGCAGTTGACAGCATAAATCAATAAATGACACACCAATTGTTTTCTTATTCAATTTGGGCAATTGGAAGTAGGTCCAGCCGGAAGCAATTTGTAGAGCAGGTCTGATTGGATGTTGTTGACATAACATTGTTTGTACTTGTAAGCGTTTTCAGAAAGTTACGAAAGACTGATGTGTGTTTTCAGTTACACAGGGCCTGGGGCCTATAGCTCAGCATCTTAAATTTCTATTGGGCTCATCTTTAGGATCTGGATTTAATGTTTTATCCTGTGACAAAGTTTGACTTCACACCACTCGCGGCCTGTTCTGTTTTACCAACCTTGCGCAAAAATCTAAGACAAAAACTCAATATGTAAAATGTTACACACAACTAACAAGTTGACAAAGAATACGATGCCTAACTGTTGTTATAACTCAGTTAAGAAGCAGACACATTCTGCTCTCTGACACAATCATGCAACATTATTTTTGAAAAACTCTTATCTCAGGAATGCATGACATTTTCCGAACACTGATAATGGAACTCGGCTGGAAAACACCCTTACATAATTGACACTTTTATAATTGAAATCTACTTATCTCTGCAGTTCATGTCAATTTAGTTTGTATAATTATCAGTTTGCATGGAGTATTATATCTGGTTTCAAATTGGAATTTTAACTTCACCTCAAGGTTTCTCCTGTTTTGAAAAATTGCAAACGACAAATAAATTGCTTCAGTGTGAGCCTTGACCTTTCACTTTGGTGCAATGACTGGAAACTAAATGATATTGTATGTATATGCCAAAGCGGTGGCAAGCAGTGCTCTTCATTAAAAAAAAATTGTTTCGTCAGAGTACGTTCTTTTCACTAACCTTGACTTCTATGAGGAGAGAGCCTGTTCATAGAAATTGTAATACTCAAACCCTAAAAACGAATATTATGTGAGCCTTATTGATTATTCCTGCATTGACCAATTGGTGAACGTTTAGATGGAACCAGGGCCTCAGGGCTTTGTTGCTATTGATTCCTCTGACCGTTGTTTGTATTGTTGACTAATTGCTTCCAAATGCGAACTATACTTTTTATTTTTTAAGTTTTTGAAGAATGTGACCTGTTCGTATACTCAAACTGCAATAATGGGATTGGCCTAATACTGGCAAATAGGCCTAAATTAGTAAAGTAGGTGAAATTAATGGCTGTTCCTGATATAATGAGAAACATATGAATTGTTTAATTGCTGAAGTCACGGAAAATGTAAAATTAGCTATTTAGTACCACAGATGACATTAGATATATACAAATACTATGTGATAAGGGATATTGTGGTAATTTGGCCTAACTCAAGGGATTAGAGTGTTTTTATGCATATGCATGCATATGTCCTTGTAGGTGTTCAATGTAATACAGAATGCTAACCAATGCCTGCTCGAAGGGGCCTGTGACTGGTCATTGATTGATCTTAACCACAACCAAGAACATGATCTTGTTGAATGGAAGTTTTGTAAAGCCTGGTTAACCAAACATTATCAGAACAACAATTCCCACAACATGACAATACCTACTGACAACATAAATCAATAAATGCCATCAACTGTTGGCTTAATGACTGTAGGTAATTCAAAATTAGCACAGCAATTTGTAGAGCAGGCCTAATTGGTAGTTAACTAATTAACTGAGCAAGCTGTGAAACATTGTTTTAGATAATTCCAGAATGTGCATGTTTGCTTGTGTTCCATGTCAATTCGTGATTTTCAGATTCTTCTTTTATATTCTAAATAAAATTTCATTTTCACAATAGTGATATGAGAATGACACACGTTTCAGTAAAAAAATAAGAAAAAATGCATGTAAGTAAGATATAATACTACAATTTAAATCTGCTGAAAATTTGAAAAGGACATTTTTTATAAATTTTAATATCATTTTAGAAAGCAAAATATCAAGTTTTTTGCAGAGACTTCCTCAGCTTCTTGGTGTAGTACAAATATTGAGCACAGATTTTTCTGGTACTGTAACAGTAGATTGAGCACATTTAACTTTCTTTCTTGTATCACTGTCTTAATCAGTAAACTAACATTTTGTCTCTTTTCTTATTTAAATGCGATAGTCGCGATACTACAAGACAATAATCATGCATTTGACAAGGTTCTGACACATTCTCAAAAACATGAATAAACAATGTTCTCACAATGGGATGTACAATTCATTGGAGCTTCTACCTCACATCCATATGCTGAACATAATATTACACTGTAAAATGTAGTCAACAGTTGTGGAAAAGCTGTGAAAATGCGACTTTACCTGAAATTTTAAAGTGAAATGTTGCATAAGTATAGGTTATTCACCTAGGGAGAGGCAATATGTGATTTATCCAGCGAGGGCGTTAGCCCGAGCTGTGATAAACACATATTGTCGATCCCGCGGTGAATAACTGGCTTATACCATAAGACAAAACTGAAACTTGTCATTTGTTGCTGTGGTTTTTCACAGCTTCACTTATTATTCTCCCATGGGAGGATAACTGGACAACAAAGAATATAGGTTTTATTGCAGTGAAATACTGGCTCATGATTGGCTGACAGAGGTGTCCAATGGTATAATAATTATTATTCTGCCCGTCTGCCAGATTTATGTAAATATTCGATATGGCATCCTGCTACAGGCACTTTTCTTATTGTTTGTTTGCCATCATAATAGTTTTAAGAATAATGCTTATATTAACCATTTATCCTGCAAATAATTGTGTTGTGTAATATCAAATTTGAAAGAAAAATAATAAATAAAATGTCAATATTGTCAGAAACCTGTTGCTGCTGGAAATATCAATAAAAACGTGTTTTGATAACAATTATTATTTTGTTTTTTACACTGCCTATGCGACAGCCTTTTCTTTCCAAAAAATCAAAGTATGTAATAAAGTATACATTTTCATTTGTGGGCATTGACCAATGTTTTGCCAGTCTTTGTTGGCAGAGATCTGAGATTATGTTAAAGGGTAGAGAGAATGCGGTCTTTTTTAAACGCTTTGTTTCATTCTTTATAACAATTTAGCGAAGCTTACCAAAAAAAAAAGAACAATCTGACAAAGGCTTGTTTGCATTTTACATAGATAACATAACTTATCCTTTGCATCTAACTCATATCATCACAAAGTGCGAAATTATTGATTTTCAAAATTTATTGACTGTTTAAAATCACTTTGTCATTATATACAAATGGTGATAAATGTAGGACACTATTCCATTAACCACAGACAAGTTATAAATAATGAAATAAGTCAGTGTGTGGTAAAAGCATAATTTTGAAGCCATGGTGTTTCGAGTCATGTTTTTAACACCATAGATGGTAATGAGCTTGTCAAATAGAATTTTTTTAGCACACCTAAAGTATGATGAGACTAAATGTGTGGTTAATCCGCACCGACTAGATAGTGAGATAGATAGGGCAGTGCAGCCTTCTAAGCCCAGTTCTGGGCACTCATGGGCGATTAATTGTAGAAAGACAGTGGGAGTCCTCACCATGTTACACATTTACCTAATGTGAAGGATCTTTTTGTTGCTCAGCACAGACAATGATGCAAGGGACTGCCAAATTAAAGTCTCATCCTGACGACATCCTGCTGGTATTTTTCTCATGAAAGTTCACAGAAAATATTGGGTTCGCATGGGTGTGTGCACCCAGAGGTCGAACCCATGCATAAACCTCAGGCGGGGAAAGCGGGAACCTTAACCGCTCTGCCTGAATCTACCAGGGATTGTTTTTTTTGTCTATTGGGAAGTCCAGTGGATGGAAAGTCATTATAGCTCAACATGGAGCAGTGAAAAAATATCATAGTCTTTCGAACTCATATTTTAAATGCTCAGTTGGTGATACTGCAGAAAATTGCACTGATAGCAAGTAATTCAGAAAGCAGCCAAAAAGAAACATGATTATTACAATGAAAGCAATCACAATGCAAACTGGCTGCCAACAATATCAAGCTTACATGCCATTTGAGGAGATTCAAAATATAACTTGTTATATTGCATTACCTGTGCATGTGTAAGGAAATAAAACGGAACAATACCTATTTTTTATTCATCAGTTTTGTATTCACAAATACATAGTGGTTCCACATCATGACATGTAAATCTTAAAATGGTTACCGATAAATTACGAACAAATTTCAAATAAATAAATGGTACAAATGAATAAAACCACAATTTTTTCTTCTGACCCATTTTGCTCATTAAAGGACTCCTCTCTCTCGACATCCTGCAACTATTATCTGAGATGATTCCCTCCCATTGATGTAATTACCCCAAAGATGAGCTCATGTTGCAGAATTTGGGTAATGAGGCAATTGCTTCAAGGCATGTCATTATTGAATTAGTTTTCAATGTTATTTCTGCTTAATAAGATCCCTGACAACTTCTACGTGCACTTGATAGACATGACAAGTATGCAGACATGTTCTATATTATTAGATTTGGCCAAAGACATTGTTCATATAAAAATTCATTTCATTACCCGCTATAACTTTATCCGCAATATCACGTATCTATGAGCAAGATATAGTAAAGCATGCAAATAATCCCAATATGTTGCCTTGAAAGACTACTTCAAAATTCTTGGGTATCAAATTCTATTTTCATCAGCCATTGCAGGAGCAATCATAGTCTTCTGGTGTGGTATGTTTTGAGGCATCTACCATTAAAACAAATATTCCAAGTGGTGTCTTTTTATGCAAATAGTACGCGATTCTTAGGTTCTAGACCCACCAAATACATGTCATTTTTAGTTAATCTGATTGGTTTAGAAACAACAGAACGTCACACATTTGATTTATCAAACGTAGCATGTGCTGGTTTAGCATTGATTCCTCACAGCCAAGTGTGAAAGACAAGAATCGCATGGTAATGAAATCACCTGTAATGAAATAATTTGGGGGAAAATAAGTAAATACATTTAAGAATACTGCCTTAATTTTGTTTGCAATAATTCAGAATAGATCTTCTCAAAATTAATAACAGCTGGAAGCATCTTTAAACAGATTTCCAAGGATATGTGTTTGCTGTTTCTCGGAATCTCCTAAGCTGAAGAAAATGCATGATCTGTTCTGAGATTTGCTCATTTGTAATTCTGCCCAAACATGTGTGGATGCATCATTAGTAACAGAACTTCTTGTCCAGAATTACATGTCAAAATCTAGGGAATATTTAGTGATGTTCTTTCATTGATAAACAAGACAGCTCAAATAGCTTGAATTACTTTCAAGAGTGTATAAAGTTATCTCGCAATAAAGGTTATGTTCTTGCAATAAAGGCTGCAACGCTTTGAAGTACACTGAAATAACCACTTTTGTAGATCCTAGCTTAAATAACAACATTTTATCTCCATGTATCTCTTACAGAAGAACCGGGGCTGCCATCATGTGATCAGGGTTGCAAAAAAATCCGATTTAAATTTTAAAAAATCGGATTTATTTGATTTAAATCGGATTTTTTTATTTAAATCAGATTTAAATCAAGCAGTCGTATTTTTTCAAATATAATGTTTTTCGAAGAAATTGAAGTCATAATAAATGATAAACTGTTCTTAATTAGGTCTTCTGTAATGGGAAAAATTTCTTTCACTTCCCAAAAGTCATGTAATCAAGTTGAAATTCGAAGTCGTAGATTGTTCATATTTTTTACTTTTCCCAGCTTCCACAAATTCCCTCAGAATATGAATTTAACGTCAATTCAAAAGTGGAATTTTGTCATTTCTTTGGAGCTACTATTGCTAGGAAGTAGGAATGACCAATGAAATAGGAAAAGTTTTACTTGGCTTCCAAAAGAGACTTAACAGGGTTTAATCCTATTCCGAAGTCACAATTTTTGAATACTTGGAAGCCACTGTCCATAGAATATCACACTTTGGAGCAAAGGAATGATTGAAATTACTAACGATGACCACAGAATCAGTATTTTATAATTACTATTGTTTGTTATTGTTGTTTTCTTGTTTAATGAGTGCTACTTTTGGTATGAGATTAGGAATCTCTCACATGAAAGAGGATTGTCGTTTAAACTGGATTCAAGTAAGCCAAAAACCACCCTGGTATATCCATCGTAGTAGTGATTCCTTGCCAATTCAAGTGTGAAGGTGTCAGCTGATCCATCATACCATTTATATGCAAACTATTTGCAGTTTTCCAACATATAGTGATTTTCAATAAAAATCATTGATTAAAATCACTGATTTAAATAACGATTTAAATCAAATGATTTAAATCAAATGATTTAAATCATGCAACTCTGCATATGATACAGACACTTTTGCTTATTCAATTTTCGGGAGTGTCAGACATTGTTATATAACTTATGCTCCTTTTCAATTTCCTTCAAGGACCTGATGACATTGTGAAATACATGTATCGAAATAACCACACTTATGGGTCTTAGCCCTTGTAACACCGTTTTATCTATATAAGATAAGATAAGATAAGAAGTACTTTATTTAGTCACAAAGTGAAACTTGTTGTAGCATGATACACAGAATGTCAAGTGAACAAAGTGATTATAAATAATAAATTATGCAAAAATAGAACATTTATATACATTTATAAGAACCAGTGTTGCCATCGTATGACAGAGACACTACTGCTTATTCAATTTTCCTGAGTGTCCGACATTGCTCTATAACTTATGGCCTACTTGCAGATGCTCCTTTTCATTTCCTTGAGGGACCTAGTGACATTATCAATTTGTCACACCAAGTGCAATGCAGCATTGTGGTGATGTAGAAACCAAAAAGTCAGATTGTGAAAGATTATAATTGATAAACAAGACAGCTCAAACAGCTTGAATTACTTGAGTGTATAAAGTTATCTCACAATAAAAGTTTTATTCCTGTAACAAAAGGTGCAATGCTTTGAAGTATATTGAAACAGATACTTTATGGATCTAAGCTTAAGTAACAACATTTTATCCTTAAATATGGTGCCATTGTATGATACCGAATTTTCCTGAGTATCTGACATTACTCTATAACCTATGGCCTACTTGCAGATGCTCCTTTTCATTTCCTATATGGTCCTGGTGACATTGTCAATTTGTCACACCAAGTGCAGTGCATCACTGAAGTGATGTGGAAACCAATATGTTAGACTGTGTAAGGTTTCAATGTCAATATTGACTCAGTTGCTATCTATCTTTTCCTTTGCATCCTTGACACATGAATCTGCGAAGTGAGTACATGGCCTAAAGTTACATCTAAAACATCTTGTACCCAGGCAACACGCAATGTAAACACAACATCGCTAATTGGTGGTGAGCTTTGGACCGAGGTCACAGTCTTCACGTTGCTGTAGGCAACGTAGACTGAGGACATTCCCATGGTTGAAATCTCTTGAAATCATTGCAAGCAATAAGTGATAATAACAAACAATCAAGGAAGAACACAAACAGACAACAACAAACTGCAAACAGAAAAAAACACCTGGTTTACTCTCCAGGAGGTGTTTTTACACAAAGAGCAGTCAAGATTTTGATAATGAAAAGTGGGAGGGGAACAGTCATTTCTGCGTGTGTCACTTTAAAATTAAAAACTATCTATCTATCTATCTATCTATCTATCTATCTAACTATCTATCTATCTATCTATCTGTCTGTCAATCTTTCTGTCAATCTTCCTGTCAATCGTTCTGTCAATCTGTCAAAGTGTTTATAAAACTGTCTAAAATATAAGTTATGAGAAAGCACCCAAAGACATGGTGTCATTGTGCTATTAAGCGGGTAATGTATGCATTATGGAAATGTAGAAATGTACCTTATGTACACAATAACACCCTAAATAAAGGCATGTACATTCCATTCACTATAAATGCGATCTGAACTTGTCAAATGTGGTCCAAATCAGTCACTGTCCAACTCAGTGTGTAGGAAGCCAACCAATCAGATCATGTATGACATGCTTAAGTGAGTATGATTGACGGGTAAGTGCAATAGTCCAATGCTATTGATTTGGGAACAAAAGACATACAAACTGAAACATCTAATTATGAACAACAAAATGATTAACAGCTATCAGTTTTGCAAAACCTCCCCCTGTTCAGCCTGAAACTCCTTTCATTTTTTGGTGGTAAATTTTTGAAAACGGCCGATTTTGACACTTTAAAGTGCACTAAAGTTCTGAAAATCGCACACAATACATTTTAAATCATTTCCTATCCACCCATATCTTTAATTTTGATCAGAATAGGCCCCAAAACAGCCGCGACACGACGTGTGTCGCAAGTGTATTGTTCTCAACCCATGTTTTGTCTCCCATCCTTCTCAGCTACACTGAGAAGGTGGGTCTTCCTATCTAGGTGAGCTTGTCTGTTGTCACGTACAGATGTTTGGTAGAAATTAAGTTGCTACAGCAAGAACATAGCCACAACTTTGCTAACATCACATTTTGAACTCGCTTCACAACTTTGTGACAAAGTCATTTCTACCATACAAATCTATGTAATTTACACCAATAGTGTGACATTGGCATATCATAACTACAATATATAGTTGTCAATGTGGCATTGCACAGCAGAATCATGTTTTCCTAAAATGATTTCTTTATCCTACAGAAAAGGTCCATTGATGCTTTTCACTTGCACATTTAGGTCAATGGAAACTTGAAGCCTTCCTGCAGCTCCTTTCATTCCAAAGGCTTCACGTAACCAAATCCAATATGCGTTTAGTTACGCAAGTGGAGAACTTTTCGACTGACCCAACAGGAAGACATGACATTGTGTAATGCCTAGTAAAAGCAATCTGAGTTCTCATCTTATGTATGCTTCTTCTTCTTCTTCTTCCAATAAAGTACTGACACCGGTTGGTGTATCTTCGTACTGTTGAGTGCGGGTAAAAACAGATGGTGCAGCGGTAAAATCCAGGGTCATTCCGGTTAAAATTGGCATTTTGTAAAATCCAGTGATGTTTAAAACCACCTTGGATTATAGTGTTAAAACCTTGATATAAAAGGTATTTAAAACCTTATTAAAATCCATTGCTAAAATCATCAGGCACAATCACGGCTTAGAGTTCAATCTTGATAAAAAAGGTTTTAAATTGATCCAGGGTTGTTAATTTGGATCTCAGAGGTAGAATATTCCAAATTCCTATTGTACTAGGATAAAACGACGCCTTGTACAATTCTGTTCTGCATTGTGGCACCTGCAACCTGCTGTCATGACAGCAGCACGGAAAAATTCAGGAAATTTGAAGATTTGCAGTATATTTATTCTTCCAATTTAGTGCCATTGAGATTTCTTTGCAATGACTAGTGAAAAATCACAATCATTTTGTCACATAAAGTAATATATTAATTTCAATGATTGATGGGACGATAAAAAGCAGGGTCGTGATTTTATTAGTGTAGCTGTACCATGCTTAATCTTAAAGTCTTCTGCACAATGCAATTTATGCATGCCTACATTGCCAAGGGAAAATTTACTTAAATGGAAATGGAGTTTCTATTTGGCCAAACATAAGGGATCTTTAGCATCATGGCCTTCTTGATGCGCTTTTTCCAGGGTCGGTCGGTGAGACAAAAAATGGTGTGATCTAAAATTTTTAGTATGTTAATGGCACAGCCATGAAATTCGCGCAGCAAATTAAAGTTTTTGTAGGACTTGTAGCACTACTTGAATTTTTATTTTTATTTCATATTCAATTTATGTATGAAAGGCATTTATGTAACTGTTTCGAAAAATTAGAAAGGCAGATATACAGAAAGACAGAGAAATGTAGAATGGAAAGATAAAAAATTGATTAAAAAAATAGATAGATTGATCCATCAACAGATAGATAGATAGATAGATAGATAGATAGATAGATAGATAGATAGATAGATAGATAGATAGATAGACAGATTGATAGATAGATAGCTAATTATTTGTTGTTATATTTTATTTTTATTTATTTTATTTACCCCCCATATTTGGGGAAAACAAAGAAATACAACATAAAAACAATGGTAAAACAATGATTAAAACATCATAATAACAAAAGAAAGCAAATGAAAATAAATAAGACCATGGCATGTAAAAATTTAAAACGCTTCTCTTAGAATGACCTTGTTAGCAAATTAACCAAGGTATGTTCATCAGATTGTGGTTTTATATAATTATCATGAAATAATAAATGTCGTGAAGAGTCAATAATACCTGCATCCTCATTACAATCATATAATATTCTACACTTAAATGATAAGTTAAATCCAACATCTGTGGCTATAGACATTGGCGAAAACCCCATTGTTATGACTTTGTCTATAATAGTATTTTTATAAGAATAACCATTTACCATATAATGCTGTAGAAAGTTACTTTGCATTTGTACAAGCGGTGAATCAACATTGAATATCCTGTTGTAAAAGCCCAATGTATTTTTTGTAATAACATCGTCTACAGATGGAATATTTAGAGCTAACAAGAGCTTCGAATGGTGGTTTCTCCTACTGAGACCTAGAACATCTTTAATAACATTCGACTGTGTAGATCTTAGACAAAGCATATCATTATTTGACAGTGGAATACACTCAGAACCATACAATAAAGTAGGTGCGCCAACAGATTTCCACAGGTAACACTTAACTTCTGTATGAAGACCTGGATAGGCCATTCCACAACATGACAGTTTATACAAACTTTTTCTGCATGAACTACTTCTATTGTCTATATGTAATTTATAGGAACCCCTACTATTCACAGTAACACCAAGAATTTCTAGATTATCTACATTGGCTATGACATCACCATCTAAGGAGATAGAAGGCGTAGATTCTAATAAATTGTTACCAATGGCCATTACCTTTGTTTTCTTAAGGCCAAATCTAAACCTCCACATTTTGGAGTATGAAACACACACATTAATAAGACGCTGTAAGCCAGTACAGGTGGCTGCCATTAAGTTAACATCATCTGCATAGGCACAAGAGTTAATTTTTTGATTAAACACTCTGATTCCAGCATTAACATTTGAAAGATTTACCATTAAATTATTCAAGTAGATATTAAAGAGAGCAGGGGAGAGAACACTTCCCTGTCTCATACCCTTAGATATTTTAAATTTATCACTGACACTGGAGTTCCAACGTACAACAGCATTAGAGGAGTTATACCAATTATATAAAAATAACCAGAAATTATCTGACATAGCACCATCCAGCTTATATAGTAGACCTGAATGCCAAATCGAGTCAAAGCATTTTTCTGCATCAAGACTACATAAGAACACAGGTGAACCATTTTGGTTAAAATATGCAGTTGAATCATTCATGAGGCAAATTACGAATGAGGTACCTTTACCTGACTGGAATCCAAACTGACTATTGTACACATCATAATCTGGCATTAAAACTAATTCCGCTAATTTACAGAAAAGAGAGCTAAGAGTGATAGGCCTATAACTTTCTACTTCATTAGGACTAAGTGTTGGCTTTTTTATGAGAGGTACCAGAATACCAGTACTGAAAACAGTAGGAACAGTACTATGAGTAAACATAATGGACAATAACTCAGACAGTACATCACATAGCTTATCTGATAAACCATAACGTAAATGCTCGGCTGTTATGCCATCGCAACCTGGTGAGACCCCTTTATTCAAAGCTTGAATTTTATTTTTAATATCAAAAGGACTAATTTTGACACAGGGCGGAAATTGCTTTGCAGAGAGGAGGTTTGCTTTCCTCTCTACAATTTCACACACTTCACTTTGTTCTGTACTCAGATCTTTAGGGTCATCGGACATAATTTTAGAAAAATATGACGCAAAGTCATTAGGACCAAGCTTTGAATTAACACGAGATCGTTGTAAGCTCTTGAGCTTATTCCAAAAATCTCTCATGTTATGTTTTTTATACAAATGATTTAAAGTATCCACCTCTTTTAAAACCCTGTTGTTGACATTTTGTCTACAAATTTTTCAAAACCTTTTTTTTTTTTTTTTTTTTTTATATATATAAATAAGATTGATAGAAAATCAGCTAACTGAATGAAAGTCAACAACACTGACAAATTCAAGTCTATGTCAGATTGTTGACATTACATGATAGTAAAATAGTAATAAAAAACAATAACATAAATTGCCTGTAGATTAATTGTTCACACTGTGTAAGATTATGTTACTTTAATTTTGTTATGTTTTCTTTTTGTCTGTTTTGAAATGAAATTAACTAAGAAGTGTCAATAATTTAATTTAGTGTGTCAAGGCTAACTATTCCTTAAAAGTTATTGGTACAGGAAATAATACAGGAGAAAATTGAATTTTTAAGACACTTTTGAAGATGAATATGTTATTGTTTTGTTAAATACGAAACTAATAATTGATAAGAAGCTGGACCCACCTGATCTAATTCCCTGCTGTAGACTGTTGATGTTGGTAGCATCACTGTGATTTTTGAGTCCTCTCCTGTGCTCAATTCGCTTTACAAAACGACCTGTGGCCCTTTCGTTGCTAAAATAACAAGAAAATTTTTTTTACAAAAAATAATTGCCGATTTGAGCCATACTGGATTAGAATTGTTGTGAGGCTGATTTGCAGATTTTCATAGTTCTTCATATCAGTTATTTTGTCACACAATAAAATATAGATAATCATAAATTCTACATTCATTGGCCTACCTTAACAAAAATTTGGCTTACCCTCACAAAAATTTTGTGTTTACCATAAAATTGGTGGAGGAGGCAAATTCGACAAAAAAAAGCTATCATCTATTTGTGGTTGAAAAGCTAAAAAAAAAAAATAAGTTAATTAACATGCACACAAGATACAACTTCCTTTTAAGTTTGTCACACGTGGGTGTCTTGATCTTAGGGATGGCCATTTAATATTTGTGACAAATAGAATAAGAAACTGTACATGTATTGAACAGCCTTGTGGTGCCAATATTGCAGAGTCAATGGCAGAGTGATCTTGCTGGACTAACTTTACAACGGCACAAAGGTCACAGTTGCTAAAAGTGCCTGGCTCTCAGCAATTAGTTATTTAGTCTTTTTAACTTTTCTAATAAAGGTTTAGATAAATAAAATAATCAGAAAGGATTGGAGTTTTCCTTCACGGGATATTATTTTTTTCCGGTGAAATGGTGAAAGTGATTATTTATTTTGGGTGTGTGCTTCCCCAAATATTGCTTTCTAAATCAAGTTATGTCTTGTTCATAAATAGCCCCACCCAAAATGATTTATTTCAAGACTGCGTCAAGAATTAATCTCACCAAAAGTGAGCAAGAAATTATTCATTAAAAAAAATCCAAACCCTCTTCCCTTAAGATTAAATGCTGGCCACCTTAAACTTTGACAGATTGACTGATTTATTGCTGTTATAACTTTATCAAAATGCACACAAATTGGACATCCCAGTTCTTCTATGGAGAGTTGAGTTTTATTCTAGTAGGTTACATACAATGTAGGCCAATGGTATCTTTTTGCCACCCAGAGAATCATTCTGCTGAAGTGCTTTCTGCTAACACAAGTTGGAATCTATAATGACAGCTGTCAATGCACAGAGCTGCTGCAGCACGCAGACCTGTGTTACTGGTGATGTGAATGCACATGGTCTGTGGACCTCAGAGCCAATATACTGAACTAATAGAGTCGTGGTCCTTGTTATTGTCAACAACAGATAACTACATACCTCTGCTTTCAGCTATTAGAGTTTTTTTCAGTTAAGGACCAGGGACTATAGACTTAGACCTCAGAGGACCAATTAGTTGTTGATACAGATTAGTGGACCATGCATGGCTTAAGTAGTGATAACAAGTAACTGAAGATATCAAACAATTAAGTTGCACTTGATGCTTTGAATGAGATGCCTTAAGCTTTTATATATATATAATACAAATACGGCATGATATGGGAGCAATATGAAAATTTATTTGCACGAGGAAATTCATATTGAATGAGGGCGCAGCCATATTTTAATTTTTTTTTAATTACGCAAACACTATGCATCCAATATAATGTTCCATTCTGAAAAAAGTTTTCAAAAAAAAGTGAGTTTTTTTTAATTGGTCAAAAAAAAAAAAAATTGGAAATAAAATGTTTGGAATTTTTTTTTTTCAATAAAAAGTCATATTGCACTCTAACCATGCAATATGGAAAAATCTGAAAACAGAAATGGAAAAAATCTCATATTGCCCTCAAACCATGCAATATGAGTTTTTATGATGTCGTCATGTGACTGATTTTGGCCAATCAGCATCGTTCTAGCATAGTGCTCATGTGTAATAAATATAAATATGCTGTGTGCATAAAATCTTTTTACATGAACCAGCTTTATTTCACAATTTGGTATTGGCATAACATTAACTGGGATATAAGCCTATCAAATGATTTTATTTGAAACAATTTTGTATGCCACAAACATTAAAATTAGTGTAGGTAGTTTATTATAAATGTACATCTGGGCCCTTCAACTCAATGTAATTCCATCCATGGTGTTTTTAACAACTTAATAGTTATTTGATGAATTTAATCTTAGAGGGCCACCATTTTATCTCAAGGGAAAGGGGGGGGTTCGAGTTCCTTTGAAAATAACTAGAGAGGCAAAATGTACCAAGCAAATTAATTATGCATCGTCAACAAAAATAGCCTGCCAGCAGACGCAAACTTGAAATTTGGTTCAGCCCCCCCCCCCCCCACTATGAGATGGAAATAACACTTTGAAAAAAATATGGGGCAGTGCAGGCCAGTAAATGCCAAAATGACGTCTACGACTCTACGTGGGCCGGTGAAAGCCCCCTCCCCCCTGCCCCACTAGACTACCCTATCTGGATCTGCCACTGGTTAGCTACATTGACAATATATTGCAAACAAGAGTATATGCATTTCTGAAAGTTTGTTGTTATTCACAGCATGGAATTATTCTAACTTACTTAAATTCAATCGTATTGTTTGTTTGTTGTTCTCTGTTTCTCTAAAACCTATTGTTCCGCAGCAATTGGTCTGGTTTGGTGGGATTTGGTGGTATTAGCTCTGTTTGAGTCACTTAAGGTGGTCTTAAGTCCATGGTCTATGGTCTAGTCCTTAACTGAAAAAACTCTATTACAAGATTACAGGCCCAAGAAACCTTAATTTTCCATGTGATCAACCGTGTGATCCCAGCTGATTGAGATTTAACATGTGCACTGCACTGTGATTCAGAGACTGTGGCCTTGACCTTGTTTACATTTTTGCTCAGAGCACGTGAGAGAGGGGAGTGGTCATGAGGGGGTGTGATGCATTTCGTGGCTTCTGATTGGCTAAGGTTGACTAGGTCAAGGTTATGCATGTTAAATAAGCAACCATTCTGATGACGTTCTTCCACAGCCAGGAAACCAAAAGCTAGAAATTTAAAAAGGTTAATTAGAGCCAATATTCAAAGTTCTGAATTATCTGCATGTGACAGAACAATGTATTTATGCAATATGCATTGATAGGCATTAGTTGTTCATACTATTAATTGTTTTTCTTGCCAATTCAATGCATTGCTACACCCAGCGCCACCACACAGGCACTCTCTGTCCAGCTTGGTATTGCCGATGGCAACCTAATCCTTGCAATAAGCTATAATCTTCGATGGGCTGTGGCTCGGCAATAAAAAATTAATTGACTGATTTCAAGTGAAAAGTTATTGACAACCTCATGGTTTTGAAACGCTCTGTTACTTTATTCTATATGCATTCTAAATGAGGGACATTATTTAATTTACCGCAATGGAATGTGTCAGTGTATGGAATAAAGTTTCAAATTCATCAGAACCTCTCAAAGGAAATTGGCTAAATTTGTCAATGATAATATTAATATTTGTCACCTGAACTTTTCCGATTAATATGTGTACAGTGTAATCATTTACAGTAATGTCTAGACTTTCACATTTGAACTGTCGTCTTCTTAATTATGAGGGTCTGGTGATGATGAAAGTCAGATTAATTGGAGAAGTCAACCTTTTATGAATTAAGAAAGGTCGAAAGTAAATGTGAGCCCTACACATACATAACCTGCCCTTTAAAATGGCTTGACTGAAATCAAATATTGTCTTATTTCAAAGGGCATGCCATGAAGGGCTCATATTAACTTTTATTTGTTTCATATTGTCTAAACAAAGTCATGATGCAGCGTGAATGTTAGGAACGGGATGAAACAAGTCGCTGCAACAGGACAACAATCCAAACTTTGCATTAATCTAGTCCAAAAATATTTTCGTGACAGTTTGGAAAAGGTCCTTGAATGGTAGGGGAGACCGGGGCTGTTTGTCAGAGGGGCAGGTTGTCACAGTGTGAAAAACTTAAACATACTATCATTTCTATATAAAGCATGCAGGAGCACTGCCATTCTATATGAATGGCAAAACGGGAGGGACTTAAACCTATCTGGTGAATATATACCTATATCATTCGAAATCTTGATGTCCTATGGGACATTTCTTAAAATTCGGAATTCGGGGCAGGTTGTCACATTTTCGGGGCAGGTTGTCACACTTTGGTTAAGAGCTCAGATGCAGGAAGTGGAACTCGGTACGACAGGCCTTGACCAAGAAAAGTAATTTTGGACATATGAGGAATCCTTTACTTGCCCAGTGAAGACCTCAACAAACACGCTACTGTGTACAAGGGTGCTACAAATGAAGGCTTGTCAATCAGCAGGAAACGTTCTGATCTGGAGGAGGATTTTATGATTTTTTTGCAAATTTTATATATAAATTTGAAATCGAAAAAGTGTGACAACCTGCCCCTGTGACAACCAGCCCTGGTCTCCCCTATAACACACTCCAGACAGGGATATTGTCGATAAATTATGGGTTTATCGAGACAGACTGTGCCCCAGCCGAAACCAGCACTGAAGCCGGAGTTAAAGAAATTCTGTAATGCAGAATGGATGAAAACCACTGCTGATGCATAGTCTGATGACCTTGAAAAAATGCAGTAAATTCCTGTAAGCTGTTCTTGATCCAACGGGCAAATATGCAATATTACAGGAGGGTATGTAAACTTTTGAAGATGTCATAAAATTCAAATAACTGATAGTATCATAGAATCTCATTGCTATTGAATTATCAATGATTCAGAAGTGTTCACCCAAATGCAGTCCATTGTATTTCCTGTATGATTTGCCTATTGTTGTTAAAATTGCCCTGGAAACAGGGCTTTGGAGTCGGAGTCGGAGTCGGGAGTCGGAGTCGTGGAGTCTGAGGTTTTTGGGTGGAGTCGGAGTCGGAGTCGGAGTCGAACTTTGACTTTCAGGTGGAGTCGGAGTCGGAGTCGGAGTCGAAAATTAAATTAGTGACTCCTGACTCCAACAAATAATTAATATAATTTACAAAAACACAGTTACAAACATTTTTTATGTTTTACAAATTCTATACAACATTTCTTAAAGAAGTATTTATGTGGAAAATCCAATAAAAAATTTGTAGAGCTACTTTTTCTCCCCTGTTAACCATGTAATATTTGTGTGCAATAATGCCGATAAGAGGAGTCGGGAGTCGGAGTCGGAGTCGTAATTGGCTGGAAATAGAGAAATTAGTCCTTTCTCATTGGGGTGTGTGAACTTTCGGGCAGAACTGAAAACAAGTGATGCTTTTAAAATGTATAAACAAGAGTCACTCATAAGGCGTGAAGTACAATTTTTACTGAACAATGTGATTTGCATATAAAATGTGGACAGTGTTTTGAACAGCATTTGTGGAAATGTTGCGGAAATGCAACTTTACCTGAAATTTAAAGTGAAATGTTACAAAATTCTACCCTTTGGCCAGTTTTATGTCAATATTCGATATGGTATCCTATTACGGGCAATTTTCTTTTTTGTTTGTTTGCCATTATAATAGTTTTATGAATAATGCTCAACATTAATCCTGCTCACGATCCAAATAATTGTCTTGTGTAATACAAAATTTCAATAAAAAAATAATAAATAAAATGTCATTATAACAAGAAACCTGAAGCAGATGAAAATGTCAAAAACATGTTTTGATAACAATTATTATATTGTATACACTGTCTGTTAATTCTTCAGTCTTTTTCCCAATACAATTTCGAAGAAGGTCACAACGTTAACAGGCATTTGTAGGCGTGGAGCAGCTTTATGCCTGTCTTTGTGGGAAGTGATCTGCGATTGATGTTGTAAGGTCAACTGCACCATCATGGCAGCACTTGGGTGTCATCCTGTGTAAAATAAGATAGGTAATAATGGCTGGTCTTGATCAAAACAAGTGCGTTTTTAAGTTGAAAATAGGCATTTCTATCTAAACTAGCTATTGAAATAAGTATCTGTCTCATTCCAATCATTCCTAATTATAAACTATTCTTTGCCACATTTGCAAGAAGAGCTTGTTAATTGTGACTCCTCTCACTGGCATCCTCCAACTATGATGAAGTATGAAGCCCTCCGCTTATGCAATTATCCCGAAGATGAGTTCATGTTGTAGAA
This sequence comes from Platynereis dumerilii, assembly GCA_026936325.1. Taxonomy (NCBI): domain Eukaryota; kingdom Metazoa; phylum Annelida; class Polychaeta; order Phyllodocida; family Nereididae; genus Platynereis; species Platynereis dumerilii. Next base: position 16,973,969 of record JAPTHN010000008.1, on the reverse strand, counting down.
TTATCATAATGAGGCAATTGCTTCAAGGCATGTCATTATTGAATTAGTTTTCCTTGTTATTTTTGCTTGATAAGACCCTTAGAAACTTCTACATGCACTCTATTGACACGACAAGTGTGCAGATATGTTGGGTATTATTACATTTGGCAAGCGACAATGTTCATATGAAAATTTACGTCATCAACCTTATTCGCAATATGATGTATCTATGAGCAAGATATGGTAAAAGCATGCAAATAATCCCAATATGTTGACCTAAAAATCTACTTCAAATGTCTCATTATCAAATTTCATTTTCATCAGCTATTTTAGGAGCCATCATAGTGTGGTGTGGCATGTTTTGAGACATCTACCAGAAAAAGGTTTAATTTAAAACAAATATTCCAAGTGGTGTCTCTTTATACAAATGACTGATTGACCATGCATTAATTAGGGGAAAGAAAAGTAAATACATTTATGAATAAAGCTTTCCTTTCGTTTGCAATGATCCAGAAAAAAATCTTCTCAAAATTAATAACAGCTTTGAATTGCCTTTATATGGATTACAAAAAATGTATGTCACAATAAAGGTTATATTCTTGCAACAAAGGGTGCAATGCTTTGAAGTACATTGAAATTTATGGATCTTAGCTTAAGTAAAAACAATTTGTCTCCATATATCTCTTATAGAAGAACCGGTGTTGCCATCGTAAAATACTATGATACAGACACTTCTGCTTATTCAATTTTCCTGAGTGCTTGACATTGCTCTATAACTTATGGCCTACTTGCAGATGCTCCTTTCCATTGCCTTCAGGGATCGCATGACATTATCACTCAAGAGGACCAAGTACAATGCATCATTGCGATGATGTGGAAACCAATTTATAAGTAAGATTGTGTAATGTTTCTAGGTACATTTTCTCAGTTGTTACATTGTATCTATCTTTTCCTTCGTATCTTTGACACATGAATCTGCAAAGTGAGTATATGGCCTGAAGTTATATCTAAAATATCTTGTACCCTAGCGGGACACAATGTAAACAGTCACGTAGAGATGCATGGTAGAAATAACGCTGTTACAATGCCAACATGGCCACAACAATGCTAACATATCTTGATGTTGCTTCACAATGTTGTGACAAAGACATTTCTAACTTACAAATCTATGTAATTTACATCAGCAATGTGACATTGCCACATCATTGCTACATCGTAGAATTGCCCGTTGGGTATTGCCTTGTAGAATCGTGTTTTCCTAGAACAATTTTTTAAACTAACAAATAGGTCCTTTGAAGCTCTTGACTTGCACAATTAGGCATCAATGGAAACTTGAAGCCTTCCTGGCAGCTCCATTCATACCAAAGGCTTTAAGTTATCAAATTCAATATGGTTGCACAAATGGACTACTTTTCTGCAAGCCCAACAGGAAGACATGGCATTGTGTAAACTTGTTGCCTTTGTGTAATCCCCACTAAAGCAGAGCACATCTGAGTTCTTCTCTTATGTATGCTGTCATGACAGTAGCATGGAAAAATTGAGGAAATTCAAAGTGTTGCAGTATTCTTCCAATTAAGCGTCATTAAGATTTCTTGGCAAGGACTAGTGAAAAAATACAATCAATTTGTCACACAAACTATTAATTTTAATGATTGATGAGATGACAATAGCAGGGTCCTGATTTTATTAGTGTGGTGGAAATACGGTGCTCCGCGGTGTATTATATGTCTTCCATGTTAATTTTTGGCCTGGGGAGGGGGGGGGGGTCATAGGTCAATACCCCTCCTAAATGACCACTGATGTTGACCTATACTATCTAAAATCTAAATATACATTTTGTTTGGTTTAAAATATTAGGTGAACAACTGCACGCACAAATGACCTTCGTAGGTGAGTCCCTGGTCAACATCAAATGAGCTGTTTAGAAAATTGTTGATAAGCTCTACAAAATACTTACATTATTCTTTTGCAGATCACTAGTCAATTAGCTACATCACATATATGTCAGTTACACTAGTTAATGTCTAGTTGGTTCTGCAATTTCTGTAAAAGCTTCTAAATGTTTGAGTGTTTTGCCCATGAAATTTCCTCTCAATAAACAGGAAACCAATCGATGAAGGCAATTCTTACAAGGAACAGACTTTTCCCATTTTACTGTTCAAGCAGGTATGTAATTATGTAAAAAAAATTTAAAACTTGAAGTTGACAGATTCATGCTTAAAAGAGCTCTTTCTAATTATCACTGAGATATTTTTAAGAATCTAAAAAGCTGAAATCCTAACACAACCGATTCAGAATGGTGCTCTTACCATACACCAGAATAGTTCATTATCTGAATCAATAACTTGCCTGCAGTTAATGGAGTAGTGTCCTACATTTATCTTTATTTTAATCCAATGTGAGAGTACTGAAAAACAGTCCCTCAGACTTTTAGAATCAATTATTTTGCACTTCATAAGTTAAATATACTGTAAACTATGCAAATGTTCCGTAACCAAGCTTTCATAAGAATGTTCTTTTGGTCAGCTTCGCAAAATTGTTTTAGAAAATTAACAATGTTGAAGACCACAATCTCCCAATCTCGTTGAATCCATCTCAGATCGCTGCCCACAAAGACTGACATACATAAAACTGCCTCATGCTCACAATTACCCGTATATACCTTGCTACCTACTTTGGATTTTTTTTAGGAAAAAAGGACTGCAGCACAGACAGTGCATACAATATAATAATTGTTATAAAAACATGTTTTGACATTTCCATCAGCTATAGGTTTCTGACAAAAAGTGTCGTTTTTATTTTATATATTTATTATAATTTTCTTCAGCTATTACACAACACAATCATTTGAATCGTGTGCAGGATAAATGGTTATGTGTTATTCATAGAATAAATATACAAATCGTGACTATATATAAAGGTCGTCAGTGGTACAAAATGGCTAGTTTTACATATTCCTTGACATTTAGTATGCACAAACTGATTCAACTAAACATCTACAATGTCTCCCATTTTGTCAGGAAGAGACGATAAGTTCATTTGATTAACATATTTAAGCCTATTTGGTCTATATGCCATTCTTGCATTCAGAGAATATGAAAAGGTCACATTCTACATTACAGTTCTGTGAGAAGTGTCAAACTTAGGATGTAACATGCCCAATAATACAAAATTTGGTCAAAGCCATTCAATCTAGGATTTCACAGTTGGACCAGTGCTGGAATTATCAATAAGGCACAAATACCATTAGTTTTTAGGTTTCCTTTGAGTCTTACGATTTATATGAGAGGGCTTCTTTTTCCTTATATGAATCAAAATTACTGAAAAAAAAATACAAACTGAATAATAGTTTTATTGGAAAGTGAATACACATAAATAATGTTCACCTTTTATAATTAAAGACAGAGAATAAATAGATTATGCCTGAAGGCTGATAAATGCATGAATTATTCCAAACTGAACAAACCCCAACAGAAAATGTTGCAAGTCTGGCTTTCATTGCTTACCAAAAGCATCCTCTGTGAATGCAAAATTAAATAAGCTAAACTTGTACGGTATATAAGCTTCCAGTATCTTATTCAATTTTGCATTCACGGAGGATCTATCTTTTTCAGAAAAGCGTTCAAAGTCACCCCGGGCTGATCAAAGTCACCCCGTTCTACGGTATGTGTAATGCTTTGAAGTACTTTGATATAACCACAAAAGAGTTTTAGCTCAAGTAACAACATTTATATTCATATTTCCTATGGAACACCAGGTGTTGCCATCATATGACACAGACACTTTTGAGTATTAAATTTTCCTGAGTGTCAGACATTGCTCTATAACTTATGACCTACTTTTAGATGCTCCTTGTCATTTCCTTCAGGGACCTGGTGACATTATCACTCAAAGGGACAATGTACAGTGCATCAATGTGGTGATGTTGAAACCAATAAGTTAGATTGTGTAAGATAGCAACCATTACGCAATCGGGGGGGGGGGGGGGGGGGGTCAGGAAATTATTCACCTCATGGAAACGCTGGATCGTTATTATTTCATTTGGGTATACTATGCCAAAAAATATTCAGTTCTAAAACCAACATTATCCATCGAAATAGGTCATTTCAAATTTCAAGACTACCCGGAAAGAAAGTTAATTTTCTATCCTCACCAAACGTTGCAAGGAATTATAGCCCCCAGACATAATGGTTGCTGACTAAGGCTTCTACGTCAATATTAACCCAGCTGCCACCTTTCCTTCCCTTCATACCTAGACACAAGAATCTGTGAAGTGAGTATAGCCAGGAGTAACAACTCAATTCTAATGTATTGCCTGGTAGAATCATGTTTTCCTGAAGCAATTCATTTTTATCCCACCAACGAGGCCTTTGATGCTTTTGAATTGCACAATTAGGCGTCAATGCAAACTAGAAGCATTCCTGCAGCTCCTTTCATGCCAAAAGCTTTACGTAATCAAATTCAATATGCTTGCACAAGTGGGCTACTATCCGCTAAACCAACAGGAGGATATGACATTGTATAGTCCTTTTCATATTGTGTAATCCTGCAAAAAGTGGACTGAGTTCTCCTCTTATATATTGTATATGCTGTTATAAAAGTAGTAGGGAAAATTTAGGAAATTAAATGTGTGGCAGTGTTTATTCTTCCAGTTTAGCATAAATGTTATTTAGATTTGTTTGCAACGACTAGGGAAACATCACATATATTATTACAATGTAATTCGTCACACAAATATTTCAACACACTGACTATTTATTATATACAAAAGAACAATTGGTGAATTATTAAGTTAAAGTATGATCCGAAGAAGTCTGAAACTCAGGCATAATGCAAAGAAAGGTCAGAATGAAGGTGGATGGAAATAAAGGAAAACCAATACTTGCCGCGAACACAAGTTAACTGTGCATAATAATTGACTTGCTAACTACAAAGTGCAAAGTTGTCGACTTCAAGCTTTTTTTTGTTTGTTTTCTGTAATTTTATACTAAAAATATTCTAAATGTAGGACATCATTCCATTAACCACAAAACAAGTTGTTAATAATAATATAATGATATATTAGTTACTTGTATAGCGCTAATTCCAGTACACTTCTCATTAGCGCTTGTTGGGATAGACTATGTTAGCTATAAAACTTTGCAAATAGGTATGTTTTGAGTCTTTTTTTGAAGTTTTCCAAGGATGTTGATGTTCTCACATTTACAGGAAGGCCATTCCAAAGCTTTGGTGCTGAGTAAGAGAAGGCGCGGTCTTCAAACTTGTTTTGATTCTGAGTTACTGGCACTTCTAACAGCAGTTTATTGTTGCTCCGGAGATTACGGTCATTTTTTGTTTTCAGTTTGCAGAGAGCTTTAATATATTTTGGTGCTTGATCGTTCAGAGACTTCCAAGTGGTAGTCATCAGTGTAAATTGAATCCTAGCAGGAATCGGCAACCAGTGCAACTCTTTCCTGTACCCACTCACTTGATCTTGTCGTTTGAGTCCTTCAATCAGTCGAACAGCTGAGTTTTGAGCAACTTGGAGTTTGTTTATCACCTGCTTGGAACAACCATTTAGAAGTCCGTTTCCATAGTCAAAGTGAGGGGTGACTAATGCGTTTACGGCTGTTTTGATTGATTCTTTGCTCAGCGATTTACGAATTTTCGAGATATTTCGTAGGTTGTAGTAAGCGTTTTTACACATTTTGTTCACTTGCTTTTCCATAGTCATGTGTTTATCGAAGAACACGCCTAAATTTCTGACATGATCGGTCACTTTGATTTCAAAATTTTCAATAGTTAGGGATGACACATGGAGTTTTTTCAGTTGGTTTGCTGAACCAATTTGGAGAACTTCTGTCTTTTCACCATTGTTGCAGAGCTTGTTTCTGTGCAGGAAATTCCTTATATCTGTGATGCAATTCTCCATTTTCTTTCTGGCATGTTCCTGTCCAAGAAATGTTGGTTTGAAGGATAGTATAAGTTGTTCATCATCAGCATACTTTTGATCTTCAACCTGGTTTTGTTCCGCTACTTTGCTAACTGGTGCAATGTATGAATTGAATAAGATTGGGCCCAGTTTTGATCCTTGAGGAACACCATATTGTAGGGGTAACTTGCCAGATTCTGTATCATTAATGAGTACTGACTGTGATCTGCTTGAGATATAGGATTTGAACCAGTTCAGAGCTGAGTCTTCAACACCATAAACGTCTTTCAGCCTTTTCAGAAGAATGTCATGGTCAATTGTGTCAAATGCAGCAGATAGGTCCAGTAAGACCAGCATTGTCACTTCACCTTGGCTCATATTCAACATCACATCATTGTGGATTTTCGTCAGAAGTGTTTCTGTGCTGAAGTGTTGCTTGTAGGCCGATTGTTTTTCATCGTCAAGATAACTTTCAGCCAGGTGATCTGTGTACTGTTTGATGACTGCACTCTCTACGACCTTACTCAAGAAAGACAGGTTAGATACTGGTCTATAATTCTTTTTAATGAGATCAAGGCCACTTTTCTTAAGGAGTGGCTTAACCAAAGCATGCTTCAAGTCAGCAGGCATTTCTCCCAGTGTCAGTGAAGTGTTGACTATTTTGGTTTTGATCGGAAGAAACTCATCAAAGCATTCCAACAGTAGCCAAGTTGGGATTGGGTCAAGATTGCAATGCTTCACCGGCATCTTGGTTATGAGCTTTTTAATCTCCATCAGTGTGAGAGTTTTGAATTGTCTTAGATTCTGACCAGTGTAAGTATCAGTTTCAATATCATGATCTGCGGTAGTTGCGTCTAATTTTGATCGTGTTTTCCGTATCTTTTCATCAAAAAATGTGTTGAACTCATTAGCCAGGTCTTCATCATGTACATGGTGTGGCAGAGGAGATTCCTGTTTCCTGCCGAGGCTTGAGTTAAGAATTTTGAACATAGCCTTGGAGTTGCCTTTGGTATTTTCTATCTTTGTCTTAAGATCATTAGTTCTCAGTTGATTCAGATGCTCATTTAATATGTTTCTTTTCTCCTTGAAAGCTTCCCAATCTATCTGAAGTCCGGTGCGTCTCCACTTTCTTTCTGCTTTTTGTTTTTCGGTTTTCAGATTCTTGATGTCGGCATTTGTGAAAGGTGTTGGTTTTTTACGCCGCATCACTTGTCTTATTCTTATTGGTGCATGTTTATCAAGGATTTCCTTGGTTGAATTGTACAGTAGCACAAGGTTGTTGAAATAATCAGTGGTGTGTTGCTCTGGCATATCTTTTGAAAAATGTAAGCGGATGTCTTTCTTAAATTCAGGTATCTTCATGTCTCTGAGTTTTCTGAAAGAAACTTTTATTTTGGAATTTTTGCCTCGGTCTAAATCCATATTGAAAAGTACACAGTTATGGTCAGAAAGCAAGTCGCCTACGAGACAGCTTTTGAGACTTGACTCTTTGCGGGTTATTACGAGGTCAAGAGTGTTGCCACTTCTGTGGGTTGGGGCTAATACGTGTTGTTCCAGGTTAAACATTTCTAGAATATTGCTGAATCGGATTGCTTTGCTGTCATCTTGTTTGTTCATGTGAAAGTTGAAGTTGCCAGCTATTACAAGTTCATTGTGATGCGTTTGATAGTGTGAGAGAAAAGCAGTGAATTCCTTATAAAATTCAGATAGGCTATATTTGGTTTTGTTCGAGGGCTCCGGGCGATACACAAGTAGAATTGTTAAATTCTTGTTGCTGAGTTTCATTTGAATTTCCATGTATTCAAATGTTCTTGTTTTTGTGCTTTCAATTTTCCGTGCTTGTAAGCCTGGTTTTACAATGCAACCAACTCCTCCACCAGGTCTGCCTTCTCTAGGTGAGCTTAAGTAGATATATTCTCCGTTTTGTTCCAATTGTCCAATTTCAAATTTATCATCTGCCTTCAGCCATGTTTCCGTAAAAAGAAAAAGATGTAGGTCGAATTCTTCTCTAAAGTCTTTCACTGATTGGGTTTTTTTCTTGAGACTCTGGGCATTCCACAAACTTGCCTTTAGAACATTGTGTGTGGTTTTATTTGCACGCTTTTCGGTGGCATTTGAATCAGTGACTGTCTGAGAAAGAGCTGCAAATCGGTTTGAAAGCTTTATTGAATTTTTGGTGTAAGTTGATTGCTTGGCATTTATTATTACTGGGATTTCGGTTGCTGATATATCTGTTGCTGGTTCTATTAAACCACAGCGTACAATTTCAGAGTAAAGCTTTTGGGTTGTAGGCATTTTTCTTGGTTGTCTAAGGTCTGTGAGAGGCAACAAAAGGTGAGGCTCTGAGGTCTGTCAGAGACAAGAGGTAAGATTGAGTCTCGCAGGTCTGTGAGAGGCAAGAGGTTAGAGTAGCAAGGCTCTCAGGTCTGTCAGAGACAAGAGGTAAGATTGAGTCTGTCAGGTCTGGGTAACGAGAGGCAAGAGGTTAGAGTAGTGAGGCTCTGAGGTCTGTCAGAGACAATAGGTAAGAGGCAAGATTGAGTCTCTCAGGTTTGTGAGAGGCAAGAGGTTGAAGTGGTGAGGCTCTGAGGTCTGTCAGAGACAAGAGGTAAGATTGAGTCTCTCCGGTCTGTGAAAGGCAAGAGGTTAGAGTAGTGAGGCTCTGAGGTCTGTCAGAGACAAGAGGTAAGAGGCAAGATTGAGTCTCGCAGGTGTGTGAGAGGCAAGAGGTTAGAGTTGTGAGGCTCTGAGGTCTGTCAGAGACAAGAGGTAAGAGGTAAGATTGAGTCTCTCAGGTCTGTGAGAGGCAAGAGGTTGAAGTTGTGAGGCTCTGAGGTCTGTCTGGTACAAACTCGTATTTATTAATTTAGTCATTATAAAGATAGATGCAAAATGTTTCAATGATAATGTTTGACACATACTTGAGTAATTTTAAGCTAAAAAATCAATTAAACTCACTTAATTATGATAAACACCCACTTTTGGAGATTGCAAGTGTGTACCATACTTAAAATTGATCAACCTATGTTTTATATCTGCAAGTTGAATTTTACATAAAATCCGCTGATTTGATAGCTCTGTTTGGAAAATGAGAGAACCCTGCAATGCTTTTCTTGTAAATGATGGAATATTTGTGGTGTTAAAATGATTGTTTTATAATTTCTGTGAAGAAATATTGCCTGTTTTTATACAGATGAGCATTTGATAAATTTTTAATTCAGAAAATATTTGAAAAGACTGACATTTATCAGCAGACAGACTTTTAAAATAGCAGATCTAATAGCTTTGATATGTGATTAGTTTCATTATGTGCAGAACTTTATGTCTGACATTTCACCTTTCAATTGTCCGCCTCTTAAGTTAAATATGAATGTCTGCATGGTGATGATGAAAGTTAGACTAATTAGAAACATCCAGAGAAATCGAACTTTGATCAGTCTCCAAAGGTCATATGTGAATGTGATGCTAGGTTGTTTCATTTAAGTAATAGGCCTACTGTTGTAGAGATCTCATAAGACAATATGTGTTTCAATTGTTTTAATCATCCAATAATTTCATCTGTGTGTACAGCTTTGTACCTAATATTTCAAATCAGGCAAAAACATATTTTAAGGTTATAAGTGTTGAATATATAAGAGGAAATGTGTCGGTCACATCAATTCGCCTCTATGGAAAATCATCAATAATTAAGCTTCAGAAAATAATTCCATACTCTTAGCAGATCACTGGTCCCTTTGCAGTTACGCTGATTTATGCCTGGTTGATTTTGCAATTTCTGTGAAAGCTTTCTAAATGAGACCTACAAACAATCTCCCATAAACATGACAGCCAAGAGTAATTGTCAACTTAAATCAATAACATGCCACAGTAGTTTCTGTGGTGCTCCAGTCTGGTGAAAATGAGAACTGCATGCTGCTGCCACCTGGCACAAAAGTTGATTTTCTATGCTACAGCATTGCTGTCCAATGAAATAGTTCCAATTTCATTGCACATTTACAAAATTTCTATTCAGCATCGAAGTATACCACAGTCAGACTCGGCAATCACATTCTCTTAGGAAGTAGAAAAGGCCATTAGCACACTCAGAAACAGCCCCGGTGTCTTCCAGACAAAATTGTGTGTGTTCCTCTGGTTGAAAGTACGTGGACGCTCGCAGGAGCTGCCGGAATAGCACACTAGTCACTAGGTGGCAACACAAGACTGCATATGTTCTGATCTGTGGCAATGTAAGAGCAGTCCACTTGTAGACAGGTGGTGCTCGTTTCATGTCATGGCATAAAATCATGGGCGACCATACTAATCATGAGAGACAAAAGGTATCAGGGCATGCAAATGGCTTCAGTCCACCGATATACTAGCACATGACAAATCAAAGAAATGGCCAAGACATGTGTGTTTTGATATATTTGTCACAGATTCTATCCAATTTTACAGTTGATTATGAAAAGCATTTTCTCAAAATTCACAGTTATTGTTGGCTGTTGTTCTATAATTTATAGATTCTTATCTACTTCTATCTTATCTCTAACTGCTAAAAACCCAAATAGTAACAAACAATGTATAACAGTTTGTGATCATTACTGTTGATGTATGTTAATTAGAATTTGTCGGGTGATTTTGGAATAGGCTCCAACTAGTTATGCATTTCTTCGAAATATGCCAATACTATAAAGGAAAAAATTATGTGCATGCCACAAAATTATCGAATAACTGAGATGTACAAGGCCAACTATTGCATTTGCACCATATCTGCATATTATTTGCAAAATGACCCTGCTTCTGCAATCTCCAAATTCGAATTCCATATGCTTGTATTGTCTTTTTGTATTATTGGTATGCATGCGTGTGGATCAAATGGCCCAACCATATTATAATAACAGACATTTTGTGTCAAGAAAAATTGACAGACAGCACATATTAGTTAATTTTGTCCAAAAAAGTAATAATTATACTGTACACTGCAAAATAGATAAATGGCTTTGCTTTTAACAATATTATAGAATTGGGTTGTATGGAGGCATGCACTTTGGCCTCTGCTGTGCATAGCCCTGGCATATGCATGCCAAGACTACTTGAGATATTCATTAGGCCACACATAATTGATCTTTAGCTTCTCGGATCCTCTCAAGGCACTTTTTCTAGGGTCGGTCGGTAGGACCAAAAAAAAAGGTAAAAAAAAATTTTTTTTTCAATTTTTTTTTTCCATCGGCAGCAAATCTATTGTGTCGGCAGGTCCGCGAAGCTAAGAATCAATTATGTGTGGCCTTAAGAGCTACAGAGTTGTAACAGTTATCATAGGTGTATGGGAAGGCGGGGGGGGGGGGCAGGAAGGTGCGCTTGTCCCCCTTCCCCCTCCAAAAGTTTGGGAAACAGTAATCAGGTTGCATGAGCCAATTCCTCAACATCCTGCAATTGGGTCCTGTTTTTAATTGCATATTGAAATGCTTTTTGTATGTCACACTGCATTCACATTATCCTAATGAAATGTGGTTGTGTAAGTGGACTTCTTTTCAGCAAAGGCAATTGAAAGATGAGACTGCCACATTGTCATTTGCTAATAAGCCTAATAAACAGGGGTGCCGGAAGGAAATGCGGGCGGCAGGGGCGGTCGGTCAAGAAAGAGCAAAGTTGTGTGACAAAAATTTGATGTAGTGCCAATAATAATTTTGAATATCTTCTTATAAATTTGCCTAAATTGACTGTAAAGTCATCAGAAGAACAAATTTAAGCTCCTGATATATTTTTGGAAATCACCCAATGATCCTATCAATAAGCTGGTGAAAACAATAACATGATTGACTTGTTATTGTAGTTTGCCAATTTGGTACAACAGCTAAAATATTGCACCTGATCGATTAACCATTTACAAACCTATTAAAGCCTCAAGCAATAGTTCATATTTAAATCCTAAAATATTCGCCACACTCTGAAATATGAATTCCACAGGGTATCTCTCTGATAAAATGCATGTTATTAAAGCCAAGATAGCTTCAGGAGCAAATACTGTGTTGAATAATAATAAAGTAATGAATTTACACGCCGTGACTCGGTATAAAAGTTCAGGTAAGGTAAAACCAAAAATCACATTATATCCAAAAGTTTCTTTATTTGCAGATACTCGTCATGCTTTCTTGATTTTTTAAAATTTATTTGTCATATTGTTTTTTCACATTGCCATGGAAACAGGAGACAAGTACTCACTTCATACATAACAATTTTAAAATATACATTTAATATAATGTAAATTTACTCCGGTCTATTGGAGATATGATCATCTGAACTTATCAGTCACTGCTTAGAGCTCTTTACAGATTTGCAGTCCGATTTGAATAATTAATTTTCAATTTTTTTTCAATCGCCAAAAACCACATCATTGACTGTTTTCTGTTGGTCTCTTAATCTGTCTATTTAATGAAGTACTTTAGTCATTTAATCAGTTTGTTTATAGTCACCTGTGCTACTAGACATTATAAGCACTGTATGAGCTGCTTGACCCTGACTAACTCAAACAAAACGTTTTTAAGCCAGTTGCATTACAAGACCAAGTTGAAAGTTAATTTTGAAACTGTCCAGACCACAAATCTGTAAACAGAGCTCTATAACTGTTTTGTCAATCAACATTTCAAAACTGATGCCATATTTCTTTCAGGCATTTCTTTCTGGCTGTTCAAATAGGTGAACAAAATAATAAGCCAGGTATTTATTTGTGAAACCATGCAACAACATGGGACTCAATTAGACCATTCCAGTAAGCTGTTACCTGATAAGTGACACCAATCTGCGTTTTGAGTTTCACTCAAAATCACATCCATTACCCAGTTTGATCAGGTTACATGGGGCGATTCCTCGTTATCCTGCAATTGGGTCCTTTTCTGACTTGCATATCAAGAAGTTGCGACATTACAGCTACGTGTTTAGCACACTGCAGTAAGTGCAGTTACTTTATTCTTTTGTAATGTGGTTATGTGAAGATGAGCTACAATGGTCACCAGCTCACCAAAAGCAGCTCAGTATAGTAAGGGTAATTATTGGATGTCCTCTGCAGCATGTTCAGTGAAGTTAAATATACTCATACAAATGCATGTCAATTAAGCAACTAAGTGTGGACTTACGGACAGCAGTTTAAGTCATTCTTCGCATCATTGCTATATTTTCTAATGTCTTCTTGTAGCGGGGCAGATTTGTCATGAATAGGGGAGTAATAGTGCATTTATACATAGAAGCATGAAACTTTCAACACATTTCAAAAACGTCTTAAAGAAAATATTTAGATAGGGAGCCACTTCAGATTTGACCTGGTTGACCCAAGGCAGCCATATTCCAAAATGGCTGCTAATTTTCTCATTTTCCTGCTTTCTGTGAAGTGCCTATATTATTAAAGTATCGAAACAGTGCTCATTATTCCTTCCACAGATCTAAAGAACATTATCAATTGATTTCTGGATTGAACTGAGGAATTTTAGGGTAGTCAGGGTCCTTTTTGTTAGAACTGTTGAAGAAAATGTATCATTTTCGCGGTTTCCCATAGTTTCATGGAATCTCAATTGATTTTAAAACTGACTACATATTTGAATTCTTTGTAAGAAGAGCTTTCAAATGAATGGTCGCATCAATAGTTTCTGTGAATTTTTTGTCAAAATTAAAGAAACAACAAAATCTTCAAAAATCATTTTATTTTCATTTTTTCCATTTTCGCACCAAGTTTATGAAACCCATTGATGCGACCATTCATTTGAAAGCTCTTCTTATAAGGAATTCAAATATGTAATTCATTTTGAGATTTATAGAGAATTGGTGTAACCATCCGTTACCGCGAAATCCAGTGTTTGAATCAATATTTCTAACACAAATGATTCCAACAAACCTGAAAATAGACCAAGGCTACCAAAAAATGTTATAGTAAAGTACTGAATACTAAGAGAAGCAATAAAAAACAATATTTACATGTATTCTATTTGTAGAAAATACACAGAAAGCAGCAAAGTGGAAGAATTGACCGCCATTTTGGAAAATGGCTGCCAGTAGCCACCTAAGCTAAATCTGAAGTGGCTCCCTATCCAAATATGTTTGTATAGATGTTTTTTAAGTGTGCACCAAGTTTCATGCTTCTATGTATAAATGCACTATTTTTTTACATACCTGCCCCGCTATTGTCTCTCATTGAAGTTTTTTCAGGAAAAGGGAACTTAGCTGGTTCCTAAGAACTAAGAACCCTTAGGCTTGGTGGAGGTTCCTTAGGCAGGATTACAGAACTGTTTTTCTCAGTTTTATATAATTTTATTCCAAATTTTCTGTTTGTCTTGATATTCAGATTAATTATCCTGATGTGTGAAATAAACAAAGACCAGATTTTGTGCAAACATAGGCTGCGCTTTAGCAAACCCGCAATGCAATATAACAAGGTTGACATGCATTATTTTCTCGCATCCTTCCAGTAAACAGTTTGATTGTACATATATGAAACCTTGGCACGCATATCTACATGTAGGTGTTTTCTTTCAGAAAAATTGACTTGCATTGTTTTACCAACACGTACATAATCTTGATAAAACTGACAAATCAAAAAGCGCAGCAGCAAACCCATGACTGCACAGTTCTGTTGCTGGAACAATGTGATGGAGCATGTGCCATCAATTTTTCTGTAAGAAAAAACCTTGATATACATGCCAAAGTTTCAGATATGTACAATCAAACTGTTTATTGGAAGGATGTTGGACAAGGGGGTGGGGTCTAGACCAAAACATAATTACTTGATTTTCAGTGCCTCTAAATCAATAATTTTGGTTTGAATTGAACAAAATTGTCAATGAGATAGATAATCTTCAAAAACCAAAAAAATTAAATTGTACTGTAAATACTGCATGCATTCCAGAATTTACTCTGATTCTCATTAGGGGAGACTGGGGCATGTTGTAACTTTTGTAAACCATCGTTAATTTGAAACATAATTAGGCAGATGATTCCCTAATTTGATACATGAAGCTAGTGTTGGAGGTTCGAGACCTGCCTCCATTGATGGTCATATTCTGATGGTGTGAGCCTTGGCTCAGTCTCAGCTGCACCAGACAAAAATGTCATTTTTGATTGTGAAAATTCTGCACTCAAAATATATAGATAAAACTTACTATTGGCCAGTGCTGAATTAGCAACATGAATGTCTCCTACCCCAGGCAAAAACGACACAACTTACCTAAGTTTCCCCTACTTTTTTTAAGTAAAAATTTGAATAATACACAACTACACATGTACCGGGCCCCACTGACAAATGTTAGAAATATCCATTCCACAATATTTATGTTAATGTACATGTTTGAAGAAGGAGGATGCATACACCAAATTCATGATGTTAACAGAAGGCCTCGGTTTAACAATGGATATTTCATGGTCTTATGTCGATCGATTAAATTTGATTTTTGTGCACCTAATTTGAAGCTTTGCCGAAGGTTTAAATGCTCATATTTGCTGTAATGCATGTCAACCTTGTCATATTGCATTGTGAGTTTGCTCAAGCGCAGTCTATGCTTGCACACTATCTGGTCTTTGTTTATTTCACACATTAGGATATTCATATTTAATCTCAATATTATGACAAACTTTGCAATGAAATTATATAAAAGCTTAGAAAAACAGTTCTGTAATCCCTCTAAGGAACCTCCTCCAAGCATAAGGGGCCTTAGTTTCTTATTAGCCAGCTAAGTTCCCTTATCCTGAAAAACTTCATTAGCCTTACAATTACTACATGTAAAGGGCCGACCTGATGAACCTTGGGGAAGGGATGGGCTATGGATTTTTGGTGAAAAAAAAAAGTTTCCTTTCCATTTGACACTGAAAAAAAGTTTGTTCAGCACATGAAAAAAAAGTTTGTTTCCACCTTTGGCTAGGCTACTGCAATGATGTTAAAATTGCAATAATTAAATGTTTGTCGCTGGTCCTCATGCAAAAGAAAATTTTCGACGATGCTTTTGGCACGAAAAAAAAATTTGTCCTAGATTGAAATCCCTAGCCCCCCCCCCCAACTGTCATCTGGGCAGCCCTTAAGTGCATAAATACAAGACATAAAGCCCCAATCGTCCATCGATTCCAATATAATCAATTGCTATATACGGCTAGTAAAGACTCGACAAGCAAATTTATTTCATTAAAATCGGAGCTAACAACCATCTCTTCACGTGCTCTGTTTAAAAGGTAGACACTGTATCAGCAACAAACCCAGGAATAAACTCCACGGGGTATCTCTTTATTAAATGTATGTCATAAAAGCCAAAAGAGCTTCAGAAACAAATACTGATTTGAATAAAAAATGACTTTGCACAGCATGATTCACAATGAAATGTATCGTAAAAAAATAACGAGCAAAAAATTAATGCCGTTTTGCAAATTCAGATTATGTTAAACCAACAATCATGTTGCTCCAAACATCTCTCCATTTGCTGAAGCTCATCATGCATTTCAGATTTTTTTTTCAAACTGCTCCTGTGATTGTTAATTTATGTGCATTTCCTTGGTAACAAGAGGCAAGTTAAATGTAGCCCTGGACCCCTGGGACAGGGGTCATGAATCCTCCAATTGGAATATCGTTGGTATTTAAAGCAATTTTTTTGTCCTTTC
This sequence comes from Platynereis dumerilii, assembly GCA_026936325.1. Classification (NCBI taxonomy): domain Eukaryota; kingdom Metazoa; phylum Annelida; class Polychaeta; order Phyllodocida; family Nereididae; genus Platynereis; species Platynereis dumerilii. Next base: position 16,957,471 of record JAPTHN010000008.1, on the reverse strand, counting down.
ACATGGAGAATTTCTTTTAAATGCAGTGCCGTCACAAGCAAAATATCTTGAGAAGCAGAATACCAATTTGTAGGAAGATTGGTTGAAAATTGGAGAATCTACATCAATTCTCCTGAGAGGCTGTCAAAATCTCGAGAATTTGAATGGGATGACCCATGACACATGCTCACGCATGGGTCCCAGGGCTACGTTAAATGCAGTAACTCATTGCAAAACTTTAAAAATATATTACAAATATGTTGCCATGTTTCATTTGTAAGTTGAGACTTGAGAGAGATCTTTCTGTGCGACTGTCATGTAAGTTTTAACTACTCTAAGACTCAATTATGCCATCCCTCGTGTTGCTGGAAAATTATGATGCTTTAGGGCTTGACATGTTACGGCTTGATTAAAACACATAATCACCTGCACTACCCTGTATGATCAGGTAACACTTTATTGACACAAGCATGTGAAGATTTCTCATTATCCTGCAACTGTGTCTCTGGGTCCTTTTTTATCTTGCATATGAAGATTTCTTTCCAACCTGTATGTCACACCGCGCTTCCTTTTATGGTAAAAGCTTGAGGAAGCAAATGAAACGGGTTGTGCAACTGGACTACTTTTCAGCCATTCCAATCAAGAGACGAAATCGCCAATTTGTCACTCGCAGGTTCCTAAAGCAGTGTTTTTTTATGCATGTTTGCTGAACTTGAAATATCCATTGTAAGGCATGTGTCATGTGTTTGTCAAAACGGTCGTGTGGTCTTTGAATAATTGATCAGACACCATTGAAAAAAAAGGCCCACTCACTTTCATATATGCACCACACTCTCTTCAGGACTGTGGTCTGGAGACTGAAGGCCGCTGTCCTTTAAACTGCAACATGTTACTGCAATTTCAACAAGTATGAGCTTCTAAAACATGCATGGTGGCAGAACGTTGCAAATTTGGCTGATCTGATTGGTTGAGAGACTGGGTAACATGGCATAAATCTAATTTAAATACCTTAAAAACGTATATCAAAGCAACTGAAGTGTTTGGTGATGGTAGTGACTGTTATATTAGTGGTTACCTGGTCTAATCTTATAAACTGACAAAACTCTGCAGCTCACTGAAGTGGAATACTACAATTTTCATTCTTTCCTCGTTCAACGAAGAGATTCAGGGGACATTTCAATGCTTATGGACTAATCAGAAAAGCTGAAAATACTACGTGGACAAAGAGAAAACCAGACACAGAAACTCATACCTAATGGATCTGCAGTTACTGCATTGTGCTGTCACAACTTCACAAGTTCCAAATTTACCACCCCTTCTGCAATCATGAAGCGATCTCTCTAGGGTGTGCGGTCTGTTGTAGAAGTGTAAGAAGCAGCAAATATATGTCTTGGTGTGGGAGGAAGGCTGTCACAAAGTGTCACATAAGCCAAGTCGGTCACACAGCAGGGGGTTTTACAACGCATGTACCACTGTACAGAATAAAACAGTGTTTCCAAACTTTTGGTCTGCAGTGTATTTATATCTCAGACGTGATTGCTATTTTTCTTATCTCTGCCCTTATATAGCAATGAACAGTAAATGAATTAAGACACATCTCCTGTTTCTGTAACCATATGAAATATGATATCATGTTATATAACAAACTAATTTCTCTAAGGCATGTCGTTATTGAATTACAATGTGGGTTGTAAAGTTATTTCGAAAATAAGTAAGACCCATAGGAGTTGCAACATGATCTTGATTGCCATGAAATGATAATCTATGGACAGATTTCACATTATCAAATTTGTTCATAAATCAGGTTATTGAGATCCATGTCCGTCCATGCAAGTTAGGTTGAAGTTATTTAACAACCATCAAAGCCATGTTTTCTACCTCAACTCTTCAAGCATAAAGCTGATTGGAGCATGACCACTTTTGAATCACCGACTGAGACTCAACATCATCATGGGCAGGGCCGGATCCAGGGTCTAGGAGGCCCTGGGCACACTAAGGCACTGAGGCCCCCACCTTCCACCCAGCTTTTGAAGTTAAAATTAACCCAAAAAAATTGCAGTACATTAAAAATGTAGATTTCTGGTTAAAAATTATTATTAATGATGTTAATTTTTAGGACTAAACCGTTTTCTAAGATCTCCAGCACAGAAACCTTGTGATGGTCATAGACATTTTTTAACCATTATTCTAAAGCGATTATTGCTGATAATATTGATTAATCAAAGATATAAAAGGACGCACTTCACTCTCAGTGCGCAGAGACCGCATATCAAATCAATTTCAGGGGCATAGGCCTGTATGATGTAGATCAGTCTGGTACAGGAATAAAAAGTTTTAAACTTTTCGTTCTGGTCATGATGACAGGTTGTCTCTCTTGGACCATGTTGAAAACAATAATTTTTAAGGACCATTCAGCAAATTGGGATAATCAAAATTTTTGGTTGACTGTATATTAATGGATTCTTTTTTATTCATGTATTTAAAAATTTTTGAAAACAGTGGCAATACAAAAATAGCAAAATAAAAGACAATTTGACCAAATTTGAATCTTGGGCACCTCAAACCTGCGAATGCTCAAGGCAACAACTTTTTTTTTTTTGGGCCGAAACAGTGCACATGAGTCTCAGGGATCCCTCTTTATATACATGTATGCTCAGAAAAAAATCCAAAGCCCCACAAATTCACATACTGATTACTTTTTATATAATTCATGGAAAAATTGACAGCCAAATGTGTTTTGAAGGACAGAGCACCAAAGTTGAGGGGGGCCTCTGACACCTCTGTGAACCGTTGAAGTTGGATATTGTATGTCTCTGTAAAAGTGCTGGAGTACCTTTGAACTGTGATTTTCTCTTTTTTTTTCTCAATATTTTGAGGCCCCCCTTGCCATGTGAGGCCCTGGGCACAGTGCCCACTGTGCCCTATGGATAATCCGGCCCTGATCATGGGTCTATTGTATTTAACAGAAAGAATAAATAACGGATATACCAGACTTCTAGACTTATCATCATTCTGTGATCCTTCATAATGAATTGCCAATTCTCCAACATGCGAACAATGTCCTTATATCTTAAAACATGCCTTTCACAGGTTTTAATTAGATGCTCAATTAAATGGGAAATTGGTCAATAATTGGTGTAATTAAAGGAAGCAGAGATTTGAAGGAATTTCCACTGATAAACCAATTATTATTCATTGCACCGCAGCGCGCAGGGTAAGTCAGTTGAAAATCCATTAGGAAATGTACTTTTGATATGTCGGCACAAGGGATTATCAGCTGGTGAGATGATTGGTAATATAGGAGCTAGCTAAATTTCCCCGAAAACACTGTAAAAAAATTTGAAATTCATGTAATTCAAAAAGGTGGCCAGTGCCAAAATGTTTTTTAAAAACCGGTTGTTACATGATTGTGCGAAAGAAGAGGACTCCATTTCGTAGCTGCTAGAACCAGTGTTGGAGTCGAGGCCAGGACATCCGAGACCGAGGCAAGGCCAAGGGTTTGGCATCTGAGACCGAGGCAAGGCCGAGGCCATCAAAATATGGCCCCGAGGCCGGCCTCGAGGACGAGCGAGGACGAGGCCGGCCTCGAGGACGAGGCCGGTCCCGAGGCCTCTGTCTCTGGCACAAGGACACCTGATACCGAGGCAAGGCCAAGAGATTTGGTATCCAAGACCGAACAAAGACCGAGGCCATCAAAATATGGCTCCGAGGCCGGCCTCGAGGACGAGGCCGGCCTTGAGGACTCCAACACTGGCTAGAACATTCAATTAAAGACAGCAAAATACGCCATGAAATCCTCTGAGAAAAATCGACATCAATTTTTCAAATCAGACCACTGGGACACCATTTCGATAATGGGTATTGTTATAGTGACAAAGCACCAGATGTTATATATATTATGATCAAGACACCTTAGTTTATTCTATTATCCTAAATGTCAGACATTGTGCTATAAGCTTCTGGCCTGGATGCTCTACTTCATTTCCCAAAAGGGGAGCTAGTGGCATTATCAATCACAAAGATAATGCCACACCAAAGATGGCCATCCCAAGCTGCCACAAAGGTTTATGGAGTACACTCGATGGTTTGCCCAATTAAAAACACCTTTACTCATAAATGTAGAACAAATTTTCTTTCGAAAAAATTGCAAAATAAGCCTTTGACTTCAAAGCAAAGAAGGTTCACTATAAAGTTCTAGAAATATTCCTCCTTCACTCTTAAAAGCCTCTACTACTATTTTAACAAGAATTTTGAATTTTTGGTTTGATGCATAAACCCCGCTGAATCTGATTTCAGTAATTCTCCCATTTTTTGCTCTACCTGGGGTTACAGGTGATTTAATTAGTACGCCATTCTACAGTCTCTATCACACTTGCAACATCACATTTTTGCCTAATCTGATTGGTTTATGATCACTAAAAACGTCACACACTTGGTAGATAGGAAGCAGCTAAATGCGTTGCTTTCACACAGTCAGGACTGGATATCAAGAATCGCATGCTGATTAAATCACCAGTAACACTGTAGCGTGAGTTTTTAACAGTTATATGACTTGTTCTTGATGATGGTGGACATCGGCCATATAAATTTAGTTATAATCAAATCAGACATCATTGCATTATGCTCTAGCTGAATTTGCCAAAGTGAATACATTTTATGGAGATTGTTGAAATATTCCATAATTATATTATTATTATTATCAAAAGTGTAGGCCTACTTTTCACTTGAGTGCAGTATGTCATGGGGTGCATGGTTGTCAATACAGATGTCAAGAAGCATGTTCTTGCCATTTTCATACTATTGAAATGATCACTCATTAGAGTAAAAAGTTGGTCAATGGTTGCATAATATATTTTGCGCTATTCCTTTATTCAGGAGATGCAGGAGGTGCATCATGGCCCGAGGAGATTTCAAAGAAATTTCCACCATTCCATTTAAACGCAAAGACAAAGGTCAGTTAAGTCTGTTGTTCTTTTCTATACAACCAATATGGTTTTCTCAGAGACAGCTAATTCGGGACTTCCTGGAAATGGTGCACAGAGGGCTCAATTAAGATTTCTGACTTCTCTATACAAATATCATATAAACTCTGGGACTGAACTAAGTCTTCAAAGATTCTATGAGACAAAGTGGACTATTGCATGTTCTGCAAGGGATAATTGTGGCTCGAGTGTCACACTAAATCACTTGAGTTTCCCAATACGACCACATTAACCCAAAAAGATCCTTTTTATCTCAAAATTAGGTCCTTTGATGCTTTTTTGACTTGCATATAAAGACTTCCAAGCCACCTGTTATCCGCGGTGCACATCCTTTTATGCTAAAGGCTTTACATATGCTAATGAAGTGTGGTTGTGTAAGTGGACTCCTTTTCAGATGATAAAACTGTGTTACTTGAAAACATAATTGGACTGCATCGTAGAAAACAGCAACTTGGTACAATGCTCTACTTCCTCCACATTGATACATAGGCCAGGTAATCAATGCACAATTGCACATGCCTGTCTGGGTAGCACTTTACTAAACCTTTTCCAAGCCTTTGCTAACCTTGGGATAGGATTCAGAAACGTTGGTTTAAACATATTTGTTGTAAACTTTACAAACGAGCCAAGGTCCAACTACAAGCTCAGAGGATTCAGAAACTTTATCAGAACTACACTACGTATTGGCAAAGGAGATAATCTGTTGCTGATATGGTAAATGAACAGCAGCATATATGTACAATGGACTGTTCAAGAAGCATTGTGACTATTTTGCTTCTCAGAGGAAGAGTGAGGGTCTTGAATTTAATTTCAAGCCAAAGAGTCCCACATCGCGGAAAAACTAGTTGCAATCCGTGACAACAAACTATCATTCATCTTCAGAGGAAAACAATCAGAACTTCATTGATTGCTGCCAAGTTATCCTGCATGAGAAACATACCTACACTCTTAACGCAAAAGGTTCTTTAGGGTATATATAAAGAACCCACAGCCGAAGAAGTTTCTATATTTTTCAGGGTTCAATTAAATTGAAAAGGTTCAATACTAGGTGCCATGGAAGGCCCTATGATAGGACCCCATGCTCCTAAATTGAGAGAGGAGTTCCATTGTGGGAGTGTTGTTCTTGTTTGCTGTTGGAACCTTTTTAAAGTTGAGTAATGAACCTTTTAGGGTTACTTATCTATACCAGCTTATACAACCTTTAAAGGTTCCATATAAATATTTTTTGTTAAGAGTGTACACATGACATTGTCAGTGTGTCAGATTTTCATAAAGAAACTGAAGGAAAAAGCTTTCACGATTGTTGAAAGTTCCTCCATCAATATTTCCATTGCCTCAGTGGCTCTTGTCACTCCAGGGCAAAATTAATGTAAGATATGTTGTAGGAAATGGAATGACATTAAGCAAACATTATGTCTGAACATTTTTTTAAAACTCAATTAGCTTTATTTCAAGCATTGATCTAATCTTATCCCCTTACATTAAGTAAGCTATGGCAAGGCTATGCTTTTTAATCTTATTATTATTTTGTAAATCCTGTATGCAGCAAGTAGAGTCAAAAGAAGGTACATACCGGATGCTACCATATTTTTGATCAAATTTTGAAGGAATTAGTCATTTTAATCGGGTTACAATAATTATGTTCCTTCCTCAAAACTCAGTAACGGTCCATATATTTTCAAAAGTAATCCCTTGCCAATTTTAATACTCACATCTTCCTCAAGATGTACTTTTTCTCATGCTCTAGAGAATCAAAGCTACTGCGCAGCTGATATAGACATCAAACTAACTTGATTAAGAAGTTTTATAAGAACCCATGAAATTTTGAAAGAGACATCCAGTGCTCCAGACACACATCTCATGTACCCTGTAGCAGTCGCTTACATAGCCAGGGAGAGCGGGCACTCTTCAAGACAGGGGCGGAAAAAAAAACAAGCTTTGGTAGATTTCATACTTTCTTAAATGGTGAACCATAAATCCATCTATTTACTTGAGAGACCGTTCTTGGTTTGAGTTCCATCTGCTATGATTTCACACCAATAACAAACAACTGTAACATCCGTGGTTTTCTCCAGAAGTTTCTTTATCAAATGTATGTTGATTTCTGAGAAAATCAAATTAGAAGAGCTGACCTTCTTTCATATTTACATGTTGTTGGGCGAGCTTATTAGTAACTATGTAGAGCAGAGAATGACAGACTTTCGTTTGAAGCAAATTATCACTTTTTGCACCAGTTTAACTTCAGGTTAAGTGCTTGAACTGAAGCCAAATTTCATCAAGCCTTCTGGAAAACTTTAATATTGGGTACCTTTTCTCTTTCAACTGAAGTATATCATGCTCTCACACAACTAGACCCACCTGAAAGCATGCATGATCAATTCTGAATCTGTGCTGTGACTACTACTCAATTAATGTTTTTAAGGCAAAAATGTTTTGAAATTTCAGTAAATGGTTATATAAAAGTTCAATATTATATCATTGTACTATAATAGTGACTTGATTTCAGTCTCCTTCAAATACTTGCTTGGAACCATCATAATTTTCTGCAAATAAACTAACGATATTGAAGTTTCTTCTGAAGACTCATATTTGTAACTCTTGGTGTCAAAGCTAGATGTTGTCATAACTTGCCATCTACTTGAAGCTCTAAACAGAACATTCAAGCATTCAAGCATTCCAATTAAGCCTTATTATTCTGGTTTCCAGGGCTTTCACAGCAAATAAAAGGGTTTCCAACACAATACATTTAAATTCATCAACACCCTTTCAACAGCTCAGCCACAGTGAGTGCATCGAAGTCAACTCACCAAAACTATTGTCTTTTTTTACTCTTTAATTCTCTTTTAATTCAGATCTAAAAGCCTCAAAACATCAGCCATTCCTGGCTTCAGGTAAAATTTGATGTTGATTACAGCCTGAAGATGCTCAGAATAAACTTGTAGCATCATTGTCTGCACTCAGCAGCTGATGTAGTAAATGAAGATTTGCATGTTCCAAGCTCAGGTTTCAATTACTATAATAGGTACAGTGCCTAAAGATCAGTAAAGACAATCTTTAAAATACTATGCGAGAGATCATTGACTACAGAATTTCTTCATATCCTTTGTACATGTAGGAACAGAAGTTGGCATTGTGCCATGACAATAATTTGATTAAGAAGTGACTCTGTCGAAAAGAAACGCTAAGAAAAAAAAAGGAAACTCTTTTTAAAAGAATGTAAAAGGAAAATATGAAATTTAGAGGAAAAAAGTGAAATATTGAGGAGTGAGTGAGTTTGTGTCTTACGCCCCATCAGTGAAATATTGAGGAAGAATGTGAAATTTTGAGGGAAAATATGGCATTTAGAGGGAAAATATGACATCAGAAAGAAAAAGAAAAAAAATAATAAGATAATCCCATCGCTTGAAGCATCCAAGTTTTTTTTTTATCATCATATAGGCCTATTTTTAAGTTGGCATTGTGCCCGCCAAGACAGTAATTTAATCAAGAGTGATTCTGGGGAAAAGAAACGCTTAGAAATAACCAGAAAATTGTATTAAAAAATGCATCTGGTTTTACTTACAGCGAAACACTTTGATATAGAATTAGAGTGGACTGTTGCACTGTGAAAATTGGCACTTTGTGTGTCATCATGCTGAAGATTTTTCATGATCATACCCAATACTTTCAATGTTAATTTGACTGAAGGAGACTTATCCCACTTGTTGTTGACAGCCAAACGAAAGAATTATGCACCTGATTTTCACTCTAAAATTTGTTATGACATGTCTAATGGCCCTCTCTTGATCATGACTAATTAAACAGCCTCTATGTTTCCCATGTTGAAAGTAGAGAAGATGACACTTCATCGGCTATCATGAGTCACAAAGTGCCATTTTCACAGTGCCACAGTCCACTCTATTTCTATATCAAAGTGTTTCGCTGTAATAAAAAATGATTGGCTAACATTATGATATAGATAAAGCATACCATGTGATGCAAGGGTGGCATGACATGAACTCATCTCAAAGAAAGATGGGAAGTAATAGAGAGGGAGCTGTCTCTGTTCGGGACTGACAAGTGGCAGCAGAATGCTGACAGTCCTTGGAAAATCGAATTGGGTCAACAATAATTTGATCTGTTTTGGACAGATCACAAGATCAGGTCGCATGCCAGCTGTCCATATTACTACGCCAAACTATTTCCCCAAAAGCATGGTTGCTGGCAAAGATCCCGTCCACTGCTTTGAATGAAAATGTTTGGAAATCATGAGACAAAAAGAAAGTTTTGACTTTAGCATAAACTTTTCCTGTGAAAGGGATGATTTTACACATCAGAAGTTTGATGGTATTCAATCTACTTATGCCATTTAGTGCATGTTAAATTGTGGTCAGAAAAGTGTCCAAAAAGAATGCTCTCTTACTTATTCATGTGTCCATACAAAGCCAATGTTTTTGCTTTGTGATATCAAAAATGCTCATTTGTATTTATTCGGTTACTTTATGGAGATCTATTAACTAGGACTACAATATAATTTACAATTTCATAAAAGCGGCGTAACACTCAACAAAATGTCTTGTCCATGCCACAAGTGGCCCCCTTTATACTGGCATTATATGTTAGCTACAATGTATACATCCTTCATGATGAAAAATAGTTCCAACTTATTTTGGTATTTGCAAGCTGTCTGCTTGAAATTGTAGCCTACCAAAGTCAGATTAGACACTTACAGAGTTTTTGGAAATAAACTAGACCATCATTAAATGATGGAACTGTCCTGGATTCTTCCACATTGTTCTGGTATCTTCCAGAGATTGAAATTCTGTTGACCGCTCACAGGAGCTCGCGGATTTTGCACCCCAGGTGGCAGCAAATAGTCGTCAACTTGCAGACAGGAGAGATAGGTTTTCTAAATATACAGTATTACAGGTCATCTGATAACACCTCAATATGCATCAACCAAATGCATGTCTTTCAGCTTGAGAAGGAGTTTGGCAGTGTTTAGCAAATAGCTGTAAAACACAAACAAGACTTGCACCAAATCTCACAGTTGAAGTCAAATCCAACAATGAGACTAACACTCTGCTAACTGACTGTGTACTCAGGTGCAATGAATAACAAAAACCCGCAACAGTCAACTGACATGAAACTGTTGAGGATTTTCTTAAATTATTTGTAAAACCAGCCTGTTGAATTACTTGTCAGCATGTTGTCATGTTCTTTAGCTGTGTACTACACAGAGCTGTCTGACCAATTGCTATCCTGCACCAGCATGACATCATGCCTTCAGTCTGAGAAAATTTCTAAAGGATGCACAGCTATTTGATGGATAATAGTTAAAATTCCAAGGAAACATGGTACATTAATTCCAATCTGTCATATTAAAATGACACATCTGTTAGGTGTTCGAGACTTCCAGAATTGCAATGCACAACTTGTCGAAACTGCAGTAATTGATAGACAAGTTCCAGTAATATTTCTTTCCAACTTTAAAATGGATGAAACTGAGAAGAATTCTGACAAGTAACATAATTAATAACATTTTCTTGGTTATCTTAATATGAGTACCAGTAATTAAATTAGAATTTCTCGAGCAATTATTTTTGAGCACCAAATTAAGTTTCTGGTGTTGTGTTTCAGCGACATAAAATGGATTTTAACTTGAATGTTCTAATCTAATTTCAGGAGTTACATGCCAATTTATATCACTGCACCTTCAAAAGCATGTAAAATGATGAGTGGAAAACATGCAAGTCTACTCAAATGCAAAGGCTTGAGAATCATTTCACAGAGTGTCAAAATTTGGTAAACCTTACATCTTGATTCCAGGTCGAATCTTGAAAATTGGGTTCGTCAGATGGGTATTGCACGTTTCCCATGCTGAAGTTCAAAATCGGAAATTTTTGTACTGCAGAAGAAAGCGACTTTATATATTATAAATGCATGTTCCTATACTATTCGACATCTCATGCCAGTATTTCATGGTGATAATTCCCGCATTCTTTGTTGTCCACTTATCATCTCATGTTTGAATGTTTATCTCATGGTTATGCTGGTTATTCACCATGGGATTAGGAATACGTGAAAATGACACATTCCCTCTCCTGTGGTTAATAACCTATAGGGCTACTTATTGACCTAGAACAAGGTTACCTTTGGCCGAAATGCAGATATGAACAATAAAATTTATCATACTTGTACCTTCAAATCAAACCCTTGTCAAGTAGGATTTCTACTCTCCAGGCGATTAATTTTTATTTAAATAACATCAAAATTATAGGCCCCTCACATGGAAACAATTTTACGCTCAAAACGGCATTGCAGATGATTTCATATAATTTGAAGACACCCAGACCAAATGTGAATATTTTTCTACATGAACTATTATTTTGGGAAAAGCCATGTCATAAGTTTGTTGATGTCACTTTACCTACTATCCAAAAAATAATCACAATCAGTGTCTGTGTCTAACATTATGAAGTCATCTGTAACAGGGAACTTGTCAGTACATCCATAGCTGTCTGTATAATGTGTCCATTGCCTATAGAGCTTATGACAGGACTTCAAATAGGTCAGAAATAAGTCATTTTTCAAGAGACCTAACCATAAAAACAAAATAATCCTATGTATTCAGGAAAACACACTTTCCAATGCGGTTCCCCCTATGATTAATTTGAGGTCATTCACATCCCCTGGACTGCATTCTCGGGAATATTCCAGCTTTCATAGTTAATAAATATTATTGCCAATGAAGTAAGTAGGTTAATGAAGGTGTCACGTTTCAACTTTTTAAATTGCACTCAGCTAGACATAATTGATCTGTGCATCAGGTTAAATTGACATTCTGAAAACATTGCTGCTAAACTGGATACCGACAACTCTTATGCTCAATTAGTGTACTGCCATGAACAAATCAATTATGTTATTGTTTAGTTCACTTCAAGTTAATGGGATTATTGAGTGACTCACTTATACCATTCGACACCTCTGCCAGCCTATCATAAGCCTGTAATACACTGCAATAAATTCCATATTCTTTGTGTCCACTTATCATCTCATGTTTGACTGTTTGACTGTTTGTCTGATGGTTTATAAGCCAGTTATTCACCATGGGATCAGGTATATGTGTTTATGTCACCTCAGGCTAAAGGCCTCCGGTGATAAATTGCATATCCCTTCTCCTGAGGTGAATAACCTAGCGTGCTGGGCTGCCAATCGCTGAGTTCAGGGTTCCAATCCAACTCTTGCCGGGCCATCTGGGCTTTGTTGGAAGGCTATTTTTTTTTATCATACTTCGACTCATTGCCACGTTCTCCTCCTGTCCTAATTAACCTAACAAGTGCATAGATAAAGGGCGTAAAGCCCTAATTAACCATCCATCTACCGCTCACTGGTCACATCGCTTATTTCCAACAAATTTCATATACGCCATCAGTCTGTTGCAGTTTGTTTGTTTGTGTTTTACGCCTCTGCCAGCTAAAAACAGCCAGCTAAAAACAGGGACCAAAAGCAGGGTCTTACTGACGCTACTGATGTCAGGATGGGCACATTTTTTAAGCTGTCCTGATGTCAGGATGGCAGTATTTTGTGTTCTAACTGACGGTCAGACGAGAAAATAAAAATGGGTCATCCTGACCGCTATGCAACCATATTAACAATGGTTTCTAGGGTCAGGAAGACAGTCATTGGCCAAGGATACTGACAGCCACAATTAGTTCTTACTGACACTGCTGACGTCAGGAGGGATGCATTTATTTAGCAGTCCTGACGTCAGGAAAGCAATATTTTGTGTTATACCTGACTGTCAGAACATCTAATTTACCATGATTTCTAGGGTCAGGAAGACGTTAATTGGCCAAGGATACTGACAGCCAAAATTAGGTCTTACTGACACTTCTGACACCAGCAAGGATGGATTTTTTCATCATCCTGACGTCAGACAGCAGAACATATCAAAATATTATGCTCAGCTGACATCCATGGCCAAATGGAGCCCTGTCAGTAAGAGTCTAAAAATGGCCCACCCTTGACAGTCAGCAAGGATAGATTTTTCCATCATCCTGATTTCAGCAACAAACATAAAACATAGCCATCCTGACGTCAGTAGTGTCAGTAACCGAAAAAGGTCCCGGTTTTTGTATGCCTCTGCAGCACCTTAGTGGGCTATATCGAGACAGGTGTTCGCTGTATGATGATGAGATGAGAAGACTGTGAGTCTGGCACATACCCTATTAATTCAGGGATGCCCAGGGTCTTTCAGTTGCCCCAGCATAGAATACTGGATACAACCCGCCTCCATTTATTGTCCCATGGGCTCAGACTAAAGTGAGTTCCTGGGGTGAGATTTGAACCCCCTCAAAGCCAGTTGAAAAGCTCACTTACCAATTAGGCCATGGGGGAACTCAGTCTGTTGCATAAGCCGCAAAACAGTCCTATTGTGGTCAACGAGAGTGACATAGTATCATCTTACTGCTGAAAAGGAGTCCACTTACACAACCACATTTCATAACCATGTAGGCTTTTATGTAAAGCTCTCAGCATAAAAAGATCTGAGGCATTCAGGTGGCATGAAAGACTTCATAATGCAATTCAAAGAAGCATCAATGGATCTGATTGTCGGATGAAAGGGAATCTTCCCCTGTAACTAAATCACATTGGGTAATTTTAGTGATTTTCTGTGAAACTCAAGCTGAAGCTCTTCTTCTACACACTGTAAAATTTGAAATTTTGAGTTAGCTCAAATGATTGAGTGAGGTGGTTGCACAAATTGTTTGAGCTAACATAGCTTGATGTTCTGAGTTATGATAATCTTTTTGTTGTTATAACTTTAAACAACAAGCTATGATAGCTCAAAGGAATTGTACAACCATCTCACTCAATCATTTAAGCTGACTCAGAATTCAAATTTTACAGTGCACTTTATGTAATATACCACTTTGCCATTTCTCATCTTTAAAGAAAGAACAATTCAGGAATATGCTGAAGGCTTTTAAAACATATATATGAAGTCCACAACATTATGATTGGTGCATATTAAAAAGTCCAATAGCTGATTGAGACCTTTGTGTTGAAATGAACAATTTGTGCATTTCTTACTATAATGTTTCCATAAACCGAGACAATCTGCATGCCAATTATAGACCTTGATATGATTTTAAACATTAATCATTGACCAACTTCTAATCTAATTGAGCATCCCTTCCAGCTTTCATTGATAACTATAGATAACAAGATTGTTCTTTTATAGATTACTGAAATGGTCAAAAGGTTTGAGCCAGTATAGACAGAACATACAGATACAGATAATACAGAAAGATGGCAATAAGTCCATGAAAAATAACCTCATTTCTTCAAATGGTCCATCGTAGGTTGTGCCTGATGTAAACTACAAGAAGTTGCATTTGGTTTTACAACATTTAGACATGGGTAGCAAATTTCTAGCGAAGTCTTGAAACTTTTGCCCATTGAAATAGCATTGAGCCTTGGCCAAATTTTATCCTAGGTCTTCTGCATCATGTGCAAATCATCACCTGCATGCCATAAGTTAATTTTAGTCCTAATGAGAGTTGGCACTAATGATTAAAGCAAGCCTTGAAACCAAATTTTCCTGTGTGTGAGCATTTAGCTTTGCTTATTGAGCATCTTTGCAGAAGTTTCATAATTTCATATACATTTTTAAAATGGTAAAATGATACCAGCGCTATGGGGTGGTATGGGTCAACCAAAACAGATAAAAACACCCAAAAAAGCACTGTTGAAATTTTACTTTTGTGTGCTCCCTGAGCTTTAAAACAGAGATATGCCTAAGTTTGCAGTGCTTCATAATGATAATTGATTAGGGCAATGACTTAAAAGTGAAATTTTTCTCCTCGCATCCCTGAATCAAGAGTAAATACCAGTTATGTGCAGAATACTCAGCTGTATGAATATTTTTGTCTGCGACTGTATGATGTTCAAATTTTGGTAAGTTATTCGTAAAGATAATATATATTGATCAGTCAATTTCGATGATCAATGTTTATTGACCACTTTAAATAGTAATCCTCCCGCCCATTAGCTGCCCACAATCAGCTATCCCATCTCCTTTCAGCTGGCAGGATACAGCACATCAAACTCTGCCCATATATTTTGTTCTCGCCATTAAAACCGCTGTTTATGGATTTGGTCGCTCAATAACTCTGCCGCTGAATGAATAGGTTAGCGCACTCAGAAAATACAAAGAGGTTTTCTTGTAAAATAGTTCAAATCCTGATCTCCAATTTTTCTATAATAGACAGGAAGTGTGTCAGAACTGTATGATTGAGCGAAGGGACGTGACTTGCGATAACACCAAATAAATGTAAAATGTTACTAACAAGCGAAGTCATGACCTTTTACACGATGGATTATTACCATTTTTTACTTTATGTAGCATTCATAAAGTGTTACGCAAAGCTTTGAAGAATTATGGATCTAAATTTCCATGTACATGTATGCATGAGTACTTCTCAAAATTTGAACAACTGAAATAAGGAATATATAAGAGAAATACGAGATACATATGC
The DNA here is from genome assembly GCA_026936325.1 of Platynereis dumerilii. NCBI lineage: Eukaryota > Metazoa > Annelida > Polychaeta > Phyllodocida > Nereididae > Platynereis > Platynereis dumerilii. Next base: position 16,941,987 of record JAPTHN010000008.1, on the reverse strand, counting down.
TATCAAGTATCATGTTGACTTGTTAAGGTATATGAAGAAAATACTATTAAAAATAATGGAAATTGACATTCATCCACAGAAGCAAATTAGATCACATGAATTCCTCAAATATAAATTAAGAATAGCGATTACAGTAGTGAAAGAAATGTTTGAATATGAAGTCCAGAGTCTGGACTCCAGACTCTTCGAAAATCCTAATTATGCAAGCATTTTGATCAAGATTGTATGTTTATACATGTGGCTTATATGTTTGAGTCTACCTGAGAAATTAATCAAATGTAACGTTATATAGAATGTTTTGTGAGATTAAATTTTGATTCTCTAAGAACTACATAAAGAAGTACAAACGTGAAGCTACAGAAACTTCTGATTAAATTTAGAATGGGTGCGTAACAATCCATAACATTAATCAGATTACAATTATGTTTCTTCATTGAAGCGAGTAGAGGGGTTCAGACGCAAATGCACACGGTTATCTTTTTGAAGATAATCTTTTTCTGATATGCCCAAGAGAACCACATAATTATTTATGGTACAAAGCTGAGATACCCACAGAGATACCCACTCATTACTATGAACCCATGAACTTTTTGAATGCCACACTCAGTGAAACAGGCAGCCATCTCAGTTACACTAAAGAGTTTGGCTTTTGTGATCCTGACACACTCAGTGAAACAGTCAGGCATCTCAGTTAAACGAAAGAGTGTGGCTTTTGTGATCCTGACAGTTATTATTTTTTGCTAGCAATTCATACCTAGGTTATTCACCCAAGGAGAGGAACAGATAATCATGTCATTTATCCAGAGAAAGCATTAGGGGTGAGTGGGGCCAGTTGAACCGGCAGGTCATTTGAACCACCCTTGATTTTCATCAGGTTCAGCTGACACTGGAACATGCTTACTACCTTGTGTTTCACCTCATTTAGCTAGTCTTTTCCATTTGGATCTTTTTGTTCCAAGACGCATGGTAAGGAAACAATCACATTTTTTTCGTTTTTCCCATGTAAATGCTAGTTTGTCACAATGAGTTTGGAGCTTTCACAGCATTTAAGTTGTCTGGTTTACATCCTTCCAATTGTTCAACTTGCCAAAAGGGCTGGTTCAACTGGCCTCAATATTTCATCTTTTTTGTAAGCTCATATTTCGGCCATGGTAAGATGTGCACCAAAAACCTAAGGTTTGGATGCTTAGTTATTTTTAGTTATTTTTAAAAATTTTTACCTTTTCCATGTTTGTTCTCCCTGAAAGCTATGCAATTCTGCACATAGGAGAGCAATTTCTAAACTTTGGTTCAACTGGTCTCACTCTCTCCTACCCCCACCTGTGATAAACAGATATTATTTTTCTCATGTTGAATAACCGGCTAATAGCATGAGACAAACACCAAAAAACATATGAACATTGCAGAATAAGTGAACAACAAAGAATATTGGATTTATTGCAAAGAATTACTGCCTTGTGATCAGCTGACAGAAGTGCTGAAAGGTATCATGAGGTTAACTGTGTAAAACTGAGCAGTAAAATTAAACCTGTCATCAATTTCTTCAAGCAACTGGACGTATTTTCTGATTGACAGAGCAAAGATAACTAGAGACAATGCCATGTATACAAATCAAATGAGAATATTTGAATTATAGGGCGCGTATAGCTTTTAAAAATGCGTGATTCGAAATAAAATTCCCTGGCGCTGGTCTTTGGACTTCAAACGTTCTGAAAATGGCTGCCATAAATTTGTTTACTTGACAGTTCGCTGTTGGTTTTAGTTCCACTTGCTATGATTTTACATCAACAAAACACCAATCTAATAATCCGATTTTCTCAAGAAGTATTAAATGTATGTTGTTTTCTGAGAAAACAAATCAGACAAACTGACCTTCTTCCACATGTACAAGTTGGGTGAGCTTGATGGTAATAAATATACATGGAGTAGACAGTGACAAACATGTCTGTGAAGCAAATTATCACTTTTTGAAGTTGAACTTCAGGTTAAGTGCTTGAACTGAAGCCAAATTTCATCAAACCTTCTGGAGGTCTATTTTTATTATATATCTTTTTCTTTATTCTAGAATTAACTGAAGAGTTAACTCCTGAAATATCAAATATATGATGTGTTCAGGTCCTTAAAGATGTATCTTTGAAGCAGATGTTTGCTTCCCATTTTAATTTGTATGTTTTCAGCATCATGGGTTGAGCATCTATACTCCTTTTCAATACACCTCAAATACTTGCTTGGGAGCTGGGTCAACATTTGCTGAATGCGAAAGTATTGTTTCCAGTGTTTAACACCACATGTATATCATGATCCCACAACCACACATATGGAATTCACAGTTGACTTGGTGCACTCCACTGAACTGAGGTTCAAAACAGGTGATTACAACAAACAGTCAATGCCAAACAATGCTAAACAAGATAATCCAGCTTGCTAAGTTGTAACAGGGCCCCTCAAAACACTGTCAGAGCATAAGAATATATGACAGAGCCAGGGACTTTTTGCCCAAGAAAAGATAATTGAAACATTTGAGCATCCATTTATCCACATGGAATTGTTCATGGACTATATCTATATTGCATGGGATATCTATTATTTGGAATGGCTAACAGGACAAATCCTAGGATACTTATTGACAAGAAAAGTAAGAGAAAATTCTCCTATGGCCATGTCAACGCAGAATTTTTTGCCAACTCACATTGAAAGTTTGGAGGCTGTTAGTCAAATATCAAAGATGTTTAGGTCCATAGTGACTACATACAGTCATACACAGTTCTAAGTGGTTTTCTATAGCTGACAGCAATTTGATTTTATATGAGTTGACTTTTTCTGAAACATGTGCTTTCTCCAAGCCAATTTTTTTATCAAACAGGAAGTCATGTACAGCATGTACAGTGCTGCCACGTTGTTGCACCATGGTGTATGCAGGACTTTTTGTTATCATGTGTCATAAACCGACGTATTAGCAAAAATACATGAAATATGTGGAAGATAACATTTAGGCCTATCCCTGCCAAAATGGTATTGATGTAGCCAACACCCCCCCCCCCCGAAAATGGCATGTAATCAGCTTGTTGCAACCTGCATTTTCTTTTGAAATAGGCTACTCTGATAAAAACTAGTATTGGACTGTGTTTCCATTTAACTCCTCCTTTCATGGAATTTGACGATTCCTCCTCTAAAATCTAATCTCTCATGTATGAAATATGTTCTGTATAGGAGCCAGTGGCCGGTCAGTTCATGATGGTCAGTCTCCAAGATTGCATCATTAATGTCACACCAGATTCGTGTGTCACCAAAGGATACTCTACTCTTATTTGCAGCTTTTCAAATAAAACTATATTGTCTCGTATCAACATGGAACTAAAATAGTTAAACATCTCAATTAAACCTTATTACTCTACTACAGCTTCCGCAGGGAATCAAAGGGTTTCCAACAAACTGTCACTGTTGAGCCTTCTGAATGAATCAACCCTCACTCAGCCACAATGAGTGCACTAAGAACATGAAAGTCAACTCACCCAAACTATTGCTCTATTTTTACTTCTCAGTCCTCTTTTACTTCAGATTTGAAAGCCTCAGAAAGAACATCAACCATTCTTTACTTCCAATAAAATTTGATGTTGATTAAAGACTGGAGATGCTCAGAATAGAACTGCAGCCTCCTGGTCTGCACTCAGCACCTGATGCAGTAAATGAAGCTTTGCATGTTCAAAATGCAAGTAACAAACAGTTTAATAGTTACAATGCGCAAAGAAGCTGTACAGACTGACTATGTGTTTGATGCTTTCAGATTTGCTAACAAAATTTAATTTCTGTTGTCTTGTTTCAGGGACAAGGACACACCCGTCAACTTAGATCACAGAACTTTCAATCTTTAAGCATGCCCAAATGATGAGTGATTATTTTGCAATAATAGATAATCAGGTAAAAAGAAACCTTGGGCAATGTTCGTACATCCTCTGCCCATAGGCGCTGTAATTAGTGGAAGGCTCACCACGGATCAGAATACAGTTCAAATACAATACAAAAATATATACAAGTACAGATATAATGGAAATATTACTAATGAGGGTTTTAGATTTTTCCGCATCTTTGTTAGTGACTTACACATCTAAATTTATATGCTCCAAAAAGATTGCACCTTCGTGCACTTGAGATGCAAAATTGAAAATGAAGTAAACTCCCGAGTCTCATTTAAGTGGAAATGCTTTCAAGAGAATCATTTCATTTGTGTGTGAAAATCAGGTTAATCTTATATTTGGATGTAGCATTGTGCAGTATGACCTTCTATGACCTTCTATGGCAGGCAACTCGTACTGAAGTTCTAAGAAGTTCTAAATGTGAATGTAGGGCTCTAATTTTAGGTTGAGGCCCACAACGCCCACTATTTGCTACTGCGGAGACCTTTATTATCGTCCCCAGACCCCAAAGAAGGTGGCGAATTCAGCCATGTCATAATCTTTTTATCTCACACCATTTTGTTTTCTTTCATTTTTCAGTGATTGTTTTCTGTTGTTATGTTACACCATGCAAGCAACACGTATCTAGACAAAATGTCTACTTCTGGATATGCATGATTGATTTTGCTATAATGTCAGGCGGGGATGGATACAGTCGGATAGCACTAAGTGCTTGATTGGGCAAAGACAGGGAAGGATAGCATGATCCGTATATTTAATTGACTGAAACTAATATCCTCCTTTTCAAATTTGATATCCTTCCCTGGTTCTAAGACAGTCAGGGAAATGTGTGGATATCTGACACGAAAAAAGAAACACCTCAATGGAGGTTAACTCTACAGGTGTGGGATGAGGTTGTATATGTCCAGGGTTCGAAGTAAGGGGGGGCCAAGGGGGTCTTGACCCCCCTAAATGAACCTGGGACCCCGTCAAATACATTTTTCAGAAGGACCCGAGGGGGGGATCCTGAATTAACCCTCCCAAATACTAAGTGAAGTAAATTTATGTGACTGAATAATAACTGAATAAACAAGGCATAAAAAAGTTGAAAAGTAATTTAATTTCATCTTTCAAATTGTTTTTTCTTTTTTTGGTGCTACTGTGTTAACAACCAGTTGATGTAGTTTTTTTGTCAATGGGCAATTCCGTAAAGTCTGATTTACAGATTTGACACTGCAGCAGCTTGTGTAGCCCTACCATTATACCTTAGCTATTTCATTGTTTTCCTGGCATGAGGCCAGGTAATAAAGGTATCAGACAAGCCATCAACCAGAGCTCCAAGTGCAACAGGAGCTGAGCTATTTCAAAAAGTCATCATGTCGGACGTACATCGTGTGAGTACGTCCGACACGGTGACTTTTTGCTTTATAGCTCAGCTTTGGTTGATGGCTTGTCTGATACTCCTATTGCCTGGCCTCATCCCCTTTTAACAATGAAATAGCTAAGGCATAATGGTAGGGTTACACAAGGGTCATTCCATGTCAACTCAGGCAGTGGTCCTGCTTGACCGTCTCAGATCATCTTGAAACTCCAGTGAGTTATTGACCTCATATCCAAATGAGGATTTCCAAAATAATAGCTTTCACCGACACACAGTTTTGGATATACGGGCCCTTAAGTGGAGGCGGTTGTCAGCAAGATTTGAAGAAAATCATTCTGGACCATTTTTGGAGCTTCACTGTGGTTGGAGATTTAAAGGCACATTCAACATTGCTTCAGCACCTCTTTTGCTATTCCTAGTGACTAGGGAAAACATAGTTTAATTAGCCTACACAGTTGCATGAAGTCATGGGATGCCCCCAAACAAGGGCATTTGTGCTGCAGTGACTCAAACTGAACATGTCGTAATAACCAAGTACATGGCTTAATGAATATTCTGTGTCCATAAATCATTATTTCTCTTATAAACTAATAGATTAGTGATGATTTGGTTGAAAAATGTTAGCTTTTTGAAGCATATATTTTGCACTACACAAGTTCAAATATTGACTTTTTGTCAAAACGAGTCATCTTTGACGGGGCAGGACTCGGTCCTGACACCTGGTACCAGTCCAATATTCTGTAATATTGCAGAAGAAGGGATGAGACAAAACATATCTGAGAACTGATTTGGTGATTTTTTTCTAAGTTGAAAATTGTTTGGGTTGAAATTATGTAAATTGGCACTTATCGCTAAAGTCAATTTTTTTCATATTTCTCAAGGAAAACCATCCAAAGTCATCATTATAGCCTTGGTAGTGCGGAAAAAATCATGAATATCGCAGTGTACACTTGTCTTACTGTAATATTCACTATTCATGGTTTAAGACTTTAGGTCCTCACTTCAGATACCATGCTCCCAGAGATGCACATTATTAATGTAACCATTAATTTAACATTGAACAAAAAACTTGGTATGGGTGTTTCAACACTCTTGAACTGTGTCTAATAAATTTTAGGTTGAAACAATCTCTATTCTAAATTAATTTTGATCATCTTTGCTTCATTTATTGCGCCTAGAAATATTTTGCACAGTATAGTGTCTAAGAACGACAAAAATGTTCTTCAAACTACTGTAATCAAGGGTGTGATTTTGCTTTGAAGATATGGTTGGCAGTGCATTTATGCCACTCAAGATGTGCTCTTTTGGGGTAAAGCACTGGTCAGGATCTTTTATCCAGAACAATGACCTTGTTGGGCCTTTGGGATGCATGAATTGATTGAGGACAATCTAATTGATTGATTGATTGATTGATTGATTAATATGTCTTGCAAATTTCCTTGACTGTGCCTACACACCAATCATGTGCTGTGGTACCAAGAGTATCTCGACCGCTCGGCACAAAAAGGGACTTAGTGCCATTGAAATATAATGGCGCTAAGTCCCTTTTTGCGCCGAGCAGTCGATCTGATGAAACTTGGTGCATACAGAGTTTGTCATTGATAATTCAAAAGGCATGATGAGTTCTTCTGCCACACACAGTTTTCAAGTTACTGATTCGACTTTGCTAATGCTGACCATTGGTTTGGTTTTGGTGTATGTTGATCTGAACTCTTTGTGATTTAAATAAGAAGGAAAAATTGCCAGATAAATGGTCTCGGCCCATTCATAGAGTTGATGCAGCATTAAATTTGATTTCATCAGGTACTCTTGGTATCACAATCCAACAACTTCTATGTTGACAGCAATAATTCAATTAAGGCTGGTCAATACAATGTACAATGTTGCTGCTGTGTATGATGATAACTGGTATGTTTGCATACTCAAGGAAATTTGCATGACAAGTAAACATGTCTTCATTCAGTTCATGCATCACGAAGGCCCAACAAGGTCATTGATTTCGCCTGATGAGTGTTAAATGCACAAGGAGCACATCTTTTTTATGTAGCATAAATACACTACCAGCATTTTATTAACACTCTTGATGAGAGTACTTCGAACAAAATTATTGTTACACATAGAGACTTCTGTGCAAACCATGTTTATGTGCAATAAATGAAGAGAACATTAACAACATACCGATTATTAAGAATAGAACATTTTTCTCACCAAAATTGATAAATTTCAGTTGAAATATTATTAGACGTAAAGATTTTTTATCACTGTTGAATTAATGGTTACATTAATATTCAGTCTCTCAGACAATAGTATCTGAAGTGAGGACCTAAAGTTTTATACCGTAAAGAGAGTTTATTACAGTAAGACAAGTGTGCACTGTCATGTTCATGATTTTTGCAGCACAACCAAGGCTATCATGATGACTTTGTATGGATTTCCTTTGGAAATGTGAAAAAGAAGACTTTGGCGATAAGTGCCAATTTACAAAATTTCAACCCAAAAAATTTTCAACTTAGAAAAAAATCACCAAATCAGTTCTCAGATATGTTTTGTCTCACCCCTTCTTCTGCAATATTACAGAATATTGGACTGGTACCAAGTATCAGGACCGAGTCCTGCCCCGTCAAGGATGACTCGTTTTGACAAAAAGTCAATATTTGAACTCGTGTAGTGCAAAAATATATCCTTCAAAAAGCTAACATTTTTCAACCAAATCATCACTAATCTATTAGTTTATAAGTAAAACAATGATTTTTGGACGCAGAATACACATAAGGCCACGTATTTGGTAATTATGACATGTTCAATTTGTGTCAATGCAGTACAAATGCCCTTGTTTGGGGGCATCCCATGACTTCATGAAACTGTCTAGGCTAATTAAAATATATTTTCCCTAGTCACTAGGAATAGCAAAAGAGGTGCTGAAGAAATGTTGAATGTACCTTTAAATCTCCAACCACAGTTAAGCTCCAAAAATGGTCCAGAATGATTTTCTTCAAATCTTGCTGACAACCGCCTCCACTTAAGGGCCCGTATATCCAAAACTATGTGTCGATGGAAACTATTATTTTGGAAATCCTCATTTGGATATCAGGTCAATAACTGACTGGAGTTTCAAGAAGATCTGAGATGGTCGAGCAGGGACTTTCTGGAAATTTGCCTGATTTGACATGGAATGACCCACAAGCTACTAAATTGTCAAATCTGTAAATCGGACTTTACGGAATTGCCCCAGAGACACTTGATTTTCCAGAAGTCAGTTCAAACTTCAAAACCATTTGGAAGGGGCAAATTTGAATTATTTTGCTATTTTGGAATAAGCAGACTGTGCAAATTGCAAAACAATTGGCAGGAATTAGTTTCTATGTTCATATTTAGTCATAAGTTATTGCATCACAAACTTTCAGAATAATTAGCCCGTGTTATGCATACACAATAAGTCTTAGAGGTCTATTTCAAAATATACAACCAAGATGTCAAAATATTTTCTGATTCTCTGAGGATTGAGTCTGTCACAAAAACAGTGGAACTTGCATTCATTGTTAACATAAAGCAGCATAATTAAAGCCTAATTAGCAAACGATCACTTTTTGTGATTTACACAATTTTTTATTGACTTGGCTTCTGTGTCCTTCTGGCGGCGTTTGGCGTTCTTTGACGGCCACCAGATCCCAGGTCTCAAAGGCTTCGGCCATGTGGCCCGGTTGGCCTTGCTACTCAGAGACCCTCCCAAATGACATGCGCGATTTCGACCACTATATATATTATGTCATTATAGCTGTCTGCAGATTAGCAGTCCGGACAGCTTTAAAATGAACATTCAACTTGGTGTTGTGATTTCACTGTCTTGAGAGCTATTTTAATGATGTCAATTACTGTTTTTGGTTTCTGGTTTATTAGTCCATTCGACATAGGTACATATCTGTGTCTACCAGTGGGCGAATAAGTGCCAATAAACAAACTCTTAAATTTAGTAAGACGTTCACTTGATAAGTCAATTAGAAAACTATAACAGGTAACTGTCAATAACATGACAAAGCAAGTTTGGAAGTTAAAAATGAAAACAATATCACTTTCGATTGGCCGCTAATGTGCTGAGAGCTCTAAGTGGGCTTCCAAAGAGGCAAAAATAGTGGACTATCTCAGAAAACTGCTACCTTCTATAATAAGCATTGTAATCCCTCAGTCTGCTCACAGACTCTAAACGAACAGCACAGCTGGAGAGTCTGCCAGAAATGGGATGACCTGCAGCTGACACAGTTATCAATATTCAAGTAGGTCAGGTCATTCAACCAGGCAGAGGTGTAAGACAAGGATGTCCACTTTCACCATACCTATTCATTCTAGCAGCAGAAGCTTTAGCATGCTACATAAGAAAAAGCAAGGACATCAAGGGTATAACAATCATGGGAAAAGAACATAAGCTGAGCCAGTTTGCGGATGATACATGCCTGATATTGAAATATGAAACAGCAACAATAGACTATGCACCACTAGCATTTGATAAATTTCAGCAGATATCTGGTTTGAAGGTAAACTACGATGAAATTGAGCTATTCCCAATCGGAGCAATCAAAGAAAATGTTGTACCGCTATACTCAAAGAGAAACATCAAATGGTCCCCAAAAAGTGTCAAGATCCTAGGAATACATATAACAAACAACAAGAAGGATCTACTAGCAAAAAACTATAAACAAATAGTCACCAAACTGGAAAATATTATCAAAATCTGGAAAAAAGAAATCTCACTCTATATATGGCAAAGTTCAAGTTATTAAAGCACATCTCCAATCTCAGCTTGTCTATCAATTAACAGTACTACCATCTCTACATATGTCATTTCTCAACAAGTACAGAAAATCCTCTACCAGTACTTATTGGATAACAAGCCTGACAAGATCAAGAGAACGATGATACTGAACTCCAAAGATAAAGGCGGTCTCAGAATGCCAGACATAAGACTACAGAACTCAGCTTTAAAAATTAGTTGGATACAAAGAATTATGAGAAACCCAGATAGTGCCTGGTCACTGTGCGCACTAGCCCGCTCTTCACAAGATCTCCAACGTCAAGAACTCCTGCTGACAAACATATTTTGGAGTGAGGTTCTGACCAAGTGGGCCGACTACAGCCACAAGGAATTGAGTGAACTAACAGAGGAAAAAGTAAACGATCAGCCGCTTTGGTATAACAGCATGTTAAAATAAGGAACCAAGTACATTATTATGGTACCTGGCAAAGAGCAGGAATAAACCAAATAAAGGACCTAAAAGACGAGCACGGAAATATGTTTAACTATGAACAATTTTATACACGCTACAGATTCAAAACAAATTTTTTGGAATTTTATAGCATGAGCAGTGCAATACCAAGAGCTTGGCAGTTAAAAAAACAAGTAATGACCACTCAAATTAATGTCGCTGAAGCACTTATATAGCAAGATGGTATACCAGAAATTAAGAGAAAGAGAAGTCAAAGATCCAGAAAGTCTACCAAGCAAATGGCATGCAGAACTCCAGACAGCAAACTCTGAACTGAACCAAGGTCAGCTGAAGAAAAGCTTTAGAATGATATACAAGAGCACACAGTCAACGAAAATAAGGAGCTTTCAATATAGATTAATTCATCGAATATTAGGGATAGTAAATGAGAAACTACACATGTGGAAGATCAAAGACAGCCCATTATGCGATCTCTGTAAAAAGGAAGTGGAAACATACAGCCACCTACATTGCAAATGTGAGAAAGTACAGAATATTTGGAAAGACGTGCAAGAATGGACGCTGCAGAACGCAGGATTTCATCTGGACATTACACCGCTGACAATCATATTTGGGACCCTCCGCAACAAGGTACTGGACCTCATCCTGAGTGCAACAAAGCTATATATATATATATTATTACAAAGTGAGGAAAAATACAGCCCCACAAACAGAAGAACTCATCAGACGAATACAAGAAATCAAGAACATAGAAAAATATGTGGCAAAGAAAAACAACACTCTAGAAAAGCATGAAAGGAAATGGAATTATCAACATCAACTGACCAACAACCCTGGAATGTAGTTCTCTGAAATCTGAAATTTCTGATATTTGTTTTTTGATATTTTATCTATCCAAACTCGATTACAATTACATTTGTTTTTATTGGCTGGCAAATAAATTCTATAAAAATTTTTTTTTAGAAGATGTAAACAAATTGTAATCAACAATGTTAGACAATCAATGAGTGCACATGCACTTGCTGTCAGCCTTTCACTGTGGCCAACTGCAGTGACACGGACAACACTAATTAACTGTTTATGGTTTTATACATAAAAACTAATTGAAACAACAAACAGACAACAATGAAACACTCAAGCATTCACTTTATTGCTTTAAGAGATCTGAAACTGTTATCTATTACCTGTCACACAGGAGGAGAGTTAATCTTTTTGTTACAACTTCACAAAATAGTGTTATGCTGTGGTCAGGGTAAGCTTAACAAGCTTACACTGAGAAGTGCCAAACAGGGACTACTCACAATTCCCTGGCCAGGAAAAGCATGATTCCGCCAAAAAAAAGTTCCTCAACAAGTACCACTTTGCAGCAATAACACAATTCTAAGCATAAACTGGCTGCCTGAAAGTTATTTAATATTCAATTCTAGACATAATTCAACAGACCAAGTAGTTACTCCACAACACTGCAGAAAAGCAACAGTTGCTGAATCTGAAATCTGTTAGAGCCTCACACACCAAGGTGTGCTTGATTTTAGTTTATGTTATGGATTCAAGAGGGCGCAAAGATAACCAATTCTGTGAACCTATTGAGCTCTAAGTTTAGAGTGGTAATCCCTTATGGAGAAAGACCAATTGCATGGATCTCATTTTGGATTCACTCTGATTTTCTTTCATGCTTCCAGTTACTTCAAATGTTCCTTGTAATTAATTCCAAAGAGCAATTAAAATTTAATAATCTTTTTGGCAATATTGCGGGGGCATTAATTACTTGTAGCAGGCTTAATGCCAAATAATTTAGTATTCAGTCTCCTTTCATTAACACAGACACATCTATTAGAATTGCTTCAATTTCCTGAGAAAAGTGAATTACTATTCTTCTAAAAATCCTTTTTTCAATCAGCGAAGCTAGACTCATATGGCCGGTAAGCCTAGTACCTGACTCTCGGGATGCAGTACGAGGGCTAATACATCAAATATTATATGACAACAAGTAAAAATTGTAATACTTTGTGAAGTCAAGCTGGCTATCACATGACTGATCTGTCACTATTTACTTAAATTTCACACTGTTTTCCAAGTGAAGTGTCACATGAAAATGTCTGCACATGCAAAAAATGTCTAAATTAAAAACCTCATTTTTTGACTTGAAATTAGATGACTATATCAAACCCTCAGCAGCTGACACACTTCAAATTTCACTTTGACCTGTGAAATCTTTCAGTTATATTGACTTGATCTTGCCTCTCACAGACCTGAGAGACAATTCTTGCCTCTTGATTCGGACACTCTGACAGACCTCAGAGCCTCACTTTTCTCACCTCGTGCCTCTCACAGACCTGAGAGATTCACTAGTTCTGCCTCTTAACTCTGACAGGCCTCAGAGCCTAATGGCTAGTTCTCACGGAGACGTATCAGAGGGTTTAAGTGACGGCGTTTCTTATATTTCCAGGAAAGGGCAAAGATTTGAGCATGTTCGCCGTCAATTTTGGCTTTACGGCGCAACAGGAACAGCATGCGTCGCTTTAAGAGGTCTTTCTACGCAATTCCTAGAAATTTGACGATGCAGGAAAAAAAGATTCAACCGGTTGAATCTTTGCGAGGAAAGAAGTGGTGAAGCAAGAACAAGCGTAAAAAGAAATCAGTGCGCGCCGCAGATTTTTAAAGTTGCGACGCACAAAGAAGAGCTTCGACGCAGAAACAGCAGTGTAGCAGAAAGCTCTTGCTTCATGTCACATGTTTCAGACACGCGTCGCAGAAAGACACATGTTCGACGCACGTGAGAGGGTGCGCGCCGCGTCTTTTGGACCCCCAATGCAGCAGACAGAGTGGCGCCTGAGTGCATGCGTTGTTCTATTTTTAGCATCAACCCTTTGTCTGCGTGTCACCCTCTTTTTGCGCAGCGGCTGGGGCAGCAGCAGCGAAGCAGGGGGGGCGAAGGAGGGGGAAAGAGGCGGTCCGCACCCTGCATATATATAGAGGAGGCCAGTTTAGAGCACCATACCCACTCAGACCTTCGACCAGAACACACCTAGAATCCACGACACTATTATCAACTGCTACATTTGCTGCTACTTTTGTTGCTACAATTGTACTTCAAATTGCTGCTACAACATGGGACCAAAGAGGAGAAAGGGCACCGTCGTCACCAGGGCACCAACCAAGCTCAGCACCAGGTCAACACTCCACACTCCTGGGAGCACTCCAGTGACAACTCCAGCTACAACTCCAGCTGCAACTCCTCTCCATGAACCTTCAGATGCTGCAGTGACTGCCTTCTTTACTACAGCCATGGCAGAACTCTCTCTACCTGGGCTCTACACCTCCACTACAGCTGGCAGCCAGACGAAGACCACCACTTCAACCACCAAAGGCACTGTCGTCAGCGAGACCATCTTCGAGGGCCGGCCAGAAGACAACACAACAGAAGAAGATTCTTCAGTTGAACTCTTTGAAGAGGAAGGAGACAAGCCTGCTGACAAGCCTGCCAAGCCTGCTGCCAAGCCTGCTGACAAGCCTGCCAAGCCTGCTGCCAAGCCTGCTGCCAAGCCTGCTGCCAAGCCTGCTGCCAAGCCTGCTGACAAGCCTGCTGCCAAGTCTTCCACGGGTCTTCCAGAGCCTACTGCCAGGTCTACTCCAAAGAAGCAGACTCCAAAGAAGCAGACTCCAAAGAAGCAGACTCCAAAGAAGCAGACTCCGAAGAAGCAGACTCCCAAGAAAACAGCAGAGAGCCAGCCTGTTCTTGCTCTAGACAGAGTGGCCATCCATGAGGACACCTTCGAGGAGGAAGAAGAAGACTCTGCTGATGACACCCCTGCAGCTGCTGAAGCCAAGTCCAAGGGCAAGAAGGGCAAAGGGAAGGCCCCCAAGCCAAACATCCGCAACAACCTGGGCATCACAGCTGAACAAGAAGATGACCTCATCAACTGGTACAAGGAGCATCCTGTGCTGTACATGAAGGGGACCAGAGGCTACAAGGGGAACGAGAAGCTGCTGCTGGACTCAGAAAAAGCAAAGGAGCTGGGCCCCAAGTACACCTCCCAGGACATCTTCAACTGGAGGAAGACAGTGCGCACTCACTTCTCCAGACTCGTCAGGCCTGAAGCTTCAGGAGCCGCCAGGAAGGAGAAGCTCACAGAGAGGGACGAGTACATCCTGAACAACTGTCGGTTCCTGAAGGACTCCATCGTCCACAAGCCAGGGAAGGAGCTGTCCGCCATCTCTCAACTGTCTGCCAACCGGCCAGCCTCAGACTCCGATGATGAAAGCTACAACCCTGAGGATTCCCTGCCAGCTTCCTATGACATGCCGGACCTGGCACCTGAACAGCCAGCACAGGACAGACCTGACAGCCAGCAGTCCCAAGTCTTCCCTGGAGCACCAAAGCCTGGAGCCGCTGCCAAGGGAACCAAGAGGAAGGCCCCAGGAGATGAAGCCATGCACTCCGCCATGCACGTCATCGCAGGCAGCATGCAAGCCATGTCCTCCGCCAAGAAAATCCTGAAAGGCTCTGGCTGCAAGATGTGCCCCGACCACCAGGAGTTGACACCCGACCAGGAGTACTGGAGGATGAAGTGCCAGGACCTCTACCACGTGGGAGTGCACGCCAGCCCTGAAATCAGGAGGCAGATGGTCAGGACCATTGCAGAGGCCGCCCTCTACTGGGATGATGAGGTCACCCGCCAGTCAAGACAGCATCAGGAGCACACCTTCCAGCCTCCTCATCCTCCTCAGCGCCTGCAGATGCCACCTCCTCCTCATCCTCCTCCTTCTTCGACGTATGTGCCATCACACCACCAGCACCATCCCCAGGCTTCCAGCAGCAGCCATCACTACCAGCAGCACCAGCCCAGGGAAGGAGGATCCTCCAGGCAGACTCCCAGCTACACCCCGATGCAGCCCAGCCACTCCACCATGACACTGATGATGGATGCACAGGACAGCCCCGAGAAGTACGGCTACCCCCCTGGACCCAGCTTTGGTCAACCGGCCGCCCATCACCAGCACCAGCCTTCCCCTTCGCCCAGTTGGACTTCAGGTCTCCTTTCTCCACGAAAGTAGAAGACCAGATGCAGCAAAGACAACAAAAAACCTTGGCCCTTTTAAGGGCCACCAAATCCTCCCAAAAGGGCAGGCCACGTACACATCTTATGTTGACAAAAAAAAAAGAGCTTGTGTTGACCGAAAAGAGCCAAAAAAGAGCAAAAAAAACGTTGACAATCCCCAAAAAAAAAGTCCCCCAAAAAAAAAGTCCCCCAAAACAAAAGTCCGGTCCTGGCCTTCATTAAAAGTAATCACCTTCATAAAAGCAAGGTGCTAGTTCCCCCTTTCTTTGCCCCAAAACATACCAAGTGCAGCACTAGTACAAGTGCTGCATTCTTTGGTATAAACATATTTTTATTGCACTAGTACAAGTGCATGAATTTCTTAATTAAAATGTAATGCACTAGTACAAGTGCTTTGCTTTTAAAAATTGTGTTGGTTGGTTGCACTAGTACAAGTGCATCACTTTGTAATTTCACTTGTCTAGCTCAAGTGGCAGGTAGATAGCTAGATAGCTAGCTAGATAGATAGAAAGATAGATAGCTAGATAGATAGCTAGATAGATAGCTTGATAGATGGAACACAATGCTCGTTACATATATACACTGCAGCAAAAGAAAAGCAGTTGTCGTCACTTTGCAGGGATTGGACTTGGATAGATAGATAGATAGCTTGATAGATAGCTAGATAGATAGCTAGATAGATAGATAGATAGATAGCTTGATAGATGGAACACAATGCTCGTTACATATATACACTGCAGCAAAAGAAAAGCAGTTGTCGTCACTTTGCAGGGATTGGACTTGGATAGATAGATAGATAGATAGATAGATAGATAGATAGATAGATAGATAGATAGATAGATAGATAGATGGATGGAGGGATTGATTGATTGATTGATTTTTGGGCTTGTTTTGTCAACATAGGATGTGTACATGGCCAGCTCAATTGGGAGGATTTGGTGGCCCTTAAAAGGACCTGGGGTTTGTTGTTTTGAATGCATCTTCTTCAGATTTTCTCCAACTGCCAAGGGACACTTCCTGCCGGACTGTTGACCCAGTCACGTAGGTAGTCTCGAGCAGCCTTGGCATCTCTGGAGGCATTTCCGTGTCGAAGTGGTTCTCCTAGGTCTCCTAATTGACGGTCTCCCCTCCAAACTCCTTCAGTGACGTCATGTGTCTGTGGATCTTCTCTGTCCATCACTTCATTGTCACGGGCATGGTGGACGCCTACTCTGTCTCGCAGAATGTTGTGTAGAACACAAGCAGCCATTGTGATGTATGTCACTCTTGTAGGTCGTTGGGGCATGGTGGTCAGGAAGCATCTGAACCTGTTTGACAGCAGACCGAAGGCATTCTCCACCACTCTCCTGGCTCTTGAAATCCTGTAATTGTAGACTCTGGAAGGAATGTCAAGGTTCTTTCTTGGCACTGGTTTGAGCAGCCATGTCTTCAGGGGAAATGCCTCGTCACCCACGATGTAATATGGGAAAGGATTGTCTTCTGTGCCAGGTAGAGGTTCTGGAGGTGGTAGGCCTAGATCTTCCTCGTCCAGGAGTTGTCGAAGTACTGTGTCCCTGAAGACGCCGCCATCAGATGCACTTCCTTGACAGCCAGCCTGCACATAGATGAACTTGTAGTTGGCATCAACGAGGGCCATCAGGACAATGGAGTGAAATCCCTTGTAGTTGTAGAACAAGGAGCCTGCAGCCTTGGGACATCGGATTGCGACGTGCTTGCCATCCAGAGCTCCAATGCAGTTGGGCAAGTTCCATTTCGTCTCAAAAGCCTTGGCTATCTCCTTCCATCTTTCAGGCTGTGTGGGTAGTGCCAGCTGTCTTTCGAAGGCATGAACGATGGCAAGGCAGACCTCAGGGATGAAGTTGCAGATGGTGTTGGGTGCCACACGGAAAGCATAAGCTAGGGACTTGTAGCTGTTTCCTGTTGCCATGTACCGCAGGGTGATAGCCAACTTCAGACCAGGTTCCAAAGCCCTCCTCATGTTGGTGTCTTGCTTAGCGATGAGTGGTCCAACAGCTTCCAGGATTTCAGCAAAGATGGCAGGGGGCATTCTAGTGTAGTTGTAGTAGCCGGACACGTCACGCACTTGCAGTTCAGGCAGCAGTTGATGGAAGTGACCATGTTGTTCCCTCTGCAGCAACCAGTTGCGAATCCACCACCTTTTCTGTCTCCTGGCCCTCCTCCTCCTCTGTCTCAAATAGACAGCTCCGATAGCAACAGCAGCAGCACCAGCCACAACAATAATTCCTTCTTCATTCATCATGCATATGTTCAGTAGGCAGTCGTTGTGTTCTCATTGAAGGGCAATCAGCAAATGAAGCAAGGAGGTCCTCTGTGTCCCTTTTTATAATGACCAAAAGTGACTCCTGCAGCAGCCAAACACACTTTGCCGCAGCGCTGCAACAACAGACGTTCGTCGATGCTTAAGAGACCTTCGTCGCTGCTTAAGGCAAGGACGACGAAGAAGGTCAGCATCGACGCGCCTGTAATGTCCTCGGCGCTTTATGAATGCATGTGCGACGATGAACCATCAAGTTACGCAGTAACAAGTCCCTAAATGCGGCGTTGCATCCTTACAGTCTTCGGCGAGGCTGTCATTTTCAGCGACGCATCTTACCTCGGGTGTACGCCGAAGGTTTCCTGATGCGTCGCAGGTCGCCAATTTCAGACGTAGCTGCCTCACAACCATCAGCGGCGTAAGAGGAAACAACATTGGGCGAAGTAAAAGCAGCCTCGCCGAATTCCAAAACAAAGTGCGACGCGTCTGTTTGGAACTGCGCTGAGGAAAGAGAGGCGTAACGCGGCGAAGAAAGCTTAAGAAGCGCCGCGGACACCTCAAGACTCACCGCGGCTACTAACTTTAAGCGTCGCACATGACACTAATTGATTACGTAATGTGCCAAAACCAACGTTCTACGCCACAACCTTCCAAGAAATGACTTCTCTTGATGCGTCGCTCTCAAATCGCCGTCGTGAGAACTAGCCATAACTCTTCTCAACTCTTGCCTCTCACAGACCTGAGAGACTCACGACTTTTGTCTCTAAACTCTGACAGACCTCAGAGCCTAACTCTTCTCACCTCGTGCCTCTCACAGACCTGAGAGACTCACTACTTCTGCCTCTAAAGTCCGACAGACCTCAGAGCCTCACTCTTCTCACCTCTTAACGCTCACAGACCTAAGAGATCCACTTCTTTTGCCTCTAAACTCTAACAGACCTCAGAGCCTAACTCTTCTAAACTCTTGCCTTTCACAGACCTGAGAGACTTGCTAACTCTTACCTGATCTAACTAATCGTTTGATCCTCGATTCGAACTTAATCTTTTGGTCAGTCACAAATTGATTATCATCGATTCTTACTTACTCCATCGGTCAGTCACAACTAACTCTCAGCCTACCTGCCTAACAATTTAATTTGCTTGTGTTGCATGTACGTAGCACTTGCGAACTGAGCCAACATGCCTGATATACTTGCCTAACTAACCTGCTTGTGTTGCCTGTACGTATCACTTGCGAACCAGCCAAAAACTTGCTTAACAAACTAACTTGCTTGTGTTGCCTATATGCAGCACTTGTGAACTGAGCCAACTTGCCTGATATACTTGCCTAACTAACTTGCTTGTGTTGCCTGTACGTAGCACTTGCAAACCAGCCAGAAACTTGCTTAACAAACTAACTTGCTCGTGTTGCCTGTACATAGCACTTGCGAACTGAGCCAATTTGCCTGACAAAATTGCCTGACTAAATTGCCTAAGTAACTTGCTTGTGTTGCCTGTATGCAGCACTTGCGAACTGAGCCAAATTGCATGAAAACTTGCCTAAATAACTTGCTTGTGTTGTTTGTACGTAGCACTTGGAACCAGCCAGAAACTTGCTTAACAAACTAACTTGCTTGTGTTGCCTGTACGTAGCACTTGCGAACTGAGCCAATTTGCCTGTTAACTTGCCCAAACTAACTTGCTTGTGTTGCCTGTATGTGGCACTTGCGGACCAGCCAGAAACTTGCTTAACAAACTAACTTGCTTGTGTTGCCTGTACGTAGCACTTGCGAACTGAGCCAACTTGCATGACAAACTTGCTTAACAAACTCGTTTGCTTGTGTTGTCTGTTCGTAACACCAGCCAACCAGCCAAAAACTCGCTTAACAAACTAACTTGCTTGTGTTGCCTGACAAACTTGCCTATTATATTAACTTGCTTGTACTGCCTGAACGTAGCACTTGTGGATTGAGCCAACTGTCCTGACAAGCTGCAGCTTCTTTGAATCTAATCTATTTGTCTGATAAAATAAGTTGCTTGTGTTGCCTATATGTAGCATTCGCACACAGTTGCCCGTGGATGTTGAATACTGACAGCTCAAGTATGTCACCACCAGTCAAACTGTACTCTGATGTGGTGCGCACTGGTTTAAAAGATTTGGAAATTCGTCATGGTTCAAGTCAAATGGTAGAACAAAAAGTCGGAACAACTACTGATCACAGATATATAACAAACCAAAGAAACAGATTTAATAAGTGTGCAAAAGCAGACACTCGACTTGGCTCGGAAAATCAGAGGGCATCCCGCCCACTGAAAGCTTGCATATGGAATGCTCAAAGCATACGGCAAAAAAAACAAGTGGTGAAGGATCTCAGAGATGAATTTGATCTTGATGTTTTTCTTTTCACTGAGACCTGGCTGAAAGCAGATGACAGAGTTGAAATTGGTGAACTGGAAAGAAATGGTGAATGTTTTTACTTGGGTTCATCTCGCGAGGGTAGACCTGGAGGTGGAGTAGGATGCATTGTAAAAACAGGCATTCGAGCAATGAAAAAGGAAAGCACGAAAACAAAGACTTTTGAGCACATGGAAATTCAGTTGCAATTAAATGAAAGAATTGTCACAATTCTTGTGGTATACAGGCCGGAACCCTCAAAGAAGAACAAATACAGTTTATCAGAATTTTTTAATGAATTCACAAACTTCTTATCCCACTACCAGACTTATCACAATGAAACTATAGTAGTCAGAGATTTCAACTTTCACGTGAATAAACCAGATGATACCAAAGTTATCCAATTTAACAACATTCTTGAAATATTTGACCTTGTTCAACATGTATCTTCACCAACACACAAAGATGGAAACACACTTGATTTGGTAATAACCAATAAAACAACAACTCTCAGAGACTGTGCTGTCAGTGACCTATTGTCGGACCATAACTGTATCCTTTTTAACATTGACATTAACAAGGGCAAGAATCCACAGAAAAAGATTGCCTTCCGAAAGACCCGCAGCATAAATATAGTCAAATTCAAGAAAGACATTGAACAGCATCTGTCACAAAAACTACAACACCATAATCGATCAGTCTACTTGAACAGACTTGTGTCACTCTACAAATCAACTGAAAAGATTTTTGACAGACACGCCCCTGTTAAGACTAAACTTGTTACAGTTCGCAAAACTAATTCATTCACAAATCGAGAAATAAAGCCTCTTAAAAAGGAAAAGAGAAAGGCAGAAAAATTATGGAGAAGAACTGGTTTAGGAAAAGACTGGAATATCTTCAAAGAAAAACGAAATTCTCTCAATGAAAAGCTTCATCAGCTTAAATCAGATGATCTCAGGTGTAAAATTCAAGCCACAAAGGGAAATTCTAAGGCGATGTTCAAAGTTCTAAATTCTCATCTCAACAGAAAACAAGATCTGCCTCTTCCACATCACACAAATGAAACAGAACTAGCAAATGATTTCAACAACTTCTTTGATGAAAATATCAAAATCATCAGATCCAAATTAGACTCAGGAACGAAGATCACAACTGATGCCTCTCAAACCAACCTTGGCCACAATTTACATCAGTTTTAAAGTCTATCGGAACAAGAAGTCAAGAAACTTATCACTGAAATGCCTGTCAATCACTGCCAAATTGATCCTATGCCAACATGGCTACTGCTTGAATGTGTTGATGAATTTCTGCCAGTCATAACCAAAATTGTTAATATGTCATTAACACTTGGAGAAATGCCCCTTGAACTGAAGCACGCACTTGTCAAACCACTCTTAAAGAAAGAAGGTCTTGAATTGATCAAAAAGAATTGTCGGCCAGTCTCTAACCTTTCTTTTCTGAGTAAAATCATTGAGAGTGCTGTAATCAAACAGTATGTTGATCATCTCACTCAGAACAATTTTGACGATGAAAAACAATCAGCTTACAAGCAATTTCATAGCACAGAAACCCTCTTAACAAAAGTCCATAATGATATCATGCTTTATCTGATCAATGGGGAGGTGACAATGCTAGTATTGTTGGACTTGTCTGCTGCATTCGATACAATTGATCATGGCATTTTGCTAGAAAGACTGCGTAACAGGTATGGTGTGCAAAGTGCAGCCTTAAGATGATTCAAATCTTATATTTCTGAAAGATCACAGTCTGTGATAATAAATGATAAAACGTCAAGCAAACTTCCGCTCAATTATTATTACGCTGATGATGAGCAACTTATCCTGTCATTTAAACCAACCTTTTTGGGTGAAGAACATGCAAAACAGAAAATGGAAAATTGTATTGCTGAAATTAGAAATTTCTTGCATGACAAATAGCTGTGCAATAATGGAGATAAAACTGAACTTCTTCTGATTTGAGCACCAAACCAACTGAAGAAACTGCAAATTTATGACATCTATCAATGTTGACAATGTAGAAATCAAAATTGCCAACCATGTCCGCAATTTTATTATTATTATGACATTTCTATAGCGCTACTTTCCACTCGAAGCTGAATGTTCAAGTGCGCTTTACAATGTGTATATTTACATTTACATTTCATATACATGTACAGTTTTACAATCATATATTATTTGTCCTGGACATTTATTCTTCATCACACCAGGTGGCAGCATCCTTCTTGTGTTCTCTTGGAGTCTTGTGTCCTTGGATCCAGGCATCCGGTCACTCCAGGTGGAGTCTGGTGGGAGTGCTCTTTGACAATAATATGACCATGGAGAAGCAGATCAACAGAATGTGTCATAACACATATTTCAATTTAAGAAACCTGTCGAAACTCCGAAAAATCCTGGACAAGGAAATAGTTAAAACTGCTGTCAATGCACTTGTTACTCCTCATTTGGACTATGGAAATTGGCTGTTGTATGGTACTGCTAGCCGTTTGTTAAATAAACTTCAGATTGCTCAAAACTCAGCAGTGCAATTAATTGAGAGGTTGGAAAATCACGAAAGTGTCTGCCCGAGTAGGAAGCAACTGCACTGGTTACCAATCACAACAAGAATTCAGTTCAAATTGATGACAACTACATGGCAGTGGCGGAGCTATGGGGGGGCCTGGGGGGGCCAGGGCCCCCCCAAATGGATAAGTGGCCCCCCCACCGGCCCCCCCATTTGAGATTTGAAAATTTTGAAAAAATTATTGGAGCAGCAACAGCCGCTGGAACATGTCGTTGTGGCCTTCGCTGGCACTCACTTATACCCAATTTTCTCTTGAATGATAGTTGCCCTTTGAAAAGTTCTGAGGCATTTGATAATTTGTGATTTCCTTATTCGAATATATTTAGCAATATCTGTACTGCAGACAAACCTTTTTGGGGTGAGGGACATTTGCCCGAATATCATGATCTAGATTTAATAATATTCCCAAAGAAATCTCTTTGAAACTATTGATTCTTAATTATGTTTATTTAATATCTCCCCGAATTGTTTTGCCTTTTTACCCGAATCTTAGTGTTTCCCAATCTTTTTTGGGGGAGGGTGACTACTCCCCCTTCCAGTATGCCTACATATCTAGAGATTCCATACATAGAATCTGTTTCATTATTTTTTGATAGGTCAAAACTGATTCTAGTGTAAGTATGAGATGTATGCTCATGTTTTTAATCAGTCACAAAAGATAAGATGGTAAATATTGCTAAGTCATTAGTAAAGAAGGCCTGTAACGCTGTGTCAATTTTTATCCATGTAATGCCGCAAAAATGTCGCAAAAATTCCGCGAAAGGTTGGCCCCCCTAGTTCAGACCCTGGCCCCCCCTTGGCCCCCCCACTCATGGATTTCTGGCTACGCCACTGCTACATGGAAGGCAATGAACAATCAGGCACCACAATACATCCAAGAACTTGTTCAAGTCAAATCTCAACAAGAACATAACCTGAGAAGCAACCACAAACTGCTGTTAGCAGAACCTGCTCCATGCAACAAAAATAAGTTTGAAGATCGAGCATTTTCCTATGCAGCACCAAAGCTCTGGAACACTTTGCCTGAAAAAGTGAGAACTGCATAAACATTAGAAAGTTTCAAGAAGAATCTGAAGACTCATTTGTTCCAGAATTCCTACAATTGATTTGATCTGAAAAAGCGCTGATGAGCAGTGTACTGAAATTGGCGCTATATAAATCCATATTATTATTATTAGACATAGACATAGATTTATTGGTCACGAAAATACATAAAATTTGTTTGAGATGGCATACCAGATGGTTAATGAAGTGAACACAAAAATACATTAAATTTAAAGAGTCTATGATGAAGAATTCAAGAGTCTAAGTGAGACAGGCACAAATGACAGCCTGTAACGTTCTGTCCTAGCTTTTGCTATTCGGTATCTTCTACCACTTGGTAGCAAAGCGTATTCATTATGGAGGGGATGGTCTTCCTCATTAATGATCTTTCTTGCTTGTTTTATGGCTTTACGATTGTAGTCAACCATATTGTCTATAAGGTCAAAACCTTTTCCGATAAGTCTCTGGCATATTTTCCTGGGCTTGTCTAATTATTATTATTATTATAATGTCCACAAACTGGTTGCTTTCATAACAAAACAGAAACACATGCAACGTGTAACTGTAAGGCATCAGGGAGCCTTTGAAGCCTTCTTTGACAAGATTGAAACACTTCTTTGCTGCCTTAAGATAAACTCTTCAGTCCCAAAATAATACAATGCTGGAGGCACGCAGATGATAACTTGTAAGCATGTTGGTTGGCTATGACGTCACATCTTGGGAGAAAACGGGGCTTCAACTAAGTGCAACTTCGCCATTTCTTTAAAATAAGTTGCCCTGCTGCCCTCATAGGCATATTTCGCAAGGGGTCGGGGGGTGGGGGGGGTTGCAGCCCTCCCCTGGGATCAGGGCAAATGGCATATATCAGACATCAGTGCAAATCCTGACCAATCCTGGCAGATCCACTGCCCTGGTCACATCCGTGCCATGTTAAAATTTCAGACCAAGATAGCGACAGCCCCCCCCCCCCACGAAACATCAGTCCAGTACGCCTATGGCTGCCCTGAGGAAAAATATGGGCAGGCAATAAGAATACTAGAACGAATACAAAGCAATGCATGTAACAATATTTAATTATAGGTTGCACGTAACAATATTTAATTATAGGTTGAATGAAAATCCTCAAAAGGATCTTCTTGAGATGAAGGAAAATGCAGGAATATGAAGATAATATGAGAACATTCCTTGCAGCAAAGTTAAGTATATACATTTTATCCATAAAAGTCTGTGCTAATTTTTAGCGAGTGCAGCATTAGTATAAATTGACATTTAAGAAAGATATCTGATTCAGATTCTTTGAAATAAAGTAACCGTAATTGGATCCTACCATGAAATATCAACTTGCCCCCTTGAATTTTAGGAGCAGGGTATGTCATATTTCAATTACATTAATCCCTTCGGTATTTAGGCTTAAGACATTCTGTTCTCAAAACCTTGTATCAGTATCTCACTTTTCATTTTCCGTTGTTTCTTAATTTGTATTTTGACAATTGCATTTCAAACCAAAATTATCCTCGAAATTGGTGTTGAGGTAAATAATGACATTCCCAGCATTCATAGCTTTTTGAGGTCTCGAGGTCAAATTTTGATTGCCTGGGTCTCGGTTTAGAATGCCAAATCCTCATCCTTGAACTTGATCTCAGGGGGCCTTTGGCCAGTGATGGAGGTCTCGGAACTGATCTCATCCTCTTGGACACATTTTGATGCCTCAATGTAGGTTTTGGACGATGGACTTGCCGTCCTCGACTACAACACTGAATCAGAGCGTACGAGATTAATGCCTCTTTTAGAAGGTATTTCTTTTCCTGAATATGTTGGAAATATTAACTCCCTTGAGTAATCGGAATGCTGCTGCAACATCCACTTCTGTCAGAGTAACTGACAACATAAATAATAAATACAAGAGTAATTGGTGTTTTGGACACTAGTGGGATTGGAAGTATAGCATCCAATTTCCTTGACAGACAGCAAAGTATTACAGGATTGTCAGGCAATTCCCATGGCATATATTGTATATCAGGTATGTTATTGCATTTCAGAATTCCATTATTGATTGTTTCCATATAATATGCCATTTTGCTTCAAATTGTATCAGATTTTGTCTCTCAGACATTGCTAAATACAACAAATATGATGCAGCTTGTATGAAGTTTCTGCAGTCTTCAACAGTATGGTGTCTACTGAGTCTTGTTTTATCTATATACCTGGTACCAGTGATCACTGCCTGCTGCAGTCAATTTGTGCCCTCTGTCACTTTTTCTAAGGCCAAAAACAGACTTTTTCATATGCGGTGTCATGTTTGGTACAACAGAATAAAAATGGCGGCCATACCTGAAAATCAAAGATGGCGATCAGACTTTTTTCTGAGGGCATCAGCAACCATGCCTTTTTATGTATGAGTAAACTTACCATTCTATAATACATATGGCAGAAGGCTTCCGTCATGATGACAATTCCATCGTGTGCTAGTTATCCATACTTCTATTGTCACCTCTCAGTGTATGATATTAATTTCAGTGATTCGTTTGCTTCGTATCAGAGCATTTCTTGTGGATTTTCTACTGGGCGACGGCTAGAGCAGTCTGTTGAAAAAATATTCTTAGCACCGTCATTAGGTGATTGCTAATTTAGGATTTGGGCCAATTTCTGCCCAAAAGAGTTTCACAAATGTCGAAAGATGATATAAACAAAAATATGTTGTAAAATGTTTTGAAGCACCCAAACGCTTCAATTTCACGACTAAATACACTATCAATGAGAGTCTCTGGAAAACAATGGTCTCCCAGTGACACCAATTTAGCAATGACTGGGACACCAAATCTGCGCACTGTGGTAAAAAATGCACTGCAGCTTCATGCACTGCACTTTTAAAATCAATTCTCTGGATGATGAATTGATCACATGTATTTACCGACAGAATTTTTTATGATTTCTCAGATTTCATTTTTCATAATTCTATATTCACCTTAGGATATTTTCCCAGCTGCTATTAAAAAGGTGGTATACTTCTTAAATCATCATGGTGCAACATTCATGAATTTAATTTCATTTCTGTATACGTATATAACAAAACAGATAATAAATTAGATCTCAATTATTTCTCAACCTGCGCTGCAGAAATTCTGTGATGCAGAATGGATTAAGATCACTGCTGATGTAGTCTGAGTAGTACTTTCGACATATTGTAGTGAAATCTTGTAAGCTGTTCTTGATCCTAAGCGGGGAAATATGTGATAGTAAAGGACGGTATGTAAACTTTTGAAACTGTCATAAAATTCAATTTAGTGATAATATCATTGAATCTCATTTTTATTGAATTTTAATGGTTCAGAAGTGTTTAGCCACATGCAGTGCACTGTATTGCATGTATAATTTGCCTATTGTTGTTTAAATTGCCCTGGAAATAGAGAAATTGGTCATTTTGCAGAGGGGTATGTAAACTTTCGGGCAGAACTGTATGTAAAATAACTTTGAAGCTCTGGTGTCAGATTGACATGGGCCATTCTGCGGTCATGAAACGGTCTCTTCTGGGGGTGCAGTCTCTTGTTGGGTGCAAACTGCGCTAAAAACAATACTTAGTGCTGGAAGAAGACAGTCATATAAGGCAAATCGGTCTTACAACAGGGGGTCTTACAACGCAGGTACCACTGTTTTACCAATGAAGTCTGTGAATATGAGATCAAGATATTCTCACAGTATCAATGCCATTCATACAAACAAAAGAACAGGGGGAACTCTCAGTCAAATTACTGAAGAACAATATTGAAAAGAACTTAGTGCATGATAGTAGATTTGATTGTAGTATAGGCCTGGCATCAAGGTGGTACTGTTTACAGAATCACCACCTTTACTCTTGGACACAAATAAAATAACTGCATAATCGTTTATATCTTGAAAATCTTCACTGCATATATTGAGTGAAATTTCAAAGGTTTTTCGCTTTTAGTGTGGAAAGTTAGTGAATTTGGCAAAATACTTTTTCTATAAGTTTTAAACACAATGTATCACATATCCTGTATGAGTTAGGAACCTGAAACTACTAGACATTATGACAAAGTTTATAACCTATAATGTGGGCCTGAACTGGTCATATACTGTAAATGCTAAAATTGTGTTATACCTGAAATTTAAGAAAGGTTTCTCCCCTATGAACATACGTTTGGTTCTTCCCACCGGATTTTAACACAATTATACCAGTGTTTTGGCATTTGCTCACATAAATGCAGAGACATTCATGAAAAAACACAATCTTTTAAGAGAGTTCTGGTAATAGCTAGCTTTGAAATAGAAACCCAAATGACTGACAAAGGATGTTTTATTTGCAGCAGTTCCATGTTATACATGTAACTTATACATGTATTGTCTGACGACATCAGATTCCAGTCATGCAAACATCTCATTTACTGGCATTCCATTTTTACAGAGAGTAAACACAGATGTTGTCATTTGCCTTTATCCGCAGATATGCGTAAGAACAATGTATCTTCTATATATTTTTAATAACGAAAATACTTTACTTCCACACTGGACGCTCTTAGATAGACCAAAAAAAATCATTTAAAAAAAGCAGGAATATACCAGATAAA
Organism: Platynereis dumerilii; assembly: GCA_026936325.1. Lineage (NCBI taxonomy): Eukaryota > Metazoa > Annelida > Polychaeta > Phyllodocida > Nereididae > Platynereis > Platynereis dumerilii. The sequence continues at coordinate 16,913,572 of JAPTHN010000008.1, read as the reverse complement.
AAGCATTGGAAGTATTATGGTGTAACTAATTTCAAGTAATATCTAATAATATGACAAGGCAATGCTTTTAAAGCAAAAATCATGTTTAACACACATTTAAAGATATCTTCACAAAATTTAAAAGAGCATTTTGGACCGCCAAGCTGTAGAGAACAGGATGGGTTTTTTTGTCCCTCCATCCCTTGGCTATTTAACTTTCGAATTCCCTTTCCCTTCGCCATTTTAGTATTAGTACTTTTAAATTCCTTTCCCTCTGCTCTGAAAGGGGTTTTATGTCCCTCTATCCCTTGGCTGTTCTATTTCTAATTTCTCTGTCCCTTGGCCATTTTACTTTTGAATTCCCTGTCCTACATATCTCCTCAGTCCTCACCCAAGTCTCCATTTTTTTTCTGTGATCAAGACAGTTTTCCCTGACTTGTTGGCTTACTCATAAGCTTTATCATAAACGTTTGTTGTGTTGTTTATGCATACTACAATGGAAAATTTCTTACACTTGTGTGAAAGAAAAAAAAACAAACCTGTATTCTGTAATGACAAATGACAGTACTCATTGCTCCTTTGTGCAACTTCGGTTATTTTTGAAGGTTGAAAGAAGTTGTTTGGTAACATATTGGCCTGCCTATACTTTCAGCTGCACAACAATAGAACTAGTATGCTTGATTAATTGCATCCAACATTTTTTGGCATAGGCCTACTGACTTTTTTATCCCAATTTCAACTTGCCCCTGGCAGTTAGTTGCTCAGAGTTACAGATTTATAGACACTTGTAGACTTACTTGATTAAGAAGTGCATCAAATCAATCTATGAAAAAAAACCAGTAAAATAAAAATTATCAACTCAATCATCCCTTTCTATTAATTATTAAATATTTACATTGTTTGTCAGTGCTAGAGACCAACACAGAATATCCTCGGAAACAGGTAAGGGACCAGATGCTTGACTGTCTGATAATTAGAATGCTGGACTGTTAGACTTCCAGACTACCAGGCAGCTAGACTACTGGACTGCTACATTGTGAAACACCTTGACTACAGGGCCACTATACTGCAAGACATTGACCTTCATGTTTTAATTTTGTTTTTCCTAGTTCTGTCGTTGCTGTTGTTGTTGTTGTTTTTTTTATTGGACTATCATCTCTCCAAATCCTGTAAGCATGGATGATAAAAGGGCATCTGCCTTTCTTCTGCTAACAGGTTTATGCTATCAAAGAAATCATACTTCTTAAACATGTAAGAAACCTTGTTATCTAGATGATCAAGCGTCAAGAAAAATTTGAATTAAAAAGACATGCTATGATATTTAATCTTATTTTGGTGAATTAAATTCAGCAAAGTTTGCAGTCACTGTAGGATTAACAAATAGAGCTGTAATTGTGATAATCATCATCAAGGCAGATCTCATTAATCATGTATCTCTCTGTCTGTTTCAATATATCCTGTTTTATCATTTAATGTTTCATCATTTGAGCTGTTAGTTTATGTTTTATAAAGTCTTATTGCATCAGCACAGTTCCTTGTATTATTAGAGGCTTATTATTGGAAGAAATAACACAGCCAATGTCTATTAAAACTCGAATTGTGGCCGAAATGCTATTGAGGCCCTGACCAGTTTTTCCGTTGTTACAGTTCTAAGTGTTTGTCAACAAATGAGAGATGGTCTATAACAACCCATAATAGTGTGAAATTAGTCAGATAACCATTCAATAGGTGCATTGCCAATTGCAGTTCTGCTATTTGGACAAACTTGAGCAAAATTGGTTAGAAATAATATCGCATTGAAAAACTTTGATAGGGACAAAGCCATTTTTATAGGCACCTACAAAGTAAAAATTTTCATCACATTAGCTTCTGCCTTATTCAGAGCTGAATGCTTTGTTCTAGGAGGATGTTGAAGATCATTTACATCCGCTAATGGCATTGCAAATATGAAGAAAAATATATCTGATCTTTTGTCATTCCGATGGCACCAGACAAATATATATGGAAACCCTTGAACTTTCTGTTCGCGTTCTGATGCGATCTGATAATTGTATAGAAACCCTTTCCCTCTCACAAGCATTATTATAGTTCCTCCATGGCCTAATGGTTAAGAGTGCTTGTTTGCGCAACCACTGGCTCTGAGGGCGTGGGTTCGAATCCCACCCCGGAACTCAATTTAGTCCGAGCCCATGGGACATTAAATGGAGGCGGGTTGTATCCAGTGTTCTGTGCTGGGGCAACTGAAAGACCCTGCGCATCCCTGAATTAATAGGGTATGTGCCAGACTCCCAGTCTTCTCATCAATCATCATCATACGGCAATCACCAACACAGGAGGGTGCTACGGCATGGGAACCTCGGGCAATGTTCCTGTATCCTCTGCCCATGGGCGCTGCTCTGTGGCTGCCCTGAGCTGTATTCAGTGGAAGGCTCACCACAAATGTCCCCACACCAGGGGACCAATAAGATATACAAATACAAACAAATACAACAAAGACTATGTGCCATGTGCATAATAGATGGGGAAAAGGAACAAAGCCACATGCCTACCTCCTCTATTACCTGCTTCTTTTTTGTGAATGATGGTAGGCTTGTTATGTATGATGAGACCTAAATAAATAATGCATATCATGGCAGGATTCAGTTTTGAGATTGCAATTTCAACTAACTGAAAATTTTGGGTTAGGTTGTTCTTTCTTTCAAAATCAACTTTTAGCAAAGCGAACAATAAAACATGAGCACCATGGCATTAAAGATATTCGTTGTACCTTGAAAGGGGCACACCTTTATTTTATAAACATTCAAGAAACCTGGAACCTGCCTCCCCCCCTGCTCCGTATTTGAATGATCAGCAATTAAGGCATTACAATTGTGGAGAGAAATTAGGGCAGATTTCACGAAAAGTGGTCTCAGAGGGTACCTTAAACTTTCCAACCCTTTTGTTATCCCTCTGTTGCTTCCTGAAGCAAGTAAACCTATTACTGAGTACATCTGTGAGCTTAAGAATAAATATCAATAAAATAATCCATAATTATGTAGCTTTTTGCTCTTAGAAATATATTTTTCTGTCCCTCATTAGGACAATTTTGGACGACCAAACTTACTGGTCATTAGACATGCTTGCTTTGGCACTCTCTAGAATCTGCTAAAACCAATTCAGCAAAATGTAATGATATGCGATTGATAAAAAACATTTTGAAAATTATTTTGGAACCATTTGTAATTGTGTTGGTCATTGTAAACTTGGAAAAAAAAAGAGAAATAAAAAAAGACTGCTAATGTAACTCGATTCCGTCATAGGACACTGAGGTTACATTAGCAACTTTTACATGGGGATTTTTCTGTGTTCTTGCTACTTATGCAAATTTTGAACGTGAAATTCTAAAAAAAATATTGAAAAACAAGTATTATTTGCCTATATACATTACCAAAAACATAAAAGACTGGGTGTGGTAGCTGCTTTTTTAATGCTAATGTAACCACAATTTCGCATCTGTCCATTTCATAGTGTTACATTAGCAGAAAAAGATTTAGATTTCAGCTTTTTTTTGTCCTGCCAGCTATCCTCAGAAAAAGCGCCCTGAGAAAATCTGAGCAGCTACAAATCAATTATGTCTGGCCTTATCAGTATTGTGCTAATGTAACTTGTGGTAAGGACAATTGCTGCTTTTCGGTTAATCTGCGCTAGACAAAGTGAACACCTGCCGACATACTTCACCATTGCGATGTTACTATTGCAATGGCCTTTGTCATAAGTAAGGTTTTTCAACAGGAAAATCCACAGCAGTGACACCACCAACAATAGGTAGGAGGCCATGAGGAGTCAGTGTTGTTGTTTTGATATTACCTGTTCCTGGCCCGCTGTGGTTCTGTTTTGTTGGTTCCTGATGTTTGAGATGAGGCAAAGAGATTAAATGTATTTCCAATTCATCCAAATTGGGCAATTTCCAGATTGAATGGATGTCTTAAGAACTGGTTCTAAGTGCCCTGCATTTATGCATTGTGGTAGGGCAGGAGAAGTACGTAGCAATAAAGCAAAGGATGATTGAAACTGCTGTTCAACACTGGTCGACTTACTTCAGTCACAGCCAGAATTGGGCTAGCGACCAAGTGGCAAGAGTTGTAGATCATGACCAAGTGTGTCAACCTTCATCCAGCTTGAAAACTAAAAACTTTTTTAATGCAGTTTAGCAGAATTTAGTGTTAAGTTCCATGTTGCTTGTGAGTGCTCATTCACATGAACCACTCATTGAACATTCAAACTTTATCTCTTTCTTTAATTCTAATACTGACAATATGATAGATGTAGCCTTCGTTAAACATTAAGAACCATTTTTGTAAAACTTTAACATTAGAATTAATTTACATTCTTTCACAAAATCAGTCACCAGAGGAAACCAGGATTTTAATCTGGAGGCCAGATGCATGTAATCAAAAAACAAAGAAAAGCCCTCTTTTGGTTCTAAGGACCACGCAGAAAAGGAAAGAAAAAAGATGGTGGTACCTGTTAAAAGCAAGTGACTTCAGCACTTCTTGCTTAGCAACAGTTTGGCAAGCAAAAATGGGAACCTCTCAGCATTTGTGGGATTTCTGGAAGAAAGCTAATCGGTGGCAGCTTCACATTAATGTCCATTGAAAAGCATATCGTAGTGGGGATTTTTATTTGGTCTTTCATAAGGATGGGAATGAGTGTCAGTTCCAATATTATGAAACACTGGCTGTGGCAATACATGTATATAACGTTTGTATCTTAGTCCATGGTACAGTTCCATCATTCACAATAAAATTTAAATTCTGATTCAGCTTAAATGATTGAGCATGTTGAGTGAGGTGATTGCACAATTTCTTTGAGCAAACATAGCTTGTTATTGTTTAAGTAATAACAATGGTCAGATTACCACAACTTAAAATTAACAAGGTGTGTCAGCTCATTGTACAACCTTCTCACTCAATGATTTTAGCTGACTCAAGATTTCAAATTTTACTGCATCTATTGTAGGCCTACACAACTTACAAAAAAATATTGAAAACAATGCTCTCAACAACATGCAGGGCTGACTCACTATAGAATTAGTTTTCATGGAAAAAGCAGTGCCTATTTTGCTTGACCTGCTATTATAGTATTTGAGGTGCACAAGACGTATTGAGTAAATGAGGGAAGTGTAGAACTGGAGCCAAGCCAAGAGGCACAAATGGCATTCAATGAATGCGCCAAGAGATTAATTGGCTTGACCAGCAGAGGACAAGGACCTAATGTCAGTGACCTAGGGGCATTGAAGCATGTTGGTGCCAATGAGATTGACTTTGATAATGGGAAAATGAATCTTTTTAAAAGATCACCTGGGAATTTAGCCGATATACTAACAGATCAAAGTACCCTGCATCTTTCCTCATATCAAACTTTACATTGCAAAGGAAGTCTGAAAGATGAAGCTTCATTAAAAAGATATTGCCACATCTTTTTACAGTCATTATAATCATCATATGTGCCCATAGTAGATAAAAGACGATCATTAATAAGTAGCTGTTGAGTTGCCAATACATCATCATCATTCACAGTGGTGGAACCAGGGGGGGGGGGGGTTCTACAAAACTTTATAATTAGCAAGAAGAGAAACATCTTAAAGCCAAGAGGCTCGACTTGCAATCAATGGAGAATTTAGTGGGGACTAATTGGCTCAGACAAGCTTAATGGGTGTGACCCTGTGGCATTGAAGCATTGGGGGAGATTGGCTTTGAAAATGGGAACCTTCACTCTCCTGATGTTATGCACATTCTCTTCATCGCTAATGCTGCAGTTTTGTTTCTCTTCTTTCGGCGATTTTGGGAACTCGAGCAGAGAGGCTCAACTGGCAATCAACGGAGAATTTGGTGAAGAGACTAATTGATTTAGACAAGGAGCGGTCAAGACAGGGAGATTGGCTTTGATAATTGGAAACCTTTTCCACTCTGTCCTTCAACTTCTGTTCTTTTCACTCCTTACTCAGCAACTTAGTCATAAGAGCCACAAAAATTGTATAATGTATATCCTTGTACAAGTTTGAAAATGCACTTATTTCATCGAAAAATAATTTTGAAAACTGCTTAAACACTCCAGTGACAGGCTTCCAATGTCAATATCACTTTGTGTGTAACATGTATGAAGAGCTTACACATAAAGTGTTTATTTATGCTTCCTTTAGGTTTTCCAGCAGTCTCAAGGCATTCTCCGCTATAGTGAATTATGTTAAGGTCTGCTCCTCTCTGTGTTTTATCCCTTAGAGGTGATACCATGCAAGGATCAGAGGGACACTGATTATTCCAAAATAATAGCCCTGGGAGCTCAGTAGCTGTTGTTAATATTATTATGACTTCCTTGTGTAAGACATAATGTTAAACACATTTTTCAATGTATAGAAGGAATGCATGCATCCATTGGTCTTCATAGATCAGCATCCTATGGATAAATGTCTGTGTCAATGAGTCTTCTGTGTACTCCTAAGCATTAAACCATGGATCACAGTATGACCTGCATCATAAGAACCCCTGTTGTGAAACCAACTTGACTTATGTCACCACCTTCCTCTCACATTTAAGTAGTATTTTAATGCATTGCACACTGGCCACCTTGAGAGACCGCACCGCAGAGCGACTACTTCATGACTGTGGAAGGTGTGGTCTTATTTAACGTAGGGACCACTGTACTCCATTATATCATTTCCAGTTTTATTCAACAGCAAATCCTGGAGACTTGACTGACTATCAATGGCTCAGGTGGCTTCTCCCTTTTTTCAAAAGTCATATCATAAGGTCCTCTAGCAAATGGATAGGATCATCTAGATCATGACCTTACCCGAATTTTCTGAACTTTTGTAGGAAATGGGATCATTTACAAAGTATCCAGCCCTACCCTAAAATGTATAGACAGCTCTCTGAATGAGTAACTGCTACTTATGAGTTGTCTTATGATGACGGATCCTATAGATACATAATTGAGATTTATGTAGTCCGTATTTTAAAAACGCTAAAGTAGGCCAATTAGAAGAAGAGGATGACATGACAACAAAGCAAATGATGATTAATTTGGAACTGTTGTCCAAGGCAGGTGCGGCTTATTTGGACAGACTGAGAGGTGGAATCTCACCAGGGACGCCCAGAGCATAATCAACTGAGCTGCTGCAACTCTGTTCTCCTCATAAAACATTGCAGGGAAATTCTAACTGGTCACGGTATGTCAAGAGTAAAGGATAATGCTGTTGTCTACCATTAGGCACCTAATTAGTTGTTCCACAAATAGAATACAATGTCCTGAAATAGTAGAGCAAACACAAAATAAACTTTTTTAAAAAGTCTATAGTTTTTTTTTTCAAATGTCAGATACCTTGTCAGTGCTGTGGTTGTTATTTATATGACTGCGGTAGGAAGGTAAATGTTGCCATAAACATCCATGTTTGTGAGAAAGAGATGCACTTGTATGTTTTCATCTGTCAGACTCTGCAGCAAGAAAGTCCTGCTTCGAAAAGGCATCATACTTTGTATATGACAAGCTGTAGATCTTAGATTTTATTCCAGTCTGTGTACATATATAGTATACATTGCATTCTGAATTAGGTGGAATGAAGGATTCGTAGGAAATACTTGACAAAGTATATCAGACTTAAGACAGAGAAACTTCAAAGGCTTTCTTAATTAGAGGGTCCTTGGTTGTCCAGAACAAGGAGACTTTGGGAGAGTCCTTTCTTGGAAGTGCTGAAAGTGATTATTCGTGGGTAAGAGCTTCGGGGAAGGAGACAACAGCCATCTCCTCTCTTATTAATGGAAATAAACCTTGCCTATCACTTACACTTGCACCTCCCAGACCCTAAAGTATTATCAACAAGCTGTAGACTGCGATTTGATTGTGGGATGATTCACGCAGAAGATGCAGTAAAATTATTAACCTTTTTAATAAAAATAATTCTATAATAAAATTTTACTTTGGCTCGTCTTGTCTTGAATGTTCCATTCTTCAAATGTTAAATCTGTTTCCATAAAGCCTTGACAACAGTAATTTACTGTTGGCTCTAGTGGCTGCTATATATTGCCGGCAAAATTGCAATTAAGTTTGTGAAATCAGGGGAAAAAGGCTGAATTATTGTTTATGATAATGAGGATCTTAATAAAAGTCATTGTAATGTGTGTACCCAGCTGGTTCAGTGGTTAAGTAGTGACTTTATCAGCATTATAAAATTGCACAAATACTGAATAATCTGATTTATAGGTGAATAACGACTCGTTGCCTGTCCCATTGGCAATTTCATCACGCAGTAATTGGACATGTGCGCAAAAGCTGAGTTATTACTGAGGGGAGAAGTTATTTGGCCAGACACAAGGTACAGTTTACAATTTATCCTTGTTCATAGTTATTGTGTGATACCATTATGCAAGACGGAGTTTTGCATTATTGTTGAATTATTTATTGCACTCCCGGGCAATAGGATTCTGTAAACAAGAAAGACCACATAGCGTGTCTATTCAAGATGGCTGTCTAAAAAAGGAAAAAATGCATTTACTTGGCACTATGCATTGTGTATACAGCAGTATGATGGTTTTGGCTGATTATGAGGCTGTGATCACTGAAAGAAGAGAGAGGAGATAGGAGAGAGGAGAGATGGGAGAGGAGAGAGGGATTATTGATAGTGCAACCTGTGAAGAAAAGTTATTGCGGCTTTTGATGTTTGATTCCTATGGTGATAGGCACGACTGGTTACACTTGGTCTACACACGTGAGGCTTGGACATAGAAACAAAGAACCTCAATTCTGACAGTAATTTCACTCAGCAAATCTTATTGTTGGGATTAGGCACACACCAAATTCTTTGTCAAAATAATCGAGATGAGTTATGCACGATAGGGTGCATCAGTTGCCCCAACATCTAAGGGGAAACCTCGTTTGTTGCAGGAATGTTCCTTCTATACTAGAAACACATTATGTAGTTTCAGAAAAATTGGACGACATTTAGGGGTGGCACACTTACATTGAAGTTTCTAGGATTTTTGTAATTTCTGCCATTTCATTGGTTCCTTGGTTTGTTATATTTCCTTGGTTATTAATCCAAGAACATTAAAAACGATATCATGTTGCAGCTCTGATCATGAGCCTCAATATGAATACCAACATGATGGGTATATGATTAAGAGAACTATTTCATGGTCACTCGCAATTTCGCAAGTTCAGGCATGTGCTGATGCAAACATAATAAATTATATGAGCGCAGCTCATGGCTGCCGAAGGCAGCCATGAGCGAAGCTCAATTAGCACAAGGACAGCTCATTTTGCGTGGTGCTCCTGTCTGCAGTGACTGCCTGAACAGGAAGTGCCTGTAGTTGCCATAAAAGTGGAGCTAGTAGTTTAGTCAGAGTTTAGTTTGGTAAATGATTAAAATGACTTCCAAAATAGCTTTAAAATTTCAGTCTTGTTGTATAACAACCTCCAATGACATATTTCAGGGATTTAAATCAACATGTGTATCAACATTGGAAATAATTATTTCCATACCCATAATTGTAAGAAGTGACTGAAAATTAATTCAACAAAAAAAGTTAATGACTTAAATGACTCACCAAGTAAGAAATCATAACAACACTTAAGGTTACATAATCTTCATTAACTATCAACAAATTATGTAACAGTTAACTGTCTAATAGTAAACATTCACCTCTGAATAGCCAAGGTTTTATTGATCTCAGTTATGTAACATCAACAATTTAACATAATAGATCCAAATTTACAGATCCAAATTTAACACAGATTTGCATTACACAGCTGTCAGTGCAATCTGTCTATCTGTCTATCTGTCTATCTATCTATCTATCTATCTATCTATCTATCTATCTATCTATCTATCTATCTATCTATCTGTCTAATCTTATCTATAGATCTGATCTTATCTATCTATTCTATCTATCTAGCTCTATCTGCCAATTTGCCCAGTCCTTCTATCTATCCATCTATCTAACCATGTATCTATCCATATATCTGTCTATATATCTATATATCTATTCTTATCTGTAGATCTAATCTAATCTATCTATCCTATCTATAGATCTGCCCATTTGCCCAGTCCTTTAAAAAGATAAATTGGCCTTCAGCATGGAAAGATGAAGATAATGCAGTAGTTCTATGACAATGCTGCGCAAATTTCATGGCAGTGCCATTTACATATTACAACGAGGTTCCTAAATCTTTGTGGGTTTGTTACCAACTAAAAGACACATACATTTATGCAACAAACATTTGTTTTTTTGCTTTTGCAATTATTCTATATTTTTTATGTGGTTGTATTGGAGCATATACAGTCGAACATGTACGACTGAAAAAGAAAATCACTGATATAATATAATATAGATTAGTTGTGTCCAATCTCTGATATCAAAAGAGACACTAGAGGCCTATGCAAATGTACCTGCGTGGTGTTTGAAACAGGGGCTCAATGGACAGACTAACCAGTAAGTTTGCAATAAGTAAAAAGGATTGATTCAATCAAACTTTAGTGGGTGAGGAGCCTGGCGGTGTCATACTTAAAAGCCATTTAGTTGGCTTGTAAGACTGCGACAGCTTGGTTTTTTTCAACTGACTTTGAAATTGAGTATATTACATTGAAGAATCTATATCTACATATATATAACTGCTAAGATTCTCTCAGCCTTAGCAGTCAGTCATTTACATGTATGCACCTGAAGACGAATCAGTACTTTTGACTTTGACTGTAACTTGGAAAAGTTTTTTGGTCGTGTTTCACAACTGAGTAATATGGACAGGGGAGATGCTGGACTGGTGATTCAATTAAACTGCCTCAGGTTTGACTACCAACTTATAAATAAAGATGAAAAGACTTCTTGTCCAGAATGATTCCTCTTTATCTATTCGAAATGGCTAGTAAATGAACATTGATTTTATAAAAGTTATGAAAACATAACATATAAAAATAAGCTTATATGATTGAAATCTAGGTACAGAACTCTTAAAACACCAAATGTGACCTGGTAAAGGACAATCTTTCTCTATCAGTTATTTGGATGTTTAGATTAGTAAAACTGAATGGAAAATTTAATTGATCTGAAATAGTTTAGGCTCTATCACAAATCCCATGCCCACATCACTGTGAATGAGTGTCCTCGATTGGACCATTTCGAAGGAATTGAGCCATTTGCCTATAGACAAAGGTTTAACCTCAGTATTACAGCACAATACATTGTAACTTAATTTTTGATTGTTCAGTACATTCCAATTTTATTTTCCATCAAATAGGAGTTTGGCACACGGAGCCTCTGAAGTTAGCAACAATATTTGATTCTTGGGCCCAATTTTCAAAATGCAACATAGTGTGTAAACTTAAATGTTATGGATAAAAAATATACACTTGGCTGAGACGCCCTTTAATGGACTTTGTATTTGAATATCCCACTTGACATAATTATTATTATAATGGTAATGGCATTACATCAATTTCTCGTTTATTTTTAGGTGCACAACATTTGTTAATGTCGGAATTAGATTTTATTGTAATTTGTGTATCATTGCAAGATAAATGAAATGGATGTTTTAATTGGGGATATAGCTTTCTGGTACTCAAATTAAAGCTCTCTTTCTCCTCTACATCATGGCGCCTGTCGTGTTGTTCTAGATCAAATACAAAGTGAATTATTGCATACCGCAGATTCACAAATATACATTTTTCATCAAAATCAGGACAAACTTGTGGGCATGCGTGCCACCCCTAGGCATAATCCGATTGTTCTGAAACTTTACAAGACATGTTTTTTTGGCAAAAGGAACAATATTGGAGAAGGAAAAGGTAATCAAGCAACTTTCTAATTTTTAGGGGGCAACTGATGCACCCTAATGCACGACCTTGTGATAGCTTAATTAACTTCAATTCTGCTAACTCGTGGTGGAAGGAATTTCATCATTCTTAGAGAAATGTGGCCATCTAGGCTGATGCAGAATATTCAGATAACTTGGACTGCAGTTGTTTTTAAATTACGATGAGAATGGAAAATGTTAAATCCGATAATTTCCATAAAGGCGTGAATTGAAGTATTTTTATTCTATATCCAAGATACATGAAGTATTACATGCACTTTTTTCAAGGTGAGTATAATTTCAGCAGCCAATCTGTGCTCATTGTGCTTGTCACCTTTTCATTTTTATAATGTCATATGACATCCCTCAGGCTGATGATTCACATGGCAGGCTGATGCCAGTGCTGGCATATATACCTTAACAAACCAATATTGTCAATAAATAAATAAATAAACAAAAGCCTATCTGCATGCATAAAATAACAGTCACAAATTTTTAAAATGATGGCTCGACAGGCTCGTTACAATGGAAGATTTGGTGAATAAAATATATGGAATGTGGAATTATGGACAAGTCAAAAAATTATATTAATAAGCAGGATTAACTTATTTACAAAAAGAGAAAAAAATAAAAATAAAGGCATAAGCTGCCCAAGCACATATGATTGTCAACAATTTATATGTAAAACCCTGTTATTACAAAGTGATGTGAAACTGCTCTTATCATGTACCATTATCATTATCCAATATTCCGTACACGGAGAAATGCATAAGTATTCTGAGAAACACATTTGGTCACAAACCCACATATTTGATATAATTTCAACCTATGGTATAAGTGAAATAACAATGCTTACCACTTTCATTTGGATCCCCAAACATCTAAAGCGTTATCAATATGCTAGACTGCAAAATTTGACTTTTAAAAGTATCATTCATGCAGAAGACATAGACTATCACATAGTAATTTTGTTTAAGCATGAAACAAAAATACCGTTTTAATATTACTTTTGCTGACCTTGACATCTCAGTACATCAACAGGCCAATCATTATCTGGCAACTCCTTGGTAACTGTTGGCTGTATCTCCAACTGCCACTCAAGCAAATTTGCAATTAATTTTATGAAATCAGGGACACAACTCTGAATAATCTTTGTGGAGAAGACATACTTGTGCGTAAAACATAATCATTATACATTAGTACACATTTTTAAGGTAATAATAACACTTCTTTGCAGAATTAATGGTCATTGATGTAAAAGAGACCCAGGTGGCTCGGTTTGTTTTGCTGTGACTTTTATTGGCACAATAAAACTGCAAAAATATTGAACAAACCTGATTAAAAAAAAAAAAAATTCATTTTATTCCCCTTGGCAATTTCAACAAGCAGTAGTAGGACATGCGCATTGCGCATGTATGATGAATTACAGAGTGGAAGTATTGGTATTTCCACAACAAGACACATTCTATCCTTTGTCTTTCTTCACAGTCACTGTGTGATTCCATAGCAACAAGATAAAGTTCTGCCGCTGCGTAATAGTTGAATTATTTAGAGCAGCCCAAGAGCTACAAAACACTGAATACAAAAAAGCAAACACAAAAGGTGTCTTTTGGAGATCGGTAGATCTATGAGGCTCTACAAAAAAGAACATTTGGGAGCAGAACTGGAGAAGTGTCTGCATGTACTTGACATTATTCATTGTGGCTGGTTACACAAGTTGCCTCTCAGGAAGTGAGTCGATCAATGAAGGAGCTACTTTAGAATAATCACACCTTCTTCAGCTCTCTGCCAAAAAGTATAATTGTGAGCAGAACTAGATAGAGAATGAAATGTCTGCATGTACAACAAACATACGTAGTGTATTTGGCAGTATGCATTATGCTTAGTTCACCAAGTTGGTTATCAAAAAGTGAGTTGTGAAGGAGGCCACTTTAGATCAAACCAAAATCAAAATCAACCCTGTCCTATAAAATAAAAGTGTTTTCTCAATTCACCCTAAATCGTTGGAGTACTGCTCTGTCTCATTATAGCTGTTTGCAGATTGGCAGTCCAAACAGTTTCAAAATTAATTTTCATCTTAATTGTGTGATGTTACTGGCTTGAAAAGGTTTTGTTTTTGTCAGTTATGGTTAATCAGTTGATTAAGTGTTCAGCATATCTAACCACATAGGTGACAAAAAAAGTATAATTAAGTAACTAAGGTACTTCATCAAATAAGAAGATAGGGAATCATATTAGGGATACCTGCCGAAAACTGTCAATGACATGGCAATACCAATTGGCACATTGGAATAAAAAAGAATTAATCTTCCGGTGGAATGCCAATCTGCAAAGAGCTCTAAAAGTTGCCACAAGGCTGTATGAACTCATTGAGACCTGTACAAAATCTTTGCTTGAAAGATGAGACCATCTACCTTTTTGAAGTTCCCTGATTGACGCGACAGCCAATTGAAATATCTTTTGACTCTAAATGTAATTTAAGAAAACGACAAATTTGATTGAGACTCGGATCTCGATAAAGATACTCATGAGTTCTGAAGCAAAAGTTCTACACACCTGAAATTGTAATAACCCTAATGGAATAAATCTGGTCGAAGAATTCTATTCATGTAAAGGATATTTTTAACAAAATAATATCATATTTTTTATTAAATATTGATTATCATACTACTGATCTTGTGAAATAAACCTGCAGACAGAGGTTCTTCCTTTGAAATAAATTTGCCAATACTACCTAGATAGTTTTTTTTTCACAACATTTTGACAACGTAATTTCCACCATACTATTCTACGTAGCTTTCACAAACATTGCGATATGTCACAACATTGCTGCCACACAGATCTACCAATTCAATTGGGATATGTTGTGTTGTGCATGCAGCAGAAACCTTAAAAATGACATGTGTGATTGACACGTGAATCAGATAACAATCTGGGTGTGATAAAAATGGTTATGTCAGCTTGTGCAGGTCTTCTGTGTCAGATTTGTACAAAAACATGTTTTGAAAAGGCTTGATACTTTGCAAGACACATCAACAAACTTTTCCTGGTATGATGCAGAAGCCAATATAATCAGTTTCTCAAAATACATTACATTTCACCAGCTCATGTAATAATACCATACCATTTTTTTAACCAGAGAAGGGGTAATTATTTAGCATTGGTAAAAATTGAAGCTTGTGAAGGAAATGTAATTATGTGATTTGAATGAATATGCCTACTGATTCAAATTAAAATGGTAAATATTTCATGGCATGATGGCAATTCCCATAGATTATAGCATTGGAAGACATGCAAATCAGTTGTTATTATTATTATCATCTTTATTCATACACAGTGGTATACAATCAAGGAAGTTATTATTAAAATGAGAAATTATTATACAGCAATATGATAAGTAACTAATTAAACTTTTAGGATAAGCATATGTCATCAATTATGCTTCGTATTTCATCGAAGGACAATCCACAATGATATACAGAGTCCCTGACCATTGACAGCTCATGAACCACACCAGCTAAGCAGGTATTGGGCTTGCATACAGTTTTGCATTGCATTCTAAGAGCATGCATAACTTCAGATACTTTAGATTGCATAAAAATGTCCTTTGTCATCTGCAGGACTTGACATAGTTGATCAATATTTTTACTGAACCCACAGTTGATAGAGGTCATGCAGTTCGCAACATAAGAAATTGTCTCACATTCAGTTTGAACGACGGTTAGAGCAAATTTTGCATATCTTGCAATGAATGTGTGTAAGTCACAAAAATGTTCAGTCAGGCTTCTCAACGATGCACTGTGTGTCCTATATAGTATTCTCCAAACTTGTCGTAGGCATTTCCTCCATGCCACTTGTAGACGGGTTGTTTGAGACAGGGGAACAAGAACAGAACCATAAAAAGAAGAGCAATATATGTGCATCAGCTTCTCTTGGATGCATGATGGGATGTGGCCAAACTTTGCCCTGAGGAGATTAAATGTTTATAGAAGGATCCCAGTATTCTGTAAACATCACTCTTTTTGGGATTGCTATATATAATGTGTCCAAGATGGGCAACACTCCGTTGTTCCTGCAGAATAATTCTATCGAAAGTAATTGACACATGCTTGTTGTCTGGCTTGCTCCGGAACACTATGAATTGACTTTTTTGTGCATTAAACATCCTGTTAAGTCCTGATAGTGTTGGGGAAACAAGGACAATGTCATCTGCGTAGCATAACGCTCCAGCAAAATGGGGACCCATATAACATCCATGTGAACAGAGTCGTAGTTGTTGCATCAGATTGTCAACATAAATACAGAAGAGAAGAGGAGACAGGACTCCTCCCTGTTTAACCCCATTAGACACATTGAAGAAGGGAGAGAACTTGTCATCCCATTTGACCCGTAGCTTCTGATTCATATAAAAAGACATCAAACATCTTGTATAAATTGGGTCCATATTTTTTCTCAGCATGGTACGAAATAACTGAGCAAAGTTCACCCTGTCAAATGCTTTTGACATATCCAGTAGAGCGACGTATGCAGTACTGCCCTCACCAGTGAATTTGTCAATAATTCCATTGAGCAGCAATGTGCATAGCGATGTTGATCTCTCCTGCTTAAAACCAAATTGGAGAGGGTCACTGTTTAGGATGGACTTCTGCTGATCTATAAAAATCATGTCGAAGAGTTTTGCAACACTGCTACAAAGTGCTATAGCACGGTATTTGTCGGAGTTTCCCAAGTCATTGCTTTTTGGTAAGGGGCACATAGTTCCAAGTAATAGGATATCACTGGCATGGCCATGTACTAAAATTGAGTAAAAGTGCATAGTTAAATAAGTATACAACCGTCTTGTTCCGTGGATAATGCAGTTTGAGCTGAGACCCATTAATCCGTCGTGCTTGTCCTTCTTTAGCCTCCGTGCAAGCTTAGTCACAGTGCCCACAGTCAAGCGGCGAGACGGACTGTGTTTGCAATTTTTAATACGTTTGTCCAATTCGAGTTGTGTTATGTGAAGTCACACATTTATTCAGTCAATGATATCCAACACTTTGTGGGACATCGACATGGTCTCTTTGGCAAGCTTTCTTAGTTTTTAAGTTTTTGATCCATCTGCAGTGTTTTAAGCCCATCAGTAACCCTGGAAATGCAATATGTGACTTACACGTGACTGAGGTGAAAACTGAAAACCAAGGTGCTGTGAAAAACTAGTATACATCAGGTAAATGCAGGTCTTCTCTTGTCAGGTGGGCATGATACTCTGCAAGGCACAATGACAAAGTTTCTTCAGAAATGACCGTATACCAATAAAATCCAATCTATGAAATGGCTTCCATTTTATAGGTGGCACGCATTGATTATTTCCGCTGCCTCACTTCTGATTGGAAAATAGCAACTTAATCAGATTGCTCATGTAATTAAGTTCCCATGAGAAATCTTTATAATGATTTTTTTTTTGTGTGTGAGCTTTGAGCAGTAAACTTCTTAATCATGGCCTTTTCGTGTATGACTGAACAATGAACTGTGAACATCTGTAACATGTAATGTAAATATGTTTAGTTGTTTAGCATTTCATTATGAAGAATGGACTTATTTGACATTTATAAGCTATAGCCATTGAATCTAAACTGTAAATGTATAATTGATGACAAAATAATATGCAAAATAAAGCACAATTTTTTTCAAAACCAAAGTTATATCCACTCAACATGATTCACATCTCTTCACATACAAAAGGTCATATTTGACTAAAATGACAGATATAATTTGAAATATTGCCAGGAGTATAAATGTATTTAAAAAATGTCCCATATCACCAACTAAATTGGGGCAAACTACTGATGAGAGCGGTGCATCCACTTTCAAATTTCCCTATGGGTTCAGGGTAAGCTGGACATGCAAATGAAGTGGTGGTGACTGATATCTGGATATTATGCCGGTGGGCCTGATACATGGCTCTTGGGACACAATACTAGGGCTGATCCTAGAATGTAACATGACAACGTGTATAAAATACATAATTTCATTTCTTGGGGAAGTTAAGGCGGCTATCTCTTGACTGATCTGTTACTCTTCATTCAAATTTCACTGTTTTTCAAGTGAATTGTCACATGAAATTGTCTGTACATGCAAAAAAAGTCTAAATTCGAATCATCATTTATGAACTGAAATTAGTCTACAGCGCAGAAGGTTGAAAGTGTCCACAAACTGGTTGCTTTCATAAGAAAACAGAAACACATGCAACGTGTAAGGCATCAGGGAGCCTTTGAAGCCTTCTTTGACAAGATTAAAACACTTCTTAGCCACCTGAAGATAAACTCTTCAGTCCCAAAATAATATAATGCCAGAGGCACGCAGATGATAACTTGTAAGCATGTTGGTTGGCTATGACATAACGTCTTTGAAGAAAACGGTGCTCATACCAAGTGCAACTTCTCCATTGCTTTAAAATAGGTTGCCTAGCGGCCTTGCGATAAACATGGGCTGGCAAGGAGAATACTGGAATCAATACAAAACAATGCATGTAACAATATTTAATTATAGATTGAATGAATATCCTCAAAAGGATCTTCTTGAGATTTGGGATATAATTATTTGCATAAACGTTTTGAAAAGTTATTCATTGATTCAAGAAGAATATGGTGATAATATGATAACATTCCTGGAAGCAAAGTTAAGCATACTGATTTGTCTATCAAATTCTGTGCAAATTTTTAGTGAGTGCAACGTTAGTAAAAGGTGACTTTTAAGAAAGATATTTGATTCAGAATCTTTGTAACAAAGTAACAGCAATTGGATCCTACAATCATAGTAAAATGAAATATCAACTTGCTCCCTTGAATTTTAGGAGCAGGGTATATCTTATTTCAATCACATTACTCCTTTCGGTATTCAGGCATAAGAAATTCTGTTTTCGAAAACTGCACGTCTATCAGTATCTCAGTTATCATTTTCTGTTGTATTTTGACAATAACATTTCAAATTAAAATTGTTGGCGATAGTGACATTACCACCATAATAACACTTAGGTTTAAAATTAAGAGCATTCCCAGCGTTCATACTAGTGTTTGAGATGTCAAGGTTGTATTTTGAAGGCCTCGGCCTCCATTTCGGTCTTGAATGCCAAATCCTCAGCCTTGAACTTGGTCTCAGGGGCCTTTGACCAGTAATGCAGGTCTAAACTGTCCTAGTCCTCTAGGCCACATTTTGATGGCCTCTGTTTCAGGTAATGCCTCAGTCTTGGTCTCGGACGATGGACTTGCCGTCCTCGACTACAACACTGAATCAGAGCGTACGAGATTAATGCCTCTTTTAGAAGTTATTTATTTTCCTGTCTATATTGGGAATATTTACTCCCTTGGGTAAAAGGAATGCTGAGCACTGCTTCATCTACCTCTGTCAGAGCAACTGACAACATAAATAAATAAATACAAGAGTAATTGGTGTTTTAGTCACTAGTGGGATTGGAAGTATAGCATCCAATTTCCTTGACAGACAGCAAAGTATTACAGGATTATCAGGCAATTCCCATGGCATATACTGTATTTCAGGTATGTTATTGCATTTCAGAATTCCATTATTGGTTGGTTCTATATAACATGCCATTGTGCATCAAACTGTATCAAATTTTGTCTCTCAGACATTGCTAAATACAACAGATATGATACGGTGATTATGAAGTTTCTGCAGTCTTCAACAGTATGGTGTCTACTGAGTCTTGTTTTATCTATATATCTGGTACCAGTGATTACTGCCTGCTCCAGTCAAGATGCACCCTCTGTCACTTTTTCTAAGGCCAAAAACATACTTTTTTATATGCGGTGTCATGTTTGGTACAACAGTATAAAAATGGCGGCCATACCTGAAAATCAAAGATGGCGACCATGCCTTTTTCCGTAGGTATATGTATGAGTAAACTTACCGCTCTATAATACATATGGCAGAAGGCTTCCGTCATGATGACAATTCCATCGTGTGCTAGTTATCCATACTTCTATTGTCACCTCTCAGTGTATGATATTAATTTCGGCGATTCGTATGCTTCATGTCAGAGCATTTCTTGTGGATTTTCTACTGGGCGACGGCCAGAGCACTCCATTGAAAAAATATTCTTAGCACCGTCATTAGCTGATTGCTAATTTAGGATTTGGGCCAATTTCTGCAAAAGGAGTTTCACAAATGTTGAATTTATGAAAATTGAAATTTCGATAGATGATATAAACAGAAATGTGTTGTAAAATATTTTGAAGCATCCAAAAAATTTCAATTTCACGACAGAATGCCCTATCAATGAGGGTCTCAGGAAAAAAATGGTCTCCCAGTGACACCAATTTAGCAATGACTGGGAGACCAAATCTGCGCACTGTGCTAAAAATTCACTGCTTCACACATTACACTCAATCAATTCTCTCGATGATGAAATGGTCACATGTATATACCAACAGAATATTTTTATGATTTCTGAAATTTTATTTTTCATAATTCCATATTTACC
This sequence comes from Platynereis dumerilii, assembly GCA_026936325.1. Lineage (NCBI taxonomy): Eukaryota > Metazoa > Annelida > Polychaeta > Phyllodocida > Nereididae > Platynereis > Platynereis dumerilii. Next base: position 16,893,288 of record JAPTHN010000008.1, on the reverse strand, counting down.
TTAGAATATTTCCCCCAGCTACTAATAAAAGGTATACTATAACAAAACAACCCAAGTCAGAGTCACTGAGTAACAATATCACGAGCTGTTGTTGACATTAATTCACACAACAGCTCGTGATATTGTACGAAGTGGCCTGACACGTGGTTGTTTTGTTTTTATCACCTGGTTTTACCTCAAATTTTCAATTATAAACAGGGACTATTTTCTACCATTACAAAAATGTGATGTCACCATGGAGCAACAATGGAGGTGACGTCACAGTCCTATTGTTTTGGCCATTGCTTGGTTTGTGATGTCATCAGGCATCTGAAATGCCGGTGATGTCATAACCATTGTTAAAAAATATCGCCCTTGAAGGGTGGTATTTTTTACAATATCTTAGGCCCTGATATTTTGACTTTAAACAGTGATATTTACAGCCAACCAGGTGATAATTCCTTAATCACCATGTGCTACATTCACAACATTTAATTTAATTTCTGTATGTATATAGCAAAACAAATAATAAATACAAATTTCAAGTATTCCTCAACTTGCACTGTGAATGAATCTCTTTCGTAATGCATAATATCATGATTTGATTCTAAAGTTGCATGTAATTCTGAAGAGCAATTAAGACTTGATTATCATTCTAGCGAAATAGTGAGGATATTAATTACCCATGGCTTGCTGCAAAGCAATTTAGAAAATAGATTTCTGCCACATTTCATGATCTTAAAAATGTGCATTGCATTGAGAGTTCTAATTGCTTCAATCAGTTGTTGGAATTCATTATATCATTCTGCGACTCTTTTTATTATACAAGAAAGGACCAAAATTTAATTTCAGAGCCCATAATTTCTAATCACAGTTAGAGCTCACTGCACTTGAATGCTCTGTTGTATAATCATTCATTTTAACCGTAATTTGTACTCAACTCAGGGGGCGTCATTTAATATGTATGACACAGATCAACAGATTTCCCTGCAGGTAAAAAATGTCTTGCCTTTAAGTAAATTTCTTATATCTGAGAAAAAGAAAGAAAAACAAAACAAAACTGCATTCTGTACTGACAAATGACAGTACTCACACCTCCTTTGTGCAGCTTTCAGTTTATTTTTGGAGGTTGAAAGAAGTTGCTTGGTGACATATTGGCCTGTCTTTCCTTTCAGCTGCACAACAATAGAACTGGTATGTTTGATTAATTGCATCCAACATTTTTTGGCATGCATATTTACTTTTCCATCTCTGAAGTCATCTTGTCCTCCGCCAGTTGCACAGAGTTATGAATTGATAGACACTTGTAGACCTCCATGATTAAGAAGTGAATCAATCTAGAAAAAATAACAGTACGGTTTAATGTTTCATTGATGTTTACTCAATATTTTCTAGAAGTTTTAAGTGGTCCTGTAGTCAAGGTGTTCCAAAATGTAGACCGCTAGATGGCCTAGACCACTGGACAGCTACATTGTGAAACACCTTGACTACACACTCTAAAAAATGTGGGGACAAAATTGGTTTTTTAGATTCAAAATGGTTTTTTGAAAAACCAAATTTCAATGCAAAACCAACATGGATTTTTAAAAAAAGAAACCATATTTCTTTAACATGCAAGACATCTTGTTATCTTGAGGATTAAACGTCAAGAAAAATTTGAATAAAAAAGAAATGCTATGATATTTAATCTTATTTTTGGTGATTTCATTTCAACGAAGTTTGTTGCCTCTGCAGGATTAACAAATAGAGCAGTAATTGAGATAATCATCATCAAAGCAGATCTCATTAATAATGTATCTTTCTGTCTGTTTTGATATATCCTGATTATCTTTTAATGTCTTATCATTTGAGATGTTAGTTTGTGTTTTAAACTCTTATTGCATCAGTTCTGCTATTTGGACAAACTTGAGCAAAAATGATTAGAAATGATATTGCGCTGATAGCTGTTAGAGGGGTAAACCCATATGTGTAGGCACCTATGAAGTACTGATATACTGATGTAAGGCACTTGGAAGGGGATACTTCCCCTGTATAGCCTCTCGCTTCTTCAGATACTTTTCACTGAATAATTGTTTCTGTAAAAATCATTTACGTAATTGATTAGTGCATTTATGTACATCAGATTAGTTTTTTTATCACAGATTTTACTTTTCTATTTTTAAAAAGTGCCTGGGAGACACATCTGACACAATTTCCCTGGATTGGCTGCTTGGGCTGCCAAAGGGAGTGTATAAAATCAGATTTAAAAGCACAGTGAATCTAAAAAACTTTAAAAATTCAACGTCTGTGGCTCCTTGGGCTGTCATGGACATCCACCATGAGCAAGCGGTTAGGGGCAAATAAATAAATCAGTTTAGGAGAATTCCTCTTAGCCTTTGGCTGCTTGGGCTGCCATGGCATCTAACCAAAAATCTTTTTATAGTTTCATAATGCATGGCTGCTTGGGCTGTTAATCACATCTATATTGATATCTTTTTTTGCAAATTTTGAATTCATATTTAAATTGACCATATACAAAAATTTTATTTACGGTAAATTTGCGTGGCTGCTTGGGCTGCCATGCTCATTGTTTGGAGGTTGTTTCACATCACTAACCCACACCTCAAAAGTCAAATTGTATGTTTAACCGATGTTTATCTAATCTGCCTTTAAAGGCGTTTAGAGACGGTGCAGTGACAACGTTCTATGATAGGCTGTTCCAGTCATTTATGAATCTGTGCCCAAAGGCATTCTGCCTTAGTCGTGTGTTACATCTTGGCTTGAACAGTTTCAGACTGTGACCCCTGGTTGTTCCCTCCGCTTTTTTGATGATGTTGTTTTCTTTAAGTTCTTCCAATCCGTGCAGTATCTTAAATGCCTGGACCATGTCCCTTCTCCTTCTTCTGTACACTAGACCGGGCAGTCCTAGTCCGCGAAGCCTTTCTTGGTACGGAGGGTCTCTGATGCTAGGGATGATCTTAGTTGCTCTTCTTTGCACTTTTTCCAGGTGGTCACTATCTGTTTTGTTAACTGGATGCCATACTCTGTTTCCATACTCAAGGTGGCATCTGATCAATCCTTTGTATAATTGGTTGAACATATCTGAGTTCATGTATTTGAACGACCTCCTGACAACTCCGGTTACTTGACTGGCCTTGCTGACTGCCTTGGCGATGTGCTCAGATAATTTCATACGGGGTGTCAACAGTACTCCCAGATCTTTCTCTTGATTGGTTGTCATGCTGACATCTTCGCGTTGATTTGTCATGCTGTATACATGCTGGCTGTTACCGTGTCCGTGGTGCATCACTTTGCATTTCTCGTGGTTGAAACACAGCTGCCATTTACTTGCCCAGTTAAAAGGCTTCATTCAGGTCATCCTGCAGTGAATCTTGCTGTTCATTTTTTTTTCGTGATGCCATAGATTTTTGTATCATCTGCATACATTTGCGTCTGGTTTTTCTTATTTTCCGGCAGGTCATTTATATACAGGATGAAAAAAGTAGGGCCCAGCACATTTCCTTGTGGAATGCCACTTAGTACTTGCCTCCAGTTTGACGATTCGCTGTTGACGCTTCCTCTTTGTTGTCTGTAAGTTATGAAATTATCAATCCACTTTAATAGTTTTCCTCCAATCCCATAGGCACTAATTTTCACTAGGAGCCTCCTATGCGGCACCGAGTCAAATGCCTTCGCAAAGACCATGCACATGACATCGAAGTGATATCCCTCATCCAACCATTCTGTCCAGATGTCTAGGATGCGGAGTAATTGGAGTGTCGTCGATCTTTTTGGTCTGAAGCCATACTGCTGGTGTACTAGCAATGCATTTTCTTCTAGATGTTCCATAACTCATCTACTAATCAACTTTTCTAGTAATTTGTGCACCACCGAGGTCAAGCTAACTGGCCTGTAGTTCCTCGCATCACTTTTCTTCCCCTTCTTGTGTATCGGTGTAATGTTTGCTCTCTTCCAGTCGTCCGGTAGCTCGCCTTCGTCCAACGATGTCTGCATGATGTGTCACAATGGTCCAGCTACCTCCTCTGCTGCAGCCTGAAGAACTTTTGGATGTATAGCGTCCAGGCCAGGTGATTTGTTTTGCTTCATTTTCTTGATTTCCTTAAGCACCTCTTGTGTTGTTAGCTCTATCTTGTTTAGTGGTGTGCAGACTGCTTTGTGCTGGATAGTTGGGATTTCTAACACATTTTCGATGGTGAATATTGATGAAAATATATCGTTTCATATCTCTGCTTTTTCCTTGTCGTTGTTTATTAGTTCCCCGTCGGTTTTCTTTAAGGGCATCTGGCCTCCACTAGCCCTGGTCTGCCTCGTCTCATATGTACAGAAAGACTTGGGGTTTTTCTTCGACTCCAGTGCAATCTTCTTTTGCACGTTCATCCTGAGCTTGTCTGCTTCGGCCTTCACCCGGCCTTCACCCGATTTCTGATTTCTGCATATTTTTCATAACACTACCTGCTGCCACTCAGACGATACTTCTTCCAGGCCCAGTTTTTCTTCTGAATTTGTTGTTGAATTTCCTTGTTCATCCATAGTGGCTTTCTCCACTTCGCTGGTCTACATGTTCTTCTGGGGACACTCTCTTCCATAGCTGTACTGTACACTTGACAAAATTCCTCCCATTTTCCGGTGATGTCTTTAGCTAGAAATATATATGGAAACCCCTGAACTTTCTGTAAAAATGCTCATGTGGCTTATTCAGAGCTGAATGCTTTGTTCTAGGAGGATGTCGAAGATCATTTACATCCGTTAATGGCATTGCAAATAGGAAGAAAAATGCCTGATCTTTTGTCATTCCGATGGACCCAGACAAATATATATGGAAACCCTTGAACTTTCTGTTCTCGTTCTGATGCGATCTGATAATTGTATAGAAACCCCTTCCCTTTTACATGTATTATTAAAGACTGTGTGCCTTGTGCATAATGTGTGGAGAAAAAGAACAGAGCCACATGCCTGCCTCCTCTATTACCTGCTTCTTTTTTGTGAATGATGGCAGACTTGTGTGATGACTTAAAAATTCTGCATATCATGGGAGGCATCAATTTTGAGATTGCGATGTAAACCAACTGTGAACCTTGTGTTCAGCTTGTTTTTTCTTTCAAAAGCAAACTATACAATGGCATCATGGCATTGAGAATATTCCTGGTACCTTGAAATGGACAGGTCTTTACTTCATTCATATTCAAGAAACCTGGAACCCCCCGCCCCCCAAAGAAAGATTGATCAGATAATTGAGGTGTTACAATTGAAAAACTAAAAACTAATTTTCAATTGACATATTATTATATATACACTTATTTCAATTGTCGTTGAGATAGAAACAACTGCATCTGAAAGAGGGAATGGCCGTGTAAGTTAGCAGAATTTAGTGTTAGGTCACATACATGTACTTGAGGTGCACGAGACATTTTGGGTAAGTGAGGGAGCTCAAACCAAGCTAAGTGGCACAAATGGCATTCAATGAATGTGCCAAGAGATTAATTGGCATAACCAGCAGAGGACAAGGACCTAATGTCAGTGACCTAGGGACATTGGATGGCCTGCTTAAATTTATTCTACATTTTGTATGATAAATTACCCTGATAAGCATCATGCCTGCAAATAGGAGGTGTTGCTCTTCGATAAATCAATAAAATCAATCTTTTTAATAGTTCACTTGTAAAGAACCTTTAATATTTCAAACAAATATACTAGCAGTTCAAAGCACCCTGCATCTCTCTTCATATCAAACTTTACCAAAACAATAGGTCTGTCTCCATATATATGGGGATTACGACAGGTATTATCGGTAGGTGGTGCAATGATAAAGGGAGAGTGCTATTTTTGTCTTGGGGAAGCCCACCTGATGACATATTATCTGGCTTGTTTGCAAAGTAAGTGAAATCCTGTGACCAACAGTTAATAATAATCTGATTGTTAACATGTAATAACACTCTTTTCTGTTGAACTGCTGTTTTGACAACATAATCAATACAGTGTAGCTGAGCCAAAAAATCAAACATTCAACAGACACACTCATTAAGTCAGACTCCTTGGCTTGGTCAACAACACCAATCACCTTGCTGAAAGGCAAAGGGGATTCCATCTGAGCTCCTATTGCTTGGAGACACCACCTGTCCATAAATTCAGAACTACAAAATGGAGACAGACCTATTGACAGTGCAAAGGATGTCTGAAAGATGAAGCTTCATTTAAGAATTTACCGAGTGTTTTATGGATTCATTACAATCACAATACCCAAGGTAAATACTAGCAGATCATTAAAAAGAAGCTAGTATTATATATCATCATCATTCACAGTAGTATATCCAAGGGGCTAGGGTGCTACAAAACTTTATTGCAAGAAGAGAAACAATTTCAAGTTAAGAGGCTGGACTGGCAATCAGAGGACAATTTAGACGAGAGACTAATTGGCTCAGACAAGCAATGGTCAATGGCTTAATGGGTGTGACCCTTTGGCATTGAAGCATTGTGGTTCTAGTTTGGGAGATTGTCTTTGATAATTTGAAACCTTCGCTCTCCTGATGCCCTGTACTTTCTCTTCGTCTTCTATTGGACATTTTGGAAACTTAAGCTGAGAGTCTCAACTGGCAATCATTGAGACTTTTTTGAAGAGACTAATTGGTTTGAACAAGCAGCGGTCAATGGCCTAATACACTCAGTGTCATTGTGGTGCAAGGTTGGAAGATCGATTTTGGTAATAGGAAACCTTTCCCACTCTGTCTTTGAACTTCTGTCCTTTTCACTCCTTACTGAGAAACTTTGTCATGCAATGTAAGAGCCAGAACATCTGTATATACTCATTTCGTGGAAAAGTAATTTTTGAAAATGGCCAAAGGCTTTCACACAGTTTTAAACACTCCAGTGATAGGCTTCCCATGTCTATATGTTAAGGGGAAATCACTTGTCATGTATGTTGTCCAACATATAATTATTTTTAGATGGTGAAAGATAATAATTTATCAATTTGAGATTGAGTCCGTCTGTTTGAAGTTTCATTTTCTAGATAAACTTTCTGGCTGATCTTCCATTTTTCCTAAGCATTCTGCACAATTTTCAGTCAGAATCTGTGACTGGCAATAAAAATCCATGAACTATACACGTATGTCAAGATGCTTTCTTTATAATTTCTCTTATTCAGCTTGTTTAATCTCCTCTGTTGCATGGAATTCAACATACATGAAGAGCATACACATAAGAGTGTTTATTTATGCCTTCCTTAGGTGTTCCTTCCGTGTATTCTAAAGCCATTCTCCGCTATACGTTAAGGTCTGCTCCTCTCTGTTTTATCCCTCCGAGGTGTTACCAATGAATAGAGATTAATTGATTATTCTCTTAAAAATGCTGACCTGGGAACTCAGTAGCTGTGGTTAATATTATCATGACTTCCTTGTGTAAGACATAATGTAAAACACATTTTTCAATGTATGTAAGGATGCATATATCCATTACAGTCTTCATAGATCTGCACCCTATTGATCAATGTCAGTTTTGTATGTATAGTGTCTTCTTAGTATATATTAAACCATGAGATTAATCCACTTTTATCATTTTCAATTTTATTCAACAGCAAATCCTGGAGACTTGACTGACTATCAATGGCTCAGGTGGCTTCTCCCTTTTTTCAACTTGGGCTGGAGATGGGCTCATTGACAAAGCGTGTACCTACCTAATAAACAGCACTCTCGACGAGTTGTTGCTGCTTATGAGTTTTCTTATAATTCGGATTACATAATTTACATTTTTGTATCCTCTATTTAGGCACTATGTTAGTGCACAACAAGGCAAATGATGATTTTAACCATAGTCCAAGGCAGGTGCAGCTGATTTGGCCAGACTGAGAGTTGGAATAGATGCAACCCGGGACCAGCAATTGGATGCCCAGAGCATTATCAACTGAGGTATTGCAACCCTGTTCTCCTCATAAAACATTGAAGTGAAAATAAAAAGTCACAGTACTTCAATAGTAAAGGATAATGCTTTTGTTTACCATTAGGCACCTCATCAGTCTGATCTTCAAATAGAATACAATGTCCGAATATAGCGGAGCAAACACAAAATAAACTTTCTTTAAAAGTCTATAGTTTTTTGCCAAATGTCAGATACCTTGTCAGTGCTGTGGTTGTTTTTTATAAGATTGATGTAGGAAGGTAAATGTTGCCATAAACATCCATGTTTGTGAGAAAGTGATGTACTTGTATGTTTTCATCTGTCAGACTCTTCTGCAAGAAAGTCCTGCTTCGAAAATGCCTCAAACTTTGCTGTAGATCTCACAGTTATTCCAGTCTTGCAGTGTTTATAGTATACATTGCATTCTCACTTAGGTGGAATGAAGGATTTGCAGGAAATACTTGACAAAGTATAGACCTATTAGACTAAAGATGGAGAAACTTCAAAGGCTTTCTTAAGTAGAGATTCCTCAGTCTTCCAGAACAAGGAGACTTTGGGAGAGTCCTTTCTTGGAAGTGCTGGAAGTTATTATTCGTGGGTAAGAGCTTTGCGGAAGGAGAAGACAGCCATCTCCTCTTTTATTAATGGAAATAAACCCTGCCTATCACTTACACTTGCATCCCCCAGACTCTAAAGTGTTATCAACAAGCAAAAGACTGCAATTTGACTGTGGGATCATTCACACAGAAGATACAGTAAAATTACTAACCTTTTTAATCAAAAATACTATAATAGAATATTACTTTTGCTCATCTTGTCTTGAATGGTTCATTCTTCAAATGCTAAATCTGCTTCCATAAACCCATTGACAACTGTTGGCTCTAGTAGCAACTATATACTAGTATATAGTGCAGGAATAATTGCAATTAAATTTGTGAAACCTTGGGAAAAAGGCAGAATTATTGTTTATTATAATGAAGAACTTAATAAAAATCATTGTAATTGTGTAAAGTGACCCAGCTGGTTCAGTGGTTGGCCAGTGACTTTATCGGCGTAATAAAATGCACAAAAACAGAATAATCTGATTAATAGATTAAGAATTACTTGTTGCCTGTCCCTGTAGCAATTTCATCACGCAGTAATTGGACATGTGCGCAACAGCTGAGTTATGACTAAGGGGAGAAATTGCTTGGCTGATACACGACCTAGTTTCAATTTATCCTTGTTCATAGTTATTGTGTGATGCCATTATGCAAGATGGAGTTCTGCATTATTGTTGAATTATTAAGTGCAACCCCGGGCAATAGGGTTTTGTATACAAGAAAAACCACATAGTGTGTTTATTCGAGATGGTTGTCTAAAAGAAAAAAAATAGGCATTTACTTGGCACTAAGCATTGTGTATACAATGGTGTAATGGTTCTGGCTGATTATGAGGATCTCATCACTAAAATGGGAGAAAACAGATATTCAAAAGTGCAAAATTAGTAACATCCACAGATTCTTACACAAAGTTAAAATCTAAAATCTAATCAAATGACAGACTGGGAGGTGGATGCTAACCAGTGACACCCAGAGCATCATCAACTAAGCTACTGCTACCCTATTCTCCTCATTAAACATTGCAGGGAAATTCTAGCTGGTCACAGTACTTCATGAGTAAAGGATAATGCTGTTGTTTTTCATTAGCCATCTCATCAGTCTGTTCCACAAATAGAATACAATGTCTGAATATAGTGGAGCAAAAACAAAATGAACTTTCTATGGTTTTTTGCCAAATGTCTTTAGCAGATACCTTGTCAGTGCTGTGGTTTTTTTTTAATGTGACTAAGGCAGGAAGGTAAATGTTGCCATAAACATCCATGTTTGTGAGAAAGAGATGCACTTGTATGTTTTTGTCTGCGAGACTCTGCAGCAAGAAAGTCCTGCATTGAAAAGGCATCATACTTTGTATATGACAAACAAATCTAAAGTACTATCAACAAGCCAGACTGCAATTTGACTTCGGGATCATTCATGCACAAGATACAGTAAATTTACTTTCCTTTTTAAACAAAAATACCATAATAAAATATTACTTTTGCCGATTGTGTCTTGAATGGCCCATTCTTCAAATGTAAAATCTGTTTCTATCAACCCTTGACGATTGTTGGCTCCAGTACCAACTATATTGTGCATGCAAAATTGCAATTAAATTTGTGAAATAGGGAAAATAGATGGATTGTTGTTTATGATAATGAGGATCATAATAAAAATCATTGTAATATGTATAAAGTGGCTCAGCTGCTTCAGTGGTTCAGCATTGACTTAATCGGCATAATAAAATTGAATAACGACTCGTTGCCTGTCCCATTGGCAATTTCATCACGCAGTAATTGGGCATATGCGCACAAGGTGAGTTATTACTGAGGGGAGAAATTGCTTGGCCTGATACAAGGTCTAGTTTTCAATGTATCCTTGTTCATAGTTATTGTGTGATACCATTATGCAAGATGGAGTTCTGCATTATTGTTGGATTATTTAGTTCAGCCCGGGGCTATAGAATTCTGAATACAAGAAAAACCACAAATGCGTCTGTTGGAGATGGATGTCTGAAAAAAGAAAAAAAAATGCATTCACTTGGCACCATGCATTGAGCAGGAGTATGGTGGTTTTGGCTGATTATGAGACAATTACAAGTACAACATACTGACATGACTATCGTGTGTAGTACTGTGTACATCCATAAAAGAAAATTGTGGCATATTTTAATATATCTAAGGCTTGTCTGACACTATTGTAGATCAGAGACCTTGTAAACGCTCTTGTTGTTTTATATGACATAGGTGTAAAAAAAAGGAAATGTTGCCACAAAAAGCAATGTAAGTAAGAAAGTGATGTAGTTGTATGTTTTCCTTTGTCAATCTCAGCAGCAAGAAAGCCTGCTTTGAGAAGCCTTCATATAGTACTTCGCTTATGAGGAGCTGTAGATCACCAAGTTATTGCTGTCTTGTATGTGCACAGCATACATTGCGTTACAAATAAGGAAAAAGGAAGGTGTTGTCTCAGTACTAGCGAAGTGTATAAGATTGAAGCATTCATACAGTACTTCGTTTATGAGAAGCTGTAGATCTCGCAGTTATGGCATTCTTGTGTGTGCATAGCAGACATTGCATTATGAAATGGGAAACATGGAGGTGTTGTCTCAGTACTGGCATAGTATGTCAGATTGAACATGGAGAAACTCCAAAGGCTTTCTTTTGTAGAGAGTCCTCCAGAGCAAGGTGAGTCCCTGCATGGAAGTGCTGAAAGTGATTATTTGTCGGCAAGAGCAACATACAATTAGAACACAACCATGATCCACCACATTTCTTATTCTTAAAATAAACATTGCTTACCACTTTCATGCGGATCCCCCAAAATCGTAAGTGTTATCAACAAGCTAGACTTTAAATTTTACTTCAAGATCATTAATGCAGAAGACGTAGACACTCACATAGTAATTTTTTTTAGTATGAAACAAAAACACTTTTATTATCTCTTTTGCTGGCCTTGAAATATCCATACATCAAGTGGTCAGTCATCATCTGACACCTCCTTGGCAACTTTTGAATGTACATGTAGTTGCAACTGCAGCTCAAGCAAAATTGCAATTAATTTTGTAAAAGCATGGACGAAAATCTAAATTATGTTTTTTTGGCAAATGCCATACTTAAATGTAAAACCTAGTCATCAGAGATCAGTAAACTATTTCATGATAGCATTTATTTATAGTATTAGTGGTCATTGCTGTAGAAGTGACCAAGGTGGTTCATGATTTGCTGTGACTTTAATTGGCACAATAAAACTATACAAAAATACGGGACATATACTGATTAAATCAGATTAAAAGGTAAATGATAACTTGTTGCATTCCCCTTGGCTATTTCACTAGGCAGTCATAGGACATGTCACATGTGCACTCCACCTGATGAATTACTTAGTGAAGATATTGCTATTTCGAACACAACGCACAGTCTATCCTTTATCTTTGTTCACAGTCACTGTGTGATAAAATAACTGCAAGATAAAGTTCTGCGTAATTGTTGAATTATTTAGAGTAGCTCAAGAGCCTTAAAACACTGAATGCAAGAAAAACTACAAAATCTGTTTGTTGGAGATAGATGAGCTCCACAAAAAAGAACATTTGGGAGCAGAACTGGGGAAATGTCTGCATGTACAAAATATGTAGTGCACTTGACATAATTCATTGTGGCTGGTTACACAAGTTGCCTGCCAGAAAGTAAGTCAACATAACAGCTTCTTTAGAATAAGCAATGGCCCCCTACCCCTCGGCGCACCTTCTTCAGTTCTCTGCCAAAAAGAATACTTGGGAGCAGAACTAGAGAGAACTGTCTGCATGTACAAAAAATATATTATTTGTATTCGGCATTATGTAAAACGCGTGGTTCAACAAGTTGGTTATCATAAAGGTAGTTGCGAAGGAGGCCACTTTAGGATGAACCAAAATCAAAATCAACCCTGGCCTACATGTATAAGATAAAAGTTTCTTCTCAATTGCCATAAATCCTTAGAGTGGTGCTCCATCTCATTCTCATTAAAGGCTGTATGAACCCAGAGAGATCTGGCAAAATGACCACTGAAGCTGACTCCAAACCTGAATGTAAATACCCTAATTGAAAACATATGGTAAAATAATTTCATGCATGAAATTAATATTTTGATTAAATATTGATTATACCACTGATCTTATGAAGGAAACCTGCAGACAGAGGTCCTTCCTTTGAAATAACAATGCCAATAATATCCAGCTTGTGGTTTTATTTCACAACATTTTGACAACGTTGTTTCTACCATAAAATTCTATGTAATTTTTACATTGTGACGTCATCACAACATAGCTGCAACTAACATAGATCTGCCCATTCAATTGGGATATGTTGTACATGCAACAGAAACCTTACACATGACACGTGTGACTGACATGTGAATCAGATAACAATCTGGGTGTAATAAAAAAAGATTATGTCAGCTTGTTTTCTTCCGTTGTCAGATTTGTACAAAAACCTGTTTTGAAAAGGCTTTGCAAGACACAACAACAAACTTTTCCTGGTATGATGCAGAAGCCAATATAATCAGTTTCTCAAAATACATTTGGCAAAAATTGAAGCTTATGAAGGAAATATAATTATGTGATTCGAATAAATATGCTTACTGATTTAAAATGGTAACTATTTCATGGCATGGGAAATTCCCATGGGTTATAGCATTGGACGATTTGCAAATCAGTGTCGTTATGTGAAGTCAATGATAGCCAACACTTTGTGGGACATCGACATGGTCTCTTTGGCAAGTTTTTTTAGATTTTTACGTTTTTGATCCATCAGGAGTGCAATATGCGACTTACAGTGTACATGTACACTGACTGAGGTGAAAACTGAAAACCCAGGTGCTCTGAAACACTAGTATACATCAGGTAAATGCATGTCTTCTTTTGTCAGGTGTGCACCTGTGCTTGATATTCTGCAAGAGAAATGACGTAGATACCAATATAATCCAATCTACGAAATGGCTTCCATTATATATTAGGTAGAATTGATTATTTCCGCTGCCTCACTCTTGATTGGAAAATAGCACCTTAATCAAACAGCTCATGTAATTATATTAAGCTTTACTGAGAATAAGCCCATGAGAAATCTTTGTAATGATAATCGGTTTTGTGAGAGCTTTTTAAAAGCAGTAAACTTCTTAATCATGGCACATTTCTTGTCTGACTGAACAATGAACTGTGAACACCTGTAACATGTAATGTAAAGAATTGGTCATAAAATAAAGCAGCTGCAACATTAGGAAAACTGGCAGAAAATTTCTAATGGAAATATCTAACGGCAAAGGACAACCTTCAAAGGCAATACATCAAAGAAGAGTCCTTTTCTAGCGAGTGGTGTAACTCAGTGATTCTTCAGTTGAAAGGCAGCTAATCAGCCATCTCCTCTATCATAAAGAGAAATGAACCAAGCAAATAAGCATTTAGGCAACTCAATGACAAACCTGATGTCAGGTCATGCCAGTGCAAAATATAACAAGGCCCCTTTAGTTTCTCCATATAATATGTAAATGGCACAGCCATGAAAATCGCACAGCACTTACTAAGGGCCGATTTCACCAACATGGTATTTAAAAGAGAGAGCCAGGTCTCAGCTAAGACCTGGTCTGGCTGAGCCAATCTTTCAAGCAGAGCAGTATTAAGGAATTTCAGTTTTTTGAAAGTTTACACTTGTTGTGTGAACAGATCAGCTGCTTCAAACGCAATGTCTCAATTTCCCAAACAAAGGCCGAGATATGGCTTTACAGAAGAGGGAGGGGCTAGGAAATTTTATAAATACATAATTGCCCTACCAGTCTTGGTGAAAAAATATTTCAAAATTGCCCCTTTCCCATTAACCAACCTATAATTGCTATCAAGCCAACAAACAACAAACAACCTATGCTATGACTGTATTCTCCAATTATCATAGTCTCTCACACAAATATCAACTTTCATACTTTAACTTTTTTATCATATTTAAGACGGCATTGAAGGTGTTCTTCATTGTCAACATTATCAACCTGCTCTACCCTAACCAAAATTAGTTCAAAATTGGTAATCTAGATTTCCCACAAATGAGCAAAATGTGACAAGAAGTCACATTTGGTGTTGAGGTCTAAGACCTTCAGTAGGGACATATTTTGAATTTCATTATCCAAACTGCATAAATTTCAGTAATATTTATTTGATTGCTGGCCCTAATTTATAGCTTCATGCTACGTTTTTTTGTTTTTTTTTAACAGTTAATTTTGAGATCTATAAGAATATTTGCGCTATGATATACCGAAATGTGTGAAATGGTGAAATTTGCCTCATTTGCATAAAATACATGTATGAAAACTTGCACATTGGCCAGCTTTGTGGGTGTGTCTGACCTTTTCACTGGGCGGAAACAAACTTCTTCTTTTTTTTTATGTGCTGAACAAACTTTTATTTTCCAGTATCATGTGCTGAACTTTTTTTCTTGATCAAAAGGCCTCCCCCCCTCTCCTACTGTTTTATCTGGTCAGCCCAAAAGGGACACCACTTTAACAGCTTGACATCACTAATCTTTAAGTTGTCTAACAATAATTGTGAACCACTGAGCCTTGACAAGTCTGTAGACTAAAACTCAGTTGGCAAAAGGGACTTCACTAAACCAGGTTTAGACCGGGTCTAAAACCATCTTGCTGAAATCGGCCCCAAATGTTTTTGTAGGATATAAATTTGATTATTTTTTTCATATTCAATGGTTGAAAGGCAGTTATGGGGGTGTCACTGTATCAAAAAAAAGTGAAGACAGATAAAGAAAGACAGAGAGAAATGTAGACTATAGAAAGATAAAAATAGATCAAAAATATTTCGATGGATAAATAGATAGATAAATAGATAGATCTATAGATTAGATACTTAGATAATTATAGGTAAAGGGAATACTAATGGATAAATATAATTTTAAAGACACTTTTTAAAATGAATATGTTATGTTATGCGAAATTCGAAAAGTTGCAGCGACGTTCATCATGACGACATGTCAACAAATTCAGCAGATGTTTTTCTACTGACTTTATGATTTCGGGTCTTGTAACATCAAAGTGTGTTGCCTAAAGCAGTTTAGACTTCACGATCGTCTTCTATGAATTGTGACAATTGGAGGCACTGGAAACAAAGAAATTTCAAGAATCGGCGGAGGTATTTTTCTGGCACTTAGCAACGAATGCCATTTTGAACTTTGAAAGCCCAGTCAAAAATTTTTCACAAGTCATCCACTTTCAAGAAGCCCTACAGTAGACAAAACAGCTGAAAACAATTAAAGCCGGCAGCGTAGGGTGACTCCTCGCTACTTTCACTGAGAATTTCATTCTCCCTGATGATTTTAAATAATCAAAAAAGTCATGGCTCTCCGGAGCTGCGTTATGTGCTAACAGACGGAATAGCGTTACAGAAGAAGAAGAATGCGAAATTCGAAACTAAATCATTGATAAGAAGCTGGACCCACTTGACCTAATTTGGACTATTGATGTTGAGACCATCAAAGCACAGATTTTTTAGTACGTCCTCTCTTGCGCTCAATTCGCTTCGCGACACGGCCTTTGGCCATTTCACTGTGCGAATATCAGCATCCTCTTTCTCTCCAGATGTTTGTCACAATGATAGTAATGAGATCGAATCAAACAAATTACAGCCTGTTTTTATGCTAGCCAAGTTGGTTCCTACATTTTTTTACCAGTATTGTTTGTGAAATATTTAAAACCAGATGAGGAACATCCAGGGACTGAAAAATCATTTGATTGGTGTGACTTCCAAATTGAAAAATCTTTTGAATTTGAAGCAATTGAGTGTAAATGTAATTTAAGAATATGACAATTTAATTGAGGCTTGCAACCTGATTATCATACTCATGCCTTCAGCAATTCAGATGTTAAGTTGAAACCGATTACGGAGTGTATTTATGTGAATCCAATAAATCTGGTTAGGGAATATATTCCATTTCTTCTATATTCAATATTTCTACCAAAGTAATATCACATTTTTGATTAAATATGGATTTTGTTAGGTAACGGGGGCACATTGGGACGCGGGGCACTGTGGGACGGTGGGATTTTCTTGGATCCTGGCAAGGTATATGATATGGTAGTGCCATCATAATTTCACATCCTGATGTTTCCATGGTTTCATAGACAAATTACAGCCGCATGCAGAAGTATGGCGAACAAAAGTTTGTTTTCCTACTACTAAAGTAAATATGGTCGGGTTCAATTCGAACCATTCTGTGGACAGACCATGAACAATGAAGCTTTCTCAGTGCTTGTATGAATTTTATATCTTGTAATGAACAGTTATGAATTGCTATCTTGATAAACAAACTCACTGGTGTCCAAGAAATTAGCATTTTGGTGTAAAAGTCATATCGGGGCTCATTGGGACAGTGAATTTGGGGCACATTGGGACACATTTAATATGGCAGAGTTTAAGTGTCCAAGGAAACTGAATGATCTGGGACAGCACACAACAGGTGTTCAGGCCACAGTGAATAGAGGTATAGTGGATAACCATGCTCTGTGAACAAATTTGTCGCAAAGCACTGTTTGTTACTTACATAGATGTCCGCACCCAGGACAGTTTATGTTAAATGTTTAAAACTGTTTAAAGTTATGAACTATTGGCACTACAAGGTGTTAATGCACTGTATATTGTCTTACGCACTACTTATATGTGATATCTATTGCACATGGAGTGTTAAAATGATTTTTTAATTGATGTCCCAATGTGCCCGGCTGTGCCACGCCGAGGCACATTGGGACAGTCATTTTTACGACCCTCTGGCTGCAAAAGGGTAGGTGCAGTCTAGTTTATTATGCCTTGCATTTAAGCTCAATAGTATTGGTGATATTCATGCAAACTTCTGAGTTTTTCTGTGCTTTCATCATTGAGCAAAATTAGTAGACGTGAAAAGCGTCCCAATGTGCCCCCGTTCCCCCTACTGATCCTGTGAAGAAGGAAACTTCATACTGAAGGTGCTTCAAGATGGACCAATCCAAAATGCTGCAACAAATTACCAGCTGTATTCAAACCCTCACTGCTTATTGATTAATGCTCTTCAAAATAACGTGAAGAAAGATTTTTTGTGTCATTTGTCAGTGGAATGTGACCTCACGTAGCCATCCCTATAGGTTAGCATTGGAAGATAATTATGCAAATTAGTGCCCAATTGTATTATTACAGATCTAATTTTAGTGTGCCATGTCCCATGTGAATATATATTAAAAAAGTTGTATATGTCTAATTTCGATTGAATGAATTTGATTTGATTTATTTATTTAGTTCAAACATAAAGTTTTGGCAACCAGGGAAGCATTGCTGCTTTGACACACAAATCATGGAAACCCTTTCCCCAAAAATCCACTCCAGCAGTGTCTGGACCTTCTGCAGTTGTTGTTTTATGCAACTTCACTCTGCAAAGTTGGCCAACACTCCATCCAATGTTAATTTTACCCAATGATCAATGGTTTAAGTTTATAAGCAGCTGCATCAAGAAAGGGACTGTGAATTCTTCTTAGAGTCTTTAGGAATTTCTTTGAGGAGGATTTTTCTTAGAAGCTGAATATTGATTAATCAATTTGTTTCAAGCGTCTTCCTCTAACAAAAGGCCCTGTGTATGAGTTCTATGCATAGGCACCCTTCATGATATGATTGCTGTGTACATGGTTTTGTCCACATCATATCCCTCAATGCTTTGTGATTTCTGGTGCATATTTATTGCTCAAGTTTGTCTCATCAGCAGCATTTTTCCAATGAAATGCATCTTAGGGATGGATGCAGCTATCCAATTCCATTTCGGCATAACATTCATGGGAAATATTTCATCTTCCATTTGTTTATAAATTATTCTCAAATCTTGTCATATGGACAAAATTGGGTATATGCCTGACATGTAATAATTTGGGAAGCCAATGATACAGGCTTGATTAGTGTCACTGTCCCCAATTTAACCATGACTTAGCATTTCATTTATGTAGCAAAAAGTGGCATTTACTTATTAACTCTCAGAAAAGCAAAGTTATGGTTATTAATGCAAAACGCAGAAGCAATATTTCAGATTATGAATTCCAAATTGGGGATGAGCAACTTGAAGTAGTTGACTCTTACAAATATCTTGGGCACATAATAAGTAACTCTTCTAATATTCACAAACTCATGTATGACCATCTGGCATCTCAGGCTCAAAAGGCAATGCATGCTCTTAAAGAAAAAATTAAATCAACAGTTGGGTACCTTCCGCCAAGCCTGAGTTTAAAAATGTTTGACACTCACATATTACCTATTTTAGAATATAACAGTGAAATTTGGTTCGAAACTAAAGAAATTGACATTTTAGAAAAAATACAACTTAAATTTCTTAAAAACCTTCTAGGTGTACGAAATCAAACATCCACAATTGCTATTTTAGCTGATACAGGAAGATTCTCTCTGATATACAGACAACAAGCTTCAGCACTGAAATATTGGCATAGGCTAAAATGTAATGATGTTCCTAAACTTCTCAAAACATGCTTCGATATCCAGGTTGATCTACATGAACGTAGTCACCCATGCTGGTTATCCAAAGTCTGTAAAATCTCAAATGGTCTAGATAGTGCAGGTGTTACAGATTCTTCTATGAATGAATCTCTCTTTAAGAAAGCCCAAACAAAAATAATGCATGAGATAAATGATAGTGACTCTAATCCTAAACTTCGAACTTACAAACAATTCAAAAATGATTTACGACTAGAACCCTATCTTAATTTCAACCTGCCAAAATCAATCTACCAAAGTATAGCCAGATTTAGACTGAGTTCCCATAATCTACATATCGAACTGGGTCGACATAAGCGCCCTTATATCCCTGCGGAGAATATAATATGCAAGAGATGTGATTGTAATTGTGTCGAAGATGAATTCCACTGTTTAATATTTTGTAACCATTGGAAAGAAATAAGGGTAAAACTGTTTGAAGTAGCAAATAAATTCATCGAAAACTTTTCAGTGCTTAGTCAAAATGAACAATTCCTTCAACTTTTATGTTCTAAAAATGAAGATGTTTTATTTGCACTAGGTAGATTCTTAAATTCAGTATTGAGAACTGACAATATTATTTAAATAAATATAGCTCCCTCCAAGATGGATGACAAATGGCACTGACGCTTCCCTCACATGATCTGTGGTCTATGCTATGGTGTATATATCATTGTATGTATATGTAAATATCTTTGCTATGTTTGTTTGTCATTGCCTTTTATGTCGTTTTCAGTATTAATACTCGGTGCTCTGTATCTATATAAACATTGAACTCTACTTCTGACTTTTTATATTATATTACATATATGTACACGATGTTCTATATTTATGAAGCCTGAATGAGTGCTGATTATGATATTTATTTATATTTAATGTATATATATCCATTACTTAAAATAAATATTGTGTGTAATTATGCTTTTACTTGTACATGTATATCATAGTATATTGTAGTTGTATTACTTAGTATATTGTACTTGCTAGATTTATGCTATTCCATATTCGTATATATTTATATATTTTTCTTTTCTTTTCTGATGACATATGTATCTGTTTGATGCTTTTTTTTATGTCAATAAAATTCTATATATATATATATGAAGGACGCAAAATTTGTGACATTTATAAACTATAGTCATCTGAAAGTCATATTTATAATCGAAGACAAAAGAATATGGCAAGCAAAACCTAATTTTATTAAAGCCCAACATGAATAGATCTTTTTTTTGGACATACCAAAGGTCACATTGACAAAAATGTCATCAGATATATATTCTGAAATACTACCAGGAGTACAAATGTATGAAAAACTGTCCTCTAACACTTACTTAAATTTGGCAAGCCAATGATGCTATAATAAGACGAGAGCTGTGCATCCTCTGCATGTTAGCAGATCTAGAGTATTTGTCAGAGAGAAAACAGAGACAATTGAATCAACCTTTGTAAAAGTAATAGTTATAGTGACTTGTTTTATGTCTCCTCATGACACTTTTGTCTTGCATCAATACCATATGAGATAGGAAATGATCCCATGAGATATATCGGAATGATTCAAGCAGATGCTCGAGCCTCATACATTCATGTCTGTCTACTTACTCTGTCTCTGACGATACGGGAATATGTATAGTCCAGATACACAGAAGGCTGCATGGTCACATTTTTGTCGATTTCTTAAATTTTAAGAGTTTTTTAATGTGAATCAAAGACTGTTTCAAAGACTATTGAATTTTGAATTCTAATAAGTGTTTTTAGTGATTGCAAGTGCTGATGAGATGTGCTATAATTTTTTGGCACTCAAACATAATAAACTGTTAAAATGTTAAGGTGTTAAACTGTTTGCACAATTCATACTTTATGAAGAACAGAACATAATAAGACAAGACAAAATAGCAAAGAAGAGTTTCTCAAATATCATCAAGGATTTTAAATATGAGCATTTGGTTCAGTTACTTCAGGACGAAGTTCAGTGACAGCATGAAAGGAAACTCCAAGTAATAAACTTTCCTTTCAGTATTATTCTGCATATAGAATCTTATTTGATATAATTCAGTTTGGAAAAAATGCAGTTTAGAAATCTCAGATTATTCTCATGCAATACATGCTGAAGGGTATGCATTCTGATGTAACAGGTACAGTCGCAGACACATTTATTCATATAGCCAAGCCTGAATTCAGGACGCGAATGTGTTTTACTCATGGTACAGTGAAGAAAGAAGACAAAATAATTAAACTTTCGTGTTATTCCTCCAAATGATCATCATTCTCGAACACCACAAATTTCAGCACATCTCTATTTTCAAGCTCAGGAGACACATCAATGTGAAATATCAGCAATATTTGTATTGTTGACTGATCCTACATTTTCGCTAATAGTTCACACTGAGCATAAGCTCTATACTATAGCTTGTTTATAAAGTTAATGACTATGTTTAAACTCACACGCTAATGGAAGTCTTGGTTCAGTGAAAATAAAACTGGGTTATTTTCAGTTGTTCCTGTTTGTTTGTTTGTTTGTTTGTGTTTTACGCCTCTGCAGCACCTTAGTGGGCTATATCGAGGCAGGCGATCGCCGTATGATGATGAGATGAGAAAACTGTGAGTCTGGCACATACCCTATTAATTCAGGGATGCCCAGGGCCTTTCAGTTGCCCCAGCATAGAACACTGGATACAACCCGCCTCCATTTAATGTCCCATGGGCTCGGACTAAAGTGAGTTCCCGGGGTGAGATTTGAACCCACGCCCTCAACGCCAGTTGACAAGCGCACTTACCAGTTAGGCCACGGGGGAACTGAGTTGTTCCTGTGATGATGCTCTTAAATCTCTCAGTTGTCACCGGAAACCCACGATACCTTCAATGCTTGGACCAAGAGCCTCATATGAGGAGTAAGCTCATTGGTATCCGCTGTGATAGACAACAAAACTTACAATAGAATAATAGTCATTTTGCTGGTAGGCCTACATTGGATGCCTTAAACTGTGCCTGTGCTGCCTGGAGTAATTTCAGTGGACTATGAGTAAGCACATCTGTATTAACTGCATGCCTGTAGGCGTCAGAGCTAATGGTAGAATAAAGTTCCTCCATAAAACTATCCCAATGATTTAATTGTTTTTAGGGACAGTTTTTTCATCAATATTTTGAAGCACGCTACCATTTCACATCTTCTCCATTGGTTGTTGCATAGATTACAATATCAAGAATAATGATATGAAATAAAGGGGATTTTCCACTAGAATGCCGTGATATCAAGCTTCTCATTGAGTCACAAAGAAGCGTCTTATTTGTGTCATATCACCAATTAGAGAGGATATTGCTCACTGACTGCTTTACATCTGAAGAATCACTGGCTTAGATCTCTCATACGAACAAGATTGTGTTTGGTGCACTGTTTGTATAGTTTCTTCTTCATCAATGGAAAGCATTAGATATGGATATTTTTCAAAATGAAGACAAAATTCTTTTATTTCAAAAAATAATATTACCCCCTTGCCTTTTTGACCGACTTGAAATTATATAATAAATTATGGCTGTGGGGGGATTTCATAGCAGCACTGTTTAATTTAAAAACTAATTATTATTTGGGCTATTACATACTAAAAAACAATGTATACATTCAGTGTTTCTCTCTATGAAATAAATTATAAAACAGGGATATATGTTGAGATATGACCCCCAATGGTCACCATGAGATGTGCCATTATTATATAGGGGATTGTTATACAATGTACTGCAGACTTACCAGTAAAATAATTATGAAGTAATAATTGACATCCACAAATCAAAGGAAACAATTATAAAACAGACATGTCTTTCAGGTGTGTCATAAATGTAAAAATTTGTGTTGTGTGTAATAAATACCCAGCCTTATCAATAGACATTTCACAAATTCACTAAAAGAAGACCTACATGACTTGACATGGGAATAATGGTTTTTCTAAGCACCTGGATTCTTCCTCAGTCAAGTGAAGATCACACCGACACTGCAGGCCAATAGTCTTTCTGGAGTTTCTTGTGCAGACACTTTTTTTTGTGTTGGTGCTGTGGCTGCTTTTTATCTGCAAGGCCAACAAGCCTCTTGGGTTCTTATCCTAATGTGCTATATGTGTTATGTTTTCTTTGCACTGCTATTTACAGATCACAAAAAAAGAAGAGACTGCGTTCCACCTGCACAGAATTTCAAATTTCCTTATGGGTTCAGCCCTGCATCTGAAGCCATTATTATCATTATAGACAATGCATGGATCTCATTCTGGATTCTCACTGATTTTCTTTCATCCTTCCAGTCACTTTACATGTTCCTTGTAATTTCAAAGAGCAATTAAAATTTAATAATCCATTAGGCAATATTGTGGGGGCATCAATTAGCCTACTTGTAGCAGGCTAATGCCAAGTAAATTAGTATTCAGTCTTCTTCCATTAACACTGACACATCTATTAGAATTGCTTCAATTTCCCGAGGAAAGTGAATTTAAAATATTCTTCTAAAAATATGTTTTTCAGCCAGGGTAAGCTAGACATCTAAATGAAATGGTAGCAACTGATATCTGGAAATTGGACTCATGTGGCCCGTAGGCCTGATAGCTGATTTTTGGGATGCAATACAAGGGCTGATACATACAATTTCATATGACAACATGTAAAAAATGTAACTTTGCATAAGTCATGTCTTTGTGAAGTCAAGCTGGCTATCACATGACTGATCGGTTACTTTTTAATTAAATTTCTCATTGTTTTCCATATGAAGTGTCACATAAAATTGCCTGTTCATGCAAAAAAGTCTAAATTAATACCCTCAATTTTGAACTGAAATTAGTCTACAGCGCAGAAGGTTGAAAGTGTCCACAAACTGGTTGCTTTCATAAGAAAACAGAAACACATGCAACGTGTAACTGTAAGGCATCAGGGAGCCTTTGAAGCCTTCTTTGACAAGATTAAAACACTTCTTAGCCACCTGAAGATAAACTCTTCAGTCCCAAAATAATATAATGCCAGAGGCACGCAGATGATAACTTGTAAGCATGTCCGTTAGCAATGACATCACATCTTTGGAGAAAAGGTGCTTATACAATATACCAAGTGCAACTTCTCTATTGCTTTAAAGCCAAAGCACTTGTTAGATATTCAGATTTTGAGCTCCTCCAAGAGCTACAGGATAAACTCAGGCCCACATATCATCACTTGCCCTAAGCAAGTATGTACTGTGGGCAACACCAAAGATTGTGGATCTGATCCCTGTTGCCAACCACTGCACAGACCCATTTCTTTGCTTCCAAAGTACATAGTATTAGCGAGTACACCCAAAACAGTCCTAGCTCATGGGACTATAAATTGAGGTGGGTTGAATCCAGTATCCTGCTTCTACGCTGGTGCAGCTGAAAGACCCTGGACAACCCTGAATCAATAAGGCTTGTACCAGACATTCAGTCTTTCTCATTTTCCCTTCATTCAAACACCAAGCCCAGGTACTGCTCTTTTCTCAATTCTATTTTTTAGGAACAGCTAGAAGTACACAGCCTTCCCCGGACCTGCTCACAAGACTGAAGCTGAAGCTGAATGCCCCACTGGACTCCCTCGCAATAGAGACAGGGGCGGACTGGCCTATGTGGCAAAGTGGCAGCTGCCACGGGCCCATCCATTTAGGGGGCCCATGAAAGATGTCAAAAAATACAAATTTTCAAGAAAAGAGTGAAATATTACTATCAGGATTATGATTGTATTGTGTGTTGCAACCACACTAACTGTCAAGGACAGCAACTTTTCAAGAGGGGCCCCCATCCTAATATTAAAATTTAGGCCTATGGTATTTTGCTTCCCTATTTTTAAATATCGCCGATGTTAGCGACCCAGGGGCCCATCGACTAATTTTGCCACGGGGCCCAAAATGCCGCCAGTCCGTCCCTGAATAGAGACCTAATTTTAAGGACTCTTGACTGAAATTCGAACAGTATAGGCAATACAGACTTTTTAGCAGACTATTCAACAAAAATTGACTCTTACAATTTTCCCCCTTACTGACTATGAACGATAATCAATGAACTCAAGAAGTCACTCCAGAGTGCACAATACATGATGGAAATTCAAAGAATATGAGAAATTTTCTGATAGCAAAATGTATTTATCTGCGCACCTTTTTATTGAATGCAGCATTAGAACGAAGTTACATATAAAAAAGACGTCTGATTCAGTTTGTTTAAAATAAAGTTACCTAAACTTGAACCTACAAGGAAACATCAATTTACTCGATATTATTATAATATTATATCGATATTATTATAATTTACTAGATATTAGAGTCACGTGACATTACGTCATCGTCGTCACGTGACCAATCAACATCAAATCATTAAGAACTGAGGAAGAGGTCTGGATGGACCTCGAAAGCTCTTCAGCTAAGAATTATGTTGTGAGTATACGTCAAAAATCACTAGAATGTCAACACCACAACAGTCTAAACTCCTGCAACGTCTCAACCACGAGTTTGATCGGATGATCATCTGCAAATTCCGAGAATATGAGAAATTACAGCACAAGATCGCTACGTTTCAAAATCATCTCCATTTCACCCTCCATTGTAAGCATCACGATGTCTTCCCGCCAAGTCTGACAGTTAAAACGTCCATGCATGGGCCAGTGTAGATCGGATTTTACACAGAACACAATTAGCTCTGCTGAATGAACGGATCACCAGAATTAAACGACAGATCAAGTATTTCTCCAATTTAACATCGGACATTGATGAATTCCTTCACGCTGAGTTACCAAGCGTTGTTTATACGGAAGTGGTCAATTGGATGGCGCATGCGCACCGCGCCACATTCAACAAAGTTCGTGAACGGCACCAAAACAAATTCCAACGGATCATGACGAAACCAAGAAAAATAAAGCAAGTGGACCAGACCATCGTTGAAGTAACCACCGCTGAAAAGGACCAATTACAAAGTAAGTGGGTAGTGAATAAGTCCGATCATGAACTAACACCAGATGAGATTTCACTACTAAAAAGAGGCCTGAACTTCGCAGTAGCACCCACGAAATTGCCTATGAAAGATTATGTCATTGGTATAGAATCAGCCTGTAAATTATTGGGACCCTACTCCAAACAAGCTGAAACCTTAAGATCTGATTGTGTACGACTCCTCAAACACAGCAGCCCCCCGAAGACTAACATTTCAAAGAAGGAATCTGAAGCCCTTCAACGGTTAGCCAAGGACAAGTCTCTAACCATCCTGCCAGCAGATAAGGGCAGATCAGTGGTAGTTATGAACACTGAGGACTACAAAGCTAAGGCCAACAGCATCCTGAGTGACACCAACACTTATAGTGAACTCAAGAAAGATCCCACTTCCAGGTTTTCCAGCAAGCTAATCAAGACCCTTCAACACCTGAAGGAGGTTAAGGCCATAACTGACATCACCTACAAACGACTGTACCCCACTTCAACCACCATCCCCCGCTTCTATGGCCTTCCCAAGGTTCACAAACCTGATGTCCCCTTGAGACCCATAGTTGCTTCACGCGGATCCATTACATATCAAGTTGCCAAGTTTGTCGCGGACATATTAGCCCCAGTAGTGGGTAAAAATGGATACTCATTGAAAAACAGCAAACAACTCGTGGATGTAATGGGGAAGTGCAAACTGGACGAAACCGACATCCTCGTCTCCTTCGACGTCACCGCTCTCTTCACATCAGTCCCGGTAGACAAGAGCTTAGAGGTAATCCATGACATCCTGGTTAAAGACCCCACCCTTCCCAAACGCACACCCCTTTCACCATCCCAAGTGATCGATCTCTTGGCCGTATGTCTGAAGACAACTTATTTCCAGTATGACGAGAAGATCTACACCCAAATAGAAGGGGCCGCGATGGGATCTCCGGTAAGCCCCATAGTGGCCAACTTATTCATGGAGTGGTTCGAGGTCAATGCCATTGAGTCCTTTAAGTTTGAGATCACAATCTGGAGGCGCTATGTCGACGACACTAGTTATTGTAGCTATCTGTGACTCCTTGGTTGAGGAATTCACTGAACACATCAACAGCATTCATCCCGCCATCAAGTTCACCCGTGAAGAGGAAAACGAGGGGAATATAGCTATGTTAGATGCGAAGATCAAGAGGAGCACTGCAGGACAGCTAACCTTTTCTGTTTACAGAAAAGCTACGCACACCGACCAGTACTTGCAGTTCGACAGCAACCAGCCTCTACAGCACAAGCTTGGAGTGATCAGAACCTTACACCATAGATGCAAAACCATCTGCTCTACAGAGGAATCGAAGCTCGAAGAACTAGAACATCTTAAAAGGGTCCTCAGCATCTCAGGATACACCCAGTCTGCCTGGGCCACGGCCACAAGGAAGAGCACTGCCAAAGCCGTTGACAGAAACAACAGTGAATCAAACAAACCGAAAGGGAGCATCACCCTTCCATACGCTGGACACGTTACAGAAGCTATCGCACGTCTGATAAGAAAAGCTGGAATAATAGTACACCAAAGACCGTTCAACACCCTGAGAAACAGACTTGTGCACCCCAAAGACAAAATTCCCAAGGAGGAGAAAGCTGGGGTGGTTTACTACATCAAATGCGGTGACTGTGATGCTAGTTACGTAGGAGAAACGGAGAGGAGACTACAGAAACGTATTAAAGAACATCATAGAAGTTCTTCCCCAGTAGGACTACACTGCGAAGAACGAAAACACTCATTCTCAGAAGAAAATGTCTCAGTTTTACACCAAGAGAACAACTGGTTCCGGAGGGGTGTAGCCGAAGCCATACACATTACACAGGAGGAGCCCCATCTAAACCGGGACCGGGGGAGACACACCCTCCCGGCAATATACCGGGAGATATTAGAGTCACGTGACATTACGTCATCGTCGTCACGTGACCAATCAACATCAAATCATTAAGAACTGAGGAAGAGGTCTGGATGGACCTCGAAAGCTCTTCAGCTAAGAATTATGTTGTGAGTATACGTCAAAAATCACTAGAAAATCAATTTACTCTCTTGAATTTTGAGAGCAGTGTAGGTTCTTTTTCAATCTCATTACTCCTTAGGTGTTCACGCGTAGGACATCCTGTTTTCGAAAACTGCACATGCTTCAGTATCTCAGTTATCATTTTCCATCCTTTCTTAATTTGTATTTTGCCAATTACATTTCAAATCAAAATTGTCATCAAAATCGGTATTACTACAATAATGACACTTAGATTTAAAAATAGAGCAATTCCCAGAATTCATGGCAGTGTTTCTGTTCTCGAGGTAGTATTTTGATGGCCTTGGCCTCAATCTCAATTTCAATTTCAATTTCAATTTCAATTTCAATTTATTGACCACTAAAAGCACAGAAATACATCATCATGGTACATAAAAACATTGTGGTAGGCTGACATCTCTTAGAGATGTATGTGCCATTACCAATGAAAGACCACGATAAATTGAAAAATTCGTTATGTGGTAATACATGTGTAAAAAAGGAAATAATAATAATAATAAATTAAAAGCTAATAAATAACAATATCTACAAAATGTCTATTTACAACACTACTTTACATCATCCCATTCCAAGCACACACCAAATTCTAGATAAGTTATAATAATAATATATACAGACATCACGAAACACATATTATTAACTAATTGACAGTAAAAATTAACGTTAAGGTACTGCCTCTGGTTGCCCTGCATTTGAGGCTGCCAAATCACGTTTACCACCCCTTAGGGTGGATGGGGAAATCTGACCCGACAGCCCCGCAAAGGCACCCAGAGACAGCTGTGTAGCATCTGTTCTCTCATGTCTCTATTCTATACAACACTTTAACCAAATCTGTTATTTGGGCCTAATGCCGACAATATTCGTTTATGCAGGGAGCACATTCAACACCGTGACCAAGAACATCAGAGAATAAAGATCACATTACGATGCACTATTTGAAAGACAAGATGGGATTCATATGCTATAGACAGAGGGACATTTTTATCTGACCAATCATAGTAACTTGTATCAGATTCCTATACATTTTTGCAGATTTTTGACATTCCCCATGCTGTTAACATCACCAAGATGAAAATCACATGCATAGCTGAACATGCATTTTATTTATGATCCTTGACTTAAATGAGATTCACAAACTTTCAATGGGTTGGTTTTTACAAGGAGGTGGAGCCCATTTCAAATCCTAGATGACCTGTTTTGGGTCATCAGGTGTGATTTAAGTTTTTTCTTGAAGGTATGAATACTGCAAAAGTGGTCAATTTTATTCTCAAACCCATTCCAAATAGTTGGCCCTTGAAATCTTACAGACTTTTTACATATTTCAAGCTTGCAAAGTGGTATGTGTAGCTTATTGGAGTTTCTTGTCGTTCTTGTTGCAACATCAGAGTTGCGCTTGAACAAGTCGTGAAACATGGTTGGAAGCATACCTTTGACAAATTTGAACATTAGCACTGCAATAGAATGTTGATAAATTTCCGATATTTTCAGGAGTCTCAATTGCATAAAGAGCGGGTCAGACTCTGCATAAGGCTTTGATGATGTTACTATTCTCACAATTTTCTTCTGTAGCTTGAACAAGGATGACAAATATAATTGAGCGGCATTCCCCCATACCTCAATGCAGTAAGTTATATAAGGATAGACCATGCTATGGTAGAGCGAGACAAGAGTTTCTCGATTCAAAACCTTCCTTGCCTTACAAATTATACCAATTCCTCTTCCAATTTTGCCTTTAATCATCTGAATGTGATGATCCCATTTTAAACCTGTATCAAGTATCACTCCGATGAATTTAGTTCTTGACACTAAATCGATATTTGCTCCATTTACATATAGTGGCTCAATATGGGGTAGGCTTTTGTTTTTTGACTTAAATACCATGTAGTGAGTCTTACTTACATTCAAGGAAAGCCTATTTGAGTTAAGCCAATCGACCATAATGCTGAGTTCATTATTCATGGAACCAATTAAGTCATCCACTGATTTCCCCTTCATGAACAAGTTAGTATCATCAGCAAAGACAAAAGGAGTTAGATTTTTTGACACATTAGCAAGGTCATTGATGTAAACAAGGAACAGCAATGGTCCTAAAATGGACCCTTGTGGAACGCCACAGCTTATCATCTGCTTGGATGAATCTTTAAAATTGAAAGAAACATATTGACTTCGGTTTGATAAGTAATCAGTTAACCAAGACAATGCAACACCCCGAATGCCATATTTGTTCAATTTTCCCAATAAAATATTGTGATGAACGGTATCAAATGCCTTTTTCAGGTCAAGAAAAACTCCAATTACCATTTCCCCTTTTTCAAAAGCTGAGAGAAGTTGATCAATTAGCATGATAAGTGCCATGTTGGTGCTATGATTCTCCCTGAAACCAAACTGATATTTGTAAAATAGATCATTAGTGATAAAGAAGGATACCATTCTGTTATACATGAGTCTTTCTAGGATTTTTGAGAAGAGTGGTAGTATGGAGACTGGTCTGTAATTAGTCATTAGTAGAGGATCCCCGGATTTATAAATTGGAACTACCTTAGCAACCTTCATAGAACTCGGAAAGAAGCCTTGCTTCAAGGATAGGTTTAACACATGAGTCAATGGGACCAGGTAATGTTCATAACTGGATTTGACCACCTTGGCATGTATCCCATCATAACCAGCACTGGCATTCTTTAGTTGTTTGATGATATTCTTTACTTCAGTAACTGTCACAGGCTTGACAAACATAGAGCAAGGGTTGTCTTTGATCAAAGATAAAGGACATCTGTCAGTAGAAGGGATTTTTTGGGCTAGGTCCTTGCCAATATTGCTGAAATACAAGTTAAATCTATTGGCAATCATGTCAGGATTGGAGACGAGCTTTTCACCTATTTTAAAATAGGAAGGGCTTTGAGCTTGCTTCTTCTTAGTAATTACTTCTTTTATCACAGACCATAGTTTTTTTGTGTTCTGTCGATTAGTTTCGAGAAGATCATTGTAATGAGCTCTTTCTGCACTTTTCATTACTCTGTTGAGCTCCCTTTTATAGCATTTGTAAGCTTGAACATTTTCTTCAGTTGGCTGCTTTACTTGCTTGAGATATAACTGGTTTTTTATCTTTATTGATTTTTTTTTACCTTCAGACAACCAACTCTTTTTATTGGAGTAATTAATCTTCACTTCTTTATAAGGAAAATACCTATTATACAAGTCTGTATATTTGTCATAGAATGACTGAAAAGCTTCTTCACCATTATCGTTGTTTGTCACCGATTCCCATTCAACCCGCTTTAAGGCATTAATGAAATTGTCAATATTTCTTTGACCCATGACCCTAGTTTTCACAACTTCCACCCGCTTGACAATCCCATTTTTCAAATTAATAGAAAACAATGGAAGATGATCTGACACATCAGTGTAAAACAATCCATTGAATAGGTTTGAATTGGTGATATCATTAGTAAATATGTTGTCAATAAGTGTAGCAGAAGTACCAGCAATTCTCGGTCATGAATCCAAATCCTCAGCATTGAACTCGGCCTCACCGGGCCTTTGGCCAGTGATGAAGGTCTTGAAACTGTCCTCATCCTCTAGGCCACATTTTGATAGCCTCTGTTTCGGGCCTTCGGCTCATGCCTCAATGTCAGTTTTGGACGATGGACTTGCCGTCCTCCACTACAACACTAAATCAGAGTGTACGAGATTAATGCCTCTTTTAGAAGGTATCTGTTTTCCTGCCTATATTGGAAATATTGACTCCCTTGAGTAAACGGAATGCTACTGTTACATCTGCTTCTGTCAGAGTAATTGACAACGTAAATATAATAAATGCCAGAGTTATTGATCCGTTCTGCATCACAGAATTTCTGCAACTCCACCTTCGTTGTTGGTCTCGGCTGGGGCACGGTCTGTCTCGGATCAACCCATAATTTATCAATAATAATCCCGGTCTGGACGGTGTTAAACCATTCGAGAAGCTTCTCCCAACTGTCCTGAAAAAATATTTGGACAGGATTGATGGAAGGTTTTGGTTGTTGTCATGCTACTAAGACTTGTTCATCCGGCTCCTAACTTTCGCACTGGATCATGACAGTTCTCTTCCAAAATTTTCTGGAAATCAGTGGTAATGAACAATTCTTCAGCTAGTCTTGACAATGTATCTGGTGCTATTCGAACTGAAACAGCTGCAAAGCGTTGAAAGTGCTCCACCCTGGTTCAATTTCGCAATTGTTTTCTTTTTGCCATAATTCTAAATGAACTCCTTGCAAAGACATTGCAAGGAATTTTAATGATGTAACACCTCAGCCTAGTCCCATCCATCCAAAAACATTTTGGCTGATGGCTTGGGACTTACTCAACTGCTTCTGGCGTACTGCATCCAGGTTTGTCTCATAATCACCCACGCTATGATTGAACGCAAGTCAATCAGGTACGCAAGCTAAATTGTACCATTCACAGAGTGAACCAAGGCGGTGCATTTATGATACATTGTGGCTATTTGAGTGCAAATAGCACTGGAAAATTGGTCAAGACTAATAAAAGTTGTAACACCACTGATTTCCAGAAAATTTTGGAGGAGAACCGACATGATTTTTACTGAATTTTTTTTTCATATATTGGAACATATTTGGGGGGTGCCCCATTGAAAATTCAAAATTTTTTTTTTTTTTGTGCAATCTGCATCATCCTAGTGTATGCTCTACATGTATGTTAAATAAAGTATTACTTTTGCTGATTGTGTCTTGAATGATCCATTTCGAAAATGTAAAATCTGTTTCCAGCAACCCTTGACATCTGTTGGCTCTAGTAACAACTGTATGGTGCATGCAAAATTGCAATTAGATTTGTGAAATCAGGGGAAAAATGGATGGATCATTACTGGTTTATCATATTGAGGAACGTAATAAAAATCATTGTAATGTTAATAAAGTGGCCCAGCTGCTTCAGTGGTTCAGCAGTGACTTTACGAGGGGTTTTCCAAAAGTTCTGTCCAACTTGCCATAACTTTTGCAGTATTTAATACAGAAACATGATATTTGGGTCAGATAATATTGAAGTAATTTGCAAATGATCCTAAAAAAATCAGATCATAGAAACAAAAATAAATGGTTAATTTGTTGCCATGGAAACCAAAAGTCATGAAATGCGGCCCAGGGCACTGTTAGAGACACAGATTCATTATATCTTGTCAAAAAATTTAATTTTTACCAGGGATGCAGGACAAGAAACCTATTAAAAATAATCCCTAACATTTCACAAATTCTTGTAATAATGAACTTGACACTGAGTACATTTCCTCTAACCTTATATCCCTTAAAAAATCAATGCCTCATAGTCCTCATATTAAGATCGCAGACTTTTTGTACTTTACGATGGGTTTTCCATAAGTTCTGTCCAACTTGTCATAACTTTTGCTAGATTTTATACAGAAAAATGATATTTGGGTCAGTTGATATTGAGGTAATTTGCAAATGATCCCAAAAAATCAGATCATAGAGGTAAATATAAATTGTTGATTTGTTGCTATGGAAACCAGAAGTCATGAAATGCGACTGAGAAATTGTAAACAGACACATACTTGATATATCTTGTAAAATATGTAATTATTACAAGAAATTTAGAACATAATGTTTTTAAAATATTCATAGCCATTTCACAACTTCCATACACTAATGACTGGGCCTTGTAAAAACATTTTCTCATCCTTTCTATCCATGTCTAAGTATGGTACCTCAGTCTTCGGGTTAAGGTCACTTTTGTTGTTTTCCAGTCTTTAATGCTTAGGTTTTCCAATGTGAGTTCTCTTCATTCACAAAAAGTTTGTATGATCTTCATTTGGTTCTGTCACTCATATTGTCTTCCTTGTAAGTATTACAATAGATTCTAACTCTCTCTGCTAGATTTATCAAATTAAAATGGAGAAATGTAACAGGTATATATGATTTCACCCATATCCAAATAATTGCTCATCTCGTAAAAAATTGAGAAACTGCACGAGTGATGGTAAAGTAACTGAGATGTGACAATAATACCAGTCTCCATTGTTATTTTATTTTACAATTAACTGATCAAATTTCATGAAAATAATTATCAATATACTTTATCGGCATAAAGAAATTGAATAATGACTCGTTGTCCCATTGGCAATTTCATCACGCAGTAATTGGGCATATGCGCACAAGGTGAGTTATTACTGAGGGGAGAAATTAGTTGGCCTGATACAAGGTCTAGTTTTCAATGTATCCTTGTTCATAGTTATTGTGTGATACCATAATACAAGATGGAGTTCTGCATTGTTGCATTATTTGGGTCAAAATTTGAAAACCTTGAAATTTCAGCTGAAAAAATTTCGAAAACTTTTCGCTCCAGAAATGCCTTTTAAGGTTTGCGTTGGGTAGGTCAAACAATCAGCTATCACTGCGCTTTGAAGTCCAAGGGTCCCAATGCCCTGCTGATCTGTACTGAGGTGATAAACATAGCTGTAATGTTTTTCAACGGCCATTAAAATCACACTTCTAACTAAAAAATCCTGACCATTTGGTGCTAAACAATCTATTGCCAATGATTAGGCAAGTGGCTGGCACATTTTGGGCAAGTTCCAGGTCTCTAATGGCTATTATTTTTGAAAAACTGCATTTTGATCAATTAAAATACCAAATATGTGTGTCATTAGCATCATGCCCATAACTTGAAATCCGTACCATTTAGAGCTGAATAATGTATTACCAACAAATAGGAAAGTGGCTATTTTGCACACAATGAGCTATATTTCAGGTCTCCATGACCAATAGTTATTGAGATAGAACAAATCCAGAAATTTACAAAAACAAACAAAAATACTCTTTTAATCAATAGTTTGGATTCTGAATAATAAAGATGATCTCCACTACTCCCTCCAGTGCCCCGTGTCTTTCTAAACCATATTTCAGATGCTAGACAATGGTAAAATGTTGCTGGCACCCCATATTTGGTTAGTAGTTTCAGAGAAGAATCAAACTTCATACTCAGCATGTCAGATGCAAGGAAAATGCAAAAATGTTATTTAATAGTCTGTTGAAATATTTATTGATAATATATATTCAACTGATTTCAATTCCGGTCACCTGCAACAAAATTTTAGTGAGATAAAGGCAATAAGCCATTTTTAACATGATGCTAATGACAGCGTGATGCTAATGATAATTACAGTAAAAATCTTTGTAGGACCAGTGCAAAACTGGCAGTCTGGCAATTTGTGCATGCAATGACCTTACGCACGCCAGAAACATGTTCACAAGAGATTTTGGTCCAGAAATATGCAGTCAAAATAGAGTAGCAAGGCGTTTGCTAATGACAAATTGAGATAGGACAACTGACATGCCGACAGAAATACTCTAGTATTTTGGTTTACATAAATGATACAGAGCTACAGATAGTTCAGTTATTTTCTTGGGTTCTCAGACAACATCAGACACAAGGTTTTCTCACAGAATGTGTGTCCCTTTAATTTTATTAAGAAACAAATCCGGCGTGATGCTAATGACGCAATATTGGAGACATTGACACAACAACCTCCTGCTCTTATACAGAATATTATTTCAGCTATTGGTGACCAGATTTCAGAAGACTGACAGTCAAGTCTCCATGTATGGAAGAGTTTAATTGAATCAGAATCCTGTACTAGTTTTTGTGATGCGATCTTTCAAAGAAAGTGTTGATGGAGACAGGCCATTTTCAGGGGGGTTGGCCACTTCAATGCTATTTTTTGATGGGATAAAAATATTCTGCAACATATTTTTTGTGTTATGACTTTTGCTAATATCCTAGTCTATGACAAATGACAACAAGAGGTCCTCTATTAGTCTTCCTGTCATCATGAATTATTGTTAAACACCGGAGACAAGAATTTCAGACTTATCAAATTTTGACCCATTTAGTGCAGCCCTGGGCAATATGATTCTGAATACAAGAAAAATCACAAATGCGTCTGTTGGAGATGGATGTCTGAAAAAAGAAAAAAAAATGCATACACTTGGCACCATGCATTGTGTATGCAGGAGCATATGGTGGTTTTGGCTGATTATGAGGCAATTACAAGTACAACATACTGACATGACGCTCCTGTGTACATCCATAAAAGAAAATTGTGACAAGTTTTAAAATATCTATGGCTTGTTTGACACTGTTGTGGATCAGAGACCTTGTAAATGCTACTGTTGTATTTTTTATATGACAGAGGTAAAAAAAAAGGAAATGTTGCCACAAAAAGCAATGTAAGTAAGAAAGTGATGTAGTTGTATGTTTTCCTTTGTCAGTCTCAGCAGCAAGAAAGCCTGCTCTGGGAAGCCTTCATATAGTACTTCGCTTATGAGGAGCTGTAGATCACCAAGTTATGGCTGTATTGTATGTGCATAGCATACATTGCGTTACAAATAAGGAAAAAGGAAGGTGTTGTCTCAGTACTAGCGAAGTATATAAGATTGAATACGGAGAAACTTCAATAGTCATAGGAAATCTATGGCAGAGAGTCCTCCAAAGCAAGGTGAGTCCTTTCTTGGAAGTGCTGAAAATGATTATTTGTGGGCAAGAGCAACATACATGTAGAACACAGCCATTGCCTTTCTTATAAATTGAATAAACCATTTCATTTGGATCCCCCAAAATCTAAAGTGTTATCAACCGGCTAGACTGTAAATTTGCCGTCAGGATCATTCATGCAGAAGACATAGACCGTCTCATAGTAATATTGTTTTAGCATGAAACAACAATATTGTTACCTTCAGCGAACGAAGTTCGAAGAAGGTATTGTAATCACTTGGGTAAAAATGCTGTCCGTCTGCCGGGCGGGCGGGCGGCGGGCGGGGGGGCGGGCGGGCGGTCGGGCGGCGGGCGGATAGATCGTTTCCGGCCCGGCACTCGGCCTCTATTGAATGTATGGAGATGAAATTTGGTACACATCTAGCCTGTATGGTCTAGTTGTGCCTTTTGATGGTCTGATGAATAGATCTTAAATACTTTTTGAAATAATTAACAAAATATAAAAATAATATTTTTTCGTTTCCGGGCCAAGGCTCGGTCACTATTGCATATGCATGGATGAAATTTGGTACACACTATATGGTCTAGTTGTGCATTTTGATGGTCCCATTGACAGATATTCTATACTTTCTGAAAAAATGAGAAAAGATATAAAAACATAGTTTTTTTTGTTTTTTGGGCTAAGACTTGCTCACTATTGGATGTACATGGATAAACTTTGGTACACATATGGTCAATATGGTCTAGTTGTGCCTTTTGAAAGGTCTGATGGAAGATATTATATACTTTTTCAAATATTGAAAAAAACATAAAAATTATTATTTTTGTTTCTGGCCCAACATCCGGTCACTATTCCATATACATGGATGAAGTTTGGTACACATATGGCTTGTATTGTCTAGTTGTGCCTTTTCATGGTCTGACAGATGGCTATTCTATAGTTTTTGTAATATTGAGAAAAAATATTTAAAAGAATTTTTTTTATATCGGAGCCAAAACTTTCCCACTATTGCATATACAGTAATGCATTTTTCTAAACAAATCACCTATGCAATTAATTTAGCAGTGCTTTTTGATGCGTATAACACTTTATGAATCATTGGAAAAATAGAGAGAATGGAAGGCTACTACTCGACCGCTTTTGCTTACCTATAAGCAATTTCGTAAACGCACCAATTTTATGATATTATTGTAATCTTCTAAAGGTGTTATTCGCTGAAGGTTTGCTCCTGCGCAGCCTATGTTTTTTATATCACTTTTGTTTGCCTTGACATTTCCATAATATTATCTCAAATGGTCAATCATTATCAGTGAGCTGAGTAACAGACGGTAATTGCAACTGTTGCTCAAGGAAAATTGCTGTCATTTTATGAAATCAGGGACAAAAATCTAAATCATTTTTTACGGCAAATGGAAATACTTTGGGGATGATCATTTAATATCCGTGAGGGCCCTGAGGGGGTCCTGGAGATTTTTTTTCTAATAAATAATTTCTTGCTCCATTTTTGTGAAATAATAATTCTTTTTGGGCAGTCTTGAAATAAATAATTTCTGGTTAGGGTATTTCTTGACGATGCTTTGCTTGATTTAGGAATGAACATTCAGGCACTTAGCTCGCTTGAAAAAAAAAATACTGCCATCGTTACCCTGAAATAAATAATTTCCCACTGAAGAAAACTGCAACCCCCCCCCCCCCAGGATATTACATGGTTACCCCCTAAAGTTCTAAACATGATCATTATACATTAGTACATTTGTTTTATGGCTGGTCAGTGAAGTTGAAGTGACTCAGGTCATGAGTGAGGTTGAGTGATTTGCGGTAACTTTCATTGACAATAAAACGGCAAAAATACTGAATTTACCTGATTAGAAGGTGAATGATAACTATAGTTGCATTCCTCTTGGCGATTTCACCAAGCAGTAATTGGACATGTGCACTCCAAATGATGAATAACTGAGGGGAGGTATTGCTATTTCCTTTTTCCGACACAAGGCATTTTCCTACACAAGGCACAGTCTATCCTTTATCTTTGATCACAGCTGCTGTGTGATACCATAACTGCAAGATAAAGTTCTGCATAATTCGATTGCTCCACGCAAAAAGGGACTTAGTCCCTTTTTGCGCCGAGCGGTCAAATTGTTGAATTATTTAGAGCAGCTTAAAGTCACCCAAATGATAGCTTGGATTTCAACCCAAAGATTTTCTAATTTCCACATTTTCCGAAAGATGAAACCATCTACTTTGACACTGTGATTGACGTGACAACCAGTTGAAATATCTTTCGACTCTAAATGTAATTTAAGAAAATGACAAATTTGATTGAGACTTGCATCCTGATTATGATACTCATGACTTCTGAAGCAAACTACAAACCTGAAAATTTAATTACCCAAATTGAATAAATCTGATCCAAGAATTCTATTTATGTTACCAACATTTTTACCAAAGTAATATTATGTATTTTTATTAAATATTAATTGTAATATTGATCTAATGAAGGTGTCCAACAGACAGAGGTCCTTCCTTTGAAATAACGATGCCAATACTATCCAGCTTGTGGTTTTTTTTTCGCAACATTTTGACAACGTAATTTCTACCATAAAATTCTACATAATTTTTACATTGCGACGTCATCACAACATCAACTGGGATATGTTGTACATGCAACAGAAACCTTACACATGACACGTGTGACTGACATGTGAATCAGATAACAATCTGGGTGTAATAAAAACTGGTAATGTCAGCTTGTGAAGGTCCTCCGTTGTCATATTTGTACAAAAACCTGTTTTGCAATGGCTTGATCCTTTGCAAGACACAACAAAAAATTTTTCCTGGTAATATGTAAATGGCACTGCCATGAAATTCGCGCAGCACTTTAAAAAGTTTTTGTAGGACTTATAGTTTTACCATAACTTTCATGTTTATTTAATATTCAATGTATGAAAGGAGTTATGTAACTGTTTCAGAAAATTAGAAAGACAGATTCATGGAAAGACAGAAAAATGTAGAATAGCAAGATAAACTAGACAAAAAATATAATAGACAAATAGATAAATATATCGATAAATAGATAGATAAATAGATAGACAGATAGATAGATAGATATAATGACTGACAGATAGATAGATAAATTGATATATATATATATATATATATATATTAAATAAATGGTAAAAAGGCAGACAGCACTGAAAGCTGCCAAAGTCAAGTCTATGTCAGATTGTTGATATTACATAATAGTATAAATATATAGTAATACAATAACAATAACATTGCATGTAGATTATCTGTTCACTGTTACATAATCATCAGTTTATAAGATTATGTAACTTTAATTTTGTTATGTTTTCTTGTTGTCTGATTGAAATTAAATGTTAATAATTTGATTTAGCTTGTCAATGCTAATAATTAACTATTCCATAAAAATTATTGGTACAGGATATATTACTAGAGAAAATTGAATTTTAAGACACTTTTGAAGATGAATATGTTATGTTTTGTTAAATACGAAACTAAATCATTGATAAGAAGCTGGACCCACTTGACCTAATTCCAAACTGTGGACTGCTGATGTTGAGACCATCACTGCACAGATTTTTGAGTCTTCTCTTGCACTCAATTCGCTTCGCTCAATGGCCTTCGGCCGTTTCGCTGTGCGAATATTATGAAGAAGCCAATATAATCAGTTTCTCAAAAAAAATTTGGCAAAAATTGAAGCCTATGAAGGAAATGTAATTACATGATTTGAATGAATATGCCTACTGATTCAAAATAGTAAATATTTCATGGCATAATGGAAATTTCCTTAGATTATAGCATTGGAAGACATGCAAATCAGTTGTGTTATGTGAAGTCACACATTTATTCAGTCAATGATAGCCAACACTTTGTGGGACATCGACATGGTCTCTTTGGCAGGCTTTTTGAGTTTTTTACATTTTTGATCCATCAGCAGTGCAATATGTGACTTACAGTGTACACGTACACGTGACTGAGGTGAAAACTGAAAACCCAGGTGCTGTGAAACACTAGCATACATCAGGTACATGCATGTCTTCTTTGTCAGGTGTGCACCTATGCTTGATACTCTGCAAGGCACAATGACAAAGTTTCTTCAGAAATGACGTAGATACCAATATAATCCAATCTATGAAATGGCTTCCATTTTATATTGGGTGGCATTGATTATTTCCGCTGCCTGACTTCTGATTGGAAAATGTAATTAAGTTATTCTGATAATAAGCTAATGAGAAATCTTTATAATGATTATTTGTTCTGTGAGAGTTAAAAGCAGTTGTCTTCTTGAATATGGCACATTTCTTGTCTGACTAAACAATGACTGAACAATTAACTGTGAACACCTGTAACATGTAATATAAAATTGATCATAAAATAAAGCAGCTGCCACTTAAGGAAAACTGGCAGAAAATTTCTAATGGAAATATCCAAATGTAAAGGACAACCTTCAAAGGCAATACATCAAAGAAGAGTCCTTTTCTAGGAACTGTCCTTTTCTTGTTGGTGATGGAACTCAGTGATTCTTCAGTTGAAAGGCAGCTAAATGCTGATCAGCCATCTCCTCTATCATAAAGAAAAATGAACCAAGCAAACAAGCAATTATGCAACTCAATGACAAATCTAATATGATGTCAGGTCATGCTTGTGCAAAATATAACAAGGCCCCTATAGGTTCTTCATATATTAGCATCCTCTTTCCCTGTAGACGTTCATCACAACAATAGTAGTGAGAATCAATGTGACTACAGCCTGTTTTTATGCTAGCCAAATTGGTTCCTATTTTTTTTTTGTCAGTATTCTTTGCATAGCTCTGCTGTCATCCGCAGTAGATGAAAATGTGCTGTGTGAGTTTGTGGGCATTTGCTTTTCCAAGAGATACAATAATGTAACCTATAGATTTGAGAGCTTCATCACCAGAACTGTTCAAAATAACCTAGGTTAATCAAAGGTATCTGTTTACTTTTACTAGTTCTTATGGCTTTGGGTTTCTTTCCCTCTTGGACATGAATAAATCTTGTTTGTGAGAAATTTATACTTCTGAAAATTCCGAAAAAGTAGCATAGGGTCAAAAGTAAAATAATTACCATAAGGGAAAATCATTTTTGTTTGATTCGTATCAAATAAATTTGACACAGAAATCAGGGAACCAAAATTTAGCATTGTTTGTAAAATATCTTAAACCAGATGAGAAACATCCAGGGACTGAAAAATTATTTGATTGGTGTGACAACCAAATTGGAAAATATTTTGAATTGAAGCAATTGAGTGAAAATGTAATTTAAGATTATGACAAATTGAATCAGGCTTGCAACCTGATGATCATACTCATGCCTATAGAAGTTCAGGAGCAAAACTTGTCACTGGTTATAGAAATGTAATTATGTGAATCCAATAAATCTTGTTACAGAATTCATTTCATTTATTATATATTGTCAATATTTCTACCCAAAGTAATATCACACTTTTGATTAAGTATTGGATTTTGGTGCTGATCACATCCTAAGCAGTAATGCTTACTGCTTATTGCTTAATGCTCTTCGAAATGGCATGAAGAAAGATTTTTTTGTCTTGTATCATTGGAATGTGACGTCACATGGCAATCCCTATGGGTTAGCAGTGGAAGACAAGCAAATGGGTGCAGCTTTGTATTAAGGCTTACAAGTTACGACGGCAGCTTTATAGCTCAGTTTCAATGTAATCCAATAGTGTGTGAGCCTTTTTTTGTGAGAAACATGAACCATATATGGTACTTATATGGTACATATACTGGAAGTGTAGTGAAAGATCAAAGGTCGAAAAGTTACTACATGGGGAAAATGGTATATGTCTAATTTGGATTCTTTCAACAAAAATCCATTCCAACAGTGTTTGGACCTTCCGCACTTGTTGTTTTATAAAACTTCGCTCTGCAAAGTTGGCCAACACTCCATCCAATGTTTGTTTTACCCACTGATCGATGGTCTAAGTTTATAAGCAGCTGCATCAAGAAAGGGACTGTGTATCTTCTTAGAGTCTATTGGAATTGCTTTGTGGAGGATTTTTCTTTAGATTTTTCTTTAGAAGCTGAATATTGATTAATTAATTTGTTTCAAGAGTCTTCCTCTAACAAAAGGCCCTGTGTCTATTTTTCTAAAAATTCTGAAAATGTGATCTTTAATATTTTGGGGGGCACCCAAGAATAATACCAGAAGGAATCACAATGGTAAAGATTGGCAATTTTTCCTTATATTTGCAATACCCATTAGCAGCTGTAATTGATCTCCAACATTCTGATAGATCAAAGCATTTGGCATGTAATGTGAATCTTATAAGTATGAGTTCTATGCATAGGCACCCTTCATGATATGATTGCTGTGTACATGGTTTTGTCCACATCATATCCCTCAATGCTTTGTGACTTCTGATGGATATTGCTGTTGGTCCAAACAGCAGTTCTAACTGCCATTTAAAATGCAATGCATCTTTGGGATGGATGCGGCTATCAAATTAAAGTTGGCCATAACATTCATGGACAACAATAGACATATCCTCTTACATTTCTGACAAATGCAAATCTGTAATATTGGCAAGATTGGTTTTATATGCATATCATGTCACATTTCGGGCTACAAATGATAGATATGCTGGATTGGCTTCACAAGTTGTAGCTATTGAATCGATGCCAAAAGAATGTGCAAAACAAAACCCAATTTGAGTAGAACCCGATTTATATCCACTCAACAAGAACAAACTTATAATTTTTTTACATACAAAAGGTCACATTTGACCAAAATGTCAGATATATATTTTGAAATATTGCTGGGATTACAAATGTATTAAAAATTGTCCTCTAACACGAGAGCTGCCCAGATCATCCTCTGCATGTTAGCAGATCAAGAGCATTTGTGAGATCAGAGAAAACACAGACAATTGAATTAACCATTGTAAAAGTAACAGATAGAGTGACTTGTTTCATGTCTCCCTATGGCACTTTTGCCTTGCATTAATTGGACATGTACACACAATATGAGGTACCAAGTTATCTCATGTGAAATATTCGAATGATTCAAGCAGAGGCCCAAGCCTCACAGAGTCATGTCGGCCTACTTACCCTGTCTCTAATGGGAATATGTACAGTCAAGATAAGTGGAAAGCTGCATTGTTACACTTGTACTCAATACATACTTTATGCAGAACAGTGGATAGATAGTAAGACACAACAAAATAGCAAAGAAGAGTTTTTCAAACATCATCAAGGATTTTAGATATTATTCAGCACAAAGTTCAGTTACACTGGGATGAAAGGAAACTCATATTTATGAACTTTCCATTCAGGAAAGTAACATGGGAATGCAAAGATTTCCCAAATAAACATAGTAGATCAAGGCAGCTCTCATGGGATCAAACGTCTACATCTTTGTGTTATTCTGCATATAGAATCTTGTTTGATATAATCCTGTTTAGAAAATTCAGGTTAGAAATTTAAGATTATTCATGCATTACATGCTGGATGTCATGCACTCTAATGTAACAGGTACAGTTGCAGACAAAATCATTCATACAGCCATGCCTGAATTCAGGACGCAAATCTGTTTTACTCATGATGCAGTGTTACAAGAAGATTAATTCAATTTTGCATTATTCCTCCGAATGAATATCATTCTCAAAAAACACAAACTTCAACATGGTTTGTGAAATATTAATATTCTGCAAAAATCATACGCCTGGCAATTATATAAAGCTATTGTTTAAAATCCAAGAAAATGTTGCTCTCTTATTTATTAAATGAATTCCTATATTTTTAACTAAAAGGTGTTATTAGTATGCCACATGTCTTTTAGGTCTACACTAGATGAGAAAAACTGCCATTTTTCCAAGTGGTATCTTGTCAAATGTAAAAGTATTGTTTACTGATCCTAAATTTTTAACAGTAAAGGCCTATGTTTTCCACAAAGACATAAACACTAATGGTTCACACTGAGTATGAGCTCTATATAGCTTGTTAGGAAAGTCAATGACTATACTCATGCACTAATGGAAGTCTTGGCTTCGTGAAATAAAACTGGGTTATTTTGAGCAGTTCCTTTTATGATGCTCCTAAATCTGTCAGTTGTCTCTGGAAAAGCAATTTCCTGAAAACCCAGGCAGATAACTGCGATGCTTGGACCATGAGCCTCATGATGAGAAGGATAGAGGTCATTGGTATCTGCTGTGATAGACAAAAAAAAACTTAACAGTAGAATAATAGTCATTTTCACAGGATGTCTTAAACTGTGCCTGGGTTGCCTTGACTTAGTTCAGTGGACTATGAGTAAGCACATTTGCATCACCTGCATGCTTCTATCATCAGAGCTTATGGTAGAATAAAGTTCCTCTGTAAAACCCTCCCCATTATTTAATTGTTTTTTAAAGGGAAATTTACTCATCAATATGTTGATGTATGCAACCAATTCACATCTTCTCCATCAGTTGGTGCATGGAATACAATATA
This sequence comes from Platynereis dumerilii, assembly GCA_026936325.1. Classification (NCBI taxonomy): domain Eukaryota; kingdom Metazoa; phylum Annelida; class Polychaeta; order Phyllodocida; family Nereididae; genus Platynereis; species Platynereis dumerilii. Next base: position 16,848,322 of record JAPTHN010000008.1, on the reverse strand, counting down.
GAGAATAATTATATGAACTAAAGGGAATTTTAAACGAAAATTCTGTGATATCAAGCTTCTAATTGAGTTGCAGTGAAGCGACTTATCTGGGTTCTATTGCCAATTAGAGAGGACATTGCTCATAGACTGCTTTACATCTGAGGAACCACTAGCTTACATCTCTCACAAGAACAAGATTCTGTTTGGTGCACTGTCTGTACAGTTCTCCTTCATTATAGGCTGGCATTACACGTAAATGTGGTGATTTTATAAATGAAGAAATAATTATTTTATTGTAAAAAATATACATGTAATAATTTTCTTGCTTTTGAGATGAAATAATTAATTATTAACAGCACTGCTTAATTTAAAAACAAATTATATTGTTTGTTACATCCTCAAAATCTATAAATATACAGTGTTTCTGTGAAATAAATTATAACACAGGCACACATGTTGAGATATGACCCCATGAGATGTGTCATCATTATACAGGTGGTTGTCAAACAAAGAACTTTAGAATAATCAGCAAATAAAGTAATGAAGTACTTCATAAAAAGTCTAAATTCGAATCATCATTTATGAACTGAAATTAGTCTACAGCGCAGAAGGTTGAATGTGTCCACAAACTGGTGGTTTTCATAAGAAAATAGAAACATATGCAACGTGTAAAACATCAGAGAGCCCTTGAAGCCTTCTTTGGCAAGATTAAAACACTTCTTGGCCACATGAAGATAAGCTCTTTAGTCCCAAAATAATATAATGCCGGAGGCACAGAGATGATAATTGTAAGCTATGGCTGGCTATGAAAAAAACGGTGCTCATACCAAGTGTAACTTCTCTATTGCTTTAAAAATAGGTTGCCTATCGGCCTAGCGAGAAATATGGGCTGACAAGGAGAATACTAGAATCAATACAAAACAACGCATGTAACAATATTTAATTATAGGTTGAATGAAAATCCTCAAAAGGATCTTCTTGAGATTTGGGATATAATTATTGTATGGTGTTTGGCCTAATGTCTCAGCATCTACAGGCCACACAGTGGAAATACACATAGCCAGGGGTAGAATAGCTATTTTGTAATTTGCCTATCATGTTTTTGTTATGGTTTGGTGCCTATTTTGTGGGAATTTTGATGACGACCGTCAATGCTAGAAATGAGACAGACTGCACATTATTCTTTTCCGTATTCAGGCATAAGACATTCTGTTTTCAAAAACTGCACGTTTATCAGTATCTCAGTTATCATTTTCCATTGTGTCTTAATTTGTATTTTGACAATTACATTTCAAATCAAAATTGTCGTTGAAATTGGAATCACCACCATAATAACACTTAGGTTTAAAATCAAGAGCATTCCCAGCATTCATAGCAGTGTTTGACATCTTAATGTCGTATTTTGATGACCTCGGCCTCCATCAAATTCTCGAATGCCAAATCCTCAGCCTTGAACTCCATCTCAGGGGGCCTTTGGCCAGTGATGGAGGTCTCGAAACTGTCCTCATCCTCTAGGCCACATTTTGATAGCCTCTGTTTCGGCTCATGCCTCAAATCTCGGTTTTGGACGATTGACTTGCCGTCCCGACTACAACACTAAATCAGAGTGTACGCGATTAATACCTTTTTTAGAAGGTATTTATTTTCCTGTCTATATTGGAAATATTAACTCCCTTGAGTACACGGAATGCTGATGCTACATCCACTTCTGTCAGAGTAACTGACAACATAAATAAATAAATACAAGAGTAATTGGTGTTTTAGGCACTGGTGGGATTGGAAGTATAGCATCCAATTTCCTTGACAGACAGCAAAGTATTACAGGATTGTCAAGCAATTCCCATGGCATATATTGTTTATCAGGTATGTTATTGCCTTTCAGAATTCCATTATTGATTGTTTCTATATAATATGCCATTGTGCATCAAATTGTATCAGATTTTGTCGCTCGGACATAGCTATATACAACAAATGTGATGCAGTGTGTATGAAGTTTCTGCAGTCTTCATCAGTATGATATCTACTAAGTCTTGTTTTATCTATATACCTAGTACCAATGATTGCTGCCTACTACAGTCAAAATGCGCCCTCTGTCACTTTCTCTAAGGGAAAAATCAGACTTTTCATGCGCAGTGTCATGTTTGGTACAACAGAATAAAATTCTGAGGTGGCTATACATGAAAATAAAAGAAGGCGATCAGTTGTTTTTTCTAAGGGCATCAGCAGCCATGACTTTTTCAGTAGGTAGATATGCAATGTATGAGTAGTAACTTCTAGCTCTATAATACATATGGTAGAAGGCTTCTTCCGTCATGATGACAATTCCATTGTGTGCTAGTTATCCATACTTCTATTGTCACCCCTCAGTTTATGATAGTAATTTTGGCAATATTATTTGCTTCATGTCAGAGCATTTCTTATGGACTTTCTAATGGAAGACGCCAGAGCACTCTATTGCAGAAATATCCTTTGCACCGCTATTAGCTGATTGCCAATTTAGGATTTGGGCTGATTTCTGTCAAAAAGAGTTTCACAATGTTGAATTTATGAAAATTGAAAATTCGAAAGATGATATAAACAGAAATATGTGTAAAATATTTTATAGCATCCGTAACTTCCTACACAACAAAATGTCTATCAATGATAGTCTCAGGAAAATAATGGTCTCCCAGTGACACCAATTTAGCAATGACTGAGAGACCAAATCTGCTCACTGTGTTATCAAATGCACTGCATCATGCATTATGCTTTAAAATCTGTTCTCTGGATGAAGAACTGATGACATGTATATCATGATTTCTCAGATTTAATTTTTTCATAATTCTATACTTAGCTTGAAATATTTCCCCAGCAGCTATTAAAAAGGCGATATACTTCTTCAGTCATCACGGTAAAACATTTTTTCAATTTAATTTAATTTCAGTATGTAAATAACAAAGCAGAAAATAAATTCAAATTTCAATTATTTTGCAATTTGCACCACTGTGAATTAATCTCTTTCGTAATGCGTAATATCATGATTTGATTCTAAAGTTGCATGTAATTCTGAAGAGTAATAAAGATTTGATTATCATTCGAGCGAAATAGTGAGGATATTAATTACCCATGGCTTGCTGCAAAGCAATTTAGAAAATAGATTTCTGCCACATTTCATGATCTTAAAAATGTGCATTGCATTGAGAGTTCTAATTGCTTCAATCAGTTGTTGGAATTATATCATTCTGTGACTCTTTTTATTATATAAGAAAGGACCAAAATTTAATTTCGGAGTCCATAATTTCTAATCACTGTTAGAGCTCACTGCACTTGAATGCTATGTCGTGGTATAATCATTTTTTTAACCGTAATTTGTATTAAACTCAATGGACATCATTTAATTTCCAGACCAAACATTCCTTCAGCCAAAATATGTCATTTATAATCCAAGATACAGGCAACTTATAATAGTAATTAATTTTATTTGAGATATTATTCATTATACTTAAGTTAATTTACTGGAATACCATTCACCATTGTCTTGTTATTGTGCCTTATAATAACTGCAAATATAGAAACCAAACCATGTATCTAGAGCTTGAAAAAAATTCATGGAGAGATCTTATTTTCCAGAGACAAACCTCAATGATGAATAATGCACCGGGCTTGATTTTCTGCTAATAAATTTGAAAATTGATACCGATACACTGCTCATAAAATGTGAGAGGAAAAGGCAGCATTTCCTAGTCGATGCCAGCTATGGCTGTTCCACTGGGTATTCTCAAGTGCTTGATCAGAAATTACAGTCCTCGTCATATTTACGATGAATCTCAAGTTCTTTCTATGTTGTTGAAGTGTGACGTCAGAGATGACTCTATTTTCTAGCATTGCAATATATGCAAAATAACTTCAAGCGCGGTCTCTCCTGGGGGGCAGTCTCTGGTTGCTGGAATACTGTGGTCACATAAAGCAAGTCGGTCTTACAACAGGGGGTCATACAACACAGGTACCACTGTATACAGAATTGATTACAGAGTGATTGTGCGATATCTCGCAAATCTTGACTACATCATGTCTGCATGATATATTTGTGACATTTCAAAATTGATTTTAGCCTGGAAAAGTAAGTGATTTTGGCAAAAGTCGTTTTGCCATAACTTCTGATTATATATTGGGACAATGCTTATTAGTCATCTGTGATTTAAATCACAGGTTGTACACAGTGAATGGGAGGACTGGTATGGATTCAACACAATGTAACACTAAACCTGTTGGAGTTATGAACCTGAAACTACTAGACATTGTGACAAAGTTTATCACCTATAATGTGGGCCTGAACTGGTCAAATTGCAATAACCAAAATTGTGTTACACTTGAAAATTTAAAAAAGGTTTCTACCCTGTGGACATACGTTTGATTTTAGCAATTATACCAGTGTCTTGGCAATTGCTCACATGATTCTAGAGACATTCGTGAAAAGACACAATCATTCAAAGAGTTCTGGTAATAGCTACATTTGAAGTGGAAACCCAATACCACTGATAAAGAATTTTTTATTTGCAGCAGTTCCTTGTTATAACTTATATTTATCTCAAGACATCGGATTCAAGTCATGCAATCATCTCATTTACTAACTTTCCATTTTTACAAAGAGTAAACACAGATGTGGTCAATAACCTTTATCTGCAGATATGAGTAAGAACAATGTATCTTCTATTACTTTTAATAAAGAAAATACTTTACTTCCACACTGGACCATCTAAGATGGACCAACAATGATAATTTAGAAAAAAGCAGTAATATACCAGGTAAATAGCAAATGTTGGAATTGGTATGGCATAATTAATTTCAGTAATATCTAATCATGTGACAAGGCAGCGCTTTTAAAGCAAAAGTCATGTTTAACACACATTTAAAGATATCATCACAAAATTTGAATTCCCTTTCCCTTTGCCATTTCTCTATTTGTACTTTGAAATTCCTTTCCCTCTATCCCCTGGTTACTTTATTTTTGATTTTCCTGTCCCTTGGTTAATTTCACGTCCCACATATCTCCTCACGCAAACCTCCATTTCTTTCTGTGATCAAGACAGTCTTCCCTGACTTGTTGGCTTACTGATAAGCTGTATCATACATGTACGTGTACATGTGTTGTACTGTGTTGCTTTTGCATACTGCAATGGAAAATTTCTGGCTCTTGTGAAAAAGAAAGAAAAAACAAATCTGCATTCTGTAGCCTAATGACAAATGACAGTACTCGCAGCTCTTTTGTGCAGCTTTCTATTTACTTTTTGAGATTGAAAGAAGCTGCTTGGTGACATATTGGCCTGTCTTTCCTTTCAGCTGCACAACAAAAGAAGTCATATTTGATTAATTGTATCCTACATTTTTTGGTATATTCACTTTTTATCTGAAAGTCAACTTGTCCCCTGGCAGTTACACAGAGTTACGAATTGACATACACAAACCAGATTATGAAGTAAATCAGCCTATAAACAACAAAAATGCATAGAAATGGATATTTCAATTAAAATTTTATGTAAAATATTTATCTATCTATATTAGTGCTAGACAGCAAGAAAAAAAATTCTCGGCGACAGCCGAGAGACTGGATTGTAGACTGCCACATAATTTGTTTGTTTTCATAACTTAATGTTTACATTTTGTTAATTAAACTTTACAGTTTGTTGCTTTGAGATTATAAGGCAGCTGGACTACTTGACTGCCAGATTGTGAAGCTCCTAGACTACTGGACCACCATGTTGCCAGACATTGACCTGCATGTTTTGTTTTTGTTAGTTGTTGTTGTTGATGATATTTTAGAAACTAACATTACCATCTTTCCAAATCCTGTAAACATGAATGATAAAAGGGCTTCTGCCTTTCTTATGGTAACAGGTTTATGCCATCAAATAAATCATATTTCATAAAATATGTAAGACATCTTGTTATCTTGGGGATTAAATGTCAAGAAAAATACTGAGTAAAAAAGAAATGCTATGATATTTAATCTTATTTTGGTGATTTAATTTCAACGAAGTGTGTTGCCTCTGCAGGATTAACAAATAGAGCAGTAATTGTATTAATTATCACCAAAGCAGATTTCATAAAATATGTTAGACATCTTGTTATCTTGAAGATTAAACATTAAAAAGTCATATTATAAGGTCCTCTAGCAAAAGGAAAGGATCATCTAGAATATGACCTTACCCTAATTTTCTGAACTTTTGTAGGAAATGGGATCATTTACAAAGTATGCAGCCTTACCCTAAAATGTATATACAGTTCTCTGAATGATTTACTGCTACTTATGAGTTGTCTTATGATGATGGAGCCTATAGATACATAATTGAGATTTATGTAGCCCGTTTTTTTAAAGCGCTAAAGTAGGCCAATTAGAAGAAGAGGATGAAATGACAAGGCAAACGATGATTTGAACTGTGTTGAAAGCAGTCCCAGCTGTTTCGGACAGACTGAGAGGTGGAATTTAACCCGGGACCAGCAATTGGATGCCCAGAGCATAATCAACTAAGGTATTGCAACCCTGTTCTCCTCATTAAACATTGAAGTGAAAATAAAAAGTCACAGAACGTCGAGAGTAAAGGATAATGCTGTTGTTTACCATTAGGCACCTCATCAGTCTGTTCTTCAAATAGAATAAAATGTCAGAATATAGCAGAGCAAACACAAAGTAAACTTTTTCTTAAAAGTCAATAGTTCCTCTGTCAAACTCTGCAGCAAGAAAGTCCTGCTTCGAAAATGCCTCATACTTTGTATATGACAAGCTGTACTGTAGAAAGTAATTCCAAACTCTGTGTATATAGTAATTATACATTACATTCTGAATATTAAAAATCAATAGTTTTTGGGGAAATGTCATTTATCAGATACCTTGCCAATGCTGTAGCTGTTTTTTATATGACTGAGGTACAAAGGTAACTGTTGTCATAAACATACATGTTTGCAAGAAAGAGATGCATGCACTTGTATGTTTTTGTCTGCGAGACTCTGCAGCAAGAAAGTCCTGCATTGAAAAGGCATCATACTTTGTATATGACAAACTGTAGAAAGTAATTCCAGACTCTGTGTATATAGTATACATTGCATTCTGAATTAGGTGGAATGAAGGATTTGGGGGAAATATTTTACAAAGTATATTAGACTAAAGATGGAGAAAATTCAAAGGTTTTCTTAAGTAGAGCGTCCTCAGTTGTCCAGAGCAAGTAGACATTGAGAGAGTCATTTCTTGGAAGTGTTGAAAGTGATCATTCGTGGGTAGAAGCTTTGCGGAAGGAGAAGACAGCCATCCCCTCTCTTATTAATGAAAATAAACCTTGCTTATCTTTTCCACTTGGATCCCCATGACTCTAAAGTATTACCAACAAGCTAGACTGCAATATTGACTTGGGGAACATCCATGCAGAAGATACAGTAAATTTACTTTCCTTTTTAAACAAATATACTACAATAAAATATTACTTTTGCTGATTGTGTCTTGAATGGCAATTCCTAAAATGTTAATCTGTTTCCAGCAACCCTTGACAACAGTTATTGTCGCTTCTAACACCAACTACTATGTAGTGCATGCAAAATTGCAATTAAATCAGGGGAAAAAGGCTGAATTATTGTTTATGATAATGAGGATCTTAATAAAAGTCATTGTAATGTGTGTACCCAGCTGGTTCAGTGGTTAAGTAGTGACTTTATCAGCATTATAAAATTGCACAAATACTGAATAATCTGATTTATAGATGAATAATTACTAGTTGCATCCCCTTTGGCAATTTCATCATACAGTAAGTTGACACGTGCGCAACAGTATTACTGAGGGGAGAAATTGCTTGGCCAGACACAAGGCATAGTTTACAATTTATCCTTGTTCATAGTTATTGTGTGATACCACTAGGCAAGATGGAGTTCTGCATTATTGTTGAATTATTAAGTGCAACCCCGAGCTACGGGATTCTGAATGCACGAAAAATCACAAAATGCATCTGTCGAAGACTGGAGTCTAAAAAAACGAAAAATGCATTTACTTGGCCCTATGCATTGTGTATACAGGAGTATGATGGTTGTGGCTGATTATGAGGCTGTGATCACTGAAATGGGAGAGGAGAGAGGGATTATTGATAGTGCAACCATGCGAAGAAGATTTATTGAGGCTTTTGATGTTTGATTCCTATGGTGATAGGCATGACTGGTTACACTTGGTCCACACACGTGAGGCTTAGACATAGAAACAAAGAACACCAATGCTGACAGTAATTTCACTCAGCAAATCTTATTGTTGGGATTAGGCACATGCCAAATTGTCTATTTTTGTCAAAATAATCATGGAGACTTAACTGAAGAGTTGTGCAAGACGTTGTGATTGCTTAAATAACTTTAATTCTACTGACGAGTTGTGGGAGGAATTTTATCATTCTTACAGTAATTGGGCTATGTAATTAGGCCTTCCATCTAGGCTGATTCAAAATATTCACGTAACTTGGACTGCAGTTGTGTTTAATTAGGATAAGAGTGAATAATGTTAATCTGAAAACTTTCTTAATTGCATGATTGAAGTATTTTTAATCTACATCCAAGATACGTGATGTATCACAATTGCACTTTCTTTAAGGTGAATATATTCTCAGCAGCCAATCTGTGCTCATTGTGCTTCTCACCTTTTCATTTGTAATAATGTCATATAACACCCCACAGGCTAATGAAATGAAGCATAGTGACCTTACCATATTTTACTTTTATTTTACTTGAGGACAGAATTTGCTTATTGATAAAGGGCATTCAGCCTTCTTCATGTTTAGCAGCTGAAGAAAATTCATATGATGATGAACAAATCAAACCATTAGCTTAATGGAATAACCATCATAGTTGTGTAGTATCCATCAAATTCTAATACGACATACAGACATGACGCTCCTGTGTACATCCATAGAGGAAAATTGTGACAAGTTTTAAGATATCTATAGCTTACCTGACACTGATGTAGATCAGAGACCTTGCAAATGCTACTGTTTTTTTTTTTATATGACTGAGGTAAAAAAAGTAAATGTTGCCATAAAAAGCCATGGAAGTGAGAAAGTGATGTACTTGTATGTTTTCCTTTGTCAATCTCAGTAGCAAGAAAGCCTGCTTTGAGAAGCCTTCACACAGTACTCTGCTTATGAGGCGCTGTCAATCTCCAAGTTATCGCAGTCTTTGTTAGCATATAGCATACATTGCATGTCGAAGCAGGAAAATTAAGGTATTGTCTCAGTACTTACAAAGTATGTCAGATTGAATATGGAGAAACTTCGAATGCCTTCTTTAGAAGATGGTCCTCCAGAGCTAAATGAGTCCTTTCTTGGAAGTGCTGAAAGCAATTATTCATGGGCAAGAGCAACATACAAGTAGAACACAGCCATCGCCTTTCTTATTCGTGAAATAGACATTGCTTACAACTTTTACTTGGATCCCCCAAAATCTAAAGTGATATCAACCGGCTAGACTGTAAATTTGCCTTCAGGATAATTCATGCAGAAGACAAAGACCGTCACATAGTTATATTTTTTTTAGCATAAATAAAAATACAGTTTTGATATCACTTTTGCCTGCCTTGACATCTCCATGCATCAACTGGTCAATCATTATCGGGCAACTCCTCAGCAACTGTTACTGTTGACTCTAGTTGCAACTGTAGTTCAAAATTTCAATTAATTTTGTGGAGTCAGGGACAAAAAATATAATCATCGTTTGTGAATATAGAAATTCTTTTTTGCAGTCTCGAAATAAATAATTTCAACCAAGGGTATTTCTTAATAAGGCTTTGCTTGATTTAGGACTGAATATTCGGGAACTTTGCACCTTTGAAACAAAAAAATACTGGCACAGTTACCATAAAATAAATAATTTCCTACTGTGTAAAACTGGACTTTACTTGTCCCCCTGGATAAGAAATGGTCATTGGTCACCTCCTTAAATGCAAAACATAGTCATCATACATTAGTACCTTTCTTTTATGGCAATGGTGACACTTATTTGTATATAAATGGTCAGTGAAGTAGAAGTGACTCTGGTGTGGTTGAATAATTTGCTGTGACTTTTATTGGCACAATAAAATGGCAAAAATACTGAGTAAACTTGATTAGAAGGTGAATAATAACTTGTTGCATTCCCCTTGGCGATTTCACCAAGTGGTTATTTGACCTGTAGTAATTGGACCTGTGCACTCCACATGATGAATTACTGAGCAGAGATGTTGCTATTTCCAATTTAAAACACAAGGCACAGTCTATCCGCCCTGAGCTGCATCATAGGTGGAAGGCTTACCACAAATGTCATGTGTCGCATGTTGGTTCATGACCACAAAATGAAAATCAAATCAAATCAAATCCTTATCTTTGTTCGCAGTCACTTTGTGATAACTAAAACAAAACGTGTTTGTTGGAGATAGATGGGGTTCCACAAAAAATGAACATTTGGGAGCAGAACTGGGGAAATGTCTGCATGTACAAAATATGTAGTGTACTTGACATTATCCATTGTGGCTGGTTACACAAGTTGCCTCTCAGGAAGTGAGTCGATCAATGAAGGAGCAACTTTAGAATAATCAATGGCCCTCTACCCCTCAGCACACCTTCTTCAGTTCTCTACCATAAAGAATAATTGGGAGCAGAACTAGAGAGAGAAATGTCTGCATGTACAAAAAAAATATATAGTGTATTTGGCATTATGCATTATGCCTGGTTCAACAAGTTGGTTATCAAAAATTGAGTTGCGAAGGAGGCCACTTTAGGAAAATCAAAATAACCCTGGCCTATAAGATAAAAGTTTTTTTCTCAATTCGCCCTAAATCCTTAGAGGACTGCTCTGTCTCATTAAAGTTGCCAAAAGGCTGTATGAACCCATTGAGACCTGGCCAAAATACTTCGCTTGAAACCATCTACATTTTAAAAATCCCTGATTGACGTGACAACCAGTTGAAATATCTTTCGACTCTAAATTTAATTTTAGAAAATGACAAATTCGATTGAAGCTTGCATCCTGATAATGATATTCATGACTTCTAAAGCCAGCTACAAACCTGAAATGTATTTAAGCTAATTGAATAAATCTGGTCCATGAATTTCATTCATGTGTTCAATATTTTTAACAAAGTGATATTATGTTTTGATTAAATATTGATTATACCACTGATCTTATGAAAGAAACCTGCAGACAGATGTCCTTCCTTTGAAATAAATATTCCAATACTACCTAGATACTATTTTTTTCACAACATTTGACAACGTAATTTCTACCATACTATTCTACGTAATTTTCACAGACATTGCATTGTTGTCACAACATCGCTGCAACACAGATCTACCAATTCAATTGAGATACGTTGTACATGCAACAGAAACCTTACACATAGCATATGCGATAGGCACGTGAATCAGATAACAATCTATGTGCAATAAAAAATGTCTGCTTATGCAGGTCTTCCGTTGTCAGATTTGTACAAAAACCTATCTTGAAGAGGCTTGATACTTCACAAGACACAACAACAATCTTTTTCTGGTATGAAGCACATGCAAATATGATCAGTTTTTCAAAATACACTACAGTTTACCTGCTCATGTTATAAATACCACACCATTTAAACCTGAGAAGGGGTTATTACTTAGTAGGCATATTTCATGTCATTTTTTTCAATTTTCAATCATATTCAATTCATGAATCAGATATTTGGCTGAACCTTGGAAATGCAATATGTGACTTACATGTGACTCAGGCGAAAACTGAAAAATCAAAGTACTCTGAGAAACTAGTATACATCAGGTAAATGCAGCTCTCCTCTTGTCAGCCGCGCACCTATGCTTGATACTCTGCAAGACACAATAACAAAGTTTCTTGAGAAATTACGCAGGTACCAATGTAATCCTATCAATGAAATGGCTTCCTTTTATATTGGGTGGCATTGATTATTTCCACTGTCTTACTTCTGATTGGAAAATAGCAACTTAATCAGATTTCTCATGTAATTAAGTTATTCTGATGAGAAATCTTTATAATGATTTTTTTTTTGTGTGTGAGCTTTGAGCAGTAAAGTTTACTGCTCAAAGTTCACACACAAAAAAAAAGTGTGACCTCAGAACGATTATTCAGCTCTGCTGGGCAGCTGATATCTGAGCGCTGTGCTAGGTTAATGCCAGGTAAAGCAGAACAGATTATGTCCTTGAACAAGAACATTGACATTTGATGAAAAAAAATCGGCATTTGCTTTGATAATGTTATATTTCTCAGTGCCATTTGTGATATTAGTAGATTGGGCCTAAATGTTGGTTTTTAAATCTCAAAAGACAGTCACTGGACAGCTAGGCTACTAAAATAAATATTGTGTATGAAATCACCTGGGTCATACTGCTTGATTATGATGTGGATTGGAATTCATGTGTTTGGATGTTCATATCATATTTCATGGCCGTTCTATTGATGTTTGCTTTAGGCTACTTGATTCAATTCCCCATATTTGACAGTAGACCTATAATCCAAAATTATGACGTTTTGCAATGATAACTTTATGATAAATTACATTAAATGCATAATTTGTCTTTGGAAAAAAACAGGCCTTTCTGTAAATATTTGATTTCAAGAGTGCTTTTATGTTCACAGTTAATTTTGCTTGAATGAATGAGTTGATATTAGCATATTTATCATTGTTTCTGAAGATATGCAATAAAAAGTTTTTAATGCATGAGAGTTTTCAGTTTCTATGAAGATTAACACCCCTATAGTAAACGTCTTAATCATGGCTTTTCTTGAATGACTGAACAATGAACTGTGAACACCTGTAAAATGTATTGTAAAAATTGGGCATAAATGAAGCAGCTTCAACACTAGGAAAACTGGCAGAAAATTTCTAATGGAAATGTCTTACTGTAAAGGACAATCTTCAAAGGCAATATATATCAAAAAGAGTCCTTTTCTAGTGAATGGTGCAACTCAGTGATTCTTCAGTAGAAAGGCAGCTAATCAGCCATCTCCTCTATCATAAAGAGAAATGAACCAAGCAAATAAGCATTTGGGCAACTCAATGATAAACTGAATGTCAGGTCATGCCAGTTCAAAATATAACAAAGCTCCTATACAATGTCATTTAGGTTCGCCATATATTAGCATCCTCTTTCCCTCCAGATGTTCATCACAACGATAGTAATGAGAATCAAACCAACTACAGCCTGTTTTTGTGCTAGCCGAGTTGATTCCTTCTTTTTTTATCAGTATTCTTTCCAAAGCTCTGCTGTCTTTAACTGCAGATGAAAATGTGCTGTGTGGGCTTGTAGGCATTTGATTTTCATGAGAAACAATAATGTAACCTATAGAGGCTTCATCACCAGAACTGTTCAAAACAACCTACTTTATTCAAAGATATATAATCATACTCATGCCTATAGAAGTTCTGGAGCAAAACAAGCAACTGGTTATGAAAATGTAATAATATGATTCCAATAAATCTGGTTATAGAATTCAGTTCATTTATTCTATATTTTTAATGTTTCTACCAATGTAATATCACGACTTTGATTAAATATGTTTTATGTTGCTGATCCATGTGAAGAAGGAATCCTCTAGGTGAAGGTGCTTCCTTCAAGAAGGACCAATCGAAAATGATGCTACAAATTACCACTGTACTGCTTACTGCTTATTGCTTAAAATGCTCTTCAAAACAACATAAAGAAAGATTTTATGCATCATTTACCACTGGAATGTGACCTCACATGGCAATCCCTATTGGTGAGCATTGGAAGATATGTAAATTGGTGCCGGATTGTTTTAACGCTTACCTGTCACCACGGATTTATAGTTCAGGTTCAATGTAACCCAATATTGTGTGAGTCTTTGTTTGTGAGAAACGTGAACTATATATGGTACTTTTCAAAAAAATGGGAAGTGTAGAGAAAGATCAAAGGTACAAAAGTCACCACATGGGAAAATGGTATGATTATGTCTAATTTTGATTGAATGAATTTGATTGATTGATTTATTTCAAATATAAAATTTTGGAAACTAGGGAAGCATTGCTGCTTTGACACATAAATCATGGAACCTCTTTCAGCAAAAATCCACTCCAGCAGTGTCTGGACCTTCTGCACTTGTTGTTTTATGCTCTGCAAAGTTGGCCAACACTCCATCCGATGTTTGCTTTACCCACTGATCAATGGTCTAATTTTATAAGCAAGTGCATGCACCAAGAAAGGGACTGTGAATCATTGTTAGAGTCTATTGGAATCGCTTTGTTGAGGATTTTTCTTCAGAAGCTGAATATCAATTTGTTTCAAGAGTCTTTTCTCTAAGAAAGGACAGTCTGCATATTCTTCAAAAATGTCTAAGAATGTGATCTTAGATATATCTATGGGGGTATTCATATAATAATACCAGAAGGAATAATATTAGCAAAGATCATAAATCTATTTATATTTGCAATGCCAATTAACAGCTGTAATTCATCCCCAGTATCCTGATAGTTCAAAGTATTTGGCATGAAATATGAATCTTATATATATGAGTTCTATGCATAGACACCCTTCATGACATGATTGCTGTGTACATGGGTTTGTCCACATCATATCCACCAATGTTAGGGTGTCCCAAAAAAAGTGAAAGTCTGAAATTCATTGGGGCTAACCTCTAAATGTGTTCTATAGCCCCTCTCTGACTCCCATGTAAAATTTCAGCTCATTTGAAGGTGTTTTAGGTGTTGCTCAAGAGCCCCAAAGATAGATGGGGGTTTAACATTGAATTTTCATGCGAAAATGGCTATTTTAGCTAATAGCTCATAAATTATCAGTTTCAGTCAACCCAAACACATTGGATTAAAAGATGTATAAATTATTCTGCACACTATGGTACTACTTTCATATTTGTAACTTACTTGGGTATTGAGAAAATCCACATGTATGGGACCTACTTATTTATGCGATTTTCTGTGATTTGAAAAAACTTCTAAGATTGTTTCAATAGTCTCAAATTAATTGTAAGACATTGGTTGATGTTCTCGTGTCTCTGTCACACTATGGAACCAATTTGTGATTGTCTCATGTTTAAAATTCAAAATTAGACTGCAATTAATCTTCATTAAGAAACGTACTTTGCCTTGGCGTCAATTTTTCACGCAAAATAGTATACATTTGCCAATTACACAAAAACCAAGTGAGGTGCAGATATGAAATTGGTACCACAGTGTGCAGAATAATTTATACATCTCTGTGTCAACTATCCATGTGTTTAGGTGACATGAAACTGATTATTTTTTAGCTATTAGCTAAAATAGCCATTTTCGCATGAATATTCAATGTTAAACCCCAATCTATCTTTGGGGCTGTTGAGCAACACCTAAAACACCTTCAAATGTGCTGAATTTTTACTTGGAAGTCAGAGACGGGCTATAGAACACATTTAGAGGTTAGCCCTAATGAATTTCAGACTTTCACTTTTTTTGGGACACCCTAACCAATGTCTTGTATCTTCTGATGGATATGCCTCATGTTTGTCCATGCAAACAGCAGTTCTAAATGGCATTTACAATGCATCTTTGGGCTGGATGCAGCTATCCAATTCAAGTTGGCCATAACAATCATGGGTATTATTTCGATTTCTGTTTGTTGACTAATTCTTCTCATAGCTTGTCATATCGGTAAAATTGGGTATATGCATGACATGTAACAATTTGGGAAACCAATGCATATTGGCTTAATTCGTTTCACTGCCCCCCCCCCAATTTTCAACCATAACATTAAATTGCTTGTCATTTTATGAAGAATGGAAATATATGACAGTTATCAGCTGTAGCGATTGGATGCAAACTGCATATTTATAATTGATGACTGATCACTTAACATAGTAACTGGGAGACCAAATGGTTTTCAAGTGGACAGATTTGGTCTCCCAGTCATTGCCAAATTTGCATCACTGGGAGACCAATATTTTCCAGAGACTCTCATAAATTCATTTGATCTTAATTAGTAGTTCTTCAGCCCATTTGAAACCAAGGCTTTTGCTTCTCATATCAAAAATATTCTTCACTAACTCTAAATATTTTCTTCTGCTTATATTATCTTTCTAATTTCTGATTAAAAATCATTTGTCAAGACTGTTTCTTGTGGCAATCAGCGGAACACCTAAATAAGCAACTGGCCCAACAGTTTTTAAAAAAATCTTTGGCAAGCAAACCACAATATAAATCTATTGTAATGAATGTACGTCTACAAGGGCGTATCTAGGAATGGCCTGATGGGGGGGGGGAATACATGGGGCTATATGAACCCAAAGACATCTGGAAAAAACTGCATGAAAGATGAAATCATATACTTCACACTTTGATTAACTTTACAACCAATTGAAATATCTTTCTAGTCCAAAGTAAACTACAAAATGACAAATTTGATTGAGGCTTGCATCCTGATTATGATACTCATGAGTTCTGAAGCCAACTACAAACCTGAAAATGTAATTACCCTAATTTAATAAATCTGGTCCAAGAATTTCATTCATGCAATCAATATTTTTACCAAAGTAATATCATGTTTTGATTAAATATTGATTATACCACAGATCTACCAATTCAATTGGGATACGTTGCACATGCAACAGAAACCTTACACATAGCATATGCGATAGGCACGTGAATCAGATAACAATCTGGGTGTAATAAAAAATGGTTATGTCAGCTTGTGCAGGTCTTCCGTTGTCAGATTTGTACAAAAACCTGTTTTGAAAAGGCTTTGCAAGACACAACAACAAACTTTTCCTGGTATGATGCAGAAGCCAATATAATCAGAAGCTCAAAATACATTACATTTCACCAGCTCACATACATTTGTAGTGTTTTAAGCCCACCAGTAACCCTGGAAATGCAATATGTGACTCACACGTGACTGAAGTGAAAACTGAAAATCCAGGTGCTCTGAAAAACTAGTATACATCAGGTAAATGCAGGTCTTCTCTTGTCAGCTGCGCACCTATGCTTGATACTCTGCAAGACACAATGACAAAGTTTCTTCAGAAATGACGCAGATTCCAATATAATCCAATCTACGAAATGGCTTCCATTTTATAGGTGGCATGCCTTGATTATTTTCACTACCTCCTTTCTGATTGGAAAATAGCAAATTAATCAGATTGCTCATGTAATTAAGTTATTCTGAGAATAAGACCATGAGAAATCTTTATAAAGATTTTTTTTTTGAGTGTGAGCTTTGAGCATTAAACTTTTTAATCATACCTCTTCTTGCCTGACTGAACAATGAACTGTATACACCTGTAACATGTAATGTAAAAATTGGTCATAAAATAAGGTAGCTGCAACATTTGGAAAACTGGCGGAAATTTTCTGATGGAAATATCTAACGGCAAAGGACAACCTTCAAAGGCAATATATCAAAGAAGAGTCCTTTTCTATCGAGTCGTGTAACTCAGTGATTCTTCAGTTGAAAGGCAGCTAATCAGCCATCTCCTCTATCATAAAGAGAAATGAACCAAGCAAATAAGCATTTAGGCAACTCAATGACAAACCTGATGTCAGGTCATGCCAGTGCAAAATATAACAAGGCCCCTTTAGGTTCTCTATGTATTAGCAGGAATTGACTGGCGGCACTTCGGGCCCTGTGGCAAAATAAGTTAATGGGCCCCTGGATCCCTACCGTCTGCATTTTTTCAAATAAGAAAAGTTTTTTACTATATCTAGAATAAAAATATATTAATAAATTGCTGGTACTTGAGGTGAGGCACTCATTTGAGAAGCCGTTCTCTTTCCTATTCAGTTAAGGTCAAATATCAAACAATTACCATACGGGAAAATGTTATTTGTCTGATTCAGATCAAATAAATTTGACACAGAAATCAGGGAACCAAAAATTCAGCATTGTTTGTAAAATATCTTAAACCAGATGAGAAACATCCAGGGAATGAAAAATTATTTGATTGGTGTGACAACCAAATTGAAAAATCTTTTGAATTAAAGCAATTGAGTGTAAATGTAATTTAAGAATATGACAATTGAATTGAGGCTTGCAACCTGATGATCATACTCATGCCTATAGAAGTTCAGGAGCAAAATTTGAAACTGGTTATGAAAATGTAATTATGTGAATCCAATAAATCTGGTTACAGAATTCAGTTCATTTATTCTATATTCAATATTTCTACCAAAGCAATATCACTTTTTTGATAAAATATGGATTATGTTGCTGATCCCGTGAAGAAGGAATCCTCTAGGTGAAGGTGCTTCCTTCAAGAAGAACCAATCGAAACGATGCTACAAATTACCACTATAATGCTTACTGCTTATTGCTTAATGCTCGTCAAAGCAACACGAACAAAGATATTTTGTGTCATTATTACTGGAATGTGACCTGACATGGCAATCCCCATAGGTTAGCATTGGAACATATGCAAATTGGTGCCGGATTGTTTGAACGCTTGCCAGTTGCCACAGCCTCATAGTTTAGGTTCAATGTAATCCAATAGTGTGTGAGTCTTGTTTGTGAGAAACATTTACTTTTCAAAAATATTTGAAGATTAGTGAAAGATCAAAGGAGCAAAAGTCACCACATGGGAAAGTGGTATATATGTCTAATTTCAATCAAATGTATTTGACTTCATTTATTTAAATTTGGTTCAAACATAAAGTTTTGGAAACCAGGGAAGCATTGATGCTTTCACACATAAATCACGGAACCTCTTTCCCCAAAAATCCACTCCAGCAGTGTTTGGTCCTCTTGCACTCGTTCTTTTATGCAACTTCGTTCTGCAAAGTCGGCCAACACTCCATTCAATGTTTGTTTTACCCTCTGATCGATGGTCTAATTTTATGAGCAGCTGCACCAAGAAAGGGACCGTGCATTCTTGTTAGAGTCTGTAAGAATTGCTTTGCTGAGGAATGCTCTTTAGAAGCTGAATATTGATTGATCAATTTGTTTAAAGAGTCTTCCTCTAACAAAAGGCACTGTGTGTATCCTTCTAAAATATCTAAGAATGTGATCTTAGATATATCTAAAGGGGTTTCCGTGAATAATACCAGAAGGAATCACAAAGGTAAATTGGCAATTTCTCCTTATATTTGCACATTAACAGCTGTAATTGATCTCAAATATCCTGATAGTTCAAAGTATTTGGCATGAAATATGAATCTTATATATATGAGTTCTATGCACAGACACCCTTCATGACATGAGTGATGTGTACATTGGTTTGTCAACATCATATCCCTGAATGCCTTGTGACTTCTGATGTATATTGGTCATATCATGTTTGTCCATGCAAACAGCAGCTGTAAATGGCATTTACAATGCATCTTTGGGCTGGATGCAGCTATCCAATTCAAGCTGGCCAAGACATTCATTAGAAATATTTCATTTTCCAATTGTTGACAAATTCTACTCAAAGCTTGCTACATGGGCAAAATTGGCTATATGCATGACATGTAACAATTTGGGAAAGCAATGACATATTGGCTTAATTCGTTTCAATGCCTTCAAATTTAATCAGAACATTTATTTGCTTGTCA
The DNA here is from genome assembly GCA_026936325.1 of Platynereis dumerilii. NCBI lineage: Eukaryota > Metazoa > Annelida > Polychaeta > Phyllodocida > Nereididae > Platynereis > Platynereis dumerilii. The sequence continues at coordinate 16,828,836 of JAPTHN010000008.1, read as the reverse complement.
TTTTATGAAGAATGGAAATTTATGACATTTATAAGCTGTAGCGATTGAATGTAAACTGCATATTTATAACTGATGACTGAACACTTAACATAGTACCTGGGAGACCAAAATAGTCTCCCAGTGGTCAGATTTGGTCTCCCTGTCATAACCCAATTTGCATCACTGGGAGACCAATATTTTCCAGAGACTCTCATCAATTTGATCTTAATTTGTAGTTCTTGAGCCCATTTGAAACCAAGGCGTTTGCTTCTCATATCATAAATATTCTTCAATAACTCTAAATATTTACTTCTGCTTATATTATCTTTCTAATTTCTGATTAAAAATCATTTGTCAAGACTGTTCCTCGTGGCAATCAGCGCAACTCCTAAATAAGCAACTGGCCCAACAGTTTTTAAAAAATCCATTGGCAAGCAAACCATAAAATAAATATATTGTAATGAATGTACATATACAAGGGCGTATCTAGAAATGGCCGGAAGGGGGGGGGAATACATGGGGTGAATATGGGGTGCCACGCGGCTTTTCCTATCTCTTCTATATTAATTTTTTGCCTGGTGGCCATGACCCAATTTCCCCCCCCCTAAATACGCACTGTACATCTGCAGCTGCTGATCTATAAATGTCAAGAATCAAGACGCTACGAAATTGTGTTGGTCTCCCAGTAGAAAGTCCTTTAAAAATGCCTTAAGGCCTATCTCAAAAATAACGAAGCCAAAGTGTGACATGACCATCAAAATTTTAAAATGTATTATTGTATGAAGTGACCTAAGCATATTGTAAAGAACATATTTAAGTTCCAGAAACTATATTGGCCATGGTGCTTTGATGAGTGGAAATAATTGATAACAGCTGAATATTACAGAATTTTTAAAAGTTTGTTTTTCATGGCAGTGGAACATAACTGGGCTGAATGGTAATTTGTCATGAACTTAAATCCGTTTTCTTTATTTGACAACATCTGGCACATTTTTAAAAGTCTCCTGGACGATTGTCATTCAAATACACCTAATATATTTTGAGAAACACCAAATTTTTTGAAATTTTTCAGAAATTTATTTTCAAAACTCACATATATTAACCCCAGAAGCATATTTTTTCATTTAAAATGATTTTAACTGCCCTATGTTATGCGTCTATATGTGGGCTTCAAATTGATACCAAATAAGTGCCACCGAAGTGAATGTCTGCTCAGCAAATGAAGATAGAAGTGTGATTTTTGGGCCCTTTTTCGACATAAAAAGCTGATTTTAAGTACTGGTGTGATGTGAATCTTCAGAAAATGTTCTGGTTTTGACTCAAATCAATTTTATATTAATTATCAATCATAACTGGGGGTAAAATACAACCATTTACAAAATAAAAAATATTTTGTTACTGTTTATTGCCTTTTTAGACAATTTGGCCCCAAATTTTAAAGAATGCTCCATAAATGTTAAAATTTTTGTAATTATTCAATGAAACGTACTCCAACTATTGAAATTAATTGTTAATTTTCACTCCAAGTAATATTAGAATGATCGCTTCACTGTTTGTCAGAAAAAAAAATTTAATACGATCAAAATTTTTCAGAGCGTTACGAGTGCGACGAACATAACTTTTGAATTTAATCACCAGAAACCAGTCAAAAACTTGGGTTAGTCAATGGATTAATTAAGCTTCATAGATTTACTTGAGCCAATCCAGATTAAAAACAGAGCTTTCATAGCTCTTAACACTTGAAAGTCATCTCGGCGTTACGCGCGCGACACATTCACCTTTGCAGCTATTCATTGGAATTTTTCCATGAACTAGATTTTCCAGAATCATAAAAAGCTTCAAAACAACTAAGTAGATGTAATACTAGATCTCAATGGCAAAAAGATTCAACTGAAATACACTAAAGGGAAACTAGAGCATTTCTGATCAGGAACATTCAAATTTGACTCAATTTTACAAAGTCAACCTTTGAACCCAAATAACTCAATCATGTCAAAACAAGTGGATGGAAGTGCTTGTTTCAATGGATTTATGAAGCCTGGGGATGTGGAGATTCCAAAAAGTAAAAGGAAATAGCAATTGAACATGTCAAACTAAAACTGAAAGAATTCATCAGGTGAAAAAGTTCATGTCACAATAAGTGAAAAAATGCATGTTTTCTGATATAATTTCATCTCTATCTCAATAACCTTTTGACGAATTGCCATGAAATTTTCAGGATTTTGGCATAAGAATGTATTTAAGGCAAGACTGTAATATGAAGTTGTTTCATACAGCTGTTATCAAAATTTGTGACCCTCAGTGAAAACCAGCTGTGTGGCTTCATTATTTTTGAGATAGGCCTTAACTGAACATGAATATATGAAAATTGTCGTTCAAAACAAACTACATGTAATATGTGGTAATCTACCCATGGAGAGAACTTGCATTTTTGTTAGCAGATCTTTTTAATAAAGCATTAGTGAGATTATGTTTTTATTTTTCAATTGTCTTTCAGTTATACTACTGTCTGTGACACTAGTCATGAACTAATGCATTTTGTACCTAAAACCGACATAAAAATTAAAAAATAAAAATTTTCATTGTTATGGTCATTGTCATTGAGATAAATTGAAAAAAGACAACAATGGAATACACCCTTATGAAAGTAACAGTAATAGTGACTTGTTTCATGTCTCCCCTTGGAACTTTTGCCTTGCAGTAATGGGACATGAACACACCATATTTCTGATGTAGTTAATGACTATGTTTAAACTCATGCACTAGTGGAAGTCTTGGCTTCATGAAAATAAAGCCGGGTTATATTATATAAAGTAATCGCAGGGGAAAATTGGGATGATTCAAGCAGAGGCCCAAGACTCATAGACTCATGTAGTCCGAATAACTGTGTCTCTGACGAGAATATGTACAGTCCAGATAAATAAAAGAGGCTGCATTGTTACATTTTTGCTCAATACATACGTATGAAGACCAGTGGATAGTAAGACATGACAAAATAGAAAAAAATAGTTTCCCAACTATCATCAAGGATTTTAGATATGAGCATTTGTTTCAGTTACTTTAGTACAAAGCAGCTCTGTGACACCAGGATGAAAGGAAATTCAGGAAAATAATATAGGAATGCTAAGGATTTCCAAACAAACATGGTAGATCAAGGGGGTTCTTGTGGGATGAAATATCCATATCTTTCGATTATTCTGTTTAAAGAATCGTGCTTGACAAAATTAATTAAAAAATTATGTATTATATCATTCATGCAATAGATTCTGTAGGTCATGCACTTTAATGTAACAGGTACAGTTGCAGCCAAAATTATTCATACAGCCATGCCTGAATTCAGATGCAAATGTATTTTACTCATGATACAGTGATTTGAGAAGACAAATTTCACATTTGCGTTATTCCTCCAATCGTTTATCATTTTGAAACACCACAAACTTCAACATAAAATATCACTGTTTTCATGCTCAAAATTTCAGCAATATCAGTATTGTCTACTGATCCTTCATTTTCAGCTATTTAGGCCTATGTTTTCCACAAGGACATGGACACTAATAGTTCAAACTGACCATGTGCTCTACAGTATAGCTTGCTGATATAGTTAATTATTGTTTAAACTCATGCACTAGTGGAAGTCTTGGCTTCATGAAAATAAAGCTGGGTTATTTACAGCAGTTCCTGTGATAATACTCTTAAATCTATCCATTGTCTCCAGAAAAGCAATTTCCTGCAAACCCACGCATATAACTGTGATGCTCAGACCATGAGGAGTAAGCTCATTGGTATCCGCTGTGATAGAGAAAACAGAAGTTACAGGATAGAATAATAGGCATTTTATTGGAACGTTCGGGCCGATTTCACCATGCAACATGGACTTAAGAGAAGAGCCAGGTCTAAATTAAGTCTGGTCTGGCTAAGCCAAATCGGTTTAAAGCAGAGCAAGACCAAGGAAAATAATTTTGGTGAAAATTGTCATAGTATTTTAATAGCTCAACTGCTGCAAACACAATCCCAGCTTGTCAGAATTTCCTGGACATTTTTTTAATAGCAAATTAAATTTTCTCGCTTTGGAAATAGTTTTTAAATTGTAGTTTCTTGGAATTCAGAAAATCAGCTTCCCAAAATGTAAAATTGTGTGAATATATTCCCTTGATTTTTCTGCACTATTATACAAAGGGACTCAGTAGAACCAGGTTTAAATGAGTTAAGACCAGATATAACTCTTATGAACTTTGTTGGTGAAATCAGCCCCATTTGTGCCTTTGCTGCCTGGACCTAGTTCAGTACACTATGAGTAAGCACATTTGTATCAGCTGCATGCTTGTATCATCAGAGTTTATGGTAGAATAAAGAGTTTCTATAAAACCCTTCCCATGAGTTAAAAACAATTATTGTTGTTATTTTAAAGAAAATTTATTCATCAACATTTTGATGCATGCAACCATTTCACATCTTCTCCATCAGTCTTTGCAACGATTACTATATCCAGAATAATGATATAAAATAAAGGAAATTTGCTCTAGAATGCTGTACAGTACAACTCAAAATAAAGTAAGAAAATTTTCTGTCTGAAGTCCTCTGCTTACCTATTTCACCCTCTTTTCTCCTTTCCACCCATAATCTCCTTACAACTCCATTTAGACAGCTACCAATGTAACTGCAATTAGCAGAGGTGCAAAATATCAAGTAAACAAAACACAATTGGGGTGATTGAGTTTAAATTGGTTTTGTTTAAATGTGATTTTAATGCAATTTTAAAAGGTAGTTTCAAGTAGGTAAAAGTAGGAAGTGATTCAGCGGTAGTCAAAAGGTGTGAAAGGGTAAAGTAGTGGCTGATTCTTCCTTCCTGCTGGGGTAATCATACTTTATTTTGGGTTGTACTGTATATCAAGCTTCTAATTGAGTTGCACATAAGCGTCTTATCTGCGTTCTATTGCCAATTAGAGAGGACAGTCCTCACTGACTGCTTTACATCAGAAGAATCACTGGCTTACATCTCTCACAAGAACAAGATTCTGTTTGGTGCACTGTCTGTATAGTTTCTCCTTCATTATAGAAAGCAAGCATTAGTGTCGAGGTTTTTCACAATAAAGAAATAATTCTTTTATTGTAAAAAATATAGTTACTGCCTTACTTTTTTGGCCGTCTTGAAATTGAATAATTAATTATTGTTTTGGGGAGATTTCTTCACATCACTACTTAAAGGAGGCCTATTGTCAGGAAAGCATTGCTCTTTTTTGCGGTGGCCTGGCAGAATGGGCTGATATGAAACTCTGGAGGTGGTTTTCAGAGTTTGCCTCACCCCCTATACTGTAATACAGAGTGTCTCAGGGGCATGATTTCTTCGTGCTGAACTGCCTCCCAAAACGAGGCCAAATCAGTCAAGCAGGCATGACGTCACAGACTGGGTATGCAGTTCAATCTATAAATAGATCTTGCATGACGCAACCACGATTGAGCTTGAAGCAGATAAGACTCTCTGTCACACAATGACTAGCATAAATCTACATGTATGCATGATTAGGGTAATTGTACTATATCGCGCATGTACCTTATATCGCGCACCTAGTCTAATTGCCTCTAGGTGACCTGCAAAGTGGGCCTACCTGGTTTGGCCCTAAATAATATGTTCAAAGCAATGGCCTGACTTGAATTATGGCAGATAGCATATCAGCATGGTCAACAATCTATCTTCCATGTATGTAGGGCTATAAATGTAGTACTGATCTACAGTTCATAGATGTATATTGAGAAGATCTACCTGCGGATAATCTACTGCATGCCCACTGTAAAAGTTACTGCCCAGGCCATTGAGAAACGCAATTGGACCTGCATAAGATATGCAGCAATGCATACTTTGCCCCACTAAATAGGATTTGTACACATTTATTTGTGGATCTCTCAAGGAGGCGGTTACGGAAGCCTATAAGATTCAATGATTATCCAATATCTCTGGTGAGAGAGAGTTCTGTGGCAGTAGGCCTATTTAAATTTGAGACCGGTGGTTAATGCAGTTAACTAATATGTAAATGGCACAGCCATGAAATTCGCGCAGTTATGTTACTGTTTCAGAGAAATAGAAAAACGGATATATTAAAAGATAGACAGAAATTTACTATACTAGAAACTATTAGAAAGATAAAATATATTAAAAAAAGAAGAATATATAGATAGACAGATAGATAGACACATACATACATACATACATACATACATACATAGGATAGCAAATAAATAGGATTGAGGATAAATAAAATTGATAGATAATCAGCTAAATAGTAAAAAGGAAGACAACACTGAAAGCTGCCAAATTTAAGTCTAAGCTAGATTGTTGATATTACATAATAGTGATAACAAAAACAATAACATGATCTGCATGTAGATTAATTGCTCACTGTTACATAATCATCAGTTGACAAAAATTATGTAACTTTAATTTTGTTATGTTTTCTTGTTGTCTGTTTTAAAATGAAATGAATCACATGTTAATAATATAATTTAGCTTTTCAAGGCTTATAATTAACTATTCAATAAAAATTATAGATACAAGGAATATTACTGGAGAATATTGAATTTTTAAGACACTTTTGAATACGAATATGTCATGTTTTGTTAAATTCGAAACTAAATCATTGATAAGAAGCTGGTTCCACTTGACCTAATTTCCTGCTGTCGACCATTGATGTTGAGACCATCACTGCACAGAATTTTGAAACCTCTCTTGGGCTAAGTTTCGCTTTGCGAAACGGCCTGCGGCCGTTTCTTTGCGCGAATATTATTTGATCTATTTGTGATTAATGAATCTAATGATAGGTAAGTTATAAAAGTTAATAGACCTACTTTTAAAATGTGCCACTCCACATTTGTATCAAGATTGTGAGCATTAAAACTGCTGAGTCATCACATTCCTCCCTGGACTTCATAGGGAGGGCGGAGCAATGGTTACGTAACAACCATGTGTGATTGCCTAATCTACTTTATAGTCCTATAGGCAATTAAGTACTGTCCACTAGGATAATTCCGTGCAAAGGATCCAAAATTTGAATTTAAGAATAATATGTAAATGGCATAGCAATGAAGGCACTTAAAAAAGTTTTTGTGGGACTCAGTTATAGTGTAACCATAACTTTCTGTTTTTTCATATCCAATGTTTGCATGAATGGCAGTTATGTAACTGTTAAAAAAAAATAGACGGATATATATATATAGAGAGAGAGAGAGACATGTAGAATGGAAAGATAAAATAGATAAAACAATATAGGCCTAATAGATAGATAAATAGATAGATAGATAGATAGCTATATACATTAAATCGATAAATAAGATTGATAGATAATCAGCTGAACGGCAAAAAGGCAGACAAAACTGAAAGCTGCCAAATTCATGTCTATGTTAGATTGTTGATAGGCCTATAACATAATACTGTAATAGTAATAAAAAATAATAATAACATGTTTGCTTCTAGATTAATTGCGCACTGTTTCATAATCATCAGAACTTTTATAGATTATGTTACTTTAATATTGTTATGTTTACTTGTTGCCTGTTTTGAATGAAATGAATCACGTGTAAAAATAATTTAATTTATCATGAAAATTATCGGAAAAGGAAATATTACTGAAGAAAATTGAATTTTTAAGACTCACTGGTGTTTCTTAACTTTTACAGTAACGCCAGAGACAGTTTTGTCTCAGTTACTGTGGAATGACCCTAATATTACAATTTTCTACAGATCATGTTTAATGGTTTGTTTATTAAAGTATTTTTTTGTACTAGTACTGCACTAAATGAATAAGTACATGTAGGCCTACAACATTTTCATAGTTTTGTGTATTATCAAGTATTTCACAACAAAACACTATCATGATTTGTTTTTAAGCCTCATCCCCTTTCAGTAATTAATAATATATTTCTTATTTATTGTCCTGTTTTGGTGAAATAGGCATAAAAAGAGTATTCCATGGCAATCTAAAAATGAGGCGGAATCTGTCAAATTTCTTAACTTTAGGCCTATACTTTAACAGTGCTCACTTTAGTGATTAAAGTAAGGCCTACAAATTACACTGAAGGCCAAATGATGCCAGGCCAGAGCACTAAGAGCAGGCTTCGCTTGTTATGGTCCAGCGCTCACACTTGTATTTCTTTCGCGCCATCAGAGTGCTGCCAGCTGGTCTTTATGACGTCATTACTCTCATAACAATTGTTACGTCATGAGCTGATGACCTAGTTTTGTTAGAAAAAGAGGAGAATCGGGATTATATCCATAATGATCCATAAAAGCTGCTGTGTGGCTGTTAATTCACTGATTTTGTCAAAACCAATGAGTGGAACCTGTTTCTAAAGTAGTACTCTACATATTTGGAGCTGCAACCCCTGAACCTTAGAGACGTCCTTTAATTTAAAAACAAATAATTTTGGCTGTTATATACATTGCTCAAAATCTATAAATATCTAGTGTTTCTGTGAAATAAATTATAAGACAGGCATATATGTTGAGATATGACCCAGCAAGATGTGCAATTATCATATTGGTGATTGTCACAGAATGTACTTTGAACAGTAATTATTGACATCCAACATCAAAGGAAACAATTATAAAACAGACATGTCTTTTAGGTGTGTCTCATAAATGTAGAAAGTTTGCTGTTGTTTGTTGTAAATACCCAGTCTTTTCAAAACACACTTTTCCACAAATTTATGCGATAAAAGAAGACCTGCATGACCTGATTTGGGCATAACACTTTTTCTGAGCACCTGGATTTTTCCTCAGTCACGTGAAGATCACACCTATTGTACATGTAGGCCAATAGGCTTTGTGGAGTTTCTTGTGCTGACACCTTTTTTTGTTAGAGCTGTGCTGTGTAACCTTTTTATCTGCATTCTGCAAGGCTAACAAGCTCCTTGGGGTCTTGTCCTAATGTACTATATATATGTGTTGTGTTTTCCTTGCACTACTATACATAGATCACAAAAAAAAAGAAGAGATTGCATTCCACTTACGTTAAATTCTGAAGTTCCTTATGGGTTCAGCCTTGCACTTTAAGCCATTATTATCATCAGGTTGCAAACCACAATCAATATTTGTCATTTTCTGAAATTACATAAAATTTACAGTAAATTGCCTCAAATTCTAAAGGTTTTACAATTTTGTCACCACATCAATCAAAACGTTGGTTTTAAGGTCTCATCTTTCAAATAACTCTTCAACAAATTGTGACAAATAAAGTCTCTGGCCTTTTTTTTCTAGTTTGATACAGTGTCTTGGTTATTAATTAATACTCATATAAAAAAGTCATTGAGAAATTCATTGATTGAGAAGTTACTCGAACGGGCTCAGTGTAAGCATGTTGTACGAGATGTATCTATATGATTAAACAAACATCCTGCATGGATAAGATGTTATTAGTACAGATTACAAAAGTTCTGTTGTATACAAATTTCAATGCCCAGATTGTCCAGCTAGCTATATCGGAAAAACTGATAGAAATGTTATTACTAGAATCAAATTATTTCAAATTATTCAGGTGAACATACATGTATGGATCTTCGATTCCAAATTATCAAAATTAAATACGAAACAATGTCCAGTAAAATTTTAGTGTTGGGTGAGCTTAAAGCTAGTTGTGTCACCAAAATAAAATAATGGTCAAAAGAAAGACTAGAGTAATATTAAAGCTATTTTTCCTACCAAATTTGCTTAATTTCATTCTTAGCTCAATACATAAGGATAAATTCCTTCAAAAATATAAACAAACATGTTTCATGTCGTGAAAAAGTCGTGTTTCGTAAGCAGCCCAGGGCTCTCCTTAAGTATTTAACATCTTTACAATCAATTACACTCACTTTAGTTTTTTTAATTAGGAAAATACACAGAAGTGTACCAAAGGTTTTGGAAGCAAGATTATTTTATGTTGAGACTATGCCAAGTTAGGAAATGATTGGTGAAACAGTGAGATCTACTAAGTCGTCATAACCTTCCCCCATATTCCTCTTGCAATACAGCTAGGTTGCAAGCACCTGCAAAAATTCCTCTTGCAAAAATTGGCAAAACATATCCCTATTCATAGCCCTTTTTTAAACAAGGTAAAGAGATTATATTGCACAATAATGTTAATGTCATATAAAGATAGCTGTGGATAGCTAGGGATAAGAAAAGCTCTGCATAGCTATAAGGACAACCAAATTGAGCCACTTTTTGTACTGAATATATTCCCACCAGAGACAAGTGCATGTGACACTACTCCATGAGGCATGAGTCATTTCCCTGGCATCTTTCCATTCTGCTCCCAATTGTTCTTTCTTGGCAAAGAAATGTAAAAGCTTTGCCAAGGAGCAAATGGACATTGATTATTCAGAAGTGTCGACCTCAGCAACTCACTTATTGGTATACACAACTTGTTGACAACCCCTGCAATGCTCAATGCCAAGGACATAGCTTACAGCCATTCACTTTGATACTGAAAAATATGGTACTGTTGCACTGTGAAAATGGCACTTTGTGTGTCATCATACTGATGATTTGTCATGATCTTACCCAATACTTTCAATGTTTATTTGATTTAAGGAGACTAATCCCTCTTGTTGGTGACAGCCAAACAAAAGGATATTATGCATCTGATTTTCAATCCAAAATCAGCAAGAACAAGTCAAATGACCTTCTCTTGATCATGACTAGTCAAACTGCCTCTATGTTTCCCATGTTGAAAGTAGAGAAGATGACACTTCATCAGCTATCATTAGTCACGAAGTTCATTTTTCACAGTGAACTTTCCACACTTATTCTTTATCAAAGTGAAAGGCTGTAAGTATTTTGCACAGGTTTATCTTTTTGAAACGCTTACATGAGCTATTTGATGAAGTTCCTAATCAAAAGTGAGGCAGTGGATATTATACAATTATGGACTTCGGTTGAGGTCAATATCAGGTTTTACGGACCTAACCGGTGATGGCCGAGGTGAATATCACTAGGTCAGGTCCGTAAAACCTGATATTGACCGAAACTGAAGTCCACAATTGTTTTGTTCCATGATAATTTTTTTTTTGTGGAATGATTATTTTTAGAAATTTTTTTTGTTCTTACTTTGGAATTTTTTATTTTGGCTTCTTTTTTTTAGGGAGATTTTTTTAGAAAATCTTCTATTTCACCCTTTTTGAATCCATAAATGATATATTCGATGATGGGTCTTCTTTAAATTTATTTTCTCTTTTATGAGCAGACTTTAGATCTGTCAACACAACAAAGTCACTGAAACTGGGGAAAATGCTGTTTTTCGGCCTCTAAATGCTTTTTGCTGATTAAACAAATAACAAAAACAATACAAAAAGCTGAAATCCACTTGGCACTTTAATATGTATAGTTATACGCATCTTTTGCCACCCCAATCATTTTACTGAAACCAAGAAACGATTTTGTGCTGCTGCATGACTCTGAGTTACTTTTGGACTGCATGTTTAAAATGTATCTCATCAGAAGTCAATAAATATTTCACTTCCAAAAAAAAATGTTCACACTTGTGGACTCCAAAAATTATATACTTGATGATGGATTTTATTTTCGATTTTTTTCTGAAACTTTATAGCAGACTTTAGACCTCTAAACACAACAAAATCACTGAAAAATCAAAAATGCTGTTTTTGGGTCACTTATTGCTTTATTCTGATAAAACAAACAATATAATTAGTACCAAGAGCTTATATCCTAATAGCTCTTTAATAGACACATCTTTTGCCGCAAATATCAGCTTTCTATCTGCCTCCGTTGCTCTTCATTGCATTTCTTAGTAAAATGGAAAAACACAATCTTTTTGTCAGCTCGCGGCTGCAGCAGCACAGAAATAATATGGTGCTTCCTCTCAGGTCCGTCCAATCTTTTACATGCTACTAAAATAACACATGTTATATTCACTGATCAGTGAATAACACATGTGTTATTGACCTGCCTGTCACACATCACCGCACACAGGTGAACATCACATTATGCAGGTGGGTTGTTGGCCAATCAGGGGGCTTGTTACATAGGGGTCATGGAACAATGGCCAATACTTAGTGGGATATCACATCAAGCCGGGCAGCAAATCACATCGCATCATGTTTGTGGAATTTCATGCAACATCTATCGGAATTTCTGTATTCCCATTTCGTTAGCGTAGGCACTGTTGATTTACCAGCACAGCCTCTGCTTTTCTTGTCATACTTAGACCTAATCAGACTAACAAGTGTTTTATTATGTCCACCAGAAACCTTCAAAATGCAATGTGTGACTTACACGTGACTGAGGTGCTGTGAAAAACTGGTGTACGCGGGATCATGCAGGGCTTCTCTTGTCATGTATGTATCTACTCTTGATACTAAGTCTTTGTGAGAAACGATGTCAAACTTTCTTCTGATATTACGCAGATACATGTACAAATAAAATCATGTCTTTGATGTGGTTTCCATCTTATATGAGGTGGCATTGATTATTTCTCATTGTTCCATGACCCCCTATGTAACAAGCCCCCTGATTGACCTGCATAATGTCATGTTCACCTGTGCGTGGTGGTTTATGACAGGCAGGTCAATAACAAATGTGTTATTCACTGATCAGTGAATATAACATTTGTTATTGACCTCACTGGAAAAGCATTGCCTCAGAAAAAAACTTATCATGGAACAAAACAATTGTGGACTTCAGATTCGGTCAATATCTGGTTTTACGGACCTGACCTAGTGATATTGACCTCGGCCTTCGGCCTCGCTGAATATCACCGGTCTGGTCCGTAAAACCTGATATTGACCTCAATCAAAGTCCATAATTGTATATTATTGACTGCATTAAAATGTGACGTCACATGACACACCTGATCAGCATGTCTTCCAATCTTTGGCTACAATTCCGCGAGCCCCCAGCAAGCGGTCCACATAAACTGAGTGTTAGGAACTCTCGAAATTGTGTCCAGAATAAACCAGGGCTGTTTCTATGTATGCTGATGACCTTATCTACTTCTTCAGTGAATGTGATTGGCGAGTCTCACTGGTTTACCTCAATGTTGAATAGAGATTTTGTGAATGTGTCATGAAACTGGAACTATTTCTTTGGAGCTGAAATGCTGCAGCATACAAATCTAACTTTGTGCCAGATGGCAGCATGCAGTTTTCATTTTCACCAGACTGGTCACGGCCATTTTGAAGGAACCTTCATCTGTAGGTCCCTTTCTTTATAGGTTTAGTTATATAATCCATATTAGCTCAAAATTGTGATATTACTTTTGCTGAAATATTGCCTATTTGAACTGAATTCTGGAACTAGCAGATTTATTGGATTCACATATTAAATTTCCATAAGTTTAGCCTGTGTCCTTCAAATGACATCAGTATGATTTTCAGGTTTCAAGCCTCTATCACATTTGTCACTTTCTTAAATTACATTTACACCCATTGCTTCAAATTCAAAAGATTTTTCAATTTGCTTGTCACATCAATCAACGCGATTTTCCCTCGTGGAACGGAAAACCGGTTTAGAATATTTCCAAAAAAGTCTTCCTCCGTGGCCTAGTGGTTAATGGTGCTTGTTTGAGCAAGCACTGGCTTTGAGGGCGTGGATTCGAATCCTGTCCCGTAACTCAATTTAGTAAGAGTCAATGGGACATTAAATGGAAGTGGGTTGTATCTAGTGTTCTGCGCTGAGACAACTGCAAGACCCTGTTCATCCCTGAATTAAAAGGGTATGTGCCAGGCTCCCAATCTTCTCATCAATCATCATGAGTTCATGTGTCATTGTAGTAATATGATTTTCAATAGCACAATGATGATTACAATTGGGATTAATGGAATCATATTGGGTATGATAAAGACATTAATGATATGTATAATTGACAAGATTTGGTTGCTTCGTTGGTTGAAATAATAATCAGGGGTCCAGTCAAATATCCATTTTCCAAAATGAATATGACTGCAAAGAATGTCATTAAATGTAAGTTCATTAATAACTCATATTCTGGTTTAAATGTGCGGTCTAATTGCATAAGCTCTCAGCTTATAAGTTCCAATTTCCCATTAAAGGCGTCATGCTGTATTCATGACTAAAGTTTTATGAAATGTAGGCCTAAGCTATTTAAAAAAACTGATTATATTGGGATCTGTGTCTTAGCAGGAGAAAGTTTGTTGTTTTGTTTTACACATATTTTAAGCCTTTCAAAAGATGTTTTTTCCATAAATGTGACAATGGAATGGAAGACCTGCACAAATTGTTATGAAAGTTTTCCGCAGTGCCCAGACTTGATCTCATTCACATGTCAATAACAGATAGCATTTGCAAGGTTTCCGCTTGAAGTACACACTCCAGCACATGAGTGACAAATTTTAACGACACACAAATGTTTGAGATCAGCCAACTGTTGTGGGCTACAGCCCAGCGCATATATACTAGCTGGAGAATAATTACATGGTTGCTTCGGAGTTTAAATGCAGGTTTTCTTTTGGCACATCAGTAACATAATCCATACTTAATCAAAAACCTAATATTGCTGCTTGAAATGTTCATAACATGAATTGAATTCTGAAACACCATTTAATGAAGGTTTCCTTTTTGGTTTCGCAGTAACATAATCCATATTTGATCAAAAACCTAATATTATATTGCTTGAAATGTTGATAACATGAATTGAATTCTGAAACACCATTTATTGGATTAACAAAATTAGGCCCACGTGTCTGTTCGAGGTTTCAAATTTTGCACCTGAAGCCTTGTGATTATCAGGTTACAATCATTAAACTAATTTGTCATTTTATTTAATTACATTTGCACTCAATTGCTCCAAATTCAAAGAAGTTTTAATTTGGTTGGAAAATCAATCAAAGCATTCGGGTACAGCTTTCTTCTTTAAAAAAAATTAACAAAATGAAATGTTACAGGTACACTGACCCCCAAAAAACATAAGAAATACATTCAGTGTACTTGTAAGCAGAATCAACGGCAATGATTAGCTGACCTTGGCTGTGGAAATGCATTTTAATGATAAAACGATTATGTGAATTACAAAATTAATTAAGAGGCCCATTGCCATAAAAGACAGTTCTGCCTTTTTATCCAGGGCTTAGAAATATAAATTGTAATTTTGCTTGAACTGTATATAGTTGCCAAAGAGTTAGGCTAGTAGATGCATGGACCTTTCATACCATGTAACAGCGATATTTCGCAACAGCATTTTTGTTTCATATTGAAAAAAAAATTCGACATACAATGTATCTTCTGCATGAATGATCCCAAACTCAAATTGCAGAGTAGCTTATTGATGTTACTTCCAAGTCTGGACGATCCAAATCTCAGAGATAAGCATAAAGCAAGGTTTATTTCCTCTAATAAGCGAGAAGATGACTGTTGACTGCTTCCACAAAGCTCATATCCACAAATGATCACTTTCATCACTTCTAAGAATGGTCTGGCTTTGCTCGGGAGGACTCTCAGCTAAAGAAAGCCTTTGAAGTTTCTCGATCTTCAGTCTGATGTACTATTTCCTATGATTCCTTCATTATGCCTTCTTTCAAATGTAAGGTATACTAAGCAAAACCAGAGACTGAAATAACTTTGAGACTTACAGCTTGTAATACTCAAAGTATGAAGCCTTTTCAATATAGGTTTTCTTGCTCGAGAGATTGACAACAGAAGACAAACAAGTACATCATTTTCTCACTAACATGGATGTTTATGGCAACATATAGTTTTTACAAAGGTAATTTACGAAATAACCAGAGCATTTACAAGGTGTCTGACACACAATATTTCCCTAAAAAACTGTAGACTTTATAAGTCAAGCTAATTTTGTGTTAGTCCTGCCATATATATGCGCATACTTTCTATTTGAAAAACAGACTTTTGAGGTGCCTTATGGTAATCCAACAATTTCATCATTGACTCTTGAAGTACATTTGTATTGTGACCTATTCATTGCACTTCAATATTTTGTGAAGAGAGCGGGATTAGAGTAGCTCAGTCAATAATGCTCTGGGATACAAATTGCTGGTCTTCGGTCATTTACCAATCAAATTGCAGTGTTATGTAGCTTGTCGATAACACTTTAACGTCTGGACGATCCAAATCTCAGAGATAAGCAAGGTTTATTTCCTCTAATAAGAGAGAAGATGGCTGTTGACTTCTTCCACAAAGCTCTTGCCCAGGAATTATCACTTTCATCACTTCTAAGAATGGACTCGCTTTGCTCTGGAGGACTCTCGGCGAAAGAAAGCTTTTGAAGTTTCTTGATCTTCGGTATGATGTACTATTTCCTGTTATTCCTTCATGATACCTTCTTTAAAATTTCAAACATAAGGTATACTATATATATATATGCTCATGCAGAGACTGAAATAACTTTGAGACCTACAGCTTGCAATATTGAAAGTATGAAGCCTTTCTAATGCTGGTTTTCTTGCTCCAGAGATTGACAACAGAAGACAAAAAAGTACGTCATTTTCTCACTAACATGGATGTTTATGGCAACATCTAATTTTTTCACAGCAGTAATATTAGAAATTACAGCCGTAGCATTTACAAGGTGTCTGATATACAATATTTCCCTAAAAACTTTAGACTCCATCAATCAAGCTAATTTTGTGTTTGCTCTTTAATTTAAAAATGTGAGTATTTTCTATTTTGAAGAATGGACTTTTGATGTGTGTTTATGGTAACCCAACAGTGTTATCATTGACTCTTGAAGTATTGTGACCTATTCATTTCACTTCAATATTTTATGAAGAGAGCATGGTTAGAGTACTTCAGTTGTTACTGCAGATTCAGTTAGTATGAGTTTCAATAGCCAGTTTTCTCACTGTCCACGTAGTATTTTCAGATTGTCTGATTGGTCAATAAGCAATAAAACGTCCTCCAAATCTGTATGTTGAATGTAGGAAGCAATGAAAAACGTGATATTCTGCTTCAGTGAGCAGCTTTGTTTGGAAAGAAAATAAGATTAGCAGGGAAACACTGACAGTCAAAACCACTGACAGACACGTCAGTGGCCTTGATACACGTTTTTAAGGTATTCAAATTAGATTTCTACTATGTAGTTCAGTGCCTCGACCAATCACATGAACTGCATTTGCTACGTTTTGCCATCCTTTTGAAGAAACTCATTCTTATTGAAATTGCAGTAATGCTCTGGGATACAAATAATTGGTCCTAGGTCAGATTACACCTCTCAGTCTGGCAAAAACAGCTGCATCAGCCTTGGACTGCAGTTCAAACCATCACTCATCACAAGACAACTACAACTTGTCATTTGGGCCGTATGTAGTTTTACACTTTGTCAATGAGTCAATTTAATGCCCCAGTTTATAAAATTCTGTACATATGAGTGATACGTGTGGTGGAAACAAGTTAATCAATCAATCATATAAAGATTGAAAAATGGGTCTACTTCTTGTCTTGTGTAAAGAAGTCATAACGATACTAAAAAATGCTACTGAGCTCCTAGCAGATCTTCACAGATGGCATACGAATATCATGACCATAAGTCAAAGGAAAGTTTACGCGAGGGAGTCTTTATTTTACTAATGAAAGGTGTCAATATGTGAATGTCGTTTGTTGTAAATATGAATGGTATCAGACAGACAGACAGACAGACAGACATTATTTATTTTCATAATTATTTGTTACATTTTTACATTCATACATACAATAAATGGAGTGATGATGTTAGTGATGAATGTAATTATGAAGGAGACCCCTAAAGTCAATGAAACTGACGCTTGCAAGGGGCCACCAAGGAATGAATGAGGAGATGCAGTGAGATGATGAGATGATGGTGCTCAGAGCTTACCTATCACACATTACGGTATTGGCTTCAGTAAAATATAGAATAATAAAAAATATAAATTATAACTGCGGGAAGACTGTGTGTATAGATGAGACCAGGAGGCTATTAGCCTCTGCAAACGTAACAATCAACTCGGTCACATAACAGATTGTACAAGCTTATGTGATAATTTTTAACATATTTACAAAAGGAACTGTAACTATGAGTGTAGATTTTACTTATAATTATACTTGGAGAATTATTAAAGGTATGTGGGATTCGATACCTAAGTGACTTTTTGACAAAGAAATGTTTGATAACTGGGTATTGCAAATTATTATTTTGTCTTGTTTCATATTGATGTTGTTCATGATTCTTTCTAAATAGCCCATCTAAGAAGTATGCAGGCAGCAAATTATTTTCAAGCTTGTAACAAAATTTTAACTCATGCAGCACACATATGTCTTGCAGTTTCAGTAGATTTAAATGTTTAAATATGGGTTCAGTATGCGCATTGAACTTTGACATGGTAATAAGTCTTACAGCTTTCTTTTGGATTTTGAATAGTCCCCCAGAGCTTGAGCCCCACAGCAGCACTCCATAATTTAAGTAAGGTAGAAAAAGCGAGTTGTATATTGTTAATAGCACAGTCTAGGTGGTATTTTAGCTTGTTAATTATTGCATTAGTTCTAGTTAATTTTTGAGTTATGTAGTGAATATGCGGTTTCCAATTTAGGTGTTGGTCAATTATAAAACCTAAGAAATTAAAGTGATCAACATATTCAATGACAGAATTTTCAATATGTATATTAGGTTTGATAACTCTTTTCTGAGGAGTGTGAAAGAGCATGGCTTTAGTTTTACCAACATTGAGCGAGAGTTTATTCAGTTTCAACCAAGTGCTAATTTTATCAAGTTCATTGTTGAGACGTACCTCTCTGTTTTCACATGCACCGAATGTGTTCAAGGTTGCAGAGAGAGTCGTATCATCTGCATATATTACAGGGTTAAATAAATCACTTGCATACTGGATGTCATTAATGTAGAGTAAAAATAATAAAGGGCCAAGGATAGAGCCTTGTGGCACACCAGTAGTTATAGTTAGAAGCTCTGATTGAGTGTCATTTATAATGACTAACTGACTTCTATTACTGAGGTAACTTTTAAAGAGTTTTAAAGAAGTATCTCGAATTCCATAATATTGTAATTTATGTAATAGAATGTCATGATTAAGAGTATCAAACGCCTTAGAAAGGTCTAAATATATATTTATAGGTATTTGATTTGAATCCATTTGATTTGTAATTCTGTCAATAAGTTCCAAAGTAGCTAATTCAGTAGAGTGCTGAGTTCTAAAACCATACTGGCTTTTATAATAAATTTTAGTCTGGGTAAGGAAAGTATGAAGTTGATTGTGCATGATCCTCTCTACAACCTTGGACACACTAGGCAGTATAGATATGGGTCTGTAATTATCAAATTTATTGTTTTCGCCTTTTTTATATACTGGTGTTATCTTAGCAACTTTTAGTTTGTCAGTGGTAGAAACAAATAAAATCAATCATATAGGCCTGCATTGAAGAAAAAAATAGGTTTTATATCTTGTCTTGTGTAAAGAAGTCATAACGATACTAACAACTGCTTCTGAGCTCCTACTTTATGAATGATCAATGTCTCTTGGTAACAACTCTAAAGACTAAAACACAAAGAATAGCAGATATTCACAGATGGCAGAAGAATGCCTTGAGCATATGCGGATGGAAAACCCAAGGGAGGCATATATAAACACTCTTATGGGTCTTCCCGTCATGTATGTTTAATTCCAAACAACAGAGGAGATTAATAAAGTTGTGCATGACAAAATCATTAAGAAGCATCTAGACATGTTGTAGAGATGAGATTTTTTTTTTCATACCACCCCATCGAACTTTTTCAAATTTGAGGGTGCTGTGGAGCTTGAATTTTTGGATATGTGTTTCTTCACAGTATTTTAGAGGCAAACAGAAGCATTCCCAAACGTCCTAATATTTCATCTGGGACAAATCAGGTATAATTCAGTTTTTTCCTCTAAAAATGGTGCTTTTGAATAGCAAGAAGTATGTTTTCAAAACAGGTTTTGCCAAATCTCACTGGAAAACCAATCACAAATAGAATTTGTGTTTTCTGATGCACAAATTTTAATAACTCCCAAGTTTGAGATCAACTCGCTTTTGGTGGGTATAACGAAGCACATAATATTATACTAGTGGAGAGTAAAAGGCCTGATTTTTTTTTCAAAGTAACAATTGCAATCTTCATATCTGAAGGCCTCCTTCTTCACAGGAGCAGTAGTGTAATCCGTGATCAATCAAAAACCTGAAATTACCTTGCTTGAAATATTGACTATATGTAGATGAAATGAAATGAATTCAGTGACCAGATTTATTGGATTCACATAATTACAATTTCGTAACAGGTTTCAAGTCTTGCCTCAGATCTTCCCAAGGCATGAGTATGATTATCAGGTTGCAAGCGACAATCCAATCTGTCATTTCTTAAATTACATTTCCACCCAATTGCTTCAAATTCAAAAGATTTTGCAACTTGGTTGTCGCATCAATCGAAGCCTTTAAGGTATAGCTTTCTGCTTCCAAAGAAAGATTTTAGTTGGTTCTCTATTTGGATGAATGCAGCATTGTTGCAATTATATAATACATTTTCCAGACCACTTATATTAGTGTACAAAGTCCATCAAGAAATTACGTTATGTAGTGAATCTGGGCCCACCCAAAATGCGTGTTCTAAAGGGTTCAACAAAACCAAGTCCCCCTTTACGAAAACTTGAATATCTCAAAGACCCCTTTTCCGATTTCTGTTAAAGTTCTCGTATTGGTAGGCCTGCATATTGACATTGTGTCTGTGTAATTGTAGCTCAATTGCATCAAATTTTCTCCAGTATCATGATGAAGCATGCCCCAGCTGGTGGCTCCCCCGCTTGGTCAAATTGTTCATATCCATTGGAAAAGCCACAGATTTTTGAAAACAGGGGTAGGCTCCCTCGAAGGCTGCTGGGTCAGCCAGAAATAATGCCACTAAACTACAAATGCACACATTTAGGGTCGATATACAGGCCTATCATTCGATCCAACTTTCATAAAAATCGGAGAAGGAATCTTTGAGATATTCAAGTTTATTTAAAGGGGGACTTATTTTTGTTGAAACTGTTTAGAAAATGAAAAGTAACGATTACAATAAGCATTACGAAGCGTTAGAGTTACAACCAGTGGGTATGATTTGTGGTTGTTTTTGTTAAAAATGTATTTTAATGACTTAATAATGATGTGAATGAAAGAAACAAACATAACTCACATTAGGGTTAAATTGTCTTTTTTTCGTTTTAGGTTAGTTTGGTACAAATTCGAATTAAGACGAACCTCCACCTTTACCAATTTAATCTTTGCAAAATGGTTCAATGGTTGTGATGTCAACAGTAGATTTAAGACCAGAAAAGGCTGTTTGAAAACTGCACTTCGATCATACATGTACAAAAATACTAATTTTGTAGATTTTTGTATTAAGAAAAATGCTGAAATGCTTGAAGTTACAGAGCTTTCAGTTGAGAAGAGAAACCTCTCACTTTTAATAAGGTGTCTGCTACAGAAGTGTAAGCAGTGTTCTTATTGGTCTCCAGTACATATTCAAAAAAGACGTGAGCAAGGCCCGTGCTTTTATTGTTCTCCTTGCAGTTCTATTTCCATTGTTCTTTTAGGCAGAGAACTGCGGAAGTTGTGCAAAGGTGCAGAGGGACATCGATTTTTTTCGTCAATTGCCTCCGTTGCAACTTATTTTTTGATAACCAACTTGTTGGACGAGCCACAATACACCATGCCAAGTACTTGAATTTTTTAGACCCATTTCCAATAGACACATTTCTGTTGTTTCTTGCATTTTTTATTCTATAGCTCCAGGCTGCACTAAATAATTCAACAATAATGCCGAACTATATCTTGTATAATGGTATCACACAGAAACTATGAACAAAGAAAAAGGATAGACTGTGCCTTCTATTGGACCTAGTCAATATCTCCCGTCAGTGATTTATGATAATACTTCAAATGGTGTGCACATATCCAATCACTGCTTGGTGAAGTTTCCCCGAGGAAGTGCACCAAGTGTTTATTCGCCTTCTAATCAGATTTATTCAGAATTTTTGCAGTATTTTACAATAAAAGTCATTGAAATAATACTGAACCAGCTGGTTTCATTTTTACATCAATGACCATAAATACTGCAAAAATGTGACATTCTAATCATAAAACTTCTTTTCTACTGCAAAATTACTATGCAGTGCAATGTTATTAATCTGCTCATTGTCATAACATATAATGTAGCCTTTTTTTCCACTGATTTTACAAAATTAATTGCAATTCTCCTTGAGCTATACATAGTTGCAGCCACATATTCAACAGTTGCCAAGGAGTTGTCAAAAAATGATTGGCTAGCAGACGTATGCACCTTCCAAGGCCAGCAAAACTGATATAACATAAGAGTACATTTGTTTCATCCAGAAAAAAGTTACTGTGTCTTCTGCATGTATGATCCCTGACTCAAATTGCAGACTAGCTTGGTGATGACACTTTAGAGTCTGAGAAATCCAAATGATAGTGATAAGCACCAAGGGTGCCGGAACAGGGGGGCAGGGGGGGGGGCAATTGCCCCTCCTGCCCTTGGCCAGGAGGGGCAAGGGGGGCAAGGTTGCCCTTTTCATCTCCAAGAAAAAACATTATTAGGCCTTAATTTACAGTGAATTTCGGCAAAAATCTGTTCGAAAAAAATCCATGTTGGTTTTTTGCATTGAAATTTGGTTTTTCAAAAAAACCATTTTGAATCTAAAAAACCAATTTTGTCCCAACATTTTTTAGAGTGTATCCTTTGAAGTTGCTCCATCTTCTCAAATAATTCCTGTGATTTCTTAATTTTGCCTATACTTCCAAATGTAATTTGTATGTACACACAGGGACTGGAATATCAAGGTTTTATATTTACAGCTTGTCATATGCATAGTAAGTGTATGACCCTTTGAAAGCAGCGTTTTTTTGCTCCAGAGATGACAAAAGAAAACATACAAGTACATCATTTTCTCACTTACATGGCTGTTTTTTCGGCGGAATCTCCTTTTTTTGCAGTCATATAAATGAACAGCCATGGCACTTACACGGTGTCTGATATATGATATTTGCATAAAAAGCTAATGTTGTGTTTGCTCTGCCACAATTGTTATGGGCATATTGTATTCTATTTGAAGATCAGACATATAAGGTGCATGATGGTAGTCCAACAGCATCATCATTTACTCAATAGGAGTACTTTTCATTCTCCATAGATATACCACACTAAGTCTTAAAAGACAAGGGACATTTATGTGATTAGTTCAATTTTGATTTGATACCTATTGCGGACGGTAGCCAGGACGTTGCTGCACACGGACCTGAGCACATGCGTTTTACTCATATGAATTACGATCATTGCCTGTTTCCTGTGCATTGAAAAACGACCAAGGAAATGTCTAATACAGCTTAGATTATGGAATTTGCTTTGGATTAAATCATGTATGAAGTGAAATGATTGACGTGAATGTGTGATGTATTTCTGAATGAACCATTTCCCACAGAACACACACAAAATGGAAGCATTGGCGAAAGAAGAGAAAGTGCAGGACATCAGGAGAGCGAAGGTTTCCCATTATCAAAGCCAATCTCTCCAACTAGCACCACAATGCTTCAATGCCACTGGGTCACACCCATTAGGCCATTGACCGCTGCTTGTCCAAACCAATTAGTCTCTTCAGCTAAGTCTCCATTGATTGCCAGTTGAGCCTCTCAGTACCAGCTACCAAAATTTCTTCTCTTCTTGGCAGTAGACCACCATACTGTTTGTTGTAGATGCCATCAATTGAAATAATATATATTTTCATAATTTAAACCCGTAGTCCTTGAGAAAGACAAGTGATAGACACAACTGCCTCCCTGTAATATAGTACAACACAAAAAAATTCTTATATCGCATGCTTCACGCAGATGCGCGCCTTCCCATAGCCTTCAGTTAATACCCTCACCCTTAAGTTCTTACCCCTACCCCCACATGCCGTCACTTCCAAGCTCACTTTACATTTTAATCACTTTAAAGTGTCTTTAATATGCAAACTCAATCCAAATCACTTCTTTATTACTGAAATATCATTTAATTGCTATGTTCACAATAAAATTAATTTAAGGTGATATTTTTCAGTTCGTCTTTGGAAAAATAACTGTAACCATTTTACAGATAAGTGAATGGAAGAGGGGCTTGGTGTGAAAAGGTGTGGAAGAGCTCTGAAGTGTTGGGGCATGCAAGTGTCAACATCTGCTGGATAATTTAAATATTGGGTTTTAATGTAGTTAGCGCTTTCCCCTAGTTGTTGGTCCACCATGATATTTGCTTGAAGCTGCCTCTGGTGTCTGTGGAAATCGCAATGATATGAGGACTTCAGACACACAAAAATTTGTTATGTCTTTCAGTTACACTAGCAGCACCAAAAGTAGCAAAAAAAAAAAACTATTCTGCGACTGATGCACATACATGCTGCGCTGGACGGTGTTTTATTGCTTCAACAGTGTCAATTGAATGAAGCGTCTCCATTTCATTAATATTCATTGTCAGCTGTTTATTGTAGAAAGGACTTTCTCTTATTCTATTTTAAAACAAATGACCTATTTACTTTCACTGAGAACTAAATAAAATCAACTTCACTCAAGAGATAATACATAATGACTTAGTGGTATCCTTATATCTAATGATTCATGTATATTACTATTTGTCCTGTTGGTTATCCAAGAAATGTATGCAGGTTGCAGATGAAACGTGGTATGTAAGAACTTTGAAGAATCCAGAACTTCAAAAAGACTGAGAAAGTAACACAGCCCATCATCAGATATGATGGAAAGCTAAGGATGCTTGAAAGAGTAATTTAGTTTGTAAAATGCTGCAACCTTTTAGTGAGGACTATACTGGAAAATCATATTTGGTGTGGAAGGGGACAGTAATTTCATTAAGGTCTATTTTTAACAAGGCACAGGATACATTTCCATCCTTCCCAAAAATTTATGAGCACTGAGAAATATGTTTCCATCAATGGCTATTCCACATCTTTGAACATGACAACTAAATCTATGTGGCAAAGGAAAGAATTAGAGCTCAGGGGCGGACTGGCCTATGTGGCAAAGTGGCAACTGCCACGGGCCCACCCACTCGGGGGGGCCCATGTAAGATGTCAAAAAAAGAAAAATTTAAAAAATAGCACAATTTCACTGTCAGGTTCATGATTATGTGTTTCAACTACACCAACTGAAAAGGACAGAACCCTCTCATGTGGAGGCCCCCAACCTAATATTATCAATTTGCCAAATTAGACCTGCAGTATTTTAATTTTTAATTGGAAATAATGCCGATGGTAGGGACGTAGGGGCCCGTTGACTGATTTTGCCACAGGGCCCGAAATGCCGCCAGTCCGTCCCTGTTAGAGCTGGTAAGTGATGGTTTTCCATTGACAAAGTCAATCCTTTTGGCACCACAATGCTTCAATGCCACTGGGACCTGCCATTCCTCGCTTTTTGTTACTTTTTTTTAGTGTGCCACTCAGCCTTCTGCATGAAGAAACATACTATTTCTCATGCATCTCGGTCTGCTGATCAAAATGCTGGCTTCTTTTTTTTGTTCTGGTGACTGATTATATATGAAACAACTAGCATTCTCAGTTATAAAGCTTTATCTAGTGGTTAAGTTAAATAAAGGTATAGAACTTAGGTGAAAAAAGAAGAAAAGAGATGAAGCAGATGTTTACAAGATGCCACATGAAAGATAAATGAGCACTCAATAAGAAACATGCAACTTAGCACTAAATTCTGCTGACTAGCAGTGCCATTGCCTTTTGAGATACCTTTTTTTTTCTCAATAGTGATTGTTATATTAGATTTACATTTTAGGTTTTCAAGCCAACCAGAGGTTAGCACAGTTGGCATTGCTCTACAGCTTGACTTCTGCAAATTTGAGGGTGCTTTGGGACACATCATGTATAAAGTCAGTTTTTCCTGTGAAAATTGTGTTTTTGAATAGCATTTAAGTATGTTTTTAAAAAACTTTTTTTTCCAAATCTGTCATTGGAATACCTTGCACAACCTGAAATAAAAGTTGTTTTCACGGCACCCAGATTTTACCTCATTCACATACCAATCCGAAATAGAATTTGCAAGGTTCCTGTTGGAAGTACAAGAACACATGAACCACAAATTTTAACAACTATCACATGTTTTAGATCAACACACTTTCAGCGGTAATAAAGGAGCACATATACTAGTGGGGATTAAAGGCTTGATTTTTTTAAATGAAAAATCTTTATCTGAAGGCCTCCTTCTTCATAGGATTAGTAGTGTAATCCATGATTAACCAAAACCTTGATTGAAATATTGACTATATGTAGATTGTAGATCAAATTAATTCAGTGACCGGATTTATTGGATTCACATAATTACAATTTTGTAACAGGTTTCAAGTCTTGCCTCAGATCTTCCTAAGGCATGAGTATGATTATCAGGTTGCCAGCCACAATCCAATCTGTCATTTCTCAAATTACATTTCCATCAATTGCTTCAAATTCAAAAGATTTTGCAATTTGGTTGTCGCATCAATCAAAGACTTTAGGTATAGTTTTCTCCTTTCAAAGAAAGATTTTAATTAGTTCTATCTGGATGAATGCAGCGTTGTTGCAATTTTATATTATACTATCCAGACCGCTTGTATCAGTTTATAAAATCCATCAAGAAATTACGTGATATAGTGAAACTGAGTCCACCCAAAATGCATGTTCAAGAAAATGAAAAATAACGATTACAATAATATTACGAAGCGTTAGATTTAGATTCAATGGGTATGATTTGTGGTTGTTTTTGTTAAAAATGCATTTTAATGTTTTAATAGTGATGTGAATTTAAAAAAACTTTATAAGATCTAGAAATATTGGTTCTGAAGCAATTTATGGTGAGATTTGTGATGTGATCCTTTAAAAAACTCTTCAGTTTAGATAAAAAAATGTATTTGATGCCTTTAACAAACATAACTCACACCAGGGTTGAATTGTCTTTTTCATCATTTTAGGAAAGTTTGGTACAAATCCGAACAATAAGGCTAACCTCCATCTTTACCAATTTAATCTTTTGCGACATGGTTCAAGGGTTGTGATCTTAACAATAGATTTAAGACCAGAAAAGGCTGTTTGAAAAGTACGCTTCGACCATACATGTACAAAAATATTAATTTTCCAGATTTTTGGATTTAGAAAAATGCTGATATGGCTGAAGTTACAGAGCTTTCAGTTGAGAAGAGAAACCTCTCACTTTTAATAAAGTTTCTACTGCATAAGTGTAAGCAGTGTTTTTATTTGTCTCTAGAGTGCATAAAAGACTAGTAAGGCCTGTGCTTTAATTGTTCTCCTTGTAGTTCTACTCCCATTGTTCTTTTTGGCAGAGAACTGTGGAAGCTGTGCAAAGGTGCAGAGGGACTTTTTCTTCATTGGCCTGCTTTGCAACTTTTTTTTTGATAACCAACTTGCTGAATGAGCCACAATGCACCATGTCAAGTACATGCATTTTTGAACCCGTCTCCAATAAACACATTTTCGTTGTTTCTTGCATTTTGTATTCTACAGCTCCGGGCTGCACTAAATAATTCAACAATAATGCAGAACTATACATAGGCGTACGGGACGCGCACATTTTGAGAGGGCGAGCGACATTTGCCCGAATTTCGAGATCTTAATTTAATACAATTTCAAATGAAATAGCCTGGAAATCTCTAATTTTAAATAGTTTTTACCTAATCATCTGCCCAAATTTTTTAGCCTTTTTGCCCAAATCTTACTGTTTCCCAAACTTTTGGGGGGCGACCGCCCCCCCTGCCCCCCCCTCCCATACGCCTATGGAACTATAATCTTGTATAATAGTATCACACAGAAACTATGGACACAGATAAAGGATAGACTGTGCCTTCCATTGGCCTAGTCAATATCTCCCAGCAGTATTATAGATAAAAATAATTCAGATGGTGTGCACATGTCACTGCTTTGTGAAGTTTGCCCAATCATAGAACTTCTTTCTTCTAAAAAAAATTACCATATGTGCAGTGCAATGTTATTAATCTGCTTATTGTCATAACACATAATGTAGCCTTCTTCCCCTGATTTCACACAATTAATTGCAATTTTGCTTGAGCTATACATAGTTGCAGCCACATTCAACAGTTGCCAAGGAGTTATCAGAAAATGATTGGCTAGCTAACGTATGCACCAGCCAAGGCCAGCAAAAGTGATATTATATAAGAGTATATTTGTTTCATCCAGGAAAAAAAGTTACTGTATCTACTGCATGAATGATTCCTGACTCAAATTGCAGACTAGCTTGGTGATGACACTTTGGAGTCTGAGAAATCCAAATGATAGTAATAAGCATAGTTTATTTCCACTCATGACAGTGTCATAAAGGGGTCAACCAACATAAAGCAACATATTACTGTATTGATTGGTACCATTAGTATTTTTTTAACCAATTGATGCATTACGTGAATAAGATGTCTGAAAATGTCTTATCAGAGAATAGAAGGCAGTTGTCCGCCTCCACAAAGCTCTTGCCCTCGAGTAATCTCTTTCAGCACTTCTGAAAAATGACTCTGCTTTGGAGGACTTTGGCTAAAGATATATCCTTTGAAGTTGCACCATCTTCTCAAATAATTCCTGTGATTTCTTAGATTAGATTAGATTAGATTTATTAAGGAAATTCCCAAAGACCAAAAATGGTCGCTTGGAGGGAACTACCGTTTTATAAATTATAATACATACAAAAATTTTTTTTTAAAGATATGAAATGCAAAAATAAATTAAAAATAAAGAGATGTAGAAAATATGTGCGAAAACATACAGCAAATACAAATTTAAAGAAATTTTAAAATAAATAATCAAAAATAAACAGAGATTTCTATGTATGCTGATCATTGCCAGTGATAACGTAAAATCAACTACAGGCCACCTGGTGGTTGTGTTCAGAATTTTTGTCACGGTCTTAATTTTGCCTATACTTCCAAATGTAATTTGTATGTACACACAGGGACTGGAATATCAAGGTTTTATATTTACAGCTTGTCATATGCATAGTAAGTGTATGACGCTTTGAAAGCAGCGTTTTTTTGCTCCAGAGATGACAAAAGAAAACATACAAGTACATCATTTTCTCACTTACATGGCTGTTTTCGGCGGCATCTCCTTTTTTTTGCAGTCATATAAATAAACAGCCATGGCATTTACACGGTGTCTGATTAATGATATTTGCATAAAAAGCTATAGACTTTATAAACCAAGCTAATGTTGTGTTTGCTCTGCCACAATTGTTATGGGCATATTGTATTCTATTTGAAGATGACACATAATGTGCTTAATGGTAGTCCAACAGCATCATCATTTACTCAATAGGAGTACTTTTCATTCTCCATAGATATACCACACTAAGTCTTAAAAGACAAGGGACATTTATGTGATTAGTTCAATTTTGATTTGATACCTATTACTGACGGTAGCCAGGACATTGCTGCACACGGACCTGAGCACATGCGTTTTACTCATATGAATTACGATCATTGCCTGTTTCCTGTGCATTGAAAAACGACCAAGGAAATGTCTAATACAGCTTAGATTATGGAATTTGCTTTGGATTAAATCATGTATGAAGTGAAATGATTGACGTGAATGTGTGATGTATTTCTGAATGAACCATTTCCCACAGAACACACACAAAATGGAAGCATTAGCAAGGAAGAGAAAGTGCAGGACATCAGGAGAGCGAAGGTTTCCCATTATCAAAGCCAATCTCTCCAACTAGCACCACAATGCTTCAATGCCTCTAGGTCACACCCATTAGGCCATTGACCGCTGCTTGTCCAAACCAATTAGTCTCTTCAGCTAAGTCTCCATTGATTGCCAGTAGAGCCTCTCAGTACCAGCTTCCAAAATTTCTTCTCCTCTTGGTAGCAGACCACCATACTGTTTGTTGTAGATGCAATCTATATTTTGATAATTTAACCCCTTAGTCCTTGAGAAATTTTACTGTTTGAAGTTGAGACTAGCTAAGGATGCTTCTTAGAGTCATTTAGTTCGTAAAACGCTGCAGGTCTAAGGGATATGAAGGCTATAACATTAACCTTAGTGAGGACTATACTGGTAAATCATATTTGGTGTGGAAGGGTACAATAATTGGTGTCATAAAAGTCTGTTTTTAACAAGACACAGGATACATTTCCATCCTTTCCAAAAATTTATGAACACGGAGGAATAGGTTTCCGTCAATGGCTATTCCACATCTTTGAACAGGACAACTAAATCTATGTGGCAAAGGAAAGAAATAGAGCTGGCAAGTGATGGTTTCCCATTGACAAAGTCACTATCTTTGGCACCACAATGCTTCAATGCCACTGGCTCCAAGATATTAGGTCCTTGACCTCCCCTCGTCAAAACCAATTAATCTCCTGGTTGCTACAGAGGGCCATTCATGCTGCTTGGCTTGACTTGAGTTGCCAAGTTCCCTCACTTACACTATATGGATTTTGCAAGCCAAGCACTATAGTTGAAAGTCTAATATCATGGAAACAGATCAATCAGTTAGGCCTGTAGAATGTTTTTTTCTCAGATGTGTACTATAATATTTATGATGGAAGTGTATGGTGTACTTACTTGGACACAAGTTACCTGTCTTTATATCAACGCTCCTAATAATGGAGACAGACTCTCATTCCCTTCTTACGAATGACCAAATAAAATTCTCAACAAAGAGCAAGTGATTTACTGAAATCTAATTTAATGCTACTGTAGATTAGCTAACCTCCAAGAATCCTACAAATGAGGAGAGATTCTCATTCTTGCTTAAACTGTTGCTGAGCAAGAGGACTGGAAGTAATTTTCTCTCACCAGGACCTACCATTCCTTGCTTTCTGTTTCTTTTTTGTATCGATGTCTTAACCTATAAAAAAACTTACATGTAAGTATTCTTAACAGTACATCGATTCATCAAGGTAAGGGAAATCTACAGGCGATATTTTTTCCGTGTGAAACCGTCATCAAAAATTGTGTGCCATTTCAAGAAGGGGCTCAATGCAAAACTTGGCCTAAAATCCTTATTAAACGTCCGATTTTCAAAATTTAAAAACCTGCATATACCAAGTAAAGTCCTCCAAATTCAATGCACTTATTCATTTTACTCTATTTGCAATATTAAGTTCGCAAAAAGCTTTTGGGCGCATTACGCTGCAATGATGCAAAGTTCCAGCAAACCAGTGGCAGATTAATGATTTTTTTGTGGGGGGGGGGGCTATCTTTCAGGCCTGATATCACCCTAACTAAATAGTACTGAATAACATGAACACTGTGCATGTAGCAATTAACAAACTAATAGCCAAACAGGTGGTTTTACATAACAAAGTTTTTTTTTTACACATGCTTGGCTATGAAATATTTTCATGAAACAAGGGGAGGGGCTTTAGAATTTTTCTAAGGGTATTTATTTCATAGAAATGCCTACTTTAAGATATTAAAACTTTTTATTGCATGCCACATACCTTTAGGTTCATGGTAAGACCGATACAGTACCCTTTTTAAGGGTACTTTTCTTGTTATTGTGCCACTCAGCCTTCTGCATGAAGAAACGTACTGTTTCTCATACATCTTGGTCTCCTGGTCAAAATGCTGGCTTCCTTTTTTTGTTCTGGTGACTGATTATATGAAATAACTTGCCTTTTCACTTATAACCTCTGTGTTGAAGAGCATCCTCCCACTTATTGCTGTGTTCAGCTCCTGTCCCAATTGGAATACCACATAAGTGCAGGATGTAAAATCCCAGTTCTCGATCAATATATCCAAGACACAATTTTGGCATTTTGCTTCACATGCTGGATCTTGCTTACCGGTATACCCAAAGAATTTCAGTAACTGTTGAAGATATGATACATAGGTTTAAAAAGCGGGGTCTCACCTATATGTTTTAAGGATTTTCTTGCTCCCATGATCTTAATCTTCCCACATTTTCGCTATGAGATGCTTGCATAAGAGGTGCATCTTAACATGTAATGGCTCAATTTGGGCATGGCTGGTTTCTTTTATGAAGTTTCATTTTAGAAGCATCCTATGTGGAGCAAATTTACGTTGTTCAAAATGATATGAAGAAAGATGCAAGGTGCTTTGATCTGTAAGTAAATATTACACTAAAATTTTATGTTTCTCTACAACTTTGTTCAGTGAACTATTTGAACTACTGTTTATTGATTTATCAAAGAGCAACACCTCCCATCCTCAGTCATGAGGGAAAGTTGAGGATGCTCATAAGAGTAATTTAGTATTTTTTTTATACGGATATCAAGGGTGCTCATTAACCAGAATTAGGACTCAATTAATATAATGAAATAGGCCTATACGTATGTATCGTTTCAAAGGTCATATTTAGGGTGAGGGTGAATACTAATCATCATTACTACTTCAGGATTTTCTGCATGAAGTAGATTATGCTATTCATTTCCATTATTCTCAAAAATTCTTGAATTGACAGGAGGATGGCAATTTCACATTTTGAAAGGGCCAACTAAATCTATGTGGCAAGGGAAAGAAATAGAGCTCATAAGTGAAGGTTTCCCATTGTCAAAGTCAATCTCTTTGGCACTGTGATGCTTCAATGCTCCTGCATCAGAGACATTGAGTCCTTGACCTCCCCTCGTCGAAACCAATTAATCTCTTTGTTGCCACTGAAGGTCATTTGTGCCACTCGGCTTGGATTGAGTTCCTAAGTTCCCTCCCTTATTACACTATATAGTATGTGCACTTCAAGGGATTTAGTTGCTTATCTAGCCACTCTATAGGCACCACAAATCCCACGGAAACTGATTCGAGTCATTCGACAGTCAGTTAAGCTTGCATATTGGTAAAAATATTGTTGTCAATGTTGTTTTTTTGTCGGTTGTGTATTATATCTTAAATGGAACTATAAAATGTATTTATTGGACACAATTAACCTATTCTTAGACAAACAGACAAAAATTATGCGACACTTGAAGACAAAATTATTAGTCCCCTTCTTGGTACCCCTTTAAGTTCAATTTTCTCCAAATTGAGGTATCACAGACCAAGCATATTTTTGCCAAAACTGCATTTCTATGGTAGGGCACTGTGGGACGGTGGGGTTTTCTTGGATCCTGGCTAGGTATATGATATGGTAGTGCCATCATATCTTGTAATTTCACATCCTGATGTTTCCATGGTTTTATAGACAAATTACAGCCACATGCAGAAATATGGCGAGCAAAAGTTTGTTTTCCTACTACTAAAGTAAATATGGATGAGTTCAATTCGAACCATTCTGTAGACCAACCATAAACAATTAGGCTTCCTCAGTGCTTATATATTGGAACGAACAGTTATGAATTGCTATCGTGATAAACACACTCACTGGTGTCCGAGAAATTAGCGTTTTGGTGTAAAAGTCATATCGGGGCTCATTGGGACAGTGAATTCGGGGCACATTGGGACGCACTTAATATGGCAGAATTTAAGTGTCCAAGGCAACTGAATGACCTGGGACAGCACACAACAGGTATTCAGGCCACAGTGAATAGAGGTATAGTGGATTACCATGCTCTGGGAACAAATTTGTCGCAAAGCACTGTGTGTTACTTACATAGATTTCCGCACCCAGGACAGTTTATGTTAAATGTTTAAAACTGTTTAAAGTTATGAACTATTGGCACTACAAGGTGTTAATGCACTGTATATTGTCTTATGCACTACTTATATTTGATATCTATTGCACATGGAGTGTTGAAATGATTTTTTAATTGATGTCCCAATGTGCCCCGGCTGTGAAACGCGGGGCACATTGGGACAGTCATTTTTACGACTCTCTGGCTGCAAAAGGGTAGGTGCAGTCTAGTTTATTATACCCTGCATTTAAGCTCTATAGTATTGGTGATTTTCATGCAAACTTCTGAGTTCTTCAGTGCTTTCAGCATTGAGCAAATTTAATTTACGTTAAAAGCGTCCCAATGTGCCCCCGTTCCCCCTATTTCTATTATAAAACGTTAATTCTTCCGAAAATGTCATAATTAATACAGATAATTAACTACAACCAAAACTACTGGCCCTCTGATGCTTACCATCTCCCGGTGTCGTAAGGTTATCAAACAAAGCTTTCAACTTATCTCAGACAAATGATTCTTTCTTCCTTGAAATCCATTCATTCATTCAATGTATTCTAGATCTTTGGAAATAAAAAGAAAAAAAAGAGATGAAAGCAGATGTTTACAAGATGCTACATGAATGATAGATAAGCACTCAGCAAGAAACATGCAACTTAGCACTAAATCCTGCTAACTTGCGTGGCCATTACCTTTCCCAGACACCACTTTTTTTCTGTATTGTGATTGTTATGTAAGATTTGTTTTTTTAATTAAGCCAACCAAAGGTTAGTACAATTGGTAGAGCTAGTGTAACTTTGAACTGTAACTTGGTCTAGGGATCAATTCTGTGTCTGACCAAGGTACCTTGACGAGACCTGTGTTGAACTACATCCTTCGCCTCTGTTCTGCTTCTGTCCTAGTTGGCCTACCACGGTGCATGAATCTGGGATGTAAAGCCCAATTCTCTATCAATCCATCCAAGCTGATGTTGTCCAGTAGGGTGGGACTGGCGCCCCACATTTTGGAAATCTTAGGCGGATCAAACCTGACTCTTTTATGCAAGTGAGGTTGGCATATAAGAGCTTGTGTGTAAAATTTCAGCTCATTCTATTAATATTTAGAGGTGGCACATTTCACTTGAAGTTTATAATGTAAATCCCCATTGGCGAGAACTGAAAAAACCTGAAAAAAGCATGATTTTCCAAAAATGAGACATAGAATCAATATTTTTCGACCATTCAAAGACCATGGGGGAGGGTTTCGGGAGGGCACTTCAGAACAGGCGTCCATTTTGCTGTAAAATATATTGTTTGACCACTATGAGGAGCTAAAATCTCGAAATTTAGGCGTTTTTGAGTCATTTTCGTCATATTCAGCTGATATTGGACATCACATTGTGCAGAGATGAAGAGTGGAAAATGCAAAATTATAGCGGTTATGAACTGCCCTCCCAAAACCCTCCCCCATAGTTTTTGAATGGTCGTAAAATATTGATTCTAAGTCTCATTTTTGGAAAATCATGCTGTTTTGCAGGTTTTTTCAGGTCTCGCCAATGGGGATTTACATGATAAACTTCAAGTGAAATGTGCCACCTCTAAATATAAATAGAATGAGCTGAAATTTTACACACATGCTCTCATATGCCAACCTCACTTGTAAGAAAAAGTCAGGTTTGATCCGAAAACTTTGGGGCGCCAGTCCCACCCTATTGTCCAGTTCCATTTTAATAGAAAATATTTTTTAAAAAGCAGTAATAAAAACAAAAGTACATGTAAATAGTCTGCTTTCCTGGATATGACTTCCATCAAATATGAGTTTAGCATATTTGCTTCAGATGCTGCATCATGGTTACTCAAATGAATACAGTTGTCGAAGAACTGACACATATTTTCCAAAACAAATTTGGTCTCATCAAATATGGTATAGGGGAAGATAAAACATGCACCAACTGTGCTTTTGGGAAACCTGAATTTTCCGTCCCTCTGACATCCACTCGAAACTAAAAAGGAAATCTTTTTTAACATTGCTTTTTTTCATTAATTCGTACTTCAGTTTGTGGTGACATTCATCACTGGAATAAATAATTTGAAGTCGTCATTGGCATTAGTTGGATTTTTATTTACAAAAGACTAAGAAAAGATGAGATAAAATTTTATTTAGCGTCGGTGGTGATAATACAAACAATAAACATAAGCTATAAGCTTTTTACTAAAATCTACTGACATCTGTGGAAATGCCTCGAGGTATGCAGTGTTTAGTAGGTCGCAGGAGCAGGCGACATCCTAACCTCTTCTGGGCCTTGCTAATGAGTAATGGCTCCTACAATATTTCCCATAGACCATCAATGTTTCCAATGGTTTTGGAGACACTGCATGCTAATAATCTGGAAAGCCCAGTCAGATTGTCATAGGTCATTGTATATTGACCTGTAGAAATTTATATTTTTGGCGAAGAAAACTGATGATTTTTGGCGTTTCTTATGACTTCAAACTTGGGTATGAACAGTTTGAATTCGTTGTGTAGGTCGATTCCGATGGTCTTCTGAACAGTCATTCAGGATGATGACCTGATCTGCAGGTGCTTCAAGACTCAGCTGCGCACATGTCTGAAATTGGTAGAACATTAGCTCAATGAATTTAGAAATCAATTTCAACATCTGTGCAGAATATTGGTAACTTATAGAAGGAAAATTAACTCCAAGAGGACTTGAAAAGTTATCTTAAAACTTATTGTTTTACGGACAATTTAGTCTCTAAAAATAGACAAAATTTGCCCTAAATTTTTGACACAGGAAATGAAGAGTTTTATTCATCTCAAAATTTCCATCAAGATGAATGTTCAAAACTGAATTTTTGTTGTTACAGACCCATTGTATCCCACTGATGAAAAAATTAAAGATACGTTGGTCTAATGCAAATTAAAAGTCATATAATTACATGTAAGTTTCTGAAATTTACTCAAATTTATGTAAATATAGCGCAATGCTAAAAGATAGGAAGAGAGAGTGTAACTTTTGCAAGATTATAACCGGTCAAATATAGGATTCTCACAAGATTCAATACCTCACTTACAATTAAAAGAAATCTATAACTTTGTCATATTATATGGAACTTCGTACATGCTACTCTCAAAGAATCTAATACCATAGTTATAATGTACCTTTGTCACAGAATCTGATAGAAAAGAGTCAATGTACCTTTCTCTTGCAGGCTTGTATTCTTGACTGGCAGAAGACTTCGATCACAACAACGACTCCAGCAAAAATTAGACCGGATACTAGTACATATAGGATTCCAACTATTTTGGACAGATCAAGAGCACTAGCAGAGAGGGGATCTTCTTGTTTCAGAGTGTGTGGCAGGTGACTACATTCTCCTCTTTCGTACCACCATTTTTCCTGAAACTTTTCAAGCACCCCAGCTTCTCTCAGCTGCTGAACAGCCAGCGGCACACTCCATCTGAAAAAAGAACAAATCAATGTGGAATTACTTCCAGGGGCGGATCCAGAAAATGTCGGATGGGGGGTTTACAAATGAAAATGTACTAAAAATATCTGGATTTTTTCTTTACATTATAATGTACAGGCCAAAGGGGGGTTGAAACCCCTAACCCCCCCGCTGGATCCGCTACTGACTTCTTCATGTGTCATTTCTTACTGAAGACTCAGGGATCGATGCAGTACTACAATGTATGGATGCATAACGTACAATGATCTTTCAATATAATGATTGCATAAATGAACCGGCACAGTGTCCCTTTAGAAAAACCAAAAGTGCACAACTGTAAAGAAAGGTCAAGAGAACATTTTAAGACAAAAACGAAAATTTCTGTTTCGAGAATTTTCAGTAATGTCGGTTTTATCTGATTTATCACACTCTTATTTTCATGCTGAAATAGGGGTATTATTTTCATGCTGAAATAGGGGTGTTGAAAGGCGGTCAATTGGACATAGATAATTTAGTGACCTGTAGAAATTTATATTTTTGGCGAAGAAAACTGATGATTTTTGGCGTTTCTTATGACTTCAAACTTGGGTATGAACAGTTTGAATTCGTTGTGTAGGTCGATTCCGATGGTCTTCTGAACAGTCATTCAGGATGATGACCTGATCTGCAGGTGCTTCAAGACTCAGCTGCGCACATGTCTGAAATTGGTAGAACATTAGCTCAATGAATTTAGAAATCAATTTCAACATCTGTGCAGAATATTGGTAACTTATAGAAGGAAAATTAACTCCAAGAGGACTTGAAAAGTTATCTTAAAACTTATTGTTTTACGGACAATTTAGTCTCTAAAAATAGACAAAATTTGCCCTAAATTTTTGACACAGGAAATGAAGAGTTTTATTCATCTCAAAATTTCCATCAAGATGAATGTTCAAAACTGAATTTTTGTTGTTACAGACCCATTGTATCCCACTGATGAAAAAATTAAAGATACGTTGGTCTAATGCAAATTAAAAGTCATATAATTACATGTAAGTTTCTGAAATTTACTCAAATTTATGTAAATATAGCGCAATGCTAAAAGATAGGAAGAGAGAGTGTAACTTTTGCAAGATTATAACCGGTCAAATATAGGATTCTCACAAGATTCAATACCTCACTTACAATTAAAAGAAATCTATAACTTTGTCATATTATATGGAACTTCGTACATGCTACTCTCAAAGAATCTAATACCATAGTTATAATGTACCTTTGTCACAGAATCTGATAGAAAAGAGTCAATGTACCTTTCTCTTGCAGGCTTGTATTCTTGACTGGCAGAAGACTTCGATCACAACAACGACTCCAGCAAAAATTAGACCGGATACTAGTACATATAGGATTCCAACTATTTTGGACAGATCAAGAGCACTAGCAGAGAGGGGATCTTCTTGTTTCAGAGTGTGTGGCAGGTGACTACATTCTCCTCTTTCGTACCACCATTTTTCCTGAAACTTTTCAAGCACCCCAGCTTCTCTCAGCTGCTGAACAGCCAGCGGC
Source organism: Platynereis dumerilii (assembly GCA_026936325.1). Classification (NCBI taxonomy): domain Eukaryota; kingdom Metazoa; phylum Annelida; class Polychaeta; order Phyllodocida; family Nereididae; genus Platynereis; species Platynereis dumerilii. The sequence goes on along the minus strand of JAPTHN010000008.1, from coordinate 16,790,330 downwards.
ACACTCCATCTGAAAAAAGAACAAATCAATGTGGAATTACTTCCAGGGGCGGATCCAGAAAATGTCGGATGGGGGTTTACAAATGAAAATGTACTAAAAATATCTGGATTTTTTCTTTACATTATAATGTACAGGCCAAAGGGGGGTTGAAACCCCTAACCCCCCCGCTGGATCCGCTACTGACTTCTTCATGTGTCATTTCTTACTGAAGACTCAGGGATCGATGCAGTACTACAATGTATGGATGCATAACGTACAATGATCTTTCAATATAATGATTGCATAAATGAACCGGCACAGTGTCCCTTTAGAAAAACCAAAAGTGCACAACTGTAAAGAAAGGTCAAGAGAACATTTTAAGACAAAAACGAAAATTTCTGTTTCGAGAATTTTCAGTAATGTCGGTTTTATCTGATTTATCACACTCTTATTTTCATGCTGAAATAGGGGTATTATTTTCATGCTGAAATAGGGGTGTTGAAAGGCGGTCAATTGGACATAGATAATTTAGTGAGATATACAATAATTATGTAATCTACCAAAGCAGGAGAGAGCGATAAGCTGGTGCAGACTAAGCCTACAACGCCGTTGTATTGATGAGATAGGCCTATAGCTTTAGGGGCCTCACTGTACATGCAGGTGGCATCCTCTAGTTAAAGTCATTGGCGATGTCGTAGAATCAAAACACTGATTCTTTTTGTTACTTATGCATTTTGTAATTCATGATGATGTATATTCAATAAGGTGTACTTTAGGAGGATATCTCAAGTGGTTGTTGTTTATTTTCAAAATTATTTAACTGTAGTTTACGACATCATTCAACTTCGCAACATTCAAAACAGTGCGAAGACAAAAATGTAAATGACACGTTCGGATCAGCTTGTTCACAACTATGAATTTTCAATATATGCATGACTGGTGTTGGAAGGGTCGGTAATGGTCGCAATTTTTCTCGCTTACTGCTCTATTAATGGGAAAACGTTATTCCTCAACTTCCATGATCATCATTTTTGTGTTGCACAAATGTAGCCAAAAACTAGAGGGCAGAATGTTACAAACACATTTGATTCATGATATCGTAATAAGGATGTTTGCAGTCATGCTGAACTGACTCTTTTGCATAATGAATGTTTTTACCTTATTTGAGCTAATTATAGCCCCATTATGGTGGGTTTATAATGTTTCTTTTACCAAATGTAGTAAGATTTGATTGGTTACTGGCGTCTTACAGGCAAAGAATATGGTTTGTCATCTTACTTCTTTATTAGAATTTCATAAAAATGATATGTAAATTTCAACAAATCACGCCTGTGTGTTCTACCTTGTGGATTTTATTAATGTGGTTTATCAGTAATATTGCCTTTATCAATGCAATAATTCCAACACAAAGGCATTCGTAAATGGACTGTCTCATCCAGACTGACAGAATATGCATTTTGGATCCTAGATATTTGTCAGTTAAGGGAATAAAGAGAACATAGCTAAGAAATGATTTCACCTGAGATCAGAGTTGAAAGGGATGCCAATGCCATAGCCCTTGGAGTTCAGAATATCTCCTATCTTCACAGTGTCACAAGGTTTCCTCTGGTTGACAAAATCATTTACGGTAGACTCCAGTAGAAAAACGTATCCTCCTGCAGATTCTCGCACTCTCTGAATTCCTTCTTCGTATGATCTTACAAATACTGTTGGATTAGCTGACATGTAAGCCCACATTGTGAAGTATATGGGATCACTTGATTGCTGTACAAAATATAAAAAATAAACTGTTATATTCACTCCTGTCAGATTTTCAACCATTTACATGTATTGCAACTTTATTGCTCTGACAACAATATAATAATATCTTTATTCATACACTACGTGGAGGTATAAAGTACAATGTCAGTACAAATATACTATAATATATTGTAGTAAATAAAATTTAATATCAATGAAGTTCTAGTTTTCTCACTCATATAAGACATGATCTGTTATACAAATTATCTGTTATGAAGCAGGTGCCTGGCTGGCTGGCAGACTGTCAGCTAGGATATTTCCAGCTGGCAAATTGTCAGCTGGGAGTCACTTTTTGGGGTTTAACCAGTGAAATTTGCAGTCAGGTAATGAGAAAGCAGTTGAGGCCGCTGGCTGGGGAAAATATGATTCAATACAGCTGGCTGGGAGGTGTTGAATGAGGCTTTAGCTGGCTGGAAACCCAGCAGGCAGTATATCAAATATTTTTTCCCAGTTGCATGAAAAAATTAATCTAAATGTCACAAAAGATGTGCAACCAAGACCTTACACTGGTATGGGCATTATAATAACACACTGTCATGAGGTGCCCCTCATAAGAGCGTTCATCCTTTTCTCAATACTTATGCAGGCTTTGTTGCTTGGATAATTGTTAATCAAGTTCTGATTGTTATGATCTATCTACATAGACATAACTAAGTTGTTGTTTGGTTGCACTTACCTCAAAGAATGTCATGGTAGATCCAGTTTCCACACATCCGTACTTGATGACATTTTGTCTGGCAAGATCCTCCACCGATTTCACAGGTACTTGCATCCGTGATAAAGTCAAGACAGCAGCCATCTTGGCCGTATAGGAGGACATGATGATAAGAGTGAACCACCACCAGGCTGTGCAGACTGTCCGACCCGGCAATGACCTATATCATGAGAATAAAAATTCTTAAAATAAATCCAATTCAATTTATATTTAAAAGTATCGCAGTAACTCTTGAATCTTGCTTAAAAAAGACACAGCACCTATGAAAATGAGGTGTGGATGAAACCAGATGAAACAGAAGTACTGGTGTGGGGTCAGAGAGGTAGTATCAGGTTGGTGTAGGGGAGACCGATGAAGTATGTGTGTGTGTGTATTTGTGTTTTACGCCCCTGCAGCACCTTATTGGGCTATATCGAGGCTTGCTAGGTTGTTATTTGTCTTTGTTTATTTTACTCATATTTTGTAGTATGTCTGTGTTTGGTACAAAAATGAGATTATGTTTTCTGGTTTATCTACGAGAAGTCGAAGTGGGTTTGTTGGGAGAAGTGTATTTCTTTGTGCTTGAAAATCTCTACAATCCTTTAGGATATGTTTAATCGTGAGGGGACATTGGCATTTTTCACAAATCGGGGCTGGGCCACCCAGTAGAAGATGCGAATGTGTGAGTCTTGAATGTCCAATAAGACACCTGTGAATCACAACCTGGTCTCTCCGTGTTCTGGAGGTAATTTGTTGTACATCCCTGACTCTGGGAAAGATTACTCTCAGTTTATTATTCTCACATGCGTTCCACATAACTTGCCATCCGGATTTTATATAATCATTGATAGTTGGACGGAGGTCCGTGTACGGAATAGTATCAACGGTAAGATCTTTGGAAAGAGCATTTTTCGCCATAAGATCAGCTTTCTCGTTTCCAGCAATTCCCACATGACCAGGAATCCAGCAGAAAACAATTTCTTTGCTGTCTAATCCAGACAGGAGCATGAGTATGTCTTGTAATATGGGATGTTCTAATCTCTTGCTTGCAAGAGCTTGAATTGCCGATTTAGAGTCGGAACAAATTACAAATTTGTCTTTTACAGCCATTCCAGCAAGCCATACGGCTTTGTAGATTGCTAAAAGCTCAGCAGTGTATACTGAGCTTTCATTTGTAATGCGCTCACTGTGTAGGTTTGTTTTACAGGAAGTAACAGCGTAAGCCGTTCGGTTTCCATCCTTTGAGCCATCTGTATATAAGAATTTGTGATCATGATATCTTAGTTTGATATCATAGAACCTTCTTTGATACTCTATCGGATCTGTTTCTGCTTTTTTCAGGTCTGCTAATTCAGTGTTAACAACTGGTGTTTTTATATTCCAGTGTGGAATTTGTGGAACTTTGTTCTCGGCAATAAAAAATGTGTCTATGCCGGCAGCTTCCAGATGCGGTTTCATCCTCAATCCCAGTGGCCGAATGGCATTTGGTCGTTGTTCATATCGTTCGGTATGGTTAGGATGAAAGACAATTTTGTATGCAGGATTAAGAGGATTTGCAGCCAGTTTGACAGTATACTGTAGAGATAGCTTCAGTCGTCGGAGTGATAAAGGAGGTTCCTTTGCCAGAACATACAGGCTATCTACTGGAGATGTCCTGTATGCTCCAAGACTCAAGCGGATTCCTTGATTGTGTACAGTATTCAGGCATCGAAGATAGGATGGTCTTGCTGAGCCATATACAATGCAGCCATAGTCGAGACGTGCCCGAGTCATTGCACGATAAAGTCTGAGAAGAACAGTGGTGTCACCACCCCAGTTTATTTTTCCCACTACTTTCAAGATGTTCAGAGACTGTAGGCATTTTGCTTTAAGTGCAGTTATGTGGGGGATGAAGGAGAGTTTTGAGTCAAATGTAACTCCAAGAAATTTATTAGAATTTACTACTTTGATGGCACAATTATCAATTTTAAGTGTTGGCTCAGGGTGGTTAGTTCTAAGATGGCAGAAGTGCATACATACTGTTTTGGACTTAGAAAATTTAAAGCCATTTTCTTGAGACCACTTATGTAATTTATTTAAATTTTGTTGCAACTGTCTTTCTATAGTTGACATTTGCTTGGACTTCATTGCAATAAGAAAGTCATTGACATAAAGTGAGCACATGATATTTTCACGAATAGCTTTGACAATGCTATTTATTTTTATGTTAAAGCATGTGGGAGATAAAATGCTTCCCTGGGGAACACCCATCTCCTGGGGATATTCACTTGAAAGTGTTGTCCCAACTCTCACTTTAAACCATCGATCTTCTAAGAAGGAGCCAATAAAATGAGGAAGTCTACCTCTCAAACCTAAGTCAAACAAATCTTTCATTATGCCGTATTTCCAGGTGGTGTCATATGCTTTCTCTAAATCAAAAAATACTGCAACAACATGTTCCCTTGTTATTAAAGCGTCTCTTATATACGTTTCTAATCTAACCAGATGGTCTATTGTGCTTCTTTGTTTTCTAAAGCCACATTGGAATTCGGAAATGAAATCATTCGATTCAAGGTACCAGACAAGTCTGTTATTAATAATTCTTTCCATTGTCTTGCATAGGCAACTTGTCAAGGCAATAGGCCTGTAATTTGTAGGATCTGTATGATCCTTATTTGGTTTTGGGATAGGAATTATGGTAGCTACCCTCCAAGAAGCAGGGAAGGTTCCATAATCCCAAATTTTATTAAAGATGTTGAGGAGAACCTCTAAAGATGGAGGAGGAAGGTGTTTCAAGAGTTGGTAGTGGATTTCATCCGGTCCAACTGCTGAATCCACAGCTTTTTCGATTGCTGTTTGTAATTCTCCTATGGTGAGAGGACCATTATAATCTTCAAGATCATTTGATTGTATGTTCAACTTGAGTCGTTCTGCCTGAGCTTTATAGCGTTGGAATTCTGGAGTGTAATTTTCTGATGAAGAATTAAAAGAAAATTTCTCTGCCAGTTTATTTGATATTTGTTCTGGTGTAGTGTATTCTTCTTCATTTACAATAAGATGACTAATTTGAGATGTTGATGTTTTACCCTGAATTTTCTTTATCATTTGCCACACTTTCGATGGAGGTGTCCTTTCATTCAATTTCGAAATATAATTTTGCCAAGTGGTCCTCTTTTTTTGTCGAATAAGACGTCTTGTTTTTGCTCTTTGAATACGAAACTTTTCCAGATTGGCATTGGTTGGGTTGGTGTTATACATTCTCAGGACTTTTTTCCTCTCTTTGATCGCATCCTTAACCTCCGTGTCGTACCACGGCCTTGTTCTTCTTGCAGTGCCACCTTTTGTTTTTGGAATGGTCATATTTGATATATCAATTAAATCCTCAGTAAATTTCTCCATAGGGGATTCAATATTCATATATGTTTGAAGGGTAAGAATATTCGCTGCCATATTACTGAAATTTTCCCAGTCAGCTTTATCTAGTTTCCACCTGGGGTGGCTTGATGTTTGGGAACCTTGTGTGCATTCTAGTATAATTGGGAAATGGTCACTCCCATGGCTGTCTTTAAGGACAAACCAATTATAATCTAGATATAATGTTGGGTCACTAACACTTAGGTCTATAGGACTGTATGTGCCATGACCAGGATGTAAATATGTGTAAGTGCCGTCATTAAAAAGACAGAGATCAGTCGTAGCAAGAAATTCTTCAATGATAAGACCCTTATTATTGGTATGTGGGCTTCCCCACATAGGATGGTGTCCATTAAAATCCCCAAGTATAATACATGGTAATGGTAATTGATGGTACAAATTGTTTAATTCATGATTTGTGAGGTGATGACTTGGAGGTATGTACAGAGAACAGATTGTAAATGTTTTATGTGCTGTTATCTTAACAGCAACAGCTTGTAGATTACTGTCAATGTTGACACGGGAGTGGATGGTTCCCTGCTTTACGAGGATGGGCCCTATCATTGATAATATTTCCATAGGTATTATACATATAATAATTTCTTAGTTGGATACTGTCCGACGGTTTCAGATATGTCTCTTGAAGACATAAAATGATAGGTTGGTGATCAAGAGTTAGTATATTAATCTCATCAAAATTGGCTCTGAAACCGCGGCAGTTCCATTGAACTATATTATCCATGTTTTAATATGGTTGATTTTGTAATGTGGCATGTGTTACCTTTTTGTAACTACTTTTGTGTTGAAATTGTTTCGATTTATGGGTTTTGCTCCTTTCTGAGTTGTAAGTCCTTTACTGGACTTCGGTGTTGGAGCAGTTGTTGAAGTTGTTGTCGATGGTTTTTGAGGTTTGTGTGCCTGCAAATCGTTGTCTGCAGGTGACTTTGGTTTTGCAGCCTCAGGTGGGCTGTCTGTTTGTGATGGTCCAGTGTCCATGGAAACCTCTTGATTGTTGGTTTCCAGGTCACTGGTGTTGTTTTTGTCTTGTTGAGTCTTCTGCGTCAGTTGTTGAGGTGGTGAGAAGTTCCTGTCTTCCATATGCTCGAAGAGTCTGACGAAGTGGTCTCTTGGTGAGTTGTTGTGTTTCTTGGGACTGGTAGTTGTTCCGGAGAGATTGTCGTCCTTGGGTGTGGCAGTTGTCCTGGAGATGGAGTGCTGATCTAGTTGCAATTTACGGCGTGGGGTGGAGCGTTGATGAGGAGACATGGCAGCCACATTAGAGTAAGTGGCTTCACCATTGGTCTGGGTGGCAATTCTTCTTGCTTCAGGAAAGCTGAGATTTTGAGTAGCTTTAAGGCGCTGGACCTCTTTTTCTATGACCCATTTTGGACAGTTTCGGTCATATTCAGGATGTGTTTGGCCGCAGTTGGCACATTTTGGTGGATGGTAGCATGGCTCTTCTTCGGAGTGTGTGTGGTCTGTTGCTGAACAATTTGAACATCTTTCCTGTCCTCGGCATTTGGAGATAACGTGGCCATATTTTTGGCACTTAAAGCACCTTTGAGGGTTGGGGATAAATGGCTTCACTTTACACATTTCAAAACCGATATTGGTTTTTTTTGGTAGTTGATTTCCAGGAAAGCTTAGGATGAGGATTTGGAGTTTGTTCTTCTGCTGTTGGAGTGGGTTTCTCTTCTTTAGGTCCATTCTTCTCACTAGTTCTATGTTCTTCTTTCTCAGCCATCTTGTGATCTCTTCATCGGAGCTGCGGTGACTTTCACGCGATATAATAGTACCTCGGCACTGGTTTAGCGTCTTATGAGGCTCTGTTGAGACTGTGATTCCGTCCAAATCTGTTGTGTTTAGAAGTGTCTCAGACTGCGTTTTTGTCCTAGTTTGCACCAGGACTGAACCATTTCTGAGCCTTCGGCCACTTTCAACTGGTCCAATTAATTCTTCAAGGGTCTCAAAGATTCTAATCATCGACATCGACTCAAAGTCATGGTCAGTCCCAGTAATAGTAATAAACCTGGGCCAGTAGCTAGTGAACATGTTGCCAAATGCATCTGATAGCTCAGATGACATTCGGAAGCGTTTTGTCTCTTGGCTAGAGTTGTGTTTAGAGGAAGCCATGAAAATTTCTGCTGGTTCATCCTTCATGCTCCCCACCCACCTCGGAGCCCAACAAGGGGAGGCCATCAGGGGCAGGGCAGTGCCCAGTACCCAAGCCCCAGGGATACATGAAGGATATACTCTGAGAAGGCTAGGTCTGCAATACTGCCTCAATCATGATACTAGAGACCACGGCAGGCGAGTATCCGGGTCTTAACCTTCCTCGATTGACCCATAAGCCATGTCCAATAGGACAAAGTCCTATCGGTTTAGCATGACAAGCCGATTGACTGGATCGGGCCAATCCAGCCTCCCGTCTAGGAGAAATCCAGGCCAAAGTAGTGTATTGTATGGAAGGGACCAACTTAGTCCCAACCAACTCAACCACCAGGACCCCTTCATCCTCCGACACGGGTCGCAACCCACGGCAAACAGGTTGCCCCTTTTCCGTCGGGGAGACGTGTGCTTGCGCACTGTCTCGTGTTGGCCACAAGAGATAGAGGCCTTCACTCTTGTGTTACCACCCACCGCCACGTGGAGGCCCGAGACCTGCGGGGGCGAGACCGATGAAGTATTGGCTGTAGTGAGGGGTAGTGAGATAGGGAGTTCAGGGATTTGGATAAGGTTGGAAATGTTTGCAAGGGATCAGATGGGTTAGGGATAAGGGGTTAGAATAGAGCATAGGCCTTTCCACTCACCTTGGCTCAAAATCACACCCTTGTTGCATGAAGGCAGCAAAGGTAAACCAAAGACTGTTGAGTATGTTGAACTTATCTGTCAAGACAGGTTCATCGTCAGTTTTATCGTTTTGCCGTTTCAAAGCACTGATGTAGTTGACCAAGAAAAGGACCACTGAGACTCCAATATAAGCAGATATGAGACACAACCAGACTTCAGGGGCGAAAGGGTCCATGAAGGAAAATATGCTTGGTTTGATGTCAGGGGGTCTCTTAGCCATCAGACTAATGCCAAGGTCCTTGATGGACCCAGAGAAATGTATGACTTTCGATCTCGCGGATGAGATGGTTAAAGGAGCAATTGATAGGTCTGCTTCCTGAAATGTTAAACAAATTAGTCAGCTGATGACCAATTAATCTCACATAGGTAATGAATGCTAGGTAAAGGAGCGATGGAGCAGTTTGCGTCTTGAAAGGTAAACCAAATCACTTACTTAATTATGTGAGGTTGGACAATGTGCAAGACATTTTCGGAAAATAAATCAAAATCAAAACATAAGATCTCCCATAAATCATTACAGAACTTATGACAATCAATCCAAAGGGATAATGTCAGGCATCCTGACTCTGAGAACACAAATTTTACATTTCATCTCCAAAATCAAGTCCTGCATGGAATAGCTTCAAGCATCCGGAATGTATGCTTACATTTCGTATCAGTGCTCCAACCATGCCATCCCATGTTCCATTTCTAGCCATTGCACCATAACTGCCATCTTTGATCAGAACTATGACATACTCTATGCCCACTATGCCCGCCACTTCTTTTGCAAGGTCAGCGCAGTATCCTTCGAACCGGTTATTGCCAACAAGTGGTTTACCGTCATCTGAACTCCTCCTCTTCATCATCAAGTATGGTGAAGACTAAAAAGTTGAAAAAAGGAAAATACAATGTCTACCTACCTAGGAATGTATCATATATCCTATAATATTTACTTAACCTCATTAAAAAAGCAATGGAAGCAAGCGACGGAGTATACTGTATTTAATTGTCATATACAGTGGTTTAGCAATGCTGTATGATTGTTTGCTATTGTGATGTCATACGAATGGCAATGTCATACCATTGTGATGTCATCAGGATATGACATTGTGATCTGATGGACATTAACCGATTGTGCAAAGTTCAGCAGTTTTTTTTCGAATTTAGTCTTGGTTATGTGTCAGTAAGAGTGAATCCTTGTATGATAGTAGTTGGTTAACGCACAAGTTGTAACCAGTCATATTTTGATCATAACGATAACGATATACTTAATGTCAATCTCAAAAAGAGAAACTCCTTTTGGTTTCTTACAGTATATCATGGGGTTTTATATGCCCATTGCCCAATGGTCAAGGAACCAACAAACCCCTGCTTTTTTAACTGCCTTTCAATCCAAAAGGGCTGGTATTTGTCAATTCATTATCTAAGTTGCTTTTGCTGATAAATAAAATCAAATCTTGACAATTATTTTATTCTTCCAATTCCAAGGCCAAATTTCTTTTATAAACATTTCATTGGACAATTTGGACTTGTAAACCGCAGGTACAGCGAATTGTCGGCAGGTAAATTGGTGCTTGTACTGGTAAGTTCTTCTGAAGTGGTCCAATCCACATCACAAGACAGTAGACCAAATTATACACTGCTCATATTATTTAAAGAAGAAAGGCTGTAATTACAGTCAGTTCCAGTTATGGCTGTTGCAAATACACACCAATGAACACAATAGTACACAAGTGAGGATGTCTATGACAGAAACCTAATGACAAAACAGAGTCAAAACATCAGATGTGAAAACATACCAAGGTATATGTTTCAAAAAAAGGGTTAAAATCAGGATTAGGTTTATGGATAGAGTTAGGGTTGGATTTCAGATAGACCATGTTTTTTTAAAAATTAAATTTCTGCAACCTATCTCCTCACTTGTCAATTTTCTCTTGTATTTGATGTGTGATATTTCACTAAAACAGTCACAACTGGCAATAATATGAAAAAATACCTAGCTCCCTTAATTTTTGTGAGCAGTGTACTTAATTGAACTACACATACCAAGATAGAGGTAACAATGCGAGTCCTTCGAGTCTCATTTCCTTTGGCTCTCCGATACCAAACATGATTTAGTGAAATGAATTTTTCCTCCGGTGTCCATGTTCCAATCTGGTAATTTTAATACACATTACTAAATCATTGACAAATATTTATTCATACAATAATTACAATGCCCTAAAAAAAGCAATCTGATCTTCCTCCTGAATTTTCTATTTCTGGATCAGATGTTATTATGACCAAATTGACAGACAAATGAAGAAAATACCTTAGCTACACCTCCATGGGGATTAGTCTCCATAACATTGAGTCTGTAGCCTTTCCTTAAGCCATGATCATCAAAGGATATCTTCCCAGTCAGACCATCCATCTCAGTCTGTGAATAAAATGCATAACTACACCATTGCTCATAAATACGGAATGATTCAGTTATCTCCATAGAAATTGATAAATTTGACAGCTTCGCTGGAGCGCATGATGGTTTGATTCAATAGTAACTACTACCAATGACCGCAATTGCGGAGAAAATGTCACCATCAATTTATATAAAAGCGTTAACCCCAGCTAGAGCTACAGTAGGGTGAAATATGAATATTCAGGGGGTTTACGAAGATAGGGCACAGTCATTCAAAATCTTTGATAAATTTGTAGTTGGGGCTTTGAAACAGTGATAAGGGAAGATAACTAAATCATTACAGCGGACCTTACTGGCATTCAAAACTCCGAAATTCACCTTTCTTTACCACTTGTTCTAAAAAAGAATATTCCATATTTGTGAGCAACAATTTATATTGGTAGATATTATTTACACAACCACTGGATTCAAGTAAAGCGTTACTTCAATTTAATTTACCACCTTAGTCATTCAACATTTTTAATTAAGCTCATTTTAGACTAGTTAGGTATAATTTTGATTTGACAAAATGATTAATGTGGTGACAACATTTTGTTATACATGCTTCAAATCTCACTTTTTTCATGGCTTTCATGATGTCAGGTCCATGGGCCCAAGGTATTGCAGGTTCACTGTCACAATCCATACCCCCAGTCACATTGAAGGAAGATTTTCCATTTGACTCATTGGAGTATAAAATACTAAGTACTCGGGCGATAAAATTTACAGAATCTACTACCAAAGCTTCCTCCAACTGAAAGATAATTAGAGAAAAGGAATAGGTTTTCTGCTAGTGTTACTCTATTCTGTCTCAGGACACTGATGCTACATTGGCGAATTTTACATCGATAATTCTCAGTGATCTTAATACCTAGGCAAAACTAAAATATGAAATTATCAAATTTTAATAAAAACGTGCCTTATTTACATGACATTGTATACTAGGGTGGGCTGAAAAAAACTTTTTTTGGAAATTCAATATGCCAGTGGTATGGAAAGTAGGCTATGGCCAAAAAATGAAAATTGGTGCGAAAAAAATTCTGTGGCATGCGACTAGTGCCGGGCCACTCTGGCTTTTATGAAAATGCATATTTTCAGCCATTTCGCATGCTTTTTTAGACCATTTTTTGGCCTGAGTCAGCTTCCTTGGTTTCAGAATGCTCAATGACATACTTAAATCTTCTTTGAAAGCCATTTTGGATATGAAACACCAGAAACGGGTCGCTTATATTTAAGATGTAGCCATTTCTGGGTAAATGTTGGGAATCAGAATTTGGTTTTTTTCCTAAAAATAAAAAATTGAAAGTATCGGAATTGACCCCACAAAAAATGATTCCAAGTGAATTGTAATTGCCAATACTGACTGCTTGAAGTAAAGGGAAAGGAGAAGACATTGGTGATGGCTCTTTTAGAGGTTGTGTGGAAAGGGCAGTGTCTCTGCCACTCCTTTTTGCTGTGATTTCATAAACAGAATGTAGAATTATATTCAGAAAGCACGAGTTAGTACAGTGGCAGTTGCCAATTCCAAAATAAGCAGTCAATCACTTGGGCCCCCCCCCCCCAAGAATTGCATGGCTCTGAATGGTAGATGCATATAAAATGCAATAATTTTGTTAAGACTACTTATCAGTCAGGGAAATTACCAGCATATGAGGACAATTGCAATTCCAGCCAAGTCCTGGCCCTGACAGGACGATTGAGTGTGTGGGGTTGATCAGTTGGGTCTCAGAAGAAAGTCTGATCTCTTTGCAGCCATCCTCACCACACAGCAGCATGTCAGTTGCGGGACTTAATTCTATCCAATTTCACGAAATACTGCAAAGTCATCAGCAGCTGATGACAATTTCCTTATTTCTCTGGAGCCTTCGGGTTCTTTTCCTCATTATGTAATGGATATGTCTGCCAAAATTCATAGAGTTAGTTGACACTGTGATACAACTTTATACCAAGTTTGGAAGTGATAGTTGCAGTAGTTCTTTTCAAATAGCCAGTCAAAGATGATTTTGAGCACTGCCAAAGTCATGGCTAGGCCATGACACTGTGAGAGTGTCATGGGATGGTGATGACAGTGCTAGGGTGATTGTCATGTGGGGCTGAGGACATTGATTGTCATCAGCTGGTGATAATTTCCCTGGCTGCTTATACATGGACTGCAAATCAATGAAAGCCATAATGAATGCTTTGCCAATATTCATGGCATTCATTGTAAACCACTACATGGGTTTCACAGTGGCAAGTATTAGGTCTGGGAATGGATGTAGTGATCGTTGATTTTGCTCTGGCTTGAATAATCTGTCATTAGATATGTCAGAGTTAAATTATTTTCAACATTATAGGACAAATAGTGTCACCATTACTGCTGACATTTACTACCCCCCCCCCCAAAAAAGTTGTCAGAATCTATAAATCAATGATTCTGATGGTTTGTTTTCACTTCTACACACACAAGTCTTAATATTATGATGATTGTGATAACCATTTGGGAAATAGTTACAAAAGTATTGTGGCAGACCTTCACTTGCCATGTCTCACACCTATAACATACATTTGTTAATGTTACATTATACCAGTCCAGTTGGCCTATTTACACAGTGAAAAAAAAAGGATTGTCTGATATCGAACAATAGAACTTCGTACAATATAATATGTCTGATCTTTGGATTGCCTCAACCAGACAATAATTTGAAGAGTTGTTCAAATCCTTTTTTTTTTGCTAACGTAAGGGATTTGGGCACTTTCTTGAATAAATACCATATCCATATGGACATGGATTAATTTTCAATATTGAAAGTTATGATTTTTATTCAATTATTTTGTTGCACTTCTACTTCAGAATCTACGGGTTCATCCTACCCATGCACAATCCAAATTTTCTGCCCCATAACTGATGATTTTAGTGCAAATTTGCAGTTTGTTCTAGTATATATGATGCTATTATGAAGCTGATCCTTTAAAATTCCAATTCCAATTGGTCAATGTCAGTCTTTGTGATTTTATTTTACTTCTCAGAAGTGCAAACTAGTAGAATTTAATATAAATTTACACACAGTTATCAGGACTGCCACCTCGCCATGCATGTAAGCTACAAGAGAAGTTTAACTTCAGGGTTTAGTCATTTACTTGCAGCGCTTTTGTAATTCATTATTTACCAATTAAAAATATCTAAGTTCACAGTATTCCAAAGTAACAGATATCCATTTAAGTACAAGGTTCACCATAATTATCTTATCCTGATTTAGCTCGATTATTTCAGTTGGACCCTTACTGATTGGCAAAAACATTCATGTGACTGGATACTGCATTTTCAAGCTAAGGGTTTATTTAACATGATTTAACATGATTCTACAGTCCAAAGTGTCATTGATTTCCTAAAAATTACTAGTCATAATTTTAAGACATTATTTTCGCACTATGTCTTTGATAATTTAATCATATAATTTAAAAGAATATTTATCTGATCTTTGTGTTTGTCACAGACCATAAGTGTTGGTATGCAAATGAGAGCTCTCTTTACACTCTGTTTAATGGTGTTATTTTCAACTTCCTATCATTAAAAATGTTAAAATTAACAAATATCGCAAATAGGCGAAATTTCACAAAAACGTCACTTTTCCTGTCATACAAAAGTGCCAGTAGCAGCTAGAAGCTGGTCCGAAATCCAAATATTTCAGTATGAATGAACTTTTAAAACAATAAAGATTGATTTGAAGGCGTCCCCGCATGGGCCCAGCGAAAAAGCCACTTTATCATCCCCCCCTAGCATTACCCGCATGAATTTGCGGTTTCAGGGACCGGTATAGGGGCAATTCCGTGAAGTCAGATTTACAGATTTGACACTTTAACAGCTTGTGTAGCCCTGCCATTACACCTCAGTTATTTCATGTTAAATAGGGATGAGGCCAGGTAATAGGGGTTTCAGACAAGCCATCAACCAAAGCTCCAAGTGCAATAGGAGCTGAGCTACAAGGCGAAATGTGATTTTGTCTGACATACACGCTGTACGTTCATTATTATTGTCATTATGAAAATTGCCAAAGTGTGCCAGTTATTTCAAATTGAGTCCTTCCAAATGGGTCTTTGTTAAATTTACAATGTTAAGCTAACCATCTTGAATACATGTAACTAGGTCTAAGTGTTTGTTCTGGTCAAAATCATGACAAATCTAGCTCAAAGTGTCTGATCTGCTAAATAGCAAAAAGTTTCCCAGGTGCTATACATAGTAATTGGAACAATGGTAAGTCCACAATTTGCTGAAAGCTGGCTTTGACATGAACTTTATTCTGTTGGCAAAATCGACTAAGAATTATATAAAATAGTTACATATCTTTTTAATCAGATAATATTATATGGCACAATTATACTCAAGGTTCTACTTACCGAACTTGACACAAACTTGTCCATGTCAAAAAAAGTGACCTTCGAGTTTCTTATTCTGACAGCGAATTTCGCCTGTCAAAATATAATTGCAAAAGAAACATTATTTTGATAAATTCTAATGAGATTGACAAAATAAAATGGGCAAAAATATTCTGAGAGCCTAAACGACAAGCTTTTTGGAAATCTTGTCAGCTGACAATGCATGCATTCACGAGGTTTTTTTAGATAAAAATTTGATTAGGTGCACGAATTCAATCAGCTCATGGTGCCAATTGTAGCAACTTGCAAATTAGTCTTCAAGATTGCATAACAAGAAAAAGTTGGTCTATAAAATTAAAACTAAAGAATAAGAGCACACAATGTATAACTTACCAGTCCAACAACAAAGTAATGAAACTGAAACTGCCATAAATCAGGGATTTTGCTGAGAAAAAACTCTTGGTACATATCCCTTGGCATGTCCAGCAAAATCATCCTGTCTTTGGTCAAATCAAACTTGTCAGGTAAGGCCATTATAGTTTTCTGGACATGAGTTGCATCAACGACTTTGTAGACTTTGACTTGTAGCCTGACATTTTCTTTGACTATCTCATTCAGCAACTGCTCAAGGCGAAGCAAGCCTGAAGGAAAGTACAAGAACATGCATGAACGTTGCGGTTTGGAAATCCATGTAAATATTGTATTTTTATCGTGGTGGTGACAGCTAGACAGTCAGACAGCTAAGCAGCTGGACAGCTTCAGACTGGCATGCACTTATTAATAAAATGATGAACAGCTCACCTTCATCATTCTGGTAAAAGTAATAGACTTTGTCCGCCCCATAATGTTGGATGACGTGAATGATTGCCTTGGTGTATAGTGGCCTCATGTACAGCATGTACCCATTGCTTTGGGAAGTCAAATTCATTGGAATTGAGGGTGTCACATAAGGCATGTGGAAAGCATCCGAGAAAGTCTTCACAGTGTTGCGAGTCCAGGGTCCATGTTGACCAAATATGGTCACGACGCCCTTTGCCATCAGTGTGCACACTGTAAAAGATGCAAATCTCGCAAAGCTGACGAGAATTGATGAAGTATCCTCAATCAGAACAAAAATAAGCAGTCAAAGAAAACAATGTGATCAATTTTTACTTTTTGAGAACATAGTGACTTCTTGTTCAGTCTTTTACATATCTACTGTCAATTTGTCACAGAAAGACATACTTGCACTTAAAACATGCTAAGTATCTGATATGGCTGAGTCACAGGGAATTGAATTTGAGGTGGACATGATGTCCCAAAAGTCATCAGCTGTTTTTAATTTACTTTAAATATGATATAATTTTATCTTTACTTGCAGTTGTGATTGAATAGCTGTCATTGGTGTAGACCCTCAATGCATGGGAAGATACCCTGAACCTGTTATTGGGGTTCCAGTCTATCTTGTTTTCGATGGTTATATTGGTTAAAGTTGAGTATTTGGCCTCATTGTCCAAGACGGCCCCTGATAATGAAGTTAATAACGGACGCATTATGTTATAATAATTAGGCCTATCTTACAGTACAGTAATTGAATGTAGAAATATGATTGGGTCAGTCTCCTGCATACACCTCTCGTATCACTCTAAGGCAGATTTCACGAAAATGTGCTCACAGAGTATCTTAAACTGTCCTACCTTTTTCTATCTGTTGCTTCCTGAAGCACGTGAACCCATAACCAAGTAAATCAGTGAGCTAAAGAATAAATATCAATAAAAGAATCCACCAATATGCTGTTTTGCTCTTAAAAAATACTTTTTTAATCTCTCATAAGGACAATAATGGACGGCCAAACTTACTGGTCATCTGTCATGGCAACTTTGGCGCTTTGTAGAATCAACAGAAAACACTTTAGCAAAATATAAC
This sequence comes from Platynereis dumerilii, assembly GCA_026936325.1. Classification (NCBI taxonomy): domain Eukaryota; kingdom Metazoa; phylum Annelida; class Polychaeta; order Phyllodocida; family Nereididae; genus Platynereis; species Platynereis dumerilii. Next base: position 16,772,934 of record JAPTHN010000008.1, on the reverse strand, counting down.
GATATGTGATTGATAAAATACATTTAAAATACCTGTTTGGCACCATTTCCTACTACCTTCATAACCATTAACTATTTTTAAAAAGGAAAAATAAGAGAGACTGCTAATGTAACTCCATTCCGTCTCAGTGGACTCGGATGTTACATTAGCAACTTTTACATCGGAATTTTTCAGTGTTCTTGCTATCTGGGAAAATCTAAAATTTTATGAAATTCTGAAATTTTATTGAAAAATGTGCATTATTTACTGATATAGATCACCGACAAAATAAACAACTTTATGTGGTAGCTGTTTTTTTCAATGCTAATGTAACTGCTAATGTAACTGCAAGATCAGCATTGTCCCCATTGTGCTAATGCAACTTGTGGACAAAGTTGTGGTAAGTTATTTTGCATAATTTCGTGAAATCTGCCCTAATCTAACAGTTCAACTATATACAACAGCGGGCGGCGCACCTTACCGGTGGCACAACTTACCCCGGTCTGCCCTATCTACATGGTATCCACATACAGTATATACACATCCATCTACCAAACAATAAATAGGCAACTTACCCATCGGGATCCCATCTGATTTGAAATGTCTGGAGTACGACATTGGGAAATTAAACACAACCAGCAGAATTAATAACCTTATCATTTTTCCCAACATGCCAGCCATGTATCCAAAACAATGTCTTCCTGTTATACATGTATGATGTTCCTAGCAAATGAAACTTTTTGTAATCACATGGAAATATAACTTTCATGTGGCGATTGTCATTTTCCACCATGCATAATGAATATCAAGTTTCATTATACGCTTGATAACAGTCAATAACAATATTATCATACAAGAGCATATTCACTGGGATGAGTATTTACTTTAATTAATTCATGTAATTGTAGCATGCAGTCATGCAATCACAATTGCAGAGGAAAATTTCAGTGTGAAATGGGTTTTAGCGATTCGTTTAGTAATTCGGCAAAATCAACATTGGCTGGTGTACAATGGATAGATGTATGATTTGGGCTTGACGTTCTGTATTTATGAACTTGGTAGGCTAATTAGGACAGGGGGACGAGTTGGCAATGAGGCAAAGAATGATTGAAACAGCTGTCCAACATAGGCTCAGGTGACCCGGCAAGAGTCGGATTCAAACTATACGGGCCGTGCGATTTGCATCCTAGTATAACTGCCACAAGACCAACCTTCCCCCTGGGTCCGCACAAAATCTGTGAGTAGAGTCTAAAATAAGGCGAATCATTTGAATGTTTACTTTTTTGGCTTCAGAAGAAGGTACAATTGTCTCCTATATTGAGGCATGCCAATAAAACAATGAAATATTAGTAAGCTTGCATGCTATAATTACATGGAAATCTAATTTATCTACTATCTGGCATCTCGGCGTTACATGGATCACATTATGTGACATCAACTTACGAGTAGTTAACCTAAAAATCTAAAAATGACAGTAAATTTACAACTTTATTTCTAAGTTAGGCAGTTTTACCAGAGTCACTGAGTTCAATTAGAATTTTGTTATAATGTTATTTTGGTACTTCCTTTGACAATGAAAAAAACGAAAGCTATGCAACTAAATCTGTAACATCACAGTCTGGGATTATTATCGTTTTCATAGCTTTGTTTTTCTTGAAAACTTCGTTTTGCAGTTAAACCATGACATCATCGGATATCTGTCAATGTGATTGGTCTAATCTTCAATCTGTGACATATCAGTTTAGAGTTTGACATCACAGTTAATGACAAAGGAATTTAAAGCTGTCAGGCAATGTTACTATTTGTGTACAACCACAACAAACAACGCGTGTATAAGCTGAGTGTCGCACCTCATTGTTTTCCAAACAAAATGTGTTTCTGTTTTTCACAGGACACCAGTCATGACAATTTCAAACAACATTTTTTGTCAGTAATAGAAACTCTCCTTTGAGGCTAAGAAGTCTGTTTGGTTCAGTTACAGTGCAGAGTGAAACATACATCATCCATGTGTCACTGCACTTTGTCAGTTTCCTAAAATCTGTGCTTGTAATAAATGAAATAACTTAATCTCTGACATCACAGTTTTAGAATGAAGCAAATTGCAAACTTGAAAAACACATAGCTATGAAAACGATAATAAGCAAAGTACAAACTGGAAAAACACATATATTAGGTATGTTGAATTTCACATTGAAAATATTTTTATGTGACAGACACTTCAATAAAAGAAAAGTAGCCACCAGAACCACCTTAATATGTAAATTATTAAAGAAGTTACAAGCATTTTTGTAGTCTAAAAATGAAGTAATAATTTGCTATGTTTTGGCATTGTAATTGCAAAAAGTCTGTGATCAACGATTGTGATCTTCATAACTCTGTTGAAAATGAAGATAATTGAATGAAACTTTCAACAGATGGTTATCGAATTCAGTGCCTTTGGTAGACTAACCAATAACTTCATTTGCTATAGCTGAACCTGACTTTTAATGGCAACCAACAAACGCACGGTGAAGTGTACCACTTATTTAAACAATAAATACCATTCAGAAGTTCTGAGGTAAATTCAATTAATGTGAACCAAAATCTAAAACAATGCAAAGCATCTATTGTCCATTTACGACAACTTTTGTCAGTGAAATCAAGGATGGATGACTGGAGCTTCATGTTGCATATTTATGCATTTGTTAGGTTCCTTGGGACAGGAGAAAGTAACATGGCAGCAGAAAATGAATAGGTCTATTGATATTAAACCAGGTTCTTCAAATATAGAGGCTCAGCTTTTCAGCCTGTCCACCAAATTTTTAACCAAATGAGAGTGACTTTGGAAATTTAGGCCTCAAATAACTTTTCCCCTATTCGTACAATTTCCTTCAAATTTTGCAGTAAAGAAGGTAAAAGTGTAACTTAAATGACCATATACCTCTAATCAATGGCCAGAGCTTACGAAAAAAGCTGTAGCAAGTTGATACACACTGTTACTTTCAAATGCTTGCCGAAGACAAAAAACTGAACGGAATTGCAAATTTGAAGACTGGGATGTAAAGGATGAACCCAACAATATTCGCTACTGAAATCATTAAGCTATCTTGATCACTGACATAGCCATAGCTATTTTTGTGGACACACCGATTTTTGCCAGCACATATCTGACATAATTTTTTCTGGATCATTGCAGCAGATTGCAACATACCTACATATATCTATGAAAACGTTAATAAAAGCTTAAAACATCTATATCAATGAAGGGGTTTGGCTTAGTTTTTGCCAGTCCCGGCAGATACATTTTTTGTAGTAATGCATGTGACTCATTTTTACTTGGTTGGTATCCTTGACATCCAGCATGTAAATAGTGGGGGGGGGGGTGTAGATTTTAAAAACAAGAAAGAAAGATTTTTAAAAGCAATTGGTATAATAAAGCGGAGCCACTTATTGAATCTTACTTACTTAAATTAAAGTTTTGGCAACTTGTATTGCGTCGCTTGTGCCAGATATGAACCAACCTCAAAGCTCTCTCTTTCAAAGGAAATTTCTTTAGTTGTTCTTCTTTTTGTAAGGGTTGGGCTAAAACAATCACGCGAGACACACTCTTGACATATTGCTTTTATAAATTGAAAAAGCATCCCGGACATCAAAGCCAATCAAAAGATGTTACATCGCTAGATGAAATTAAATGTGGACAGTAAAACTTGGGGAAAAAGAAAATTGGTGCTGTGTTTCCTTTCAACTTGTGTGAAAGTGAAATTTCTCCTCTTTTCGAAAGAATTTCAGTTATTAAGTAATCACCTCTAGCCTGGCATAACATGTCATATTCTACAAAAGCCATCTTCTCAAGATGATTTCGCGAAGACGAATCTTTGAAGTCGAATTTTGTAAGTACTCCATGCAGAAAGGAAGCCAAGCCAACTCTCTGGTGTGACTTATACTATCTATAGAAAAAGCTAAAGTTTTCCACAACAAAAATCAATCTACTTTCAGCACCAAAAGTCTGTAATCACTTTTAATAAAACTTTTTAAAGAACTGAATGTAAAATCAAGGATAACTAATTTGAAATACATGTATGTATGTAATAGTCCTGTGTGTAAAACCCTTTACTTTGTCTATTTTATGTATACGCTTTTATTATAAAATAGGCCTAGTTGTGTGAGTAAACTTGAACTTGACATTTTTCTCTTCTGATGACTGATAATGGACTGAGCTTGACTCTTAAAGTGGAAATCATACACACTCCAGATACAAAGGAGGTTCACCTGAAAAAGAGGTGAAATGTAACACATGAAGAAGAAGAAGCAGCACAACACGCTGAATCATTAGATCACGACAATAGTAAACCCAAGTTAAAAGAACCATCCACCTAAGATTCTTTTGAAAAAAAGGAAGAAAGGAAAGCAATTGTTTACAAGGTCCTTCATGAAAAATAGATGAGGCCTCATCAAGAAACATGCAACTTCACACTAAGCCTGGAAATTCTTCAGACTTTCTATTAGAATTCCAACTTACACTTTTCATACTTGCAGTTGACTAGTCGTTTGGTTTGCTGAAAAATAGACGCTTTTGTGATTCACAAACCAAACCATTTTAATGAGTTAAAAAATTCTCAATAAAGTTTGATAAGATTTTATGCAGAAAGCTGCATTGTACTTCTTATTTTGCTGTTCTCCATATATCTCTCCAACAATGAACCATATTTTTTTCTTGATATAAAGCTTTACCCAAAATAAGGGACTATTTGAAAGACATAACCACTATCCTTAAATAAAAGTGTCTTTCTTAATAATTGCATGATCAAGAGACGTCAAAACTATTACAGAGTGTTAATTTTATTACGAAATATCACAAAGCGTCGCTGTCCTTCCCAATAACTTCACGAAAAGCTGTAACCATTTCATTTTCAGTTTCCTTATCATTGCAGTTGAGCATGTTAATGGGTCATTTAAAAACATAACCAGAGTTGAATTAGATAATAAATCAAAGTTTAAACAGCAACCCAATCTTAGTTGTTGCTGTTCTTCGACCAGCATGTGTTTTGGTAATTTTTCGAAAGAAAATTACTTTTCAGCAACAATATACAAGAATTATTGTTTTATCTTTTATTCCTTAAGTATTCCTTGAAAATTATCGTTTGAAGATTACAACCAAACAAAGGCATTCAGACATCATCACAATGAAAGCACATCATTTCAAATGAAAATGTACTTTAATTATTGGGATTTTCTTCTTTTTTTTTAATGTTGCTAAGGAACTACATTGAAGGATGATTTCGTAATTTGTGGAATATTTTTCCTGCGCATGTATTCTAGAGGGGAAAGTTACACAAAATAACTTATGACATCACTTTTCCAAATATGATGACATGTCCTAGAAAAAAATTACATTCAGTCTCAGATCTACAAATACGAATCATCTGTAATGTATAGGGTGGTCCAAAAAACTTTTTTCGTCAATATCAATTCGCATACCCTCCTATTTTGTGAGAAATGGTGCAAAAACAATGCAGCTTAAATTTTATGAAAATCCAACAAGAGGAAGGGGTCCCCCAAAGGCCTTTAAGTTGCAATGTTTTTTTAATTTTCGACCATTTTCGCCAATTCGCGGTTCTCTATAACTTCGTCAGTATTAGTCATACAACATTCTAATTGCCATGGTTGGAAAGCTCTCAAAAAGACCTTCAATTTGCAGACCAACATCAATGTAGACCATTGGACGATATCTTGATTCCCATTAGCCCTCTTTGAGATAAAAATGACGCAGATTTTCTAATCCTGTTAAAAAAATGGCTTTGGAATTTTTTTCAATGATAATTACAGTGTTTCGCATTCTCATAGTTCCAGAATGACCAAATACAAAAAAAAATTTGATTTTTACCATGGGAGTGCCTGGCTTGTGAGTGATTAAGTTTTAATGTTATCGTTAGTTGAAAACTCATAAAATGTGAGACGGGGCCTGTTGCATTTCATTTAATATCTTTGTCAGAATTTATTGCAGGGCAACATGACTGGTACCAAATGAAAGGAAATACTCTTATCATTCTCCTGGTACCAATGATGTAGTCCTATATTTAATTCTTGTGAAGATAAAATATGAAATATAACAGCCCCTCCATGAATTGTTTCAATAATTCCGACGAAATTTTGCATTAAAACTTCCAAGCTTATAAATCTGGATTTTCCATGACCAAAAATTTAAAAAATATTTTGTTTGCTTATTCTGGAACTTGAAGAATGTGAATCACAGCAATTATCAGTGAAAAAAACATCAAAAGCCTTTTTTTAATAGGATTAGACAGTCAGCGACATTTTCATTCAGAAAAGTGCAGGCCGAAGAGTCAATGGGAGTCAAGATATCATCCTAGACCATTGATGTTGGTATTCAAAATATAGGTCTTTTTGAGAGCCTTCCAACCATAGCAATTAGAATGCTGTATGACTAATACTGACGAAGTTATGGAGAACCGCGGATTGGCGAAAATGGTCGAAAATTAAAAAAACATTGCAACTTTAAGGCCTTTGGGGGACCCCTTCCTCTTGTTGGATTTTCATAAAATTTCTCATGCATCAGTTTTATACCTAACCTCATCAAATAAGAGGGTATACGATGTGAAATTCACAAAATAATTTTTTCCCATCTAAAAATGAACCACCCTAGTGATGTACCATGAGTAGGCCTAAACGTCTATGTGTTCTGTTTTCTCAGGTTACTCGGCTACCCGGCTGTCAGACCCTGGCAGATATGAATAACAAACAATGGAGTAATAGACTAACCGTACATATTTCTGGCGTACGAGTAAAGATAATGATGATGATGATGCCTCTTGGGTTGATTTATAAATAATTTTGTAACAAAAATATATGTACAGTTCGAATTTCTGAAAGTAACTCATCATTTAAAATCTAGCCTTAGCTATGTATCCATAGCCATATAAATGTAAACTCAGCAAATCATATCCCTACCTATCCTTACCTAAGCACAACCCCGATTGTCTAAAGTAGGGGCTATGCAGGGACGGACGCAGAGGGGGGATGGGGGGGATGCATCCCCCCCCCCACCAGACCAAAATTTTAATATTTTTACATGTTAATTTTATCATCGCGCGGTCGCGTTATGTCGCGAACTATGGGTTCCGTGACGCGATAGCCCGATAGACCCCCCCAACGGAATTTTCTGGATCCCCCCCTGGGGCTATGAGATTGTAGTCTAGGGTAAATGTGGGTATTATCACGCACCTAGTGCGTGGTATTACACTGCAGTATTTCTATATGGCTACCAGGCCTGAATTATAAGAACTATCATGATCAAAAATAAATCTTTTGATTGATATTGAACTCAGGTGTCAAGAAAATATCAAATTTCATTGACTGGCAGTTTCGGGGAGTAATTGACACATAGTTAAATAAACTGGGTTCATTCAGCACTTTCTGTGGGTAATATCACGCACTTCTGTTTAATATCACGCAGCAGTGGGTGTTATATGACGCAGATTGAGGCTATATTATGATTCATATGATTCAGATTGATTTCCTGCCTATGTATTTGTCTATCCAACCATGCATGTATCAATCAAATGTCTATCTGTCAGTCCGTGTTCCTGTCTAGCTGTCTATATAGCTGGCTGTCTATCTATTTTTTCATACTGCATGTATAGATACCGAGGAGGCAGGGCAGCGACTGCCCCCTAAAAATCTGGCTACCTTGTAAATTGGCATTGAATTTGTGCAAAGGTCTGAAAAATTTGGATAGAAACAGTCTGAAACACGTGCTCCCCAAATATCTATCTATCTATCTATCTATCTATCTATCTATCTATCTTAGTATCTATCTATCTATCTATCTATCTATCTATCTATCTATCTATCTATCTATCTATCTATCTATCTATCTAAGCTATCTATCTAAGCTATCTATCTAATTCATCTATATAGTATGTATATGTGGCACTGTATGGCAGTATGAGATAATTATTGTTTTCAGATTTTGCGCCTGCATGCATGGGGATTTGAGTATCGATATCATATTAAATAACAGTTCTGCTGCAGTAAAATGAAAAAAAAAAAGTTCGAAATCCTTCCAAATAGACCTATTTAAAAAGCCTAGTCAGGCCGTATAGGCTTAGCATAATCCTTGAGGGAGAGGGGACACTCGTCCAGAGGCATTCGCACCCCGGAAAAAAAACTTTTAAAATTTTATATTATGCACTTCTTGGCCCAATATTAGGGGGAATGGCTACGACCCTGTAATTCCAGGACATATCAAAATTATACAAAATTGAGTTTTCTGGGCACTTTAAGTTCCATCCAGATAGTGTGCTCAATGGGCAGATGCAAGGGACCTAAGAGAAAGGGGGGAATTTGGCAGAGAATCTGGAAATTTTTTTTTCTTCAAAGACAACACATCAACTCAAATTTCCCTAAAATTTGAAAAAAAGAAACTGTCTCTCATTAGGGAGGTGTTGCTTATCAGTCACTTTGAATAGCCCTAGTTAGCCATTTTATTGACCAAGTATCAAGGTATTTGGTATTGGTAACATAAAGCTGAAGACCTTCCTTGTGTTATCAAATACATCAGAGTTGTTTTTGACTAGATACAGTGAGTTTTTCGTAGCCATGAAGATCATGTAAAAATCCAGTTATTTCATAAATTTTGTGTCAGAAATTTAAGACTTCAAGTAATTTTTTTAATTCAGGAAAATGTAGTATGTGTCTGCAGCTTAAACATACCATAAATCCATGCTCAAACAAGCGAATTACGAGGCGTCATTGGAGGCCTCAAAGCCCTCAATAGAATTGAAGGTTGAAGGTATTTTCAAACTTTGGGTGCATGGATTTTCAAAAAGATGCGTGATATTACCCCCAATGTGCGTGATATTACCCAAAATATGCGTGATAATACCCCAAATTTGCGTCATATTATCCCCTGAATATGAGTGATATTACCCCTGGTCTGTATTAGACTAGCAGATCCGTAATACATTGCAGGTCGAATTTGCCGCACTGGAAGTGTTGTGGCACTTTGCACACTGCTGGTGGCATGGTACAGCAATGTCAGGGGGGTATTAGCACACTGTACCTTTCAGTAGGTGATCTGCTTTCGGCATGTGTAAAATCCCTCTTTCAGCTTGCTGACTTATCATTAGAACGGACAAAATCGTATTCATGCATGGCTCTGATCCACACACCAAGCATCCTTGACAGCCATTTCGTGACCGTGTTATGACGTGGGATTGGTGGACCCCCCTCCCCCAAGAGTTCAAAAGTCATTTATAGAACTTTTGGAGAGCTAGATCACTGCTATTTTGTCCACCTGTGATATACTAGATGGGAGTGATTAAAACAAGTTATCAAAACAAAACCTAAGAGCGACAATAAAGCTGAAAGTGTGGAAAATATTGCCAGTGTTTAGCATGCACTGTTGATCATTTCATTATGATTAGTGCTCTGATTGACTGGTTGTTGTTGGTTCAACTTGACAGTGGTTAACTGGGTCCATATTTGTCATGTCCAGGCCGCATTTTGTGAATGTTCTTGCCCAATTCTTCATATAACAATTTCAGACAAGAATTGTAATAAGACATTTGAGTAGAATATTAATCTGCATCAATATAGATATAAAGATATAAAGATATAAAGGTATAAAGATAAAAAGATAATAAGATGAAAAGATAAAAAGATAAAAAGAAAGATAGATAGATAGATAGATAGATAGATAGATAGATAGATAGATAGATAGATAGATAGATAGATAGATAGATAGATAGATAGATAGATAGATAGATAGATAGATAGATAGATGTTCAGTTAGCAACATGCTTTTCTCTAATTTCTCCCTATCGTTTTCTGAGAAATTTTGAATTTTGCGGCCTGGTCTGGTCAACTGTGGCCCATTCAAATCACCCTTCCTTTTATGGTCATTAGAGAATCAGCCAATGAGATTTCTGCTGCATAATTGAGTTGGTGAAATCAAGGTCTGAGGTCATCACAGTTATACATTGTCCATTTTCACACTATATGTTGTTAATTGGTTTCACAGTTTGACCTAACACTTATTTCATGCTTCAAAGAAGTCATGATGAATTATATTTATATAGATCTACCAAGAGGCTGTGACCTCAATTGACAGTGAGGCTTTCCACATGTTGACAAAAATAAGCGAAGATTAAACGAGGTTGGAATTTTTAAATCTGAAGTTCTGTGATTGCCCAAGCTATACCAAAGCAACAGCACTGTGCGAAATGAATGGGATGGTCTTCAAATTCGCAGGTACGTTGAGTTTGAGGGTTGATAAAACACATGGACTTAATTTACAGTGTAGGAAATGACATGTTTTGATATTGCTGTGCCATTTTGCCCAATGTGTGGCTTTGCTCAGGCTTGTCTCACAATTGTATAAGAGCAATCGTGAGAAAGGTTCTTGTCTAGGTCTGTATCCATTACATTTCTATGCATACCAGTGGCTTCATCAATGCCAACATTTTGCGGAATTATTTTTTGTAATCCTAAGTCATGCCTTTCACAGATCATGGGAATCCATTGAGTGCATCACTGAAACAGCAGCCGCAATTATATATTATTAAGATTCAGGAAATTGTATAAAAATGGCATAAATATTGGCAGAAAACACCTAAGTTGCTTTAAACCTGTCTGCAATTTTGTCAGTTGCACAGACAAGTATGAGAGGTTATCAGGTCAAGTCACCTGATTCACGTGCACATTTTTTCACCTACAACATTGGTGATTTCTTTCATAGCTGTTCTTCAAATGACCATTAAGTAAGGTGCGTGATATTACCCACGTGCGTGATATTACCCACTTTTACCCTATACAAATAAATTGATATGGATAGCCGTGAATAAGGCAAGCTACGAAAAGCTATGAATAGCTTAGTTGAGCCACTTTTATAAATTTGTACTGTACATCTTATACATATATATCCTGGTATCTATTACGACCATTCCTCACCCACATAGTGACTTGAAACTATGGCTGCTTGTGCGAGCTCTGCTCCATGAACCACTTGCAGTTGCAGAAGGAAAGCTGTTTCTTCCTGCGGGTAACACAGCTTCCAAATTCATCCTGGTAATCGCGAATGATCAGTCATTTGAAGCAATCGGGCAAGATGAGATTGAAGAAGCTAATGAATTGACAACATTTTTCACTCAAGCTCTCCCACTCAATCTCTTTGGATTGCATTGCCCTGAAAATTGAGCTTAATAAACCACCGTGCTAGAATGGACAATTCAAAAAGAGTAATTTGGATAATTTGTTAGAAAAACATGGGGGAAGGGGTCAGGGGGGAGGGTATTAGAGTAAACAGAAAGATTGCCCAGATGTCTTGTTCTTTTCCTCCTTTTTTTACTTTCATAGTACATTAGAGTGTGGATCATACAAACTGCAATTCAACGTGACCAAAACAGTGTTTGTTGGTTCACACAATGATTATAGAAATTTTTTGGCCATAAGGCATGCTCAGTAATGATTATTGGTCATTGCCCTTTTTGAAATTGTATTCTTTCGGATAATCTCAGAGCTTTACTCTCTTCGAATTGTCTATTTTGTAACAGTATTTCATAAAGCACAATTTTCAATTTTCTGCAATCCAATGGGGTTGAGTAGGAGAGCTTAAGTGAAAAACGTTGTCAATTCTTGGGCTCCCTCAATCTGATCTCCCTTGATTGCCAAGGCCAATACTTCAAGATAAGATGTAGAGTAGGTCGGGGCAAGAAGCCCGGGTTAGGCGAGAAGCCCCTCCAGGGTTATATCTAAACTTACATTTTTGGTGCTTTTTCTTATTGATAGGATTGAAGCTAGAGGCTTTTTAGGTGACGTCACAAATTTCAAGGCATTCAGCACCAAACCATAGTCGTAATAAAAGAAACAAAAAAAAGGTGCATGGTTTTTGTAAATTTGATTAATTCTTTGAAAGTGGTTCTCCGAAATAACTTTGGAAATTTTTGAAAGTAAAATGGATATCTGCATTGCTTAACTTTATGACCATCACATAAATATGATTTGGATCATGTTTTTTGCATTTTAGCTCAAAATATAGAGGTCAAATTAAAATATGTGGGTTTGGGGCGAGAGGCCCCACATGGTATGGGCCATGGAGCCCCCTTCACTGAGGCCTCGAAGCTGCTTCCGGAACCATTTAATAATGTTTACTTTACCTTAAATCTTGATAGAATAGCTAATTGAAATATAAAAAATTTTGGCCGAAATTGAAAAAGGGCGAAAAATATTAAAAAATAAATGCATGAACAGAAAAATTCAGAAATTCAGAAAAAGTGAATAGAATGCCTTAAAAATGATAGAAGAACCCAAAGAAATAACTTTCAAGCTGAATGTGCTCGCAAAAAAAATTGCCATAGGATTATAATAGGGGGGCTTCTTGCCCGATGGGTGGGGTATGAAGGCCATTTTAATTTTTTTACGAAAAGGGCGGTAACTCCTTTATTAAAATTGGTAGATATTCGTTTCACTAGTTATAAGTAGAGTCAAGTGATCCCTTCCTGACAGCATAAGCATTCAATAATCGACCACAAAAAGTAGGTCAAATCGCATCTCGAAGTTAAGGGGGGCTGCATGCCCCGCGCTACTCTATAAATGTGGAAGCTGTGTGGCCTGCTTGAAGAAACAATTTTACTTCTGCAAGTGGTCAAGGAGCAACCTATCATCGGGTGAAATTTTCTTCTTGGCATGTGGGAGGAAGGAGGATAACATCACAGTCATATGAATAGGGTCAATCGGTAATGCCAACTTTCAGAACTTTGCTTTTTCTTTGAGTTTCTAAAGATCTTTCAAATTTCACAAGGGTAATAACAGATATGAAACTAGAATGCATTTGTAGCAAGACTGGCAATGGCCTTGGGGGGGGGGGGCATTACATGGGGTGAATACGGTGCACTCCACGACATTTCCTATCTCTTCCATGTTAATATTGGGCCTGAGGGGGGGGGGAGGGGGCAAGGCACCATCCCCCCACCTAAATATGCCCCTGACTTTATTGATGTATAATTTAAGGTAGGCAGTGCTTGAATCTCACAAAAAAAGCCAAAAGTTTGTCTCCTCCATGAAGATTGATTCAGGAATAGCTTCACCACAAAAAGACAGGTACACTTGTGTGCATTATACATGCCTGATGCAATGTTCAAGCATAAAGGGAGTGCATGCACTGTGCAACTTTCTTTTATCTACAACGGTCATTCTTCTCTCAAATGATCTACATGTTTTGTAAAGTGACAACTGCGACGTAGTCTGGCTTGTATGCAAAGTCATGCCCAACACACAGGGAACAAAAGCTGTTTCTTCCCATGGGCAACACAGCTTCCAATTTGGCTATTGTCATTCTCATGGCCACGTGTTTTTTGAAAACTGCGTTTTGCAGTTAACCTGTAACGTCATCGTACTCCTTAATGTCTACTGATTCCATTGTTTATCTATGATAACAGCATTGGCAATTCAAACAGAGTAGTTGCAATGTAGTCCGGGCAACTGGTGGTTATATGGGGGTAACCCACCACAAATTGCAATAGTTTTTAACCATGTATTTTGTGCATCCTAGACCACCAAGGGATGACATATCAAAAGTTTACCAAAAAATAATTAGTGGAAGGCACTTTTCTGGAGGTATCTTCGTTAAGCTCCTTGAGCATGTAAGTTAAGATAAAATGGAGGACATTACTGGTTTTAAATGACCTAATGTTTCATGAAACTCCCCTATAACTGAAGTTCTTAAAACCCAACAGCATCAGAAACACTAAACGATACATAAATGTATAAAAAGTGGGCATAATTAGGAAATATTACCCTATAATTAGTCATATTTTCTTCTAACAAGGTCACATCAAATTTTGTTTTGTGCTACAAGCCTGAGAAAGATTAAATTGTAAAAGATGCAGAAGAGATCACTTTGAAGAACATATATTTTGTTCACACCAAGTGACCATACTTACATCTATTGTATATAGAGATTCATAAATAGAAGAGCAGACTTGTTTTCTAATCAAGTGACGGTGGCAAGCCTTTAGTGCAAGATTCCAAATTAACCGCAATCTTGAGTATTGATGAATTTCAACAGATAAATATCCTTATCCCCACATTATTAAGACTTATTTTTCTGCTGGTGATACATATGATTATAACAATTGCAGACCGCTTATTTCTTAGGAGGGCATGAGAATGGATGCAATATTAGTTTCAAAGGAACAATTCCCTGCTCGTCATGCCTTCTTCCATTTCCGTTCCTCATGAATAATATTTTCCTCTTCATTTGGCTAAACCTGAATTTGCTGCTAAGTTTACACAAAAATTAGTGGCTCTGATATTACAGAAGCGGTTCTTGGAGGCAGAGATTGTAGACAGCTCCTCGTTTTCTTCAAGAACTTATGACACTGTTGTTCATTAAGATTATGATTCTCATTTCTAATGATAATGCAAGACGAAAGCTAGGATTTATGTTCTGTCTTTCTAGCTGGTTTCATCAATCTGTGTGCTGCCTCTCTGAATTCTGATCAATTACCAATTTTGCATTGCTTTTCTTTTTCCAATTCTACATATCTGAGAAAAGGTGTCATAACAAAGAAAGGGCTGTCCGGCACTTCACCTGGCACAATGAATCTATCCTTCCTGGAGCTGCTTTGTAGCCATCTGTCATGTTCTGCTTTTTAAATTCGCATTTTCTCACTTTATTTCTAAGAATGTGCACGAACAAATATGCCATTTTTGCATTTGTTGAAGAGTTGAGAGGAATCCTCCTTTCTTAGTTTCAATAGGTTGATCACCATTGATTACGTGAAATGAACCTGAACATGATGATGTGCGTAACCTCCATTTGTCTCCCATGTGAGTTGTCCTTGGCAGAAGAATATCCATTAAAATAGTCAGATAGATCTATGTACTTTTGCCTTTGTCAATAACATCTCATCAAATATTAAAGTGAGAATGTTCTTTGGATTTACGTATTTGTCTTTTTTCTCAGATGCCTTGAGGATTTACACCCTTTTTATGTCAATTTCAAAAACTGTTCCTCAAGGGCCTATGGTTACTAGCAAAACACAATTGTCCCTGTCTTCATTCTGTGCATCTTCTGTGCATCTTCACTCAGTTCTTATATTTCTATTGCTTGAGTTGGTCAAGTGCGGTTGTGCTGCTTGTCGACGGAAGTGATAGAAATGAGATACTTCTTCACAAAGAAGTGATCTACTATACCTCCCATCCCCACCAAAAAGGGATTATTCAAGGATATGACCTGACCCCACAAGGTATTTGACTGCAATGTGTGAATTTCAGAAGAAGAGGTTTACCACATCTTGATGAAAGTGAATATTTTCCAGGATTTTGGCAGTGACAGAAGTGCTGCATGATATTTATTGAATATTTATTCTAAATAACATAACAGATCACTCAAAATATTATGTAGGACATATTTGAAAATAGATCTTCACTTTTAAATGGAATCTGGATCGTTTTCATTGAATATTTGCCTGAAATTGTTCCCACATCTGAAAAAGGGTCTTCCACTAAATATATTTTGGTAAACCTTTGATATGTTGTAGAGGAAGATGTAAGCTTTCAAATGGTATATGACACAAAACTATTGCAATTTGTGGTGGGTCATTCCACCAGTTCCCCTTTTCCCTGCAGAGCAGATGCTGAGAGTGTCAAATTTCAGCACACATTATTTCAAGGGAATATATTGAATTCATTAAGAATGACATATTTGATCTTAAGCTTCTCAAAAAAAAACCAATATTAATTTATTATTACATCAAATTAATGACAATTTTTGGTTACATGTAGCTCAACTTTCCTTTTTGTAAGAAGAAAATCGATTGGATCGGTTGATCTGAAAAGCTAAAAATCAAATATGTCTGTCCTTTAAATGGTTCACCCTTTCAGTTTCACAATTCTGTCATTCTTGTACGACAAAAATATGTTGCATGTTTGTATTTTACAATGTAACTTGAGCAGGAGCCTATGGCAATATGATATTCAATGGGATGCCAAGTTGTAACATATCTGTTACGCTAAACAAAAATTGGGAACTTACATTTTTAAAACCGGCCAATAGAAATGTAACTTAACAAGGCTATTAAGAAAATACCATATATAACAACTTCACTTCATTGTTAAAATCAAAAGAGTAAATGCAAGTTTTATTCAAAATATATTTTGATGATCCGGACACTTTAAGAGCTATCATAACTCAGTAAACTCACTGAGAACAAATGGCAAAATGTCACTTATCCTCCCATAATGACTCGAAAAGCTATAACCATGTTGTTACACTGTTTTGCACTACCCTCATAATTGAATGAAGGCGTTTTAATGTGCAATTTTAAGACATAACCGCAGCTGAATCACACACATTTACAGAAATCCAATCCTGATTAAAATCATTATTCTTCAAGAATAATGCTTTTTCTCATGTCAGACGGTCATTATCAGTGAAAAAGAGAAGAGTAATTGTATCTCATATTTCATTCATGGTTATATTCCAAGAAAAATATGGCAAATGAAGGTAATAATGATATTTAACGGTGACAATATGCTTCGGATAATGTTTCATTATCAGACAATTCTTTTCAACAGCAGTGTAATTTAAGGAGGCTTATACTATGCTGCTTCTTGGACAATCCTAGTGACAAATGCAAAGGCTGTAAATCTGATTTATTTAATTTCAAAAGATTAGCTATGCTACTTTAATTTGGTCATTGAATAGTGGAACAACCGTATTGGCTGCCTTGCTTGAAATATGATCTAGACAAATAATCAGATATTATGATTATACTCATAATGTGTAATTTCATAATGCTCATTTTTCCTTATACTGCCATAATTTCGTAAATTGGAAGTTTGACCTGAGTGTGAGACTGCAAAGTGGTATTTTGGTGGATTAATTTTCTGGCCAAATAAATTTTTTTTTGCCTTTAATTTTATTTAGGAGATACATGTCCCCTACACATGCCAGTTTTTAGGAAGACACTCTAAAATCGCTCCTCCATTTAAAACTAATCAAACATAATATAGTAACAAGATATGATTGAGAAAGATGATGGTGATTAATTTCTATGGCTTTAATCCGAAGTCATTAATTTCCATGGATGACAAATTGTTATTCACTGGTTTGGCAAAAAAAATATTCAAGGTTTTTGGGTTTTAGTTTCTATCCATTTAGTCAAAACCATAGCACTTTTTAGAATTTCAAAAATTCTTAGTCTTTTTGATTATAGACTACAGACAGAAGGTCCCTTCGCATATACGTGCTTGGTATTTTCTTCTGTTCAATGTTTGTGTTCATCTGATTAATTTCTGGTAGCAGACATGAGGTTCTGGATGGAGCACTGTGAGTGACAGAGAATTCAAAAGTAAAATTACTTAGGCTCAGGAAATTGACAATTTCAAATACATTGGCAAAGGGACAGAGGGACATGAAACCATATCCAGACCTGAGGAATAAGGAACTCAACATTCAGTTAGAATAATAGCAAAAAGGACTGGGAATTCATTTGTAAATTGACCAACGGACGCAATATCCCACCCAGAGCCTCATAAATGAACACAATATAAAATAAGCAAAATTTTTTCTTCATTTGAAGTGTTGAATATTTTATGCGTGTGTCCCTCGCAAAGAAAGGCAAAAGATTTGTCTCTATTTGTAAAGTTGAATGAAGGATTTTCCACAATAAAAAATTGTACATACAGTATTCGGGCTTAGAGGGAATACACTGGCTGCTTAAAATCCTGTCCACCAATTTGCCTGACAGCTGTTTGTTCCGGCAAACAACACGGCTTCTGCATTTTTATAGCTAATTGTGAAGGCTTGGTGGATGCAACTGGGTGATATAAGATTGAGAGAGCCAATCTATTTACTATTGTTTCTCACTCAGGCTCTTCTCCTCAATCTCTGCAGATTATATTGAAAATGGAGCTTTAAAAACACTATGCACTAAAACGGGCCATTCAAAGACAGATGCTGGTAATCTTGGTTTAAAGAATCTGAAAAACAAATCATAGTGGTTGTTAAGAGGAGACATGAAGAGTTCAGTTGATTATAACAGTACTTTGGTTATCTAAATTCATCGCAGCATTATGATACTGCCCAAGCTGCATTAAAAAGATATTTTGCCTTTTGCGTAGATTTCTTAATACTTGCACACAAAGTGTTGTATAATGCACTTTTTAAAAGTTTTATTGAACTTTTTCCAGATGTCATTCAGTTTTTTTAATCAAACATAATTATAATATGCTTTGCTAGCCTCCACTAACCCTGACCGATTAATCTTTTAAGGTGCTGAATGGTCCATTGTCAATCACAAAATGGACATTTTGCTTAATAAGCATTGTGGTAGGTGCCAACTGAATGACTTTGCTCTAGAACAGGAAAATATTCTGGGGTGTAGTTTAGTCTGCCACATGATAGATAGATAGATAGATAGATAGATAGATTGATTGATGCGATGGGAGGAAGAGATCGAGTACGCAGCATATTACCCATTTATCCCAATTAAGGGATCTTTTACCTGCCCAGCACAGACACCGAAGAATGACATCCAATTCGGATTTTGTTTTTTATTGTAGGTCCACTGAAAATTTTGAATGCCTCCAGAATATGATTGGGTTTGACACGAAGTGGCTTAGCAATTGCTAAAATCAAATCAAATTTATTTATGCTGACTGCATGAGTTCAAGTGTTCTGACACGAAAAAGGCCACCATTTGCTAAATAGACAGTGAACATGTAGTATTTTTTGCACCAAAACAGGTTACCTGAGTCAATAAAATCTTGATTTAAGGTCAATGTCCATCTTCATACTAGACCCACAAAGGAAACCAGTTTGCTTTGTCATGAGTCTTGTGTGTAATTGTGGCAGCTGAGACCTTTTCCCTGCAGAGCAGATGGTGAGAGTGTCAAATAACCACATACATCTGAATGGAATAGATGGAACATAATGCATGTGTGTGGGCTGAGTGGATCAATCTTTCAGTTTCAGGACATTTCTGCAATCTGTTTGCAACCAAAATACAAAATTTAAGTTGCATTATAACAACATGTCTCCTATTGTTAAGTTGTATTTCTTATCTCTTGTGTTTCAAAAACTTTTCTAATCTACAGTATACATAAATTGGGTTATTTTCAACCAATATAGGCCTATCAGTAAATTCAACCAATCTCTTTCAAGAGTGTCTGGGATTTCAGTACAGAATTAAAAAAAATTACCGGCGAACAGTAATTTTACTGGTGGCACAAAAAGTTATTCAAGCTCTTTTGCTAATGGTTTCTGGCCATTGGTTTTATCAAAACTTAGTAATAATATAATTCAAGAATTTCATGAGATTTTTGGAAAGGAAGTTCACTTCATACACATGTTTGGTATCTTCTTATACACTTAATTGATTTACTTCATCTGATTTACAAATTTATGAGACATTATTTCATAACAGAAACAACTTCTTAATTAGAGTGTTGTGTGCGTCAGTAATGCCTTTGTCCTTCACACAGAAAGGTAAAAGGTTTGTCTTGTCTTGCAAGATTGAATGAAGAGTAGTTTACCAATAAAACATGCTTTGACCAATATTCAGGAATTATATAGAGAGGTCGCACTGCCACTTTTGTAAATAGACTGGCGGGATTTTAAGAAAAAGGCTTTATTTAGAGAGGTACGAGCATTTTGGGGTAAAAGTCGGGAACCCATCTTTTTAGCATATTTCAGGTATGCTGAATCCGAAAAAACCGGTTCCCAAGCGATATTCCGGGTCCTTCACCTCCTAATTTGCATATCAAAATGGCCGCCAAATTAGCAATTTTTGATCGTTTCAAAACCATAACCTTCAATATCTTTCTGTTTAGGAAAGCAAAAAAGGCAAACCAAGTGGATCAATCCATGTTATGAAGACCAGGGTATAACATACACCATTTTTAAATCAATTATACAAGTTTGATGGTCATTAATATGCTAATTAGTAGCCGCCATTAATTATACAAGAATGCATTTTCTTCAATAACTTCCTTACTAATCAAGCAAATTAAACAAATTAAAGTTCTATACCCATGTTTTAAGGGTCAATGAAGATGATGAACTCATCTAAAAAGTTATAGCACTCATCTAATACTAATTAAGCAAGCATAATGGTCATTAGTCTGCTAATTAGCGATGAAATATTACAGAAAATAACAATCTTCTTAGTATCTTCTCTGTTTATCCAGAAAACTTTACAAATTAAAATTTTATAGCAATGTTTTAAGAGTTAATGAAGATAACGAACTTATTTATAGAGCCATGACAAATATTAATTATGGAAAAATAACAGTCATTATCATTTATGCTAATTAGCGATGGCATATATTTCCAAAAAGAATAGTTTTCGTTATAACGAAGCTGCTAATCCCGCAAACATTACAAAAAAGGGTATATTTTTTTAGGGTCAATGAAGAAGTCAATGGTGAAGTGATTCCACTTATCTGATAATAATAGTTATGCAAGAGCTGTAGTCAGTAGTATATTAGCAGTGTCATATTACCGAAAAAAGCTTATTCTTATAAATATTTCCTATGCATCAAGTAAACTTTAGCAAATGAAGTCCTCTAATAATATTCAGATTTTTCAAAGTTATGCTGTAATAATTTAAGGGTGCATGTGTATCATGAACTCATTCATAACATAATAATATCAGTGATATCAGACCTAAATTTGTTCAAGTTTGCTGGATTAGCAGGGAAGATCAGGGCTGTAGCTGGAATTCTGTTTTGGGGGAGACAAAATTAGGCAGGAGCTCCCAGAATTCAGCTATGTCTCGGATCACCCAAGATGCCTTCTAAGCAATCTGAAGCACTAATTCCCCATAAAAGACAAGGAGTCAATGTATATATGTCGTATTATCATTTTATATAGTGTCCAATTCAGTGAAATTCGCACACCATACACACAATAAATGGAAATGCCTGCTGAACCATCATCCAATGTCCCTATGCAGGGTAGGCATGCTAAGAAATGTCCTATAGAGCTACACAAAACATGATCATGAAACAGTCACTCAAAGGCCTTAAAACAGTTAGGCCTATCATGAAAGTTTATGAGCAAACTAAAGAATGGCATCACAATTCAAACTGTTATTATTTGGTATTCTGCATAGGATCAGATGCAGCAAAAAAATTTGAAAACTTTTTGGTTTTTCTCACTGCCTCACCAAAGTATATTTTCTATAATTTATCACCTGGTTGGCTGTGAATATCACTGTTTACAGTCAAAATATCAGGGCCTATGATATTGTAAAAAATACCAACCTTCAAGGGCGATATTTTTTAACAATGGTTATGACATCACCGGCATTTCAAATGCTTGATGACGTCACAAACCAAGCAATGGCCAAAACAATGGGATTGTGACGTCACATCCATTGTTGCTCCATGGTGACGTCACATTTTTGTAATGGCAGAAAATAGTCTCTCTTTATAATTGAAAATTTGAGGTAAAACCAGGTGATAAAAACAAAACAACCACGCGTCAGGGTACTTCGTACAATATCACAAGCTGTTGTGTGAATTAATATCACTCTCACCCTGCGGGCTCGAGTGATATTAATTCACACAACAGCTCGTGATATTGTTACTCAGTGACCCTGACTTGGGTTGTTTTGTTATAATGCCTTCTTCATGACATTTCCCTATCAATAGCTCTTGTCTCTTCTCAAAAGCTCTTGCCTCATCTCTAGCTCTTGCCTCGTCTCTAGCTCTTGCCTTCTTCATCGCATCCTCCATTCTTTCCAGTGAACCCATTCTCCATATTCTCCCTTTCTGCCTCCTTCCCTGTTCTCCCCTCCGACCTGATAGCTCCTGTCTCCAACCTGACTGCCTCCTCTTAGCTCTTGCCTGTGCAACAACTCTTTTCTCCTTTCTCTGACCTATGTCTTCTTCCATGCAGCCCCCTCCCAATCTATTGTCCCATTCCAACAGCTCTTGCCTCATCAAATTGTGTTTCCTACCTCTCTGCTCATCTTTCTTTGCCTCCACCATATCTGCATTCTCCTTTGCTTCCTGCCTAACTCCTGCCTCCCTACTTAATTGCTCATCTGTCCCCCCATTACTGTCTACTTCTTAACTCCTTGCATAAATTGGTTTCCTCCTCCGTCTGCTCTCCCCTCTTTTGTCTACTTCCCCTAGCTCTTGCCTCCTCCTCCAGAGTGGTTCTTCCATCACTCTCTGCCTACTCCTAGATATAAACGCATCCTCCTACCCTGCTTGGCAGTGCTTGCTCCCAGTTTCTCTTGGCTCCTTCCTCTCCCTAGTTGCTCAATTGTCTCCATCAATTGGTTCTTTAAGAATATCTCCAAAGTTCAAGACCATCCCTACCTCTCTCTCTCACTACCGATGTTCCATGCACGCATTTTTAAAATTAAAAGAATGAATACTCTATCTGCTCTTCATGTAAGCCTTACTGGGCGTAAGGGAAAAGTAGCAGTTTATTATAGTAGGAGCACTTGACACAATTGCTGCAGAATATTTTTTGAGTATTGGAAGCATCAAGATGACTTCATTTCTGAGTAGTGGTGTCTTCCAATAATGCATATGATGTCATCTTGACACACCCAGTCAGGATGATACGGTGTAATCTTTGCTGGATTTCAAGGGTGGCATGTGCCACCATGCATTGAGTCCCTGAAAATTCAGAAGAAACACTTGTTCCTACAAATATAGCATCACTAATAATCATACAATTATAACTATTATTTTTGCATTATTGATATATTATTTATGACTTGATGAATGAGATCATTGACCCTTAAACCAGTGGTATGGAAGTTTATTTTCAAAATTTGTTGGATTATTGAGGAAGATCTTAAGAAAAACTTTTTTTTTTCAGTAATAAGGCATTGCTAATTAGTATATTTTTTAATGATGATTATTCTTGCAGAATTAATATTTGATGAAATCCATAATTTTATAAATGATTCATCATCCTTTGACTCTTTTAATTTTGGTACTGAACTTTTATTTGCAAAGTATGCTGGATTAGCAGAGAGGATATGAAAAAACTTTTTTTTTCTGTAATATTAATTTTCATTGTTAATTAGCATACTATAATGACTATTAATCTTTCCCTAATCAATTTTGATGAGTGTTATTATATTATGAATTAGTTCATCATCTTCATTGACCCTTAAAAAATTGCTGTAAGAGAACTTTAGTTGGTAAACTTAGCAGGACAAGCGTGGAAGATACAAAGAAGACTGTTCCTTTCTGAAATATGGCATCGCTAATTAGCATACTAATGACTATTATTTTCGATAATTAATATTTGATGAGTGTTATGACATAAATAAGTTCATCTTCTTCTTTGACTCTTAAAACATTGGTATAGAATTTTAATTTGTAAAGTTTGCTGGATAAACAGAGAAGATACTAAGAAGATTGTTCTTTTCTGTGATATATTATTGCTAATTAGCATACTAATGACCATTATGCTTGCATAATTAGTATTAGATGAATGCTATAACTTTTTAGATTAGTTCATCATCTTCATTGACCCTTAAAACATGGGTATAGAACTTTAATTTGTTTAATTTGCTTGATTAGTAAGGAAGTTATTGAAGAAAATGCATTCTTGCATAATGGCGGCTACTAATTAGCATATTAATGACCATCAAACTTGTATAATTGATTTAAAAATGGTGTGTGTTATACCCTGGTCTTCATAACATGGATTGATCCACTTGGTTTGCCTTTTTTGCTTTCCTAAACAGAAAGATATTGAAGGTTATGGTTTTGAAACGATCAAAAATTGCTAATTTGGCGGCCATTTTGATATGCAAATTAGGAGGTGAAGGACCCGGAATATCGCTTGGGAACCGGTTTTTTCGGATTCAGCATACCTGAAATATGCTAAAAAGATGGGTTCCCGACTTTTACCCCAAAATGCTCGTACCATTCACATATTTCAGAAATCCCGCCAGTCTAAAAGGCAGACGTGGTAGATTTACACAAATAGCTTCCTTCAAGAGCTGTTTCTTCCTACAGGTAACACAGCTTCCACATCTATTTGGCTAATTGTACATGCTTGGTAGAAGCAATCAGGCAAGATAAGATTGAGAGAGCCAATGAATTGGCACTGTTTTTCACTCAAGCTCTACCCCTCTATCACCTCAGACTAAATCGTTTTGTAGATGGTGCTTTATAGATCTTTGCAGATTGGCGGCCCATACCGTTTCCAAATGAATGTTCAATTTGGACTTATGATGTCACTGACTTAGCATGTTTTTAATGATTTGTTTGTGTCAGTTACATTTTATTAGTATTTTCAACATGTCTCATACAACTAGCAGCGTAGGCGTCAATAAACAAACAACAGACTTGTGTATACTATTAAAGATGATCTGATTCAAAAGATTAACAGTAACTGTAAATGACGTGGCAAAGCTTATTTGGAAGTTAAAAAGTTAAAACAGTGGGCCGCTAATCTGCAAAGACCTCTAAAACACTGCACAAAAATGAGCCATTCAAAGAAAGTGGCTGGTAACCTTGGTTGAATAAAGTGCTGAAAATTACATCGCTGCTCCTTTTCTTTATCACCTGATTTTTAAAAGATAGATATTCTTTTCACTTACAGAACATGTAACTAGAAACCTTTTAACCTTCACATGTTAAAAAAAAATGATCAGAACAGGTCAAGTGGGCTCCCTAAGCCTTCAGAAAAGTCGCAGGAACCCCCAATACATTAAACAATCAAATCACAGATTGAATTCATGTATACCAGGTACCAGAAAATAATAAAAATATAATCTGAATGGAGAGGTACAACTGAGATGGTGCTTACCTGAGCTGTATCATTTAAATATCTTGCATATATCAAGCTATTGCAGCCTGTAAACTTGATATGCAAACAGAATGGACTGTTGCACTGTGAAAATGGCACTTTATAAATCTTCACACAGGTGATTTTGTCATGATCATAAACAGTACTTTCAATGTTGATTTGGTTCAAGGAGACTAATCCCTCTTGTTGGTGACAGGCAAACGCAAGGATTATGCATCTGATTTTTACTCTAAAATCCGTTATGACAAATCAAATAGCCTTTTCTTCATCATGACTAATCATACGAGGGGTTTTCCATTTAAGTTCTGTCCAACTAGTCACAACTTTTGCTAGATTTGATGTAGAAACATGATATTTGGGTCAGATAATATTGACGTAATTTTCAAATAACTCCCAAAAAATCAGGTCATAAAATAAAAAATAAATGCTTAATCTGTTGCCATGGAAACCAGAAGTCATGAAATGCGGCCCAGACTTTGTAGTGGTCACTTAAAATGAACTGAACACCTGCTTGCATTATCTGTGTTTTGACATATTGAATTGAAGTATATTCATAATTCTTTTCATGAAATAAAATCAGTTAATTGTAAAATCATTAACAACAATGGAAACTGGTATTTTTGTTACATCTCAGTTACTTTACCATCACTCATGCAGTTTCTCAGTTTTTTACGAGATGAGCAATTTTTTGGATACGGATGACATCATATATACCTGTTACATTTTTTCATTTTAATTGGATAAAACTAGCAGAGAGTGTAAGAACCTTTTATCATAAATACAAGGAAGACAGTATGAGTGACAGAACCAAATAAAGATTGTACACACTTTTTCTGAATGAAGAGAAGACACCATGGAAAACCTAAGAAAAGAAGACTGGAAAATGCCAAAACTGACCTTAACATGAAGACTGAGGTATCATACTTAGAAATGGATAGAAAGTATGAGAAAACGTATTTACAAGGTCCCAGTCATTATTTTTGGAAGTTGTGAAATGACTATGAATGTTTTTGAAAAATTCTGTTCTATATCTCTTGTAATAATTACATATTTTATACGATATGTCAAGTATGTGTCTGTTAACAAGCTCTCGGTCGCATTTCATGACTTTTGGTTTCCATAGCAACAAATTAACAATTTATTTTTACCTCTATGATCTGATTTTTTGGGGATCATTAGCAAATTATCTCAATATCAACTGACCCAAGTATCATTTTTATATTTAAAATCTAGCAAAAGTTGTGACAGGCTGGACAGAACTTATGGAAAACCCATCGTAAAGAACAAAAAGTCTTTGAAACACCAACTGTGATCTTAATATAAGGACAATGAGGCATTGATTTTTTAAAGGATATACGATTATAGGAAATGTACTAAGTGTCAAGTTTATTATTACAAGAATTTGTGAAATGCTAGAGATTATTTTTAATATGTTTCTTGTCCTGCAACCCTGGTAAAAATTTCATTTTTTGACAAGATAAAATGAATATGTGTCCCTAATAGTGCCCTGGGCCGCATTTCATGACTTTTGGTTTCCATGGCAACAAATTAACCATTTATTTTTGTTTCTATGATCTGATTTTTTCAGGATCATTTCAAAATTACTTCAATATTTTCTGACCCAAATATCATGTTTCTGTATTAAACATTGCAAAAGTTATGTCAAGTTGGACAGAACTTTTGGAAAACCCCTCGTATATGTATATTCTTGACTTTCGTAAATTCCAGCATTATCGCGCTTTGGTGCACTAAAAGATATTTCGCTTGTCGTGTAGATTATCCATATGTACTGGCACTTCTCTGGGTGAACACTTGCAGACTGGTATTGTGCACATTTCAAGAGTTTTACTGCACGTTTTCAAGACATCTTTGTCATTCAGTTTTCCATTCAGAGTACTCTTGTGCACAGGTCCAGTTTCCATGGCGTCTGTTGCTTTGGTAACCTGTACTGACCCTGACCGATTTATCTTAAGAGCTGAATGATCTATTGTCAACCAGTGGAGGCGAGTTAGCTGGATAAGCATAGTGGTGAGTATCTACTACTGAATGCATCTAGAATAAGAAAATATTTTGAAATGCAATGCAATAGATGGCTGCTACACAGACATATATGGGAAGTGCAGCCCTCTGAGCCGATGCACTTTTCTCTCAAGTGAGGGATCTTATACTAGCCAAGTATAGACACTGATACAATGGGCCACCAATCTAAAATCTCATCCAAATGACATCCAACTGGAATTTTGCTCATGAAAGTCCACTGAAAATTTGAATGCTTCTAGAATATGAACATGTTTTGATACGAAATGGTTCAGCGCTTTCTAAAATCCAATTAATTCGCACTCAGTTTTACAAAACAAACATAAACTGAAATCTACTTACATTTAGCCAGATGATGTAGGTAGTATTTATATGCTCAAGAATGGTTATAGTAAAATCTTGATTTAGGGTCAATGTCCAATTGTCCATCTCAATGCTAAACCCACAAAGGAAACCAGATTGCTTTGTCATGAGTCTTGTGTGCTGAGACCTTTTCCCTGCAGAGCAGATGGTGAGAGTGTCAAATAACCACATATATCTGAATGGAATAGGTGGAATATAATACATGCATGTGGGCTGAGTGGATCAACCTTTCAGCTTCATTCATACATGAACGGACAACCAAATCATATAAAATATTTATGTTATATATATGCGTTCTCTCATATTTTTGATGCAAACAAATAGCGAAATAACATTTACTATAATGTCATGGCATTAAGCCATTTCCTTGACTAAGAAACATAAACTACACCAACACAATAGAAGAATGCAAGACTTATTTTTTATAAATAAACCAATAAATGGAAACATGTTATTGTTATATGTGGAAGGAAATTTTATTTTCTCAGCCTGTTTTATGGTTGGAATATACTGTGATTCTAGTTCTGCATTCCAATGTATCTGGTTTTCTAGGGGTAAAATTTGTAACAAACAAATTTTAAAAATTTACTACCATGATCATAACCTTTCGTACAATCTGTTGTCGCCCATTTGTTTTTTGAGTCTTCGTATAAAATCTCAGTGCTGACATCTATACAATTTTTGAATATAAATTCAGGCAACAAGAGAAAAAGTAACCTTATAAATCTTATATAATATCCAAGCTGAATATACCAGAATGGTTTCACAATATCAGTTGACCTTTTCAAAGATGTAGACTAATTTGTTTGTTAAGTCGAGCATGTAACAGAATTCTTTAAACTGACCAGCAAGCAAGATGTTGGTATGAAAGAAAATGATGCACTTGTGCGTGGGTTTTCCCTTGCAACAGGCAAATAACAAGTTATGAGTCAAAACTCAACCTCTTTGTTTATTTGTGAAAATTAGTTTTTGTGAAGGACATTATCAGGCATTATTTCAAACAACAACTTGCTTAAAATTCTCAAACTTGTATTTTGATTATCCATCAGATCATAACACAAACTAGGTATAGTATCACTATTTTAAAAACTCGAGTTACCAAGTAGTGAGGTCAGGCATTAACCTATGGGTGAAACTCAACCTGTTTGTTTTTTTATTATTAGCTTTTGTGCAGGTCATTATCAGGTAGTATTTCAAACAACAACTTGCTTCTTTAAATTCTCTAAATGTTATTTTAATTATCCATCAGATCATTGTTATATTAAATAACACAAATAAGGTATAGTATTGCTATTAAACTCATGTTACCGAGTAGTAAAAGCAGACATAATTGATTTTTTAAATTTACTAAGGTCTGTTGGCAGAACGAAAAAAAAAGATGATTTCAATTTGAATAAAATGGTGTGCAAATTAATTTTATTATTTTTCTGAGGCAGAAACTATCTGGGATGAGTTGATCCGAGAAGCCAAAATCAACTATGTCTGTTCTAATGAATTCTTCATACATTCTCTTTCTGCTCATGGTTAAGCGTGAAAACAAAAAGTTTCTTCAGAAATTTGTATCTATTTATTTTTATCTCCCTACCCTTGCAAGCTACAACACAGACAAGGTCGTCTTGGTAGTTATTGATAAAAAATAGATGCCCTGGCATGATATTCCAAACATAGTATTACGTGACTACTAATAATAGCCTATAAGACAATATAAGCGTATGAAACTCAAATTTGGACATTTCAGAAGCATTGCCATTTTGCCAATAAACTGAGAAGCAACCACAAGCTACAGTAACTCATGGCAGAACCTGCCCCATGCAACGAAAATAAGTTTGAAGATCGGGCATTTTCCTATGCAGCACCAAAACTATGGAACAGTTTGCCTGAAAAAGTGAGAACAGCACAGACATTAGAAAGCTTCAGAAGAATCTAAAAACACATTTGTTTCAGAATTCCCACAACTGATTGATCTGGAAAGCGCTGATGAGTAGTTTACTGAAATTATCGCTTTATAAATACATGTTATTATTATTTTTATTGACTTTAGATGATTATCAGCTTACCAAATGAGTGAAGATGAATTTGGATACTCTCACGACATAGTTTGACCTTGGCTGAAAATAAATAAAGAACAAGTGTTATGGAGGAAGATAGAAAATGAGCTATTGGTTTCTGGGTTTCCTGTTGTAATAAGCGAAAAGGATGTTGTAGGCCATCCTTATTACAGATTTCGTATTAGTGTGCCATGTTCTTTTCAACTGCCACAGTGCTCTTGTGATGTCAGTATCAGCATAATGATTTCACAGTTGGTATAATGCAGTTTCAGCTGTGTCACTTGGAACCCATACTGATCACACCATTACAAATTCACACATAAGCTGTTAGATTGTTGCTCAACATTGATTATTCAGTTTGATGTTTTGAATAAATCCAAAAGTTACAATATTCAGCTGTATATAATACATGGATTTGTAGCACTTTTACAACAAAACAAATTCATTCACTCTCACATTCATTTGTTGGTCTGACAGGTTATCATGTGCTGCTCTGTCTTGGCAAAAATAATATACTCAGGAACCATTCAGAATTTAAGACCTAAGGGGGGCGGAGTTTTGCTTGGGGGCATCCTTATCACTGATTTCCAATAATGTTTATTTGATTATAGAATTCTTAGCCTCCTTGTCTGGCCTTTTCCTAAATTTTGGGGGAGCAAATATCACCCCCCCCCCCATTTCTCGTCCTCTGGTATGCCCATGGAACACCGCCACGTTCACCTCCGAAAAATCTCAGTTGGAATCAACACTCAAGCTTGGAGTGCCAATAGTGATGTCAGTATTGCAATACTGACATCATCTGGGCATATATTCACATGGAACATGGCACACTTATACGAAATCTGTAATAACAAGCTTCATTAGTGAATGGCCAGTTTGCAGCAGGTAATTTGGAAGTTTCTTCATTGTACTTCTTTTCCCTTAGGCCATGTATGTTTCTTAAAGTAATTTGATGAACATTCTCAGAAATTTGTTGAACGATCATAGAATGATTCACTTGACAATTTTGCTGTCTTGATACACCAACAGATAGGCTTATTTGGAAATTAAAGGCTTGCCTGGCCAACAATGCAATCAATAAAGAAATTAATTCAAATATTTTCAAGATATATATATCATTTGACCTTTATAGAAAAGATATCGATTGTTGGCTCATTGGTTTCATGAGATTAGCAGGTAACAAAAATCTGTCTAACAAAACAAACAGGCGTTGTGAAGGAAAATGGAATATGATCTATTGGTTTCTGGGTTTTCCTGTTGTAATGAGCAAAAAGGAAATTGTAGGCCATCCTTAACAAGCTTCATTAGTGAATGCCCGGTTTGCAGCAGGCAATTTTGAATTGTTAACTTGGTTTTCATTAGTAGCAGCTCATAAATCCAAATTAAGGAGTTTCTAATGACTGCAGCACTTTGGAAAAGCTGTTTGTCAGAGTATCTGTTTCAACAGTTTTGAAATATTTCCATTCAATACAGCAACCACAGTTGTATTTTTGTCTTGAAGTACTAAATTGCCAGTTTATTAACGCCGCGCAACATGTTAATATATTTTTCACAGTTCTTATAACATGCTGTAGCAACTGTGAACAACACTCTCGCCAATTAGACAGTTATTGTTGTTTGTGTTAAAACATTCAAAGTGCTATCCCTTTCTGTTTTCAGTATCCATTTAATTGCTGAAATCAACTACAGCTGTATATTAATGACAACGCAAAAACATTTTGTGATCACCCTTATTAATGTTTGTTAATCCGAAAATGTCTTAAGAGTTCGGAGCAGGCCACCAGAAGAAAGTATAAATATTCTTGACAAAGTTTTTAAATCTACAGATGTGACCAACACTGGCTCCGGGTCGTTTATGGACCAAAAATATCTGATGATGAAAGGACCTGATGATGAAAAAGCCAGTTACAACCAACTCCTCATGACATGCCTGCTGGTGTGACTTATATGAAACATATTATAGGAGACGTAATGACGAAACTTGAATGTCAGCGACGGAAGTCATGCCAATGTGAACTTAACATATAACACTCAAGGTAAATGTCAAACACCAGGCTGTCTGTCAGAAAAGTCTGCCAGTGTCTGAGTTTATATTACCCAATCAGAAATGAGGCGGGAGGGAAAGTCATAAAGCAGATAATTAATGTTGTCTCCCAAAAATTAAAAATATAGTAATGTGACATTTGTATTTATAATCCATTAATGATATGCACTGGTCTAAAAATGTAATGGCACACACACCCTAATTAGGTTAATCAGTTTGGTAGATCCACAAAGTATGCTTTATTAGGGTGATGCAAAAAACTGAAGTTTTGAAATGTTAATGGGGCACCCCATGAAGTTATTCCAATATATGAAAGAAAAATTTAGTGAAAATTTGAGCTCAATCGGACAAAAATCACAAACCGCATCATCAAAATTAACATTAGTGTTCAATACAAAAATATCCAATTATTTAACATGTAGCGAGTTCAACTATACCTGGTGCACCAAACCAATGCGGCATGGTCATAATTTTTGGGTCTGGTTGTCAGAACAGCGTATCAATGCAAATTTGGATTATTTTTGACTCCTCCATGCTGCTACCACCAGACTAACGAAGATAAAATAGTCAAAATATACCAAATTCGAGGTGTTTAATAACATTACGAGTTTCAATGTCACAGACATGAAAGTTACTTCATTAGATGGAGCATGAAAAGAGCTTTAATTTGAATACCAACACTGCTGTATTCTGGCCATCTGACCTCGTTGAATTTGCTTATTTGTCATTAACAATTATTTGCAAAAATTCCCAATATTCAAAGCACTGTCGTAATACTGTAGAATATAGCAACATAGTAATGTTGGTATTCAAATGAAAGCTCTTTTCCTGCTTAATAAGATGGTGCAACTTAAATTTGTGTACCTTTATTCCTGATTATGTTATTCAATACCGCGTCTAACCTTAATGCTGTAAAAATCGGGCAAAATTTGTTGCTTTAGGAGTGCCCTGTAACCTGAAATGACCGGATATTGGCAAAATATGAATGGAAATGTGATGAGAATAGTGGAAAGCTTAAATAAGAAAAAAATTACCAACACTCTAGTGGTTGGACAACTTCCTTCACCCAGCACCCATAAAACTGGGATTTCGCCCATTGCAATACAATGTTATATTTCAAATTGCAGTAGCACCCTCTAAAATTTGTCCGATTTGGCTCAAATTTTTACTGAATTTTTTTTTCATATATTGGAACATATTTGGAGGGTGCCCCATTGAAAATTCAAAAGTTTATTTTTTTGTGTGCAATCTGCATCACCCTAATGCTTTATATAGATACCATTTTAACTAATTTCATTCTACCTGTCACTTGTAGGTTATATATATTTTACTAGTAATTTACTTATTGTAGGACCATATTGAAGACAATTGTAGATCTATGCTTTTTTATAAAGAATATCTATCTATTTATGTCAAAGTACTTTTTTTTTAACCAGATTATTTGTCATCTAACTCCAGTTTTGTCTTCACTGTCTTGAGACTTTATCAGATATGATTGTAAGCCATGGGAAATTCAGATTAAAGATTGATTTTTATTGCCATTCATACTAAGATATTTTTATTCACATCAAGATAACAGAAAGCAAAAAGCCTCTAAATTACCTCGGAAAATTATAACTTGTTTGGTTGTTGGGCATGGGCAGTGTAACCTGCAGCGATGCCAGAGCCTAGTTTCAATGCTATAGCTCTTGGAAAAAAGAATGCCTGCAACCAGTGCAACCTGGGAAGTGATGAATTGCACAGTGAAACCTATAATCACCTGGGAATAATTTATTGCCTCCCAAATCGGGCAAACCTATTGCTAAGGCTATGGGTACTATGTTGCTGCATTAGGGCTGCCTCACAATAGATTGGAAGCACGAGTGAATGGGGCATTGACAAATCTGTTCAATCTCAGTAATTTCAAAATCTTTTCTTTGATTCTCAATCTTAGTTGAGGTCATTGACTTTTTACAACTAAACATGTGAAACACCCAGGCCTTTTCATCATTTTTTGTCATTTTTGACAGCCGCCTGCCATTTTGTTTGTTTACAAAAGCATTATTTTCAGTCTGTGTTTTCTTCAAACTTTCAGTCAAAGTAAATGTGGCAACCAAATATTTTTGGTAATCATCATTTAGTGTCAAGTTGGTCAGGATGTGATGTAGTTTAGAGCTACTAACCCCAGTGTGACATTTGAAGGCTGTGGAAGCAGGCCCAGCAAGAAACACAACTTTTGACAATTTGCTCCAGCAGAAATTTTGCCTGTTTTCATCTGCCTTGATGTTATCGTGGCTAGTACAGCCTTTTCCAGTATGCATAATCCAGATGGGTACTTGTTTTCGTCACCCACAGCCGAAAACCGGATGCCGACAGCTGTTATATGTCCGAAATGAATGAAAATGCAGTGTCAACAAACACAAGCAGCCAGCAGCAGAGGCCATTTTATTTTTGTGACTCAACCAGCTGGAGCGGTGCCAGCCAATCAGGGAGCAGCATTTCGACCAATCAGAGAGCAGCAGAAAGTAAACAAAAAGGAGGGAGATCCAAATCTCTGGGTCAGTCCACATTTGGGCACTGTCCTCTTCATTTCAGCCTTCCCTTTCAGAAATAAAATTTCAGGTTCACCTTTCAGGCTTCCCTTTCAGAACTTAGAGAATTTTCAGATTTTATTCGACTGTACACTGTACAGGCCATTTAGTTTCAGACTTTGAAATTTTTAGGAATTCAATTTCAGACTTTGAATTTTTCTAGCTTTTCAATTTCCGCCTGTTAGCGATACAGGCCATTTTCAGGACTTAGAAATTTTAGATTTCATCTCACCTGTACCCGATACAGGCATTTGATTTCAGACTTTGAATTTTTCTAGGCCTTTGATTTCAGACTTTGAAATTTTTAGGAATTCAATTTCAGACTTTGAATTTTTCTAGCTTTTCAATTTCCGCCTGTGAGCGGTACAGGTCATTTTCAGGACTTAGAAATTTTAGATTTCATCTCACCTGTACTCGGTACAGGCACTTGATTTCAGACTTTGAATTTTTCTAGGCCTTTGATTTCAGACTTCAAATTTTTTAGATTTCGATTTCAGACTTTGACTTTATCCAGATTTCGATTTCAGACTTTGAAATTTTTCAGGTTTCGATTTCAGGACTTAGAAATTTTAGATTTCATCTCGCCTGTACCCGATACAGGCGCTTGACTTCCGACTTTGAATTATTTTAGGAATTCAATTTCAGACTTTGAAATTTTTCAGATTTCGATTTCAGAACTTAGAAATTTTCCAATTTCATTTTCGGTCTTCGATACCGAGATTGAAATTTTTGAATTTCATTTCCCTTTCAGACTTTGAATTTTTAGGAATTCAATTTCAGACTTCAACTTTTCAGGGTTTGGTTTCAGACTTTGAACTTTTCCGATTTCAATTTCAGATTTTGAATTTTAGGAATTCAATTTCAGAATTTAACTTTGCAGATATTAGATTTTTCATTGGATTTTAGAATTCAAGTTTCAGGTTTTTACTTCTAGGAATTGGATTCACGGGATACAATTTCAGGTTCAAGCCTTATCGTTTCAGTGCGAAAGAAGATTATCGAGACGACACAGTGATACGTGAAGACTTTGAATTTCAATTGGTAAGAATGATTGCCATGAGATGTACGATTTCTGAATATTAAATTTTTTAACTGTTTATTCGTGTTTGTATTTCTTGTCGACGTCCTGTGGGTTGTAGCCTTGACTGGAAGTGAAGTGTTTGCCTGTGGGCACCACTTGGCACTCTGCATTATTCCTAGAGTTAAGACTGGCATAGACCCCCCCAGGGCGTTACAATGTCTTTTGATTCTTTTTGCTTTCTTTTTTCCAGAAAGACACAACAACAAAACACAATGTCATGAGCTCCGAAACTTTCTACAGTATTAAAAATGACATCAAAGGTTAGATTCTCCTCACAGTCTTTCAGCTAAAAGCAGGTGTGCTACTAGTTAAAGCTCCTTCTTCAAAAGCCTTTTGAGTTAGATTTATCAAGACTATTAGTGAAGTCGCTGAAGGGGGGCCTACTTTTTCATCTTGGCCTGGGCCTACTGCAGGCTCTGCACGGCCCTGACCCTTATTGCATAGGGCCTTCATAAACAATGGGAAATTCAAATCATGGCCAACCAACCAAACAAGCAAGTAATGAGATGAATTTAGGTATTTTCAAGATATTATTTGACATTTGAAAAGATGACAATTTTGGCTAATCAGTTTTATGAGATGAGCAGGTAACAAAATTCTGTCTGACGAAATAAACAACAGGCATTGTGAAGGAAGATGAAAATGATCTATTGGTTTCTGGGTTTTCTGTTGTAATGAGCAAAAAGGAAATTGTAGGCCATCCTTAACAAGCTTCATTAGTGAATACCCATTTTGTAGCAGCCAATTAAGAATTGTTAACTTGGTTGCCATTAGTAGCGACTCATAAATCCTAATTAAGGAATTTCTGTTTACTACAGCACTTTGAAAAGGTTGTTAGTCAGGGTATTTATAACAACATTTTTGCAATTCATGCCTACATTTAGCACAGTAACTACAGTTGTATCAATTGAATCTGTGAACAATTTTCTCTCTACCTACTCGAGTGAAACATTAATCTGATTCAGTAGTAAATAAATTTGTGTTTATGAATGGACTGAAAGCTGTTTTCAAAGTTTCTGTTGTTTTTGACAGTGTTTCATTGTTTTGTTGGTACTTGATTTTGATATGATACTCAGCCTCTGCATGTTATTTGTATGTACCATCAATCTTAAGTAATAACACTATTTTGGCTCATTTTACTACCCAATTTGAAGTCAAAATAATTACCATTAAAATAACGATGACCCGCTGCATGCTGAAGCAGATCAGGATTGGGTGTACAGTATTTTAGATAAAGAGCATTGGTCTGGAAACCTATGGCAAAAAAATCCAGAAGTCAACTTCAACGCAATCTCCTGTAATGGCAATGCGAAAACATTTTGTGATTGACTTTATTGATGTTTGTTAGTCCGAAATTGTCTTATGAGTTGAGAGTAGTCTACCAGAAGAAATTGTATACATATGCTTTTGTTAACTGCAAAGGCAAATGCTGCAAAAAATCAGATTTCTTGACACAGCTTTTAAATGCTCAGATGAGATTGACATGAATAATATAGGATAAGTAATGACATTACTTGAATGTCAATGACCGAAGTTACGCCAAATGTGAACTTAACGTAAACACTCTTGATGAATGTCAAACACCTGCCGGTCTGTCAAACACCTGGATGTCTGTAAGTAGTATTTTTTGTCTTACTTCCTGTCAGTTCAATTAGTATCCAAGAGCTTATGTGACAGAAAAATCTGCCAGGGTATAAGTTTATATTACCCAATCAGAAACGAGGCAAAGGGCGAAGTCATGAAGCAAGGAAATCATGACCAGAGATGAAAAGCAATGGTATAACTTTTGTATTTATAATCAATTAATGATATTTTCTGGTCTACAATGTGTTATGGCATAAACAGTCACCTTCTCTTCCTTTTGAAAAATGAGGGTCATCAGGTTGTTCATAAATCTATAATGTCAAAGCAGTGGTGTAGCTACAGTTTTTCTCTCATGCTAATGATCATGAATTTCCCTAAAAAGCAATTCCCAAACCGGAGTGCATGCAACACAGGTTTTTCAAATTTTGACAAACTTCACTGAAGTCTCGAATAAAACATACAAAACGCTGACACCCTTTGAACAGGTCAGTCTGCTTGTAGTTTCTTCCAAAATTTTACTGACACCTTCCCTACCGTTTGCTTAGTGTCAGCCAAAATATTAGTTAAGGCCTTTAAAGATCAGTCATGCAGTGTGTTGATAGCTTAGTCATGCGGACGAAGCATGCAAATGTTGACTGGTGAAAAAGAGTTTTCATTTCCCTTCCGTTATCTTTTGAAAGACTTTCCTATTTTCTCTTTTGCTTCCCTTTTTTCCATTATTTTCCCCCTTTCCCAATTTTTGACTGTATCACCCCATCTTCCCCAATTAGGATGTTGTCTAAGGCACAACTTGCACCGCCTACCCCACCCCTCCTTTAGCTACACCACTACATCATTGTGTATTTTTTATGCCAGTCAACCTGATGACAGTTTCGTCTTCACTATCAGAAGACTTCCTTAAAAATGTCTCTTAGCTGATCAAGGGGGTCTTTTTTTTATATTTTGATCTTCGTTACTACACATATACTTTTACATCAAATTAATCATAAGTCAGTCCCTAAATTACCAAATAAATATTCTTTTTGTTTGGCTGTTGGACTGTGACTGTAATCGGCAGCAATAACAGAGACTTCCTTGGTATAAGTCTGAAAAAAGAATGGCTGCAAACCTGGGTAGCGATAAATTACACAGTGAAACCTACAATTGCCTGGGACTGATCTATTGCTTCCAAACTCTGGGAAAACCTATGGGATAACATGTTATTGCATTAGGGCTGCCTGTAGTGTGTCACAACAGATTGAAAGAACGATTGCATGGGACAGTGATGTATCTGCACAATCTCAACCAATTCACCATAAGCCATTTGCAGTGTATGCTTCAGTTACATTTTTGAGGTGATTCTTCCATTTATCCGATTTCCTTCAAACTACTAGACTACTTTTAACATTTGGAAGCATATGCAATTCAATCCAAGATCAACAGATGAGATATCTCAAGAATCGATCCTATAGGACTCCATTGAACATTTCAATGGAGGCCATTGACATTTTCAAATAAACCACACTCAGAGAACCCAAGTTTTGTGATACTTTTTTAGTCTTTTTTTTTCAGAAAGAGCCAACAATGAAACACCTGGGCTTGAAAAGGCTTTGTAGTCCTGGAAATGACATCAATGATGATTCACTGGAGGGTCTTTCATGACCGGTAAAAGTCTTTGTGATTCTATGTGAAGCTCTGTTTTGAGTCTTTACCTATTCGAACTATTCAGAATGCCGCTGTAATGCTATAAGCTGACAATAAGTTGTTTGAATGGTAATTGCTTTAAAATAGATTTAACAGATATTTTTCCAAATGAGATGTCGCTAGTGTTACATATCTAGGTCGCTGTTACATTGAAGATAAGCAGTATCTATTTTGTCAAAATGTTGTTGATATAAAATATTTATTAACAAGTACAAATGACATAATTGATCAGATTTTTTAAAACATTTTTCTCATTATATTTTTTCTTGAGCATGAATGCAATAATGACAGTATAAAAGGAGTCAAACTTTGTTAATGTTTGAAGGAAGAGAATGATATCCTCTGCTGCACTCCATTTCAAGTTGAATATATAACATCTCATAATTCATCCATTTGTCCGACTAACAGCATTCGCATCTGTCTCCGGGTAACTCAATCATAGCCGTTTAGACAGTGCGCTTTTTGGTGTCACAACATAATTGCACAAACTTTCCTTGGCAGCAAGAAAGCTTGAAAATGAAAAGTGCACTTTTTAGACTAATTTTACAGCGAACAATTAATCAGTCCCATAAAGGGTAACTATATATCAAGGGAATGATATTTTCGTTAATAAATTATCTTTAATGATGCTTAGATTTGGCATTAACTTTTTTTTCTACATAATATGGATAGGCTGACAGTCTCAGAATCTTGAGGTCTTTTTGTTGGATATGATGGGCTGATGTGACACATGCAAAGATGAGATTTATTTGAATACATTCCAGTCATTGATTATTCTTTCCTTTGTCTTTTATCAACAGGACTGCATAATCACAAGACATCCCAGAGAGGACAAAATGTTCTGAAGAAATCCTTCAAGGAGCATTTGTAAGAAAAGACCATGTGTGTCTAAGTTCACTCATTCAGGCACATAGATCATTTGCAAATCACAATATGTGCAGTTGATAAAAAATTTAGAATATCTCCACTGTCCAAAGAGATTGACATACTTCTCCATTGTAATTAAAGATTTTACAATCTTCAAATTAATCATAAACGAGTCTCTAAATTACCATTACAGCTTGATTATGACTGTAATCTTCAGCAATGCCAGAGACTTCAGTAGCATCGCTTTGCAAAAAGAATGCCTGCAAACCTGGGTAGTGAAGAATAATGTAGTGAAATCTACAATTGCATGATCTATTGCACATGAAATCTGGTAATTTTGTGGGATAACATGTTATTGCATTATGGCTGTCTGCAGTACGTCACAGTAGATTTGAAGCACAATTGTATTGGACAGTGATACTCATGCACAACCTTAACAAATTTATCCAAAAGCCATTAACAGTGTACGCTTCAGCTACATTTTTAAGGTGATCTTTCTCTTAAATCAAATTTTCGTCAAAACACTGGACTGCTTTTAATATTTGGAAGCCTACACGATAATTGTGACCTGCTCCACCAAAATGGGTTCAAAGTCGGCCTCCTATCATATTTAGTTATGAAAATGACTTTATTGTACTGTAATTGAGCTTTAAAATGATGTTTAGTATGTTTTGATATCTCAATCCAATCCAAAGATATGGCACCTCAAACATCGGTGATACGAAACATCAAACTTTGAGAAAATGGCACTTGAAATTCCCGCCTTTGCAATTAAAGAACTAAGAAAATCGAGAGGGACATTCAATTTAGATAATTCAAAATCAATTTTTGGTAAAATGGTCTTAAATATTTAAAGAAAATTACTTTTGCTAAAACATGGTACCAACAGCTAAAAAACATCAAAATGTGACCTTTTAATACATTTTGCTCATTTCTGAGAAATATATAATGCCTACTTTGAACTCATTTTGGTGGAGCAGGTCACAATTATGATCCATGTTCAGCAGAAAAAATATGTCTAGAATCGATCCTTGAACTATTTGAACATGTTGCAGAGGCCATTGACATTTTCAAACAAACTGCACTTTTTTGGATAGACAATCATCAGCAAAATTCTCTAAATTAACAAAGAAATTAATTTCCTTTGGTTGCAGGGTTATCCAATATGCAGGAATGCCAGAACTGTCAATGCTGTGGGTGTGTGAAAAGAATGCCAGCAACCTGTGCAAAGATAAATTACACAGTGACACCTACAATCGCCTGAGACTGATATATTGCTTCGGAAATCTAGCAGAACCTAAGGGACACAATGTTATTGCATTAGAGCTGCCTGTAGTATGTCACAAAAGATTGGAGGCACAATTGTATTGGACTGTGATACATCCGTAGAACCTCATATAATTTACCCATTAGCCATTTTTCATATGTGCTTTAGCCATATTTTTGAGATTATGATACTTTATGTTATCCGATTATCCAGTAGCGGATCCAGCGGGGTTTAGGGGGTTCAAATACCCCCCCCCCTTGGCTTGTGAATTTTAATGTAAAAAACAAAAAATCCGATATTTTTAGTACATTTTCATTCGTAAACCCCCCCCCCCCACTACATTATCTGGATCCGCCCCTGTTATCTTCAATACTTTTGATACTTGAGAGTCTAGGTTTAGATCTACTTCATTAACCTTTTCAGACAAATCACACTTTAGACACCCAAGGTTTTTGTTCCCATTTTGGTCTTTTTCAAAGAAGAGCCAACAGTGAAACACCTGAGCTTGCAGGGCTTTGTAGTCCTGGAAATGGCATTGATGGGGTTCACTAGGTGGCCTTTATGTCCGATAAAAGTGGGCGTTTTTCTCTTTAAAGCTCTATTTTGAGCTTTTACCTATTCAGACTTAATTCCAAATGCCGTTGTATTGCAATGATGTGACTAAAGTCAGCCATCTGTATTTTACCGGGGTGGCCATTACCATAGTAACAAAATTAGAAGTTCTTCTGCGGATGATGCTTTTGTTTTAACGGTAATTTCTATCATGATTTTGGAAGACATTTCCAGACATTTCCAGAAATGAATTGTTGCTAGTTTAATGTGTTAATATAAGATACATTGAAATTACGGAGAAGTTATTTTATCCAAATGTCGTTGATTAATAATAGGCTATTCATCATAAAATAATACAAATGGCAATCGATTGGGTTTTTGGTCCTAATTAAATTACGTTTTTGAATAGAAAAATTAATTTCTCTTCTATTTTCCTTCTCATGCTGAATGTACGTCGTAAGTCATCCACATGTCAGGCTCAGTCCAAAACAGGGAGTTGCAACGTTTTCTCTATGGTAATAAATGAATAGCTGGTCAAATGTACATGCTATTTGGTGTCACATTATAATTCGTCCTTCAAGGTGGCATTGTAAGCCCAAAGCTATTCAATCTGTACCTCTCAGACATGTGTGATTATCTAGACCAAACATGTGGTATCACAGTGGATGGTACCACCTATACACATCTACCTTATGCTGATGACCTCGAATTGATGTCTGAAACTGAAAATGGCATGCAAACCTTGCTGCAAAATGTAGAGTCTTACTGCAAGAAATGGCACCTGATAATTAACTCACAGAAAAGTAAAACTATGATATTCCACAAAACAGCAAACAAAATTGTTATGATTATAATTAAATCAGACAACGTCATGTTATGTAGACATCTTGTATTTAACTGTTTTGGTCACGTGTCGTTACCAACGGTAACGTATGACGTTGCTGCCCTCTACTGTACATTAATATCAACACATCTTTCCTTTTCCGAATACAATGAAATTCCAAATATTGTAATACAAAATTATACAAATGAAGTTCTGGTTTTTTTGTTCATCTTTTTTCTTCATCTTTGCTGTTAATCTCTTCCTTTCCAATTCAACAAACAATCCAACATCTCATCTTCCCCTCCAACAATTAACACAATCTCCCTGATCCGCCGTTTCATGTCAAGATCTCTTTCAAAATTTGTTGCATTCCCAGCAACACTGTCTTCTTCTGTTGAAGGCCTCCACGTTCTCCCTTAACATTACTGCAACACTACATAAATTCTCATCCATCAGAGGCACCGATTGCAGACTTAGTTAACGCCAAGAACTCTCATGTTACAATTGAAGTTGAATATCCAGACGGTTTTAATGTCTTATATGCGTCCCACTGACATCAGAAACAGCAGATGAGCACTCCTGACACCATGTTATGATTATAATTAAATCAGACAACGTCATGTTATGTAGACATCTTGTATTTAACTGTTTTGGTCACGTGTCGTTACCATCGGTAACATATGACGTTGCTGCCCTCTACTGTACATTAATATCAACCGATCTCAGACAAAATGGTGAAGTTCAGACTCATGTGTGGCATTCATAGTGAGTCGCTCAGGGAACGGCTCTTTCGTGAAAAGAACGACGTGACCCTCGATAAGATTATACAGATATGTCGAGTAGCCGAGGCTGCTTCCAAGCAAGCAAGAGAGCTAAAGGAATCTGATCCTCTCAATGTCCACAGTCTGCGCCTGGGAAACAACTCTCCAAAACGACGTGACAATGCAGCCACTCCTAAGTCCACTAATGGTCAAGACAGACGCAACTGTTCGTATTGTGGATATCAGCACAACCCCGGTAGATGCCCTGCTTTTGGCAAAACATGTCATCGATGCAATGGTGCAAATCATTTTTCTAGGATGTGCCCGAGGCGATCCCGTACAGTCCGCCTTGTTAACTGTGATGAATCTCAGGATGTGGATGATCCTGATCCTGCTACCTTCTTTGTGGCTGCTGTTTCAACCGACAATGCCTGTACTATGGACACATGGAAGGTTACCTTGTATTTCAAAGACACACCTTTAACAGTGAAACTGGACACTGCTGCCGACGTCAATGTAATGAGCGAACATGACTATAAAATGGTTGCCAAGTCACCTCTTCAGGAACACTCCAAAGTCCGATTAACAGCGTATGGTGGAAGTCATATTCCCCTTCTTGGTCAATCTTCGCTTGATGTCACCGTTTCAGGGAGGACTTATTCTACACTGTGGTATGTCACAACTGCTAAAGTCCTGCCCTTGCTTGGTGGAGTTGACTGTGCCAGACTTGGCCTTGTGACACGAGCTTTCGCTATGGAATCTACAGCGCCAAGTGAACCTCATGGCTTGCGGCAACGTCTTCTGACTGAATTCAACGAGGTTTTTGAAGGTCTTGGGTGTCTTCCTGGCGCTTATAGAGTAAGACTTGACCCTACTGTTGACTCAGTTATTGAGCCCTGCAGACGTATACCTTTTGCTTTACACAATCGTGTGAAAGCTGAGCTGGACCGCATGGAGCAACTTGAAGTTATTGCTAAAGTGACTGAGCCCACTGATTGGGTTAGTGGTATGGTAGTTGCAACGAAGAAAAATGGTGAACTCCGGCTGTGCATCGATCCAAGAAATTTGAACAAAGCTGTCAAAAGAGAACATTTTCCCCAAATTACTCGCGAGGAGTTAATGGCCAAATTTGCTGGAAAGAGAATATTCAGTAAATTGGATGCTCGACATGGTTTTTGGCAGGTTAAACTTGACTACTCCTCGTCATTGCTATGCACTATTGCGACTCCCTTCGGTCGATATCGCTTCAAGCGTTTGCCTTTTGGTATCAAGTCAGCTCCAGAAGTTTTTGACAGAATAGTGAAATCTATCTTTGAGAATATGCCCGATGTTCACACTACCATGGACGATATTGTTGTTGCTAGTGCTGACTTAGTGAGTCATGAGAAGACACTCCGAGAGGTGTTACAAAGATGCAAAGACACAGGTCTAACTCTTGGCCTCAACAAATGTCAGTTTGGGGTTGAGAAACTTGTGTTTATTGGCGAGTTAATAACAAGTTCAGGAGTGAAACCGGACCCTGAAAAGGTCAAGGCCATTCAGGCCATGGAGCGGCCAAAAGATGTGAAAGCAGTTGAGAGATTCCTTGGAATGGTCAATTATTTGGCACGTTTTATCCCTGACATGTCCACTAAGGCATCCCCTTTGAATCAGTTGCGTGACAAAAGAATCGAATGGATGTGGTCCCCTGCCCAGGAACAAGCTTGGCAGGAATTAAAGAAGATAATTGTCTCAGCACCTGTTCTGCAGTTCTTCGATCCAAAACGACCTGTCAAGATATCAAGTGATGCTTCGCGATCAGGCCTCGGAGCAGTGTTGATGCAGTTGCATGGTGATACCTGGAGAGTAGTGGCATATGCTTCCCGGTCAATGACAGATGCTGAAACCCGTTATGCACAAATTGAGAAAGAAGCGTTGGCCATGACATATGCGTGTGAAAGGTTTGATCAGTATGTTTATGGAAGCAAATTCCAGGTCGAAACTGATCATAAGCCTTTAGTGACAATTTTCCAAAAAGCTCTCAATGATTGTCCAGCAAGGCTTCAGAGATTCCGCCTACGTCTTCAGAAATACGACTTTGTGCTGACATTTACACCTGGTAACAAAATGTATGTTGCTGATACACTGTCCAGATGTATTCCAAACGGTGGTGAGTGTCCTGTCAGCGAAACAGAGGAGGAAATGGAAGCCGTCGTAGCAAGTGTTATTGCTTCACTCCAGGTGGAAAAAGGTCGTCTTGTCGAGATACAGAAGGCAACTGAGCTGGATAGCGATCTCCAACAGCTTAGTGAAACCATCTTGAAAGGTTGGC
The DNA here is from genome assembly GCA_026936325.1 of Platynereis dumerilii. NCBI lineage: Eukaryota > Metazoa > Annelida > Polychaeta > Phyllodocida > Nereididae > Platynereis > Platynereis dumerilii. Next base: position 16,728,168 of record JAPTHN010000008.1, on the reverse strand, counting down.
CGGCTGTCAGAGGCCATTGTCCATCAGTTGTCCGACCATATTGGAATCACCGTGATGCGCTCGTGATACAAGAAGGTGTGATTTTCAAGGGCAACCGCATTGTTATTCCACGACAACTGCGTTCTTCCATGCTGAAAAAGATTCATGTTGGACATCTTGGAAGAGAGAAATGCAAACGTAGAGCACGGCAAGTATTATTCTGGCCCAACATGAACCAGGATATCGAGAACATGGTTGATACATGTGATGTTTGCCTGACTCATCGTCCAATGCAACCTTCTGAACCATTGTTGTCCCATCCTGTTGAAGATTGTAAAGCTCCATGGGACAAAGTAGCAACAGATTTAATGCAATTAGGTCAACGATTATTTCTTATTGCTGTGGACTACTACTCAAACTATCCAGAAGTAGCTGAGATTTCTGCAGCTTCCAGCAAACGTGTTGTACAAGCATTAAAAGGTATTTTTGCTAGGCATGGCATTCCTAACATTTTGATGAGTGACAACGGCTCGTGCTTTGTCAGCCAGGAATTCTCTGCCTTCACCAAATCTTGGGATTTCAAGCACATCACTTCGAGTCCACGATTTCCGAAGTCTAATGGTATGGCCGAATCTGGTGTGAAGGTGGTTAAGACCTTGCTCAAGAAGGCCTGGGATAGTCGGGAAGATCCTTTCATGGCTCTAATGATTTTCCGCAGCTCTCCGCTGGAATGTGGTAAATCGCCTAGTGAGTTACTCATGGGTCGTTTAATCCGGACCAATTTGCCCTTCATTGCAGTGGAATCTGCAGATTCCTCAATAGAATGGAAAATAAAGTCACAAAGACAACAAGCCAGATATCATAATGCTAACGCAAGACCGCTGCCCGAGCTCCGCCCAGGAGATGTTGTCCGTATCCGGACCCCGGACCAGAAAAATTGGGCTGAAAAAGGAAGAGTACTTCAGTTGGTAGCTCCCAGATCGTATCGTGTTCAATCTGAGGATGGCTGTATATTAGGGATACAACTTTTCAATTTTTTTCCTCAAAATCAATTTCCTGTGTCATAGCCGGATGAGCTTTTGTATAAAAACCACTGTAGTTAAGTCATTTTTTTAATATCTCTAAAAAAGTTCACCCATGAACTCATGTTTGTGTTGGCCATCTGTTACAGTCAGAAAATGGCAATTTTCCGCCGGTGGAGTACTTTATTTCATCTTATAGCTTTTTGTCTATTGAAGATACAGCAACCAAAGTAATACCAAATTAAAGCATTTGAAATTAGCTTTTCAGTGGGACCATATAAGGCACTTCACATATGGCATGATACCTTGTATGAGCTAATATTATGCATTTTTCTTCCAATTTTATCATTTTTCTGTTGAAAATTTAGTGGATTTGTCAACTCTTTTGCAAATAATTGTGCTATAGCATTATTAGAGGTTCCTGATGAAAAACACAATGCTATATTATTATTTCATGCCACCACATATCAACAAAATTAAATTGGAGTGAGGATGAAACTCACTGATAGCACAGATGCGCAGGCTGCGGAAGGATTTGCAAGTGTCAAGAGCGACCTCACCAACCTTTCTTATTAAACTTACACATTTGTCAAGTTTGAGGCACTGTCCGGACTTTTCTGGTATTCACATGCATGTCTTTTAGTCCTTTACACAATATATGAGTATTAAAACTATCTCTGCAGCATTGTAAATTGTCAAATTCCAGGAATTTTGCTTCTTTGGCCATGTAAACAATATTCACTCGTGAAATGTGTTCTCAGATGTTGTCGGCCACTGCTCATGATGGGTTTATCCATCAAAAAAGTTTTGTTTGAAGTTGTTCAGAAGAACAAAGAGAAATGGAAGAGAAATAGGTCCATTCCCATTAATCTGGAAGTCATGTGCCAGTTGTGCCTGTAGAAAAGAAGTCTGACTGGCCAGCAGAAGCGAAATTGCTCTCAAGAAGCAGGTTGTTGGTGGTACCTGTTTCTTGGGTAGTCAGTTGAAGGCAGAAAAGACAGATTGGCACAATTATCAACTGAGTTTATACAGCTGGGGACAATAAAAATTAACTTTCCAATGATTTTTGAGCAAGTGAATTGATCCAAGCTCGAAAATGTGCTACATTGACTTATTAGCGCAAAAAACAAAAAATATGAGCCTGTAGCACAATTATTGAATGGCTCATGCAGATGACAGATTTAAGCTGTATTCTATCAAAGTTCAAAGTGGGCTATTTGGCAGGCAAAGCTGCAAGTAAGTACCTGGATTACAGAAATAGTGTGTGAGCCAAAGCCGTGATGCAGCTGTATGTCACAATTTGTGAATTGTCAGCACCATTTTTTAGAGTGAAATCCATGCATTTTCATGGATCAGGAGCCGGTGGACCGAATGAAGTCACCAAATGTATAACATATTTGTCAAAGATTTATGATAAAACATTATGAACTCCAAGGGTCCTTCCAGAATGGAACTCATGTCATTGATGATCAAACTGGTGGGAGAAATTATTATTAAGAAGTTTCTGTTCTTTGACGAAAACAAATCTTTCCCTTTCAGGTTTCAGAAGTTCCAAGTATCAGTTAAATTAATGCCAAATGGAATTCCTGAGACATCCTAGCTCTAATGGCCTTTTATCTGAGGTCATATTTGAGGGAAAGACTGCTTGCAGTCTGTCAGTTTATCTCTAATAACTGGACAGACCACTGGATCAATGATCAAATGTATCAAGCTGGAGAGAATGTGAAGCTTTCACAAGCCTTGTATAGTAAACCTTCTAGCAAGACACTTTGAAGTGCTTGAAAATCACTGAAAGCAAGAGCCATCAACACTAAACATCAGCAGGAATAAAATCAATGTAGTGAACAAACAATTAAGGTCATGAAAGAACTGCACACCAAACGCAAAAACTAAGGAAACTTGCAATTGCACTTCACTCATACTTATGACTTGTTGTTGCTTAAAAAATTCATATTCTGCAACCTTACTCTGTATGAATTGCTTTATAATTGCATTGAAATATAAAGTGTAGCTCTTCTAGTTACTAAAAGTTATGTGGTTCCAAAATATAAGCCATTTCATCAATGATCCAACTACATTTACATTTCTCGGAAAATGCGCCAAATTGACACAAAATGCAAATATTTCAATGAGAGTCATGGGTGAACTTTTTTGATCAAATACCAAAAAGACATTGATTTTCAGTGTTTTCTAGCAAAAGCTCATCACAATATGATACAGGGTTGTGACGTTGCAAAAAAGTTGTACCCCTACTGTACATACCGCAGGAACCGCAAACATATTGCTCGATAAATCTACTACACCTCCGTTGAAAGAGAAAGAAATGGATGATATTGAAGACTCAGATGAAGATGAAGATAATGAGGAAATTGTGCAGGTCAATGACGGTGATGCTGAACAAAGCGAACCGCTGCGACGTTCTGCCAGAATAACAAGAAGACCTGTCAGATTAATTGAAACTATGTAACTCAGATTAATTGAAATGTAACATCATGTATAGCCATACTGTTCAATACTTCAAATACCTAATATTTATTTTGAATGATGATTGTCATATTTGTATCATAATTTTATTGAATAAGTTTTTGAATTTCATTGTATTTCTGGAAGAGGGAAGATGTTGTGATAATGGTTTTGTTCAATAGAGGGCAGCAATGTCAGAGGTTGCCCATAGCAACCAGACATGACGTCACCTGGTTACCACAAGACAGTTAAAATATAAATAGCTAAATGGCAGCATCTTGTTTGTTCTACTTATAATCATAACAGTAACATAAAGTTTTTGATTGTTAACAAAGAACTTGAAATTGTAAACTTGTACAAATACCTAGGACATGTGCTTTGTAATTCCAAAAACATACATAAAGAGATGTATGCACATTTGATAACACAAGCTCAAAAGGCAATTTATGCACTAAAAGAAACTACAAGGTCCACTGTTGGACATCTTTCTCCAAAGTTACATTTGAAAATGTTTGATACACATATATTACCAATATTGGAGTACAATAGTGAGGTGTCGTTCCCAGAAAAAGAAAATAATGATCTAGAAAAGGTGCAATTGAACTTCCTCAAAAATATGCTTGGTGTCCGATGTCAGACACCAACGACTGCTATCTTAGCAGATACTGGTAGATTTCCATTACTTCTCAGGCAACAATCCTCCGCAATAAAATATCTTAGATTGAAAAATGGTGACTGCCCTTTATTCTTGCACAACTGTTTAGCCATTTAAATGCAATTGAAAGATAAAGGTGCACCTTGTTGGCTCACAAGACTCAGCAAAATAGCTGCACATGTTTGTATTGACTTGTTAAATTTTAACTTAAATAAATCAATTGCCCTAGTGTTTGATCAATCAAAAGGCTCTATGATGACTAAGATGAATGATAATCTAGAATATCCAAAACTTAGAACCTATAAAACCTTTAAACTGGATATGCGAATCGAACCGTATCTCAACCATAATCTTCCTAGAGCTATTTACACTAATATAGCCCGCTTTAGACTAAGCTCTCATAACCTAAACATTGAACTAGGTAGGCACAAACGCCCTTATGTCCCAGCAGAAAATCGAATTTGTGAGAAATGCAATTTAAACCTTGTGGAGGATGAATTCCATCGCTTAATGACATGTCCAAAATGGCTGGATTCTAGAGATAGTTTATTCAATGTAGCATCTAAGTCGATCAATGTTTTTTTTAGTACTCTCTCAATCTGAACAATTTCATTGATTAATGGTGTCGAAAGATCTCAATGTAATTTTCGCGCTTGGTAAATTTTTGTACATTGCATTAAAAATCGATAACCAATCATAGCACTTGACATTAGACAACTGTTATTTGCTCCTGGAATCTGAGTGGTTAGTGGCAAAAAAAAGAACAATATGTTCTACATTAGAGGGAGTTTCAAAGGAGTGCTAGTTATACAAAAGACATGCAAGTGCAGTACAAACCACAATAGGCACACTATTTAAAAAAAAAACAAAAAAACAAGAATGCATTTGCACCCTCCAGAGAAATCTAGTTTGAACACTTCCTCTGGAATAGGCTAACTGTGATTCAAGATACTAGTAATTGACCCAATTAAAACAATAGCCCGAGACACATCAAAAATAGCATGAAATGATATGGAGGCTTGCGGGTATTGCATTACAGGAGTGGGTCAGCCTTTAACTGAAAAAGCCTCTGTGGCTCCTTGTATCGGCCTGAGCGTAGTGTTGCTGCAAGTAACATTAGCAACATAAAACGTTTTGATCCACTTGGCTCTTTATAATACGCGTCTTCTGCCACAACAACCATCTTCCTATTTGCTCCTGTAGCAGAACAGTGAATTTTTTTAATTGATCTGAGAACATATTTTCACATTTGTTATTGTTCTTAAGGAGCCGACACTTTCGACTAAATGTGGTAAATAACATTTTTTTAAAACATGGTGTCATTTACAAGTTCATATGGCCAATATTAAGAGCTGCGACATGTTTCTCGAAAAACGCAGGTGGCATCCTCACTGTACAACACCGCATATTCCTTGTATCACACGGTAAAGTGCTTTATCACACGGGGCAGATATATGTATCCTATATGGACTTTATCAGCCCTATGATGGTATAAAATGTGATATCATTTATAACAAGTCAATGTCAGTGTATCTTGACTTTTCATCTTGACACTTTTGTCACCTTAACTCCGTTTTTCCTTTATATGCCTTTACGAGGGCTGACGGCTTGCATGATATCATAAAACTCGTAATTTTAACAACAGTCCCGCACTGATACATTTGTGCCTCATTGCATTCATGTGCCAGACACACCGTTCTCTCTTTCAGCTTGTCAAAAATTCAGGATATCCAGGCATTCTATTGATCTTGTGAGCTGACGAGGGTTTCACATGATAGCTTCTTACAAACTTCTATTCAGACTATTGTATTCTTTATTCCAAAGTCAAGACATGCTTGACTCCCTAAAATACTCACGTATTCATTGAATTTGAGGAATAGAAGTTTTGGTAAACACATGCATAATTATTTCGATGTCTGTTTTGTTTGATATTTAGTGTGGTGAAGTTAAATGCAGTTTATGATAAATGTGTTCGTCGAAAATTATTGTTGCAAAGTTACGTTTGAATTATTTTAAAAAAAATTCAAATCTACTCGTACATAAATTTATGCTGTAAGATTATGGTTAAACATATAATATGTGTGGTTAGATACCTAATTATGTTGAATAAAGAGCACTTACAGTAATAAATGGTTTTCTGACAAGTGAAGTGTCAGAACTTTTCAACCTTTCAAGTAAATTACCTATTGAGTCTAAAATTGACCAACGCTCTTTCCTTATTGTTCCAATGTTCCATATATCATTATAGGACTGCTTCACTGACAATTTGCAGCACTTTTTCCTGAACCTTTTCTTGGTATTGCACATGATCCTTACCACAAAGGACTTCACAAATTCACTTACATGACGCAAACATAGAATCTCGTAAAGATGATACCATTTTCCACTGAACGAAACTTGATCAGTTATCTGCTGTATTTTGCAGTTCAAAAGTGTGACAACACTGTACTTTGTTTTCATAGAATTTCTGTTTGGTGTGTCGTTGGATCAAATCTCTTGATCACAAAAAAGTATATTACAATAAGAAGAGCTTGGTACCAAAACAAGTCAATTTCGTATATTGTGCTAAAAAAGACAGATGGTAAAAGCAAGTGAATGCCTGTCTCATTCGAACACACATTTTTATTGATGTATGACATTTTGTACATTGTCCTGTATTCCTTCGGATCTTTGTGTGGCAATTGAAATGTACATAAAATCAATAAATTATCTGTATCTTTATTTGTATCTGTATCTCTAATCAACGACCTCTGAAAAGAGACTTACTGCTATATTTTATATAAATCAGTTTAATGAAATGTTGATTAAAAAAGAAACTTACTTCCTACTTGAACTTGAACTTGAAGTATCCTAAACAAGTTTTATATCAAGAGAAATTATGCTTTCAGATATCTTCAGGGGGTATTCAGTGACAGAAAAAAGATGGGTTGTTCCTTTTACGGATGCTACAATTCTCAAGAGATAACATCAGGCATTTGGCTACTAATGGCTTCCAGGAAAATATTTGCTCTCTACATACTCTTGCAGTTATGGGATTAATTGGCTGTGTCTGAGAAAACCAGGCGGAAGTCCCATATAGTGTCTACGTTGCCCGACTCAGATTTTAATGATACTGGGTTTAATGACCCTTTGAATAGTTTGAAAAGTTGGGGTAAGGTTGATTTTGACCAAAAAAATTTTTTAGGGGCCAAACTGGTACTCTAAAAAATAGATGTTTTACATAGCTGAAAATCTTCGGCAAAAACTCCCATTGGATTACATGTTAAATTTTGAAACTTTGAGGCTATGGTACGCAACGAGCAGCGGCTACAAAAAAAATCTGACCATGAAATTTGGTTGTATGACTCTTTAACTTATGGAAAGTGGTGTCAGACCCGTGGGTTTTTTTGTTATGGGTTGTTTTGAGTGGCATTTCTAATATAACCATGGCGACAAAATGGAAATATATTTCTTTGACCACCAAAAAGATGAAATTGGTCTATCTCTGTCAGTAAAAATGATAGAAAAACAAGCAAAGCATGGTTTCCTGTATTTTAGAGTATGAGGAATTCATTTCTTAGGTCAATTCTATTTTTAGAACAACCCTTGGGTGCATTTTAGGCCTATAAATGCAGAAAAAGTGTGATTTTTTAAACTTTTTTCACTTTTCCCTCAGTATGATACAAATTTTGCATCCTGAACATTAGCAATTAGGAATGTCACACCACCAAAACATTTTTGTCTTTCATTTGGTGTATGCAATTTGTTAAATTTATGCATATTTATAGCCAAAAAGACCAAATTCGGTCATTTTTATGCCCAATTTGCGGCAAATTTTGAAAAAAAGCCCAGAAATTGATGAAAGTAAATGATGATAGCCTGAACTACAACAAAGAGGAACTCGTGCCTCATTTTTCCAAATGTTGTTTCAAGAAGGTACGAAAAATTAGTTTTTGACCTTCTTAACATTCAAGATGGCTGCCAGAATGGGAATTGTCAGATCCGTGGGACAAAATGGAAATCTATTTCTTTGACCACCAAAAAGATGAAATTGGTCTATATCTGTCTGTAAAAATGATAGAAAAACAAGTAAAGCATGGTTTCCTGTATTTTAGAGTATAGGGAATTCATTTCTGAGGTCAATTCTATTTTTAGAACAACCCTAGGGTGCATTTTAGGCCTACAAGTGCAGAAAAAGTGGGATTTTTTCACTTTTTTCACTTTTCCGGCAGTATGATGCAAATTTGGTGACCTGAACATTAGCAATTAGGAATGTCACACCAACCAAACATTTTTGTCTTTCATTTGGTGTATGCAATTGTTAAATTTATGCATATTTCTTGTAAAAAAAGGCCAAATTCGCCAATTTTATGCCCATTTTTGTGGCAAGTTTTGAAAAAAAGTCCAGAAGTTGATGTTGCTAAATGGATGATAATCTGAACTACAACAAAGTGAAACTCATACCATATTTTTCCAAATGTTGTTTCACGAAGGTACGAAAAATGATTTTTTGACCTATTTAACATTCAAGATGGCTGCCACAATGGGAATTGAGATAAGATCACAAATTCTGCAGTAACAAGTGAAGTGAGATTTTTTTAAACAGTATTTAACTTTTCCTGCCTTGTGATAACTGGAACTCTCATAATTGTGCAAATAACATTAAACGGAATTTTTCATCTTTTATTAGGTGTAAAAATCTGCTACATTAATGCTCATTTTCTTGCCAAAAAAGAACAAATTGGCCTGATTTTAGGCACGTTTTGCGAATTATTGAAAAATGTTGGGAGTTGATAGTGAAAGAGATGGTAACCCAAAGCATACATTCATGCCATTTTGTTCCAAATACTGTTTCTAGAAGGTATAAGCTGCCAGTCATTGGGTCCAGGGTTTGATACTTGCTTTGGCAGTGTTATCTAAACTTATATTGGACAGCAGTTTCAATTATCATTTGCCTCATTGTTGTGTCATCCTCCTCTACCAATTATCTACGAGGTGGAAAAATAAGGGACCTAAAGCGCCAATCATCCATCCATCATGAAAGTATGATAGAAAAGTTTTGACTGTCGTAAAATGCCAGACGTCTTTCTACAATTTAGATTTTGATTAGGACACAAATTATTCTCGTGGTTGTCTTAAAGTATAGAAAATGATATAGGATGTTTTGTAAAAAGGTCACATGATAACATCTTGTAAAAAGTCCCAAAATGGCAGCCAAAAAGCTTGAACATTCAATTTATTTTGTGTTATGAATCAAAAGTATCTCATTGTGAGGCAAAGGAAAAACCTTGGTCATTTTGCTCAAACCATTGCACGCTGGCAGATGGAAAAACATTAATTAAAATAATTAGGAATGCACAGGCACAGAATGGGGCCATACTTGCTATAAATTCAAGAAGACTTCTCAGAAGTTTGTAGTACCTGTTGGTTTTGCCGTAAAGATGTGTTGGCAAAATATGCATAGATTTTGGAAGCCACATTAATTTAGTAAGCCGTACCAGCATTTCATGTTTCTATTTCAATATATATGTGCATGTTAGTTTACTTGCATAGAGTTCTGTTATTTATTGAACAATAAACCTTTCCAGGCAAAACAATTCACTATTTTAAATGTCATAACTCATAAGAGATTGACTAGATTGAAAAGTCTGACAATCAGAAGGCCATCAGCAGAGCAAATTTCTGTAGGTGATTTCCCTTAGGCCTGCATTCTTTCTTAATCGTTCGATAAAGCTGGTTTTCGGAAGATATGTGCATCAAAAACTTTGTTTTCTTTGCACTGTGCAAAAAATTGCAAGAAATTGTCATTTTATTAGCCTCGAACTGTCTGAGAAATAGAATTGTTTGGTCATAGACTATAGGCCTACAGATGGTAGATTTGACATTATATGAAAAAAAAAACCTTTTTGAATAAGACAGAGTGAGTTCAGCAGAAATTGTCTTGCAAGGAATACATCTGGAACGATCCCAGCTGACAACAAGAATCCGAGGATTCAAATCCTGGGTTCTGTTGGGAATTCAAATGGCAATTAAGCATAACATCCATGGATACAAGAACAAAGTAGCACTGCACTGCGAAGTGCAATCAGCTTTGACACCTGTCCAAGTGCTGTTTCTCAGTGGCGATTTGGTAAAATGAGGGTGAGAAAAGGTTTTAGAACTTGCAGAATTGCAATTAGCATTGTTAGACTGCTTCTGAAAATAGATGCACTGCAAAAAGTAATTGCCAAATGCACTATTGGCCTTCCTTGAAATGCATGGCGATCGTCATGTGGGCGATATTATAATGCAAAGTCAGCTTGAAAACAGTCAAGACTCAAACGATCTATGACATAACTTTTTTTTTTAATTGAAAAAAAAAAATTTTTTAATAAAAAAAAAAAAAGAAAAACCACAGCAAACTATCCCCAATTCCACAGCGCATTTTAGTTCCCCTCTATATGAGCACAAAATGACCCACTTGACCACATCCACACCTGTATTAAGGCCGGGAAAACTTTTTTCCAAAAATCTCACAGACTGCATGGTTATTCAGATAAAATTACCCTTGGAGAACCCAGGGTAAAAACTTGTGGTTAATTAATTAATATTAAATGTGTAGTGTCCGTACCCCGCCCTACTTCTCACACAAGCTGAACCTGTGGGCAATTAAAAACAAATGGCACATCCAACTACTCACTAGCACTACACTACAACAATTCTACATTACAACAATAAGTATGTTGATATCTATATTAGTTATTGAGCCACATCAGTTTTTGTCTCTTCGTAGTGTCCGTACCCCCCTTGTAGTGTCCGTACACCCTAGAGCTTTTAGCATTGTGCCCATGATTGCTTTAAGTTGGGGATGTCAAGTCTGCAGGGATTACTCAACTAATTGATCCGCAAGATTTTTTTTACCCCGATGACCTTGACCCACTTTTCCAGGTCAATGGGCCCTAACAACAAAAAAACCTTTTCTGTGATATATCATTTTTTTTATTGCTTTAGGTTAGGAATGGAGTGTTGCACTAATTATTCAACAAATTGACCCCAAAAACATATGACTTTGCATGAATTCCATTCTTTGTATCAAAGGTTTTTTTTTTAATTTTTGAAAATTTCATCTTTTTACTGCCTTATTGAAGTTTTTCAGCATAAATTTGCCATAAAAGGAACTGGGCTATTTACACAAATCTAAGATTAATTGTTGTCCCAGTACCTTTGAATGATGTCACAAAATTTGAAGCTCCCCTGCCTCACCATAACCACTCAGTGAAGGTCAAACTGTTGAAGGATGAATCCCTTAATTTACTGCTTTGTAAAAAATTCACAATATTAACATTTTTTCAACTGACCATATCTCTGGTCCTAATTAAGTTACGGAAAGCATAAAAATATATCTGGAGATCTTAGAATCTCCCCTATCTAATGGACTATAATACACTCCTGTCAGATCAAAAGCACTAAAGTTCACCCGATCCTGAAATATTCATAATTTGGGTTATGAATGATATATTATTACAAAAGGAAGAAAAAAGGACAAAAGTGACTACCAAATTATACACTTGATTGTGTAGAAGCCGTATGCTGTTATTTCCAACCGGAATCCTGCAGTACTGTAGAAATTATGCATTTCTGCAAGAATATTTTGTTTTTAAGAAATAATTGTGGAGTTTGGTATGACTTCTGCAGTAAATTGCAAAATTGTGCACTCTTCCCGTTTAAATACAGAATTACTACATTACTGCCTTTAGGAATTATAGAATTCTGCAGCTTTTTGCCGAGCAAAATTCCTTTTAATGTTATTTGCACAATTATGAGAGTTCCAGTTATCACAATTCCCATATAAGTCAGGAAATTAAATTCTATTTAAAAATCTCACTTCACTTGTTACTGCAGTACTTGTAATCGTATCTCAATTCCCATTGTGGCAGCCATCTTGAATGTTAAGTAGGTCAAAAACTAATTTTTCGTACCTTCTTGAAACAACATTTGGAAAAATAAGGCACAAGTTCCTCTTTGTTGTAGTTCAGGCTATCATCATTTAATTACATCAACTTCTAGGCTTTTTTTCAAAATTTGCCGCAAATTGGGCATAAAAATGACCAAATTTGGCCTTTTTGGCTAGAAATATGCATAAATTTAACAATTGCATTCACCAAACGAAAGACAAAAATGTTTTGGTGGTGTGACATTCCTAATTGCTAATGTTCAGGTCACCAAATTTGCATCATACTGCCGGAAAAGTGAAAAAAGTTAAAAAATCACACTTTTTCTGCATTTATAGGCCTAAAATGCACCCAAGGGTTGTTCTAAAAATAGAATTGACCTAAGAAATGAATTCCCCATACTCTTAAATACAGGAAACCATGCTTTACTTGTTTTTCTATCATTTTTACTGACAGAGATAGACCAACTTCATCTTTTTGGTGGTCAAAGAAATAGATTTCCATTTTGTCGCCATGGTTACATTAGAAATGCCACTCAAAACAACCCATAACAAAAAAACCCACGGGTCTGACACCACTTTCCATAAGTTAAAGAGTCATACAACCAAATTGCATGGTCAGATTTTTTTTGTAGCCGCTGCTCGTTGCGTACCACAGCCTCAAATTTTCCAAATTTAACATGTAATCCAATGGGAGTTTTTGCCGAAGATTTTCAGCTATGTAAAACATCTATTCTTTAGAGTACCAGTTTGGCCCCTAAAAAATTTTTTTGGTCAAAATCAAACTTACCCCAACTTTCTAAACTATTCAAAGGGTCATTAAACCCAGTATCATTAAAATCTGAGTCGGGCCACGTAGACGCCCCTGCCTGGTTTTCTCAGACACAGCCAATTAATAGTTTTGAGGTCCATATGAATGTCATATGAATAGGACCTATTGGGTATGGTGGTATTTTGAGATGTACTCCATGAGTTGATGAGATCCTGCATCCTCTGTACCCACAAATACGGTTTGTCTCTGGCACCTTTAGAATTACATTGACTTACTTGTAGAGTTTAAAGCCAGTGATTTTATACCAGCCTGGATGGCTATTATACCTTAGCCTCAGGCCTGAATCCCTTCAAATGACTCTTTGATGCTGGAGATGGCTTAGCAAAGCTGTAAAACCATCCAGAGTGAGTAAAAGGAGAGCTTGGTACAAATACATCACAGCTGAGTTCCCTTTAAAGATGTTAAGCTCTTTCACTCTATAGCCACACAAGGAATCTTCCAAGCTGACTTGTTTGGCTTGGTGAAGCTTAATCCCACCTTTAGCACCTTAGTGCAATTCCTCTCAAATTTGGCCCAGACGAGTGTCTTCCTTCGACTGCAGAATAAAAAAAACAATTTGACAGATGAAGCTTATGTCTGTATAAATGTACTTCTAAAAGTTAGTTGATTATGACTGGAGGAATTCACAATGCACATCAATGAATCTAACTACTGTCCAGTGTTGTAAATTTGTCTTCAAGGCTGAGACCTCAGAAACCGAGGCATAAGCCACTGGCACCAAGGCCATGACTGCAACACTGGCCCAAAGACACTCGAAACCATCAAGAAAACGACAAGGCCAAGGATTGGGCATCCGAGACTGAGACAAAGGCTGAGGCCAGCAACATATGGCACCAAGGCCACCTCGAGTTCACTAGCAATGCTGCCGTAGATAGACAGATAGATAAACTTTTTTTCATGAGGGTAAAACCTATTTATTATAAATACTTACTTATAATAGGGTCCTCTTGTAGAGTAAAAATATTAGAAGACAAAATAAATGGAAAATAAATATGACTGTACTGAAATGACATATGAAATAAAGAATATTAAGGAAAAATGAAGAAATACACATCCTGTCTGATTCTTGTAGATTTATATAAGAAAGAGACCTACTGAGAAGATTGAAACTGCAAGACCTGCTTGTTTTAAGTTTCAGATAGTATTTCTATGCTATGTGAATGTGACTCTGGAACTATCGTCAATGCAATGCTTCTCTGGACAGACACGTCAGACGCTCTTCAGAGCTTTGAGTGTTGTATAAATTTCTTTGAGATACAGAAAAGTCGATCATGCTTCTTTTATGATTTATATGCTTTTGTGCAATACACAACAGATGAACAATGTTGTTTTTACAACTCATCAATCTTTCAGGATATCCAAGTGTTTTTATATTGATCTTGCAACTAAAGAATATTTTACAAGGTAAAATCTTATGCTCTAATGATAAACCCTAAAAGCAGTTTTTCCGAAGAAAGTTTCTTATCAAATGGCAAAAAAGACATGACACCAACCTTTGGACAAGTATGCGTGCACCGAGCCCGACCGATATCCGCTGCAATTTATTCTGCTCTTTGTGTATAATTATGTCCTTTATTCCTCTATTCAGGGGCGTAGATCATGGGGGGGACCATTTAACCCTTTATGCCCCGCTTATCATCCTCCATTTCTTTTAGTCCATTGATCTATATATATCTGTTTGTCACACTGTTCCGAGAATTCTTTAAAAATCTCGTCCAAAATTCATGCTTCAGAAGTCTTTGGATTGCTTATAGGGGAGACCGGGGCTGGTTGTCACAGGGGCAGGTTGTCACACTTTCGGGGCAGGTTGTCACACTTTCGGGGCAGGTTGTCACGCTTTTGGGGGCAGGTTGTCACACTTTCGGGGCAGGTTGTCATGCTTTCGGGGCAGGTTGTCACACTTTCGGGGCAGGTTGTCACGCTTTCGGGGCAGGTTGTCACACTTTCGGGGCAGGTTGTCACGCTCTAATGAAATTAATTTGTCATATCCTTAGTACATTCTACTGATGATTGATGATGTAAGCAGAAAAGGCATAGAGTCTAAATAGATCTATTTCAAATTTTCAAAAGGAATTTGCAGAAAAATTCTACAGTCTGCACTCACCCTCTTCCTTATCAAAATGCATTTCTGTTGCCTTGATAAGTCAAAATTTGTAGCACCCTTATACAGAGTCAAATGATTGTTAAGGTCTGCACTGGGCAAGTAGGGGATTCCTGACATGTCCAAAATAACTTGTCTCATTCAGGATTTGACTTACAGAGTCTCACTGCCTGCATTCAAACTCTTAACCAAAAGTGTGACAACCTGCCCCGAAAGTGTGACAACCTGCCCCGAGTGCTGAATTTTTAAAAAAGGTCCAATATGACATCAAGATTTCGAATGACATAGGTATATATTCACCAGATAGATTTAAGTTACTCCTGTACTGACTTTCATATACAATGGATGTGCCCCTACTTGCTTTAAATAGAAATAGAGCATGTTTAAATTCTACACAGTGTGACAACCTGCCCCTGTGACAACCAGCCCCGGTCTTCCCTACATGCCATTTTCATAATGATAATCTTTGTCATCACTTCAAAAGTGGGATTGATTCATCATTAAATTTAACTATTCCACCATTTGGTTACTGAAAAAGTGTACTTCCTAAGTTTCCTTATAATTATAAACACACGCAAATCATACATTGCTCATTAAACCATTGTGCACTCAAATGTTGGGTAAAGCGAATTCAAGGAAACCAACACGATGACTTCCGTCTACTATCCATTTCCACTTCTGTTATTATGTTACAGTGTTGTCAATCTTGCTGAGTCCCAAACGAGCAAGAAAAAAGAGTTGAGAAGGAAAAAAAACCAGCGGACAGAAGCACACAAAAAAATATTAATGCAACTTAAAACATCAAAATATCTTGAAATAACTGATGAGAAATATGATTCACTGAACAGTGACTGGGAGATATATCGAAAACAAATTGAAAACTTAATTGACAGTGGAATACATTGAATATGGATGATGGATTACCATATTTATGATATTAGTGATATATGTTCAGGGCTGAAATGTCAAGTTTTATGCCTCTTCACTATGTCAGATGGCTTATATATAGGCCTATTTCATCCTGCACAAATACTGCACCTCATTATCACACCCTGCCAAGACAACCTCTGCCCACACAGGCTGCAAGAGTCACCCATCTGGGGCAAAATTACATATTCATCAGCTACTGGTCAATCGGAGTCATTCCTATCATGTGACATTTCTATGATTTTGTAAATGTTGTAAATTACTTCCTAATAGTAGTTTAATTTATCTTACAATCTGGTCTGTAATATTCAAATCTGGATAATGTTTTATCCATTTAGGGGTTGTTATTTTGGTGGTTTGCAAGTTCAAAGATTCAAAGTGACCTCCAAATAAAGATACTTTGTCGTCAACGTGAAGGTCGCATAAATTATGCCCTTTGGGTTTTTCATTCCGTTAGCTGATTGGCTGAGAAGGCCAACCAGATCTGAAATAGTGGCTGAGGTTGGCTGCGTGGGTAGTGTGGCTGCATTGAAGTACGCATTATCATGGTCCTGGCCTGTCTTTTTTACCTAATCAATTATAAAATGAACATGATCCTCAAAAGAAGATCTTCACTACATTTTATATTAATCAGTTTTACAACACAAATACTGAGTGAAGCTTAGATAAATCCTTGTAAAATTTTTATGTCAAGAGAAATGATGCTTTCAGATGTCTTCAGGGAGTATTCAGTGACAGAAAAAGATGGGTGGTTCCTTTTACGGATGGTGCAATTCTCAAGAGACAACATCAGGCTACTAATGGTTTCCAGGAAAATATTTGCTCTGCGGCCGTGGTTGTTGGAAAAATGGGTTTGTGTGTGGACATCTTGCTATGCATTTGAGGATGAATATGTTCTGAAGACATAATGGAAATGTATTCCAAAGGAAAAAAAAACCAAAAAAAAAACAAAGGTATGTTCAATGTTCATGGAGTGTGAAATTTGTACAGAGCCATGCACATACTATAGAAAGATGCTGCAGGAGTTTCAATGCTAACTGAGTTCCATTTGCTTGGCCATTTTGCAGCATGACTATCACCAGATGGCTCCCTATCTGTATAAACCCTGGAACTCAACATTACAAGGCCAGCGTGCTAACCACTCAGCCACTGAGGCATACAACATTGAAGTGAGAAAATAATCATGACACCAGTATGCATCATAACATTGTGGAATCTCTCATTGAGATTTAAGAGCAAGGCAGGAATTTGGGGATATGAAGTAACTTGATTATGCACATTTAAGAACAGCAGAAGAAGGTCAAATATTCTATTGAGGCCCCAATTTCATGTATTGCTATCAGTCTATTAATGGAGTAACCAATCAGAGACTTACATCATGACAAGTTAAATTTATTTTTCCAGTTGCAGACTAGCATAAAATCCCGAAGAACACTGTCAAGCGCTACTCAAATTCTTATTTGTTTTCAAATTAGTTGGGGAAAATATTGACATGTGTTGGAATTGAACCCTGGAACTCAGTATTAGAAAGCCAGTGGGCTATCCACTCTGCCACTGAGACTTCCTTTCTGTGCAATGGGAAAAAATCATGAGACCAAATGTACATCACAACAACTATGGAATCTTGAGCAAGGCAGAAAATGGACACATTAGGCAAGATTGATTTTAGTACATTGAAACTCAGCAGAATGCAATAGTTTTATGCCTATGGGTGTCCATCTCTTGCCTAAGAAGATACGAGCTTTTTAAAAATCTAAAGGCTTAAGTCAATGACTATATGACTTCATTTTACAACAGGGGGAGCTTGATGTTTTCCATTTTATTGCACTGTGTGAAAAACCTTAGTGCCATGTCAATCACACCAATCTTTTCATCACAGGCACTGTCACACAGTGTACTATCCAAGTGACCTAATTAAGGGTTTGTTTGTTTACATTTTGCGAGTTCTCATATATATAGAGCAAACAACAAACTTTGCATTATAGCAAGTATGCTGTCTGAAAGTACAAGTAATACACATAAAAAATTTGGAATCAATCAGTTTAGTTTTCTGGTAGATTAGGCAGTTTTAGCAAATTATAGTGCATTTTTTACTAGAATCCCCAAATCTTTTGATTACTGAATATTTTGTGCTTGTAATTTCACATCAAGATGTCTAATACATAAATACAGCATAGTGGCTATGTTATGTTATAATTGAAGTGGTTTCTTGTCCTAGATGTTGTGATTAACTACAATGTAGGTCGCTTTTCATAGAGCAAACGGTGGTCATCTGCAGCTGCATCTCTCAATTGCAACACATTGGAAGTCTTGCTTATTGTATTGACATCTTTGAGGGCACCGTTTCAACTAAACACAGTTCAGTCACAACTATCTAAGTCTTAGGATAAGTCATACAAAATTCCTTTCCCTTTTCATGGAGAAAAACTGTCAAGAAAAGATTTAAGAGCATTTACCAGTAAAAATACTCAACAGGATGAAGTCTAGACCAGTCAGCAAAAAGATGCTAATCCTGAATTAAGTAAAAAGACTCCTGCTGATAAAATAGTAGCCTATTTTTCAAAAACAATTTTGATAAACGGAATTGAACATCACAAATAATGAGAAATGTGTTAAAAGTAAAGAAAAAAAATACTGTGATAATCATGAAACAATCGTCTTTTTCATCTCTAAAAGATCTTTATGGATCGGCGGCCAACATCATTTAAAAAATTAACTTTCAACTTGGCCATGTGATGTCACTGGCTTAAAAGTGTTTTAATGATTTGTTTGTATCAGGTATTGTTTATTGGTTCAGTTTCCATGTGATATACCTATCAGCAAGGGTGTCAACAAACAAACTATTTAACGTTTCTGCTATAGATTTGGGCCTGATAAGAGGATTAGAAGACAAACAGTCCGCTTGGAAGTTGAAACAGAATAGCACTGGTTGCTAGAGTTTTATAGTTATCTTACAATGTGACTTTAAATAAAAATTTGTCATTAAACTTCACCTACACATAGGTGAAGTTTCTTGTAATCGGTATTATTATTTTTTTTATTCTTTCCGAGAAATATCTCCGGAAAATTCTCAAAAAATTTGTATACGTAGCCTACAAAAATACAAGAGAATCATTTTGAAAAATTTGACCTTGACCTATTTTTCAAGGTCACAGAGCCTTTCAAAGTCAGATTTCACAATATTTCAAATACATGTAGCTCATCCGGTTATTACCGGTTTTCACTTTCGTGTACATGAGAAGGTCCCAGACACTTTCTTTACAGTTTGACCTACTTTCATGAAAGTAGGTCAAGGTCACATTGTACAAAGTCCATTTTCATGGTTTGAGGTCTATCGCGGGATCTCAGAATCCGTAAGTCGCAGAGTCATACTGATGGTGCCAAAATGTGCCCAAACTCACGGGACACCTGCCCGACCCTTTATTTTCTATCGTCTGTACCGGTTCTCGAGTTACATAATTTTAAAGTCATACTGCGTCATCAAAATCGGTGACCTTGAGAATTTTAACTTGAAATATCGATTTTAGCTGATAACATGTCATAGTAAACCCCCCCAAACATACACCTAATAAGCCCAAACTGACCTTTAAATTTGACCTTGACCTCATTTTTCAAGGTCATTTGACCCGAAAAAGTTCGAAAAAGTGCCATTTTCAGCTATTTTTTTCACCACGTTCTTTTCAAGATATCATCGTGATTTACTGGTGACAGATGAACATTGGCCTGCTTATTCATAATATCTAATCATATCTTGTGCACCTCCTTTGCCGGATTTATGAAAATTTTTTTAATATTGCTAACCGACAAAGGTAAAAAAATGACACGTTTCCGCGTTTTTGACAAGGAAATATTGATTGTACAGGGTTACAATGCATGGCTGACCTCCCCTTTTTCATACAATGCCATTATGAAAATCATATTTATTTTGACCTACAAAATGTTTTTCAAGGTCAAACTCAAGGTCAAACATGTCAAAAAATTTTACATTTTTGACATTTCATATTTTTTAACAGAGAAGGAATCAAGATATTGTTACAAAAATGGTAGACATACTTGCTACAATACTCTAGAGGCTTCCTGTAAATTTTCAAGGTCCTCGGATTGACCTACGTTGCACTGTAAAGGTCAAAAGGTCAAAAAAGGAGCGAAAAATGCATGATTTTTTTTTCACATTTCTCAAAGATAGCGTCATTTCAAACAGCCGTACCTCCGGTTCTAATTAAGATAGAGAAAATCTGAAAACAGATTTGGAAAGTCCAAATTCTCCTCTAGTTTTCAATATTGAACATTTTGTCGTAGCTCCGACGGTTAAAAAGATCGCCGGACCCTGAAAATTTCATGTTTTTTGTCAAATTTTCACAATATATCATTATTTGGACATGGAAGGAATCATCCTCTTTTGATAAACCTGCCTGGACCTCTTTGTAACATCTGTTTACATAATCCTGGCAAATAATATATGTTTTCATTGAACCGTTTTGGTTATACAGTGATTTTAATTTAAAAACTACATTTTTCAGGTATTTCTAAAGTTCATATTCCTGAATTGTACCATAATTTCAATCTGTAATAACTCCGGTTCTAATTAAGATACAGAGAATCTGTAAACAGATTTGAAAAGGCCAAATTCTCCTCTAGTTTTCATCTTCTAAACATTTTGTCGTAGCTATGACGGTTTAAAATATCGCCGGACCCTGAAAATTTCATGTATTTCTGATGGTCAAAGAGATCACATGACCCTGAAAAATCGGTGTTCTCAGAAATCGCAGAAGATGTACTGGTGGATGTACTAGTGGATGTACTGGTTCATGTATTGGTTCATATATTGGTTCATGTACTGGTTTATGTATTGTTCATGCACTGGTTCATGTACTGGTTTATGTACTCGTTTTTCTGTGCATACTGGCATGTACTCAATGAACAGGAAACGTTCTTTCATTCTTGTCTGTATGCATGTTACATAATTATGTATGATTCTTGTGTACTTTTTCCAAGTACCTTTTACTTGCTCATCTACTTGTGTCTGTTTGAGTTACTGGTACCACAGTAGGTGAAGTTTTGTTACCGCTCGCGGTTACGTCTACTAGTTTATTTTGTTATTTGAAAATGAAAAAATCAAGATTTCCACTGGACATCCAATCTGCAACGAGCTCTAAAGTATGAATATCAATTTTTTTATATGGAAAGATAACTGGAAAATTGAATAGGATACAAATTTCACATTTCATCAGGCTACAGATTTTGCTTATATATGTTGTTCACATAAAAATGAATACTGGTCAAAATTCTCTTTTCAACAATTCATTTATGCATCTACCATCAGGATTTCCGAGATAGAATTCTCTTTGCTATTTTACGAGCTCTTAATTAAATCTTCACACTATTTTCTATAACAGCTTGGCTTCTTTTGAGGATGAAAAAATTAATTAATAAGACAGGAATTCTCAAACGATAGCTTCACTAAATTGACATTTGCACAAATATCCAACTTACTTAGTAGTAATAATGAGGTATGAATAGATGCTTCCTTACTTTCGAAATCAGATATTCAGCAACAACTGAAACATAACGAGATAAGAATATTATTTTATAGAGCAAATATTCAGAAAGCGTTGAGGGAATATCAAGTAACAGATGAAAATTACTCTTGCTTCAGCATGATATCTTATGTGTGGAGCATGGTGTGCACCAGAGACCCTAAAAGCATATGGCAACTAATTGCTATTAATGGCTTTTAATGGCTCTTAATGATTTCCGTTAATTCCATGGTTTTACTGAGGTGTGGGGTGGTTACATAATATATATGAGATGGAATTCTCAGTGCATTTAGAAAATGCGAATCTGTCTTGGAAAACCATACATGTGCGAAAACCAATGAAAACGAAAAGATACAAATTCGTTTAAAACAGAGACAGAGATGCTCTTATCCCACAATGACAAAAAAAGTAATGACAGCGAGACAATAGAAATAATAATCTAAATCATAAACACTGACTTATTTTCAAATTTGATAACCCATATTCAAAAGTTTAAGAATCGGTAGCACTCGGTCTTTGCAGCCAAGAAAAACTATCTGATATTAGGAATAGTGTTATCACAAAAAAAGAGAGTTTTGTCTGAAAAGTCAGTGCAAAGCTCCTAGTAAATTAGTATAAGTTCTGACACTGATACATGTGCCCCAGAAACGTATTTGCCCAGAAATCTAAAAGCAATAGGGAGCTTGCTGAAATGGAGAGGATAAGAAAAAAACTTTTTCAAGCTGTCAAATACAGATGAGCTGTTGAGAACATTTTGATGGATAACAGTGCTGTGGTGGTTAGGGTGTGACTGACCCCCCAACATTGGCTGATCCCTCCTGACTTTTTTTGGGGGGCTAGGTATGATGTGTACACTAAAGAAATTCCATGATGTCTCTAGGGTGGCACATTTCAGTTGAAATTTCCATGAAATTTGCTTATTTTTGTTACTTTGCGATTATCTCATATTTTTCAATGCATGTATATACCCATTACCTATCCATGTATAATTAATTTATAATGAACCTATAGGAGCTTATGAAGTCTTCCAATTGTAACATGGTGTTACCATGGTGAAATTATGTCAGTATGAGGGTTTATGTTGATCACTGATCAATGAGTTTAACAGACATTATCTTAATAATTCAATCGCTGCCTTACACAACATTTTTAAAGTATATATAGATGAATGACTATCATTCTACAGGGTGACAAGGTGCCAAAATTTGTCGCCCATTGTCTATGTCTGTCTACTAAACACCTGGATGCTAAATCACTGATCTATAGGAACCATAATACATACATGTCATTGCTACAATTGAAGCTTGGTTGGGCTGAGATCTGTTCTTGTCAAAGTTGACGATCTCGGCAGTTGACAATCAGGTCAATCATCAGACCAATGTCACCCTGATTGTTCAGTGTACATGTAGTTTATAATTTAGGCAATAATTTTAGGAAGAGCAAAGATCTAAGACACTGGGCCTCAGTGACTGCTCAGATCGAATGGCTCAACTGCAGATAACAGGTGCTAAAAATTTCTTTCACATAACACAAAACCAGACATTTCTATTCAAGACTCTATCAATCAAGAAAAAATACTGAGCCTCTTGAGAAACATTGAGACAAGCTACCAAAGAAGCACCCAAACTTGTTGGACTGCAAAGTATCTTTGAACTCCCACCGGATAGAAGAGACAAACCCAAAAAGTCACAAGTAGGAGTTTCAACTTGCATTGCCTTCTTCCCGATCATACTATCATTTACCTTAATCTGATCCATATACAGCATTCAGAACTAATTTAGTAATGATAAAATACTGCATGGTAAGGGAGAAAAAGAATCACAAGATTTTTTGGCAGGTCATTTTACAAGCTGCCTGTACATGTGTGCATCCAGAACCGGTTAGGAATAGCCTCTGGTGCACTATGGGAAACATGTGGGAGGATTCATGCTGTCAAAAATATGGGGTTGGCTGGAAATGAAAGTGACAGTATCTATTTGGAAATTTTTGGAAACTTTTATCCTTTATAAAGACAGCAGACATACCATGCTTTAGTTTTGTACTTCCATCAGATTATCTTTCCCTCACTGGGCAAAGGCAGCAAATTTTTACTTTACAGAACCATTTCAAGGAAGAGATTAACAAATTTTAGCAGATTACAGACAGACAGTTGTTTGAACTGGTTCTGACCTAGTTTCTTGTACTGTACATGGGAAGTATTGTATGCTGTAAATAAGCCAAGGGCCACACACAAAGCCATGTGAAAATTGTCCACATCTAATTGTGTTTCATTGGCAGCATGAGTGCTATTCCCCCTTTGAATGATTTGTTGCTCACCAGCCATTTACCCTAGTATTAAGAAATTGATGAGGTTGTTGCTCAAAACACATTTTTAAATTGAATAATAATTGTGTGAAACATCTCATCCAATATCACGCCCAACATTCTTTTTGATGTAAATTTACAAAACAAGCAGTAGAGAAAAGCAGGTTATGCTATAAGCACTATTCTCAGAGAGTCTGTTATATGACAGGAGATAGCAAATGCTTTTTCAAAGCATCATTTCACCATCTGGAGTACATGTATAATTACAGGAAATGTTAAAATCCCAAGATAGTAGGCATTTGCTTTATCTGTACCGGATAGATGTTACTCTCTTGGCTGAACCGGTTATCTCATGAGACACCCTTGATTCATATATATGCCAATGACAAGAAAGTTATTGAGACTTTATAAGCCTCTAATAATAGTTAAGAGGAGTAAAACTAGTCTCTGATGTTATTAAATCTGTCAAGACAAGTACTGGCAGCAGTACAAGTAAGTTCCCGTAGTGTGAGAAATTGAGCGCAAAATGTTAGGCATTTTGAGAGAATAAACAAGATACTTATGGATATTATAGGACTGTAGTGAAAGTGTTATTATGATCATAAATTACATAACAATTATATTAATCATGATATGATGTTATAATATGGTATGTTTCTTGACGAAGGTTGAATAAAGAAAAACTGTTTAGCATGCCATCGATTTGGCACAATTTGCGTTTTTCTACAAATTTTACTCAAACGTGCCACCCTAGGGCAATGTAACCTTTGTGCTGAACCTCATACCCAAAAAAAGTTAGAAGGGATACCTTGAAAATTAAGATTTCTTGGGGGACCAGCCACACCCTAGTGGTGGTGCATGAGGGTAGGTTGATTTCGGAACTTCACCATTGGACAAATTTGGATAGTAAGATTTTCATATCAGAAGGTTTTATCTAAATTTGAGGTCTCTAACTTGAAAACTTTTTTTAGGAAATGACATCGAATTTTCGACATTTTGAACATTTTTCGGTTGTTTCGCAAACTCGCGGCTTCGTATAACTTAGCCATTTCTCATCAAACAGTAATACAATCTACATATTTGAAAAGATTTCAAAAAGACCTACAATTTGAATACAAACATGAAGGGTTTCCGATGATTTTTCATCTGCACTTATAAATTTCACAATTTTGAGAAAGAAAGTCAGATCTGATGATTCAAAGCAGTAATAAACATGGAAATTACTTGAAAAAAGTTTTTTACTAGTCCTGGTTATACTCCACCCTATGTCAGTCTACTTGATTACACTTTCACAAGCATTGGAGGTCTTACAATGAGCCATATCGGAGGTATGGGGGAGAGACAGTTTCATTTTGGCAAACCTATGAAACTTTGCCGATTTTTCCAGTTGCACAGCTCAATTTTTTAATTCAAACCTCAGAAATAAAATTTCAATGTGGTATTGATGCAGAAAGATAACAGCCAACATCAAGCATAAAGCTAGGTCAAAATTTGAGATGTAAGGCTGTAAGCCTTTATATGGCACTGCACACAAAAAAGCAAATTCGCTCTCTTTCTGAGCGATGATATTATTTTGAAATGTAATATTCCGAATCCAAAAGGCATGATGAGTTCTGTAAGGCTCCAGTGATGTCATAAAGAGCTGTCTAATAATCTATCAAGACCTTTTAGTTACATTATAGAAACTGTAAAAACTGCAAAGAAGTGCTCAAATAATTTTGTTAGTGCTATACCTTAATTTTCAAAGCAGGGAAGTTTCATGTTGCAACTTCCTCACACCAGTACAGTAATAAACAATTTCCAATTAGGTGGGTGTTCTATTTTAACTCTTTTGTTGGCTAGAATGATGCCCTGGGTTCCATTTCTTTCTCCTTTTTTAGGACATTATAAAGCTGAACCTGATTCTGAGATGACTCACTGACAAAATCTAATAACCTGATACCTGTTGTCAATTAATATTTACAAGTTCTTAATTTCTGTGATTCTATTCAGGATACCTGTGACAATCATTGAATTGACAAAGGTAACTATATTATAGGTCTGGGTGCTTTACCTAAGATCACTAATATTGTCTGATATCTCAACAGCAAATGGAGTCACATTCACACCTATAGTCCTACTTTGATTGGCAAACCAAGCAACAAAATAAAAAGTTATCAGATTGAGAAGTTACTTGCGCCTTCAAATTTTGCTTAGACCATTCCTCTATTGAGGAAAAAAGTCTTCTTTTTTTAAACAACCAAGTATTATATGATATGCCCCTTTTGCAACTTTGTTAATTTCTAAGAACACCGGGCTCTGGTAGGCTGCCATTGTGGTCTTTCTTTTATTAAACTTCCCCGAAATGGTTCATGTCACAAATAATGAACATTCCTCCAAAAACCACCACCCCTTTGAGGTTTTGTTTCCCATCTTAGTTATAGCTGAAATGACAAGGACAGTGTGTGTTTTGTTCATTGGTTTTGGAAAAAAAAACATCCGGCTCTGATTTTTGCGGTAAAGACATCCCTGAAAAAAAAGGATTGAAAAGATTTAATGTGCATTGCAACACTTAATCGAATTTGTTGAATGAAAAGTTTCCTACCTCAACACCACTTATTACAAATGCCAGAAATTTCATCCATCACTATTTCCTCCTTAATTGCAAAGCTTGTCTGTCTTTGACAGCTCAAAGGATAGATTACATGTTTTTAATACTCCAACAACACATTTTTTTTGTTTTTTGTTTTGGTTTTTGGGTAAATTGGGTATTGCCCTCAAATTCGATTAATTCTTGGTCTTTCAGGGATTTGCAACTGATAAAAGTACGATGATGATTCTGTGTTGAAAGGGGGTAGTGTGCAATGGTGCACCTGCAATCCTGCATGTGCAGTATACAACTAATAATCTCGCAAAACTCTGAACACACAGCTGTCCACTGTCTGAGGACTTTGAAATATTTGCAAAATTGTAATCCAACTTCATAAAAACCACGAAACACCAAATTAATTTTAAAAGTGTTCCATGGAATGTTTTTTTAATGAGCCCTAAGATTTTGATGGAAATTAATTTTTTTTTATTTTGGTGCCTATTTTGTTACTCAGAAGAGTAACAGACCCAAGTTGCAACACCAACAGTGCAAATATTAGGCCAACTATCAGCAATATGGTAAACACATGCATAGTTCCTGCTACTTTGGAGGCCATGGACCTGGGAATGCAAGTTGATACCAAAACTCATTTCCAGGAACAGGGTTGCATGCCAAGCCATGTTGTCAGGACATTACTACTACATATCTCCTGAAGGAATCCTCATGAAGACAAGCCCCCGGGGGGGGGGGGGTACTCACTCTATAAGGGTGTATATAGAGGCGCCGCTGGATGGTTTAGGTTTTTTGGCCTTTTTGGATTAAAATGGTTTTGGTTTTTTGACAATTCTGATTAATTTGGTTCTGGTTTTTGCAACCCCAACATGTTTGGTACCGTTAGAATCGACTTCAAAAGAGGATTAAAATGGTTTAAAAACCATGAAGATTAAATTGGTTTGCAAAAAATTTTAGTGAAGGATTAAAATGGTTTGTGGTTTTGGCGCAGTTTCCGGATTAAAATGGTTCTGGTTTTCAAAATTGTCGTGGCGCATCCCTATGCAAAAGTCCGCGAAGTACCCCCCCCCCGGGACAAGCCTTAGGACTGCTCAGAAGTGAGATATGTATCTTTGAGCAAAATTGTTTTTAGGAAAGATGTGATCTCCCTTTTCTAAGGTTTTATCTGATAAAGGTTGCCATAAATTTGTCACTATAGCGTTTATCCATTGACAAAGTATCTGATAACAAATCCCAACTCAGGTTTTGCAAAAGAACAAATGATGAGAAGACACTCCCAACAAAAATTACCCAAGAGTGCTACAACTGATATATAAATTGGATAAGAAACCCCTTCTCAAATCCTCATACGACAAATATTTTAGAGGCCTTTAAGGAATATAATGCAACTGATAAAAGTGTCCCAGGATGATATTTACTGTGGTTGGGTATTCTCTAGAGATAATGACCAAAACATATTGGGTATAGTGCAACTAATGGCTTTTAATGGCTTTTAATGGCTTCTAATGATTTACTGTAATTTCATGGGTTTACATACGAGAGGTTTAAGAGATATCATTCTCAATGCTTTTGGCAATGGTGAATCTGTTGTGTA
The DNA here is from genome assembly GCA_026936325.1 of Platynereis dumerilii. Lineage (NCBI taxonomy): Eukaryota > Metazoa > Annelida > Polychaeta > Phyllodocida > Nereididae > Platynereis > Platynereis dumerilii. Next base: position 16,700,264 of record JAPTHN010000008.1, on the reverse strand, counting down.
AAATCCAACGAAGACTACATGCTAAAAACCTATTTGTTAACATGTGACCAAGATGGTCTTAGCCCACTCTGGACAAAAAGGTATTGAAGGGGAAACTTTAAATTATGACAACAGGAAATATTGTAAAATATAGGAATTTCTAAGCAAATATGTTCACACTAAAAAAAGAGTTGTAACACAATACCATGCATAAAAACGTATTTGCCCAGTAGTCTAAAGCCATCTTGGGAGTATTGGAATAGAGCGGATTGGGAAATCACTGCCAAATGCAGATGAGCTGTTGAAAGGAAAACCATAATTCTCAGATGAACAATGATAATATTTGTTTGTTATTGTGGCCAGAAAACCATATGCAATTCCACTTAGTTACAACCAATGTAGGGGGTAACACCAACAGAAGAAACTGCATTATAACACCAATTTGCAAAGAGCCCTAATATGAGCGCAGCTCATGGCTGCCGAAGGCAGCCATGAGCGAAGCTCAATTAGCACAAGGACAGCTCATTCTGTGCGGTGCTCCTGTCTACAGTGACTGCCTGAACAGGAAGTGCCTGTAGTTGCCTTAAAAGTGGAGCTAGTAGTTTAGTCAGAGTTTAGTTTGGTAAAAATAATTAAAATACCTCAAATATATTCCAAAATAGCTTTAAAATTTCAGTCTTGTCGTATAACAACCTCCAATGACATATTTCAGGGATTTAAATCAACATGTGTATCAACATTGGAAATAATTATTTCCATAAACCTGATTGTAAGAAGTGACTGAAAATTAGAAGTCAACACAAAAGTTAATGACTTAAATGGCTTACCAAGTAAGAAATCATAACAACACTTAAGGTTACATAATCTTCATTAACTATCAACAAATTATGTAACAGTCTAATAGTAAACAGTCATATCTGAATAGCTATGGTTTTATTGATCTCAGTTATGTAACATCAACAATTTAACAAAATAGATCCAAATTTATAGATCCAAATTTAACACAGATTTGAATTACACAGCTGTCAGTGCAATCTATCTATCTATCTATCTGTCTATCTATCTATCTATCTATCTATCTATCTATCTATCTATCTATCTATCTATCTATCTATCCATCTATCTATCTATCTATCTCCCGGGGGGGGGGGGGTACTCACTCTATAAGGGTGTATATAGAGGCGCCGCTGGATGGTTTAGGTTTTTTGGCCTTCTTGGATTAAAATGGTTTTGGTTTTTTGACAATTCTGATTAATTTGGTTCTGGTTTTCGCCACCAACATGTTTGGTACTTTTAGAATCGGCTTCAAGAGAGGATTAAAATGGTTTAAAAACCATGAAGATTAAATTGGTTGCCAGAAAAGTTTAGTGAAGGATTAAAATGGTATGTGGTTTTGGTGCAGTCTCCGGATTAAAATGGTTCTGGTTTTCAAAATTTCCGTGGCGCATCTGTATACAAAAGTCTGCGAAGTACCCCCCCCTGGATCTATCTATCTATCTATCTATCTATCTATCTATCTATCTATCTATCTATCTATCTATCTATCTATCTATCTATCTATCTATCCAATCTTATCAATAGATCTGATCTTATCTATTTATTCTATCTATCTGCCCATTTGCCCAGTCTTTTAAAAAGATAAATTGGCCTTCTGCATGGAAAGTTGAAGATAATGCAGTAGTTCTATGACAATGCTGCGCGAATTTCATGGCAGTGCCATTTACATATTACAATTTTACTGGTTCCGAAAACACTACATACAGCTCCACAACATTTGCGGTAAGGACTTATGCAATTTCCGAAAGGTGTAATTCACAAAGAAAAAATTGAAAATATTTAATGTGCATTACAACACTTAATTAAATCCGTGATATGAAATGCAACCATTGTCAACACCACTAATAACATATGGCAGCGATGTCATTAATCATGATTTCCTCCTTAATTGCAAAGCTTGTCTGTCTTTGACAGCTCGGAGAGATTACATTTTTTTAATGCTCCGACAAGCTCTTCACATTTTTTGGGTTTTTGGGTAAATTGGGTATTAACCGCAAATTTGATTAATCCCTGTCATTTAAGGATCTGCAAAAAATTTTGCAAAATGGATCCGAAAAAAAAAAGTGAGCTCATTCATTTATGTTTAATGGGTGTCTGATTTAACCCAATGGTGCACCTATACATTATACAGTATACAACTAATTGTCATACAGTGTCATACATATACAGTACAATCCAAAATAAAGTATGACTACCCACGCAGGAAGGAGGAATCAGCCACTACTTTACCCTTCCACACCTTATGGCTCCCTCCAAATCACTTCCTCCCTTTACCCTTCAAACTACCTTTTAAAATTACATTAAATTTACATTAAACCAACACCGATACAAACTCAATCACCCCCATTGTGTTTGATTGCTTTATTATTGTGCGCCTTTGTTATTTGCAACTGCATTGTTAGCTGTCTTAATTGAGTTCTTAATATGGGGTTAGGTTGTGGTGAGGTGTGAAAGGCGTAGTTTTAAGGAGATTTGGGGGAGGAGAAGAGAAAGGAGGTCAAAATAGGTAAACAGAGGACTTCTGACAGAAACGTAGCTTACTTTATTTTGGTTTTTACTGCAATGATCTTTTGAGATAATACCTATTCTTTGCAAAATTAAAGTCCACAGAAGGACTTTGGAACATGCAATATTGTGATTAAACTTACTATCATAAGTATATGATAAAACACTAAATTCATTATTAAACTGTGTCATGGAAATTCTTTTTTCTTGTTAAATTAACCCTTAGATTTTGATAACAATAACTTGTTTATTTTGGTGTGTGTTTTGTTACTCAAAAGAGCAACAGACGCAACACCAACTGTGCAAATAATATGCCTACTATCAGCAACATGGTAAATACACTGTTCAAGCTAGTTAGGCGGCCATGGACCTGCACTGTAAGAAATGAGGGTGTTTTTCTGGCTAAAAGAAACGTAAATTTATTGTTATTTTATCAGTATTTTTTTAAAACAGACTTTGTCTGTGAAATTACAGTTCTTTGTCAGTTACAAAATGGCTCCAAGATAAATTTACTGCAACATGCCATTTAACATTCAGTTCACGTTAATGAACAATTACTTCAACCGTTAATTTACTGGCAACTTGTAATATGCAGACAAAACATTTGAATTGGCCAAACAATCAATACACCTGGTCAGATTAGGAACTATAAACAAGAGGTTGCATGGACTTCAACCACGGAACATGTGGTGCCATCTATAACATATGCTTTACACAGCTGTTAATCAAACTTAATTTATAACTTATCTGAAGGTAAGGGAACATCCTCATTCATATGATCTTAAAGATGCTGTCATTATACAAAAATTGTTATATTTATATATGACATTGACATTTGTGTGAGTCTTATGATGTGATCTAAAGAATGACACTATTAAAACCAAAATAACCCAGGCGCAGTCTGCATCAATACAACATACTTCGATAAACTTGACACCTGGTTCTCTTGGAAAATATCCATCAATTTCATGGTTTGTGAGCAAATGTGTGCGAATTAATTGCTGGGTATAATTGATGGACTTACTTCCCTGCTGTCAAGCAAGTGATGAGTACTCTCTCAGCTGATTCCAGCTTCGGTACATCCCTACAGCTATGCGACAGTTAAATCACATGCTTAGTCTGTTGTTTCACACTTGTGTAATAAGTAAGAATAACACATACTATCCGTATATTTACAGTAGATTATACACCTCCTTGCATTCTTTACATTCTATGATTGACAGTTGATATAACTGTAAAATATACTTTAAATAAACTGTTTTATATATGTACATTATACCGTAATATCACTTTGTTGAATCAGCAAAATTACAGTTCAATGTACCAATCTGCATTTTACGGTTCATTGTCCTGTTCAGGTTTATTAGTACTTTTACAGTTCTTAGACCTGGAACAAAGTTGCCAGTTAATTTAACTGTAAAATTTAACGGGAATTTTTTGCAGTGTGGGAATGCAAGTTGATAGCAAAACTCATTTGCAGAAACGGAGTTGCATGCCATGCTGTGCTGTCAGGACATAACTACGAACCTCCTAGAGAAATCATTAGGAAGTCAAGGTGTTATCCAGGGATTCTTTGAGCAAGATAAGAAAATAATATTGTATAACATCCCGGTATCTGATAAAAGTTACCATAATTTGTCATTAGCATTCATCCCCTGACGCTGCATCTGAAAAAAAAGACTTACATGTATCCCCACTCAGGTATAGCAAATGGACAAATGTTGAGAAGACACTTCCATACCACAAAAATTATGTCCAAGAGTGCTACTGAATCAAATAAGAATATTAGGACTAGGAGACCAAGAGAAAACTGTTGATGACTTTACAAAGCCAATTTGTAAATTTAAAAGAAGATATTCAATTTGGTCAAGTGGACAGCCAATCTGCAAAGAGCTCTATACAAATTTACTGGTTTCATAAACTCAACATCGGGTTTCCATTAATCAAGGAAAATCTGCAGTAAGGATTTTTACGCAATCTCCAAAAAACATCATTCGCTAAAAATATTGAAAATATTTAGTGTGCATTGCAACCCTTAATTAAATCCATAACATGAAATGTAACCCGTGTCAACGCCACTAATCACATATGGCAGCAATGTCGTTTGTCAAAGTTTCATTCTTAATTGCACAGCTTGTCTGTCTTTGACAGCTCAAAAGAGACATTGCTCATTTTTTGGGCTTGTGGGTAAATTGGGTATTATCCTCACATTTGATCAATTCCTTGTGCTTCAGGGATCAGCAAAAGATTTTACAAAATTGATTTTAAAAAAAGTAAGCAGATTCATCTAAGTTGAAAGGGAGTTTCATTTAATGCAACATATTTGGTGCATTAGGTTTAACACAACCTGTTCTGGCCACTCAGGGCATGGACTTGGGAATGCAAGTTAACACCAAAACTCATTTGCAGAAACTGGGTTGCATGCCATGCTGTGCTGTCCGGGTGTAATTAAGACCTCCCGAAGGACTCCTGAGGAAGGCAAGGACTCTTCAGGAAGGCAAGGACTAGTAGGAAGGCAAGGACTCCTCAGGAACGGAAGGAAACCTGAGGAAGGCAAGGACTTCTCAGCGGGGAGATGGTCTTTTGGTATGAGCAAACTCATAATAAGAAAATATATGACATTCATGTCATTAGCGTTCATCCTCTGATATGGCTTCTGATAACAAATGCACTTACCCCAACTTAAGTCTTGTACAAATAGTTCAAACGCAATATGCTGCATTCCCAGTTATTACGCAAACATCATCATACCAATACTTTCAATGTTAATTTGATTTTAGGAGACTAATCCTGCTTGTTGGTGACAGGCAAACGAAAGGATTATGCATCTGATTTTATTCTAAAATCGGTTATGTAAAATCAAATGGACTTCTCTTGATCATAACTACAGTGTAAGGCTGATTTCACGAAAAGTGCCCTCAGACCTTAAACTTTCCAACTCTTTTGTTATCTCTCTGTTGCTTCCTGAAGCAAGTAAACCTATTACTCAGCACATATGTGAGCTAATGAATAAACATCATTAAGATAATATTCAAATGTGTTGCTTTTTGCTCATAAAAAGACATTTTTTTATCCCTCATGAGGACAATTTTGGATGACCAAACTGACTGGTGATCAGACGTGCTTACTTTGGCACTCTGTGGAATCTGCTAAAACCAATTCAGGAAAATGTAATGTAAAACACATCTTAAAAATTATTTTGGAACCATTTTTAATTGTGTTGGTCATTATTAAACTTGAAAAAAAATTAAAATAAACAAAGACTGCTAATGTAACTTGATTCCATCACAGGACACTTAGGTTACATTAGGAACTTTTACACGGGAATTTTTCTGTGTTCTTGCTACTTATGGAAATTTCGAAAGTGAAATTCCAAAATTTTATTGAAAAATCTGTCTTAGTTGCCTATAAACATCACCAAAAACATAAACAACTGTGTGCAGTGGCTGTTTTTTTATTGCTAATGTAACAGCTACTTCACATCTGTCCATTTCATAGTGTTACATTAGCAAAATTTGTCTTTCTAAATTACGTTAACGAACAAATGATTAGATCTCAAATCTTATCTGAACTGAAAGCCAGGTCTCCCATGAGCAGGCCAGGGGTGGTACCCTGCTGATGTTTTCATTTATATAGCAGTAGTATCAGCATAAAAAAATTCCATCCTCCATCATTTAATGTTGTTACATTAGTGCAAGGCCATATTTTTAGTTTAGTTACTCTGATCTCCCAATCCAACTACAGCAAACAGTGTTTACCCATGGTTTTATTTAATGGATTGAAACAGTAAAAGATTTAGATCTCAATTTTTTTTTGTCCTGCCAGCTATCCTTAGAAAAAGCACCCTGGGAAAATCTGAGAAGTTACGAATCAATGGGGAGCCTTAAATGGATATCCACGAGGTGGCGCCACCATCAATGTGAACATAACGTCATGAATAGTTTACTGTCAATGCACAGACTATGGAGATGAACTGGCACTTTTAGTCCATTTTCTCAGCAACCAGTGGACATATTGACAAAATTTAAAAAGCATCATGAAGCTCACCATTATGACCAACACAGCCATTTATCAAAAGCATTGCAAATATAATAACTTTGACACAAAAAAATCATAAACTTAAACATTTGTACCGAAACTGACCAAAAATAAACATTTCAATAAAGTAAAGATATGCTACTCTCAAATGATTAGAGTTAGAGGAATGGTTTTAATGTCAAAAGATGCCTATATTAAAGGACAACTTCAGGTGAACATATCATGCTCCTAGCTTTATTGGTTTTCTTCAGGATCAAGCATTAAGTCACCCAAAAATGGTGTTTTTTTTAGATTTTTTGAGAAATTCTGTTTTCAGTGGTAAAAAGTCTGCTATAAAGTTTGAGAAAGACATGTTAAATCTTAACTATCATCAATGAATATAATTGCAGATTCTAAAAATGTAAAAATTATTTTTGAGAGTCCAATAGTTACTGATATATGATGAGATATGTTCCAACATGCACAAACCGAGTTATAACACCAGAATGCCAATTTTCGACTTTTATTTTAGAACTTCTTGCATACAGTTCTATTAAGTTTGAAAAAAAAATCTCCAACCAAATCCAGCATCAGGGACACCACTTGACTTAACAGTTAACACATTCTAAAAATGTAACAATTAATTTGGAGGGTCCAGTAGTAGCTGATTTATGATGGGATAGGTCTCAACATGCTGCAAGATGCATGCACAAAGTTACACCGCATCTGATGAAATTACGCAATTATATTAATTCACGTCGGTATGAAAACATTTGGGCCTAATGTTTTATCCTTTTCACATAAGCATTGGCTTGCTATGAGACATCTTCCATGTACCTTTCATCCAATTCCGTTGGGGCAAAGTTGAGTTATGCCATATATTCAAATATTTTGGTGTCTTATGAAATTACGCAAAATCAACATATTTAGTGGAGGGGCCTTGATAATGTTAAATTTTCAAATTTCTGCACTCCAGTCATTAGCGTCTAATCAATAAGCAACTATTCATACAAAAAAATGTGCGTACTTGCCGCCTATGCCAAGCTGTACGCATTAATTGTCTCCATTGATATAACATTGGTTTTGCACATATTTTTCGAATGAATGCTTCCGAAAACCTCAAAGAGGTTCCGATCTTTAAAATCATGTTACTACCAGTTACCTTATTCTATCTATTGAGCTCAGTTCAAAGGTCACTAAAGTAACTTGTCTCCCTTTAAACTGGCTAGCAATCAAAAATCACATCCATGACCTGCCATTGGAATAGCATTGCGATCAGAATGTACAGTTCCTTATTCAATATTTTGTCAATTCCCAATGCATAACTTATCACACAGTTTCATTGAACTAAACGGATATAAAAAGGTTATTTTTTAAGTCATTTTCAAAAGAATCGGAATCATTTTGAGATTATGGGGAGCATAAATTAAAAAAATTATGCAAATCCTATGTTATTCCAATGGAGACAATTAATGCGTACAGCTTGGCAGAGGCATCAAGTAAGCAAATATTTTCAATATGAATGGTTGCTAAATGATTAAACACTAACGACTGGAGCAGAGTAATTTGAAAATTTAACATTTAATTATCAAAGCCCTTCCACTTAATATGTCAACTTTGCGTAATTTCGTAAGACACCAAAATATTTGAATATATGGCATAACTCAACTTTGCCCATACGAAATTGGATGAAAGTTACATGGAAGATGTTTCATAGCAAGCCAATGCTTATGTGAAAAGGATAAAATATTTGACCCAAATGTTTTCATACCAATGTAAAATAACCTACTTGCGTAATTTCGTCAGATGCGGTGTATGACCTAGAATGCAAATTTTCTCTACATTTTTTTTTAGACATTCTTGTGATCAGAGCATTAAAGTCTGCTTTAAGTTTGAAGAAAAATCCCAAACCAAATCAATCATCAAGGACAATATTTGTAGATTCTGAACTTGGAAAAATTATTTATGGGAGTTCAATAGTTGCTGATTTATGATGAGATACATTTCAACAATCATGGCAAAATGACACAAACTGAGTCATATATCACTTTTTTTTGGCTATTGCAGCTAAAGCATACTACTTGATAAATAAGGGTATATTTGCAACAAAGAATCATATAATATATGTTTTTGTCCCAGTAAAAATTGGTAATCATATGGTGGCTTTTAACCATTTATACCATTCTACACCTCTGTCAGCCAATCACATGCTAGTATTGCAGGGAAATAATTCCCATATTCTTTGTTGTCCAGTTATCGTCTCATGTTTGACTGTTTGAATGTTTGTCTCATGGTATAAGCTGGTTATTCACCATGGGATCAGGAATATGTGTTTATTACACCTCGGGCTAAAGCCCTCGGGTGATAAATCACATATTCCCTCTCCCATGGTGAATAACCTATACGTGTTTGTGGTGGAAATGAACATGCAATGTTTTCAACTGCTTTATCACATGATTATCTGAAAGGCAGAAGAACACTGTTACTCAAATGATATTTTGATTTTAGAAAAAATTCATAATCACAGTAAAACAAAGTTAAATTCTTGGAATTATCCTTTCAAAAGAATTTTGCAAATTTTCAATGTTATCAATAAGTAATATTCTATTTAATTCTATTCTTATGAACTTTTCTTTATCAATTGACCTAAAATTACAAAATGATTAATCATTTTCAAGAGTGTCTTGTTTATTCATACATGCAGGCATACATGTAGGGGAAAGTAGGGAGAAGTGGGCCGTAGGGAGAAGTGGGCCACCATGCTTTATGTTTAGTATAGCATTGGGATATCCCTGAATTTGAGTGCCATGGCTTCGGTGTGATACCTAAGAGTGATATTGAAGCCAGGAAGGAGATAACTTATTCCATTTTTTGAAAAACTTAAATTGTGATTTTTCGGTGCCTTTGAGTAAAATTTCTGCTTTATATAAAAAAATGTATATATATGATGAGATCGGGGATAGATTGGAAATGAAAGGGTTGTTATAATCTCTGTAAAATCAGTGTTTTATCAGGTTATTGTTGAGGCATTGTATGCATTTAGGAAAAAATGGCGTTCAATTTTTATGAAAATGTGCTGGAGGGAGAAGTGGGCCACTAGGGTGGGCTGAAAAAAACTTTTTTTGGAATTTCAATATGCCAGTGGTATAGAAAGTTGGCTATGGCCAAAAAATGATATTTGGTGCAAAAAAAATTTTGTGGCATGCGACTTGTGCCGGGCCACTCCGGCTTTTATGAAAATGCATATTTTCAGTCTTTTCACAAGCTTTTTTTGACCATGTTTTGGCCTGAGTCAGCTTCCTTTGCTTCAGAAGGCTCAGTGGCATACTTAAATCTTCTATATAGGTCATTTTGGATTTGAAACACCATAATCAGGTTGCTTATATTTAAGATATAGCCATTTCTGGGTAAATGTTGGGAATCAGAATATGGCTTTTTTTTGCTAAAAATTGCCCGAAAAAATTGAAAATATCGAAATTGACCCAACAAAAAGTTATTCCAAGGCAATTGTAATTACCAAGAGTCCTCCCTAGCACCCTAAAAAACACTTCCAGCGTATTACCTGCCTCAATTTGTTGCTTCAGTTTCCGGTATAGGGGCAATTCGGTGAAGTTAGATTTACAGATTTGACACTTTAGCAGCTTGTGTAGCCCTACCATTACACCTCAGTTACTTCATTGTTGCATGGGGATGAGGCCAAGTAATAGGGGTATCAGACAAGCCATCAACCAAAGCTCCAAGTGCAACAGGAGCTGAGCTACAAGGCGAAATGTCATCTTGTCGAGAATCATATTGAATGTACCGCATGTGAGTACGTCCGACACGATGACATTTCGCCTTGCACCTCAGCTCCTATTGCACTTGGAGCTTTGGTTGATAGCTTGTCTGATACCCCTATTACTTGGCCTCATCCCTATGTAACAATGAAATAACTGAGGTGTAATTGTAGGGCTACACAAGCTGCGAAAGTGTCAAATCTGTAAATCTGACTTTACGGAATTGCCCCTATTCTGGGAACTAAAACAACAAATTGATGCAGATAATACGCTGGAAATGTTCTTTTAGGGCATTGGGGAGGACTCGGGGTAATTACAATTACCTTGGAATCATTTTTTGTGAGGTCAATTCCGACATTTTCACATTTTTCGGGCAATTTTTAGCAAAAAAAGCCAAATTCTGAATCCCAAAATTTACCTAGAAATGGCTGTATCTTGAATTTAAGCAACCTGTTTATGGTGTTTCATATCCAAAATGGCCTTCATAGAAGATTTAAGTATGCCATTGAGCCTTCTGAAACCAAGGAAGCTGACTCAGGCCAAAAAATGGTCTAAAAAATCATGCAAAATGGCTGAAAATATGCAATTTCATAAAAGCCAGAGTGGCCCGGCACAAGTCGCATGCCACAAAATTTTTTTTGCACCAATTATCATTTTTTGGCCTTAGCCAACTTTCTATACCACTGGCATATTGAAATTCCAAAAAAAGTTTTTTTCAGCCCACCCTAGTGGGCCACCTTCCATAGGGAGTAGTGAGCTGGGGGGCCCAGTTCTCCCTTCGTGTACCACAAACAAGGTAAAATGCTTTTTTTTATTCATTCTAATTTCAGGACTTGAAAATCATAAAACAATGGTAGGTTTGGTGGTTTCTGGGCTTATTGTTACTTAATACATGAATTAAAAGCTTAAAGTATCATATTATCCTTTTTAAGAAAATCGCTCATGGGGCCAAATTGTCTTTTCACTTTGTTATGTCCAACATGGTGTCCATAGCAACATCAATTTTAAAAATCCCCCAATTACACTAACGCTAGGAAGTGTGATGGGGATTCTGTAAGTTGACGCAAGGAACGAGAATTTGATGCGGGATTTCTCGCTGAGCATGCGACGTGCGACGCACAACGCTTCCGGGAGCCCGATTCACGGACCAATCATATAGATACACCCAGAGCGTTGATGCTTGATGGCAAGACATTGCCCCCAAACATCATGGGGAACTAAGGGTAGGGTGGGCGCATCAAATTCTCGTTCCTTGCGTCAACTTACAGAATCCCCATCACACTTCCTAGCGTTAGTGTAATTGGGGGATTCTATTATCGTTGACGCAAGAACGGAATTTGCTGCGGGATTTCCCGCTGCGCATGCGCCGTGTAACCCACAACGCTTCCTCCGCACAGTTTGAAGCCATGATTGGTCCGTGACCATGTCTATGCTTCCTGTTAGCAGTGTCTGTATATCTGCACTTATGAATTCCAACTTGTTTATAACCCCAATTGGGACAGTGCTGTGCCAATCAGAAGACGTGGGCTGCTCACATATATGGAGAGTGAGCTGCAGAAGTAATTTATCTTGAATGCCTACCCATAAGTCTTGATCCTTTCTGAAACGGCCAGGGTAATAGCAACTGGCGCAAAACCAATTATAGGTTTTCGAGACTGTTAAGTTTTGTTGATGTGATCCAGTAGGCTTATGCAACATTAGGTCGACATAACAGATCAAACAGTGGCATCGGCGATGCATGATGTGCCCGATAGCCTCATGGGCAAACTGGACATGTAAGTGACAAGGCTCAAGTCTCGATCTGAGGGCCAATAAGCAGAATTCAACTGCATCGACGGAACATGTAGCCCTGACAAATCATGATTGGAAAGGACACATGTAGCTGTGAATCACTGAGCCAATGCTCTCTTAGCAACTAATCTGCCCTTCTGACACAATAAATAGTCATAACGGTGAGACTGAAATATCAATTTCTCTCGAAATGAGACTCTATGCCTGGAGAATCGATAGTTGAGAACTGTCGTATGGTTCCAGACAAATATGTGAAGTGCCTTCATCCTACACCGCACTCTAAAGAACCAATCTTGAGTGTTCCGCAATATAGATATATACATTCATGATGGTACGGCCATGTCACTTTCATAGAAATGATACTGGGGAAAGACTGCAAATCCACCAACTGTTGGTTAATAGCAACTAAGGTAATATGCCTTTGAACATAAACTGTCTCTCTGCGACATCGCATTCGGCCATTCTTAATCTAGGCCGAAGACCTGTGTGTTCACTTCCACAGGTTTGCTCTTGCTGTTCAAAAATTGTCCATGAAAACAGTTGGTTGGATGGTCCGACACCCTGTCCTGAAACTTAGGGATTTTAGAAACTGAGCTTGCTGGATTCAGCAAAACATGCATTGGCGCAATGTAATGGACAACTTCAATCAGAAGTATGTGTGTATCAACAACCAATTGTCAAATCAGCCAGAAAGCGTGATCTAATCAGTAACGTCACAGCCAGACTGATCTTACCAGTAACGTCACAGCCAGACTACCATTGTCTGATAGAAGGAAGATGCAACATGAACAAGTGCTCCTGACACGAACACTGCAAGTCAGGTTTACTAGGCCTGCATGTAATTCCGAGTCACCTGCCTGGGTTAGCGCTGAATGGCTCTTTGTTATCCCACTTGTACATTTATCTATCGTGATAAATGGCTGATCAGCTGTCAGAGGCCAGGTTACCATGCCAACATGGCTACAGGTCCAGCACAAAGCTGGACATTTTTAGAGTGACCTTATGTATAGGGTGTTACATGCACTGTACTAGATGGCTATGATCTGATCTCCGCCATCCATACTACATAGAGCTGAGTAGGACTCTTGATCCTAGAAATCTTGCCAGTACAGTGATAGTTTCACTTCTAGCCTGACATGGGCTTTCATATGCATGTCTGACAAGAGGACCATCAGTCAGTTGAGTGTGCAGCATTGAGGGTCATACTCATCCCTCCCATTTTGTGGAATGGCACCCACGTGTGATTGTTGTGCCATGTCAATTTATCCATTCAGGATAGCCAGATAAGGGAGAAGGAGGAGTAGTGTAGACATCATCAGTAATCTACACCCCAGAAGGACTTCGTCATTTGTCACTTAGTGGCCTAAATTATCTTGTAATGCCAAAGGGGAAGTCCGCATAACATGGCAGAACTTAGATCAATGACAGTCTTGAAGCATTGTCATGTGCCTGTATTAGCTTGCACTACTCACTGTACACCCTGGTGTTAAGCGTCACACCCATAATTTAAAATAGATCGTGTGGACTTAGAGGCTTGCCTTGGGCCTGTGAGTAGAAACACGGAGTCGTCAATTACTGCAAATGTTTTTCGCTGGTCAACCACACTGGAAAGACGCAGGTCAACCAACCCCGGTGACTCCAAGCTGGCATGCACAATCGCTGCCAAGCAGAAAAGTTATCCAATCATAAACTCATTCACAATGTAACACACTGGCCCAATCAAGTGACACCTGCAATTGGCAATTGTAACTTGATAGTGACAATAACTTTTGTCAGCAGTGTATTGAAATAATTAGCATTGCTAGGCAGAACCCAGACTTTTATTTTACAAAGTTAGAGGCTGAGGCTGCCAAACACGACCAAATTGGTAGGCACCTGAGAGTGATGTAATCTGCGCTTTACGCCTCATCAATGGAAGGCCTCAGATATCATTCACTGAGGCAACATAGCAATCCTTGTCAAGATCAATGTTTTAAGGATTAATAAGCCTAATTAAGGTTTCAAGGATGTCCATTGTTGGCACTCTCTGCTTTATTTACCAGGAATATATGAAGATTTCAAGTCCAAACTCCAAAGGCTTCTTTGAGCACCATACTTGTGTTTCTTGTCAAATTGTAATAACTACACAAACATGCGGACCTGGCTGATGGACAGGATGGACAAATGCATTTTGTCTTGAAATTGACGAATATCTGTGGCCCCTGCATATTGACAAGATTGCTTGTATTGCAATGGAAACGCATCTTTAGTTTCACAAATTCAAGCCAGAGACTGATTACAATAGACACTCGTCAGTAAGATACCTTACAGAGGACACAGTGTACAATCCATCCGCACTGACATTCAATATTGAGTGAGCCAATTTAGTGGTTTTTACACCCTTCGGCACCAGTGGTGGGTTTTAAGAGGCAACTAACATTCAAGAGACCTCTTGAGTCATAGTCACTAACTTATCTCTGAATCTTAGGAGACGTCTGAAGAAATATTAAGTTTCTTCAATCCTGGTATGAGCATTTTGGCCTGAGCACATCTGTGCACACTCAGGTATGGCCGCTCTATCAATATCATTGATAAATTTGTCATTGCATATTTATAAGCAAGAAGTGACTGGGCATACTAAACTCGCATGATAAACCCTCTAGAAAGAGCTACAGATACTGGAGATAGCTATGTGTCAAAAGGTATTATCTTTGAACACAGCACTCATAATCAGAGTCATGAAATGATTAATCATAACCATATTGTACTTGTAATCTCCAAAGACAGTTATGCCCTGAGCAACTGAGGAATGAAAGATTTATACCACAACAATGCACTTTCACCCTGTGTCACAGAGTCAGCCTGTCAGGCGATTGCTGATTTTAACAAGTTCAGACAAAGTTCTAATTGGAACAGTTGCTGGTTTACAGACGGAGGCCTAATTACAATTAAGTTCAGTGCAGTAAATAAATAGATGTAGGTCATCATGATCTATGCCTCAGCCAATAGAAGCTCAACAACAATCTTTATCTAGATCAGCTGTAGACAGACTCAATCTGATTGTACTTGACCCCAAGCCTGTCAGACTGAGCAGAATTTACATTAATTCTGATACCATAATTATGGTAATGCTGTAGTGACAGTACACTGATTACAGTTCATTGGAATTTTCTTTATTTCTAAAAAGTTTACCAGGCTGTTAGGTACATGGGTCAGACCATTAACCCAAGGCAATGCAAGGCCAATGTCAAATCCTTGAAACAGACCACACGTCAGTTAGGGCTTTGCAAGTAGCAGCTGGATTCCAGCCTTGATAAGGAAACATGCCTTTTATTAATGTTGACAGTTTTACAAGATAAGGATTTGCCAGTTTGACCCTGGTGTTGACAACTCATGTGGACTTGAGCATGATTCATACTGCAACTGAGTCCAAACACACGGCTGAATTAGTCTATGTGTAAAGCCTAATTGAGATCAATTGTCACCAGAACGACCGAGGCGGTCAGGTCATGCCTTTTTGTGATAGTATAGGCAATATTGTGCATTCAAAAAGTGAAATGCGACAGCCGAGGCGGCCATGTTGTTTATAGCCGAGTCGGCCAGGTTAAGTTCGGGCGTAATGAAACGGCCCATAAATAGACTTCAAACGTCTAGGAAACTCGCCATTCTTCGGCAATGGCCATAACAACGTTCTATTCCAGTCCCCCAGCCATAATTTAACTGAAAGAGGCTGTTGAGGGACTGCAGAACTTCGTCCTGAGGCGAGTATTAAACACGTCTTCACTCCATGCTGTCAAGCGAAAAAGTGCGGAGGAAGCGTTGTGGGTTACACGGCGCATGCGCAGCGGGAAATCCCGCAGCAAATTCCGTTCTTGCGTCAACGATAATAGAATATGTATTGGAAGAATGCTGTTGGATTTATTAAATTAAGTGCTGGCTCAGTTGAAGAGTAAAACCCTATTCTGCTATTTCTCAGTCAATAACTAAACAGATGGCCCACTTCTCCCACCCCTGTGGCCCACTTCTCCCTACCAGAGGGAGAACTGGGCCACTTGGTCATAAAAATTAATGACCCCATTTCACGAAAACATATCATGGACTGAAAGTAGTACACACCAGATATAAGTTTTAACATACCAAAACTCCATTCTAAAAGGAAATACAGACACTGAAGTTCAATACTGTAGTCATAAAAAGGTGAAATGCAAAAAGTGGCCCACTTCTCCCTACTTTCCCCTATCTCTTATAAGACTCTTCCTACTTCTCCCCCATCTCCCTGTACTCCCTCCCCACATCCTACTCATTCCCATCTCCTCCTTCTCCTCCTGCAACCATTTCCTCTACCACCCATCTTCTCCTGTTCCTCCTTCTCTAATTTCCTCCCATCTCCTCAACCCATCTCCTCTTCCACCGATCTCCTCCTCATCCTCCTCCAGCGCCTCCTTCTTTCATCTCCTCCTTCTTTCATATCCTCCTTCCCCGATCTCCTCCTTCTCCCATCTCCTCCTTCCCCCATCTCCTCCATCATCACCTCCTGTCCCCTCCTTCTCCTCCCATCTCCTCCTCTTCCCTCCTCCTCTTCCCTCCTCCTCTGCCCTCCTACTCCCATCTCCTCCTCCAATCTAGTTCTTCCCCCCTCCCATCTCCCCTCCAATATCCCATCTCCCCTCCAATCTCCCATCTCCCCTCCCATCTCCACCACCCATATCCACCTCTCCTTCTCCTCCTCAATGGGCAATTATTTATATTTGACACCCAGATAGACAATGGATAATATTTGGAATGGCAACTTCCCAAGGGCACACAATATAAAAACAATGTTGCTTATTGGTGAAGGGTTGGTCTGTTGGTCATATAAAAATGTATGGTAGGAATTATGTTGCCACAATGTGAACACAACATTGAATTACACAAATTTGAAGATGTTGCCACAACGTCGCATGCTTCTGTGTAATTTTCACAAACATTTCGACATTGTCATAACTTTAATGCAATGTAGATATGATCATTTGGTTCTAACTGGTTTTGGTCAATATTTTGGAAAAATAATTTCCTACATGTTGTCCTCACTTTTTTCTATCAACGATATTTATTTCTGTGCGAAAAACTGCATTTGAAGCACAGACCTATTTATGCAACATTGTCCTCTACATGTTGCGATCTGGCATCTCATTGACGATGTATTAGGAAGTCGGATAACATAAACAAATGTGTGGAAATCAGCAGATTTTGCTCTAAATATGACACTAGTTAATATATGTGAATTACATTGTAAGGAGAGAGTTGAAGATGTGGCTTGTCTGGCTTTAACGCTCTGAACAAAATAGTATCTAGATAAAATGTCAAAACTTGGTTTTCCAGCGTCATAAGTTAGTTTGTGAATCTTGAATAGTATCTCATCATAAATCAGCAACTATTTAGAATACAAGTACTACTTATTGTCCTTAATGATGGGTTTGCTTTGAAATTTTTCTCTCAAACTATAGCGGACTTGTAACCTCCGAACACAACAATGTCTACAAAAATGTTGAAAATTGCTTCTGATGCCATAACAAGGGACCGTTCATAACTGACTAGTTTTGCTGGAACTTCCCATAAAAAATTGATATTCCAGTAAGAGGTCTCTGCTGTTCTTCAGGACTTTAACAACCATCTTGTATGTTTGAGCACCTTTCGACTTAGGGACCCATGGGTTCTTGTTAGAATCTGCTATTGTCCTTGTTGATGAATTTCCTTTGAATTGTTTTTCTCAGAACTTTACAGCACACTTTAAAGCTCTTATCATAAAAATATTGACATCCTGGCATCAATCTCTCAGTTTGTGCATGGCGTAACGTATCTCGTCATTAATTTGCAACTATTGGACACTCATAAACAATATTATATTTTTTTAGAATCTGCAAGTGTTAGTCCTTGATGAAAGATTTGGTTCGAATTCATTTACTTAGAGGCCGACCAGATAGTTGGGGGGGGGGGGGCTATGGACTTTACCCCCGGGACAAACCCTTTTAACATTACGGTACCCTAGCTACAGGTAGAAACAAACTGTTTTTTATTTCCATGTGCTGAACAAACTTTTTTTTCAGTGTCAAGTGGGAAACAATCTTTTTTTTTACCAAATATCTATAGCTCCCCCCTAAGATCATCTGGTCGGCCCCTTAATAGTAGACTTTAAGGCTCCGATCAAAAGAATGTCTAAAAAAATGTCAAAAATAAGCATATTGGGGCATTAACTCAGTTTGTGCATGTCAATAATAATTTTTCCTTTTTTAGAGTCTGCAAATATTGTCAATGATGGTAGATTTGGTTTGAATTTACTTTATCCAATTTTAATCTCTGAACACAAAAATACCTAAAAAAAAAAGGCATTCTGACGTCATAACTCAGTTTGTGAATGGTGTAATGTATCTCAGCAACTATTAGACACTCATAAATAATTTTTTACATTTTAACAATAAACAAGTATATTCCTTGATGATAGATTTGGTTTGAAATTGTTTTATCAAACTTTATAGCAGATTTTAAAAGCTCTGAACACAAGAATGTCTCAAAAAAGTAGAAAATCGGCCTTTTGGCGTCACAATTTAGTTTGCGCATGTTGAAATGTATCTCGCCACATACTGGCAACCATTGGACTCTTAAAAATAATTTTTACCTACTTTGAATCTGCAAGTATAGTGCTTGATGATAGATTTGGTTTTATATTTTATTCGCAAACTTCATAGCAGACTTTTAACCCCTGCAAACAACAATGTCGCAAAAAACCCCCCAAATCGTATTTTTGGGGGATTTAATGCTTAATCTAAAAAAAACTGATTGAGTTAGGAGCATGAAATGTTCCTTTCAAGTAGTCCTGTAATATAGGTATCTTTTGGCATCAAAACCATCTTGCTAACTCCAACCATTCGAGAGCAATGATTTTTCCCATAAGTGAAAAAAAAAGCTAAATCAAGTTCACTTACTGAATGCACGGAAAATTTTATAGAAACAACAAGTTTGATTAGTCTAGTGGTAGGATTATATTATTTCCTCAATGTTGCTTTTTAAATTTTGCAAGTGGGATGAATATTAAAGTCTACAGGTCTGTTTTTGTCTTGAAAATCATGCAGCTGCATGCTTTACTGGACTACCCAGCTGGTTACATTGATAGTGCTGCCACCTGGTGGGATAGCTGTTTAGTGTGGTTCCTCATTATGTCTGGCCTTATCCGTCTTTGTGCTAAAATGTAACTTGTGGTAAGTTATTTTGCTGCTTTTCATGAAATCTGCCCTAATCAAGCAGCCTCAATGTTTCTTGTTAAATTAAATGTAGAGAAGTTCATTGGCTATCATGAGTCACAAAGTGCATCTTTCACAGTGAACTTAATGGTTCTCTCTTTTGAATAACTACATTTTGCAATTGATTGTTTATAATAGCTCCATATGGCATATACGAAGAAGCAAATTTTGCCCGATTTTTACGGCATGAAGGTTAGACGGGGTATTGAATAACACAACCAGGAATA
The DNA here is from genome assembly GCA_026936325.1 of Platynereis dumerilii. NCBI lineage: Eukaryota > Metazoa > Annelida > Polychaeta > Phyllodocida > Nereididae > Platynereis > Platynereis dumerilii. The sequence continues at coordinate 16,680,656 of JAPTHN010000008.1, read as the reverse complement.
AAGGTACATACATCTTGTCAAGCAGGAAAAGAGCTTTAATTTTAATACCAACATTACTATGTTCCTTTTTTTTTACAGTATTACAGCAGTGCTTTGAATATTGGGAATTTTCGCAAATAATTGTGAATGACAAATAAGCTAATTCAACAGGGTCAGATGCACAGAATATAGCAGTGTTGGAAATTCAAATTAAAGCTCTTTTCCTGCTCCATCCTATAAAGTAACTTTCATTTCTTTTGACATTGAAACTGGTAATATTATTAAATACCGCGAGTTTGGTAAATATTGACAATTTTATCTTTGTTAGTCTGGTGGTAGCAGCATGGAGAAGTCAAAAATAATCCAAATTTGCTTTGATCCAGTGTTCTGACAACCAGACCCAAAAATTATGACCACACCGCATTGGTTTGGGGCACTAGGTATAATTGAACTGGCTACATGCCAAAAAATTTAATATTTTTGCATTGAATATTAATGTTGATTTTCATGATGCGGTAGCACCCTCTCATTTTTGTCCGATTGAGCTCAAATTTTTACTGATTTTTTTTTTTCATATATTGGAACAACTTCAGGGGGTGCCCCATTAACATTTCAAAACTTCACTTTTTTGCATCACCCTAAGATAGATTCACAAATAGAACAGATTATTAGGAGACTTATTTTATCAAATATGTTAGTTGTTTAATTAAATTTGTGTAGTTTTGTACAATGTAATAAAAAGCAACAGGCCCAGGTCCAAATGTGTGAGGGAGAGACTATTTAATGTCCGGGTGGGGTGGTGTATTTTTGAAATAAGTAACTTCTTGCCCAGTTTTTTTGGCGAAATAAATAAATTCTTTTTGGGCAGTCTTGAAGTAAATAATTTCTGCCACTTGAGGGTATTTCTTAATAAGTCGTTGCTTGATGTGGAAATGAATCCGGGAACTCAGCGTGCTTGAAATAGATACTGACTCCGTCACCTAGAAATAAATAAATTCCTGCCGAAGAAAACTCCAAACCTTCCACACCCCTGGAATTTAAATGGTCGTCTCTCAAATAGTTCATCCATTCATGCCCTGGACAGGGGAATGCAAGTTGATACCACAACCCATTTGCAGAAAAAGAGATGCAAGCCCCTGTGGTTTTACAGTGCCACCCATCAAGCAGGTAGGAGAGGGCATTGTCAGGCCAAATGTTACTTATCAGACTGCTGCGCATTGCGCAGGGAATATTTTATGACAGATTAATGGAATTTGATATGTACGCATGCCCAGTAACTTGAAGAAACGCTATCAAATAACTAATGGTTTCCATGAATATCTAAGCTCCAAGACAGTGGTTGTGAGATTAAATGGAAGAGTGTATGGAAATGTGCCATGGTTCACATGAAAAACAAATCAAACGTAAAGATTATTTTATTAATGTTTCTTTTTGATTTTGTATTCTCTTCGGTGCACATTACACTGCATTACACTATAGTTCTGTGTATATAGAGATTTTATTGTTTTTTAAATATTTTTTTTGTTTTCGAATCAGGGCAATATTCTAAAACAAGCATGTGTATAGATCTATAGATGAATAGAAATTATTGTTAAGGTTAATATGTTTCTAAAGTTAATATCAAGACACAATTTAGCATTAGGAAACCATATATATAGAGAGCTGAAACGGTATCAATGTACATACAGGAAACATGAATTTCTTCTTGTTGCGGTTTCAAGATTCACTTTTCCATACATTGGGTTCCACTGTTTGCCTTCTTGAGTTCAATCTGTTGTAGGTTTTTAGCAGCGCGAAGCGCTAGCTCTTACTGAAGAAATGTTGCCAAAACTTATGACCATAACCGTGGGTGCCCTGCTTACCAATCTCATTCAAACTTTGCATACAGCCTCTATTGAATTTTAAATCACGACGATAAACTATTGGTGCCCCACTGTTACATTACAAATTAATAAAGAAAACAAATAGGCTTCTTTCACAGGGTCAAAGGTCAGCTGAATTTGAATGCAGCATGTTTACAGTGCACTTGGCCACGTGGCCTCCTTGTGCATTCATCCGTGACAGTCTGGATTCACTGTGGGTTTACTGCTATATTTTAAGTAGGGCAGCTACCCCCTGCTTGGTAAGCCTATATTATGTTGATATTTCGCGCTGCTTAAAGTGCTTGCACGTTATTTTTTCGACTGCAACTCCATATTGGCTTAATTCTTTCTGCAAATAAGATTTTCCGTATTATTTCCTTGAGGGTGTAGAGCATGTTGATGTAAATAGAGAAGGAAATTGGATGCATACAAGAAATTTTTCTCTCTTCAACTTCCTTGAGCAGAATGAGAATTTTTGTCGTAGTTACACTGCATTGTGCAACCCAAGTTGACGAATTTCTATAAAACAGCATTCAGCTCTGATTTAGTACTCCAGCATAGGGTTGCTTTCGGAGTTTTGGTGCTTATTAAAAACCACATCTGGCAAGTATATAAGTATAACTATGATGTATATGGTTTTCATACGATACGATACAATGCGATAAGAATTTGTTGTCACGTAATACATGAAATTTGTTTTGACAATAATCACACAGTGATTACCACACGCTGATTGCTACACAGTAAAAAAATTTTAATTTTGAGTCAGCAATCATAATTCACCAGTGCAACACTCTTCAAATGAAATTAATGTTAACTATCGACTGTGTTACCCATGCCGAAACCACTGATTACACATGACAGCCATGTCATCTGTCAAAATGTCCTTATTTATTAGAAAGCTCATCTGTCTTATGAATCAGGCAATTCCGACGAGTGATTTCTCATTGCCTCTGCCGGGAGGGTTTTGTCATTTTTGGGGGTTTCTGGGTTTCAGCTCACATTTGATTAGTTCCTGTTCTTTCAGGAATCAGGTGGAGCTTACACACTTGAAAAGAAAAAAATGTAGGTTGATTCTTTCATTCTGAACTGAAATTTCAACACAAATTCAGCCGTCCGCTTCCAGTGCATCTCAAAATGGCACTGCACGTCAGTTTGTGGCAATTCTCTTGCGTTCAAGATCATACTTGCTCTTCTCAAAATGTCAGACTACAAATGAAGGAATGTTTTATCAAATTGATTTGTAAAATAACTAATGACTCGTAAATGCCTTGATGACCCAATCAGACCCTAACCTGGAAATGCAAGTTGATATGCAGGGGAAACACAGATTGGTCCTCTTGAGCCCTCTCAGTCGCAGCTATGTGAAGAATTTCATATTTTTTGCTTGTCAACAAGCATTGTTGAGTTGCATCTAATGGTTTATGATCAAAATGGTGCAAGATCTGAAAGGGGCAAGCATAAACAATTTTAAAAAAATCCAAGTACCTTGCACGGGTACACTAGATTAAAATGCATGAACTGTGTAACTGATATCAACACTAATACTTTAATACACATGACAACACTTTTTAGTTAAAATGTTTGCTTTACTTAATAAGAGCATAAATTGATCTTAGACAGCATCTCCTTGGTGAGATTTCTTTAATGTTTTCTCGTTACAGTATGATATAATGTTTATGAGTTGCTGAGTAAATTAAGATAAGATAAGATAAGATAAGATAAGTTTTATTTCAAGTCGGGTTACAATGAACAATATAAAATAAGCATTTCTGCTTGTCTCCGACAATATGAAGCTTCCAGAAGCTATATACAGATGAAGTGAAAACAAATGATAATGTACAATGACATGCGCAATTTGTAAAAACGTAAATCATAATTGACTATTAAAGCTTAGCAACTAATTAATTCCTTGTGCTTCAGAAATTAGCAGCACATTTTACCAATGATCAGAGCATCCACATAAAGCAGGTGATTTCATCAAACATAGCTGTGCTTATGTCAAAAAACCAAGTTTGAAGTTCAAAACCACATTGCCTGATATTTCCAAATTGCTTATCTAAAGTTAAAATGTGTCTATGTAGAATGCCAGGTGTATGTATAAAATCAAGGAAAAGGTTAATAATTAATCACATTAATCAAATTTATAAAATCAGTCAAGGATACTTTAATAGATACGTGTGCATGAATATTGATTATTGATTGTACATGTATTAATTAAAGGTACGATAACTGTTCTATCTGAGCCTTTATATTTTAATTAAGAAAGCAGAAACCTCGTACCATCTCTACAAATACAACATGGCATCGCAAAGGTGGCACATATTATTTGGTTTTCTCATGATTCTAAAGATATATATCTTACAGAAAATGCTGAAAAAACCTGCACAATCTGGTAAATATCCCTATCTATATTGATGTTGTTATTCAGGAAGCAGCCAAGACGAGCAGCATTATTAAGGTAAATGAGTAGTACAGAAATAACATAAGGCAAGTTAGGCAAAGAAAGAATAAAATCGCTCTGAACTGAAAAGTTCTTGCGTTTTTTCTTGTCTCAGCAATTTTGGGGGAGAAAAAGCACCAAAAATTCAAGTTTAGATATAACCCTGGGGGGGCTTCTTGCCCCGACCCACTCTACACTAAATTATCAAAGTTATTTGGTCAAAATGACCAAATTCTGAATTTTTGTCACTTTCGCCCGTCATTTTGAAACAACGCTGTCAACTTTGCTAAGTTCTCGCATTCGTGAGATCTCAAGCCAGACATGACGTGATGAAGATGGCCGCCATGGCGTCGCATAGACGTAAACAGTGTGGATTCGAGATGGTTTTTTGCAAATTTAGCTAATAAAGAAGTTAATTTAACCCAAATAAGCATTCATTCGTCAGTCACGTGGTGTTTTGCACAAATAATTTCTAATGCGACTTATATATCGGTTTCACTGAGAGGGGGGTTGCTTTGGTCTCAAGACCGGTTGCGTTTCATAGGTGGGGGCGACTTATATGCCAGTATGAATGATACTGCAATGCTGGAGAATAAGACACTGACAGTGGCATCCAGTCCTTGCATGACATAATTTAAATAACAGCATTAGAAACAACTTGAATTCCATGTGAAAATGACAATGGCAGTAATGTGAGTCTTGAGAAATTTCCAGCAAGGGCTTTAATTCTATTGGCTACTGGTGCTCTTAACTCCATTTAGAATATGATTATTCAATGTGGAAAGTGGTGAATATAATAAAATTACTGGAAAAATATCTATAGAAATCTAATTAAAACTGAAAGCAAGACATTGACCAAGATCTGAGAGATTAGATGTGCTTTCTGCAGATTTTATTATCAAAATGCAATTTAGAAATTGAAAATGTAGAGAGCTGCAACGACGTCAATTTAACAGGCAGAGTAACATTAATAATGACTCATTGAGTTGTATTGCGTCCACATGATTCACTTTCCATGTTTGAGTTTTGTATTTGTCATCTTTATCCCGCTTTCGATATTACCCGATAAACTGCTGCACAGGCTTAATACGCAATCTCCTGCCCTCTTGTGAAGCAGCAGTTCGCCCCTTATTATTCTGTAGATGAGCAATTCAATATAATTTGCTTGTAAATAATAGAGTTAAATCTAATGTTGATACCAAATAATGGAATATCTCAGGTGGATAATCATAAACTTTCTTTCAATTTCCATGTACACAGCAAAAATTTTCATGTCTGCAAAACGAGTTTCCTGAATAAGGATTAATAAAGTTATTCTCATTGTCATTGTCATTGTCACATTTAATCAAAATCCAGTCTGTCAATTTCGTTACTGATGTTAATTCCGCAAGTGACACGTGTCAATGATTATCATCCATAAAATTGTTCTCTTTAATTCATTATTTGAATTGAAAAGGGCATCTGCATTTGACAGCTCCAAAGAAATATTTTTTTAATGCCCTCATGTTTCAGTAAGATTTTTATTGCTTCGGGTTACCGTGAAATTTGGCTATTAGCTTTGCAATCAATTACTGCAATATCAATTAGTATGAGTTGCTTGGCCATGTTTTTCTGGCTATCTACGTTGCATTTTAAGCTCATCTGATTGGTGTATGAACTGTAAAACGTCCTTCAAATCTGCATGTTGAACGTTGGAAGCTGTGAAAAATTTAATAATTATGCTTCAGTGAGCAGCTGAGTTTAGTTTGTACAGAAGATTGGCCCCAACAAGCACGTCTCCTGGGCTTGATATACGTTTTTATGGTATTCAAATTAGTTTTATGCCATGTAATTCAGTGTCTCAACCAATCACATCCAGTACATTCGCTACGTTTTACTATCATATGCAGAAACTCATACTTATTGAAATTGCAGTAACTCCTGATGCTTCAGGAATTAGCAGAAGATATTACAAATTTGATTAGCTGAAGAAATTAAGTTCATTATTTTGTGCGACAAACCAGTTGTCATTAAATTCCACACGTTTGCATTAAATGTAAAATGCATTCTGAAGTGCAAAATATGTTTCTCTGATTCTATTTATAGACCTTGTAATAGCAAAGGAAGCTCCACTAGAATATTTACATATTGGCCAGACACTTTATATTTGAAGAGATAATGACATTCCTCTATCAGATGAACAATACCATTTATTTATCATAAGCATTCATCCACCAGTATGAAATGTGAGTATTGAAAATAGAACAAAAGCTGCTTTCTAGAATGTGCCCAGGGAATTCATATATATATATATGTACAGTATTATGTACAGTTGTATAGTAACATGAAGAGTCATCAGTATAAGCTTGTGACTACTATGGCGAAGACCATTCAATATCCAGAGTTCCTCTGTGGCCTAATGGTTAAGAGTGCTTGTTTGTACAACCACTGGCTCTGAGAGCGTGGGTTCGAATCCCACCCCGGAACTCAATTTAGTCCGAGCCCATGGGACATTAAATGGAGGCGGGTTGTATCCAGTGTTCTATGCTGGGGCAACTGAAAGACCCTGGGCATCCCTGAATTAATAGGGTATGTACCAGACTCTCAGTCTTCTCATCTCATCATCATACGGCGATCGCCTGCCACGATCTAGCCCACTAAGGTGCTGCTGAGGCTTAAAAAAAACAAACACAAACCATTCAATATCCAGGGCAGGGGTGCCTTGGGAGATTTTTTTTTATTTATTAAATGATTTTTTTAGCTCAGTTTTGGTGAAAATAAAGAAATTCTTCTTGGGCATTCGTGAAATAAATAATTTCAGCAAGGAATATTTCTTTTAATACGAGGTGTTGCTTGATTCTGCAATGAATATTTAGAGACTCTGCACGCTTGAAATAAATAATTACTGGCATGAAATAAATTTCCCGCCAAGAAAAACTAAACTCCAAGCCCACCTGGATAGGCCTATTACAAGTGGCTCTGGACTCTAGAAATATGTTGCTCGTCTTTAGTGGTTATGGAATAATGTTTTCATATGCTGTTTTTATAACGTACACATTTGATTGTGCATCTGACCAAGAACAAAACAATCTTGGCATAAAACACAAAGGTACAATGCATTTTTTTAGATGATTTCAGTGGTTGGAATTTTGCCCGAAGAAGCAATTTTATTATCGCATCACTACAGAAAGCGTAGTGCCTGATTACAAAAATTTTAACGCCTACTTCCACAAATAAATTATTCAAGTCGAATTTCACATCTTATTTCAACTTTTTAACCTCCAGTTTTACAAATTTCCGTGGTCCATTTCGCATTTGTTTAAATTCATAAAAAATGCTCTGCGTTGATATAAGTTTGCAGTCACTCTTTTTCTTTTCTTTAAAAAGAAACAGATGGATATTTCAGTAATTCATCAATTTTATGCATATAATCCTAGATTTAAAATACATGCTTTTCTCATGTTACCTAATTCCAGAGTAGAAAATTGAGAAAAGCATTATCAACTATTTTCAATTTCTATATGATACCATTTTATGGAAGAGAAGACACATGTATGCACGTGTCACTTATTCTGCACTTTTCACAACTCCTACATTATAAATAAATTTTGAATTATCTAATAATTCATATCTCAGATTTCCTGAAAAAGAAAATGATAAAATATTATGTAAGCTAACGATTCACAAAACGCACACCTACATCTATTAGTCCCAGAGCTACGGGGGTTTTATTTATGTTTTTGAGGCTAAAAGGTTCAATAAGTGGGTTTTATGCAGAAAATTCTCAGGATTTCAAAAATGCAAGTCTTACAACTGTAAAGGTAGACACAACTTCACAATATTCATTTGAAGTGGGGTACCTCCTTATCTCGTTTTTCAAATTATTTTGGGCCTCGGTTTCACAAAATATGTTCCTAAATCCATTCAGAGTGAGAAAAATGCATTAGAATTGACTTTCCTGGTCAATTTTGTGATGCTGATTCCAAATCTGTGACTATTTTTACTCTAAATAAATTATATCACCCCCTAATTTGCATTTAAAGATGGCCGCCAATCTAAATAAAAAAGGCGAAGGATGTTTCAATGTTGACTATTCCAGTAGGCCTCTATGAATTTCAAACCAATATTGTCAATAAGTCATTTGGAAAGTAAAAATTCTCAGGATTTCAAATATGTATAGTACATGAACCTATCTATTCTCTTTAGCTCCCTGCATTAGTTTGAAACTGTAGAAATGTCTGACTTTTTGTGAATTTTGCAGCTGAAGTACTATAATAAGACCAAATGGGTATAGAGAAATACCACATTTATGCATTAGAATAGACACAATTTCACATTTGCCATTATCCAAAATTGCAGTAACAGGGAAACAAAGGCACCAAATGAAAACTGACATCAAGGGCTATCCTTCCAAATCCATTTTGGTGTGCTAGGAATGACTAATATAGGGATTAGGATAGGTGGATTTAAAAAATACATGGGAGGATTTGTTGTTTCCGAGGAGATTTTTGATTCTGATAGCAACATTAATTTAGCTTTTGGAAGGTTGAAAGTAGCAATAAAAGAGAACAAAACTACCAAATGAAAGCTGATTTCAAGTGCTATCCATGCATATCCATTTTGGTTAGTTAGGAATGAGTATTATAGAGGGATTAGGATAGGTGGAATTGAAAATACATGAGAGGATTTGTTGTTTCTGACGGATTTTGGTTCTGATAGCAACATTTATTTAGCTTTTGGAAGGTTGGCAGTACCAATAACAGTGAAACAAAGTCACCAAATTGAAGCTGACATCAAGTACCAAATTGAAGCTGACATCAAGTGCTATCCATCCATATCCATTTTGGTTGGTTAGGAATGAGCAATATAGGGATGAGAACTTGTGGAATTGAAAATACATGGGAAAATGTTCTGTTTCCGAGGAGATTTTTGATTCTGATAGCAACATTTATTCAGCTTTGGAAGGTTGACAGTAGCAATAACAGGGAAACAAAGGTACCAAATGAAAGCTGACATCAAGTGCAATCCATCCATATTCATTTTGGTTGGTTAGTAATGAGTTATATAGGGAGTAGGATAGGTGGATTTGAAAATACATTGGAGGATTTGCACCCAGAGAATCTACCCTAGACAAATAACTCCAACCTTGGAAATCAAACATAATATATTCATGTTTAACAGCCTCAACCAATCAGAGAGCAGTACACACCATCGATTCAATTCTTTACAGCTCGTTTTCGGAACTAAATATTCAAGTCTCAGCAATGCTATACATATCAGCATGGAGCTTGTGGCGAGCTTGTTTGAAAAAGTGGTCTGGACGGCCGAGTTTGTCAGACTCGTTTTTCCTTTTCAAATAACGCCAATACGCTAGTGCGCATGCGCGACGCTAGAATGTCATGAATATCTCATGAATATCATGCTTGACTGCACGCAGAAAATGTGTGATTGGTCAGTGTAGGAGCTCTTTCTGACCCTCCCAGGTGAAAGAACAAATCAGACAACTTTGGATAATTTCAAATGTGAAATTGTGTCTATTTTAATGCATAAATGTGGCATTTCTCTGTAATTCAGCTGCAAAATTCACAAAAACGTTGGACATTTCTACAGTTTCAAACTAATGCAGGGACCTAAAGAGAATAGATAGGTTCACATACTATACATATTTGAAATTCTGAGAAATTTTACTTTCCAAATGACTTATTGACAATATTTGTTTGAAATTCATAGGGGCCTACTTGAATAGTTAACATTGAAACATCCTTCGCCTTTTTTATTTAGATTGGCGGCCATCTTTAAATGCAAATTAGGGGGTGATATAATTTATTCAGAGTAAAAATAGTCACAGATTTGGAATCAACATTACAAAATTGACCAGGAAAGTCAATTCTAATATATCTTTCTCACTCTATATGTATTTAGGTGCATATTTTGTGAAACCTAGGCCCAAAATAATCTAAAAAACGAGATAAGGAGGTACCCCACTTCAAATGAATATTGTGAAGTTGTGTCTACCTTTACAGTTGTAAGACTTGCATTTTTGAAATCCTGAGAATTTTCTGCATAAAACCCACCCATTGAACCTTTTAGCCTCAAAAACATAAATAAAACCCCGTAGCTCTGGGACTATATGTGTAATGCAGGAAACATGCAAGACATCTTCAGTATTTGAAAGGAAGTTACATACAGAATCGCTAAAAATAAGAAAACGTTGGAGAAAAGTTGTTAAGATTGGGTAACTACCTGACATGGTTTTTCATCATATAGGCCAATACTCAGTTTTATTGCTAAAATCAGACACAATTGAAGGTCGAAGCCACATACCTTTTGCTAGAGGTATGTGAAATATTAAAAAGCAATAATATATAAAAAATCAAGTCGAAATTTATACTTGCCTTTGGAAATTAATTTTATGTACAACGTACACCAAAAAAAGCATTTTGGTGAACTGTATGATACTGATTCTGACAAAATAGGGAGCAGTATACTTTTTTCAGTGACGTACATTTATTCTTATCAGCAAATTCTTGCCTGCATATCTCTTTCATTGAGTTGTCGGATGCACTACATAAATTTATACTCATGTCACTTCAGAATCATGTTGTCAGATTGACCTAATATGTAGTATCCATAGTAGTATCCATGGACATTTATTACAGTTCACTGATTAATGTGATATAAAAAATCAAAAAGGTCAATCCAAACAAATTAATGATTTATACAATATTTTGACTTTATTCTGCCATCTCCATGTATAAAGTAACATGTCATAGGAAACTTTCCATTTTCTTTATCATGTAATTCTTACCTGAGGATGGCGAGAAAAGCCATGATATCTTATAAATCAAGAATTTGTTCTGATTGACCTTCGTGATTTATTTGAATTTTTTGTACTTCAGAAAAGTAATGGATCTGCCATGAACAGTGTAACGGTACAAGCAATCTAATTCACATCAGCCTATTGTGCTCACTCATGCCCTGGGCTGGGGAATGCAAGTTGATACTAAAAGCCATTTGCAGAAACAGAGTTGCATGCCATGCTGTGCCATCATTCAGGTAGGAAAAGGAATTCAATTCACGTCGTAATTTGCAACATGGCGGAGGACCCCTGAGTTGCTACAAATTGACGCAAAGAAGGTCTTGCCCTTGCATGGAGCCTTTTATTATATATACCAGACCTTATTGGCTCATCAGTATGGTAGATATGTGCCCTTATCAACGCTCAGCAGGGTTTTAAAACCATGCTTCAAACGGATATTGTGTGAATATATTCAATTTAAAACCTGAAAGTTGGCATTGAGATGACATTGTACATGCACAGACAGGGAGACAGATTGTGTTTTTACCCATTTTTCGCAAGGTTTTAAAAGGGCAAAAGCTGCTATATTAGGAAGACGAAAATAATATGCCACTCTCTGACTAGTGCCTATAATTAATATGTTACAATGTCATGCATTGTAGTACTGTATTTCAATGTACCTTCAGTTCTTGATTAAAATTAAGAACCGGTGCCCTTGCATTTATTACACTTATTCCTGGAGAAAAAAGAATAAAGTATTTTTATAAACTTTGTCTAAAAAATGCAGTCTGAAGTTCAAGATCTCTTTCTCTGATTATGTGTATAGACCATGTAAAAGCAATCAGAAGTTGAAGGAAGCTTAACTAGAATATTTCAAATTAGGCAGGACAGTTTAAATTGGAGAAGATTCAACATTCAAGCATCAGATGAACAAGACCTTTTATTTATCATAATTATTCATCCACTTGATAAAAAATTAAAACAGAATTCTTTTAATATAACAATAACACTACTTTTGAGGGCGCTATGCTGTTTGAATGGCCCAAGGTAATGTCCAGCAGCCCAAGTGATTCAAAGCAGCACGAGCAGCACGAGGGCTGCTGTGCAATCACGAGGGCCGCTGGACATTACCGAGGGCCATTCAAACAGCATAGGGCCTGAAAAAAAGTAGTGTTATAAATTACTATTATTATCCATTTGCCAATCAAATCTTATGCTAACAATGTCAGAACAATCACTTCACTTCTTGTTGTTCAATTTTTACGTCATCACTGGTGATGTCACAAATGTCATGTGGCAATTGTGACGCCATGAGTGATGATGTCATAACAGCAAGCTTACCATTTTGACACTTTGAAGTCTATAACGGCCCTCTAAAATGTAAACAAGGGCCGTTATGGGGAATCAGCAGCCCTCTAAATTTTGCTAATGAACTAGGGAACGGCCCTGCAAGTGGATAATAATAGAACAAATGCTGCCTTCGGGAATGTTCCCAGGGAATTCATATATATTTTTATATATAGTGGATGGTGAGGAGACCATTATCGATCTTTATTGGCCAAAGCTGTAATATTGTTCGAGGCCGAAGCCGAGACCAATACTATTAGCTGAGGCCAGTAAAACTCAATATTCGTTGACTCAACATATAGTCAGGGGCCATATTCAAACATGCGGAGGCATTTTAGAGTAGAATTTGTCATCCCATTGAATGACAATTTGTGAGGGAGTTAGAACTCGTTGAAGTTTTTTTGGAGGCCATTTTTTTTTCGGCCATTTTGAGAGCTTATTATGCCAGATAGAGAATGTCATCCCCAAAATTTGAAATCAGCACCCTCAAATTGACTTAATTTAATGGGATGACAAATTCTACTCTGAAATGCCTCAACCACTTTTAATAAGCCACTTATCATGTTTTTACCCCTGACTAATACACTATTTTTTATATTCTGCAACAAAATTTTCAGACTTATACATGTTAGTAAATTAAATATTTGCCTGTTCAATTTCAGATACAAAAAATCGTCAGTAACATAATTATGTTTAGCAAAAAAATATACCCGCTTTCTTTTTGCATCTGAACTATTTGGCTCACCAACTACCATTTGTCTATCTTGCTATCTATCTAATTATCACCTGGTTGGCTGTGAATATCACTGTTTACACTCAAAATATCAGGGCCTATGATATTGTAAAAAATACCACCCTTCAAGGGCGATATTTTTTAACAATGGTTATGATATCACCAGCATTTCAGCTGCCTGATGATGTCACAAACCAAACAGTGGCCAAAACAATGGGATTGTTACGTCATGTCCATTGTTGCTCCCTGGCGACGTCACATTTTTGTAATAACAGAAAATAGTCTCTGTTTATAAGTAAAAATTTGAGGTAAAATCACCAGGTGATAAAAACAAAACAACCACGCGTCAGGTCACTTCGTATAATATCACGAGCTGTTGTGTGAATTAATATCACTCTCGCCCTGCGGGCTCGAGTGATATTAATTCACACAACAGCTCGTGATATTGTTACTCAGTGACCCTGACATGGGTTGTTTTGTTATAATGTCTGTCTATCTAGTTATTATTTTTACCTGATTTAGAAAATAGGATAAGATTAACTGTGTGTTTTCAATTTGTACAGCAACAAGTACATGTAGGTATACAGCAACATCTCAAGCTTTAATTGCTGCTTGTTCAATTGAATTGATTTCTGTAAATTACAAATAATTTCACTTAGAATGAGACACTTCAATTGGAATTTGGTAAATTATCCTTGATAGCAATTAACACCTATAGGAGTTATTGTGTATCCTTCCAGGACAATCGAGAATTTGATTGGAAGGTCAATCCTATGAAACAGTCAGAAAGACTACAGATTAATCTTATTGTGCCGTGCGTTTTTATTTGACACAGCATTGATTTCATATCACTTTATTGACTCACAAATTTTGGTGCTCACCAGTTAGCCTATGACTACCAGGAGGAAGACCATTTTTAAAATATCCAGGGGGGGGGATTTTTTTATAAATAATTAATTGCTCAGTTTTGGTGAAAATAAATAAATTCTTCTCGGCCAGTCTCGAACTTGAATAGCTTGAGCTAGTAATATTTCTTAACGAGGAGCTGCTTGATTTTGGTATGGGTATTAGGGACTTTAGTCACTTCATATGCCTGAAATAAATAATTACTTTCACCGCTACCCTGAAATAATTAATTTCCCGCCCAGAAAAACTCCAAACCCACCTGGATATTATGTATTATCATCCACTTGCAGGGCCGTTCTCTAAAGCATTAGCAAAATTTTGAGGGCCCTTAAAGTCAATAAAGGCCCTTGTTTACAAAGTTGGGGGCCGTTATAGTCAATAACAACCCTTGTTTATAAGGCCAAGTGCCGTTTTTGTCAATAACGACCCTTGTTCATTTCACTTAACAAACCTAGTAAGTGGATAATGATAGTAATAGCACTACTTTTTATTCGGACGCTAATCTGTTTGAATGGCCCCCGGTGTTGTCTAGCAGCCCTCATGATTTCACAGCAGCCCTCGCGCTGCTTGTGCTGCTTTGAATCACTTGGGCTGCCAGACATCACCTTGGGCCATTCAAACAGAGTAGCATCCTCGAAAGTAGTGTTATTGTTATAGTAGCCCCATAATGGCCTCTAGTAATCTGTTACAGAATTCAGTTGTGCAACTTGTTGGGATTTTGCCAGAAGAAGGAATTCGTTCCTATGTTCCACCTATTTAACGATTTAACATGAAATCTAAAATACTGGTAGGAAAAATGTCCTTCCGTGGTGGGGATTTTCCAGAGTTGGTGGCTGAGGTGGGCCCATTTCGCATTTGATAAATTCTTAAAAAATGCCCTGCAAGAATGCTGTTCCACTAATCTTTATCTTTAAAAAGAAAAAGAGAGATAACTCAGTTACTCATCAATTTTATGTAAGCCTTGATTTGAAACAAGTGCTTTGCTCTTGTTACCTAAATTCCAAGCAGAGTAGATATATGAGTAAAGCATTATAACTATTTTCAATTTCTATAGGATACCATTTTATGGAAGCAAAGACACTTGTAAGTATGCACATGTCACTTATTCTGAGTTTTCACAACTCCAAAATTCTAAATAAATATTTAATTATCTCATTTTCATATCTTGGATTTCTTGGAAATGAAAATTTTTGCAAATGATTCACACAATGCACACCTACATGCAGAATCTGATGTGTTATGCAGGAAACAACCAAGACATCATTAGAATTTGAAAGGAGGTTACATCGAATCGCTAACAATTAGAAAATGTTGAAGAAAACTTTGCAAGATTTGGGTGACTGGGTTTTTCATCATCGGTCAATACTCAGTTTTATTGGCCAGATCAGTTAAAGGTTGAGGCCATATACCTTTTGCTAGAAGTGTGTGAAATCTAAAAAAAAGTAATAATTTTGAAAAATCAAGTCAAAATGAACTTGCCTTTGGAAATTGATTTGAAGTACACCAAAATGAGCATTTTGGTGACCTTTATGATACTAATACAAAATAGGGATTAGGGAAGCAGTAGAGTCAAGGAGGGTAAATCCGTCCACTTTTGGCTATAATTGTATTTTAAGGGAAATGGTATTAGATACAGAAATAAAAGTTAGCACATTGGAAGGGGCATATTCTGTACTACCACCAGCAGCCAAAACAGTCGAATACTCAAATAGTTTTTGCAGAAACCATAGCAACAAAAATTAAAGGTTAGGTCATCTAAATCCGTCCACGTTGCTTCTAAATCCGTCCACGTTGCTTCTAAATCCGTCCAGCAAGGATGGTAAATCCGTCCACAGGGTATTATGCAACACATACCTATCATATCTTGTGATTTTTAAAACTTTTGCAATATATTAGCTGTCACAAAGGATTTTCTGCCAATATCCTAACATTGGGGTGCTGATTTCACTTATTTATAATAGAAGAATCAAGTCACAGAGGTCAAATTAATTATCAAGAATTTCAATTGACTACCTCAATCACAATTTAAAAACCCTCTTAACCAAATCAAGTGGTGTAATTGCTCAATCTAATTTCTTTAATCAGTTCTATGCCATTTATAAATAAAAAAGGCCATAAAAGTACTTTTAAAGCCCATTTGAAGTAGGTGGACGGATTTCCCTTCACTCAGTCAAGCCAGTTTTAAAATAATGATGGTAAATCTGTCCACTTTTATTTCCATTGTATATCCCTTCCATGTGATGGAGTTCAGTTATTTAAGAAACCCTATAACAATAATAAAATCAATCATCCCATGCATTAATCATATATCCCTCAATATGTTTTGTTTCTGATGGAAATAGGCCTACAACACTTAGTATATTATCTTACCAGTACCAAGCGCATGGGATCTTCGTGGCCTACAAGACCAACTAATTGTTTTTTTAAAACGGCTGTGACGACGTCACAGGATTGTATTGTTTTTGTCTTCACCTTATAAAAGGTTCAGAATATCATTTAAAATGTTGTCAATACCATAAAAACGGCAAAATTTTTTGAAAAACGAGTTTCTCTTGCTTTTACAACTTTCACAACTGTACAAATTGTAATATATATGCCTACATTAGGGGGTGGACGGATTTACCCTCCTGGACGGATTTACCATACTTGACTCTACACTTTTTTCAGTGACATAGACTTATTTTCATCAGTAAATCCTTGCCTTCATATTTCTTTCATTAATTTGTTAGATACACTCTATATATTTATATGCATGTCAATTCAGAATTATGTTGTCCAATTTGACCAAAAGATGTAATATCCAGGGACATTCAGTACACTGATTAATTTGATATAATAAATCACAAAGGTCAATCCGAACAAATTCATTTTTTATACAATATTTTGACTTTATTCTTCCATCCTAAGGTACAAAATGGCATTTCATAGGAAACTCTCCATTTCCTGTAACATGTCACTTTTTACTTGAGGATGGCAGAATGAAGCCAAATATTGTATAAATTAGGAATTTGTTCTGATTGCCCTTTGTGATTTATTTTACCTTTGTGTAATGAATCTGCCATGAACACTGCAACCGTACAAGTAATCTAATTCACATCAATCTATTTTGCTCACTCGTGGCATGCCAAGGGAATGCAAGTTGATACCAAAAGCCATTTGCAGAAACAGAGTTGCATGCCATGCTGTGCCACCATGCAGGTAGGAGAGAGAAGAGTCAGGGCTGCTGGATATCTCTCAACTTGTTACAAGCCTGAATGGAAATCTAGCTAGATACACACAGCAGATACTAGATGGGTGATAGTTTATCAATATCTCATGTCGCAAAAATAAGTTTGTTTATCACAGGCAGCAAATTAGATCTCTGCTTTTAGTAAATAATGACCTCATCTATACACCAGTGATGTAGTCGGGGCAACAACATTTGAGACCAAGGCAAGGCCAAGGATTTGATATCTGAGACTGAGGCCCCGAGGTGGGCCTCGAGAGTGAGACCTGCCTTGGGACCTCCAACACTGCTTTACACTTAATGACAAGTTAGGCAGTGACGGTTTGTTACGATATGTATAGAAGCAATTGAAATACTTTCATATCCTTTTTTCACAAGAGTAGAAGTAGGATTAGAAAATTATTCAGTTATCTCATTTTATGCAATCAGAAGTAATGGCACCTAATAATCATCGGGGGTTCAAGTTTGCCAAATCATTCGGTACTTTGCTGTGTTGCATGAAATTAAAAGCGCCTAAATATGTTGTTCACTTTGAACACCAATGACTGTTATAATGAAATGATCATAGATTTCAGAATAGACCTAATATGTTCCATAAACTTCTCTGCTTTTAGAATGAATCTGTGCACATGGGAGTATCACCCGCAAATGTGAAGTGCCTGAATATTAGAAAAACTGCCTCCTAAAAAAAGTGTAATTCACAAAAGACAAGATATCCAATCAGTGCTTCCAGAGTGATAAACAGTCAAGATTGCATTTCTCAAAAGAGTTATTTCGCAATTGCAATGTGCACATAATATTTGTTTTGCAAGAGTAATCAGAATTGCAAATAGTGCATCTTTGTTGGTATTAGGTTTCCAGGAACGAATTTCTGGAGTTGCTACAAATTACACTTTGCAGAGCCAAGAAACAAGAACTTAATGCAGCAGTTTCCATTCTTCGATTGTAAACCAAAGGCCAGGCAATAAGATAAGTGATAGATAAAATCCATTAAATCGCAAATACATGTTTGTCTGGCTTAGATCTGGATGAAGTCTTATGTCTATTAAACATTAATTATCATGGTGTTGTGTTGATAATCATTATTAGAATTAAATCATTTTATTCTTAACTTCGAGGTGCAATTTGACCTACTTTTTGTGGTTGATTATTTAAATGCTTATGTTGTCAGGAAGGGATCACAAATGTCTACCAATTTTAATAAAGGAGTTATGGCTTTTTTTGTAAAAAATATCAAATAGCCTTCTTACCCCACCCATCGGGCAAGAAGCCACTCTATTATAATCCTATGGCAATTTTTTTTACGAGTGCATTCAGCTTGAAAGTTATTTCTTGGGGTTCTTCTATCATTTTTAAGGCATTCTATTCACTTTTTCTGAATTTCAGAATTTTTCTGTTCATACATTAATTTTTTAATGTTTTTTTGCCCTGTTATAATTTTGGTGAAATTTTTTCCATTTCAATTAGCTATTCTATCAAGATTTAAGGTAAAGTACAGATCATGAAATGGTTCCTGACGCAGCTTCAAGGCCTCAGTGAAGGGGGGCCTCACCCCCCATACCAAATGGGGCCTCTCACCCCAAACTCACATATTTTAATTTGACCTCTATATTTTGAGTTAAAATGAAAAAAATATGATCCAAATCATATTCATGTAATGGTCATAAAGTGAAGCAATGCAGATATCCATTATACTTTTAAAAATGTCCAAGTTATTTCTGACAACCATTTGAATTTAATCAAAGTTACAAAAACCATGCACCTTTATTACTTCTATGGTTTGGTGCTGTTTGCCCTGAAAATTTGTGACGTCATCTAAAAAGCTTGTAGCTTCAATCCTATCAATAAGAAAAAGCACAAAAATGTAACTTAAATATAACCCTGGGGGGGACTCTCACCTAACCGGGGCTTCTTGCCCGACCCACTCTAAAGTTGATATCGAAATGATATAGCAAAAAAGAAATTCTAATGACACTAATAATGAAATTTTACCTTTGTTGAAATTAGGCCTCACAGCGAGCTTGAACAAACTTTGGGGTTAAAAAAATTGACCAAGAAAACTATTAGCGCAATGATGTAGAGGAAGGTCAGACGAATATTTTGATGTATCAAACGAAAAAATCTGTCGGGAATTTTTTGAGATATTTGAGGTTTTGATTAGCGCAATGATGTAGAGGAAGGTCAGACGAATATTTTGATGTATCAAACAAAAAAATCTGTCGGGAATTTTTTGAGATATTTGAGGTTTTGATTTTTCGTTTATCACACCCCATTCTTAGCATGTAATATCCATGAAAAAGTGATCAAAACTGTCCATTTTTCCTGTTAGGTAATATCTAAGGTAAAAGTCATTATTCAGAAGTAAAAATATGCAGTCATTGTCTCTGAAGAAAGTATGTACCACTTCATCCAGACTGACGGGGTGTGATAAACCTATAACATCTAACATTTCTGGCTAAAGGCCTGAGAAAATGTTTGCAATACCAGATTGTGTTAGTTACATAATTCGGGTAAATAATTTTAGCAAATTTGGTCTCATCA
This sequence comes from Platynereis dumerilii, assembly GCA_026936325.1. Taxonomy (NCBI): domain Eukaryota; kingdom Metazoa; phylum Annelida; class Polychaeta; order Phyllodocida; family Nereididae; genus Platynereis; species Platynereis dumerilii. Next base: position 16,660,841 of record JAPTHN010000008.1, on the reverse strand, counting down.
TCTCATTGTCACATGCTTTGTTGAGTTTTTGTGAATTTTATCACAAATTTTGCCATAGTGAAACAAGCATTTCATAACAATGTAAAAGGATAGACAAAGTTGAGTAAATTATCAGACAATGCATGCATAGAATGTTTGTAAGTATCTGCTTCACTATGAAGTTGAATCCCTTGATATTACATGGAAAGTCTTTGCAATTGGACAAAAAGACAAAAATAAGATTAAAAGCTATAAATGAACAGTAATATTCATGCTTAATGTATTTTGAGTACTTAAAATGGATGTTGGGTGTTTAATGTTGATGTAGGTTATCTGGCATCCAAAATCAACCAATCTTTAATTGCATAGAACAACAAAAATAGCATAAATTCAGTAAATTATGTGAAAATGTGGTTAATACAAACATGTACAACTATTGCACATTAAGATTGCAATGTCAAAGTATTTTACTCCATACTTAACTAAATGCTTCCAAACATTCTATCTATTCGTTTTCTGATGATTCACTCAACATTGGCTACACTTTACATGGTTGCAAACGTACTAGTTCCACAGTGGTGAAATTTCTTAAAAAACACATAAAAACCTCATTAATATACCATAGAATTCAAAAGTGAGGTAGATTCTACTACAATTATTCACCAGAATGATGAAATTGAGGACAAGCTGGCAAATAACATATTTTATAAATTTTCTGAGAAATGTTTACTGTTATAGGTTTATCACACTCTGTCAGTCTGAATGAGGTGGTATGTACTTGCTCTTGTGGTAATGACCGCATATTTTTACTTCTGAATAATGACTTTTATCTTAGATATTACCTAACAGGAAAAATGGGCAGTTTTGATCATTTTTAGATGGAGATTCCATGCTAACAATACAGGGTGACCCAAAAAAAAGTTCACACTTGTGCAAAATGAATGCACACTGCAGCTAAAAAGTACACAATCTTCATGAAATTACACACAGTGATGTACCTACATATTGATAAAACACTGCTAAAGTTATTTTATCCTAGTTACAAAATTGACCTCACAGTGACCTTTTATGAGACCTATATCCTTGAAATTGGAGTCTTTTGAAGTTTTCATCTGTTTCTTGCTTAATTTCTTTTCTTAAAGTCAGCTGATAGGTAAGATCTCTTAAAGGTAATGCCATCTATATATGCCACTGATATTTAATCTAAATTGCAGGTAGTCAAGGCTTTTGAGATCCTGCACATGGGTTTAAACTGGTCAGAATGTATATTTATGTTAAGAGTAGATGTAGAAATGACTTGAACGAGTTGACTTGAATTTTCCCCACTTTATTTACTCACACAATTAAGTGATGCGGTAAATCTACAAATAAAATAAAACAGTACCAAATAAATATCTTATAAAAATTCAATGTCAAATAAGTGAACTAAATATAATAAAGTGTCAAATAATATCAAAATTCCAATAAATCAAATATATAAATTTCATACAAATAATCAAATAAACTCACAAGAAACTATGGGGTGACATAAGGAACCCTCACTTGATTAGACCTTGGCTAATTGACATAACATGTCACCATGACATTGTGATCTGGAAATTTCCATAGAAATAGGTTCCATAAATAATAGTTCATAAATACAAAATAATTCACAAATAACTTTCTAATCAACTAAAATCCATGTAATCTAACAAATATACAATGAGCTAATGAACATAAAATAAATCTACACACCTTATTTGGTTGACAAGATGCCAACATGTGTTGCTCTTAGCATGGCAATGGCTGGAGTGACCAGCAAAATTGAAAATCTGCCCACTGTCATGGTCCAGTGATCATGCCCATTGGTCAGACCCAGTGAGACAATAGGGAGCAATCATGAAGATTAAACTAATTAATTAGGGGATCAGTTTGTAATTAAAACTTGAAATAATCATTTTAACAAAGAACAATTAATTTTTACTTATACAAAATTAACACTCCCCGGCCATGCAGGGTTTACCCAAATGAACACAAATATTTTTAATAATGTAAATGTCAGACACATAAAACATATATTTTTCATTTTATAATTTTTTTTGCATTTGTATATAAGTGATAACATAAAACCTTTCATATATCATACATATCATAAATATCACAATTTCAAAATCGAAATGTAAACTCAAAATATAATTAAAACAATATAAATGAGAAAAACAATTTTTTGACTTCAAACGAAATACCATAGCCAAATTACAAATCAAATAAACTGAGCAACACACTTGTCATTAAATTAAGCTCCTTCTAATAGGACCACCTTGGTCACGGATCTCACTAAAGTTGTTGATCTGGTCTTCAGTCTCAGACTCCTTACAAGTCCATCGCGTCCTTCCTGGATGCCAACAACCAAAGCCAACGGCCACAGATGTCTTGGTGTGGATTCATCACGGATGAGTACGAGATCAGAAATTTTGAAATTTCTCCGCTCCTTGCACCATTTCTGTCTCCTTTGCAGCTGAGGGAGATATTCCCGAATCCATCTTTGCCAGAATTGGTTAGACAGGTGCTGAATATACTTCCATCTTCTCCGATACATGTCACTTTCCGAAAATTGTCCAGGTGGGGCTTGTGGTCCATCCCTCATCAACAGAAGATGATTTGGAGTAAGAGGGGTTAAATCACCAAAGTCAGAACTCAGCTTCGTGATTGGCCTGTTGTTCAGAATTGATTAGACTTCACAAAATAGGGTCCTCAACACTTCATCTGTCAATCTCTGCTTCGTGTCCATCAGAAGACTTGTGAAGACTTTGCGAACACTTCGGATGAGTCTCTCCCAAATGCCTCCCATATGCGATGCGCACGGAGGGTTGAATTTCCACTCAATCTTTTCCTTCAGAGCAAAATCATGGATAACTGACTGGTTGATGTCCCGAAAAGCTTTGGCCATTTCGGTTTGTCCAGCTACAATATTTGGGCCATTATCTGACCATACCTTGATCGGTTGTCCTCTTCTTGATGTAAAGCGTCGAAAACCATTTAAGAAGAGGACAACCGATCAAGGTATGGTCAGATAATGGCCCAAATATTGTAGCTGGACAAACCGAAATGGCCAAAGCTTTTCGGGACATCAACCAGTCAGTTATCCATGATTTTGCTCTGAAGGAAAAGATTGAGTGGAAATTATTTACTGTAGAAATGACTTGAACGAGTTGACTTGAATTTTCCCCACTTTATTTACTCACACAATTAAGTGATGCGGTAAATCTACAAATAAAATAAAACAGTACCAAATAAATATCTTATAAAAATTCAATGTCAAATAAGTGAACTAAATATAATAAAGTGTCAAATAATATCAAAATTCCAATAAATCAAATATATAAATTTCACACAAATAATCAAATAAACTCACAAGAACCTATGGGGTGACATAAGGAACCCTCACTTGATTAGACCTTGGCTAATTGACATAACATGTCACCATGACATTGTGATCTGGAAATTTCCATAGAAATAGGTTCCATAAATAATAGTTCATAAATACAAAATAATTCACAAATAACTTTCTAATCAACTAAAATCCATGTAATCTAACAAACATACAATGAGCTAATGAACATAGAATAAATCTACACACCTTATTTGGTTGACAAGATGCCAACATGTGTTGCTCTTAGCATGGCAATGGCTGGAGTGACCAGCAAAATTGAAAATCTGCCCACTGTCATGGTCCAGTGATCATGCCCATTGGTCAGACCCAGTGAGACAATAGGGAGCAATCATGAAGATTAAACTAATTAATTAGGGGATCAGTTTGTAATTAAAACTTGAAATAATCATTTTAACAAAGAACAATTAATTTTTACTTATACAAAATTAACAGTAGACCCGAAGCCGTTTAATTTCAGGGAACAGATGGCTTAACAGTTATTTGAATGGCTAAGCCGGCTAGCCATTTTTGATAATGGCTGCTTATGGCTCAAAGATAAATCGGCTTGAAATGGCTTAAAGTGGCTAAGTCCCCAAATAAGATACATACAGTGCACCAGTGAGCTGCAAAATTTGGCATCCTTGTGGAGGAGTAACATTTTGTCACTTTACAGGCAAGCCATTTGCAGGATCTTTTAAAATGTGAATTTTTTGAGTGGATGATACCCATTCACACAATTCCAGCTGTATTAAAAGAACAATTGAAGCATACAGATATTGAAATATTTGTCATTTGACATGTGCAAAAGTTTTAGCCACCCTTACAATTCTAGTATCACTTTTTCTATAACTTCACATTAAGCCAATGTCAAAGCTCTCAAATATTTTTGATAGTTTTAGTTTAGTTTAATAATTTAAGTCTCACTCTGTAAGCATAAAAAGTACATAATAAAAAAAATTTTAAACAGACCATTCACGTAATATAAGCATCCCAATCGTTTTGTGTGAATTTTAAATAGGCTAGTCCAAATTTTTCAATTCTCTACCCAAATGCAATGTTGATTTTAAAGGTTGTCAGAATTTCATGGAGTAGCAAGCTGCCCCCTGGTTTTTTTGCTTATATGTATTCCTGGTGTGTACAAGTATCAAGCTAGCTACAGACCTTTGTAAACTGCTGCAATAGAGACTATATATAACCTGTAGATATAATGTCCCCCAAATAACTCAAAAGCAATACCATATATGCCAATAGGCCTAGTTGCTGCAATGTTAACCTTTAAATTTTAAAGATTGTTTTTTTTTTTCACAAAGCTCTTGCAAAAGCAGGAAGGTGCTTCAGTGATGCTTCAGGCTGTTAAGCCATCATGAACTCAAAGCTCAACTCCATATAAGTAATAGGCCTGCAACATGCTAGAGCCTATTGGTTTTGCCCAATGCCTGAGACAGTGCAAGCAAACTACAATGCATTGTAGGTGAATGGTGCAAAAGTCAACTTCATCAAGAACGTAAATATGTAACTTCAATTTGGCCTAACATCATCTCAGGTTGATCATTTGTATACCATTGGAATCGTCTTTTCAAGGCGATTCCGTTGATACCAAACATGCCTAGGTTACGTAAAAATAAACGGCTTACAAAATTAATGACTGCTTACGGCTTGAAATAGCTCAAAGATTTTTCAATTGGCTCAGCCAAAAGAAGAAAGTGGCTGGCGTGGCGGCTGCTGGCGGCGGCTTCAGGGACTAATTAAGAGCATAGTTTGTGCACCTCGAGCTGTGATTTGATGTATTATTCATCCAGGTTGGCTATATATTTTATCTGCTCCTTTATGTTTAATGGAATATATGGCTGTCCATCAAGTATCAGGGTAGTAATTGCCCAAAGTCCATTAGGACAATGTATATGGTCCTAAAATAACATTTTTTGGTTTTTGGCAGACCTCGTAGAGGAGCTGCCTATGAGATTGAAATTATTACATATCTTGTGGGTCAAGTTTCTGCTGCCTGCCTTCTTCAATCATAATGCCATTTACCATGTATCATGTAATGGGCCTCCACGTGAAGTGATCAACTTTTGGTACATGTTAATCCCATAATAAACTCTTTGGCAAGGGAAATCCATTCAACCCAATGCTGTAGCAATGAATGACATCATATATGCATCCCCCCCTTATCTCCAAGGGGGTTCCCCAAACAAGGCATCGGTCGAGCAAGTGTGCAGTCAACTGTGACCAGTTGATTTAATGGCAAATTCTCACTGCATGCCACGAGGTCTGCTTTAAAGTGCCTTGTGCACGTTATTTTTGTAGTATGTCAAATACATTTTCTGTCAATATCAGGACAATACTTGGATTAAAGCATCCTTAGTTATTATCTATATAGGGTGAGATTCGTGCCACACAATGACCAATCAAGTCCTCACATCTCCATTTCATGTGCCCAATATCAGAGTTACACATAGAGCAATTCTTTCTTAAGGAACAAGGCATTTGTTAAGCCTCCATACTTTATTGCAAGACACTTTTTGACTTTAATTTTCAAATATTTCTTGCTAAATAGAGATAGTCTCTCCGAGACTTGGCATATTATGCTTTGTGTGATCATTTGACATTATTCTAAGGGGTTCTGACGTTTGCAAGACCACATTTTCCTGTGTCAAGCTTCTTTACATACCTGTCAACAAACTTCAATCAGGTTTTTATATCTCAGACCTGTCATATTGACATTATCAACAGCCTTATTCATGAATCCTCTTCAACCCGGCACAGCAAAAATCCGGGACAACTCACTCTTTGTTATAGCAGCAAGGCTATGCATGTATTTCTGTTGTTTTTGCCATTCAAACGCAATGTGTTGATGATTACCCACTAAATGAGCCATAAATCAAAGTCCTGTGGCAAAAATTGATGATCTTATAACCACTCAAAGAAGTGTGAACTTTTTTTTGGGTCACCCTGTCGGGTGTGATAAATAAAAAGTTTAAAACTAAAATATCTCAAAAAATTCCCAACAGATTTTTTTGTTTGACACATCAAAATGTTCGTCCGATCTTCCTCTACATCACTGCGCTAATCGTTTTCTTGGTCAATTTTTTTAACCCCAAAGTTTGTTCAAGCTCGCTGTGGCCTGTTTTTTCTTGAAATTTGCAAACAATTTTTACTCGCGATTAACTTTGTATACTTCTCCTTATTCTGAACTCCGATCTTAGAAACTTCCACACCAGGATTTCTCTCTCAAACTTTATGGTGATTGATACGGAATGACACCTCAGGTCATGTGTCTCCATAATTGTATATATGGCACATATGTGTTTTCACAGATCGTGATGGATAAACATTGGAAACAGCAAAAATGCATTTATTTCTACAATAATTAACCCACTGCACCCATTCATCGAATGACACAACAAGGTTAACAATAATAATTGTAGTTCCAAGGAAGCCCATTGACAGACAGCACTGACACTGCTACGAGTAATGAGGTTTGCAAACCTATTTCCGGAGAGACAAATGAGTAACATATGGAAAATGGGGCAGGAGACACAGGCCAAAAAAAATCCTGTTGATAAAAAAACAACTCATCTTATCTGGCTTCATTCATTGACGCTCAAATGTCAAAGACATAGCATCAAGTGCCACACATATCACCTGCACTGACAGTTTGCACAATCTCCCTTGAGATGATATTCATATTAAATGAAAGTTGACAATGTACACATAGGAGTGCGTCTGGGTGCATATAAGGTTTATCCCCGTCTCCACGAGACTGCATTATCATTAGGCTGTGCAAACATTGCCTGCATGCAGTCTCCAGGAATTGGCAATTGATGCCAGTAAGCAAGAAACAATATGCAAATGAGCAAGATATCGAAGAGTGGACTTCCAACAGAACTGTTTCTTTAAATGTGAGAAGTTTTGCTTGTTATTAATTTATATTCCAATTACTGGAGTCTCTGTGCGCAATGATGGAACTTTGTCGGAAAACGCAATTCAAGTATTGCAAATCTAACAGTGCAAAGGTTTCCCTGATAAATCCTGTAAACTACATGTGTAATAAAACAGCTACCTTCATCTGCCAAAAACAACATCAGCAATAAGTGTATTGATTATATGTGTAATTATAATTTTCTTTGTACACATTGAAATGCCCGTGTGTGTAAAGCCTGGAAGAGCAATTTTGATCCATCGATAAATTTTAAGAATTGAAATTGCTTCATTAAGTCGTATCATGCATCAGCAAAGTGTAATTTGTATTCAGAACAGCTCAAGAAATTCATTCCTGGAAACCTTTTACCACCAAAGATGCAATATTGCCCATTCTGTTAACTTTCGCAAAACAAATATTTTGTTACCATTGCAATTTTGAAAGAACTCTTTTGAGAATTGCAAAAACTGTTTATCACTCAGGAAGCACTGAATGGATATCTTGTCTCTTGTGAATAGCAATTTCCCTTTCAGAGTCTTTTCTTTCTCCAATACACCTAGGTTGACTCCTCAGCTGCCATCTTCATGCATTGATATTTACACATGTATTGACATTTACATTTCATCTCAATCTTCTTTCTTTGTTAAACGGTAGATGAAGTTCCTTCTACACGAAAAGCATTTAGCTGATATCCCAAAACACCTCAGGTCTGATCGATTTTAGAATGGTTAACTAAGGAAATTTAAGGCATAATCTGCCTAATTAATCCTCCAAAGGTATGGTAACAAACAATCAATTTTTATTGCACTACATGAAAATCAGAATCCTTGAATAACGATAAAACACTTGCTGTTATCAAATAAATCTCAACCGGACTAATTCAGGAGCAATCTGTCTATTAATCCTTTCAAAAACCTTATCTTTAAGCCTGCATAACCTAGAATGATCTTTCATTACGATGCAACTGTCATGGAAATTCTTTACCACATTGGTTTTGTCTGGCATTCACAATTGCTGTTTCAATTCAAATCGAAATTTTCATCTTGGCAGAGGATGCCAGAGTTGCTTCAAATTGAACCGAAGAAGGGTTCAAAACCCTTGGAGCCTTTTATTAAATAAACAATATCTTGTTAGCTAATTATGCACCCTTGTCAACGCTCAATAGGTCTTTAAAACCATGCTCCAAAATGATTTTGTGTGAATAAAAAGCAATTTAAAACCTAAAACTTGGTGCGTCAGCCAATCTCTAAATTGCCAATCTCCAAATATCTCAAATAGTCAAAAAGACTTGATTTAGATATTGGCAAAGAAAATACCATGCCCATCTCTGCAATTATCGCTCATTCAATGTCTTTTCGGGCCACTTAGAATATTCACAAATAGTAAATTGACTGTGCCCGATCCTGCAATTATCGCCCACCACTTCTTTTCTGAGATGCGGGACCCGTTTGCGGGACGCGGGACACGGTATTTAAATTTTTTCAAAGAAATAAGTGAGTTAGGCTGGGTTTTTTATTTGAAAGACTTCTAATGATGATAGAAGCGTAATTTTTGCACTGGTCGTGGTCAGTAGATACGTCTTGGAGAGACTTTTTCATTCAGCGAGATTACTAGTTCATAGATGCTGCAGACAATCTCTAAATCGTGCCAAATTTTACAATCGGGCATGGCTATTTCTCCTATTGGCAAACTATTTCAACTATATTTCGCAAACTACTTCTTTTGGCAAAATCTTACAACTTTGCCCAAAGGAGCAATTTGCTATTCTAACTATTGGCACACTATTGTGACTATTGGCATACTTTGCCAAAAGGAGCAATAAGCTATTCTAACTATTGGTACACTATTGCTCCTATTGGCAAAATTTGCCCATCTCTAAATATCTTTTCGGGTCACTTAGAATAACAAATAGTTAAATCGTACCCATTCCTGCAATTATCGCCCGCTTTTGATATTAAAATGTGGGGCACAGCAGCGGAAATCCCGAAAATGCGGGATTCGGTTTTTTGCGATTTGCGTGACTTTTAGCAAAGATACAAACTTGATTTTTTTACCATTAAATTCGGCTTGAAAATAGCTATTTTTAGAGGTCAGTTTTATTTCCCTACCTTTACTGTAAAATTTTCTAGAATTTATCCATTTTTACTTAATAAATCACTAATAAGCATAAATCAGTAATCAAATTCTAATATATAGGCCTATGGCCTAATGGACAGCTCCACATGCTCCATTATGGACTGCTAATTGATCTTGTTTCTTTACTCCAAGTAAGATTTTTATTAGTTCATTAGACACAATTTTGTGTGTTTTTTCTGCCATTGCTGGTCATGTTCGCAACCCACAGAAGGCCTAGCTAGAGGCACATAGGCCTAACATGTAGGGCTTTTAACCAAAAAATAATAATAAACCATACATAAATATATATTTATGTAAGTTTTCTTTTTAAAAAATAAATGGAATAATTTCCAATAGCCAACTGGTTGTAGACCTCAGCCCTCAGCACCCCACCAAGGAACATATATATTCACCCCTGATACAAACTGAAAAGTTGATAAAGTAAAATTTAATTCAAGTTTAATTTGGTTGACTTAGTCAGATTTATATTTGGATGGAATTTTTTGATATTGCTACGAATCTATAACCAGGCAAACTGAACACATCTCTCAAAGACAAATCTAACAGTGAAAAAATTTCGGCTCTACCATTACTAGAAGTTCTTCAAATAAAGAAATCCACACAGGCATTCCAAAGGCCTAATTCTAAAAAAAATCGGAATTCCGCGATCCCGCATCCCGCAACCGCGACCCGCATTTCAGAAAAGACCTGATGAGCGATAATTGCAGGATTGGGCACAAATTCAATTCACTATTTGTGAATGTTCTAAGTGGTCCGAAAAAACATCAATGAGCGATAATTGCAGAGATAGGCATGAATAATTTGGTGCCAATATCTAAATCAAGTCTTTTTGGTATTTGGAGATTGGCAATTAAGAGATTGACTGACGCAATAGATATGAAAATATCCAAATATTCGTTAAAAGTAAAATTGAAAATTAATGATCTAGCCTTAAATTTTGCATCTATCATTATTAGAAGTCTTTAATTCGAATTAAGGACTTCTAATAATGATAGATGCGAAATTTTTACACCAATAGATGCGTCCTGGAGAGACTTGTTCATTCAGCTAGATTAGAAGTTCGTAGCTTGGAAAATGTTCAAATATTCGTTAAAATTGAAAATTAATAATTTTGTGAGATTTGATTAAATCCACTAATAGGCCTATAACTTGAAAAATTCTCGAAAATTTTTCTAATCTAGCTACGGCGATGAAACTGACCTCTAAAAATAGCTATTTTCAAGCCAAATTTAATGATAAAAAAATCAAGTTTGTACCTTTACTAGAAGTCACGCAAATCGCAAAAAACTGAATCCCGCATTTTCGGGATTTCCGCTGCTGTGCCCGGCTTTTTAATATCGAAACTTGGCGATAATTGCAGGAATGGGCACGATTTAGCCATTTGCGAATGTTCTAAGTGGCCCGAAAAGATAATAAGAGATTGGCAAATTTTGCCAATAGTTATCCAATAGTTAGAATAGCATTGTTCTGAGCCCGAAAAGACAATTGTGGAGATTGGCAAAGTTTGCCAATAGTTAGAATAGTTGGCCAAAAGGAGAAATAGGAAATTGTGCCTTTGGGAAAGACAGCAAGATTTTGCCAAAAGGAGAAATAATTTGCCAATAGTCGCAATAGTTTGCCAATAGGAGAAATAGTCATGCCCGATTGTAAAATTGGGCACGATTTAGAGATTGTCTGCAACACTTGCATGCCTCTTAAAATTTAAATATACATGTAAAGGCAGTGAGACAGATTGTGTTTAGGTACCCATATTTTGCAAAGGTCAGTAAGAGGACAAACACTGCTATTAAACGAAGATGGAAATAATATGCTACTCTGTGATCAATGCCTATAATATATTATTATAATGTCTTGCATTGTGGTACCACTGGTTCTTCGTACTAATGGCCTTGCATATATCACATTTATTCCAGGAGAAAATGAGTAAGGATACCCTTTTTTTGTAAATGTTGGCTTTTTGGATGATAAGATCTATAAGTCTTCATATCCTGCGAATATGTTTTGAAAAAGTACTAAGATCCTCACAAAATTATATCATAAAATATTACCTCTGCATTGATGTATCGGTCTTCTTTGACCACTCATTTAATCCTTTTTTTCTACTGTAGAAATACAATTGTGCCGATCAATCAGCTTTTGTTTTTTTCTTATCTCAGTAGAGAAGGTGTGAGGAGAATTCACTGTAGAAATTTGCTGTTGTTTTTAAGAAAGTGAGAAGATAAAAAGTCATGCCTTAGTCTGCATGAAATTATTGATTCGTTATGGAAATTGATTATTAAAGTACAAATGGAACAAAAACTGTAAAAAAAGTCATATTATACATCAAGAGTTTCAAACTTGCAATTGTGTAGTCTACAACTATTTTGACAATTGCCGCTGGTGAGACGTCTCACCTGTAATATCCTGAATTCCACATCTAACTTCCAACATGACAGATTGTTTGAAACCTGACAATCACACATTTTCCACATCCAATAATTCATTGCGTATGCATGTGTGGGAGTTTCCTCCAAATATGCTCTTTGATCAAAACTTCTGAAACAAGTTCACAAGACGTTACCTCAAAAGATGTGATAGATGCATTACATGCGCGTTAAAGGCCTTTTTAAAAAATGTCTAGAAACTATAATGAAAACTACAGACAGATTGGAAATTGCTGAGAACGCTAACTAGTATTTTATTCAGAATGCTGTTCTTATTTTTAAATGTTAAATTGCAAGCAAAACTTCAGGTCTCAGCTTTTTATTATTGAATCATTTTGCAGAACTTACTTATCAAATGCTACATTCAAATACCAGCCGACAAATTGACACACATCTATTTAAGCTGCGTCATGTGATGTTATTTTATTGCCTGGATTGGATTCTATATTGAGCAAAATGAATAAATCCAAACAGAGTTGACATTCAGAATATGTCATATTAAGAGTCTGACACTATTTCCACTTTCATAAAAGGCTTATAGATGCTTATCTGTGACTAAGTTTTTTGAATGCGTAGGACACGTGTCTGAATGTGATTTCAAGAAAATGTTTTTTTGTTTCTCCGGTCTTTGTCTAAAATGTACAAAGATATGTGTCAAACAAGTCAGAAATTAAAAGCTGTTCTAATCCGTTGTTGTTAATCATTGACGAAGAGTGATAGATTTTTGACATAAATCCTTCAAGTGATACTTGTGAAAAAAAAAAGTTGAGTATCTGAAGTGAATAAGTTATATCATTATAGAGAGCATGTATGGATTGATCTAAATTGAGAAAGTGTCCTTTGAAACAAATCTTCAGTTATATTGTCTGTATTGTGGATTGTTGCTTTGAATCTGTAACATTTAATTTGACCTTTCAGTATTCAAAAGCAATGTACGTGTCACGAACAATGTAACAGAGCAAGTTATCTGATTTACACCCAACCTGTTTTGTCCATTCATGCCCTGGACCAGGGAATGCAAGTTGATACCAAAAGTAATTTGCAGAAAAGAGTTGCATGCCAAGCTCTGCTATCATGCAGGTGGGAGAGGGAAGAGTCAGGGCCGCTAAACAGGGGTGAATTGAATTCTTGCTATTCTCTGGTTTGATTCAATTGTCCTATACAGACAGCTTGGTGGTTGAGTCAGTTCAGGTCAAGAGCAGACAAGATGCAAGACAAGAACGTCATAGTGATTAAAATTTTGGTTTCTCCATGAACAATGTAAAGGCTGAACAGTTTTAGTGAGTGACAACGTCATAAGCGATTGCTTGTCTTCAAGTTTTTTCATTTTGAGCCTAATTTTATTGGTTTAACAATCAATTATGTTTTTTCTCATAAAAATGAATACTTTTTTGGAGTTCAGCAAAAATAATTCCGGAATTTGAATGCTAGCTATATAAAAGGTCCATTTTATTTTTTAAGGGTCATTCCGTTGTCAAATCATCAGATTTTAAAGAAATTTTCCACCACCCTAGTGTGCGAATTGGCTGAAAAAAATATATGTTTTTGTATGTCCCAACAAATGAACTTCCTGAAAATTTCAGCTTAATTGGTAGATTTTTGAGGATTTGGTAGAGGTTTAAAAATGCTGATTTTACAAGCTTTTCAGCTGTCGTTTTTGAGCAACTACATTTGTTTCTCAATAAAACAATTGATAATCCGCCTAAAGTTTTGGAAAGTTGTTTTTAGACTAACTGGACTATGGAAAAGCAAAATGGATAGCTAGTTTTTCTCTAGGAAAAACACTAATGTAGCTGTGACCTTGTTAATTCCCTCCCCTAAAAATCGATTTTCACTACAAAAATGGTCATAGCTCAAGGGTAGTATCATGAATAAACATGAAACTCCCAGGATATATTCTGCATATGTGTGGTCAAATGATATAAAAAAATTGGAGATATGTTCAGCCTCGTTTTTTAATATTAATTTTTGAAAATTATTGGGCATCTGAAGCTGGTTCAACATCAAAAATAGCTAGATCTTCAAGGTAATCGATGACATATCCCTGATATTTTCCAGTTATCTTTCACACCAATAGGATAAAATGCAGTAAAACATTTAGGAATGTGTTCAGCATACTTTAGGTTCTGCAGAATTTTAAATATTTTTCCTTCTTGATTGGTTGTACAATTACAAAGTGGCTTTTCCACAAAGGGTACAATGAGCACAGTCTTTAAAATTCTTGTGCATATTCTGTATATGTATGACCGATTAGTGTTAGAAAATAATACTTGTGTTCAGCCTCAGCTTTGTTATATTAATTTTTCAAAATTATTTTGTATCTCGGGCTTGTTCAACATCAAAAATAGTTGGATCTCCTGTGGTAGTGGATGACACATCCCTGAAACTTTCCAGTTTTCTTTCATGTCTTTGGGGTATAATGCAGCGAAAAACTCAGGCATGTGTTGGGCTAACTTCGCGTTCTGTGGAATTTGCAATATTATTTCACCTTTTACAGCAGCCCAATCGCAGAGCAGCACTGCTGCCAAGGTAAAATTGGCATAACCTTGCAACTTTTCATATACAGTTAAAATATTAAACAAAATTAAGCACTGTAGGAAAAACAAAGATGTGTTACAGTACATATCATTCTAATTTTAAGAATTTTTTTGGTACGGCAAAGATCAGCATTATCATGATTTGCAGTAAATCACACAACTCAAAGATTATGGAACATATAACCTCGACTTCTTTATGATTCTGTGCTTTGTTTACATTAAACAAATATAGGAAACATAACTGGGAAGTTTTACGAATGTGGCATCTACTACCGTGGATATCCAGCCAATTTTGATGTTGAACAAGGCTGAGATCCCAAATAATTCTCAACAAAATTAATACTAATATCATGAGGCTGAGCACATGTCTCATTTTCAACACTATTTGGCCATATATATATATATATAGAATGTGTACAACAAGTCTAAAGGCTGTGCCCATAATACCCTTAGCGGAATAGCTACTTACCAATTGCACAACCTGTCAAGATAAAAGTAATGTTCAAAATTCCGCGAAATCTAAAGTATGATGAACACATTCCTGAATTTTTTACAGCATTTCATCCTATTGATGTGTAAGATAGTTGGAAAGATTCAGGTATGTGTCATCTGTTACTCTGAAGATCTAGCTATTTTTGATATTGAACCAGCCTCAGACATCAAATAATTTTCAAAAATTCATATAAAAAAACGAGGCTGAACATATCTCCAATTTTTTTATATCATTTGACCACACATATGCAGAATATATCCTGGGAGTTTCATGTTTATTCATGATACTACCCTTGAGCTATGACTATTTTTGTAGTGAACATTGATTTTTAAGGGGTGGGTTTAACAAGGTCATGGTTTCATCAATGCTTTTGCTGGATAAAAAATGGCTTCTCTCGAAGCTTTCCCATTGTCCTGTTAGTCTAGAAACCAAATTTTTAAGTGTTTGGTTGGGTATTATTGGTTTTATTGAACAAAACATGCAATAGCACCTAAAACGATGCCTGAAAAACTTGTGATATCAGTAATCTTGAAACCTCTGCCAAATCCTGGAAAATTGACTAATTCAGCTGAAATTTTCAGAAAGGTTGTCCTTTGTGGTACAGAAAAATATTTAAAAAATTCAGCCAATTCGCAGATGTGGTGGTGGAAGCCACTTGTTGATCTGACACGGAATGACCTTTAAACAAAACCGTTTCAATTTGCATTCAAATCTTGAAAATCATACATGCGGCTCTTGATCATGCCTAAATGGCCTTTACGACGCCCATTGAATATTTTTTATTAGGTAACTTGGTCAGGAAGCCTATACCATGATTAAAAAAGTGCTAATTTAAAGTTGAATTAGTTCAGTCTTTCCCAATTTGTAATGAAACTGCTGTAAATGTATCCGCGAAACTTGATTCATCAACAAGCGTATTGACCACACTTGCAGTTCACTGTATGCATACAAATGAATGTTTATGCGAAGCCTGAAAAGGTAATTTTCCATAGAAAAAACAATTTAAGAATGTTACTGCTCCATTAAGTTGCTTTCTTGCATCTGCCAAGTGTAATTTGCATTCTGAAAATCTCCGAAAAATGCATTTATTGGAAACCTTTTGACACCAAAGATGTAATTTTGGCTACGCTACTTACCCTTGCAAATAAGAATTCTGTTCACATAGCAATTTCGATGGGACTCTTATTGAGAATTGCAAAAGCTGTTGACTTCACTCTGGAAACATCAATGAATATCTTGTTTTCCGGGAATAAAGAAGTGCTCTTTCGTGCTCCAATACAGCTGATTGAGCTATGCCATCCTTATGCATTGAAATTTACACACTGACATTTACTTTATTACCTTATCTCTTTATTGAATAAGAGAGTGGATCTTTTAGATCGTGTTTCTTCTGCATGACAACAGTTCAGTTGATGTCCTGAAACACCCAGTTCTTACGGATTTTAGAATGTCGCCTAAGGGCTTAGTAAGGCAAATCAGAATGCATAATCTGCTTATTGTTTTATCAACCAAACAAATGCCTGGTTACAGGGAATTTAGTATGGCACAAAACTTGAGTATCCCCAAATAATGATAAAACAATTAGGCTAATTCCAAAACAATCGATCTGTCAAATAAATCCTTCCAATATTCCTCCATGACTACAGAAATGGCAGTTTTATAATGCAGGGACCACTGTATCATCTTTGTACTAAACATTTTGCAAAACTTATGCCTAGTTCTCACGACAGCGATTTAAGAGCGGCGCGGCATAAGAAGTCATTTCTTGGAAAGTTGTGGTGTAGATCGTTGGATGGAGTACGTTACGTAATCAATTAGTGCCATGTGCGGCGATTAACGTTTGTAGCCTCGGTGAGTCTTGAGGTTTCAGCGGCCCTGCATAACCTTTCTTCGCCAAGTTTCGCCTCTCTTGCCTCACCGATGTTCCAACCAGACTCGTCGCACTTTGTTTTGGACTTCGGCGAGGCTGCTTTTACTTCGCCCAATGTTGTTTCCTGTGACGCCGCTGATGGTTGTGAGGCAGCTACGTATGAATTTGGCGACCTGCGACGCATCAAGAAACCGTTGGCGTATATCCGAGGTAAGATGCGCCGCTGAAAAGGACAGCCTCGCCGAGGACTGTAACGATGCCACGCCGCATTAAGGTACTTGTTACTGCGTACCTGGATTGTTCATCGTCGCACATGCATTTATACATCGCCGAGGGCATTACAGGCGCGTCGATGCTGAGCTTCTTCGTCGTCCTTGCCTTAAGCATCGACGAAGGTCTCTTAAGCATCGACGAAGGTCTCTTCTTGCAGCGCTGAGGCAAAGTGTCTTTCGCTGATGCAGAAGTCACTTTTGGTCACCATAAAAAGGGACACAGAGAACCTCCCTGCTTCATTTGCTGATTGCCCTTCATAGAGAACACAACGACTGCCTACTGCACAAATGCATGATGAATGAAGAAGAAATTGTTGTTGTGGCTAGTGCTGCTGCTGCTGCTTTGGGAGCTGTCTATGTCAGACACAGGAGGAGGAGGGCCAGAAGGCAGAAAAGGTGGTGGATTCGCAACTGGTTGCTGCGGAGGGAACAACATGGTCACTACTATCAACTGATGCCTGAACTGCAAGTCAATGATGTGTCTGGCTACTACAACTTCACTAGAATGCCCCCTGACATCTTTGCTGAACTCCTGGAAGCTGTTGGACCGCTCATCACTAAGCAAGACACAAACATGAGGAAGGCTTTGGAACCTGGTCTGAAGTTGGCTATCACCCTGCGGTACATGGCTACAGGAAACAGCTACAAGTCCCTAGCTTATGCTTTCCGTGTGGCACCCAACACCATCTGCAACATCATCCCTGAGGTCTGCCTTGCCATCGTTCATGCCTTCGAAAGACAGCTGGCACTACCCACACAGCCTGAAAGATGGAAGGAGATAGCCAAGGCTTTTGAGACGAAATGGAACTTGCCCAACTGCATTGGAGCTCTGGATGGCAAGCACGTCGCAATCCGATGTCCCAAGGCTGCAGGCTCCTTGTTCTACAACTACAAGGGATTTCATTCCATTGTCCTGATGGCCCTCGTTTATGCCGACTACAAGTTCATCTATGTGCAGGCTGGCTGTCAAGGAAGTGCATCTGATGGCGGCGTCTTCAAGGACACAACACTTCGACAACTCCTGGACGACGGAGAACTAGGCCTACCACCTCCAGAACCTCTACCTGGCACAGAAGACAATCCTTTCCCATATTACATCGTGGGTGACGAGGCATTTCCCCTGAAGACATGGCTGCTCAAACCAGTGCCAAGAAGGAACCTTGAAATTCCTTCCAGAGTCTACAACTACAGGATTTCAAGAGCCAGGAGAGTTGTGGAGAATGCCTTCCGTCTGCTGTCACACAGGTTCAGATGCTTCCTGACCACCATGCCCCAACGACCTACAAGAGTGACATACATTACAATGGCTGCTTGTGTTCTACACAACATTCTGCGAGACAGAGTAGGCGTCCACCATGCCCGTGACAATGAAGTTATGGACAGAGAAGATCCACACACACATGACGTCACTGAAGGAGTTTGGAGAGGAGACCGTCAATTGCATGACCTAGGAGAACCACTTCGACACGGAAATGCCTCCAGAGATGCCAAGGCAGCTCGAGACTACCTACGTGCCTATGTCAACAGTCCAGCAGGAAGTGTCCCTTGGCAGTTGGAGAAAATCTGAAGAAGATGCAGACTATCTATTCAAAACAACAAACCCCAGGCCCTTTTAAGGGCCACCAAATCCTCCCAATTGAGCTGGCCATGTACACATCCTATGTTGACAAAACAAGCCCAAAAATCAATCTATCTATCTATCTATCTATCTATCTATCTATCCAAGTCCAATCCCTGCAAAGTGACGACAACTGCTTTTGTTTTCTGCAGTGTATATATGTAACGAGCATTGTGTTCCATCTATCGAGCTATCTATCTGCCTATCTATCTGCCTATCTATCTGCCTATCTATCTATCTATCTATCTATCTATCCAAGTCCAATCCCTGCAAAGTGACGACAACTGCTTTTGTTTTCTGCAGTGTATATATGTAACGAGCATTGTGTTCCATCTATCGAGCTATCTATCTGCCTATCTATCTATCTATCTGTCTGTCTATCTATCTATCTGTCTCTCTATCTATCTATGCAAGTGTCATCACTGCAACATGACGACCACTTGTTTTTCTTTGCTACAGTGTATATGCGACGTGCACATTTTTTCTTCTATCTATCTATCTATCTATCTATCTATCTATCTATTTATCTATCTATCTATCTATCTATCTATCTATCTATCTATCTATCTGTCTATCTGTCTATCCCTTTTCTCACCATAAAAAGCACTTGTCCTAGACAAGTTATATTACAAAGTGATGCACTTGTACTAGTGCAACCAACACAAGTTTTAAAACCAAAGCACTTGTACTAGTGCATTACATTTTAATTAAGAAATTTATGCACTTGTACTAGTGCAATAAAAATATGTTTATACCAAAGAATGCAGCACTTGTACTAGTGGAGCACTTGGTAGGTTTTTGGGCAAAGAAAGGGGGAACTAGCACCTTGCTTTTATGAAGGTGATGACTTTTAATGAAGGCCAGGACCGGACTTTTTATTTGGGGGATTGTTAACGTTTTTTTTGCTCTTTTTGGGCCCTTTTCGGTCTACACAAGCTCTTTTTTTTTTGTCAACATAGGATGTGTACGTGGCCTGCCCTTTTGGGAGGATTTGGTGGCCCTTAAAAGGGCCAAGGGTTTTTTTTTGTTGTCTTTGCTGCTCATCTTCTACTTCTGTGGAGAAAGGACAGTCTCACTCCAACTGTGTGAAGGGGAAGGCTGGTGCTGCTGCTGATGGGCAATCGGTTGACCATAGCTGGGTCCAGGGTAGCCGTACTTCTCGGGGCTCTCAGTCAGCATCAGTGTCAAGGATCCTGGGCTGGGCTGCATCATGGTGTAGCTGGGAGTCTGGCTGGATCCTCCTTGCGTTGGCTGCTGGTGGTGGAAGTGATGGCTGCTGGAAGCGTGGGGCTGCTGCTGGTGGTGCTGCTGGTGGTGCTGCTGGTGGTGCTGCTGGTGATGAGACGGCACAAACGTCGCAGGAGGAGGAGGAGGTGGCATCTGCTGGCGCTGATGAGGATGAAGAGGCTGGAAGGTTTCCTCCTGAGGTCTTGTCTGGCGGCTGCGGATTTCCATCTCCCTCTGCTTGTCCCAGTAAAGGGCAGCCTCTGCAACCGCTTTCACAATTCGCTGTCTCAGTTGAGGGCTGCAGCGACGTCCCACGTTGTAGAGGTCTTGGCACTTGATTCTCCAGTACTCCTCATCGTCGTCCAACTCCTGGTAGTCGGGGCACATCCTGCAGCCAGAGCCTCTGGAGGTCTTCTTGGCGTGCATGCTGCCAGCTATGACGTTCATGGCGGAGGTCATGCCTTCATCTGTTGTGGCTTTTCTCTTCCTTGACACGGCTCCAGGCTTTGGCACAACAGGGAAGACTTGGGACTGCTGGCTGTCAGGTCTGTCCTGTGATGGCTCTTCAGCTGGGAGGTCCTGCAGGTCATAAAAAGCTGGCAGGGAATATTCAGGGTTGTAGCTGTTCCCGGAGTCTGAGGCTGGTCTGTTGCCGGACAGCTGGGAAATGGTTGGCAGCTCCTTGCCTGGCTTGTGGACGATGGAGTCCTTCAGGAACCGACAGTTGGCTAGGATGTACTGGTCCCTCTCTGTTAGGTTCTCCTTCCTGCCGGCTCCTGAAGCTTCAGGCCTGATGAGTCTGGAGTAGTGCGTTCTGACTGTCTTCCTCCAGTTGAAGACATCCTGGGAAGTGAACTTGGGTCCCAGCTCCTTGGCTTTGGCCTGGTCCAGAAGTAACTTTTCGTTGCCCTTGTACCCTCTGGAGCCCTTCATGTACAGGACAGGATGCTCTCTGTACCAATTGTACGGTCTAGTTGTGCCCTTTGAAAGGTCTGATGGAAAATATTATATACTTTTTGAAATATTGAAAAAAAAATTAAATATTAATTTTTTGTTTCTGGCCCATCATCCGGTCACTATTCCATATACATGGATGAAGTTTGGTACACATATGGCTTATATGGTCTAGGCAGCACATGTCATATTATGAGTCTCACACTGTTTTCCAATTTGGTAACAGGCTTGCAGAGGCTTGTCTCTGATTAAGCTCTTTAATATATCTGAATATGATATCAGGGAAATGCGATTATATCACTTTAGTCTCATGTCTTAAATGTACTTTGTTATGTGCCACACAAGTCAGAAATTAAATGTTGTTTTCACCTGCTATTCTTATCTCTTCGTCTTCTTTGTGCTCACGTCCGTGAGGACTCTGCACTCTCCAATTTAGTCACTCCCCTCCAGGTGTCTCTGTTCCTTGCCAATTCTCTTGCCTCTTCTATATCTGTAATATTAAATTCTTTCAGTTCTTTCATGATGTTTCCCACCCATGTATTTGCTGGTCTTCCTTGAGGTCTTTTAACTGGTCGAAGAAACTCATCAAAGGCTTTTTGGGCAGGTGTTTCAGATGGTAGTCTTAAAAGATGGCCAAGCCAATTTAGTCTTCTCTTTTTGATGGTGATACTCCATTTTTCTTTGATTCCTGTTCTTTTGTATAAATCTTCATTTGATATTCTGTCTGGATAGTGGATTTTCAATAGTTGTCGCAGTAATAATCTTTGGAAAACGTCTATTTTGTGTTCTAAATTTGATGTTAATGTCCAGATTTCACTGTTGTAGAGAAATATACTTCCTACGAATGCATTCAATGCTCTTATCTTCATCTTCATACTTGCTTTGCTGTTGAACAGATGATTTAATTTATTCTTTGCATTTATTGCCAGTCCTTTTCTTCTTTTGATGTCTTCTTCCGTATCCAGTCTGCTCCCTAGGTATTTACACTTTTTCCATTTTTCATTTCCGTTTCTTTCTATAACATACTTTTCCGTCTTTCCCTTGTTAACATTTAAATTTCTTTCTTTTTTTTTTTTTTTCAAGTACCATCAAAAGTGCTATTCTTATAGTCTTTGGTAAACTGTCACAAATATGATTCCGAAATTTCTTAATGTGAGGGAGTTCAACAACCGACCTCTCATCTCTTCTTCTGTTTGCTATCCACTGTCTGTATGTTCATGTGTACTGCTGTAATGATGGTCCAATATAAGTGTGTAAATAAAATGTCTCTGACAAAAATGAAATCTAAAGGAATTTCATTATTTCGAGTCGTGGAATTTCAGGTTGGTTGCCTCATTCTAAAATCACAGTGCTAATTATTACCTTATTGATGAAATGCTGATTTAAATTTTTCTAAATGCTTAACAAAACTCTAAAATATACAAAAGAGCAGGTTTCATTTGGTCAATATAGCTTATGAGAACATCCCTGAATTGAATGGCATTTCTCAACAGCCTAATTCTTCTGGCTAAGACTTGGCAAATAAACCAGACAAGTAGAAAAGCCTGCAAATGATCAAATGACTATATTTTCGAAGAAAAACCTAAACTGATTGCCAACAGATTTGAACAAATTAAATTGAAAGGCTTAACAATCATCTCCTAGATTAACTGACGAAGAAAAAGAAGAAGAAGGAACTGGCTTTCAATAATATTGACGCGCAAAGTCACTTTCAGTGATTGATTGCCTTCATTGTGGAATATGGATAGGCTATGTTTAATCTTGTAATGAGATATGTAAAACATGTAAAGACGAATTTAGTGCATAGTGGGTACTTTTGAAAACTTTCCCTCAGGTAACAAGACATCCCCATGATTAATATTCTGTTACAAGCACAAAATCTCCCCCCCCCCTCCGCAAATAAAAGTAAGTCGTTATCAAGTAAATGTTCACTGACATTTCTAAATGTAGAATATGCCAATTTCTATTGACATCCACTAACCAAATAATAAAATCCAAATATTTACACTGTCCGATATGAAGATATTTAATCAGATCTGACATGCTCGAACCAGAAATCATAATTTTGTCCCATAAATAACTTTAGCCGGGGACCAAGGTCCAATTTGATACTCAGATGTCAACAATATCAATAAGATTATTCTGCTCCAAATGTGTCCTGCTCCACCAAAATGGGTTCAAAGTCGGCCTGCTATCATATTCAGTTTTGAAAATTGTTTTGTTCTAATGGAATTTGACTTTAAAATTATGTTTCATTTGTCTTGATATCTCCACTCAGTCCAAAGATATGGCACCTCAAACATTGCTGATAAGAAACATCAAACTTTGAGAAAATGGCATTTGAATTTCCCGCTGTTACAATAAAAGAGCTGGGAAAATCATGAATGATGTCCAATTTAGATAATTAAAAAGCAGTTTTTGGTTAAAATGGTCTTAAATAATCAAAGCAAATTACTTTTGCTAAAACGTGGTACCAACAGCTAAAAATCATCAAAATGTGACCTTTTGACACATTTTGCTAATTTCTGGGAAATACAGATTGCCTACTTTGAACTCATTTTGGTGGAGCAGGTCACAAATGTTTTTCAAATTTTCAGGTTTTACTTAAAATGCTATATGACACAACCTCAACTTTACTTCATAAATAAAAAGAGCAGGAATAGCTTATTGACCCCACTCTTTCGTGACAAATAAGTTTTCAACTTTTAGATTTGAAGCTTGTTTTCCAGGAAACTGTGGCGAACTGATAGATCTGACATGTGATCCTTAGTTTATCAGTGTCAAGTGCTGCAAAATCCTTCACCATCTCTGCCTCAAATATCTTATGTAAGAAATTAACGTTCCGAGCAAATGTAATACCAAATCATCATGTTAGTTCTGTTATATGAGGCTTGCTCAATAGGCTATAAAAGTCTTAAGAAGTAAACCTCTTCCAAATTCTCCAAGGTGTAAAATGAGGGCAAATGGAAGTTTAAGCATGGACCAGACAGACTTAAAACTTTTGTGAATCTTAGCACAAGCTTGCTCCCTTACATCAATGGTCAAGAACTCTGGAGTATGGGTAACGAAACTAAGCCTAGATTAACATTCCTGTTATGACGAGATATTATAGTTAAAATGCTCACCACTTCTCAGATTTATCTAAATAATTATGTCTTACTGACAATCCGTGACTGATCATGAACACACTAGATAATACCAAAATGTGGAATGTATAATCCATCAAATCTTCTAAAGATTGATTGAGCACCATGAAAAGATTAAGCAGGGGCAAACAATGATTTTTTCGTAAAATGATTGATTGACTTCATTGTGGCCAATGGCCATATATATGATTCAATTGCATCATCACCAGTTTTATGAGTGGTTTAATTAAATTCTTCTCTGGAGACACATGCATGAAAGGTGAAAATCATAACTTTGAAAAGGGCATACTTTCTTTTAGATTTTTTAACATTTTGCAGTGACAGTGGCTGTTGTTTTGTTTCTTTTTTCATACCATGAATTCTTGAGCCGGTTTGGTGTTTTTTCACCATTGGCATACCAAACATAATATTTTGCCTGATCATATAACGGTATTATTCGAATCACAAAATGCAGTAAGATTGCTACTTTGATCTGTGGCTTAATTTAGATCGAGTCATGCAAAAGACAATGAAGAATATGACACTAATGAGCTACCTCACCCTACTATACCTTTTTTTCTGTCCTTAGATATTGCAAAAAACATCCTGTGAAATTCTTATTTATTCTAGAAAGAAAACAACCCAACTTTTCTTGACACTGGAAACAAAAATGCCTTTGACAACTTCGAAGTAGATTTTGGGAGAAATGGAGGCAGACTCTGTAGTTGGGCAGACCTTGAAATCAGGCAAATCTCAGCAAATTGGGAGATCTGACGCGTGATGAAGGATTTCATGAGTGTCACGTGTCTGCAAACATCTTTGAAATAACCTCAAACAGTTGTCCAGAGAAATATTAAATCTTTCGAATGACTGTCTGGTCTTAAAAGTTACTGTCATGAAACCACATCTTTCCTTGAGGTTTTTCCTTATTTTATAATATATACACGGTAAGTACTATATTGCTTGTGTGCTTTCCTGATGCTGCTTACTTTGACAAAACCAAACAAAAGCGTTCTTCGAACCTAAAAAGACTTTCAGTGAAACTTCTGTAAAGCATACCTGGCATTTGGTGTGTCTTGACATTGATCACAGATTGAAAGGAACAACTTACATTTTTTTGGAAGACTATAGTATTTCAGTATCATATTTTTTGAACAGTGGTGATGTAAATAAAAATAATGTTTCGATTTTCTTTTCAACCGTGATATTGCCAGCATTCATCTTATTATTGACAGCCGGCATTATAGGTTAGGTTAGGTTTTCATTGCCATACATGGTTCAAATTTCATTCTTGTTACATGAAAACAAATTTGAAAATCAATAGCATTGTCCATTTGGAGTTAAAGAGTCATACATATCAATAACTGTTTTACAAAAAGCACAAATTTTGGTCACATCAGTAAATACAAATAATTCAGTCAGTTCTCTGTAATCCGGGATATCAAAGGCTTGTCTCTGCGGTCTTGACAATTCACACTCTAGCATGACATGCTTATCAGTTTGAATAAATCCACATGGGCAGGTATGGTTTTCCTGGGCAATACGAGCCCAGCGACCTGTTTTATAACGTAGGTAGTGGGAGCTCAATCGGAAGCGTGTAAAGGATATTCTTTCAAACTCCTTCACTGACACAGATCTGTAGACAGGGTGTAAGGCAAGGCTAGGATTCAGCGCCCTGTATGCTACCCTTCGTGTGCTGTCCGATGACTGTATCGCTTGGAGGACAGACTGGCAGCACTCCGATGAATTTGGGTACTTTCCTTCAATGATGTTTTGCAAACAATACCAGCTGGAGACCGTGTGTTTTTAGCTAAGTTCATGACCTTTTCTACATAGCTTCCACGGTAGGTACCTCTTCCCATAATTTTCCTTATGAAATTTATTTGGAGATTCCTTATGTGTCCTTTTGCTCCACATTCTCCACTTTCAGCAATTGCAATATCATTGCATGTGGTGCTCCTCACTCCTAGGAGATTTTTCAGGGTCGAATTGTAAACACTTTCAGCCCGCTTCAAGTCAGCCGCCAACCACGTTTCACAACCATAGAAGATAGCAGTCTTTAAGGCACTCTCCCAAACCGCCTTCTTGACGACAAATGGGGCATCAGAGTTTTTGGAATGAAATGAATGGAACTTTATGACGTGGCTGGTCTTTTCACGAAGCTGGCACTTGATCTGTACTGCTATTGGGGTTACACTCACTGATGTACCAAGGTACGCGTACGAACTCGTTGTGAGAAATGGACAGGTCTCCAATATCAAAAGCTATAGTGTCATTCGTATTAACACTCAGGTACTGAGATTTTCCAGGATTTCTTATCATTTCAATATTGTCCACACATTCTTTCATCGCGTCAAGTTTTGCTAACATTTGTTTCCTTGATGTGGCAAATATTACAGTGTCATCCACTAGTAACAAAGAATGTGTTTCTCCAAGCCAACCATCTGGACCCACACTATTAATGGCATCAATGGTAGGTTCAATGTAGAACACAAACATAGGACAACTTGTACATAATCCTTGGTGGACACCAGCTGTAGCAGTAAAACTACACAAACCAACTATACAGGAATATTCTTGTGATGACATGGCCGTAACATTGCTGACAAGTGTGTGCATTATAATTCAGGGGATAAGGATGTACACTTGTTTGAATGCGCTTCATTGTAAAAGATTTCCACAAATCGGGGGAAAATGATGTGAGCTCAAAAATGAGATTATTAGGCCTACAAAAAAAAATAAGTCCATCTGCCTACGAGAGTTTGTATTTGTATACATGTACACTGAGACTTTCCAAACAGCAGTTCATAACGTGTGGACGAGACGAAGTGTGAGTCAGAATAAGCTTCTTATCAGGCTGCAATGCCTGGACTTGGCACACCAATACACTGAATTTAAACACTCTTTTAAGTTAACCCTAGAGATGACCCTGATAGGTCATATTCCAGGGCAACTTTTAAGTCATGCATGGTAAACCTTTGCAAATAGCCTCATGACCTGTAGCAAAATAGCTGCTGCCTGCACAAGGAGGCTTTGAAATGGGCTTTTGGATTCATACATCTATACATGAACACTGTGTACCGTTTGCTCTATGCGAAGCGACCCAGTTAAGGCTTGGGTTTGGCTTCAGTCAACACTTTAGACAGTTTAACAGATGTTTTTTGTGCCTTAAGTGAAACTACATCTTTCATGCAAATTCAATCAAATGTTAATATAGCCAGTATGCTAGATTATATTCTCACCTATACAGTGCATATTTTTATATATCAAAATATTTTTTGTTGTCAAAGATTACGTGATTCTAATAAGAGGGACTTTTGAACAACTGGACTATTTTGTGCATTTTTTGATAAAATTGGGTACTTATACTATGTTTGAGGCTGAAATATTCTCCAATGTGCTTCACTATGCTGGGATGGATATATTTGTAATGTATCCTTAAGCTTGCAATGAAAAAATTCTACTGAAACATGGTGTTTTAGTTTAGGTTTGGCTTAGAACTTACGGGTTTGGCTTTTTTGAACGCAGGTGTTGTAAATATGTATGGGTTTTATGCTTATAATTTTTTGGTTTGGCGTGTCAATAGTAACTGACCTCTATAGTTGCATTTAGCAATATGTACAAATGCAGAATAGCTAGATGCGGCCAACATTTTCAATCATGGGCAGGATGGATAGACACGAAAGAGGAAAAGCCCGTGGAAATGAGGCTGAACATCAGTGCAGAGTTTGTGGACTAAAATTTTACACGAAGACAGCAAGTACAACAAAAATGTACACAAAATGGAATTTGTCAGTTTTGTCCTGTACCTTAAAATAATTTGGTACAGTCCACCCTTTTACCCTTACCAATTAACATAGTTTCCACCACATACCATGGGGTATAGGCTACGGATTATGACGTAAAATTTGGAAATCATACAGTCAATACTGTATCACTTCGCATTTGAAACATGTGTTACTATATCACCAGATACCTTAGCACAAGCACATTGACACATTAATCCTCGTACCTTAATGTCAGCACAATACCACCAAATGAACAAATTTATTAATGCCAATGAGCATTAAACATTACTAATCATCATCTTCAATTAAAGGTAGTAATTCCGCCGATTCTATGTAATATTAAACATGCATTTACAGATCATAAACTGATAGATTTAAAGTACACTATACACTTCCAATCAACAGAATTACATGTGTTCCATAATTAAGTGAGTTTAGTTGATTGTGAAGCCTTAAACTACTTAAGGAGAGCCCTGCATTTCTTGATTAGTACACAATAACAATATTTTTCACGGCCAGAAAACTGTTTGTGTACATTTTTGAAAGAATCATATATATAGCTTTGAATGACAGTAAAGTAAACTTGGTTGTATGGATAGGCTCATCCTCCCCACGCAAGCCCTGCTAAAATGGACAGGGCTTTCTGCTATTTCCAACCTCGTCTGTGATTGGCTGCTTATTTAGGTCATAAGCATATTGCAGGCAGATTTAGTCCGATTATGGACACTTAGAGGATTACTGGCAACTAAGAAAAACAGTGTAAAACCAGCAAACTTTCAAATAGTTTCATTTCAGAACTGTGAAAATACATAATTCAATGGAATTTTCGGAACTGTGATAGCACCTTTCAACAATACACAATTTCTCCATTTGTAACTGTGTGAAACAGAAGCAACAATTTCAAACTGTGATGTAGGAGTCCCTGATTGGCTGAGCCAAAACTGGGTCAGTTAATTAAGTATTCATGAATTAGCAAAGGTTATGGGCCATTTTGTCATGGTATGACTTGGGATGATGGGATAGGCTTAATATGACTCTTATCTTTCTGTTGGACAGCATTTTATTTAGGCGACATACAAGCTTTATAACTAACTGTGATTTTACAGCTGCATGTAATTTCACAAGTGACTGATAAGTATTACAAAATACAGCATGTATATTTGGAATTACAGGTGATTTCATTAGCACGCGATTCTGGTCATTCACACTTGGCTGTGAGGAATCAATGCTAAACAAGCACTTGCTACGTTTGATATATCAGCTGTGTGGCGGTCTGTCAGGTCTAAACCAATCAGATCAACCAAAAATGCCATGTATTTCTTTTATCGCTAGCAAGGCACAGAAGAGAGAAGCATGACCCACAAGAACATCTGTGCGAAGCGTGTGGCTCCAAGTTCTCAAGCCAGCGCCTTTTGACATTTCATTCAAGAAGGCCCATAGAAAGATGCAGCTGGAGTTTCAAGCCTAACTGATTTTCATTTTCTTGCCCGATTTGAAACTGAGTGAAATGGCCACTAATGACAACAATACCAGCCGACACACTATACAGGAAAAAACTGACAATTCCGTTTTTTGCACATATTTGTTATACTTGCTGTCTTCATGAAAAATTTTAATCCACAAACTCTGCATTCATGTTCAGCTGCATTACCATGGGCTTCTACTCTTTCATGTCCATCCATCCTGCCCATGATTGAAATGTTGGCAGCATCTAGATATTCTGCCCCATACATCATATTACAGCCGAGTCATGTGACCACATGCTCACCATTGACAGATTTTAATTGGGTCTGACACATTGGTCTGACACCTTCTGTTCATTTCTTGTTGATTTTTTACCTTTTTATCCAAATACCAACAAATTGCACTGCCTTCTCGACATGTTTCTATTACAGTTTCCTCCTCCATTCAGCTCTCTTTCCCATTGTGGTTGCCATCCCATAATAGTCCTACATGTTTAATATCCTACTGCAGCCAAATTCCAGGCAAATGCACACGGCTATATTGCCAACTTGGGTCAAGTCGAAGCACATGGCCTTACTGCCCTAGCAACAATTGAAGGTATTGATAATTAGACTACAGACAAGTTGCTTTTCATTTTCAATTATGTATACCTATTGCTCTTTACCTTTTATACGCAATCCACATTCACAATTCCCTCTCAAATCTCAACCAATTTTGGCAGGCCTAATCAGCTGATTACTTCAGTCATTAGTACAATATGTAAAGTTATATGTAGATGCATTGCATAGACTAGGTTTACTTTGCAGACTTCATACGAAGTTTTATCATTGCAGGCCCTTTCCGCTATTCAAAGCCACAGAATTCACAGAGCCTTCCTTAACCCTCTCCTTCTTCTCATAACATCATTTCAAAATCGCAAGTTTCCATACTCTTTAATTATCCTTTTCTGCACTTTCAATGGGCTTAACTAGTTTGTACATATTGCTAAATGCAACAATAGATGTCAGTGACTATTGACACGCCAAACCAAAAAATTATAAGCATAAAACCCATACATATTTACAACACCTGCGTTCAAAAAAGCCAAACCCGTCAGTTCTAAGCCAAACCTAAACTAAAACACCATGTTTCAGTAGAATTTTTTCATTGCAAGCTTAAGGATACATTACAAATATATCCATCCCAGCATAGTGAAGCACATTGGAGAATATTTCAGCCTCAAACATAGTATAAGTACCCAATTTTATCAAAAAATGCACAAAATAGTCCAGTTGTTCAAAAGTCCCTCTTATTAGAATCACGTAATCTTTGACAACAAAAAATATTTTGATATATAAAAATATGCACTGTATAGGTGAGAATATAATCTAGCATACTGGCTATATTAACATTTGATTGAATTTGCATGAAAGATGTAGTTTCACTTAAGGCACAAAAAACATCTGTTAAACTGTCTAAAGTGTTGACTGAAGCCAAACCCAAGCCTTAACTGGGTCGCTTCGCATAGAGCAAACGGTACACAGTGTGAAGATTGTGGTTGGATGTCTAAGTTATTATTATCTTATAAAAATTCCTGTTGAAGCTGAAAATCTTAACCATGTTGGCTTTGAACCTTGGCATATGTGTTCCTCAGCCATTATAGTTAAGACAGTAAATGCTTCCTACGAAAAAAAAAATTATTTGTTCTTTTTTACCGCCATCTATTCTGACAAACATCTTACACAACACAATTTGTAAGATAAGAATGACATCATCAAGAAGTCTAAATGGCCTTAAGTCTGAGTAAGCTTCTCTCCAGGTTATCGAGCCTTGGCTTGGCTTGAAAATACAGTGAGTTTCCTGACTCTCTTAAACAGGGTCCCCACCAGACAGGGAAAACACGGAAAATGGTGAAAAAAATTCCCTGCAGGGAAAAAACAGGGAATTTGAAATTTGACCTCTAATTCAGGGAAAACACAGGGAATTTGGTTTTATATCTGTTAATGCATGGGACAAGCCCAATAATTTAAGCAAAAATCTGTGAAAGTAATTGTTTTTGGTCTCCGATTTGCGACAATAATGCCGCAGTAACACAACGATAAGGCCAAATAACGTCAGGGAAAACATCCGGTGAAGCAGGGAAAAATCAGGGAAAATACAGGGAATTTTCTCACCAAATTTCAGTGGGAACCGTGTTAAATTAAATTTAGCACGATTAAGAAAGGTGTCACTTGCTCCCTAAAAAAATGGCAATTGCCATTCACAAAATCATGCAAGATATGGTGATAATTCACAAATATTATGAATTGATTGATTTGATACATTTTGATAACTTTACTTCTGCAGCTGTAACAGAGCATGAAGGCAAGTGCAATCACAGTCCAATTACTATCAGATTAAGAATGACCATCTTTATTAAGCTCAGCGAAAAAGATAAGACGACAGTTTATAAAAAAAAACACAGTAAAAACCATACTAAAGAAAATGTAATAAAGAAATTGTGTCAAAAACTTAGAAAGCATTATTTTCAGTCACACATTCATGGCATGAACATGCCTTTGCAAAGCAATAAATACCAGGAGAGTGCAATAGCTGCTCAACCTGTGTAAACAAACCTTTTAAATTCAATATTAAATCAGGAATATCATGATCTGGATTCATCAAACAACTCATAATCTTTTCTATATTACAATTGCAGTTTTTGATTACAAAATATACAATGCCTTTCACTGTCAGTGGAAACATGATATTGACCAAACTGGAAGTAATTCAAAATTTTGAGATGGAAACAAGATCATTAATGTGCTTCCTTGTCTCTGCACTCTGCAAAGTTTAATTTACTTTTAAAAAAAACCAAAATCCATTCCTTGAAAACCCCAGCCAACAAAGATGCCATTTCAGCTGTAACAGAAATTCAGTTCACATTACAATTTCAAAAGAACTTTTACTGAGAATTGTGAAAACTGTTTACTTCACTCTGGAAACACCAATGAATATCTTTTGTTTTTTGTGAATGACGTTTCTTCTTCAGAACTCTTATCTTGCTCCTATACAGACAGATTGAGGAGTACCATCTTCATTCACTGAAATTTACACATTGACATTTACATCATTATCTCAATCTTTTTTAATTGTTAAATAGATTTATAAGTTCCTGCAACATGACAAGAGTTAAGCAAATGTCCCAAAACACACAGGTCTGATGCATTTTAGAATTGTTAAATGAGGTAAATGGGAACACATAATCTGCTTAATCAATCCTTCAAATGCATGGCTACAGGCAATCGATCTGTTTTGCTCTGAAAATGAGAACCCTTGAATAATGATGAAACACTTGCTGTTATCAAATAAATCTCAGTCTGACTAATTCGGGAGCAATCTGTCAATTAATCCTTTCAATAACCTTATCTTTAAGCACCCGTAACCTGGAATTATCTTTCATTATGATATAACTATCATGAACATTTTTTACAACATTAGTTTTATCAGGCATTCAAAATGGCTGTTTCGATTAACATCGTAATTTGGATCATGGGGGAGGATGCCTGAATAGGCTTTAAATTTAGACGAAAAAAGGTTAAAAACTTCCGGAGCCTTTTATTAAATATACAACATCTTGCTGGCTCATCAGCAAGGCAGATATGTGCCATCATCAACAATCAATACGGCTTTAAAAAACAATTTGTGTGAATATGGAACAATCTAAAATCGCAAACTTCAAGCACTGACATGTACTGGCAGCAACATGGATTGTGTATCTGCCCATTTTTTTCAAAGATCATTAAAAGGCAAAATATGCTATTCAAAGAAGATGGTTCTGTAAAATGTTACTCTTTCAGAACATTAATGACCAGAATGTACCCCGCTGGCATTATGATGGCAATATGACATCATTCTGAAGTCGGATTTGATGTTCAAATTACGTACAGTGAAGGTGGATTTGCAAAGAAAAAGAAAAAAGAATTGAACTATAATCACTTCAAAATCTGCTGTGAATGCAACGTCATATGAGAGTTACATTTAGATGAGCATTTGACTTAAGAACGACATCAGTAGTATAGAAGGTCAGTCAAAAACCTGGCAGAAGTCCAATGTTTATGCGACATAAGTCCTTGGCATTATTATGAGGTCCCTTTTTGACCTCAGTCTGATGTCATTAGCAGATAAGCCAACGGACAACGTCATGCTGATATTACCTTTCGACTTTGGTGTGTGGGGAAACAATAAAATCACAATTACTTATAGGTTATTTCATGGCTGGGACCTGTATTTCCCTGATATTTTCACCCGAGACCCTGTATTTCCCAAGACCCACAGGGTCGAGAGAAAAACAGGTCCCAGCCATGCCATAACCTATTTATCCGATGTCTTTACTTCACATCATAGCCAATCTGAACTTAATGAGACTCACTCATCAAAAAAAGGAATTTGCGAGCTGACCGATTGCCGAAAAAAAGTGGTGTACGGCAAAAATAAAGAAAGCTGAGTACCAAATAACCATCCACATCCATAGAGCGTATGATTACCTACATATCAGTTTTTTCCCTTATGACATCGGAGAATTTTTAAGCGATCGGAGGCCAAAAACACATGGCAGTTTTATTTGGCCTTCTCTCTCGCTCTGCCAATGTTTACACTGCCATGTGGATTATGACGTCGTGATGTCATGGTAACGTCATCGCTCCGGATGCCTCTGAATGGCAGAATCTCGTATTTTCCCTGTCAAGATAATTAATTTTTCATATTTCCCTCTTCAGCTCATGAGGTCTGGATTTTCCTTCATATTTTCCCTCATTTGGTTATATTCACCAGGGAAAAAGCTCAGTATCAGGGAGAAATGTTGCTAGACATGGGATAATTCATTATATTATGTAAGTAAAGGTCACACATGACTTAAAATAACCAAAATACAGCACCAGACTGAAATCACAATGCCCACGCACTGCGTATTATTATTAATATTAAAATGTCATGCATTGCAGTATTTTAATTCACCTTCAGCTCTTGATTTCAAAAAGGCAAATGGTGTCCCTGAATATCACACTCATTCCAGGAGATAAAGGGCACTCTCTTCTTTATAAATTTTGTCTTTTTTTACCAACAAGTCTATATATCCTGCTACTGCGTCTTGAAAAAGCACCATGATCCTCAACAAATTAGATTTCAAAACAAGACTTGATGAATTGGTTTTCTTGGCCACTCATGTAATCTTATAACAAAACAACCCAAGTCAAGGTCACTGAGTAACAATATCACAAGCTGTTGTGTGAATCAATATCACTCGAGCCCGCAGGGTGAGAGTGATATTAATTCACACAACAGCTCGTGATATTGTACGAAGTGCCCTGACGCGTGGTTGTTTTGTTTTTATCACCTGGTTTTACCTCAAATTTTCAGTTATAAAGAGGGACTATTTTCTGCCATTACAAAAATGTGACGTCACCATGAAGCAACAATTGACATGACGTCACAATCCCATTATTCTGGCCCTTGTTTGGTTTGTGACATCATCAGGCAGCTGAAATGCTGGTGATGTCATAACCATTGTTAAAAAATATCACCCTTGAAGGGTGGTATTTTTTACAATATCATAGGCCCTGATATTTTGACTGTAAACAGTGATATTCACAACCAACCAGGTGATAATATAACAAAACAACCCAAGTCAGGGTCACTGAGTAACAATATCACGAGCTGTTGTGTGAATTAATATCACTCGAGCCCGCAGGGTGAGAGTGATATTAATTCACACAACAGCGAGTGATATTGTACGAAGTGCCCTGACGCGTGGTTGTTTTGTTTTTATCACCTGGTTTTACCTCAAATTTTCAGTTATAAAGGGGGACTATTTTCTGACATTACAAAAATGTGACGTCACCATGGAGCAACAATGGACATGACGTCACAATCCCATTATTCTGGCCCCTGTTTGGTTTGTGACATCATCAGGCAGCTGATATGCTAGTGATATCATAACCATTGTTAAAAAATATCGCCCTTGAAGGGTGGTATTTTTTACAATATCATAGGCCCTGATATTTTGACTGTAAACGGTAATATTCACAGCCAAGCAGGTGATAATATTTATTTTGAATGTATAGAAATAGAATGATGCTCAATCGCTCTTTGTTTCTTATTGCAGTGGAGAAGGTGTGAGGAGAATATATTGACTCTAGAAATTTGCAAGAATAATGACACTTGTTTTGAGGAAAAGTGAGAAGATTACAAGCCATGTCTGAGTCTGAATGATTGATTCTCTAAAGATATTGATTGTGAGAGTACAAAAAAGAACAAAATACCACAAAAAATATAAATTGAGAGTTTCAAACATGCAGTTGACTCTCATTACTTTGCCAATTGGTGCCTTGGTCCAACTTGCTTCAAGCCTTGGTGGATGTCTATCCTGTGATATCCTCTTCCAACACGAGAGAATGTGTGAAACCTGACAATCACACATTTTCCAGATCCAAGTATTTATTGCACGCATGTGTGGGAGGTTTCTCAGACATCATTTTCTCCAATATGCTCTTTGATCAAAACTTCTCAAACAAGTTCATAACATGTAACTTCGAACGATATGATTGATACGTGTGTATGTTAAAGGCTTTTTCAGAAAATATGTAGAAATTATAATAAAACCTTATTGTCAGATCTATGAAGATCGCTCCTCATTAATGTCTCAGTGTCTGTCTAGATTGCTTCAGTTTCCAACAAATCGTCCAGTATGTGAAAGTTTCTTTTAATATCTTTTTCTTCGGCTGAGGTAAGATCTTCAATCATTTTTATTGACTAAATTGTGGATTGAGGCTTTGATTCTACATTACCCATCAAATTTGAACTTCGTGTATACTTCCGAAAAGCACACGTCTGGCCTGAACAGTCTAACTACGCAAGTAATCTAATTTACATCCAACCCGTTTTATCCATTAATGCTCTGGACCTAGGGATGCAAGTTAATACCAAAAGCCATTTGCAGAAACTTTGTTGCATGCCATATGCTGTGCTTTCATGCAGATGTGACCGTGCGAGAAGGAAGAGTCAGAGCTGCAAAAGATCTCACAACAGGTTTGCTATGATATAGACGAAAGCAGACACGATTTCTTGAATTCGTTTTGTTTATGGAGGTAATACGCACTGTTGTGAGCGTATAGGCCTGAATGTTGTTTTTGGAGGTAATACGCACTGTTGTGAGCGTGTAGGCCTGTGATATTATAACAAAACAACCCAAGTCCGGGTCACTGAGTAACAATATCACGAGCTGTTGTGTGAATTAATATCACTCGAGCCCGCAGGGCGAGAGTGATATTAATTCACACAACAGCGAGTGATATTGTACGAAGTGCCCTGACGCGTGGTTGTTTTGTTTTTATCACCTGGTTTTACCTCAAATTTTCAATTATAGAGAGGGACTATTTTCCGCCATTAAAAAAATGTGACGTCACCATGGTGCAACAATGGACATGACGTCACAATCCTATTGTTTTGGCCATTGCTTGGTTTGTGACGTCATCAGGCATCTGAAATGCCGGTGATGTCATAACCATTGTTAAAAAATATCACCCTTGAAGGGTGGTATTTTTTACAATATCATAGGCCCTGATATTTTGACTGTAAACAGTGATATTCACAGCCAACCAGGTGATAATATAACAAAACAACCCAAGTCAGGGTCACTGAGTAACAATATCACGAGCTGTTGTGTGAATTAATATCACTCGAGCCCGCAGGGCGAGAGTGATATTAATTCACACAACAGCAAGTGATATTGTACGAAGTGCCCTGACGCGTGGTTGTTTTGTTTTTATCACCTGGTTTTACCTCAAATTTTCAGTTATAAAGAGGGACTATTTTCTGCCATTACAAAAATGTGACGTCACCATGGAGCAACAATGGACATGATGTCACAATCCCATTATTCTGGCCCTTGTTTGGTTTGTGACATCATCAGGCAGCTGAAATGCTGGTGATGTCATAACCATTGTTAAAAAATATTGCCCTTGAAGGGTGGTATTTTTTACAATATCATAGGCCCTGATATTTTGACTGTAAACAGTGATATTCACAGCCAACCAGGTGATAATATGCCATGCTGTGTGATCTTGGCTTGATGTGAATGAGCTGTGTGCTCTTGATGTGAAGTTGGCTGTGCGCCATGTTGATGAGATCTTGGCCAGAGATGGCAAAGTTGAACATGGATCTGGTGATCTGGGGTCCAGTGGTGGTGTGTTTTGTCATTTAAGAGGCAAGTTTTTTGTAAAGAAATAACAGGCAGTAAAGATTTGATTTGGAACGAAGCAGCAAATAAAACAATTGTGACGTCATTGGCGAGGCAACAATGGTTATGACGTCATCACAGCAGGATCATAGAAGAGCTTAAATAGATCCCAGAGTGCATGAGTACCTTGGTCAGTTGGTGCTGCAGTCACTGACAGGTCTGGAAACTCTGGACCCATTGGCAGTTTTTCTTGAGTTAAGTGCATTACAAGTTGAAGTGAAACACGTTATGAGTCAAATCCAAGTTACTTGATGCTAAGATTTTTTAAATCGTGAAAAAAATAAAAATAATAAATTAAATTAAATTGTTCAAATTAAATTGACAAGATTGTGTATTGATTTTCTTGATTTTACCAGTAACAGGAATGTCAAAAGATGCTGAACCCATTTTTGAGAGCAAGGATTTATTGTTCAGCGGGTTCACCCACTGAGTCAGTCTTTTCCTGGGACTGCTGTATCTTTTTTAATATAATTATAGGATTAAATAAATTGATTCTCATTCTGAATACCATGGTGGTGCAATATAGCTGATTGTGATATCATGCATGCCTGTATTTAGTAGCTGTCAGTGTCACGGTTTGAGATTGTAAGATTGAAGGGATACTCAGCTGAGAGAGCGGTACTTGGCCAGTCAAAGATCTATGCACAGCTAGTTATAAGTTTATAACGGATTACATATTTATTTGGTAGTCCTGTTGAAGTAGTATAAATGATAAATTGAAAGGCATCATTATGGTATCTGTTGGGTGTTTGACTATGTCTACCAATGTGTTCCTCCGTACTTCCAGGCGTGATCACATTAATAACAATATTAACAAAAAGTCAAGTAAGGACACATACTTCAACTTAGATATTGATGATCTATCAGGTTTATAATATCTTTCGGTCAGGTTGACTAACACGACATAATTTTTGTTACTTAATTTTGGATAAAACTGCAGGCCTGCACTTGACAGTCATGGGCCAGCATGTATGAGTGTTATCAGTTTATTACGAGGAACCTGTTCAGTAAATTTTGTTGGTCTTGGTGCTACGTTCTTTTGGTGATTCTACTTGGCTTCAGACAATAATTTAGAAATCATAGAAATGGCCTAGTTGTACTTGCTTCTATAGTGTGATAGAATATCAAACTACCAATGTGACAGGATAAAAGTAAAGAGCTATAGTAGTCTAAATACTGTTTCTGATCCCGGTATCGCCTATGAGTGAGTGGTTCAGCAGCGGCACCACCCGAAAAGCTTGTGATGGAAAAATTATGAGGTCAACAATTTAATTTGTCAGTAGTATAAAGGAAGCTATGGTCAGGAAGACTAGAGAAGTTGTAGATCTATTGCAAGCTGCATGGGAGTCAGCCGATTACTAAGAGGTTGATGGGAACGAACATTTTGAAACAATTTTAGTGGCCGCAACCACGACCATAACTAGGATATGTGGATAATTTCTTGGAATAGTTATTATAATACGGCAATTGTAATCATCCCCTTGCTTCTTTTGGAAACATCGGCAAATTGTTTAAACATTTGCCTTGCTATCCTCCTGGGATAGAGGCCTGAATGATTATCAGTACATATTGGGTCTTGCCGGTGTTAATGTTATGTGGAAATTGACGAACCATGCTACAATCAGTGTGCCTTTCAACCTTTCAATAAAGATGACCAGGTGGATAATCTTTGGGAAAACATAGGCCTACATGCTTTCCTGATTTAAAAAAAACAGTGTAGCTTAGATCCCTGATGTGGTCGTTGATGGCTTTGGACTACATTATATAAAATTTCAGTTCCAATTGCATTCTTGTATAGGTGTAGCATTTTGTTCATAATATTGTTTTTTCAATTGACAATAGACTTCACCGAGAGATGGGTGTATATATTTGACTGAGATTACTATCACCATGGTCCCCAACTGTATTGGTATAGCATATGACATCTTCTCATTATTAGCGAGTTACCATCAATTAGTAAATGTTATACAACTGAGTGTATTCGGTGCTAGTTTTTAATATCTGAGGAAATCACAGGGTATACTATGTCATATGATGGGTAGATAATTGATGATATAAATATATTTAACATCGTTGGTGTATGTTAAATTAAATTTTCAACAAGTTACCATCTGGATTTGCTTCCCGGGGTCACTGATACCTTAGTGGGCTTCACTCACGTGGGAGGCGGACCTGGATGGGTCTCACTTGTAGTTTGCTATTTGTGGTGTCTTGACAGTTTTCTCGTTTGGCTTGTATGAAAGAGAATAAAAATTATTGCTCTGAACAGAAATTACTCTGTTGAAATTTTAGTGCACTTTCATTTAAATGGTAATATATAATGGTATATTTGTTTCAACGGTTCGATTTCTAGATCTGGGATAGATAGTTTAAATTTGTAGAACATGCTTTATCCTGGTGCACTACGTTGTCGCAGGACGCCACAAATGGTTGACTGCAAAGAGAGACCCGTCTGGGTCCAGCCTCCCACTTGTGACACATATGACGTTTTAACATGGGATATATTTTCTGGCCCTGATTAATTTGTATTATTTGCATGAACCCAGGGCATGAATATTCATTATAATGGGATGAGTGATCAGAGTTAAATTTGAATGAGTAATCACATACTGCTAAAGTTCAGATATACAGTTAAGTGAATATCTCCCGATTTTTGCAGGCACCTATACACTATACAGTGTAGGCCCACATAATTTCTAAAAAGTTCATTTGTGTGCATATCAGAGAATTTTATTGCAGGCATGTGTTTAGACTCTGAACAGTGACCTATAAATATTAATGCATGCTTATAAGTCAGCTGACGATGGAATATCTTTTTCGGGAAATTAGGGAAATTAGTGGGTCTATGGTTTATTGGCTGGCATAGACCCCG
Source organism: Platynereis dumerilii (assembly GCA_026936325.1). Lineage (NCBI taxonomy): Eukaryota > Metazoa > Annelida > Polychaeta > Phyllodocida > Nereididae > Platynereis > Platynereis dumerilii. Next base: position 16,620,495 of record JAPTHN010000008.1, on the reverse strand, counting down.
GAGTCAGTTGAATAAGTTCAAAAAGTCAGTTGAATTTCATTTTCAACTCAGTCACATTTGCTTCAACTGGTCATTGGTGTGTTTTGCCAAGGTCAATTGGAATTGGTCAACTCAATCTGTCTAAGAAAGCATATCAAGGATGAAAACCACTTTATTTTAATCGTTTCAGAAGTGAGTTTGATCTGTTGTCTTTATTGATATTGTAAAATCAAATGTTTTAATAATTGTAATTTTGAAAATGAGAATCCAATTGTTCATGAATCTTGCCTTTCACCTTCTTTTGGAAATAATTTTTTGAAAAGTTGGATTTAGTCAGTTGTAACTTGTTCAACTAGCTGGGAGTTGAATTCTGACAACTTGTTGAATTAATCAGTTGAATTCTGGTTTGGTCAGTCATGATTTGATTTTCTACTGACTCCTTGGTCTAGGCTGGCACCATTCGTACACACTTGCCGTGGCATTGGGTATGTGTCCATCTATCAATAACTTAATATACTATTCACCATACCTTAGAAGATGGAGAATTTCAAGCAAGAAGCTGCGGGCCTGGCACTTATATTATGAAGTTATATGATATACTGTGGTATTGCTATTGCAGGATGGGATGGGATTTTGTATGAAATTTTTTAGCTCCAGCTGCACTGTAGATTGACTGGGGCATTATAATTAATTTAGTATCCGTGTCACATTCGACAATTAATTTTGTGTTCATCTATTTTTAATAGATTACTTTATTACAGTATCCTTGGCCACATTAAGTTGAATGGAAAATTGATTGTTTTTCCCTATTGCAGTTGGGGAATTCCAAATTATCCAGACTAGACTTGTTGGGATATGGACATAAATCTTCGGTCACAATTTGCCAATTTATTATAGTCAATGAATGAATCGATTATTTATTTAATCTTGAGATTCATGATTAAGCGCATTGTTCATATAAGCATTTCGTAGACTTATATTCTGTTGAATGGGTAACGGTAACTTGTGTGACTGACACTGCTGGCTGGCAAAATGTAAGATAGGCGAGGAATCCATCCATGGATTTTAATATCTAAGTGACTACCACTCTGTTCTTCAAACAGAAACACTTCACCTCAGTTAACATGTTGATACTGTGCAGAGCTAGTTCAAATATTGAACAATCAAGTTGGTGTAAAGCTCAGTGGTCAGTTTGTGGACTTAATTCATCAGTGTAAACCTCCTTTGGCAATCTCAGTTGCTGGTCTGATACTCTGCATGATACCTTTCTTAGGGAAGTTGTCAGAGTAATTGTCTTCTTTGAGAAGTTATCAATAAGTGGTGCATCTCTTCTGCTTAACAAGAAATTGCAATTGATATTTAGTTTTGCATATCTTTGACTTGGCAGACATTGGTTTTAAATGAAGTACGAGAATTTTTTCTAATGCAATGTTACTTATTATTCAACTATGGTACCCATGAAGTCTCTCATTGGGGTCAATACTTCCTCTAAATTGTTTAGTGTTGTTCATATGATTTAAACTATTTGATATCATGTTCCCTATTATGTTGATGAAGGCAATAGTTCCTATCTCATTAAAATAAAGGTATAATTATGTTTGCTGACGGTGATATTGTTATTTCCAGACTCATACCCGTCATGCTCATACAAAAAGAATTTTTTGGGGCGGCCACTATGGGCTGTTGATAGCGCAGCAAATAATTGATCAGACTGGTCAATCTGATATCACAGAGGCCCATTATAATTAACACTCCAGTGTGTTTAGTAGTTTATACAGCTTGCGAAGACTATCAACTATGATTAATTATTTGTATACATATAATTATGATCGATCTATATGATTGACTGATCGATAGTAAATTTTTTGTTTATAGTAACAGGTACAATTAGTTAAGGGACCAGGTGAGTGAGGTCACACATTAAGAGTTTCTGAACTCATGCTGTTTTTAAACCGGTGTTGAAGGCCCTGATCCTCGTTATAGTCCGTTAAATCCAGTGTATGACTACTCGATGCTCAAGAGTCTCCAGAACTATCTATAGGAAATTTGAGTTGAGCTGAGTGTGAGACTGGGCCCTGAACATCCTCAACAAGCACAGCATATATTTTTGTAAAGGAAAACTAATGATTACGTATATTGAGCTCTCCCAACATCCTCAGATAATTGGCAGATTATTTTAGTCAGAGGTCTATTATTGAGTCATTTAAAATTCTGCTTTATCATAGCAACCAGCAATGACTAAAGCTATTCGTTTTATTGCCCAGGCCTGATCATGGGCCTGGTTTTAATTTAAATAGGCTTCTGAATTATGCCTTGAGAAACCTCAGAAACATGCAAGACATGCTGTTTATTTCGTCTTTAATCAATGATGTACACAATAAGGAACTCGAAATCCTTTTCTTGTGAAGCCATGTACCAGCTACGATATTTTACCGGGTACTCTTGAAATTGAGCATGAAACATTAAGTCTTAATATTGGCCAGTTAGTGCGTCATCTCATTCAGAAAAGCTGACTGAAGAATCACTTATTATGCAATAGATATATGAGTAGAACACAACTTTGCAGCTATTTGCTGATGTCTTAAAACTTTTCCAAATCACATTTGAAACGTTAAATGGCTGTAACTAATATACATGGTGGTTGGTGGTGGACTCTCAGTGTCACGAGTCAGATTTTTGTTTAACCATTAAGGTAATTATGTTCACCAGTAATGATGTATATGTCCAGGCTTTCAACTTACATTGTTACACTACGCTACATTATAATGTTTTTTATAAGGGTTACTCAAAATGCTCGGTCATGGCTGAAGAGTTATTTGTCTCTTCAATCGTTAATGAGACTGAATTATGTTTATTATGTACAGTCTTTGGAGATTTAACATCCCTTTCTTGATCAAGTCATTTCAAGCTTGTGTGTCTATACTTTGTAATCAGTAGGTCTACTCTGATTTTAAAGGTTGATTATCATATTATGGATATAGCACCATAAGGTGCTGCAGAGGCATAAAACACTATGTAGAAATTTTACACTGTTAATTAACCTTAAAATGCACATTGTAGATATAATTTTATAGTAGTGATACAGATTGCTTGTTGTGGAATTTCTTCATTCTGGTTTGAGCGTGCTGTCATGCAGTTTGGGTACATCCTAATGAGAAATGAAGTCTTGAGTGTGTGACTACTCTTCATGATACATGATAATAATGAGAACATGTTTAGGGCCCACACTTGCAAATTGTGTCATCTGGATTGATGTCTTATTACATTTAGACGTACATTTGTCTGATTTTCTCCCAGTAATACTATTGTGGTACATTAATGTTTGATTTATTTCTTAAGTTTTGGTGAGATTTGGTGATGAATTAAGAAATAAATGGGACTAATATTGGGGAATCAGGCTTTAAATGGGAGGAATAATGTAAATCTTCCCATATCTTAAAGCCGACAATACGTGGTATAGATGTTACACACTTTGGATACTATGTGATCCTAAGTGGCGTGACGTCACAGATCACGTGGTCCGCGCCTCCGTTTGTTTTTGGCGAGAGGGGATGGTCTTTGAGCTGCAGCGTAGAAGCAGTCCCTTCCGCAGGATTGCAGATAATGGTTAATCTGTCAAATGGTGCCTAGATGTGATCTAAAAATGAGTATTTCTGAGTGATGGTCTTGGGCTGATTTTAATTGACTGTATATGTTAGTGGGGACAATAGTTAATCTAATCTGTGTTATGACTTATATATTATGATATATTATGATTTAGGGATACTTTTTAGGAAGTGCTACTCTGTACCCGTAACTGAGAGAAAACCTCTGTAGCTGTTGGAATTGATTATCAAATGAGCCAGACAAATTTTTCTTGCCCGCCCACCACACCCTAATTGTAAGCAGCCTGTTGTTATCATCTGTACTATTTGTTGTTCGGAATAATGTATATCTTCCCATATCTTAAAGCCGACAATACGTGGTATAGATGTTACACACTTTGGATACTATGTTTTTCTGCTTGGTTCTGCAGGGCCTACTTAATTTGCATCCAGAGCAGTTCCAAAAGATCATTCCTGGAAACCTTTTGCTGCAAAAGGTGCATTATTGGCCATTGTGTTTGCAAACAAAAATTCTGTTCATGTTGCAATTTCGAAAAACTCTTTGTGAGAAACACAAAAGCTGTTCACTTCACTCTGGAAGCACTGGACATCTTGTCTTTCCTGAATAAAGATTTAAGTACTCCTTCTTGTGCCTAAACACCAAGGCTGACTGAGCAGTGTTTTCATGTGTAAACATAAATTTATACATTGACATTTACATATAGTCTCAATCTTCTTTCTTTGTTAAAAGAATAAGTTGACATTCTACATCACGTTCTGTCTGCATGACAAAACTTTTTGTGACATCCCACAAGGCCTGTTTGACTGATTTCAGAACTGTTTCACTTAAAGTAAATAAGAATGCATGCCAAAATATGTATTGGCATAATCTGTTCTTCTGATGACTAAAGGCAAATGAAGCACTGTCCCTAATCGAGCCATCATCAACAATCAATTGGGCTAAACTGAGTCTTTGTTTCTATTGCAACTGAAAAGTGATTTAAATTACTGGTATGATATTTTCAAAATAGATATTTAGTAAGATATCGGCAAATAGTTCTTTCTGCTGCTTCAAAGAGAAATGTCTGTGAAATAAAAATACAAAATAGGTCAGAGCTTTCTGAATGCCCACTGTATCTTGCCAATGTTTTTCAAAAAGTACCAAAATCCTCCACAAATAAGATTTGACAAGAAAAGACCTTATCATTGACCGATAACAACCTTCCTTGGCCACCCATGTAGTCCATATAAATCTGTTATGACTGCAAAAATGGAATGATGTATAATCAATCAATTTGTTATAAATTATGGAGAGTGAGTGAGTGAGTGAGTTTGTGTTTTACGCCCCATCAGCACCAGTGTGGGCTATTTAGAGGCAATATAAATTATGGAGAAGGTGCGAGGAGAATTGACTCCAGGAATGACAGCTATTCTGATGAAAAGTGAAAAGATTACAAGTCATGTCAGAGTCTGAATAATTGATTCTTTATGGGACCTGATTATAAAAGTACAAAAACAAATAAAAAGTCAAAAATGATTATACACATGAGAGTTTCAGACATGTACTTCACTATCATTATTTTGACAACCTGTCTCTGGTGGAATGTCTAGCCTGTAATAACCTCTTAAAACTTTAAACATGACAGAATGTTTGAAACCTGTCACTATTTTTTCAGATCAAAGGGTTTATTGCAAATATGTGCAGGATGTTTCTGAGATGTTATTTTCTTCAGTTACAATGTTCTGTGATCAAAATTTCTCAAACAAGTTCATAACGTATTACTTCAAAAGATGTGATGGATACATGCATGCAAAAGGCTTTTTGGAAGATGTGTAGAAATTATAATCAAACTTCATATAAATTGGAAATCGCTGACAAGGCTTTCAAAAATTTAATAGAGAATGTTGTTTTTATGTTTAAACTTGAAAATCTCTACAGACATGAAATAACTTCAAACACAGCTTCATGCAGCAGCTTTGTATTATCAAATGATCATTTTGCCTAACTTACTCATTGGATGCTGTGTTCAAATACCAGCCGACAAATTGACACACATCTACTTACGCTACGGCAAGTGTGCTGTTATATATAGCACAAATTAGATATAATTACAGGAAGTTGACATTCAGGCAATGGCATAATAAAGAAACTTACAGTCTTCCACTTCGGTAACAGGCTTGTGTAGGCCGGTCCCGCATTGAGCTCCTTGATATGTAGGACACATTGTCTGAATATGATGTCATCACTCTTATCTCCTGTCTTTAATGCGTCTGTTTATATGAACATTACAATTTTTGCGCGGTTATGGTCACGTATTTGTCCGATTTTTGCCAATTTATGATAACGCCAGTCCAATTTTGCACGATTTTGACATTTATGATGCTACGGTATTTATTGCTATACCAAGTCACTTTCAGTGATTTATTGACTTCATTGTGGAATACGGATATATATTTTCTTCTAATCAAATTCGTAATAAGTACAGTTTAGTGCATGGAAGGAATTTGTGTGCCTTCTTCTTAGTGAACAGGACATGTCCATGACTAAAATTGAATGCTCTCCAAGAGATGTTCTTGCATGTTGCCCCGGGCATGTTGCTAAAACAGCCTTTAGTCAAATATTGAATTAAAACAAATTAACACTATCCAAAGATGAAAAAGACTGTAAAATTACATATTTATGTAATCTCCAAACTATTTAAGGTCATTTTTTTACTTCTCTAGAGAGTGACAGAGTGCAAATGTAAATAAATGCAGATGTTCTGTCTGAGATCACATAGAGTTAATATTCTAAGGCTATACTTAAAATCTGATATGACTACAACGTCAAATTCATTCACAGAGCAGGACCAGGTTATTGACCCCACTCTCTTGTGAAAATAAGTTTCAAAACTTGTCACTTTGAATCTTGCTTTCCAGGACACTATGGCAAACTGAAAGATCTGACATGTGATCTATGGTTTATTACGGTCACATGCCGCAAAAACATTTACCATCAAAGCCTCCAATATTTTCTGAGAAATGGACTTTCTGAGCAAATGTAATGGGATATCATCATTTTAGTTCTATGGGACCTGTTAAGTGTCAGGCTATACACTCTAAAAAATGTCGGGACAAAATTGGTTTTTTAGATTCAAAATGGTTTTTTGAAAAACCTAATTTCAATGCAAAAAACCAATTTTGTCTGAAATTTTTTAGAGTGTAGAAGTCTTTAGAGGAGGGCCTCTTCCCAAGTTATCTCCATCCAAAAATGACCAAAACTGCCAATTTTTCTTGTTAGGTAATATGTAAGATAAAAGTCATTATTCAGAAGTAAGAATATGCAGTCATTGCCACAAGAGCAAGTAAATACCACTTCATTCAGACCGACAGAGTGTGATAAACCTATAACAGTAAACATTTCTCAGAAATTTTTTTAAATATGTTTATTTACCAGCTTGTCCTCAGTTTCATCATTCTGGTGAATAATTGTAGTAGAATCTACATCACTTTTTAACTGTATGGTGTATTATTTAGGTTTTCATGTGTTTTTTTTTTAAAGAAATTTCACCACTGTGAAACACGTTCTTTTGCAACCATTTAAAGTGTAGTCAATGTTGAGTGAATCATCCGAATAATAATAAATACTTTATTTAATCATGAAAGCATGAAACTTGTTGTGTACTATCAAAATATAGGCATTCACTCAAGGAAACCATTCAAATCTTATTTTTGTCTTTTTGTCCAATTGCAAAGACTTGTCATGTAACATCAGGGGATTCAACTTCATAGTGAAGCAGATACTTACAAACATTTTGTATTTGTATTTGTATTTTGTATTTGTATTTATTGAGTTCATGGCATACATATTCACAATGTTTCATGTTAATTCATCATTCAGTATAAATTGGTAGCAAATTAAGGGTAAAAGAAAGAAAATAAACACAATATCCTGGCCATAGGGAAAGCACATAGGGAAAGCACATTCTATGCATGCATTGTCTGAAAATTTACTCAACTTAGTCTATCCTTTTACATTGTTATGAAATGCTTGTTTCACGGTGGCAAAATGTGTGATAAAATGCACAAAAAACTCAACAAAGCCTGTTACAATGAGATGATGAGACCAAATTTGCTAAAATTATTTACCAGGATTATGTAACTAACACAACCTGGTATTGCCAACATTTTCTCAGGCCTTAAGGTTTATAACACCCTGTCGGTCTGGATGTACTTTCTGCAGAGATAATGACTGCATATGTTTACTTCTGAATAATGAATTTTATCTTAGATATTATCTAACATTAAAAATGGAAAGTTTTGATCAATTTTTATGGGGGTTACATGCTAAGAATAGGGTGTGATAAATAAAAAATCTAAAACTCAAATATCTCAAAAATTTCCAACAGATTTTTTTCGTTTAAACATCAAAATGTTCGTTGACCTTCCTCTAAATCACTGCCCTTATCATTTTCTTGGTCAATTTTTTTAACCCCAGAGTTGGTTCAAGCTCGCTGTGGTAAGATTTCGCCTATATTGTAAAAGTTGGAAATTTTGATTCAACTTAAATGATTGAGTGAAATGGTTCCACAATTCACCAAAATATTGTAAAAATTTGATTATTTTAACAATAAGTTCATTCACCTGTGAGTATTTGTATTTCTACTGTGTGACTTGGAGATGCTCAGTAGTCAGGTCAAATATCAGTTCTCAAGTGTAAGTCAGAGTAAGCTTCTTATCAGGTTGCAAAGCCTGGACTTGGCATTGTTGCACTTAATTTAAGCACTCTTTGTAAAATCAAAACAAGCCTTTGCAAATAGCCTCATGACCTGCAAGCAAATAGGTGCTGGCCGCACAAAAAGGCTTTGAGGTGTTCTTTTTGATTATTTTCTTTTATACATTGTAATTTCATGTCTTACTGAGATACCTGTTATGAGTAAGCAAAATAATGATTTATGGACATTGAATGAGGCCAGCGTTAGGCCATGTATTTTCTTGTCACTGAATGTTCAATTGGAGTCACTGCAGCGGAAGCACCCCAGTATGGTGGAATCCAAAGCCTTCATCAAACTGTGTAAGCTAATAAAACTATGTCTTCCTTTGTCTCTGGAAATAAAAGAGATGCTGAACAAATATTTAATTTTAACTTAAAACCTCTGTCATTAGGATTTAGGAACAGTAAAAGAGATGAACCAATGTTGAATGTTATTTAAAATATCCATGTTGATTGTTGAATGTAACCACTGCCTGAGTTTACATGCATGGACTGACGCACAACCCACCTGAAAATGGAAAAAAATCATTTGCTAGCCAATTTTATTATACCAAACAAAGCCATAAATAGTTGGTGTTTACAACTTACTATGCATTATATCCAGGTAACGCTCCAGACAACAGACAACTCTATCACTCACTATCACAATTCTGCAGCATAAACATCTTCATAACAAAACAACCACATTTCTTTAACAAAAATATTGCTGATGCAAAGAGGCATGTTCTGTAGCAACTGACAAGATTAATCAAGTCTGATAACCGCTAATGCATTGCAAAATCCTAGAATAACCGATAAGTACTACAATCTCATCCTAATGGTGCCCGTCAACTGAAGATTCATTCTGGTGCGATGCTGTTGTGAATATGCAAAGACAGCATATTGCTGGAAAACCGTTTTTATATTTTTGTGTGGACTAATCTGATGGGCTCTACATTTTGACCTATTTTTTAGAATTTGTGAGTGTAGAAAATATGAAAGTTAACACTTCACAACTGGATTTGTGGGTCATTAAAGCAATGTTCTTTTGCCATGTTAAACATGTGCGAGGGGTTCAGGGAGTTGTACACTCTTTATTCTTACAAAAAAAGACAACACCGTTTTGCCTTATTTCAGGATTGAATAAATAAGTATAAATCTATTGATCCTGTGTCCAAATTTGACAAGTGAATCAGATTTGCGCTTTTTTTTCAAATGAGCTTGTTGCCCTGGTTCATGAGGGATGTAAGAGATGTGAGAGAGAGCAGGAGTCAGCGGCATGCATGGTACACAGTTATGTTTAAATACAATGATCAGCTAGTATGATTGCTGTTCAGTATGGCGAGCACTGTGGGCAGATTAGTCTGGGATTGACGCTGAATTAAAATCATACTATTGTTATCACTTGGGCAAAATGTTGTCCGTCCGTCCACCTGGCCGCGGGCAGATATATCGTTTCCGGGCTAGCTCCAACCTCTATTGAATGTACATGGATGAAAATTTTATTTGGTACATATATAGCCTATAGTCTAGTTGTGCCCTTGGCTGGTTTGATGGATAGATATTCAATACTTTTTGAAATTATTTTAAAAATATAAAAATTATGTCAAAAAGTATCCGGGCTAAGACTGAGCAACTATTGCATGTGCATGGATGAAACTTGGTAAAGATATGGTCTATGTGGTCTATTTGTGCCTATTGAGTTATCGTTGATAGATATTCTATACTTTTTGAAAAAATGAGAAAAAATATATTTTTTTTTCGTTGGTGTCATGCCATGAATCGGTCACTATTGCATGTACATGGATAAAGTTTGGTACACATATGGCCTATATGGTCTACTTGTGCCTTTCGAAAGGGCTGATAGAAAATATTACATAATTTTGAGATATTGAAAAAAAAGATAGAGATTTTACTTTTTGTTTCTGGCACAATACTTGGTAACTATTGCATGTACATGGATAAAGTTTGGTACGCATATGATTATATGGTGTAGTTGTGTCTTTTGCTTTCATGTGAATGTGAAGTCAATCTTAAACCTAAAGCTTTAATTGCTGGTGGTGAGAGATTATAGTGACGCATTGTGTCTAGATTTCCATTATGAAATTTTGCCAATATTTTTCAAATGGCAGAGGCTGCATTTATTTTGACAATTATCATCTGAGTCTCTGAATTTATCAAAAGTAAAATGTTTCAAAGATGAAAAAGGCTGTAAATTGTCTGTAACTTCGCGACTATTAAAGGTCTGTTTTCAACTTCTTTAGAGAGTGACGATGTCCAAAAAAATATAAAATAAAGGCTGTCTGCCTGGAGTTGCATTTTGTTTAGATTTTTAGGTTATAAAAAATTGTATATCACTACTACCTCGAATTTCTTCACGAAGCAGAACCAGGTTATTTCCCCGCCTCTTTCGTGACTAATAAGTTTTCCAAACTGGTAACATTGTAGCTTGCTTTCTAGGAAGGTGTGGCAAACTGAGATATCCACCAGGTGATCTCAGTTTATTAGTGTCACATGCTGCAATAAATCACCTTCACCGTCACTGCTTCAAGTATTTTCAAAGGAATGGACTTTTTGAACCAATGTAATGTGAAGTCACCACGTTAGTTCTTTGGGGGCCTGCTAGATATGAGGCTATAAAAGTCTATATGAGTGAGCCTCTTCCAAAGAATTCTTTGGTGTAAATGGAAGGCTAATGGAAGCTTTAGCATGGGCCAGACAGACTTTAAACTTTTGAAGAAGAACCTTAACACAAGCTTGCTCCCTTAAATCGAAAGTCAAAAAATTTGGAGTTGCGAGTACGGGTCAGGAAATCCTATGCCAGTCATGCAGCATTATACCAAAAAAAGTATGGCAAGATTCCTAAGTACTACACTGTTCAATTGGTAATTTTAAGTCGAAAAAATTACATGACTGAGTGAAATAGTTGCAAAATTCATCAAAACTTTTTTAAAATTTTAACTATGCATTAGCTGCTCATCCTATTTATTATTAATAAAATAATATGTATATCTGTAGCTGTAACAGAGCATACAGGCGATTGCAATGAAAACCCAATTACTTCTATTCACTGTCAGGTTACAGTTATCTTTACTTTTTTTCCTACAAAATTACAGCAAAAGAGATAAGGAGTTGATTCATTTGAAAAGCAATATAGTATGATTCATTTGAAAAGCAATATATTATACACACAAAAAAATAGCTATAAACACGTGGTCTTCACCACTTACTTTGCATTATTTCCAGGTAACGCCGCAGACGACAAACAACTCCTTCACACACAATCACATTTCTGCAGCATATAATCTTTAGAACAAAACGTATACCTTTCTTTAGCAGAAATACTGCTGATGCATAGAGGCACGTGCCTAGCAACTGACAAGATGAATCACCTCCTGACAAAAACTAATGCAAAACAAATCATGAGCAGTGCAAAACTCTAGAATAACAGATAAATAACACAATCTTGTCTTAATATAATGACGGCCATAATCAGAAGACGAATTTTGGTTCGTTGCTGTTGTGAAATTGCACAGATAGCAAATTGCGGGAAAACATGTTTTCATGTGGCTTAATCTGACAAGTCGACAGGCTCTCCATCTATTTTGAACGAATTATTAGCATTTCTTGTTCTGTTGAATATTCAGATTAACACACCTCATCATACAAGGTCTTGGAGGAGCATTTTTTAAGGATTTTCAACTGGGAGACCAACGTAACAACCTGAAACCATTATTTATTTTAATCATAACACAACAATTATACAGTGGATCATTTGAAGATCAATTAGATATAATTATTTATAACCATTGGCCTAGATTCTGATATACTTGCAAAAAGGAGTTTAAACTTAACTATTGGGGTGACTGCTAAAATTGTTATTTATCTGTTATTGTAAGGACTGAAGAACATATTTTTGACACAGAAAGAAGAAGCCCTGTCTCAAATGCACCCAACTGACCCTAGAACTTCAAATTTTCCATTAATTAGAGTCTCTGGAAAATCTTGGCCTCCCATTGATACAAATTAGGCAATGACTGGGAGACCAAATCTCTCCACTGGGTGACCATTATTTTACTATGTGAAAAGATGCACTTGGGTTTGGCCCATATGAAGGGGTCGAAGAATTGCGTCCTGATCTCATACAAAAAATAACATCATCATTAAGACTTGAATAACTAAGTATATATTATTATTGATGTTGTGTTAAAAATTGACAGGCAAATTGGATCTGCCCATTTTTGGTTTTTTTTCTCAGCCCTCCCAATAGCGTATACATACTGTAAGCCTTTTTGTCAGTAAATTTGACTTTCAGCACAGTGACTGCTCTGTGAAAGTTATACTGCGCACCAGAGAGAAATGCCCACACAGAAGTCTATCAATCACTATAAGAGCGTTAATGCCAATATCGCTGAAACCTGGCATAAAGTCTGAGAGATGATGAATGTTATTTCCTTGCAAGATTTGTTTAATTCTGTCGGTGATCAATCATGGCTTTTCTTGACTACATATTTGATACTACTTTTTACTGAAATTGTATTTTGAGAAGCAGTACTTCGACAACTCTGACACTGAGAAAAAACATTCTTGAATATTATATGGTATACAGTTGATATGTTACAACTACACAATGTGATACCAGTCATAGTCAGATCCTTTTTCGTCTAAGACCAGCTGTCTTGTACCAAGGAACCTCATAGTAGAGTACAACCAAAATAAAGTAAGAACATCTTCTGTCAGAAGTCCCCTGTTAACCTAATACCCATTCTGCCCTCCTTTTTCCTCTTCACCCAAATCTTCTTACAACTACCTTTGACTCCTTGCAGCAACCTAAGCCAATGTTATGAAATCTATTAAGACAGCTACCAATGTAACTGCAATTAGCAAAAGGGTATAATATAAAATAAATCAAACACAATGGTTTGATGGAAATTAAGTTGGTGTGGTTTAAATGCAGTTTTAAAAGGCAGTTTTAGGTAGGTAAAGGTAGGAAGTTATAAATCAAGGGTAGCCAAAAGGTGTGAAAGGGTAAAGAAGTGGCTGATTCTTCCTTCCTGCTGGGGTAGTCGTACTTTATTTTGGATTGTACTGTAGCTGGTGATACTAACTTGCTTCAGGAGTTGCGAGAATAAGAAGACAAACCCCAAAATGTCAAAGATCGGAATGTGTAGCAGGTTTCCCAATAACATCAGAATCTTTGGATATGATGCAGGTCTCTGGAAACACTCCGCTGTCTGCATTTGGAAAATCAAGTGGATAGGCCTAAATCACGATTTTATAATTAAGTCAATAATAATATTAGTATGAGTTTTTTCACAGGAACGAAACACAAACAAAAATTTCTTGAACAAGACTTCGTAATCAATATTGGTTGCTTTGAAGTAGATTTTTCGAGAAATGGAGGCAAACCATGAAATCTGGGTAAACTTAGGAAATTGAAAGATCTGAGGTGAAATGAAAGGTTTCATGAGTATCGCACGTCTGCAAACACCTTTGAGTTGACTATAACATTTACAGAGATATATTGCATGCTCATACATAAAGGCAACTGCTGACAGGAAGAAACATGCAAGTGTAAATCACGAGCAGAAAACATCAAGGCGGCATAACAATCTCCAGCAGCACAAAACTCAAGAATAATCGCTGACAAAATGCTATGGTTTTCATCCTAATGGCCTCCTTCATTAAAGAGATGCAGGAAATGCCACTTAACTGACGCATTGCCAAAACATCCTGTTGAAAAACAACAACTCACAACACTGGAAACCAATGTTTTCATTGTAGACCTTCTTGTTCAAATTTGCTTTAAAAATATAACAATTTAAGGTGGCTCGATACTCGTGAACTTTCTGAGATAGGATTTCTCAAAAATAGTTTAGAATGACCCAAAATATAGTTTATAGCAAGAATATGTAAAAAAAAGTGGTCCCAACCAGACTTTTTTTTTCAAAATATTTGAGGTTATGTACAAGAAAGTCAGTCCACGCACATCTGAAAAACTCAATTTTTTTCTTATTTTTTTTTACTGTGAAGTTTGCCCTGCCATTCAGTGGTCATGCATGCCATATTATGCAATGAAGCATTAAATTAAAGAAGATACTTTCATGGAAAAGCTGATAACAATTTCAAAGAGATATATTTAGTTTAAATGGCTTTCCAAGGGCCTCGGAATAAAAATATTGATTTTGACAATTTAAACTTTTTTCACAAACCATGGCGCAAAAAAAAATTGGCTAGATAGGATTTCTCATTTCTTTGTCATTTATTTCCAAATATTATGAGGAACAATAAAAAGCATAAAAAAAGTATCCTACCGCGATGGATTTTGATATAAAAATTTATTCATTTTTGAGAAATTAGACCTGCTTGCCGTAAATTGCCTGTAAAAATATTCTATTTAGACTATAAAGCTGAAACTCTGTTTGATTGCAGTCCTCTTCACAGCGCATCTAAAGCTTTTAACCAGAAGTCTCTAACCCTAATAGAAGTGGCGCAAATAGCAAATTAAGCGGCCGTTGCTCGGAATTATAAAAGTCCAAAAAAGCAGCTCACAGAGCTCAGCAGGCAGCTGTTGCTATGGTGACGCCGCCATTGCTGGATCATGAGTAGCGAGCCACCTTAAGAGACAAATACGACACCCCAGCAGTAAAACATGAATTTACAAGACAAAGGATTATGCCTATAAATCCATTCTGGATTCAGAAGAGACTAAATTTGAGAGCACCTCACTCCACCAAATAAGTTCCAGTCTTGTCTGTCTATCAGACTGTTGGCACTGCCTTGATTTCTTTACCAGTGTTTATAATGAACAAATAACTTTCTCCAGCAAGGATGAATTATACATCCTATTCTTTTCTTTTTTTTTGCATCCTTATGCTTGCTAGGAAGATGTTAAGTCATAAGAAGACTGAGAGTCGCATACACTCCCCATATTCATTCAGTTGCTCAAACATAGATTACTTGGTACAAATTGTGTCCAGTCAGTACAACACATTTCTATCATATTGAGCAGGGATGCAAACCCGTGACCTCAGAGCCAGTAGTTGCATTGACAAGTGTTCCTTTGGAAGAACCTTTTTTACTTGCACCGAGAGAGCCTGAGAAGATTTAAGTCCATCCTGACCCAGATTTTTAAGGTACACATTTGCAGAAGCACTTAGAAAAGAAGATTATTTTCATGAGAGAATGATCCCTACGGTAATACAGGGACACTTTCCTCTTTACAAAGTAAATATATTCTTTGCTCGTATGATGCTTCTACCTGCGAGCGATAGTGCATGGGGAGACAGAAAACTGACGACAACTAACAACACAGTGTCTTTCTTTTGTAAAAAATATACAGTGGCCCCAGCATCATAAGACCGCCCCTACGGGCCGTTGTTTGATATATTTTTATGCCTCCATGCATTGTCTCTACATCTTGAATACATTTCAAGGAGAAATATGTTATTTTGTAAGATTTCCTGTCTTCTGCATCTGACGAGTTACTGTAAACTAAATTATTAATTAAGAGATATCCTCCTACACTTACTCCCGCATGTGTTATACGAGTAAGCACATATACATTGTATTTTGACTGAGCTTTGTTATCTACGCACTCACACACTGTGACACAGGACTAAAAAGGGAAAGCATATCTACTTGAGGAAAGACAAAGTTTAAAGTTGAAGAGACTGACCATATGTTAAACTACACTGCCATATACAGTAGCGGACAAAAGTTTAGGCCATGTCAATTATTTGGCAATATTAGGGAAAATAGGTGCTCAGCTGAAAAATTTCTGCATGGATTTTCTTGCCAATGTGTCAGGGAAGTTCTACAAGCGAGAACACTTGATCAATTTTTAGCACTTCCTTGAATATGTGTGATAAACCAAAATTTCAGGTGGTCTAAACTTACGTCTAATGCTCGCTTACATCCACAAAGGCCCTTAGTGGCATTGTGCATTAAAGGAAATGTGGCTAAATTATTCAATGTTATTTTAGACAAGTTATTCAAACATGTAAAATAACATTGAATAATTTAGCCACGTTTCCGCTAATGCACAATGCCATTAAGGGCCTTTGTGGATGTAAGCAAGCATCAGACGTAAGTTTAGACCACCTCAGCACCTGAAATTTTGGTTTATCCCACATATTCAAGGAAGTGCTAAAAATTGATCAAGTGTTCTCTCTTGTAGAACTTACCTGACACATAGGCACAAACATCCATGCAGAAACCTATTTTCCCTAATATTGCCAAAAATTGACATGGCCTAAACTTTTGTCTGCTACTGTATGTGGCACAGTGACTGATCTGAAATCAATAAGGAAAGGTCTGGGGTCTAAGGAGGACATTATGGCTATTTCACTTCTTAATCTGCTTCTTCCTTTGGTATAGCTTCCATCTGAAATCTGAATAGACCTTTATTATTCTAGCTGCACAGTCAAGACAAACATGATTACTTTGAGTGATCTTAAATTGATGAAATGTTAGAAAAGAGGTGAACTTGTTGAAAATGGACACAGTTTGTTTGACTTCGATAAAGGCAAGATGTAGCCTTTCTGTCACTCTTCTTGAATATAGTTAAGCAGTGTCTGTGGAGAATGATATGCACTGAGATAGAAGCTAAGTTGTTTTATACATATGATATACATGTCCAAGCTTATGCAATAGTTCTCTGCGGTTTAGCCTCTATTTTGGCCTATGCCTGCAATGATATTTACATAATGTAAAAAGGCTACATCTTGCCTTATCGAAGTCAAACAAACTGTGTCAATTTTCAAAAAGTTCACCTCTTTTCTAACATTTCATCAATTTAAAATCACTCAAAGTAATTATGTTTGTCCCATTTGGGTATAGTAATTATTTACTCGGGTGATCTTCCATCAACTTATAACTTGCATTTACTTTTGTCATGTTTGAAAATATTTTTTTGTCATGTTTTGTACCTGCATAAGTTGTAAATAAATATTCATTCATTCATGCAATAAACAACCTGTGGGACTAACATGTCCGACCATGAATAGAACAATTATATCTCAGTAGGCGAGATTTTGTCGAATTACTTCTTCCTTGTATGGCTTCTGTGTTCTCTATAATCTGTAAAACCCCGGACAAGATGCTAGTTCTTTGTTTTCTACATCTTCAGCTTCATTTGTCACATACTTTTATCTGTGGTTTAACAGATGGTTCCTTTCCTGCAGAAGTCAGTGGTTATTTGGGCAGGCACGTCCAGCGTCAATATTTCAAGACAAGACCCTTTTGCCAGACATCTTTTTTACTAAAATTCTGTTGCCATAGATTCAGCATGTCCAGATTTGAGAGTTAATGCCCAAAAATATTGAAAGAAAAAGTGTTCTAGAAGAAAAAAGAAAAAGTTGTCCATCACTTTTTAATTAAAAATAATTAATGCCATTGTGATTATTTACTCAAACAAATCTGGTTTGTGAAGCCTTCATTAGCAAAACCATTAAAATTTAGGTTGGTTTCATGACCACTGGTTGTTTTCCTCCAATCTACAGCACACTGAGAAATTGGAAGTTGTCTGACACGCCCAAGGTAATCAAGCGAAGTTGTAAACAGGACAGTTGAGAAGAGGGCAATGACCCTTTTAGAAGATATTTTTGTTTACTTTGGTCATTCATGTTGGTCAAAACATAGTGGTATAAAATACAACTACATTTTGTGTTATATCTTTCTGCACGTCCAGAGTAATTGCTTTTTGATCCCAAAGTGCATGGAATGAAATATTTGACAAATTCTAAATGTGTGTTATTACTTCAAACATAGTGCAGAAATCTGAACAGAAACATTATAAAAGTGCATTGCATAAGGCTAAGTGACCACATATTTGCAGAAGAAAATTTTTTTTCCCCTTTCACCCCCCTAATGCTATGAGGACTGCCTCAAATGGTCCATAGGGGGTACCTGAAAAAAACCCTCACATACTAAATGTGCATGATTTAATCCAGAAATCAAAAAGTAATCAGCTCCAGCCTCAAAAGCTTAAAGCTTGGACCCTTTGGGCCTTGCCACCAACAGACTCCCCCCCCCCCCAATGACATTGGCTATTTCGACCAATGCTTCAGGGTTATTAAAAAATTGCTCCATAAAGACAAATTTTATGAAAATATTTATGTGCTTAGTGCAGCCAAGCCCTGACTGATCAAAAACAGACTTATCTAAATCCTGAGTGATAACGCCATCCATCACTTTCCCAAAAATAGACGAAGTCCGGTTTCAACGATATTGACATATAGCCACTTCAAAATGATTGATTTCGGCCTGCGCATGAAAACTTTTCCTCTTTAAGTAAGTGGCAAAATAGCACCTTTTTAACTATAATATCATCTCAATTTGCTCAATGGCTAATTTGATCAATGTCTTTGAGTATCTTCATCAACATAATATTTTAAGTTCTCTTTAGGCTAATAGCCTAACATGTTCAAAATATAAACATTAACCTGACGCTTTTCCCAGTAGGCCTACTACCAGTCCGCACAGAGTCATTATTGATATTTTTTGCACTTTACATGCATGTCTAAGTGTCAGAAGGAAGGAGAAAACATCAAGGTGTCATGACAATCTCAAGCAGCACAAAACTGAAGAATAATCGCTGGCAAATGCCGTGGTTTTCAGGGGCGCCGGAACAGGGGGGGCAGGGGGGGGCAAGGTTGCCCTTCAGATCTTACAGAAGAAAAAAAACAGTGTTAGGCCTTATTTTAAGTATATATATTCAAATTATCATCTAATCCCTAGTTAAATTCTGTCTCGCGAAATTGGCGCGAATATGATTTGACCTTTTTTGTCTGACAGCCCCTGCCGCCCGCATTTCCTTCCGGCATCCCTTGTGGTTTTCATCCTCATGACCTTTCTTCCTTAAAGAGATGCGGCAAATGCCCCTCGATGCATTTCAGGCATCCTGCTGAACTCTGAAAAAGTGCAACCCATTAAAGCTTGCAGATAATGTTTTTTATCTTGTTGTTCAAAGCGTCTTACTGACTGTATTGTTCAAAGTGTGCTGAACACAACAAAACTATAATATTAACAACCCACAATGTATTCCAGCAAGCTGTATATATGTGCAAGATATATGGTCGTATGTATGATATATGTACAATACAGGGTGGTCAAGAAACTTTACACATTTTCCGGGGCATAGTTCTATCAATTTGTCTCTAATTACTATCAAACCTTTTCTAATGTAAAGAGGATAGTCATGGCAATATATTAATTGCAGTATGTTCCCCTGGGCCATTTTGTGTGAACTTGAGCTCTGATTTTGCAGATATAAAAAAAGGCCATTTTCACACATTTTGCTGTCCCGAATGCAAGGCATGGTCATCAATTCAAATATTGTACCATTGCTTTCATATTCTTACAGTAAACTAGAGTTCTTGAGAGCAGTGTGGTACCTCCCAGGATTTCAGCTGTCTTCAATTGAAACTCAATCCTGTGGGGAGCTTGAAAGAGAAGAAGGTTGATAGAAATTGCATGCTGACACAGTTTTTCATAATGTGCCTCCTGTCGTAACGCCTTATCAAAATTAGATCAAAGAGTAGAAACATAATACTGAGATCCCTACCTGAACTTCATGCAAGAATGAGACTGATTGGATAAGAACTCACTGAGTTGTGGCTCATGAGCCAAAGACTGTAAAGTTTTTTCTTGACCACCCTGTATGTATTTGTTGATAAATCTTTATTGAATACAGAATAAAATGAGAACTTGAAACTTCAAAAAGGTATTTTCTGTCTATTGCACTGTTGGCAAAGCCTTGCTTTCTTTGCAAGTGTGAATGAAAAAATAACTTAGTCCAGCCAGTCTGCTCACAGACTCTTAACGAACAGCGCAGCTGGAGAGTCTGCCTGAAATCGGATGACCTCAAGCTGACACTTTTATCAATATGCAAGTAGGTCAGGTCATGTCCAGGTAGATGGACCTCATCACTTGTGCTCATACACACACCTGAGCTGCCAGCAAGATATAAACAAATCGTAATCAACAATGTTAAAAGATCAATGAGTGCACATGCACTGCCAATGAGTACCATAAAATTCTGAAGTTTTCAAATCCTTTAACAGCATTTCCAGCATGATTTAAATGTTAGCACAGTGTCCTTGAACGAAGTCTAGGGTTAAAAAAAATGTACAAAGAATCTGTCAACACAGCATTGTAGTACGTGGTCTCAGCTTCGATTTGATGTAAAGATCTAAAAAATCTGTTGGGAAAATTTTGAGAAAATTGAAATTTAAAATTTTTAGTTTTTCACACCCTTGTCGCATGCAAAATATCAATTTTAGAACTATAAAATAGCATTGCAGTGTTATCGAAATATCACAGCTTATCTAGTTATACATTAGGTTGCTGAATCAGGTGAAAAATTATGATAAAAAGCATTTTATTTCTAATTTTCACATCATTTTCAACATTTAGAGGTGTTGCAAACTCACCGAATCATATAATGTGTCGAATCAAATATAAACATGGCCATTTCGGCTTTATTATTTCTTTAACTAAAGAAAAGTCACAAATGAACCACCAAGGTGTGAGAAAATGCCTTGTTAAATTCATTAGTGAGATAAATTGAGATTTTTAGCATTTCACCAGTTAATGTTTTTCAAGTGGGATTCGCAGAAACATCTGTAAAGTTATCGGAAAACAAATAGTTGACAAATGTAGGAATACCTACTGTCTGCGTCTCGCAAGTGTGCATCGTTACCGCAGCTTTGCATGTACATTGTATTTGACATCAAAGGAAATAATATATTTTTATAGAAGTATTTCTTCAAATCAGCAACAATAACTCTATGTAAGTGGTCTAATGGCTGAGATGATCTCTTGCAAGTTTTGTTACAATGTTCTGTCGATATTGAAATGTAGGTAGCAATTTTAATGGTCTTCTGTAGAATTTTATGTGCCTTTTTGACCTGTTTTTGCCAATTGTTAAGATTATTTCTTGAAATCTAACGGTTGCTTACTTCCAAAATTCAGTTGTTCAGTTTTAGCATGCACAGATAAACAATATTAATTGTGTGACCATGGAAGAGAATCTGCTGACTATCAATTCAAAACTTTGTCAATTGCACCAAGGCACGCTATAACTGAACAAATAAATTTTGGAAGTACGTAACCACTAGATTTCATGAAATAATCTAAACAATTAGCAAAAAAAGACATAAACGAAGCACTCAAAATTCTTCAGAATACCACAAATTGCTACCTTCATTTCAATATCAACAGAAACATTGTAATAAAACTTGGAAGAGATCATCTCAGCCATTAGACCACTTACATAGAGTTATTTTTGCTGATTTGAAGAAATACTTCTATAAAAATATATTATTTCGTTGGATGTCAAATACAATGTACATGCAAAGCTGTGGTGAAGATGCACACTTGCGAGATGCCAACAGTAGGTATTCCTACATTTGTCAACTATTTGTTGTCCGATAACTTTACAGATGTTTCTGTGAATCCCACTTGAAAAACATTAACTGGTGAAATGCTAAAAATCTCAATTTATCTCACTAATGAATTTATCAAGGCATTTTCTCACACCTTGGTGGTCATTTGCGACTTTTCTTTAGTAAAAGAAATAATAAAGCCGAAATGGCCATGTTTATACTTGATTTGACACATTATATGATTCGGTGAGTTTGCAACACCTCTAAATGTTGAAAATGATGTGAAAATTAGAAATAAATGCTTTTTATTATAATTTTTCACCTGATTCAGCAACCTAATGTGTAACTAGATAAGATGTGATATTTCGATAACACTGCAATGCTATTTTATAGTTCTAAAATTGATATATTGCATGCGACAAGGGTGTGAAAAACTAAAAATTTTAAATTTCAATTTTCTCAAAATTTTCCCAACAGATTTTTTAGATCTTTACATCAAATCGAAGCTGAGACCACGTACTACAACGCTGTGTTGACAGATTCTTTGTACATTTTTTTTAACCCTAGACTTCGTTCAAGGACACTGTGATAGCTTATGGTTTTCTCCAAAGAAACTAATTGAAACAACAAACGGACAACAATGAAACACCAAAGCAATAAAGCATTCATTCAGTTGCTTTGAGAGATCTGAAACAGGTAATTATGTCTGTCACACCGGAGGAGAGTTAATCTTTTTGTTACAACTTCACAAATAATGTGTATTGTGGTCAGGGCCAGCTTAATAAGCTTATACTGAGAAGTCAGGGTCTTCATGCTTGGCTGTCTGGCTGGGACGACTCACAATTCCCTAGGTAGGAAAATAATGATTCCGCCAAAAAAAAAGTTCCACAACAAGTACCACAATAGCAGCATTCTAACAAAAAACTGGACGATTAAAAGTTATTGAATATTCAATTCTAGACCTAATTCAACAGACCAAATTGTTACTCCACTTCAATTAAAAAAAGTGATAGTTGCTGAATCTGAAATCTCTTAGAGCTCACTGACAAGAGTCAGATCGATTGTAGTTTCTGTTATGGATTCAGGAGGGCAGCACATACACAATTTTGTGAACCTGTTGAGCTCTAAGTTTAGAGTGTAGTCCAGCAAAGATGAATCACAAAAATATGCTTCCCTTTGATTGCAACTGCTTAAAGTAGAGTCTCTGGCTATGTTATCTCAACTTTAGAAACAAAAAATTAAAAGTACGACCAAAGCTTGATATTTTCAAAATATGATTTGGTTTTACCATAAAATATTTCTTTTGCAAATGATTTATTTTCTGATGCTGGTGCCAGTTCTGAAAGGTAATCAGTGCCACAGTTGTAAAGTTTACTTCAATTATTTGAATGTTTTGTTTGAGGTACCTTTATTCTTTGATGCCATTTCTCTTTATCATTTATACATTTCAAGGAGGAGTTTGTTTACAAGGTGCAGTTTTCTATTATAGGCTTTGATATAAACTAAATCATTAATTATATTAATTAAAGGATAACAACCTACACTTACTCCCACATGTGTGACAAACAAGTACATTTTGGCTGAAGTTTCGTGTCAGTGCATACACTGTGACACAAGACCAAAAGGACAAATGTATATTCCTGTGGAATTGCAGAGTATAAAGTTCTTGAGATTGACCATATGTTGAACTCCATCACCAAATGTGCCACAATGACTGATCTGAAATCAATATCAAAAGGTCTGGAGTATCAGGAGATTGCAACTTCTTCCCTTGTCCTTAGTCAGCTTCTGCTTTATTCAATAATCATCTAAAAATTTCCAGTGGTATTCAGTAGCTTCAATCTGAAATTCAAATTGAACTCTCTCTTCTCGTTGCAGTCAAAGAAAAATATATTACCTATACAGTGATTTAGAAATTATCCAATTAAATGCAGTCACATCAAGATTGAAGCGGTTAGCTCTCTTTCTTTGTATGTCTTCATTTTGAGCTATTTCTAATGTTTTTTAAATAAAAGTTGTTTGTTTATGATATTACTCCGAAGCTATATTTTCATGGGCAGTTGTTGTTCAGGAAATCACATTCACCATGATTACTTCAGTTTGGCCGGGATTCAGCATCACCAGATATAGGAGTTGATGGCAAATGAAATGAAAAACAGCTAGCCTTGTATTCATAGACCAAAATAAGGCAAAATCTCATAGTGGTGTTCACTTTCCAGTAGCCTTGTATACAACCATTAAAATTTAGGTATGCTTCATGACCAATTGCTGTTTTTCTTCCTTCTGGCCCAGAATCAAAATTAGAAAGTTGTCCGAGACGCCCTGGGTAATCAGGTGAAGTCGTAAACAGACCAGCTGAGAAGAGGTCAATGACTCTTTCTAATGTCTAATGATTTTTATTTTATTTTTTTTATTTCTTTATTTGACCCCCATAATTGGGGAAATAACAATTTTACATTGAACATAACAATATATACATTATAAGACCGATAAAACACAAAGAAATATAAATAGATAAAACCAGTAAAACAGCTCAGAATGCTTTACTTAAAAATCTTGTTAACACATACTCATGTGACCATGGTTTAATGTAATTTTCATGCCTGAGGGAATCAACCACACCATCTGCTTTTGCAGTTAAGTTGGGTCTTAAAGGTTTATCACAGAAAAATTTAATAGAACTAATGCCACAGTTGACCAGATGAAAAAGGAGTGTGCCACTCACACATGAACCGGAGTGAAGAAACCTGGCAAGAAGTCGGGTCTTAACTTAAGTTAGCAATTCATGTTGGGGAAAGATATAGAGTAACTTCATTATCCTTTTCATAGCTGTTTGTTTTTCAATTTTGTATTTTGCTTTATCTCAAGGCTGTGATGTCACAGATTCAATTGCATAACTTCATATATCACACAAATTTCAAGAAACTGAAAAAATGCATTGACACGTGGATTATATATAGCTTGTTTAGCTTTGACTCCTGTAGGGGTTGATAGATGTTTCAGTGAACTGTAACTAAATCAAACAGACTACTTATCATCAAAGGGCAGTTACAATGACTAACAACCAATTTTTAAAAAGCGATTAGAAAATTTTGATGATAAATGTGATGTCTAACTCTAAACTGAGTGTCACAAATTGAAGACTTGACCAATCACATTCACAGAAACCCTGATGAAGTCACAGTTTAACTGCGAGACGGAAGTTTAAAAAAAACACATAGCTATGAAAACTATAACAATAGTTGATTTTATAATGTGTTGTATGCTTCCTGGTAGATGCATCAATAATGCAGGAAGGCCCATTGCGCAAGTTAGCAGGTCATCTGAATTCTGAGACTGACCAGCAAAGCACTCAGATTCTCTTAAAATTGCCAATAGGGACTCATTATGGGGAAAGAGCTGGAATAGTTTGACCCAAATACAATTTAAAAACTTCCTAAGAGTTGACTATTATATGGACCTGGGTGACTGCAAACAGTAGCGAAAGCGATAGGCCTATCTCTCAATTTGTTTTAATGAACAAGGATAATTAGAATCAATGTTGGAGCTCCCTAGGCCGGCCTCATCCTTGAGGCTAGCCTCGGGGCTATAATGTGATGTCGTTGGCCTCTGCCTTGGCTCGCTTTTGGATGCCAAGTCCTTGGCCTTGCCTTTGTCTAGGGTGTCTTTGGGCTGCTGATGGAAACCTTAGGACCACATTTTGATGGCCTCGGTCTTGGTCTCGGGGGCTCATGCCTCTGTTTGGTTTGCCTCGGATGTCCAGGCCTCGGTTACAACACTGATTAGAAAGGACAAAATAGTTTTTAAAACTTTAAAAACACTGTGTCTATTTTAGTTTCATATCTGTCATTTTTCAAAAGCAGATTATCATATGAAACTATATCCTATTTATACAACATGTACATCCGACATTTCTTGAGGCAAATGTCAAAACTGAAGAAAAGTGACATTCCTTGCAATGAAAAATGCATAACTAGAAGACAACATGCGCAATGAAAACTTGTTTAATAATACATGATAGCCCTGCAGCCACCGGATTGCGAAAACAATTTTTTGTCCTTTCTTCTTCTATACTCCTCAACACTTTTTGTTTGGTATTCAATTATAATTATTGCTGCAACTACTCCTAGTATTACAAGAGGATGTTCAATTATGAATTCCCAAGATGTGTACAGATGAAAAAGAAAATTCAATATAAATAGGAACTTGCATATATGTATTTCAGAAACTATTTGTTACCTTTCCTAAAACTTAATCCCTGAAAACTAATTTTTGGGCATCATGTAACATGAAAAACGAACAGGTTCAATTTTGTGAATATGCAGTTATCTTCTTTTTTTTTGTCCTTACAATTGAGATGGTTTTACACATATTAACTGTATTACCACCTTTTCTTTCTTTTTCCTTTTTTTGCACATAAAGAAGTAACATGAACATACCTTCAGGATGTATCAGATATAATTTTTCAACTGTGAGTTTAAAAGTAAATAACTTGAGACATGTATTAGTAACTTTTAGTTCTATCTGAATATATATCCTTTGACCAACATGAAAGGCTGAAGTAAGCAAAAAAATAGCTTTTAAAAAGGTCATTGACCTCTCTTTAACTGAGCTCTAGCCTACGTTCACAACTTCGCTTGATTACCCAGGGCGTGTCAGACATCTTCTTAAATTGTTGAGTCTGCAGTAGATTTGGGTAATACTGCAGATAGTCATGAAGCTAACCTAAATTTAGGCATCGTTTTCTGGAATTCTGGACAGTGAACTAACAAGGACATTTTTTATTTCATTCGCCATCAACTTTCATATCTGGAAATGACGGGTCACTGGCAAATGAAGTAATATGAAAAAGGCTTTCCAGTGAGACTTTGTGATGGTCTCATTTTTAGATATATAATAAACAGTACAAAAAAAGTATTCGAAATAACTAATAATGAAGATGTGTACAAAGCAGGAGGGCTTCAATGCTCCCACAGGATGTGTGTGATGGAAGATATAAATTTGATATTTGAAGACTCACACCCAAGCAAATGAGACTTACAAATTACCACGTGATAAGAACCGGCCGTTGAATTTCCTCTTTTTGTGACTTTCAAATCACTGGAACTAATTAGTTTTCCTCATGACTGTTTGTAAAACTATTACAGGATACATAGAAAGCAGACTAAGAAGTTGCAGAAGAAGATGTCAAAATCTCCTCTTAGACCCCAGACCTTTTCTTATTGATTTTAGATCAGTCGCAGCTCCTCATTTGGCAGTGAAGTTTGACATATGGTCAATCCCTGTAACTTTATACTTTGTCTTACCGAGGAAAATGTGCTTTTCCCACTAAGCCCTGTTTGTGTACGGGTAATAAACCTCAGGCAATATGTATTTGCTTGTCAAATATGTGGTAGTAACTGTAGGAGGACATCCTTTAATTAACAATTTAGCTAACAACAATGTGGAAGACAGGAAACTGTGCCACAAAACAATTTTTCTTTGAAACATATTTATGTCACAGAGGCGGTGCATTAAGGCATAGAAATATATCAAACATCTTCCACTTCATCTTGCTATTCTCAAAATTTCCTGAATTAGCCATTTACCAAAAAAAAGACAATGTGGTGTTTGTTATCATTAGATTTTTGTCTCCTGTATACACACATCCCCAACAAGCAAAAGGGTGTTATTCATTCGCAATTTTGCATGCAAATAGGAAAGTTGCGCCCTAAGCATCTCTCGTAGAAATAATCTTCATTCTTAAGTGCTTCTGGAGATTTGCAACTTTAAGTAGGCCTATGTGGGTCAGAAGGGACTTAAATCCTTGCAGGGTCTCTTGTTGGAAGAAAAAAAAAAAGATTTTGATCTAATGTTTACCAGATCGCTATTTATGCCACCACTGACTCTGACATCTTGGGTTCGAATGCGACTTAATTTGCTATCAAGCCAAGAGGTATCAAAAGGGGGTGAGTTGAATGTAGTAATCTATCCTTGGGCAATTGAAAGTTCTTGGACATCCCTGAATTAACAGAGCATGTTCCAGTCTCCCAGTCTTATAATCACTAATGACAGTACTGCTAATGATTATTTGGTGGTTACCAAAACTGGACAGAGCTATGACAAGGGGACATAGGGCAATGTTGCCATATTCTCCATACATGGATGCTACCTGAGGATACCAATACAATACAGTAGATGGTCTGTGTACTTACACAGATTTTTTTTTGCTCGTTTGCAATAATTTCCAAATAACTTTATAATGATTTGGTCTGTGAGGTTACCTCATTATGCAAAATGGTAAGTACATCAAGGCTCCATACAGTTTGATGGATTTTATACTTTTGTGGTGCCTTTGCAACATTTGCATAAGTGATAACAAAATGTTTCACTTAATTTTTCAAAATTTTTTTTCATCATGTTATTAATTTTTGGTGAGGTTGAAGTGATATAGCCTGTGCCAAAAGGGATTGTAAAGTTTATAGCAATGCATCAGATACTTGTTGCCATCTATACAGAGGCGAGTGGCTCCATATAGAGTCTCTAGGTCTATATCAGCGAAGGGCTGATGCATCGCCTCAAAAATCTTCATCTTCGTCAACCTTTCATCACGCATGATGCCTTGACCAAAAACATTGACTGTGATTATAATAAGCGACTGCTTGGAATCTTTGACTGAGTTGGAGGGGAGGGGGTTTGGAGTTTTACCTTAGTGGGTACTATCTTTTGCACTCACATCAATGAGGCGGTTCTGATCTTTACATGTTTAAGGGCAAGGGTACGAAATATGCGCAAAACAAAAACGTACACCTTGTTTATCTTGGCCTTGACATATGAGAAGTCCATGCATCTGCATGGAATCAAGGGGCAGTCCTAAAATCCTAATGAAACTTGAGGGGGTGTACATTTTTTCAGCAACGTCCAACAGAACCTAATACCCACGCCCCCTTGGTCACGAGTCCCGATAGCATGAGGGAGAAAGCAGGGGAAGAATAGATGGAGTTTAGACACAGGGAACATGGAAGGAAGAGGAAATGAAGATTGAAAGATGGATAAGTTCGGCTTTTTGTTCAGCACCCTTGCACCTAGCAGGCTAATTAGAATTTATGACTAGGGACCCCTAGTAGGGGGAATGGGAGTTTTGCCCGACTGGGTACCAACTTTTTACATGTGTTCCGAAACTAAGAAAAAGAAAAATTTCATAAAATGTCCTCTGTGACCTAATGGTTAACAGTGCCTGTTTGCGCAACCACTGGCTCTGAGGGCATGGGTTCGAATCCCAGCCCACCGGACATTGAATGGAGGCGGGTTGTATCCAGTGTTCTGTGCTGGGGGAACTGAAAGACCCTGGGCATCCCTGAATTAATAGGGTATGTGCCAGACGCCCAATCTTCGCAACCATCATACATTGATCACCAACACTGGAGGGTGCTACAGCATAGGAACCTTTGGCAATGCTCCTGTTCTGTGGCTGCTGTGAGCTGTATTCAGTGGAAGGCTCACCAAAAATTTCCCCACACCAGGGGACCAGTAATATATACAAATACAAATAAAATGTATACACTTGAAGGGGTACTAAAAATAAACATGGAACCTAAGGAGGAACGAAAAATCCACATAAAGCCAAATGGGTGTATCAATTTTTGACAGATTTTAAAAGAAGATAAATGAACTAGATTGCCAAGGTCAACCACACTCTAAAAACAAGTGTTGTTATTTTAACACCAAAATAAACACTTTTTGGTTACACTTTTTAAACATGTTGAAGTGTTTATATTCATAAAGATAAACATGTTGAGGTGTTTATGAATTATAAACACGACAACACCTTAATGAGCTTGTTACACTTTTTAAACACTTCAACATGTCTTTGACTCTAGAAGTGTTTTAAAATAAACACTAGGTGTTTATCTTTATGAAGGGAGAAGAAGCGTTGATCTGAAACAGTCATTGAGATCAGTCGGATTAGAAACCCCAAACAGTTGTATACAAACACACAGTAATCACCACAAGCAATCTCTGCTAATCAGGTCTAATTATACTGCATCTAGTTTGTGAAAAATAGCATATATACATAGTATGATTGTATCTGTTTTGCCCCAAAGTAAATGCACTCAAAAATTCAAATAGATAGTAAAGAAATTTAAAATGGCATCTTTGTTCAATTTATATAGTATTATTTTGCTAACTTCCAAGCAAAGTCAGGGTATTGTTTCCGTGTGACTGTCTGTCTGTCTGTCTGTCTGAAGGATTGTCTGTCAGTCTATCGAGGGCATTTCCTTAGGGCAAAAATACTCCTGGAAAAATATTGCCCCACAAAGGTGAAGTACAGTAAGAGCAGATTTTACCTGCCTTTGTATGCCTTAACAGCAAAGAGGGCGGCCTATGAAATGAAGTAATAAAACGCCAAAAATACAGTTATGTTCAAAAGTCTCGAGCCACATCCAAATTTTTATGCTTGATTTCCAAACTACGTTTTGAGTCCAAATGATGTTGTATTCTTATTAGTATAGTGTTCAGGAATGTTTCTCCAAGATCCATTTTAAAAAACATTTATGAGTACTTGTATGGAGATACTTAGGAAGGGAAACATGGAGAGGAGGGTCATGTGTGCTCAAAGGGAATGTAAAACAAAGAAAAATTGTGGGTTGCCTCAACACTTTTGCACAGCACTGTAAAAAAACCTCCTTCAATCAAATTTTGGTATTTTGTGTACCCACTTTTGCTTAAGCATGTTAAAAAGGTAAAGTAAATAATCTAACTTACTTTACTGGGAAGGGGATCTCAGCTCAGTTGGTAGTGCTCTGGACTTCAATGCAATTGCTGGTTCCTGGGTCTTATTCCAGCTCTGGCCATGTCACCATCGGGTATACTATGTTGGACAGCAGTTTCAATCAACCTTCTCATCATTGCTGTGCCCTGCTCCTGTCCTAATTACAATAGCCTGTCAAAATGCATGAATACATGATGTAAAGCCTTAATCATTTATCCAGGTTGATAGAATTTCAACAAGGTTCAACGATTGACGAAATACCTGACATTAATATTATTTTTGTAGAACTATGTGCTCTTTATAGAAAATATGAATGCTTCATATGACACTGTCTTCTAAGAGTTCTATATTGAACACTCATTTTAAGCATTGCAGAAAAAAACTTTAAAAGTGAAAGTGACCAGCCTCGCATGCATCATCAAGTTAAGCAGAACTGCCACTAGTTTTGCTTACGGAGAATTATTGGAAGCTTCAGATCTGCATCCCAGGAAAGTCTATGCAATGCATCATTGAAGCATTGAGAAACAGGCCAAGCTGTGCAATTACTTGTTTGAAGCCCATCTTCATAGAAAATCAACAAAAGGTGTCACAGAGATTTCACAATTTAATAATTCCAATTTTTCATTAGTGAAATATTACAAGGATGCATCAGACTCTGTAGCAACAAAGAGAATCTTTTTAAGTAGGCATGCAAAATATATGTTTTTACTGGTTCAACTCATCATAAAATAAATGTAATTTGCAAAACTGTAGGAGAATATGTAGGACATTTGTCGGTCCTACTTTTAGATGACACTTCGCCACAAAACTACCGCTTGGAAATAATACAATTTTATATTTCAAAATTATGTAAGCAACCCAAATTTGTTCAGTGTAAAAACAGTGAATGTATATTTTTTACAACAACAATTGAATGTTAGTTCCTCCGATGAAAACCTGGCATAAAAGTAATTAGATCGTATCTTTTACTTCATATATTGATATGCGCTCAAATGTTTATAAGAATAATATGCATAACACAGGACAAATCAGAGCATTGAACATCAGGTGAATGCTCATCTGTCCTTTTGTGGATAAGGTTCAAGGTGTCTTTGTCAAATTGTCACAGAAGTAAAAATAAAGAAATGTTCCAATAAGTCAGTATCGCCTATTTGCATCGAAGAAGGCAGATCTGCGCACAGATGAGTATCTTATCTCAAGTAATAAAAACACCATAATCACGACCAGAAACGTCAAGATGACGATATAGATGATGCAGATGACCCGTAAGATACCAATGATGCATAGAACCTGTAATGATAGAAAAGGAATTATTTAAACAAATGGTTGGTAATTATTTTTTTTAGAAAGAAATAAAAGTTAAAAGTTCTGTCCATTTGTACGGCAAAATTGAAAATTGCCGTTATTATTAAAGTTTACCTGAGCAATAAAAGAGAGATACATGGGAGCCTTTAATATGTTATGCATTCATCCAATGATTGGCAAATTGTGCTTAAGGGTTGAATTTTATGAGAAAACATCCAGTTAGTGTGGTATTCCTAATGTGCACTAAGTAATTATGCAACAACAGGACTTACTAGGAACCAGTCAAGCCCTGATTATGAAGTGTTCATTATAATTATGACAAAGGGAACTAAAAATAACTTAAAAAATTAAATAAATGTTTACCTTCTATTTTGGAGAAGTGGCGAGTGATGTTTCTTGTTTTTCCCTTTTTATTTCACATGTCATCCATAATCTGGAACAATTAGCAGTTATGTCACATTGTGCAATTTTGAATTTGTAAATGTGGGGGAGACCGTGGTATGTTGTGCCACAGGGTAAGTTGTGCCCCCACCCCCACTATTGGAGTAAAAATTAAGAACTGGGTAAAAAAGCAATATGTCAACATCATTACGCACCTAGAAAAAAACTGTCAACTGTAAAGCTATGGAAAGCTACACTCATAAATTAAATTTTTCTTGAAAACCTGATGTAACGAGGACCGACATTTTTGTTTCTCAGTCATTTTGTATTCGTAATAAGATGAAGGTATTTGGGTAGGATGGAGTTAGAAGGTATATCTATACATTGTTTTGAAAGATTTAATCTTGCATGGTTGATTTATTTTTGAGAACCGGTTTTCTACAGAAATCAATACGGGCTAATTTGTGCCGTTTGGATTGGAGTGAGTTTGTGCCTATGAGGCTATGATATAACATAGGATTTAATTGTCATTAATGGATTTCTGTTTACAAGTAAGTTAGAAAGTGTTTTACCCCCTTCTAAACTAAAAACATTCGAGTTTTTGCATAATTTTGAATTTTTGCGTAAGATGGCTATTAAGTGTTTGATTAGTTTCATGTAGCATATCAGCCATATGCTAAAGCCAGATACAAATGATCTATCTGAAGAAACAGGTGAAATACAGGGATACTGGAAGGAAATGCGGGCAGCAGGGGTGGTCGGATGAAAAAGGGTATATTCATGTCAATTTTGCATAACAACATTTAAAAAGACTGTCAATAATAATTTTGATAATAACATTATTATAAAATTTTTTTAATAAGATCAAAAGGACACACCGTGCCCCCCTGCCCCCCTTGGACAAGGGCAGGAGGGGCAATTGCCCCCTCCACCCCCTTGTTCTGGCACCCTTGGTGAAATACAAGGTTCTTCTGGAATAAACCTCAGGAACAACTTGCCCATCATGCAGCACAACTTACCCGAGCATCGGGCCAAGCTGTGCCACTTGACCTAATTTTTTTAAATGCTTACTATGATCTTCCAAATGGTGATGACATGATAAAAGTCATTCCAACCAGATTTTAGAAATAATTACCTTTTTGTGACAATTCTCGATGATTTCCAATCACAATTTCTTCATCCAGTGAAAATGCCTCCATAGTTTAAAAAGGAACATTTTCTTCCTGAAAAACATGAGATACATAAAGAATCTGCATCATATATTGTTTGTTTGTGTTTTACGCCTCTGCAGCACCTTAGTGGGCTATATCGAGGCAGGCGATCACCGTATGATGATGAGATGAGAAGGCTGTGAGTCTGCCAATACCCTATTAATTCAGGGATGCCCAGGGTCTTTCAGTTGCCCCTGCATAGAATAATGGATACAACCCGCCTCAATTTAATGTCCAATGGGCTCAGACTAAAGTGAGTTCCCGGGGTGAGATTTGAACCCACACCCTCAAAGCCAGTTGACAAGCGCACTTACCAATCAGGCCACGGGGGAACTCTATCTGCATTATATAGCATTTGACCTTACTTCAATGTTTTAAAAATATTATATCATCAGAAACAACCTACATTAGTAAACCCGCGGGTTCTTGTTCAGGTTAAATTTTGATTACACAGTAGACTTCTCTCCAACTGGATTTATCAGAAGAAGCCGCCAATATTATATTAGGCAAGCCAGGGATTCCCCAATTTAATTTTGGTGACATATTAGACACCTTTCTAACCAGATTTTAGATATAATCACCTTTTTGTGGCAGTTTTCCATGGGCTGCAATTACAATTCATCCAGTGAAAAAACCTCCACAGTTTGAAAACAGACATTTTCTTCCTGAAAAAACATAATATTATACATTTAATGAATCCGCATCATTTAGCATTAGACCATACTTAAAAAGTTAAATCATCTACATCAGGCAAGCCATGGGTTCCTGTTCAGGTTCAATTTTGACAACGCTTTACATTGATTGATGGTTGATTGGGCTTTACGTACTGTATTAATGCAATTGGTAAGCTAATTAGGGTAGGAGGAGGACAAGGCAATGAGACAAGGCAATGAGGTGAAGGATAATTGAAACAGCCTTCCAACTTAGGCCAAGGTGACCCAACAAGAGCTGGATTCAAACCCTGGACCTAGCGATTGGCAGCCCAGCATGGTATCACTAGACCAATCCCCCCCCCCCCCCCCGTTGACATATAAGACATCTCTCCAACTGTATTTATTAGAAGAAACCACCTGTCTTAGGCAACCCGGAGGTTCTTGTTTAGGTTAAATTTTGACGACATATTAAAAACCTTTCCACCCAGACTTTAGAAATAATTACCTTTTGTGACAGTTTTCCAAGTATTACAATACTTCATCCAGTGAAAATACCTCCAGAGTTGAAAAACGAACATTTTCTTCCTGAAAAACATGAGACACATAATGAATCTGCATCATATAGCTATTGACTTTGCTTAAAACGTAAATATTATATCAGCAGCAACAACCTACATTAGGCTACCCACTGGTTCTTGTTCAGGTTAAATTTCCATGACACAGTAGACATCTCTCTTACTGGATTTATCAGAAGAAGCCGCCTACATTAGGCAACTCTGAGATTCTTGCCTGGATTAAATTTTTAGAGACATTAGACACCTTTCTGACCAGATTTTACATATAATGTTAACGCTAATGATATACTTTATTTTAGCCTCAAAAAGAGAAACTCTTCTTGGTTTTTACAGTGCAAGTTAACAAGACTTAGTGTAAAACATAAAACATACAAAACAATCATGAAATAATCACCATTTTATGGCAGTTTTCCATGGTTTGAACTTTCAATTTCTTAAACCGGTGAAAAACCTCCATAGTGTAAAAACTGACATTTCCTGCCTGAAAAAACACAAGATATATAATGAATCTGCATCATTTAGCATTTGACCATACTTAAAAAGTTAATCATTTTAATAGAAAACACCTAGATCAGGCAAGCCGTCGGTTCTTTCAGGTTAAATGTTGACAACATGTTAGATTGGCGGATCGATGATTGGGGCTTTATGTCCTGTATTAACGCACTCGGTAGGCTAATTATGGCAGGAGGAGGACATGGCAATGAGATGAAGGATGAATGAAACAGCCATCAAACATAGGCCAAGGTGACCCAACTAGAGCTGGATTCCAACGCTGGACTGAGTGATTGGAAGCCCAGCACGCTACCACTAGACCATCCCTCACTCTCCCCGGACATGTAAGACGTCTCTCCAACTATATTTATCACAAGAAGCCACCTGCATTAGGCAACCCGGAGCTTCTTGTTTAGGTTAATTTTTTTTGACATATTAGACACATTTCTAACCAGACTCGAAAAATAATCACCTTTTTGTGGCAATACTCCATGATTCACAATTATGATTTCTTCATCCAGTGAAAATATACCTCCAGACTTTGAAAACTGGAATTTTCTTCCTGAAAAACATTAGGTACAAAATGAATCCGAATTCATTTTGCATCATAAACCACCTGGGTTCTTGTTCAAGAAAAATGTTGCCAACATATTAAACACCCTTTCAACCAGATTTTAGAAATAATCACCTTTTAGTGGAAGTTCACTTTGACTTGCAATTCCAATTTCTTCATCCAATGAAAAAAATTCCTGAATTTGGAAACTGGCATTTTCTTTCTGAAAAACATATTTTAGAGTACGTAAAGAATCTGCACCATTTAGCATTTGGCCTTACTTAAATCCCACATCAGTAGGAACCACAGGCAACCTGGGGGTTCTTGTTCAGGTTGAATCTTGGTGACATATATTAGACACCTTTTCAACTCCATTTAAAAATAATCACCTTTTATTTCTGTAGCTGTTCCCCATTATTTCAAATTACTATTTGTTCATTCAGTGAAAATAAAACTTCACAGTTTGAAGACAAACATTTCCTTTCTGAAACACGTAAGAGACACAATGAGTTCAGGGCCAGACCCCCTGGACACTAGTGTTTATGAAACTTAGAATTTTTTTTCAACTTGGACTTTTTACATTATAAAAGCACACAAAATTCGTGCTGGTTGGCAAAAATGCCTGATTCTATATTCTGACAATATATGTATATGAAAAAATTGATTTTGTCTTAATTTCCTTTACATAGTAATATACCTTCCCAACTGGCTTAAAATTTTCTAAGTCCCATTAACACTTCAGCTTGTCCTGCATAAACACCATAGTGTTTTTGTTTTAACACTATGGTGTCTATTTTCAATCACCTAAGTGAATATAAACACTATAACATGTTTATGACCCAACACTATTTTTTAGAGTGCATGCAAAATGCTATGCATGTCACTTTTCAGGAGAGGGTGGTGTTATACGTTCTCTCCACCAATGAAGATTGCAATAAAAATGATTTATTTTCAACAGCTGGATTCCACAATTACGAAATCATCTGTAAGAAGATTTGCATTGAACGCCACACTTTCTAGGCATTTTTGTTTAAAATTTAGAAAGCGGCAGTCCAATTCCCTATAATACCTGTTTCAAAGAGTACTTTCTTGTTATGGAAGAGGCCTAGATGGCCACTTATCTCACACACGCGAATATATATTTTGCAAGTATAATGCTCGTCTGCCTGCAAGGGATACTGAGCATGCACAAAATCAACATAAGTCTCATTTTGGTGTCAGTAATTTCCTAGGGATATATGGGGAACTGGAGATGTCAAGAAATATGAGATGAAAGTTGTTTGATGTATCTTTATGCTTCAATGCCTTTTCCCTGCATCATTAATACATTTCAAAGAGGAGTTTGATACAAGGTACAGTTTTCTATTCTATGCTCTGATATCAACTGAATCATTAAGCAAAGGATAACCACCTACACTTACTCCCACACTTGTGACAAACGAGTAAATTTTGTCTGAAGTTTCTTGTAAGTGCACACACTTTGACACAGGACCAAAATAAAAATGCATCTTCCAAAAAAATGGCAAAGTATAAACTGCTAGAGACTGACCATATGTTTTACTTCATCACCAAATGTGCCTCTATGACTGATCTGAAATCGATATCAATAGGTCTGGAGTATAAGGAGATCGCAACTTCTCCCCTTGTCCATAGTCAGTTTTTGCTGTTTCCAATAATCATCTCAAATTTCCAGCGGTATTCAGTAGCTTCAATATGAGATCTGAATTGAACTCTCTCTTCTAATGGAAGTCAAGGAAAATTAAATTGCTTTCAGTGAATTAGAAATTACCAAATGCAGTCTGATCACTGTATGTTTTCTTTTTTTTTCATTATGAGTAATTTCCTGTGTTTTGTTTTTATCAGGCCATTTATTTATTATATTCTTACCCCAAAAGCTTTATTTTCATGGGCAGTTGTTACTCGGTAAATCACGTTCATCAATATTACTTCAGTTGGCCGGGATTCTGCATCATCAGATATGGGAGTTGATGGCAAATGAAATGAAAAACAGCTTGCCTCGTAATCATTGACCCATATAAGGCAAAATCTCACAATGGTGTTCACTCTCCAGTAGCCTCATACAACCATTCAAATTTAGGTATGCTTCATGACCAATTGCCGTTTTTCTTAAGTCTGGCCCAGACTCAGAATTAGAAAGTTGTCCAACATGTCCTCGGTAATCAGCTGAAGTCATATAAAGACCAGCTGAGAGGAGGTCAATGACTCTAATGTGTAATTTTGCTAACTTGAGTTAAGCAATCCATGTTGGGCAAAATATGTATGTACAGTAACTTTATTATTATAACAATAGTTGATTTTAAAATGTGTTGTACGCCTCCTGGTAAATGCATCAATAATGCAGGAAGGCCCATTGCGCAAATTAGCAGGTCATCTGAATTCTAAGACTGACCAGGAAAGCATTCAGATTCTCTTGAAATTACCAATAGGAACCCATTATGGTGAAAGAGCTGGATAAAGTTTGACCCAAATGCCATAACCTTCTAAGGGGGACTATTACATTTACCTGGGTGACTGCAAACAGAAGCGAAACCATTGATAGGCCCGCCTTTCCATTTGTTTCTGTATAATTAATGAACAATGACAATTAGAATCAATGTTGGAGCTCCCGAGGTCGGCCTTGTCCTTGAGGCTGGCCTCGCGGCTACATTGTGATGGCCTGGCCTCTGCCTTGGCTCGGTTTCGGATGCCAAATCCTTGGCCTTGCCTTGGTCCAGGGTGTCTTTGGGCTTTTGGTGGTCTTGGTCTCAGAGGCTCATGCCTCGGTTTGACCTTGGCCTCGGGTGTCCAGGCCTCAGCTACAACACTGACTAGAATGGAAATATATTTAAAAAATTCCAATACACTGTGTCTATTTTAGTTTCATATCTGTCATTTTTCAAAAGCGGATTGTCATATGTAACTTTATTCCATGTCTAGGTACATTTCTTCCCTGATACAGCACTTTTTCCCTGGGTAATACGAACACCAGAGGGAAAATACGAGGGAAAATACGAGGGAAAATACCGAATTATTGAGCTGCAGAGGGAAATACAAGAATTATTGAGTTTGACAGGGAAAATATGAGATTCAACCAATCAGAGCAGGCCTTAGCGATGACGTTACCATGACGTCACGACGTCACAATGCACATGGCACTGTCAACAGAAAAAAAAAAGCTTAAAAAAAATGAAAAGTCAGTACCAGACGTTTTGGGTCAGGGCTCAGTTAATAATGCTCCGATTTGAACCCGGTAAAGTGCTACAGGTAGGTCAACACTAGCTTAAAAAACTGACAGGAACAGATCTTTTCCGACGATCGTTTTTGACCTCGCTACGGCACTGTTCCCGACGATCGCTCTGCTCGTAATTTTTTTTAGGCTATTTGTCAGAAAAGATATTTAAGGCAATTAGACATGGAATAAATAGGTTATGACATGGGTAGGACCTGTATTTCCCCGATATTTTCACCCTCGACCCTGTATTTCCCTCGACCCTGTGGGTCTCGGGAAATACAGGGTCTCGGGTGAAAATATCAGGGAAATACAGGTCCAACCCATGAAATAACCTATAAATATCCTATTTATACAACATGTACATACGACATTTCTTGAGGCAAGTGTCAAAACTGAAGAAAGTGACATTCCTTGCAATAAAAAATGCATTTATAACTAGAAGACAACATGCGCAATGAAAACTTGTTTGTATGGTAACCCTGCAGCCATTAGGGGCCGACCAGACAATAGTTGGGGGGGGGCTATGGACTTTACCCTCGGGACAAACTTTTTTTTTCGTTCGCGACGCGTCGACGAACAATTTTTTCGCATGCGCACTCCGCGACAAACTTTTTTATCGCAATTTTAACATTACGGTACCCTAGCTACAGGTGGAAACAAACTTTTTTTTTTTTTTCCATGTGCTGAACAAACTTTTTTTTTCAATGTCAATTGGCAAACAATCTTTTTTTTTCACCAAATATCCATAGCCCCCCCCAAAGATCATCTGGTCGGCCCCTAGATTGCGAAAACAATTTTTTGTCCTTTTTTTCTTCTATATTCCTCAGCAGTTTTTGTTTGATATGCAGTTGGTCATGCGTCATGAACTGGTGTGCTAAATATATTATCAATGTACCCTTAACAAGCAAAAACCAAGCTTGATGTCATTCAGATTAATTGCTAATCATTGTATCAAAGCCTGTATCCTTGTATTAGAGCCTGTGCTGGGCAAAGAAAAGCTCCCTCACATGGGGTAATCGTGTACCATGGACGACAGTAAAATTCGCCACGACAGTTAAATTCGCCACCTATAAACATGCATAACAGAGTATGACAGGGTGCTGCAAACAGCATGAAATTTTGAGAAATACTGCTGTACATCACACACCAGTTGTGCATAAATCTGAATGACAATTTTCACCCCCCTGGTACCAATGGGAAGCCATGGCGAATCCTGCTGTCGCCCGAAAATCGGCGAAAATCGCCGATTTTGCCACAAAAATGATCGTCCTGTGAGTCTATTACTACTAGAAAAAATAGAAATTCAATAGGTATTTGTTCTCAACTATTTTTGTCATCATTTGACACTATGATACACGTTCTTGCCCTTGCCAGTGAGTCTCCAGGAAGCGATTTAAAAGAAAAGTGGCGAATTTTACTGTCGTCTATGGTAGCATGTTGACGACTCCTGCCCTCTCTCTCATTTCATCAATGTAACCTTGCGAGTAGCCACAACAGGTCATACAGGGCTGTGCTTACCATATCTATTGATATATCCATCTATCTATTCATCATTCTTATGCTAATTCCCAATCACTTTGATCCATGGACCAGAAATCTTCCTGTGTTGTAATTTTGTTACATTTAAGATGAGCTGGCTCAATAAAAGGACAAACAATGTCCAGAACATGCCTAGTTAAAGGGAATATAATTTTTCTTAATTCTTTGGTGAATTTCACTTGGAAACACAAGTGGAAGGTGGGATTTTAGAGGAATTTTAAAAGAAAAAATATCTGTTTTTGCTGTCAGGATTTCATATCGATCAATGGGATTTATGTAAAAAGTGCCAACATATATCATAAGAGGAATTAGTCAGAATCATTTTGCATTAAACCCCATTATAATTCGTTAAGTAGTAGAAAAATTACAGATGTTTTACCAAAAAACATCAATATTGAGAAAATCCTTAAAAACCTTCCCTTGAGTCTACATATTTCAATGAGTGGGGGAGGCACAAAAGTGCCCATATCTCAATAAGTATACAAGATAATGAAGTTTTGTTTGAAACACTGTATAGTGCTATGCTTCTGTGATGATATATCAGAAAAAATATACATTTTTGACCTGCGACGCAAAATGTACCAGTTCATGACCATGACCAGTTATTGCTGCAACTACTCATAGTATTGCAAGACGGTGTTATATGCATTAATAAGAAGTATTAAAATGACAGAAAAAATTATATAACTTAGGTGTATGTATTTGATAACCAATTCGCAACATTTCCAGAATCTTCCTGAATCCATGACAACTTCTTCTTTGGGCATAATATTACTGGAAAAACAAGCTGGTACAATGTCATTAATATGGAGTTAACTTGTATTATCACAGCAAATTTAGTAGAGGAACGTGCCATAGGTTCCGTGACCAATTTCTCTGACTCAATTTTTCGATGCAAATTCTGTTAGATGGGTTCAAAATAAGAAAATTTAGTGAGGGTACCCCTCTCAAAAGTTTGGGCTAACTCCACCAGGGGCCATTTTCCAAAATGGCCGCCAAAATTCAAAATTTGCAAAATTCCACTTCTGTTTGGCCTAGAGATTCAAATTTTAGGTCAAAATATAGGTTTTAATGGTCAAGAAACCCAATAAACATATTCCTAAAGGTGTCTGTCCAACCTTTGTGGTCATAATCCAATATAGCAGCCAAAATGGCAGACGAAAATGGGTAACTCACAATTCCTGTATCATAAGCTCAGATTATGGAGTTGGACCTTCATACGATATGTTAACATACCTCAGAGAAGTCAAATATTGTGATTAATGATTCGTGTATTCAACCCCTATGGTACCATATCCAATATGACCACCAAAATGGCCATTCAAAATGCCCTAAATCTCACTTTTATCTCAACAAAGCCAATATTTGGTCTTTTATTTGGTGAAAACATAAATATATGCACTTTAATCATGTTAATTGTCAAAACAACTGACTAATAACAATTCATAAGATTAACACACAAATCTGTTCGAATAATCTAATATGGCTGCCAAAAGGGCTGCCCAAATAACTAAAAATATCCAGTTTTACATAAATAATTGGTCTACATTGGTACTCTTCTCATTAATATAAATGTTTTTAATTGCCAAAGAGTTCTGTTATCAGTATTTGACAAATGAACACACCACCCTATGGTTAGAGATCCAATTATGCTGCCAAAAGGCCTCCCAACAAGGTTCAAATGTGAATTTTTATCACAATTTATTATTGTCATGTTTACTAAATATCAATGTGAAATGTTCTATGAATTTCATTTAAATTGTTGATATACAGATTGTTTGCACTTAATTAATTGACAAAATTTAAAGCTTCTGCCATTGTTAAATGCAATTGGACTGCCCATTTGCAATAAAGATTGCTTTTTAAAATAGCAATTCAAAGGCTCATGTCATTGGTTGAATAGCGTCTACCTTTGCGGTCTCAGAATGCATCCCTGAAGCACTTCTGATCAGTTACTGACCTCTATATCATCTGTCGGGTGATAGTCTGTCTGTACTTAACATAGGCTGTATTATTGTATTTATAACAATTTGTTGTAGTTTTGGTCCTTGGGTGCTAGGCCATGAAGTGTCTTGTAGTAAAAGTCACTGTAAAACTATTAAGTAACAGCAATATCACTCATGGGGAGTTGGAGAATGTAATATCAACCTTACTGCATGATTAGAACTGAATATGTCCTCCACATAAACCAAAAAGAATGAAGAGATTCCCGAAGGTCTAATTCTGTCACTGCATACAAACAAATCATCAATTTGTGGGTTGTAAAAACATCTTTTTATCATTGACAATTTAAAGTGAAAGATTATAACAAATTATTGAGGCTGCTACTGTCAAAGATTGGTAATGCCAAAGTTTCAAATACCAATACACTCCAACTTGATATGTGAGGCAAATACCACAGTTAAAAAGTTCGAGTTTGGGAGGAAGATCACTTTTCTGGACATGTGACTGCTGTACCAATTGGAGAGGCAAAACTGTTGAAATTAACATCAAATTAAATTCTCTGATTTGGCTCCCAGTTAATAATAGCTGTTTGTAAATCATTGTAAAACAGGAAACATTTTAGGATATTGTTAACATGATTCTTTCAATGACCATTCAGCAATGGTAACATCTGAAACCTGATTGGATAAGAGACTGTAGCTTGTCGTCATTGAAAATGGTATAGGTTGTTGGCTTTGCTGTAGCTACAGCCCCCTGATAATATATTTAAGTAGCCAATTATATCCTTGTAAAAGATGCATGTAATATGTTGTCAGCAGAGGATGGTTGGGAGAAAACTCAAGTTATTTTAAAATTTAAGTCTAAATTTCTGGAAGGGCTTGCTGACTGGGAGACTGGGGAGTAGTTACAGAAATTCTTGCACAATCTGAAAATGCATGTCATATGTTGCTAGCAACATTGCAGGACTTACAACCATCCTGTACTCGGTGACTGCAAGGATAGTAGTTGCTTATAACATATCAGTCGGCTATCATGCTTCAGATATATGACCATAGCTGAAGAGTCCTCAAAAGAATCTGTTCTTGTTCAAAATGTCCTAATGTCCTGTTTTATTTTCCTGTTTTACAATGCTTTTACACTAACAGGCTCCGAGTAGCCGGAAGTCAAGTCTGGGAATTTATATATTTTGATAATTTACAAATTTTTCTCTCAGTTTGGTACAAGATTGTACATAAAAGAGATTTTCCTTCCATAATTTGAACTTTTGAATTTTTGTATTTGCCTTAATATATTAATATTTTGATTTAATTTGCCATTAAAATATTCAGGTAGGAGTGTGTTTGAAACTACTATGTTGCCAATCTTTGACAATATCAGTGTCAGTAGTACATATAGCTAAATATTCCAATTTTTAGGGCAACTTGCTAATAAGAATTTCACTTCAAATTGGCCATTAGCAGCAATAATTAAAAGAGGATTTGTGGCATGCAGGTTGGCTAATATATATATTAGTGAAGTTTTTGTTTGTATGTGGTGACTTGGATTCCAAGATACCTGACATGTCTATTCATAACTATAGAAATCTCATTATTCTTTGTTGGTTTATGTGGAGGACATATTCGGTTCTCATCACGCGGTAAGGTTGATATTACATTCTCCAATTCCCCATGACTGAAATTACTCCGTAATAGTTTTACAGTAAA
The DNA here is from genome assembly GCA_026936325.1 of Platynereis dumerilii. NCBI lineage: Eukaryota > Metazoa > Annelida > Polychaeta > Phyllodocida > Nereididae > Platynereis > Platynereis dumerilii. The sequence goes on along the minus strand of JAPTHN010000008.1, from coordinate 16,576,472 downwards.
CCATTACTACAAGACACTTCATGGCTTAGCACCCACAGACCAAAAATACAACAAATTCTTATAAATACAATAATACAGCCTATGTTAAGTACAGACAGACTACTACCTGACAGATGGATCAGAGGTCAGTATCTGATCAGCAGTGCTTCAGGGATGCACTCTGAGACTGCATACAAAGGTGGGGAAGGTAGACGTATTCAACTGATGAAATGACCCTTTGAATTGGTATTAAAAAGGTAATCTTTATTGCAAATGGACAGTCCAATTGCATTTAACTATGGCAGAAGCCTTGAATTTTGCCAATCAATTAAGTGCTAACAATATGTATATTAATAATTGAAATGAAATTCATAGAAAGTCCCACATTACTACAAATAAATGTGATAATAATGATTAAAAATTCACATTTGAACCTACTGGGAGGCCTTTTGGCTGCCTTATTGGACTAGCAGGAGTCTAGTCTTTAGAGACACTAGAAGTTGTCAGGATCCTGTTGCCACACTCAATGTTTGTACGTACACACTTGTTGTCTGCTAACTCATCATCACATGAGCTCAAGTAGCAGCTGCAATCGTCGTATTTCCACATTGCCTACCTGTCAGTCAAGTGAACTAAACCTTGATAATGCGACATGCCACATTCTTAAACAATTATTATACTTAGATCCTTATTAAATTGCTGTATTTCACTTGCAAATGCACAAATCTCCATGCACTTGAAGAATAGTTCATTGTGTATCCACCAGATGGAGATTGACAGTGCTGCATTTCAATTACACTAGGTGGCATCTTGGGCCAATATGGCTGCTCTCATCATGCTGTTGCACAGCACTTTTTCAATCAAGCTATTTATTGTCATTAAAGACACAGGAAAGACACAAAAGTACATTGCAATGCTATTAAAGTTTTGTTTAGGAAAAAATCTACACTTCTGGTAAGTTTTTAACTAAGCAACTCATTCGTTTTTCATAAATTTCATTCCCATTTCTTAATGGGTGATAATGCGAGTGTTTCTATGTTAATGATCTATTGACAAACATACATTTCCAATCAATGATGACCATCAATGATGGCAGTCTATTCTGCCAATCAAGTGTAAGCTACCTGCTGCTAACCTGTTGAGGCCCTTTTGCTATCTTTCCCATGTTACTTTGCCTTCACATAGGGAGGCAATGGCCAAAAAGCACCTCCCTAAATATGCCACAGCCTGCTAGTCTTGCAAATTTTAATTTGTCTTCGTCTAGTTGGATTTCTAACCATAGGGTTGGGTGTTCACTTGTCAAATACTGATAACAGAACTCTTTGGCAATTAAAAAAATTATATTAATGCCAAGATTACCAATGTAGACCAACAATTTATGTAAAATTATCATATTTTTAATAATTGGGGCAGCCATTTCGGCAGCCATATTGGATTATTAGAACAGATTTGTGTGTAAATCTTATGAATTGTTATGAGTCAGTTGTTTTGGACAATTAAAGTATTATATTGATGTTTTCACCAAATGAAAGACCAAATATTGGCTTCGTTGTGATAAAAGTGAGATTTAGGGCATTTTGAATGGCCATTTTGGTGGCCATATTGGATATGGCGCCATAGGGTTGAATGCACAAATCATAAATTACAATATGTGACTTCTCTGAGGTATATTAACATATTGTATGAATGTCCAACTCCATATTTTGAGCTTACGATACAGGAATTGTGAGTTACCCATTTTCATCGGCCATTTTGGCTGCCATATTGGATTATGACCACTGAGGTTGGGCAGACACCTCTGGGAATATGTTTATTGGGTTTCTTGACCTTTAAAACCTATATTTTGACCCAAAATTTGAATTTCTAGGCCAAATAGAAGTGGAATTATGACAAATTTTGAATTTTGGCGGCCATTTTGGAAAATGGCCGCTGGCGGAGTTAGCCCGAACTTTTGAGAGGGGTACCCTCGCTAAATTTTCTAATTTTGAACCCATCTAACAGAATTTGCATCGAAAAATTGAGTCGGAGAAATTGGTCACGGAACCTATGGCACGTTCCTCTACTAATTGCACTATTTTAAGGGCAAAAGGTCATCTGCTTGTATTTTCGTCATTAAAATTGTGACCATTTTCACACATGTTTACTTTACTGTTTAACCAGATTTTCTTGTTTGTTTTTAGCACATAAAGAAGTAATATTCGCATACCTTCAGTATGTATCAGATTATTTTTCAACTGTGACTGTGATCAATGTGGACTCATATTAGTAAATATTAGTTCTATCTGAATATAAATCCTTGGACCAACATGAATGGCTGAAGTTAAAAAAATAGCCTTTAAAAAGGTCATTGCCCTCTTCTCAACTGCCCTGATCACAACCTCACTTGATTGCCAGGGGCATGTCAGACAACTCTCAATTTTTTTAGTCTGGGGTAGATTTGGGGAATACAGCAGTTTGTCACAAAGCTAGCCTAAATTTGCATGGTTTTTCTAGACTTCTAGAAAGTGAACATTTGGAGATTTTGCCTTGTTTGGGTGAATGATTACAAGGCTGTTTTTAGTTTCATTTGCAGTCAACAGATACATCTGGGCATACTGAATCAATGGCAACTGAAGCAATATGAAAAATAGCATGCAATGCATGCATAGGGTCCTTGGTCTATTTCCACAATTTGTACCTCTTTTGTACCAATCTTGTGAGTTTTGTATAAAAAAGGGAAAGATTAGATAATTTAAATTGCATGTTAAATTTGCATTTATATGATATAGGCCTATATATATGTGAAAAACATTGTTGTTTATTTATTGAACAAACTTTAAACTCCGGCTTTGACATGAAATTCCTATATAAAAAACTGAATAATCCACAATGGGATATTATAAGAAAGCTAAATTCCATTTTGTCTTTCTTTATGAAATGAACCTGCAGGCACTGCCAGGAAGCTGTGGTGTGCAGTGACTATGCAACTATGCACAAGAGGGCAGCACAGTCCAAACATTAAGAACCAGTTTTTGTGTGCTATCAGAAGAAATCTGTTAAATAAAAATCGATTTAAGCACTGAGAAGCACAATATTACAGCCAGGGATGCATAAGTACCATATTGATCACAAGGGCACATCAGTTGAGTCTGTCAATTTGTCTTTAACACGTTTTTGTGAAAACACTAACTTCACCTGTCAACAGGAAATGAAGCTGATGACAATGCTCTCGGAATGAATTCCAAGGACCAAAAAACCAGTCTGTAATATGAAAACGCAGTCTGGTGAGTGATGATAAGAATCTTGTCTTGAAATAAGGATGCTTAACCTGTTTGCCTTTGTTCACCCAAATAACTGCTGTGTTCTGCACAAAGGAAATCACTTGTGTAAATCATACTTATTTGACAAATAAAATGAAAAGTAAGAAAAATAATTTGAATCTTGACAGGTGTTCTACACCTTATAGAGAGCAATGGAGCCCAAAAGTGAAAAGATATAAATTTGAATTATGATGTCATGCTTAAAAAAAGGTGTTAGACTCAGGACTCTCTTGGAATGTTAAACCTGTTTTCTTTTTATAAACAAAATACAAAACAAATTGGGCTAAGCACTGACACATACTGTATAATACAGTATACTGAACTAGTTTTAATAGTGCCAAACTTCAATCTTCTCTGAATCCTAAGATGGCAATGAAAGTCAAAAATTAAAGTTCCTGATTACTCAATTTCACCACCATGCAGAGAACAAAGTTACAATTGAGATCTGCTTCTCATCATGTTATTCTCATACAACTATCTTTTAACAGATAGGGGTTAGAACAAATAACTTGACGCAAAGAAGATAATTGACTTGTAATGATTGCAGACAATGATAGATGCATTGTGGTAACATAAATACTCTTTGTAGTTGTGATGATATTTGGTAAGCTGTTCCATGTAAATGACACTAACAAATTACATCATGATGAGTACATGCCATTGAATGAGTCCTCACCAATGACGACACAATACTGTCTCTCTTCTATGAATTTTTGTCGTTGTGGAGCCCGGCAGTGATATCTGACATTTTGTGATTTTTTAGGTCTTTTTTGCTTGACTGCTACAAAAAGAACGAGTATTTTCTTATTGAAGGTACTGGATACCCAACGGAAGTATGGAAGTATCGCCAGAAACAGCAGTCGCAGACTAAACAGAAGATAAGTCAAAATCTCCAGACCTTTCCAGTATTGATTCAGATCAGTCATTGTGCCACATATGGCAGGGTAGTTCAACATACCGTCGATCTCCATAACTTTATACCTTGCCATTTCTTGGGAAGATAGTGTTTTTCATTTTCAGTCCCGTGTGCGCAAATAAGAAGCACAGCCAAAATATAATTGTTTGTCACACAGTCATGTGGGAGTAAGTTTAGGAGGATATCCTTTAACTAATAATCTAGTTGACAGCAATGCATAAGACAGGAAACTCTGCCACAAAAACAAAATTGTTTTCGAAACATCTATGACACAGAGGAAAGCCATTAAGGCATAGAAATATATCAAACAACTTCCTCTTTATCTTGTTATTCTCCAAATTTTCTAAATTAATTATTTACAAAAAAAAAATTACAATGTGTTGTTTGTCATCATCAGATTTCTGTCTACCGCACACACACATTCCCTGCAAGCAAAAAGCACGAAGATCCCACGCACTTGAAGGTACTAGTTAGATAATATTATAAGAGAAGATGCAACGTGGCTCCAAGAATTCTCGTTTCATACAATAGCTGCTTCCTGTTTACATTTTCCTGCTCTGTGATTGGTGCTGGCTTCACACTAGGTGACGTCACCTTAGCAACCTGTAACAGTATGATGACAGCATGATCTGTGATGTCACAGAACAACATGTCCAGAATGCTTTGCAGCAGGAAAAAGACCTTTCACAGAAATCACACTTCTGTTTGGCGTTGCATCTCCTCCGTGGCAAGAAGGTGTTACTTACCTCAAGTTACCTGCAAAGAATAAATTCACATGTAATGAGGAAAGTTGTCCCCTGAGATCTCCTGTAAATATAATCTTCATTCTTAAGTGCTTCTGCAGATTTGCAAAGTTCTTCAAGTATGAGGGTCAGAAGGGACATAAATCCTTGCAGGGTCTCTCAGTGGAAGCAAAACAAGACATTGATCTGTTGGTTGTAAGAGTGCTATTAGTGCAACCACTGGCTCTGAGATCTTGGGTTTAAATCCCACTTTTGGAATACAACTTGGTCCAAGCCCATGGGACATCAAATGGGGTGAGTTAAATGCAGTAATTGATTCTTGGGCAACTGAAAGATCCTGGACATCCCTGAATGAACAGGACATGTTCCAGACTCCTAGTTTGTTAATACCAATGACAGTACTGCTAATGTTCATGTGATGTTTGCTAAAACTGGACAGAGCTACGACAAGGGGACATATGGCAATGTTACCATAGTCTCCATACATGGGTGCTGAGGATACAAATATAATACTGTGTACTTACAGAGACGTAATTTTTTGCTTGTTTGCAATAATTTCCAAATAACTTTTTTATGATTTGGTCTGTAAGGTTACCTCATCAGAATGGTAAATACATCAAGGCTCCATACAGTTTGATGGATGTTATACTTTTTGGTGCCTTTGCAGAATTTTCATAGTGATAACAATATGTTTGACTTAATTTTTCATAATGTTTTTATCAATTTCATTGATTTTTGTTGAAGTTGAAGTTTCATAGCCTGTGCCAAAAGGGATTGTAAAGTTTTTAACAATCCATCAGATACTTGTCACCAAAATTCTCAACGCGTGCCTGACCAAAGCCCCCAGCTTGTCAATGTGCTATCTGAAATCTAAGCTGGTTAAAAGCAGCGTTATATGGTTTCCATCCATGTTTTCCCAGGTTAAAGAACTTACAAACCAGTTCAAGCAGTTGTAATCAAAGGGAAACACAGTTTTTTAATTATTTTATTTGTTCATCAACACCGGCCAAGAAAACATTTAGCTGAGGTGATGTGCTTTCAAAGAAGAAGTTTCTCCTCACCTATATTCAAAATAGATTTATTAGCATTATGCTGTGTCTTGTAAATTAATGTTCATTGCTGGAATTTGCATCTGTCTTTGGTTATATTCAGCACAAATTGAACAAGAAGGTCAACAATGAAAAGATTGTTTGCAAACATTTATTTAGTTCTCTTTCAGTGTTCAACAGGATGTCGCAGACATGCATCAAGTGGCATTTGCTGCATCTCTTGAATGAAGGATGCCATTAGGATGCAAACCACAGCATTTTGTCAGCGATAATTCTTGAATTTTGTGCTGCTTAAGATAATGTCTTGATTTTTTCTTCTTATGATTTAGGCATGCTCATCCTATCAGCCATCTTGCGGCTTGTCTTTGTGTTCCTTCAATGATGCAGTTCTATTTCTCTGTGAGCAACATATATTTTCTTCTTTTAGGTAAAAAAAACACGACACTGTTTATTTAAAAATGTGTTGTACACTTCCTGGTAAATGCGCCATAATGCAAGAAGGCCCATTGCACCAGTTGGCAGTTCATCTGAATTCTGAGACTGACCAGCAAAGCATTCAGATTCTCTTGAAATTGTCAATAGGGACCCATTATGGGGAAAGAGCTGGAAACAGTTTGACCCAAATGCAATAAGCTTCTTGGGGTTGACTATTATATTGACCTCTGTGACTGCAAACATGAGCAAAAACATTGATAGGTCTATTTTTAAATTTGTTTCTTTGAAATGAATATACAAGGATAATTAGAATCAGTGTTGGGGCTCCTGAGGCCGGCCTCGCCCTTGAGGCCGGCCTTGGGGCTATATTTTGATGGCCTAGGCTTTGTTTTGGATGCCAAATCCTTTGCCTTGCCTTAGTCTGGGGTGTCTTTGGGCTGCTGTTGGAGGCCTCAGGACCGGCCTTGAGGCCACAATTTGATGGCCTCAGTCTTGACCTTGGAGGCTCATGCTTCGGTTTGGTCTCAGCCTTAGATATCCTGGCCTTGGCTACAACACTCATCAGAAAAAGTTGTATAAAACGTTTAAAGATATTGTGTCTATTTTAGTTTCATATCTTTCATTTTTCAAAAGCGGATTGTCATATGTAACGTTATCCTTTAAATATAACACGTACATCAGACATTTCTTGTGGCAAATGTCAAAACTGAAGAGAAGTGACACATATTGCAATGAAAAATGCATAATTAGAAGACAACATGTGCAATGAAAACTTGTTTGATTGTGTAAACAATTTTTTGTCCTTTCTTCTTCCATATTCCTCAACAGTGTTTGTTCAATATTCAATTACATGTATCTCTGCAACTACTCCCATGATGCAAGAGGGTTTTTATGAAGTGATAAAATGTATTAAGATGACAAAAATAATTAAATAAATATGAACTTAGATTTATGTATTTGAAAAACTATTCGTAACCTTTCAAGAATCCATGAAAACTTCTTCTTTGGGCATCATATTACTGGAAAAAAAAAGCTACGAATACAATGTCATCAATATGCAGTTTACTTGTATTATCACAGCATGCAAACTGCATCATTTTGGGGCAAAAGGTCATCTGCTTGCATTTTTGTCATTGATATTGTGACGGGTTTCATGCATGTTTACTTTACTGTTTAACCAGCTTTTCTTGTTTGTTTGTTTTAGCACATAAAGAAGTAAAATTAACATACCTTCAGGGTGTATTCGATTATTTTTCAACTATGACTTGGAAAGTGATCACTGTTACATATTAATAACTTTTAGGTCTATCTAAATATATATCCTTTTCCAAGGAATGTCTTAAGTTAACAAAAATAGCTTTTTAGAAAGGTTATTGCCCTCTTCTCAGCTGCCCTGTTCACAACTTCGCTTGATTGCCAGGGGCGTGTCAGACAACTTCCCATTTTTTATTCTGGAGTAGATTTGGGGAATACAGCAGTTTGTCACGAAGCTAACCTACATTTGCATGGTTTTTGTAGACTTCTAGAAAGTGAACATTTGGAGATTTTGCCTTGTTTGGGTGAATGATTACAAGGCTGTTTTTAGTTTCAATTGCAGTCTACTCATAAATCTGGGCATGCTGAATCCATGGCAACTGAAGTAATATGAAAAGCAGACTCTAATATGAAAACGCAGTCTGGTGAGTGGTGATTGTGTCTTGTCTTGAAATAAGGATGCTTAACCTGCTTGCCCTTGTTGCTTCGCCCAAATAACTGCTGCGTTCTGCACAAAGGAAATCACTTGTGTAAATCATACCTATTTGACAAATAAAATGAAAAGTAAGAAAAATAATTTGAATCTTGACAGGTGTTTTACACCATATAGAGAGCAATGGAGCCCAAAGGCAAGAAGATATAAATTTGAATTATGATGTCATGCTTTTAAAAATAGGTGTTGGGCTCAGGTCTCTCAACTGATGTTTAGCTTATTTTCTTTTTATAAACAGAAAACAAAGCAAAATTTGGGCTAAGCACTGATACATACTGTACAATACAGGGAAAGTTGAACCAGTTTTAATGGTGCCAAACTTCAATCTTCCCTGACTCCTAAGATGGCAATGAAAGTCAACATTTAAAGTTCCTGATTACTCAATTTCCCCACCATGCACAGATCAAAGTTACAATTGAGATCTACTTCTAATAAAGTTATTCTTGTAGAACTATCGTTTTATAGATATTGGTTAAAACCTGTTCAGACTTGATTTAAAGACCAGAATTAACTTGTAATGATTGCAGACAATGAAAGACGGATGGTAACATCAATACTCTTGTAGGTGTTGTGATATTTTATAACCTGTTGCATGTAAATAAGACTGACAAAATACATGATAAGTGCATGCCATCGAATGAGTCCTCAGTAATGACAACACAGTAATGTCTCTCTTTGAAGAATTTGGTAAAAATTGGGACCTGCAGTGATATCTGACTTTTTGGGGTTTTTCATGTATTTTTCCTTGACTGCTACATGTATGAAGAATGAGTTCAATACTGATTTCAGATTGAAGCTACTGGATACCCAAGGGAAGTGAAAAATTATCACTTGAAACAGTAGAAGCAGAATAAGAAGATAACTCAAAATCTCCTTAGACTCCAGAGTCCAGACCTTCCAGTATTGATTCAGATCAGTCATTGCGCCACATATGGCAGGGTAGTTCAACATATGGTCAAACTCCATAACTTTATACTTTGAAATTCTTTGGAAGACGTGTGTTTCTTTTTCAGTCATATGTGTGCAAATAAGAGTTGTCACACCTGTGGGAGTAAGTGTAGAAAGACATCCTTTTAATTAATGATTTAGTTTGCAACAATGCAGAAGACAGGAAACTGTGCCACATAAACAAATTTTTATTGAAACATATTTATAACACAGAGAAAAGGCGTTAAGGCACAGAAATATACCAAACAACTTCCACTTAATCCTGTTATTCTCCTAATTTCCTGAAACAATTATTTACAAAATATGACACTGTGTTGTTTGTTATTAGCAGATTTTTGTCTCCTGTATACACACATTACCTGTAAGCAAGAAGGAGTTATTTACCTGCAAAGAATAAATCCACACGTAAAGAGGAAATTTTTCCCCTGAGCATCTCTCGGAAAATAATCTTCTTTCTTAAGTGCTTCTGCGGACTTGCAACTTCAAGTAGGCCTATGTGGGTCAGAAGGGACTTAAATCCTTGCAGGGTCTCTCAGTGGAAGCCAAAAAACGTTGATCTGTTTGTTATGAGAGTGCTATTGTGCAACCACTAGCTCTGAGATCTAGGGTTTGAATTCAGCGTCTGGAATACAACTTGTTCGGATCCCATGGGGCATCAAATGGGGTGAGTTAAATGCAGTTATATATTCTTTGGCAACTGAAAGATTCTGGACATCCTTGAAAGAAAGGAGCATGTTCCAGACTCCCAGGTATTTTAATCATGAACGACAGTACTACTAATGATTATGCGGTGGCCACCAAAACCGGACGTCAGAACAATAAATACATCAAAGCTCCTTGCAGTTTGATAGAAATGATACTTTTGTGGGGCCTTTGCATCATTTGTATAAATGATAAAAACACATAAGTTTTCATAATGTTTTTATCACTTTATTGATTGTTGCTGAAGATGAAGTGACATCTAGCCAGTGCCAAAAGGGATCATAAAGTTTTTAGAAATCCATCAGATACTTGATACCAAAATTCTCAACAAATGTCCGACCTAATCTCTCAGCTATCTGAAATCAAGGCAGATCAAAAGCAGCCTGACATACTTTCCCTCCACATTTCCCCAGATTATAGAATTTAGAAACTTGTTTAAGCAGTTGCAATCAAAGAATATCAAATTTTGTGATTCATCTTTGCTGGAGATTTTTTTTATCCACACTTGCCAAGAAATCATCTAGTTGAGTTGGCATGCTTTCAAAGAAGATTCTCCACACCTGTATTCAAAATAGATTCATTAGCTTTATGCTTTGTCTTGCAAATTCATGTTCATTGCTGGAATTTACGTTTGTTTGTCTTTTGTTGTACATTTAGAACACTTTGAACAAGAAGGTCAACAACAAAAACTTTTTTTGCAAACATTTATTTAGTTCCCTTTCAGAGTTCAACAGGATGTTGCTGACATGCATCAAGTGGCATTTCCTGCATCTCTTGAGTGAAGGAAACCATTAGGATGCAAACCACAGCATTTTGCCAGCGATAATTCTTCAGTTTTGTGCTGCTTAAGATGATGTCTTGATTTTTCCTTATTGTGATTCAGTGTACTACTTCTTGTCAGCCATTATGGAGCTCGCCTTTGTGTACCTTCAACAATGCAGTTCTATTTCTCTGTGAGCAACATATATTTTCTTTTCCTAAGGTAAAAAAAAAACACATAGCTAAGAAAACTATGACAACAACTATGAAATTTAAAAAATGGGTTGTACACATCCTGGTAAATTCATCAATAATGCAGGAAGGCCCAAGTTAGCAGGCCAACTGAATTCTGAGACTGACCAGCAAAGCATTCAGATTCTCTTAAAATTGCCAATAGGGACCCATTATGGGGAAAGAGCTGGAAACAGTTTGACCCGAATGCAATCAGCTTCTCAGGGGTTGACTATTATACTGATCTGTGTGACTTCAAACAGGAGCAAAAACATTGATAGGCCTATCTTTCCATTTCTCTCCGTAAAATTAATGAACAAGGACAAATTGTTAAAAAATTTAAATACACTGTGTCTATTTTAGTTTCATATCTGTCATTTTTCAAAAGCAGATTGTCATATGTAACTTTATCCCATTTATACAACATGTACATTCGACATTTCTTGAGGCAAATGTCAAAACTGAAGAAAAGTGACATTTCTTGCAATGAAAAATGCATAACTAGAAGACGACATGCAATGAAAACTTCTTTATTTAATAACCCTGCAGCCATCAGATTGCGAAAACAAGTTTTTGTTATTTCTTTTTCTATACGTCAACGGTTTTTGTTCAATATTCGAATGTTGCTGCAACTACTCCCAGTATAGCAAGAGGGTGTTTTATGAATTTATATGATGTATACTTTGTATTTAAATATGAACGTACAGGTCTATACGTATTTGAGAAACTATTTGCACCTTCCAAGAACCTTCCTTAATCCCTGACAATTCCTTTTTTGGCATCACATTACTGGAAGAACAAGCAAGTACAATATCTTGAATATGCAGTTTACTTGTAGGCCTGGTATCACAGAATGAGAACTGAATCATTTTAGGGCAAAGGGTTATCTTCAATTGCAATGTTTTCTTAACATGTTTATTGTTTATCCAGCTTCTCTTGTTTAGTTTTGTTTTTTGTTTGCATATAAGTAACATTTGCGTACCTTCCGGATGTATCAGATAATTTTTCAACTGTGAAAAGAACAGTGATTACTTCAAACACATATTAGTAGCTTTATTTAAATCTGAATGTATATCCTTTGACCAACATGAATGGCTGAAGTTAACAAAACATAGGTCTTAAAAAGGTCATTGCCCTCTTTTTAACTACCCTGCTCACAACTTCGCTTGATTACAAGGGGCGTGTCAGACAACTTCCAATTTTTAGTCTGGAGTAGATTTGGAGAAGACAGCAGTTAGTCACGAAGCTAACCTAGATTTGCATGGTTTTTCTAGACAGTAGAAAGTGAACATTTGGAGATTTTGCCTTACTTAGGTGAATGATTGCAAGGCTGCTTTTAGTTTCATTTGCAGTCAACTCATAAATCTGGACATGCTGAATTCATGGCAACTGAAGTCTGAAGTAATATGAAAACGCAGTCTGGTGAGTGGTGATCGCGGTTTGTCTTGGAATCAAAATGCTTAATCTGCTTGCTGTTGTTTGCCCAAATATTTCTTTATTTGGCTACGCAATTTCACAACCATGCAGAGATCAAAGGTACAATTGAGATCAACTTCATATTATGTTGTTCTTGTACAAGTTTTTATATATTGCGGTTAAAAAACCTGTTAAAAAAACTTGATGTAAAGAAAAGAATTAACTTGTAAATTAAATGATTGAGGACAATGAAAGATAGGTGGTAACATCAATACTCTTGTAGGTACGGTGATATTTGATAGCCTTTACATATATATGAGGCTGACAAATTACATCATGATAAGTATACATGCCATTGTATGAGTCCTCACTATTGACGACACAATAGTGAGGCACCTGCATTGATATCTGACATTTTGTGCTTTTTTAAGGTATTTTTTTCCTTGATTCGACAAGAAGTATGAGTTCAATTCTGATTTCAGATTGAAGCTACTGGATACCCAAGGGAAGTGTGAAATTATCACCAGAAACAGCAGAAGCAGACTAAGAAGAAGATAAGTCAAAATCTCCAGACCTTCCAGTATTGATTCAGATCAGTCATTGCGCCACATATGGCAGGGTAGTTCAACATATGGTCAATCTCCATAACTTTATACTTTGCCATTTCTTGGGAAGATTTGTTTTTCCTTTTCAGTTCTGTGTGTGCAAATAAGAAGCTCAGCCAAAATATAATTGTATGTCACACATGTTGGAGTAACTGTAGGAAGTCATCATTTAATTAATGATTTTTAGTTTACGACAGTGCAGAAGACAGGAAACAGTACCAAATAAACACATTTTTCTTTGAAAATATTTTAGATGCAGAGTAAAATCATCAACGCACCTCATCTTTCTCGTTATTCTCCAAATTTCCTGCATTAATTCATGTAGGATGTGAGTGATGAAAGATACCCATATTTGATATTTGGTAGTTATAAACTGATATCCATGTAAATGAGACTTACAAATCACCATGTGATAAGGACAGGCCATTCAGTGAGTCCTCTTTTGTTGTCTTTAAATCACTGAAACTAATTTCTTTTCCTCATGACTGTTCCTAAAAGAAAGCAATTTATTTATTTATTTCGCATTGAAGCTACAAACTGTTGTAAAATGATTACAGGATGCAGAGAAAGCACACTGTAAAATCGGAGGCACTGATTCAGCTCAATTGATTGAGTGAGATGGTTGCACAAGTTGATTGAGCTAACACAGATTAATGTTTTAAGCTGAGATAACACAAAATACTGAGCTGAGATAGCTCAAAATACTAAGCTATGTTGACTAAGGTATTCAAGCTGAGAAAACTCAAAACAATGAGCTGTGTTGACTTACAGCTCAAAATATTGAGTTTTGTTGACTTATTGATCCAATCTGACACAACTCAAAATTTTGAGCTGTGTTGACTTATTTTTAGTTGTTTTTGATTTATATTTGTGTGACCTGTCTTATAAAGGTATTTATGAATATGGGCTGTAATCCCAAAATATTGTTTGATCTCTCAAGAGGATCCACCTGATCCAGTATGCTTCATTTTAGCACACCATGGACAGGCCCAAGATGCATTCAACAAAGACCATTGCATCAAAAGGAGATTTAAAAATTAATTTCTTGTGAATAAATCCCAATGGCCTGTGGCTCATCTCAGTTGGTATACAGTGCTAGAAGCCTATATTTGAACACACTCTAACTTGGAAATGTTGGTTGACGTGTGAAAGCATGGATCTAATTACTCCTACAAATTAATTTAAGAGAGATAAAAATAAAAAAGTAACTAGCTAAAGTGGTGTGCTACTCATTTTTTCTCTGGGATAGTGTAATATAAATGTTCCTTTTTCTTGTAAGTAAATAATTATTAAAAACCAAAAGCAGTCTTATGAGAAGTGCTTGTTATAGATGGTGTTATATGTGGCATGACTGAGATGTCAAGCTATCTGCAACAACTGAAGCTTTCATGTTTTCACAGCTTAATGTTATGATTCGTTCGGACAACTTACAGCATTGAGCTATCATACCTTGACAACTTATAGAATTGAGCTATCATAGCTTGAAAATTATTAACATTCTCAGACAGCTCAAATTACTGCTTCAACACAGTTTTCAAATTTTACAGTGCAGACAAAGAAGTTGCAGAAGAAGAAGTCAAAATCTCGTCTCAGGCCCCAGACCTTTTCTTATTGATTTTAGATCAGTCCCAGCTCAACATTTGGCAGTGAAGTTCGACATAAGGTCAATCTCTGTAACCTTATACATGTACTTTGTTTTATCCGAGGAAAATGTGTTATTCCTACTGAGCCCTGTGTGTGTACTGTTAATAAACCTCAGGCAATATATGTATTTGCCTGTCAAATATGTGGGAGTAAGTGTAGGAGGAGGATATCCTTTAATTAATAATTTAGTTAACAACAATGCAGAAGACAGGAAACTGTACCGCATAAACAAATGTTTCTTTGCAACATATTTTTGACACAAAGGAAACTCATTAAGGCATAGAAATATATGTCAAACAACTCCACTTCATCATCCTGTTATTTCCACAAATTTCCTGAAATAATTATTTACAAAAAATGGAAATGAGTTGTTTGTTATTATCAGATTTTTGTCTCCTGTATACTCACATCCCCTGCAAGCAAAAAGGCGTTAATCCGTTATTCATTTGCAAATAATATATTTACATGTAAAGAGGAAAGATGTGTGAGATTCTCTCTGAAATTTTGTAATTTCTCTCAGAATCCTGTCAGTGGAAGCAAAACAAGATGTTGATCTGTTGGTTATCAGAGTACTATTTGTGCAACCACTGGCTCTGAGATCTTGGGTTTGAATCCCGCTTCTGGAATACAACTTGTTCTGATCCCATGGGCATCCAACGAGGTGAGTTTAATGCAGTTATCTATTCTTGGGCAACCGAGAGTGCCTGAACATCCCTGAATTAACAGAGCATGTTCCAGACTCCAAGTCTTTTAAGCACTAATGAGAGTACTGCTAATGATTATGCGGTTGTCACCAAAACTGGACACAGCTACGACAAGGGGACATAGGGCATACCATAGTCTCCATACATGGGTGCTGAGGATACTAATACAATACAGTAGATCTTACACAGATTTAGCTTTTTGCTTGTTTGCAATAATTTCCAAGTAACTTTTCTATGATTTGGTCTGTAAAGTTGCCTGATCAGAATGATAAATACAGGAAGGCTCCATGCAGTTTGATGGATGTTATACATTTTTGGTGCTTTTGCAGCACTTGCATAAGTGATAATAATATATTTAAATTAATTTTCACTGTGTTGTTATCATTTTATTGATTTTTGTTGAAGGGGAAGTTACATAGACTGAGCCCTAAGAGATTGTAAAGTTTTAGCAATCCATCAGATAGTTGATACCAAAATTCTCAACACGTGCCTAACCAAAGCCGCAGCTTGCCAATGTGCTATCTGAAATCAAGACTGGTCAAGAGCAGCCTTCCATCCATCTTTACCCTGATTATAGAATACAGAAACTAGTTTAAATAGTTGCAATCAAAAAGGTAGCATATTTTTGTAATTCATCTTTGCTGGAGAAAGTTATTTCTTCAATTACGGTGGCGAAGAAGCATTTAGTTAAGATGACTAACATACTTTGAAAGAAGTCTTAATTGGATTCAAAATAGATTCATTGGTAAAATTATTCCTTTTCTTGTAAATTCATGTTTTATTGCAGGGATGTTGTGTTTGTCTTTATGTCTTTTTTTGCATTGAGCACATTTTGAACACGAAGGCCAACCAAAGAAAACCTTGCTTGCCAAGTTTTGTGAGTTGTTCTTTTTCAAAGTTCACCAGGATGTTTCTGAAATGCATCAACCACCATTTCTTGCATCTCCTTAATGAAGTAGGCCATCAGGATGAAAACAGCAGTGTCTTGTCAGCGATAATTCTCGAGTTTTGTGCTGCTTGAGATAATGGCTTGATTTTTTCTCATTGTAATTTAGGCATGCTATTTCTTATCAGCCATCATTGAGCTTGCCTTTGTGCATCTTCAAAGAGTCTGTTCTATTTTTACCCTCGGCAATGTATACATTGCCGACGGGTATTGTAGTTACTTTGGGAAAATTTGTCCGGCGGGCGGGCGGGCGGACGGGCGGGCGGGCGTCCGGATAACGGGCGTCCCGGATGTGTATTGGGAGTAATGCGAAAACTGTGGCATGTACATATTTTATTTTTTGGACATTATTGTATCTGTCATCCTAGTTTTGCCTTTTAAGGGTCTTATACACATGACATTAATACTTTTCTCACAGTAATTGAAAAATGTGGAAAAATATTTTTTTGTGTATTGGGCATCATGCCAAAACTATGGCACGTATATTTTTGATTTTTGAGACATTATTGTATCTCTAATCCTTGTAGTGTCTTTTAGGGGTCTAATCTCTCAAACATTAATACTTTTCTCACAATTATTGAAAAATGTGAAAAAAAAAAATTTTTTTTCATTTTCCGGATTGACTCAAATACTGTTTTACTTATGTCACTGGAATTTGCATATGGTATGTATTAAATACCCAAGATGTGTCCTTTGGGGGTCTAAATACTGTAAGAAAAACTGACTGACGTAAATTCATTAAAAATGTGATAAATTACACATTTTTTAAACCTGCATTATTCAGTCAATTTTGCAGCTACGTCTATGAAATATTCCAGTTAGGTGTCTAAATTATAGCTCTTTAAACATCTCAACTCAGTTGGAATGTTTATCATATGATTGTTTTGTGAAAAAAAAAAACAGGAAAAATCAGGATTTTTGGCAATTTGCCAACTTTTCTGTCTGAAACGCCAAGATAGGCCTAATCATGATTGAATTTAAAGCATATATATTATAGTTAAACATACAATAAAAGAATACTCACAGCCACAGAATGAATTTTGCAAATTTAAGATTTAAAAAGCAAAAAAATTGCTCAAATGTCTATTTCCTCCACAATTTCATTTCTGGTATCATACTATACTTTTGAATATTTAGCAAAATAAACATGACAGTGTATAACATCATCATGATGCTAATGTTGAGGTACATGAATCTTTTTAATTCATAACAGAGGTCAATATTTGCAAAATTTAATAAATATTAAGGATTTTCAGATTATCAGATATCAGTCAATTTTTGCAAGGTAAATCAAAATTTCTACAAACATGTCTAAATTTTAATTTTTACTATTCTTTATCAAATATCATAAATTGAAAATATATAAGTGGACTTTAAAGCATTAAGAAAACAATGAAACATGCATTTACTAAAGATTTTGACACCTGAAATCCCAATTTTAACCTTCTGTAACTTGCCAAATAATTTTCTTTAATTACCCTGTATTGAGTGGTCTAATTCCTAAGCCTCTCTGTCAGATTTGCTCATATTTAATTTTCATGAAAAAAAAAAAAAATCAAAATAAAAGTAGGCTGACATTTCTTTATTTTTTAAATTCAATATCACCCAGGTTAGATTTTAATCCATACTCTATTTCTGCAAATTTCAAAATATAATTTTACATCTTAAGATATTATTTGGATAAATCTGTCTTTTAATTATTAGTTCCAAGACTCATCCGTATTTATTTGAGCATTTTGAAGAGAACAAATATCTTCATTGGTCAGGTAGGGGGTAGAGTATTTGTTGAATGGAGCCCTGGTGCCAGGGAGTCTGCATTACATAACATGATGTCAGAGGCTATTGTCTGCCCTGCTGATCCTCTCCCATGACCAAAACCAAGAGGGTGCCTACAATCAGTTACATAACATCCTCAACTTACTAACAAAATTTCCCTTTTTTTAAGAAATGAGTCCAAACTGCAATGATTTCACCTTAGTTTTTTAAGTTTTGAACATGAAATTAAATTTGAAATTTGAATCACTACACTGGGCCAAGTAGAAGGTGAGATATGACTTTTGATTATCAAGCCCTTCTGAGGCTTATGGGCTATGTAACATGTGCAACCAAAGAGCTTAAGGGTTGATTACAGAATTGTATAAGAAGAAAAAAGTAATTATTTAACAATTTTACTTAAACACATTTTTATGTTAAAATCTGTGTGTCAGCAGTGCCATTAGTGTTATTTTGTACAGACAGTTAGGTATTGTTTTTTTGTTCATTCTTTTCAGCTATTGTTATGCCCCTATTTTGTTACCCCCATGACCATGTTTAAACAACATTTAACCCACTTTAGTGCATGCTAATATTTTCAAATTTATCATTTTATTTGATACGAATTAAGTTTAAATTTTAAAATAGTAATGTTTTGTTTTTCTTAAAAAGTATGTTTTATGGGCTTATACATCTTTTTAGTGTTAATACTAAAATAGATTGAATAGGTAGACAGCCTAGCCACTATTTCTGTTAGCCATAATCTTATTCGTAATTTATGATAGAAATGGGTAAATAGATAGATAGATAGAAAGATAGATAGACAGTCAGATAAATAGTAAGTTTATTGTTTGATTGACTGATTGAATGATTGCTTAATTGATTGTTTGACTGACTGATCCAATATGAATTTCCTTGTGCAAAAATAATTTTTTTATTTCATTAATAAGCTGCAGTATTTGTGTGTTACCATTACATGTAGATCTGAAGAGTCATACCAAGCCATCCATGGAATCTACCACAGATGAATCTTTAAAATGGCTGCATATTTGTTGTCAGAGTGTCCAGGCAATCAATATGCAGTACTTTTCTGTGAGAATCATAGCTGTATGAGTTATGGCTTTATCCCAGTTAAATGGGCAAATTGCTGTCTAAAAAAGTGAAAAAGTGAGCATCACGGAAATAAAAAATATTGCTGAATATCTTTCATAATTGTCAAAAGTTGTTGTTTCTGGAGTATCTTTCACTAATCTAAAGTTTTATTTTTCAACTTTCCAATGCAATTTTACAGGTTAAAATCAGAAATGGTAACATAATTTACACAGTTTGGAACAAATTTACACACATTTGCACAGTTTTTCCCTTCTCAGTGGAAAAACAATTATCACAAATTCATAAAATTTGCCAGATCATCTCAGACATTAAAGGCAAACTGAAATGCAAAATAATTGCTTTCTACCTTTATTGGTCTTTCCTGTAGGGCATGGTAACGTAATTTACATTGAAAAACGACAAAATCACTTTTCTACCTTCTTTGGCCTCCTGTGAATAGAGTTCTCAATATTTTGCAAAACCGTAAATTTAACCAAAAACTATACTTTTTGAACTTGTTGATAAATTTCCATGCTCTTCTAAAGTTAATACCTGCAAAATTGGTGACACAGCAATTGATTTATATGAAACCCCTCAGTGACCATCACGTGCTATTTTTCCGTTTTTCGGGAATTTAACATGGAATTTAGCCCAGTTGCTATCACAAATTATATGTATATTGTATATGACTGTATTTCTACATATGTTTTCTAAATTACTGCCAAATTTTACAATTGTGAAATCATTCTACTTGAAATGACAGCCAACAATCTTCAAACTTTCTTTCTTTTTGGAATTTGCCCATTTAACTGGGATTGAGCCTTATGTGCTCGAATCAGCAAATTCTGCCTCATCTGCATAACATGTATGAAGGCCTGTTCAGCTGCTGATTAGCCGAGGGTATGCTGCCGCGCAGCCTATGTTTCAATGTGCAATAGATATTTTCTTCTTCAGGTGGTTATGCCACAAATGTTTGAATACTTAATGACAATGTGTGAGGAGGGTTTCTTGTAAGATACTTCAAACAGAAGCTGTTCATATGTGATCTTTTTTAATGCTGCATCTTCTTTTTTAAGGAAAGGGAAGAAGATTCCAATAAATTCAACTATGTTTTTATTTTGAATTGCAAGGACGTTTGATCTTTTTTTCTTTCTTTTTTTTTGTGATTACACAATTAATTAATCCAGCTCCTATTTATAGATATCTATATTATACACAAATGTTTTCCTAATTATGTTTTCTAAAGGACGGCCAAATTTCAGAAATTTACATCATGACATAACAATGATTCTACTAGAAATGACAGCCAGAAATTTTCTGTTTTTTGTTTTAAGAATTTAACCGTTTTACTTGCATTGAGCCAAATATCATATTCTTTATCATAAAATAGTTTGCTGACTGTATACACATCTTTGATTACATATTGAAAAAGTTCACAGATTTTCACTATTTGCATATTCAAGGTGAATAACAAGACCATTCTGACAGGTCAAACTGCACCTGTAATAACAAGACCATTCTGTTTCGGTCCTGCACGATATTACATCCTGCACGGTATAAGCTGTAACTACTTTGGCAATGTTCCTTGGTATACACTATACAGCTGGTTCTTAACCAACAGTTGAAGGCCAGACATAATCACATTGTCTCTAGTTGTCATAAATCACCTTTGTGCTATATCATATTCAAGAAAGTATTTCCTCAGTGTCAGAGTTGTTGAAGTATTGCTTCCTGAAGGAAATTTTCATAGGTACTTCTATCAAATACATATATAGTCTAGAAAAACCATGATTGATCACCAACAGGATTAAATATACTCCTGCAAGGAAATAACATCCATCATTTCTAAAACTTACTGCTAAATGCAGATGAAGCCTGGTTCCTGTAATATTCTCATAAAGTTAATTTATTTTAATGTATTCATACCAGTACTGAAAAATGTGCAATATGTTTCAAACTGCTGCTCTCTTCTCTTCCATCTCATCAAACAACATTCATGAATTTCCAGAATTGAGTTTTTGGGACTTCAGTTGCATTATATCCATCCCTATGCAGACTTATGTTTTGCTTAATATATCTTTGTAGGTCCATACCTTTTGATCTTTGTGCAGGGACTGTTGCATTTCTGTTATAAAATCTATTCCAAAGTAGAAACTATATAGAAATTGCTACATTGCATTTGTTATAATAGAACTGTTCCAAATAGATGGAGAGCCTGTAAACTTGTCAGATTAATCCAAGTGGAAAAACTAAAATGCTTTTTCTGCAATTTGTGTGCCCCCGCAGGTCTCGGGCCTCCTCGTGGCGGTGAGTGGTAACACTAAGGTGAAGACCTCTATCCTTTGTGGCCAACATGAGACAGTGCGCATGCACGGTGTGTCCCCTACCTTTGAGGGGAATATCAATGAATATGTCATTTACCATGATTCCAAACCGGATCGTACGTCAACCGGGTTACCAAGGTGCGCGTCCCTCAGCGAGAAACCAGGCTGAGATTGAAAAATTTGCGACTGGACTACCACGATTCCCACTGACAAGTACGTCATCAGATGACTTGATTGACCCTGACCGCCCCTTACACATGTCAAAAGATGAAAATTGCCTTGTGATAAATGGACTTGAGAAATCGCTAGTGGACCTATCAGCAATCGCTGTGTACGAAATTGTTACAGACATTTGTGACAACACAGTAGCAGATAAAATACAACGTCAATTCAATGGAACATTTCTCATTCACCCACGGAATGACACACAAAAAGAGAAACTGACACTTGTCAAAGAAATAGTGAATACACAAGTCTCCATTGAACCTTTCCAAAAACCAGGCAAAGGCATTATCTTCTCGAAAGACAGCAAGACATGCACAGACTCTCAACTGAAGAAGTGGTTCCAAAAACATGGCATTACCCAATTCAAACGTTTGTCCCAACAAAATGGTTATGAATCCATAAAACTGACATTCAAAAACAACAATGTACCCAAGAAAGTACCTGTAGCTTTTGAAAAGTGCAGAGTTTGCCCACTCTTTCCCCGACCAAAACACTGTTTCAATTGCCAATTGTATGGACATATCAGCACAACATATAGACAATTCACAATTTGTGTCAATTGTGGTGATCGAGATCACACTCACACGAGAGACAAACCATGCTTCAGGCCCTCGCATTGTGTCAATTGCAGAGGGGACCACCCTGCGTTTAGCCACAACTGTGAAGTCTTCAAGAGAGAAAAAGAAATTGTACAATATCAGATTGACACAGGATGTTCCTTTCCTGAAGCCAAGCGCATAGTCCAACAGGACATGGACAAAACTGACCAAGACGCAGATTATCCAAGACCAGTTTTACATTCATCACCACGGAAAAGGATTCAACTTAATGGGGACCTTTTCATGGATCTCTTTCGGACAACGCCTTCACCAGATCGACCAAAGACGGGAGAAACTGTGAAACATCCTGAATCTGACTTATGCACACAACCAAGTAAAAAGATTCAACAAAGTCAACCATCCTCTCCTTACGCTCCACGGACAAAAATGTCACCACAACAACCTAAGAAGAAAGAAACAGCTCCACGGACAAAAATGTCACTACAACAACCGAAGAAGAAAGAAACAGCTGCTGAGTACAAGAAACCATCCAGAACAACAAATCAAGCCAGCTCAACAGACCAACGATTTCCTTGCATAGACAAGAGAAAAATGACAAGCAACAACAAAGCACCTGTCACACGTCACAGACCTAACATATCAAGAACCTTGACACAAACCAAGTATGTCTCTAAATAGCCCACTCATGTGCTGATGAGACGTAAAAAACCAACTCACTCACTCACTCTGCAATTTGTGTCTTCGCAATCTCACAAATTATGTGTCAAACAAAATTTCATTTTCAGATGATGGCTGCCAATAGGATGAGATTGTAGTATGTGTCAGTTATTGTAGATTTTCACGATGCTCAAGATTTATTTTACATTACGTGTTAAGCAGAGGTGATTCATCCTGTCAGTTGCTATGGCACATGCCGCTCTGCATCAGCAATATTTTTGTTAAAGAGAGGCGGATGTTTTCTTCTGAACATGTTTATAAATGGGGAAGCCATTAGATATCCAGGATACGGGTTGTTTTAAGTGTTTTTAAATAATAATAATAAATGGTTTCTTGCTCAGTTTTGGTAAAATAAGTAAATTATTTTTGGGCATTCTTGAAATGAAGAATTTCCTTTGGAGGTATTCCTTGACATGGTATTGCTTGATTTCGGCATGAATATTCAGGGACGTTATGCACTTGAAATAAATAATAACTGTTGTCGTTATCTATTCAATAATACCCAACTAAGGAAAACTCCAAGCCCCCCAATTAGCATTCTATGGGCTCCATTGTGCTTATGCTGCAGAAATGTGATTGTGTGACCGAGTTGTATGTTGTCTGCACCGCTTCCTGGAAATAATGCATAGTTAATTGTAAACACCGAGCATTCATTGACTTTTTTCCTGGTACATTTTATTGTTTTGTTCAGGAAGGAATCATTATCTTATTTATTTTAATTTATTCAGAAAAATTGTTAGAATTTTCATAATAGCAGTAAATAGGACAATCACTTGCATGAATTGTTACAGCTGCAGAAATATGTCATTTACCAAAACCGTCAAAATAAATCGATCAACTTCATGTATAATGTGTGATTTACTATCTCATCAGATATGATCATGCAAATAGTAATCATCCTTTTAATGGGGTATGCTAGACCATTGCTAAAGGCACTTGGCTTAACTTTAAAGGGTGTTGAAAATCACTTTGGGCATGCCAAGACCAAGCTCTGTAACAGGAAAGAAGCTTACTGAAACTTGAGACCTCTTAGTCTACTTGATAATGTCATTTCTTATCTTAGGAAATGTGTTGTGTAAGACGTTTGTCAGAATAAATGTCAAGGTCAATGTTATCATAAAAACATTAACAACCAAAAATGAGCAGACGTTCTCGTCTCTTACTCTATTTTTCCTCACCCAGGGTTAATATTAAGAAGAATAACATCGTCACCTGGTGGTAAAGATATATCATCTCATTTTTGGTTGAAAGCACTTGCGATGTTCTGTTTTTAAAGAAAACATATATAAGTCAAGAGAGATCGGCAGGGTGTGCCATACACAGGGTTGCGATTTTTATTGATTTTTATAAAAAAATCAAAAAATCGGATTTTTTTGATTTAAATCGGATTTTTTTGATTTAAATCGGATTTAAATCATTAATGGAAAAAGTTCATTTTCCGTATCAATTTCACCAACTGTTATTAATTTTTATGCATTGACATATTATGAATAACACATATATGGATGTCAATCAGGCATATATATAATAATTTTGTTTGAATTAGAGAAATTATAATGCAAAGTTATGAAATCAAGGCAGGTGATGTATTAAATATAATAATCATAATGTAAGCTACGGCAGCAACTACCACAGCAGTTCCACATTTTGATACGGATGTGTTAATAAATGTCTTTTTCACTGAACATCAATCATAACTATACAGCTTACTTGTAATAGAAGTACACCTTCTAAAAGATAAAAAGGGATGTCAAAACGAGTCATCATTTTCCCTACTCTGCAATGAACTGAACTGCTACGTTAAATCACCAGTCTCAGCACTCAGTCTCACGATGCCTGTTAATTTTGTTTCACATGTAGTGTATTTGATATCAGTTTAGCAGTAGGGGCTTTTGGGACAGTGCTGCATTTGTAGAACATGGCTTTCATTGCAGCAATGAAATTGTTTAGAGAATCATGAGAATGCCACGATTGAAATAAAATTGTTTAAATCTTCATTTACATGTATGTAGTCATTCTACTCGGATATATTTATCAGAAATATTTTATCATATATCTAAAATTACATCTTATATATATACAAGGGGCCTGTGTGATATGTCATTAGACATATTTATGAAAGAGTATTGCTAAATGGTAGGTTGCAAGCTGTAATATCTCACTGCCAGCTTTATTTGTGCTTTTTTAAGCCTTTTTATCTCAACTTTGATTTAAATCATGATTTTTATTGAGTGATTTAAATCATGATTTAAATCAATGATTTAAATCGAATGATTTAAATCCAGCAACCCTGGCCATACAAGGTTATATTTATAACAGTTATTACAATAATACATCTGTCGACATTTTTGATCAATTTTGTTTTTAAATTACACACTTTTCTAATTTATCATTTTCTCATTCCATGCATGTGTCTCTGAATGGCAATTAGTTTTAAAGCAGATGCTGCAATTGAATCATATATGAATATATGACTCAATCAATCAATACGTTTATTAAAAACAACGTGAACAGAATAACATAGCAAGAGAAAGGATATGACCCCACAAGAAACAGGCCAGTGCGTTTCTGTAAGCACTTGTAGTTTGTCTTATGAAGGCATATTCAGACTTGGTTTCCTACCCTTACTCCAGACTTTTTGACTATTGATTTAAGGGAGCAGGTTCATGCTAAGATTCTGCAGAAGTTTGTAAGTCTGTCTAGTCCATGCTTAAACTTCCATTATTCTTCATCTCAAGCCAAAGAAGACTTAGAAAGAGGCTTACATTTATCAACTTTGAAAACCTGATACTTTTAAAACAAGTCCACATAAACTGATATGATCATTTCACATTAGGTTTGCTCAGAAAGTAGCAGTGATGGTAAAGGTGTTTGCAGCATGTGTTCAAATGAGGAGGCAGCTTGCTGCAACCTCCTTACATCACAGAAATGCTTCTGGAACGGCTGGTCCATATGGTTGGTCCATATGGTTAATGCTTGTGCTTCCAAGTGCATGCATTCCAATTGGCCTCAAACCAACTTTATACGCTGAATAATAGCGTATTTTTTGCAAGTGACGCTCATTGAGTCAGTTCGGTTTCAATGTCAAAACTGATGCAAGTGTGAAGTCAATTTTCACCGATGACTTACAATGGAGGACAGCAGGTTCAAACGCCATTTAATTACTGACTTACCTGTTTCTAGGTAAATTTAAGATAGGAGACTGGAGCCATAAAATGACATTTCCTTGATATCACATTCAGACACATGTCCTACATATGAAAGAGCATAATCAGACACCAGCCTCCATAAGCCTGTTACCATAAAACAGTGTAAGACTCTTAATATTCGCAAAGCGAAACTTAGCACAAGAAAGGTTTCAAAAATCTGTGCAGTGATGGTCTCGACATCAATGGTCGACAGCAGGAAATTAGGTCAAGTGGGACCAGCTTCTTATCAATGATTTAGTTTTGAATTTAACAAAACATGACATATTCATATTCAAAAGTGTCTTAAAAATTCAATATTCTCCATTAATATTCCCTGTATCTATAATTTTTATCGAATAGTTAAATATAAGCCATGACAAGATAAATTAAATTATTAACATGTAATTCATTTCTTTTCAAAACAGAAAACAAGAAAACATAACAAAATTAAAGTTACATAATCTTTGTCAACTGATCATTATGTAACAGTGAGCAATTAATCTACATGCAGATCATGTTATTGTTTTTGTTATCACTATTATGTAATATCAACAATCTAGCATAGACTTAAATTTGGCAGCTTTCAGTGTTGTCTTCCTTTTTACTATTTAGCTGATTATCTATCAATTATATTTATCCTTAATCCTATTTATTTGCTGTCCTATCTATCTATCTATCTATCTATCTATCTATCTATCTATCTATCTATCTATCTATCCATCTATCTATCTATAATAATAATAATAATAATATGGATTTATAAAGCGCTAATTTCAGTAAACTGCTCATCAGCGCTTTTCAGATCAATCAATTGTAGGAATTCTGAAACAAATGCGTTTTTAGATTCTTCTTGAAGCTATCTAATGTCTGAGCAGTTCTCACTTTTTCAGGCAAATTGTTCCATAGCTTTGGTGCTGCATAGGAAAATGCCCGATCTTCAAACTTGTTTTTGTTGAATGGGGCAGGTTCTGCTAAGAGTAGCTTGTGGTTGCTTCTCAGGTTATGCTCCTGTTGAGATTTGATTTGAACAAGTTCTTGAATGTATTGTGGAGCCTGATTGTTCATTGCTTTCCACGTAGTTGTCATCAATTTGAACTGAATTCTTGCTGTGATTGGTAACCAGTGCAGTTGTTTCCTGCTATGGCTAATGCTGTCATGCTGTTTCAATCTCTAATCTATCTATCTATCTATCTATCTATCTATCTATCTATCTATCTATCTATCTATCTATCTATCTATCTATCTATCTATCTATCTATCTATCTATCTATCTTTCTATCTATCTGTCTATTTTTTAATCTATTTTATCTTTCTAATAGTTTCTACAGTTTCTAGTATAAATTTTCCCCTTTTCTGTATTTCCGTCTTTCAATTTCTTTGAAACAGTAACATAACTGCCTTTCATACATTGAATATTAAATAAATGTAATGAAAGTTATGGTAAAACCATAAATCCTAAAAAAAAACTTTTTAAGTGCTGCGTGAATTTTATGGCTGTGCCTTTTACATAAACTGAACCAAATAAAAAACGCAAAACTATTTCCAAGGCTTTGTTTTTCCGTATATAATTAAGATGGGCTGTTGAGTTGATGAATATGTTTAATCAGGTGTCAAAGGACTCAGTTCCATAAAATCGTTAAATTCTTACCATTGCATCTGCATCTGCGGCAATGTTTATGGGGTATGGTCATTGGACAGGGGTATTAGACACTCGACAGAGCAAATCTAGTGTTTTCATGTGGAAGCTTAAAGAAAATGATGTAAAAGGCCACACAATTTGCTTCAGTTGGTGCCACTTAACTTGTTAAAATGTTGTTGTTTGAGAAGTCAGGTCAGAGTTTGTCACACACAATGATATTGCAGTGAAACACTTCAACTATTGAAACAGGTCAAGGAATGACCTAAACACATGAAACAGAGTGAAAAGGCATAGGGTCTATCAAAAAGACCTATCAACCTGAATAGCAGCCGTACGACAAACATCAGTACCATGTGGGCTTTCTTTATGCTTTTCTTACAGCGGAAGATGTGCGGTAGGGAGAATAGCAAAAGGAGGGCACAAAAAGTGGTGATGTTTAACTCTGCAGCTGATACACAGGTTGTTCCAAGCCCTTCTGAAAGATCCTAAGCCTTTTTCACCCGCAGCTATTGTCTGGGCTGTTTGAGGACTTGTTTCCGTAGTGGCATTGTTCCATTGGAATAACATTGTGTGTGGAAAACTTTCACCTGACTCCTCAAAAATATTTTTTTTTAGCAAGTCAGGTAGCAGTAGAGGAAGTAAATTGTATGGCCTTTTGCATCATTTTCTTCAAGCTTTAACAAGAAATCATTAGATTTGCCCTACGGTGTGCTTAATACCCCTTTCCACTCACCATACCCCAATATGACAAACTAGGCCGCAGATGTGCAAGCAAAGGTCAGACTGGAGTGATTTTATGGAACTGAGTCCTTTGACACCTGGTTATACATATGCATAAAATCAACAGCCTATCTGAATCATATACAGAAAAATAAAGCCCTGGCAATAGTTTTGCGTTTTTTATTTGGTTCAGTTTATTATGATTTTGACTGAATGTCAGCTTGCGAGACCCTATCCAATTTGTGCAATATAATTCAGTGCACATGACAAAGCTTATGCAGTACACGTGACAAAGCTTAAGTAGAAAAGTGTCAATTTGTTGGCTGGGATTTGAACATAGCATCCAATGAGCAGTTTTTGCAAAATTGTCCTACACTACAATTAGACAAACAATTATTCAGACGCATGCTGTTTTCTTTTCATTTTGAAGCAGTTAAAAGGTAAGTGGTGAAACATGCAATCAAAATCATCCTTGGTATTTAATGTAACCTGTCCAAAACAAATTTATTGCAAATTGACACAAAATCTGATGAAAGAGCCACTTTTGTTGATTTCATACATAAATTTATCCATCACATCTTTTTACGTAACATGTTATGAACCTGATTGAGAAGATCAAAGAGCAATTTTGGAGAAAATAACAACTCAGAAACTTAGCTCCTACACATGGAGAAAGTGAAGGCCATTTTAACTGTCATAGCATTTTGTGACACTACTCGTTTGTCTGTAATTGTTAACAGCAAACCTGGCTGCTCATCTCTGGATCATTTCTACGGACTTGATATTTTTCTGGGTACGGGGATCCCAGATCGTTGTACTATACTCCAGTTTAGATCTTACCATAGATCTATATGCCAAAACTTTAATACAGTCTTTTGGGCAGTCCTTTAGATTCCTTCGAAGGAACCCGAGAATTGAGTTACTTTTTTTGGTTACTTCTGCCATATGACAGTTCCACTGAAGAGCATAATATTAAATTCATGGCTGATGGAGGCACACCTCATTGATAATCCAGCAAGATGTCATAAATTTAAAATAGCTCCAGAAATTTTGAATTTAAAGAACTCTGTTTCCTCCTCCATGGCGCGCGCAAATCAGGATGTAAAGTGAAACAGCTGTTTTGAATGTGAAAAAATTGTTGTTATGATGAATAATTTTCATGTCAATGATATCGCAATGGAAGATCAATCTTGGTAATATATATTTTAAAGATAAAGTTTTACCCTGAAACCATTATAAAATGTGCTAGCAGTTGTTTTTCATGATGGCCAAGAATTAGTTGACAGATTGCTCCAGAAATAAGTCTGATGGAGACTTCTCTGATATGGCCTGGTGCACATTTTTGCGTATTTCAGGTGAAGCCAGCATTATATCTCCAACAAAACCATGCAAAATGCATATATGTAACATCCAATAGCACCTTGTTATTTTGTAAACTGTTTTGTCAGTAAATGTTGCAAATTTCAGGGCAATCGGAGCATTTGTTCCAGATATCTGAGGTCTTGAACATCCAAAAAATTGCCATTTTTGAGCATTTTAGCGTGACATGCATATTTTGAGCAATGTTCAACCATTCATTTGGAAAATAATTTTAACAATTTGTCCATGGAAAGTATTCTCAACTGTGGCCATGGGAGTTCTGGTTCTATGACTATCAATTGCAATTTGATGCTCTGTGTATTTGTCAAATAGTGTCAATGAGATTCCTAAGTGGCAAATGAAGCCAATAATTTAAATTTTAGCAATTTCTGTTTAACAACTCTGTGTACCTGTTGGTTCACGATATTCTATGTTGCATTAGCTCTCCCAGCGCAGTTTGAGGATCCCTCTATGAATATTAAACCTCATTTCCTTGTACACATGTCATAGGTACTTGTTTGAATCTCTTTTTATTGCTGTGTAGAAGTTGTCCCGACCCTAACACTAACTTTGCTGATACCCTCAGTCCATCAGAGGTTGGCTACACAAACCTTTTTGCTGCAACATTGTCTCTCAGCAGTAGATCAATTGTTTAGGACCAAAAAAGATGCATAAACCTCTCTGGATTTTTAACTAGTGTTGAAAATTGTTGCTTGTCCCGACCCTAACACCTCTGTCCCGACCCTAACACCCCCTGATTTGCACCTCTGTGTGACCTGCAACTTTCTAGCTTTCAACCAATGATTTTTTTTTACTGCTTGCTATTCACAAGGGGCTATGACAAACTACTCGAGTCCTCTATGTAATTTTAGATGTCACAAAGTGCCAAAAGGACTCTCGAAATTGTTTGGACCTGCAGGAGTGGGGTAAAAAAAGGGTAACATTAATACACTTTAAGATTATAAAATAACATTCTTTAATGAATGAACTAGCTATCAAAAGTTTTAAATTAACTAAGGAACAATATGTTAGCCTAGCAAGGTGACTTAAATGTGCCACTGGTCTCTTGCTGGTTCTTTGGTGTTCAGCACTGGACACCACTTGACTGTGGCACATGATATTCAAAAATTTCTAATTTACTAGATGAACTTTAGTCTACTATGTGTATTATGCATGAACAATTTGTACGTTATGACATTAGCAGAACCTCAAATCGGTCTTGTTTGCACAAGAATAGTTCCATGGATAGTGTCCCTACATGGCCAACACTGAGAGATTTTCATCTCACCAGCTTCTTATTTTACAATTTCCTTAAACTTTTATGACTATTTTCTTTATTTTGTTGCACATCTGAAGCAGCAATGTTACATCCTAATAGACACCTTGTACAATGACATTCTGCTTTCTGAGTGGAACACCCATCTATAGGTACTTGAATGGAGAGAAGCAGGACAGCAACACTTTGTGGTCCCCATACGTTCAACCTACAGCAAAACCCAAAATAAAGTAATTTTCTGTCAGAAGTCCTCTGTTTACTTACTTTCCCTTACGTTCTCCTCCCCGCCCCAAATCTCCTTAAACTACTTTTGACTCCTCATGACAACCTTATCCCATACTAAGAACTCTATTAAGCAGCTATCAATTTGTTTGCAATTAGCAAAGGGGCACAATATCCAAGAAATCAGACACTATTGGGGGTGATGAAAATTGATTGGTGTTGTTTAAACGTGATTGTGATATCATTTTAAAAAGTAGTTTCAAGTTAGGATAAAGTAGGAAGTGATTGGAAGGTAGCCAAAAGGTGCGAAAGGGTGATGTAGTGGCTGACTCTGCCTTCCTGCTGCGATGGTCACACTTTATTTTGGGTTGTACTGTACCCCCATTTTGATGATTCCAGTGGCACATAAATTATAAGACCCCCTGTTGTAAGACCGACTTTTCTTATGTGACCACCTCCTTCCCACACAAAGTACTTATTTTAGTGCAATTTTTCATCCCACGAGAGACCACCTCATGTCCACAGAAGGGGCGGTCTTATAATGCAGGGGCCACTGTTACCCTTTCAAATATTTAATTCTGTGTATAATTGTTATATATGAAATAATATATGAAATAATCAGCTGTTCACTAACTGTTTTTTTGTAGAGTTCCATCGGGTGTCCCGACCCTAACGCCTAAAACTAAAGTTTCAGTGCCACCTCAGCATTTAATATCTTCAAGATTAATGGCTATATCTGTTCGAATTTTGAATCGTAAACTAAGCTGTGTATACAGAGCAATATATGACCATCATTATCAGCTTAGAATTGAATAAAGCTTTGCTAAGAAAATGTTTAATTCTACCTTGTTTTAAAACGGGACGAATCAGTGTGAAAAAAGGCAGTCTTGAAAACTTGGAACAATCTAGAAAGCTACGTGCTTTGTTAAAATATGCATGCATGTCATACGATGCCAAACAGAATCAGAAATTGATTAGATATGACTTCTACAATGCCTATGACAGAACTTTGCCATACCAGGTTTTAATGTTATGTTATAGCTTCTTTCACTGAAAAAATCACAATATCCTTTTTGAAAATAGTTACTTAACCCTGATTTTTTGCTTACTTTTTGCCATAAATATATACTCTAATTTGCACCAAGATTCAAAGCAAAATCAACACCTTTATTTTTCACTCTCTTGTCACGCTCTTATTTGCACCAGGCCATAACAATACGTGTTTTATCGTTATTCAAGGGTACTCATTTTCAGTGCCATAAACTAACAAGGATTGTTACAGAAAAGAATCGATCTGTAGAGGGGAAGTGCTCCGTTTGTCTGTAACCATGCATAGGAAGGACTGACTAATATGTAGATAATGCATTCAGAATCTGATTTATTACATATAGATGATGATTCTGAAATTCACCAGACCCAGATTTTTTGGGAGGTTAGCTAAACTATTGTCATGCAGACTGGTAAATCACAAACTTGACAGCAAAAAAGGCAACAATATTAATGAGATAATAGTATTTAACGTAAATGGAAAATTGTAGTTTTCAATGCATTAAGATGACACAGTTCAGTGTATTGGAGCAAGAAAGCTTTATTCACAAAAGACAAGATACTTGTGTTTCCTTGCAGAATGAAGTGAACAGCTTTTGAATTTCTCACAAAGAGTTCCTCCAAAATTGCAATGTGAAGAGAATTCTTGTTTGTGTGTATAGGGCTAAACAGAATGGCCAATAATGCATGTTTGGTGGTAAAAGGTTTCCAGGAATGAATTTTTTTAGATGTTCTGAATGAAAATTACACACTGCAAAGGCAAGGAAACAACTGAGTGAAGCAATTTCCATTCTTGAAATTTCAATTACCTCTAGTTCGATCACCACCATTTTTCCGCTGAATAAAAAATCATATAGCTATTGTAGAATCAAAGCTTCAATCCACAATTTAGTCAATACCACTAATTGAATGTTTCACGTCAAGTGACGAAAAAGACCGATTGTTACAAGCTTGAATTATGTCAGTTCGATTCGAAGTTATCCGTAGTAATCAAGGCAGATACGGTGACATTCATGAGGACCAATCTGCACAGATCTAACAATACAAACACAAGAGCTGCCATACTGATTCATCCCTATAACAATATGCCTCATTCACTTTGATTATGCAACAATTTTTTTTTTAAGTGTCACTTATAAATAGTCTTATATGACACATAGCCAGGTACATTTAATACAAGAAACTGGAGTGATTAAATGACAATTTCTTGAAATCAAATTCAGATATTATGTGTCCTACATTTTAAAGAGCTTGATCACACACAAGCATCCATAAGCCTGTTACGAAAGTGGGAGATAGTGTCAGACTCTTAATATGACATTGTCTGAATGTGAGCTTTCACAGGATTTATCCAATCTGCTCAATAAAAAATCCAATTTATGCAATATAATAACAGCACATGACGCAGCTTAAATAGCTGCGTGTCAATTTGTTGGTTGCATGGGATTTGAATGTAGCATCTAATAAGCAAGTTTTGCGAAATAATCTGATATTACAATGCTTATGCATTAAGTTTTGTTTGAAACTATTTTTTGTCTAGTGAGATTTTCACGTTTAAACATAAAAGCAACATTCTAAATCAAATTCGGTTGAAGCCTTTAGTGATTTCCAATCAGCCTGAAGTTTGATTATAATTTCTACACATTGTCTAAAAATGCCTTTAATGGGCATGTTACGCATCTCTCACATCTTTTGATGTAACGTGCTGGTCGTGTTTGTCTTTATGTCGTTTGTTGTGTTGAGCACGTTTTGAACAAGAAGGTCAGCAACAAAAGAGTGACTTGCAAATTTTGTGAATTGCTGTCTGTCAGATTTCCAAAAAATTGATGTTTCTAAAATGCATAATTATAGTGGCATTTGCTGCATCTCTTTAATAAGAATGAAAACCACAGCAATTCGCCAACGATTATTCTTGAGTTTACCACCTTGATGTTTTCTTCCTCTTCTTGTGATTCAGACATGCATGTTTCATCCTATCAGCCTTTATGACAATTGTGTGTCCTTGAGGAGGGGGGAACAGGGCATATTCTAATAATATGACATTGTATAAATGACTTGTGCAATAGAAAATCATCAATCCTTTGAACGGAACAATATATCTCTGTTTACAAATGTAGTTGCGATTTCGGAAGGCTTTGTAGTCACGAGTCACAGATGAATTATTTCATTACACATAATATACTTTCCCTACAGGGCCTAATGTTTTCCCCTCTAGATAAATTATACAAAGCAAAGAATATTGAACATTTTGAGAAATGGCGCTAGATCATAACATCACTTTAAAGACGATTTGTCATAATGGTTTACCATGAAGGGTTATCTTGCTTTATGATAAAGGAATCTTTAATGCATGAATCACTGCCCCAACATTCTTTCAATTCATCTAAATTCCGAATATTCTGAAAATTGACGACAGGGACCCATTAAGACACTAAAAGTGCCAGAAATAGTTGACCTAAAAGCGACCTGCTTCCATGGGGTGGCTGTCTTATCGATCTTCTGGCCCATGGAGAATCAACATTCTCTCTTAAAACATATAATATATAAAAGCTTTGTGAGGAATAAGTCAATTGGACTTTTGAAATCTTTTAAATGGCTCATCCAGTTAACATATTTCAGACCATTTATCTGCAAAGATAATGAGTACATGGTACATTGAACATGCTCAGCTAGTGCTTTTCCCAATGGGCACATCAATGTTGCAGCATCATTGTTATTACAGTGCGACAACGATGCAATGACCTAGTTTATTGAGAAATGCACCGTTGGAACCTCCATACAGACCATGCACTATTAAGAAGTCATTTGGTAATTATCTCAAATAACGCTATTGATTTTTCATTTTCATGTTTTCTATTCCACCCAGTGATAGTGACAGACAGACTCAGTTAAAACAAACATGCATAACACTTTTCCGTTCAACTGAGAAACTTTCAGAGAAAAGAAATTAACATTTGCAAATTTATAGCGTCATGCTTTATTTAATGGAAGCAGAATGACATGTTGTCAGTTGTAATATGATATTTTGGTAAACAGCCTGGCATACTTGAATCTCCCACTTGGAATTTTTCTGACATGTTTGAAAAACAGATCAATTTTCCTTGGGAAGAAAAAGTAAATTAGCTATTATTATTTTTGTTTTATTCAAGTTTATATCCCCAATTCTATTTGAGATAAATTGATCGCTTGAAATTGTCTGCAAAATGCCTTACTGTCAGATATTTGGACCACTACAAAATAATGTTACAGTCTTCGTCATAATTGCTTGGAATCTGAAGTTCTTTTCTATGCTGTTGACGTGTGATGCCACAGCAGGGCTGCACAAAAGGAATCGCAAATTTATTGTTGTCGTGATATCAATTAGGGTGATAATGTTATCGCACAAAGGGGCGATAAATAAATTAAAAAATTTTCCTGTATTTTTGCCCAAAAATGGGAATTTATTCTCATGAAATTCAAACTTTTTACTATAGTATGGTTTACGCGTTAATCTCTTGCTTGTGAATTTATCGCACAATTTATCGACATCGCAATATTAGACATAGTTATCACATATCACATCTCAGTCTATTATCGTGCAGTCCTACGACTCTATTATCCTGCATTGCAATGTATGTAAATTAACTACAAGATGAGAACTGTAAGCTGTGTGGGAGGTTCCAACAAACTGCTTGCTGACAGGGTTTCTCAAGCACCATTACTGGACCAAAATTGCTTCTCTTTTTCAAAATCAAAGCTTAATTTCTATGATGAATCTTGTCAAGACAGTAACATTCTAATTTGTGATGAAGTTATTCCTGAAATATTCCTGCCAAATCTCACTTTAGCTTTTCTACCAAAATTTGGAATTCAATTAATTAGTACCTGAAAGTAGGCTTTTAAAAATTTATAATCATTTAACTTATGAATTCTGATAAATCATTTTCATTCAGAGAGAGCTCACAATTTCCTGAGTAACAGGTTTTTTAAAACTTCTGCCCGAAAAACTAAGCCAGACATATTAATCAATTTAATCTGCTGGTGGATCAAATCTGACTCATTGGGAGCAGTATGTAAATTGACATAACAGAAAAATCAACCCCCCAAATGTAAGTCAACGTTATAACAAAGGTTGATGACTAGTCATCAACCTTTGGTTATAACCGTTATCATTAATATTATTTATATTATCACTTGTCAGAATTCACATGCTCGGTGTCTCAAGCCGCTTTTGTGCCAATGTTAATCTGTTGAACCACTAAGGGTTAATAAATTCTCGTATACTTGACATTGCAATGTGTTTCTTGTATCATGCTCTGGGAAAATTGTCTGATGTTGTAAATGGTCAATTCCATGGAAACTGTTACATTTCATTGATTTATCAGAACCCTCTGATTGATACATTTTCAAGATGATTGAGAAATTTAAGCTGGTATTGCATAAAGGTTGTTGCAATCATGTAATCGTGTTTCAGCTGCACGAAATCAAAATTTAACCTTTAAGTTGACATTTTTAACAAAATATTTATTTCAAAAATGCATAAAATATCATATGTGACAATTTTGCCATCAGATAGGCCCAAACACCAGGTGACCAGGTCCTGTTCTACTGTTTTAAACAAGCTGAAATGGATGACTTTTACAGAAAGATCTAAGCACCATAGATCAATTCAAATCAAATGTTTAAATGCTTAAATGCCATGAGTCCTGAATACTTGTCTTGTGTATTTGAAAGTGTTGACCATGGCTATAGGACAAGACAGAGGGACAATCTCAAAGTTATGCGATGTTCCACCAATATGGGCCAACGCTCATTTGTATGCGATGTTCCACCAATATGGGCCAACGCTCATTTGTATGTTCTGGTGCTAGTCTTTGGAACTCTCTGCCAAACTCGGTGAAATCATCTACTAGTCTCTCAGTTTTTAAAAGTAATATGTTAAAACATATTTTAACTTTACGTTTATAATTTTACCTTTTTACTGGTTTTACTGTTTTTATTAGCTTTACATTGTATATATGTATCGTAGTTTTAATCAGTTCTATTTTTCTATGTTCTTATCTTTACACTTGTTTTATGTTAGGGCCTTATTGTAAACCAGTATTTATACTGAATAAGCTACCCTGCCTAAATAAAAGTGATTTGACTTGACTTTGACTTGACTTTGTTCAAAAGACGTATAATGAACCTTCAGGATTTTTTTTTTCACACAAATGTCCGAAACTTCTGACTCAAATTTGGAACCTTGTCGTATTGAAGACAAAAACAGGAAATGTAATAGAGATTAAAAAATTACTTTGCTATAAAGTCATGATATGATGCATTGATCACAGAAAACCTTGGAAAAATGGCTGACATGAAATTTTTTCAAGCGGTGGCAAAGTGGCAGCTGCCACGGGCCCATCCATTCAGGGGGGCCCATGCAAGATGCCAAAAAATAAAAATTTCAAGTAAAGAGAGAAATGTAGCTCTAAGGTTCATGATTGTGTGACAAAAACCATGCTAACTTGAAATGACAATACCCTCTCATGTGGGGGGGCCCCCTTCCTAATTTAACCACTTTGCCAAATTTATATATTAGTCCTGTTGTATTTTGCTTTTCTCTCTTAAAATATCACCGATGGTAACGACCTAGGGGCCCATTGACTTATTTTGCCACGGGCCCGAAATGCCACCAGTCCGCCCCTGGCTTATTCCCAAATAAATGGACACTACTGCATTGCAAAAACATTTTGACAGTTTACAATGTACTTGAAATTGCATAGTATAACTAGTCTTGTCAAAATATGATGTTGATGGGCAACATTGTGGCAGCATTGTCACAACATTGTGAAAAAATCTCAAGGTTCTTACATGTTCACGCTGTGGCAACATGATCATTTCTACTTTCATTTCTAGTTGACAACAAATGAGCCATCCACCAATAAGCAAACATAGTGTTTATGTTGTGTGGGCATTGGGTTGTTTTACCACCCACCAAGAAAAGCATTATTTTTCAGATTATCATTAACCACGAACTGTCTGAATTAAAAAACAAATCATCCATCAATATTATTGTAAACAAAAGTGATCAATCTATGAAAAATGGATATATATGGAAATTACTTTTTATATGATACGGATGGCTTGCTATTCTGTTAAGATAATGAATTTGTTTGTCAAACCTGTCTTGGAAGTCCCGAGAGAAAAAGATTTCAAGTTGTTTACCAAAATATCATGTTACGTCTGGCAACATGTCACTTGATTTCCTATCTAAAAAGTTTTAATCACTTTGCTGTGACAGTTTCTCAGTTGAATTGAACTGAAGGTATTGTTTGATATAGCCCATTAAGGTACTGCAGAGGTGTAAAACACAAACACAAATTGAAGGTATTGTTTTCCTTCAGCATACAGCCATGGTCGTAAGTTTATGCTCAGTTGCTATGCTTCACTGTAGGGCTGTCATTGTGACTATAATCATAACAAAACAAAACTTGCCCAATCTTCACCGAATTTTGAGGAATTATAGTCTGTATAAAGTAGAAGGGGTTCTGATAAAAAATGGTGACTGGAATAAA
This sequence comes from Platynereis dumerilii, assembly GCA_026936325.1. NCBI lineage: Eukaryota > Metazoa > Annelida > Polychaeta > Phyllodocida > Nereididae > Platynereis > Platynereis dumerilii. The sequence continues at coordinate 16,537,692 of JAPTHN010000008.1, read as the reverse complement.
GTTGCTTGATAACTGTGAGGCAAAATACTAGATTAAATGAATTTTGAACATATAATCAGGTCTGATGCCATGTCATTTGCATGATTGGTATAGTCAACAAAGTCTCTGGCAGCGTTCTGCAAATACCAAATTAAGCATTCATGACAAATCACAATTAAATATGCAGCTTTAACTTTGGTTTATCGGGGTTTGCTAGCTGTGTTTTTAATTAGAAATTTTTTTATTTTTCAAGTAAGAAAAAAGTAGTAAAATTTTTTTCTTCTGATGAAATTTAATTTGTTTCACTATAAAATTCAACATATATGGAGAGCATTTGACACAATTTCCTTTTCAGATAAGAAGTGCTCTATCTTCCTACACCTACTTACAAATTTGTCATATCTAAAGAAAAAAATACTCTGAGTAAAACCTGATGAACCAAAAATTCAAGCATGTATTTGATTGTACTTTTGTCATGAATGCCTAATTTGGTGACTATTACCATCAGGGAAATAACATTAGCATCAGAATTGATTTTACGCTTATATTCAAACAAATTCAGTATTTTGCCTCACCATTGCCATGCTGTGTCATTTAATGCTACAATTTCTATCAGAACACATACAGGTTATAATTCCTGGCAATATTGTGAAGATTGAGCAAGTATTTGCTATATCGCAATTGGTCACAATGATAACCCCATAGTGAAGCATAGCAACTGAGCATAAACTTATGCCATGGCTCTACATTGGTCCCTGTGTTATAAGACCGCCCCTTCTGCGGTCATGAAGCGGTCTCTCGTGGGGGTGCGGTCTGTCCTCGGGGTACAAAATTCACTAAAAATACTACTTAGTGTGGAAGGAAGGTGGTCACATAAGACAAGGTGGTCTTACAACAGGGGGTCTTACAATGCAGGGACCACTGTATAGTAATTGAGTCTGGCTGTTGCTGTTTATATATAATCAGGTGGTCTAAACTTACGGCCTGATGCTGCTTACATCCACAAAGGACCTTATATGGCATTGTGCACTTGAGGAAAGGTGGCTAAATTATTCAATGTTATTTTAGACAAGTTATTCAATCATATTTCATGTTATTTAAACATGGCCCTGCAGAAACTGAATTCTCACCTACTGGTCAAAACTTTGTTTGTATCACAAAAAGCATAAATACATGTAGTATAGGCACCAATCTTGCAGGAACTTTTATAACCTAGTTTTGGCAGATTAAGGGACCAGAATAGTTTACTAGATGTCGGATTTTGTAATGTTTGGTCATGGGTTCGGATTCAGGGCTGTGACAAAGTTTTGGAATCAACAAAAATAACCCTACTAATTTTCATCGAATGTACTGGCATGTCTTTTGAAGAATATTTTTGAACTTGTCATCATTAATATTCGATTTAGTCCAGAATTACCTATGATTGGCGTAATTAACAGAAAAACACAGTTTTTCATACTTTTGTGTCATTTATCATATTATTTTTTAAATCTGCAAATTTTACATGTAATTGGGTTAAGATTTTTCTCAATTTTTTTTTTCATGTCAAATATTTTTTCTAGTGTTCATTCACAAGTTGCAATTGACTAAACTAAACATGACAGGAAGTATTATTTTACAGAAATAGAGGACTGTCCCGATTCACTCAAAAGTAAGGTGTGAATTGGGACAGTGGTTTTTCATGAATAAATCATTGAAAATGAAAGGTATCGTTTAATGCTCCCTGGGTTAGTTGGACCTTTAGTTCGGACATAATTATGGACCATATTTTGATTTATAAGATGATGTTTGACCATGCTATGACAGAAAAACCCTCAATTCTGTCCCGATTCACCCCATATTACGGTACACCCTACTTCTTCAACATAGCTCATCAAATTGCCGGATCCATCACATGATACTTTTTCCACTAAAATTACACTCCCGCATGTACAAAGTGTTACGCAACCTCACAGATAAATACATTTCAGATGCAGCCATTAAGATATCAAAATCCATTAATTTGGGTGGAGACAGCCTAACTTTCATGGAATGTAAAGGACGACTGATGCAATGATCCCCTACCCTCCTTCACATCAATAAGAGAGCCTCCCCGAGTCCCCATGGAAGCGGGTTGCTTTCAGGTCAACTATTTCTGGCTCTTTTGGTGTCATAATGGGTCCCTGTTGGCAATTTCCGGAGGATCAAGCCTCCTAAAGAGCTTGTGGGTCAGTCTTAGAATTTAGAGAACCTGATAACATGCCGGGGCTAAGATTAATGCATTATAGATACATTTATCAGCAAGTATAATAACCCTTTGGCCTTTGAGGTAAACCATTACACAAACCAGGCTTTGCAGCTGTGACAGGACAGTGTTTGTCACTGTGTCTTTCATTTGAGTACATGTAGAGTAGGTCGGGGCATGCGGCCCCCCTTAACTTCGAGGTGCGATTTGACCTACTTTTTATGGGCGATTATTTGAATGCTTATGCTGTCAGGAAGGGATCACTTGACTCTACTAACAACTAGTGAAACAAATGTCTACCAATTTTAATAAAGGAGTTACGGCCATTTTTGTAAAAAATTTAAAATGGCCTTCTTACCCCACCCATCGGGCAAGAAGCCCCCCTACTATAATCCTATGGCAATTTTTTTTGCGAGCACATTCAGCCTAAAAGTTATTTTTTAGGGTTCTTCTATCATTTTTAAGGCATTCTATTCACTTTTTCTGAATTTCAGAATTTTTCTGTTCATACTTTTATTTTTTAATATTCTTTGCCCTGTTTCATTTTTGCCTTTTTTTTCTATTTTAATTAGCTATTATATCAAGATTTAAGGTAAAGTACACATTATTAAATGGTTCCTGAAGCAGCTTCGACCCCCCAGCGAAAGGGGCCTCATGCCCCATATCATGTGGGGCCTCTCGCCCCAAACCCACATATTTTAATTTGACCTCTATATTTTGAACTAAAATTAAAAAAACATGATCCAAATCATATTTATGTGATGGTCATAAAGTGAAGCAATGCAGATATCCATTATACTTTTAAATATTTCCAAAGTTATTTCTGACAACCCCTTTCAAAGAATTAGTCAAAGTTACAAAAACCATGCACATTTTTTTCTTTCTTTAATTTCTACTATGGTTTGGTGCTGTTTGCCCTGAAACTTCGTGACGTCACCTAAAACGCCTCTAGCTTCAATCCTATCAATAGATAAACGCACCAAAAATGTAAGTTTGGATATAACCCTGGGGGGGCCTCTCACCTAACCCGGGCTTCTTGCCCCGACCTACTCTATGCAACCAGCAAAAACTGAACTACACTGTACAATTTAAAATTTTGAGTCAGCTCAAATGATTGAGTCAGGTGGTCGCGCGATTTCTTTGAGTCTACATTGCTTGTTGTTTTGAGTTATGATAATCTTCTATTGTCAAACTTAAAACAACAAGCTAAAGTATGTTAGCTGAAAGGAATTATGTGACCATTTCACTCAATAATTCAAGCTGACTCAATATTCAAACTTAAACGTTGCAACATCATTTACTGTAAGGCCTACAATGTCAAACAATATTTGATACCTGCCAGCATTATATCATTGCATGGTGAAATGATACAGAACAATAAACTGTAGCAATAAAATGATATATGCAAAATGTGTTCTTCATTTTCTAATTATTTTTTAAGATGTATTTGTTATCCTCACAATTTTTTGTTCAAACATCAATATTCACTTACACCCACTTCATCATAATATTCCAAGACAATGTCCATTATGAATCAACAAAATAGCTGATATAATTTTCATGAATATCAACTTATTTACAAGTCTATTGCAGTTGACCTTTTTGGTCCTATATGCTGATTCAAAAACAGGTTAGTTTAAGTATCATACTACTGGAGACATGAGAAAAATATGAAATTTCTAAGGTATTCTGGTATGTATGAGATTTCCTCCTGAAAAAAATGCTTGTACGTCAGTAAACACATGAATGTTAATTTCTCTGCAAAATTTTGCATAAACCGGTATACCATACAGGTAATATAAAAGACACGTGGAGAAATGCAACACTGATTTTTCTTCTTTGCCTTATAACTCCCATATTCAGACAACTTACACGTATAGTGATTGCTTTGGTTGTTTCGAAATGCAAGAAATGTTTGTGTTGTGATCTTGCAGATTTTGAATATAAATCTTCTAAATTTCACTTCAGGGTGATACTTTTTCGATTAATTTTTTTTTTAATAGACTGGATTTTTTAAACTAATTTCACTTTAATTTCAGTATGTTTCATCAGCAAAAAAAATGCACCTAACACTTTCCTCTGACAGTTTCTCAGTTTAATCTTGAAAACAGCTTAATTGTAATGCTTCTTCTGGTCACCTATTTTATATCTAAATTTATCCGATTGATTGTATGTCTTCCATCAAAAGACTCTAATTGGACGTTGTAATGCTACACATTGGTACCACTAATTTCGCACACACAGTTCATTATTTGCTTGCCAATGGTTATTTGGATCCACCTTCCAAGACCCTTTGCCAGACTGCATTTTCATATTTGATCCAGATTTAAGTTGGCTTCGTGACCAAGTCCTGATTTTCTCAAAACTACTCCAGACACAGAAATGGCAAAAATCTGACACGTCTTTAGCATGCATGCACAATGACTGTTGTGAACAACAGAGCAATTGAACAGAATGATACCAATGACTTGCATACTTATTTTCCACTTTTCAAGTAGTCAAAGTGGAATAAAATATTTACTTCTTATATTTTCTGGATGAACCTGTATTAGCCTTACAGCTGGTCCATTATTTATGAAAAACGAGAGGACCATATTTACAGTGCAAATACACTTTTTGACTCATGATAGTAGATGATGTGTCATCATGATACTTTTAACATGGGAACCACAGAGCCTTTTTGATTAGTTGTGTCAAGATGCCTTTTGATTTGTCATCTGTCTTTATATAATTCATCTTTCTTTAGCTATTTCTTTCACCTTAAGGATTGAGGAATCTGGGTGGCCTACGACTGCCAAATTCGCACAGGGTACTTACATTGTCCCAAAGAGGCGTCAGAGGCACTTTTGGTAGTTCAACGAACCCTAAATTTGTTATTTCCATCTTTTCATGTGCTGCAGCAGTTTTGAAAATCCAGCCTTGAGCGTCATGTTGACAGTCTGTTATGCACATGCGTCGTTACCAGGTAACCGTCCGCCATGATGAGGCTCTGTTATGCTACGTTGAGTTGCCTAGCAACCTTAATAGGCATGACGTCATTGTAATAAAGAGCACGTGTCGTGACGTCACATGTCGTGACGTCAGCCGCAAACCCTCCCCTGACCAAAGATTACGTCTACTCTTACTACGGTAGTCCCAAAAGTCGCCACTTAATAGGCCCACCCCATTATATTTGGTATCATTGGATTCACCTTGAAGATAAAATTCCAATGATAATAAAATCACCGATATTGGACGAATCTGGACCAAACCTCACATTTTAAGAGAGTTCGTTTCAGTATTTTTTTTTTATAAATTCGACACAACAGCAATGAATATCATCAGACATTTATTTCCCATTTTTGAAATGTTCATTATTTGATCAAGTTACCCAAGCTGAGTCAGCCGAATTCAGAGAGCCTAATTCCCCTTTCACACCAACTTCATACAAGATTGTATGAAACAATTATTCAGACAGCTAGACAGACAGACAGACAATATTCGTTTATTCAGACCATAATAGAAAAACAATTAAAAAAACAACCAATTAATTATCAACGGTCTTTGGAGACCTGCATTAAGGCAAGAGCCGCTATCATGCAGGCCACTCAGGAGCAAAAAATATTTTTACAAATTTGGACATATGCATTGGCTAAATAAACAATTTTAACTGTCAGTGTCATGACATACTTTATTGATGGTTTAGCCTAGGTACTGATGGTAGTCTTGCAGATGTAACAGTTCACAACAGAACAATTATAATTGTAATTGTCCAAGTAAGTCCTTTTTAAATAGAATTTGAGACCATAAAGAGAGTGAGTTTGAATTTTCTCCAGAATGCTTGGAGAGGCAGAGTTTATGATTGAAGGCAGCCTTATTCGCATACACATTTAGAGGTATTCCATCTTATACGAGGTGTAACTAATAAGGAACAATTTCTTGTTCTGTGGCCATGAAGATCACTATTTCTTAATAAAGATATATTTTGAAAATATTTGGGGATGCATTTGTGAGCTAGCTTATAGTAAAACTTCCACTCCTCAACTTTCAGGATATCAGCTAGCCTCAAAATACTCAACTGTTTGAAGAGGGGTTCAGTATGGGCATTATCTTTAAATTTGGAAATAACCCTTACAGCCTTTTTCTGCAATTTCTCTACTGAGTTGGGTTTCCAACCCCATAGGGTCACCCCACAGAGTAAATGACAGTGAATAAGAGAATAATATAATGTTTTCAATGTCTCATTTGGCAGGTAGTTTTTGATTTTGTTCATAATTCCTATTACTTTGGATATCTTCTGTCCTATTTTTCTCAAATGGGGTTTCCAGGATAGACTCTTATCAATAGTTATTCCAAGAAAATCAAGACTGTCAACTTTCGTAATGTTAACATCATCCATTTTCAAATTTATGGGTGGTACAGTTCGGTTTGGCGAATGGAATACCATGTAAGTTGTTTTGGAAAGATTCAGTGATAACCTATTTACTTTTAGCCAATTGGAAACTTTAATTAATTCACTGTTTAGTCTGTCGGTGGGGTTATTTTGATTTCCATCCTGATAATTATTGCAGAGTGTTGAGGACAGGGTTGTATCATCTGCATACATAATAAAGCTGAATATATCAGTGGACCTGCCAAAGTCATTAACATATATCAAGAATAAAAGTGGGCCCAAGATGGATCCTTGTGGGACACCTGTTTTTATTGTGAGTGGACTAGATATGCTTCCCTGAAATTCAACTCGTAGGTCCCTATTGCTCAGATAAGTGTTACATAAATCTAGTGCCTTACCGCTGATGCCATAATTTTCTAATTTACTATGTAGAATTGAATGATCTAAGGTATAAAATGCCTTTGACAGGTCCAAAAATATGTTCAAGGGGGTTTTACCTCGTTCCAAATTATCAACTATATTGTCAATATTTTAAAGTACAGCATGCTCTGTGGAGTGACCCTTCCTGAACCCACATTGGTTGTTAAAGTATAAATCACGAGTCAGAAGGTGTTGCTCTAATTGAACCAACATAGCTTTTTCAACAATTTTTGAAAAAGAAGGTAAAAGGGAGACGGGTCTATAGTTTTCGATATTAGTGACATCATTTTTTTATAGATTGGAATGATTTTGGTGCTCTTCATTCTTAAAGGAAAACTTCCGTGTTCAAATATTTGATTAATAAGAGTAGCCAAAGGTTCTCTAAGAACATCTTTAATGGACCTCAGGAACCTCATTGAAATGCCATCAATTCCACAACTATTTTTAGGGGCAATTATTTGCATTATCATCTTGTCAACTGTGCTAGCATTTACAGGTGTAAATTGGAAATGATCTTGCACAGGTTCTGCGAGGTAATCTCTGAAGTCAATACCAGATGGGTGATTAATATTAGATGCTAACTCAGGGCCGATATTGCAAAAGTATTCATTGAATTTATCGGCTATAGTTTGGGAGTCCGAAATATCTTCTCCATCTATTAAAAAGGAACAAGTTGGATTTTTATCATTTCCGCCATTATCAATCAAACTCCTGATAGCATTCCATGTATTTTTGATATCATGTTTATACTTTTGAAAGAGAGAATGGTAATACAGTTGTTTAGCCTCACTTATAGTGACCTTCAGAATTTTGTTATAGGTAGAAAGATTGCAATTGAAGTAAAATATTGTTCTGTATTTATTGGACACTTCTTCATCGCAACGTAAAGTTTGTCCCTGTAACATATGGACTTAAGCAAGCCAGCCGTCATCCATGAATTTTTCTTGTGTTTCTGCTTACAATATTTTACAAATTTGAGAGGGAAATACATCACCTTCAGGCACAAAATTTCACATCCACTCATGCAAGTAATTACACATCCACGCCCAACCTATGAGTGAATGTGTGTTTTCTAACACTACTCTATGGTGAAAACAAGTTGATTGCTGGTGTATATGTCAAATCTTGCATATTCACTCATTCATATATGTGTCGAATGTTGCACATTCACTCACTCTTGTTTGTGTCAAATGTTGCACATTCACTCGCTCTTGCATGTGTTAAAATTTGCACACTCACTCATTTGTGTATGTGTCAAATGTTGCACATTCACTCACTCTTGTTTGTGTCAAATGATGCACACTCACTAATTTGTGTACGTGTCGAATGTTTCACATTCACTCACTCTCGTATGTGTTAAACTTTGCACATCCACTTATTCTTTAATGTGTAAATCTTACACATCCACTCACTCTTGTATGTGTAAAAATTAACAAAATATATATAAATATGAAATAATTGAGAATGAACAAAATGAATGTGTGTTTTCTAACACTACTCTATGGTGAATAAAAGTTAATTGCTGGTACATGGTGTATATTTCAAATGTTACACATCCACTCATTTGTGTATGTGTCAAATGTTGCACATTCACTCACTATTGTATATGTCAAATGTTGCACATTCACTCACTCTTGTACGTGTCAAATGTTTCGGATGTTGCACATTCACTCACTCTTGTATATGTCAAATGTTGCACATTCACTCACTCGTGCATGTGTCAATGTTGCACATTCACTCATTTGTGTATGTGTCAGATATTGCACACTCACGCACTCTTGTATGTGTAAAAACTAACAATATATATATATATGGATCTTAATAATAACTAGTATAACTGATATTGCCGTACGGCAATATCGGATAATCCCCCGCGCCCCCCCTTGGCTCCCCTGCCCTGCTTACTCCCTCCTTCCAGTTCATGGCCGTCATGATTCCAAGAGGGCACATCACATCATTAGAATAGTCCCTGCCTGCCCTAATAAGTGTATTGCACAAATACACAATATAGCAGCCTATGTGAAACGCTTATATGCATCATACCCTTTCAATGAACAATGTATATTATTCGCTAGTTCAGCTGCTTTGACAGTACAGTAAGGTTAGGTCTTGTAAAAGGTGGCACTGAGACAGGATGGCCCCGACTGCAGACCACATGCATCTGTTAAAAGTTTGAGAATTTTTTTTTTTCGAGATAGGTGGATGTGTTTATACCACAAAATAGGCCAAAAAATTAGCAACACGACTTATGAGTTGTAACTGATTTGAAGCAGTAAGTCATGAGTTATGATTGAATATGTAAAATGATCTATGTAAAATAGGATGTTTTTGTGAGCTGAATGCCCTTATGCAAGTCAAAAGCCTGTATTTTTACGCATCTTTTGGTATTAATTTCATGAAATTTGAATAAGTAGAAGCTGAGCAATTTACATTTCAATTATAAAACTAAAACATTTTTCTAGCCAAAGCTGATTCATATAGGCAGATTTCCTTTGGGGACAGTATGGAGACGTGCACTGGGCATCCCACAAAAATTATTCATGGACATCCATGAAGAACTTCATTGATTTTTTAGCCTAAAACACTTTTGTGAGTGCGAAAAGTGACTACAAATTTTCAATGTCTGACGCGATTCTACGCCGTGCGTCTCAGACTATAATGCTATATACCATTGGAAAGCTGAGAAACAGACCTTTCTTGTGATATGTAAAACTAGGCTATAGCTCAAATAGGGACTGAGATATGGCCACTTGAAGTTTGAGTTTTTGTGCGTCCGTAGCGCCAAGACCGTTTGTCCGAGCAGTCCGTAACTTTAAGAAGTTTGTACACTGGGGTACGTCTGTATGTGCACCCATTTTCAGCTCTCTAAGAGCATTCCTTCCCTGTTTTTCAAAAAAAATTTGGTCAGTTTTCGGGATGTCTATTTTTCAAAAAATCATATCTTGAAATGTGTTCATGAAATCTCCACGAGACGCCTTTCTGCACTGGAGACTTTGTCAAGGCATCTTAGAAAAAATCAACAGGTCTCAGTTATGCTTAGGTTCTCAGAAACCTGCGCCGGAAATTTTTTTTATATTTTCCTCATAACTCATAAGTGTCATGAAATTTGATCATGAAATTTCGTGTGAAGTAGCACGCAATGGAGTTCCATATTACCCTTCACTTGTAAACCAATATCTCTAATAGTTTTGAAGTAATCGCAGTTTTCCTGAGCTGAATAAGAATAATAAGAATAATAATAATAATAATAAAACGAACAATATCAATATAATCCCCCGCAAGCGGCGGGGGATTATAACTAGTATAACTGATATTGCCGTACGGCAATATCGGATAATCCCCCGCGCCCCCCTGTCTCCCTTGCCCTGCTTACTCCCTTCAACCAGTTCATGGCCTTCATGATGAATTCTTGAAGAGGCTCATATATATTGAAATCAGACATCGCTAGGCATGGAGACCAGGTCCTGTGTGTGGTGCCCAGCGGTACCACCCTCAAAGCAATACATTTGCAGTGAATGGTAGGTGAAACCCTAACCCTAATGGGTTATTGTAGACAAACCATGCAAGTTATGGAGCTGTGCTTACATGCAAAAATAGAGCAAAAAATTAGGAACATGTCGTATCAGTTTTTATTGATTTTGATAAATAATGAATGAGTTATAATTGAATATATAAAATGTTATATGTAAAATTGGTTAAAGGTAAGAGGAAGATATCCTTGTAGCTTGCTAGAGGGCGTAATTTAAAACATTTTTTGGTGTTAATTTCATGAGATTTGAACGATTATAACCAGAGCAATTTACGTTTCAATTTTGAAATTAAAAAAATTATCTAGGAAAAAGTATTTGATATAGGCAAATTTCCTTTTGGCACAATATGGAGGCCCAACCTGGGTAGCCTGCATAAATTATTGCTGAACATCCATGAAGTTCTTCATACATTTTTTGAGGAAAAACGTTTTGATAGGCCCAAAAAATGACATAAAATTTTCAATGGCCGACGCGATTCTACGCCGCGCGTCTGACACTATTATGCTATACATCATTGGAAAGCTGACAAACAGACCTTTCTTGTGATATGTCACACTTTGTTGTAAGTTCAATAGGGACCGAGATATGGCCACTTGAAAATTGCATTTTTGGACGTCCGTAGCGCACAGACCGTTTGTGCGAGGGGTCCGTAACTTTGTGAAGTTGGTACACTAGGGTAGGTCTGCCAGTATACCTATTTTCAGCTTTCTACAAGCATTCCTTCCCTGTTTTTCAAAAAAATTTCAGTCAATTTTCGGGATGTCCAATTTTCAAAAAATCATATCTTGAAATGTATTCATGAAATCTCCACAGGACGCCTTTCAGACCTGAAGAGTTAGTCAAGGTATCTTAGAAAAATTCAACAGGCCTTAATTATGCTTAGGTTCTCAGAAACCTGCGCCGGAAATTTTTTTCATATTTTCCTCATAACTCATAAGTGTCATGAAATTTGATCATGAAATTTCGAGTAAAGTAGCGCGCAACAAAGTCGCATACTACCCTTGACTTGTAATGTAGTATCTGTAATAGTTTTGAAGTAATCGCAGTTTTCCTGTGCTGAATAATAATAAGAATAATAACTAGAGAAAACGGTAATTGTCATCAGGGACAATTACAAAGAATTTACCTTTACTTTCAACTAAAGTTTGCCTGTAAATGGACAGACCAATGGACAGATGGATGCAACCGAAGGACTGAGAAAACACATGGGGACTCTGTTTCCTCACCATGACTGCGACTCAGAGTCCTGACTCAGAGTCCTGACTCAGAGTCCTGACTCAGAGTCCTGACTCAGAGTCCTGACTCAGAGTCCTGACTCAGAGTCCTGACTCAGAGTCCTGACTCAGAGTCCTGACTCAGAGTCCTGACTCAGAGTCCTGACTCAGAGTCCTGACTCAGAGTCCTGCCTCAGAGTCCTGACGCAGAGTCCTGACGCAGAGGCCTGACTCAGTGCGTCCTGACTCAGCGGCCTGACTCAGAGTCGAGACTCAGAGTCCTGACTCAGATCCCTGACTCAGAGTCCTAACCTAGGGGCCTGACTCAGAGTCCTGACTGAGTGTCCTGACTCCTAGTCCTGACTCCTAGTCCTGACTCCGAGTCCTGACTGAGTGTCCAGACTCCTAGTCCTGACTCCTAGTCCTGACTCCGAGTCCTGATTCTGAGACCTGACTCCGAGTCCTGTCTCAGAGACCTGACTCAGTGAATCCTGACTTAGCGGCCTGACTCAGAGTCGAGACTCAGAGTTCTGACTGAGATCCCTGACTCAGAGTCCTGACTCAGAGGCCCGAATCAGGGTCCTGACTCACAGACCTGACTCACAGACCTGACTCAGAGTCCTAACCGAGGGTCCTGACTCCGAGTCCTGATTCCGAGGCCTGACTCCGAGTCCTGTCTCAGAGTCCTGACTCAGATTCCTGACTCAGGGGCCTGACTCAGAGGCCTGACTCACAGACCTGACTCCGAGTCCTGACTCAGATGCCTGACTCCGAGACCGGACTCAGATGCCTGACTCAGAGTCCTGACTCAGAGTCCTGCCTCAGAGTGCTGACTCGGATCCCTGACTCTGAGGCCTGACTCTGAGTTCTGACTCTGAGCCCTACCTCCAAGTCCGACCTCAGAGTCCTGCCTCAGATGCCTGACTCAGAGTCCTTACTCCGAGTCCTGACTCAGATGCCTGACTCCGAGACCTGACTCAGATGCCTGACTCAGAGTCCTGACTCAGAGTCCTGCCTCAGATCCCTGACTGAGATCCCTGACTCTGAGGCCTGACTCCGAGTCCTGACTCTGAGCCCTGCCTCCAAGTCCAGCCTCAGAGTCCTGCCTCAGAGGCCTGCCTCAGATGCCTGACTCAGAGTCCTGACTCCGAGTCCTTACTCAGATGCCTGACTCCGAGACCTGACTCAGAGTCCTGCCTCAGAGTCCTGACCCAAGAGTCCTGACTCGGGGACCTGACTCACAGACCTGACTCAGAGACCTGACTCAGTTTTCTGACTCACAGACCTGACTCACAGACCTGACTCACAGACCTGACTCAAAGACCTGACTCAGGGCCCTGGATCAGAGTCCTGACTACAACTCCTATCCCCAACTGCACTCAGTCATTTGAGACTGTAACATGTATATAAATATAAGTCAGTAGCATACACTTGCCCCGTCACCTGAAACGGCCAGAACCGCTTTTCATATATGGTTAATGTATGCTAATATATGCGGCCAGCCTGCTTTGGAGTGTGAAATGGTGTCACCTGCATCATGTGAAAATGAATTTTTTTGCTGACCGTTTGGTCATTTTTTGACCTTTTGACCTTTACTGCTCAGAGATGGCTGTAGCTACAGACTTGTTGTTTACCACAATTGACAACAACAATTCAGTTCACATTGTCCTTTAAAATTAAGAAAATTGAGACATTCCTTCTGAGTTGAAAAAAATCATCTCTGAAAATGGTCAATTTTCATTTCAGCTTTGACCTCAAATTTGACCATGATGAATGAGACTACTTGTCAAATTTTATGTGCTCATGTGATTGCCAGTATGTCATTTTGCGTTTCATTTAATTTACAGAAAGCTGTAGGAGCAATATTTCTCATTCAAATTAAATTATTTATGCAAAATGTCATGTAAGTTGTGAAGTGCCACTTTTAACAATTTTTTTACAAATTAAGTTGAGGATATGAAACAATTCTAATAGGGGGCTTTTGATAACCATATTAGTGACCAGTATACCTCAGACTGTGAAGAGGATTGTGGAAAAAAAACATAATTTTCAGAATTTTTGGAAAATTGTACTTTTTAAACATTAATGGCTCATATCACCTTCAAATATCACCTTTTTGTCCAATTTTTTGGTCAATATAGTCTTTTTGGGTAAAGTTAAGGGTAGTTCACTATACATTTTGATCACCTAAGACTACCCCTTCATGGAAATTTGACCAGTCCACCTAAATTTTGAACCCTAGATTTTGAAAAATGACCATATTTCAAGAAGTCTTCCACCAATTCAAACCATTTGTTGAATGTGCACTGGCCCCAGATACTGGTTAACTTTTACCACCATCACCATGTTCCTATCTATTACGTAACTTGAGAAACCTGTGCAACACTCAAAACTGCTCAAGAGCAATAGCCCTTTACCCGCTAGACCAATTGTTACATGACTTCTACCAAAACATTGACAACAACTTTTTGTCACAGGATTTTTACTCCCGACTCATTATCTCAAATAGTTTTTGAGCTATGAGCCTTTAAAGTTTACTAATTTTCGACTTTGAACGGTTCTGTGAAAAAGACAACTGTGAAAATGACATCAATTGACCCAATTACGTAATACGCAGTAACTGACCAACCTTTTTACAAACTTTTGAAAACATAGGACCATTTTGAAATAATAAGAATAAGAATAAGAATAATAAGAATAATAATAATAATAGCAAAAACAAATAGAATTTACCATAGGTAAATTCTTAATAATAATAGTAAAACGAACAATATCAATATAATCCCCCGCCGCTGCGCGAGCGGGGGATTATAATAATAACTAGTATAACTGATATTGCCGTACGGCAATATCGGATAATCCCCCGCGGCCCCCATACCTCCCCGGCCCTGCTTACTCTCCCCTTCCAAATGATGTTTAGGCAACCAAATTTCATAATGATCCGTAAAGACTTTCTTATGTTTTAACATAAGACGCTTCGATGACGCAAAAAAGTGACAAGAAATTTTCAATGCTACACGCGATTCTACACCGTTGATCGTACACCATCATGCTATACACCATTGGAAAGCTAGGAAACAGACCTTTCTTGTGATATGTGATACTTTGCTGTAGCTTAAATACGGACCGAGATATGAGCACTTGAAAAGTGGGTTTTTGGACGTCCGTAGCGCCGAGACCGTGTGTGCGAGCGGTCCGTAACTTTGCGAAGTTTGTACACTAGGGTACATCTGTAATTGTACCCATTTTCAGCTTTCTACAAGCATTCCTTCCCTGTTTTCCAGAAAAATGTTAGAAAATTTTCATGACATCCATTTTTAGAAAATTCATATCTCTGAAGATATTCATGAAATTTCCATTAGACGCCTTTCCGCACTGGAGACTTTGTCAAGGTATATTACAAAAAATCAGCAAAGCCCAATTCGCTTTTGTTCTCCTGGAAATGTTGCCAGAAATTTATTTTTTATTTTCTCAATAACGTGTTAGTATCATGAAATTTGATCAAGAAATTTCGCTTGAAGTAGCGCGCAACGGAGTCGCATATAGTCCTTGAGGTTTTGGGACATTATCTCTAATAGTTTTGTAGTAATCACAGTTTTCCTGAGCTGAATAATAATAATAAAAGGTAAAAGAAGAATATCAATATAATTTCATGAGATTTGAACAATTATAACCAGAGCAATTTACGTTTCAATTTTGAAATTAAAAAAATTCTCTAGGAAAAAGTATTTGATATAGGCAAATTTCCTTTTGGCACATTATGGAGGCCCAACCTGGGTAGCCTGCATAAATTATTGATGAACATCCATGAAGTTCTTCATACATTTTTTGAGGAAAAACGTTTTGATAGGCCCAAAAAATGACATAAAATTTTCAATGTCTGACGCGATTCTAAGCCGCGCGTCTGACACTATTATACTATATACCATTGGAAAGCTGAGAAACAGACCTTTCTTGTGATATGTCACACTTTGTTGTAGGTTCAATAGGGACCGAGATATGGCCACTTGAAAATTGCATTTTTGGACGTCCGTAGCGCACAGACCGTTTGTGCGAGGGGTCCGTAACTTTGTGAAGTTTGTACACTAGGGTAGGTCTGTCAGTATACCTATTTTCAGCTTTCTACAAGCATTCCTTCCCTGTTTTTTCAAAAAAATTTCAGTCAATTTTCGGGATGTCCAATTTTCAAAAAATCATATCTTGAAATGTATTCATGAAATCTCCACAGGACGCCTTTCACACCTGAAGACTTAGTCAAGGTATCTTAGAAAAAATCAACAAGCCTCAGTTATGCTTAGGTTCTCAGAAACCTGCGCCGGAAATTTTTTTCATATTTTCCTCATAACTCATAAGTGTCATGAAATTTGATCATGAAATTTCGAGTAAAGTAGCGCGCAACAAAGTCGCTTACTACCCTTGACTTGTAATGTAGTATCTGTAATAGTTTTGAAGTAATCGCAGTTTTCCTGAGCTGAATAATAAAAAGAATAATAATAATAATAACTAGTATAACTGATATTGCCGTACGGCAATATCGGATAATCCCCCGCGGGCCCCGTATGACCCCCAGGCCTGCATACTCTTCTTTTTCAATTCATGTCCATTATTTGTGTGTATTTCCCCTGGCCTGCTTTTTGGGGGATGAACTTCTATTCCAAGAGTGCACATTTTAGCATTACTGTAGTCCATGTCTGGTCTAATAAGTTTATAGCACAAATACCGGTTATAAAACCCTGTCGGCAAACTCTTACACATGCCCTTTCAATGTACAATATATATTATTCAAATGTGATGATTAGACTGTGAATCTTTTTGTTGACACTTGTGATGCTGCTTGGACTGTACAATAAGATTAGGCGTAAAAGGTGGCAGTGAGACAGGATGGTACCCACTGCAGACCACATGCATCTGTTAAAAGTTTGTGAAATTTTTTTTTTGCAGATAGGTGGATGTGTTTATACCAAAAAATAGGAAAAAAAATTAGGAACATGTCATATGAGTTTTAACTGATTTGATACATTAATTCATGCATTATAAATGAATATGTAAAATTGTCTATGTAAAATAGACTGTTCGTGTGAGTTAAATGTCCTTAAGCAAGTGGAAAGCCTATATTTTTAGAGAATTTTTGGTGTTAATTTCATGAAATTTGCATAAATAGAAGCTGAGTAATTTACATTTCATTTTTGATAGTAAAACTTTTCTCTAGCGAAAGCTATTTAATGTAGGTAAATTTCCTTAGGGTACAGTATGGAGACGTGCTCTAGGCATCCCACAAAAATTATTCATGGACATCCATAAAGAACTTCATTGACTTTTTAGCCTAAAACATTTTTGTAGTCGCAAAAAGTGACAACAAATTTTCAATGTCTGACGCGATTCTACGCCGCGCGTCTGACACCATCATGCTATACATCATTGGAAAGCTGACAAACAGACCTTTCTTGTGATATGTCAAACTTTGTTGTAGCTCAAATAGGGACTGAGATATGGCCACTTGAAAGTTGACTTTTTGGACGTCCGTAGCGCAAAGACCGTTTGTCCGAGCGGTCCGTAACTTTGTGAAGTTGGTACACTGTGGTACATCTGTATGTTCACCCATTTTCAGCTCTCTAAAAGCATTCCTTCCCTGTTTTTCAAAAAAATTTTGGTCAGTTTTCGGGATATCCAATTTTCAAAAAATCATATCTTGAAATGTGTTCATGAAATCTTCATAAGACGCCTTTCAGACCTGGAGACTTAGTCAAGGTATCTTAGAAAAAATCGACAGGTCTCAGTTATGCTTAGGTTCTCAGAAACCTGCGCCGGAAATTTATTTTATATTTTCCTCATAACTCATAAGCATCATGAAATTTGATCATGAAATTTCGTATGAAGTAGCGCGCAATGGAGTCGCATACTACCCTTGACTTGTAAAACAGGATCTTTAATAGTTTTGTAGTAATCACAGTTTTCCTGAGCTGAATAATAATAATAATAATAATAACTAGAGAATAATTAAAATTGCACAGCAATTTTAAGATATGAATTCCCCTCCTCCATATTCCCTTCCCTTCCATTCCCTGCCACTCCATTCCCTTCCCTGCCTTTCCCTTCCCCTCCCATTCCATGCCATTGGCTTCCCTCTTGTTGTATTCCGAGGCCTGATATGGTTGACATATTGTTAGTTTGGCTTTGGTTGCAATCTAGTGCATAGAAGTACAGAGGTCCACATATTGAGTGATATAGCGCTTAGCATGCAGCCAGGTGTGTTGTGACCAATGGTACCACCCTGAAAGCAATACATTTTGACTGAGCCCTAACCCTAACCCTAACAGCTTGTTCCAGACAAACCATAAGAGTTATGGAGCTGTGCTTATATGGAAAAATAGAGTAAAAAATTAGCATTATGGCATATTACTTTTAACTGAATTGAATGTGTCATTTATGAAATATAATTGATTATATAAAATGATAAGTGTATAATCGGCTATTAGTATTAGGTAAATGCCCTTGTGGAACAGTAAAGGCAGTAATTTTACGCATCTTTTGGTGTTAATTTCATGAAATTTGAATGAGCAGAAGCTGAGCAATTGATGTTTCAATTTTGAAATTAAAAAAATTGTCAAGCAAAGAGGATTTGAAGTAGGAAAATTTCCTTTGGGGATATTATGCAGGCCCATATTAGGCACCATAAAAAAAATACTCATGAACATCCATGAAGAGCTTCATAGTTTTTTTGGGCAAAAAAGGTTTTGATAGGCCAAAAAAGTGACATGAAATTTTCAATGTCTGACGCGATTCTAAACTAAACAAGCTACAGTAAAGTTCTATACACCATATGAAAGAAGAGAATCTGAACTTTTTTATGATGTTTTCAATTTTTCTGTACCTTCAACAGAAACGGAGATATCGGCGATTGAAAATTACGTTTTTGTGAGGCCATAGCGCCGATACCGTTAATGCTATGACAACAAAATTTTGTGATATTGGTAGACTATGGTAGGGCTGTATGCACATATAAAATCAGCTTATTCTGAGCATTCCTTCCTTGTTTTCTGGAGGTTAGAATGTCATTTTTCGGAATTCCGTTTTTTCAAAAAATCATAACTTGGAATTTTTTCAACGGAATTCCTTTAGGCTCCTTTCTGCAAAGGATAAATGTCTAAAATATACAGAAAAAAAATTTCATGCCTCTATCTGTCTTAGTTTCTGAGAAACCGTTTACACAGTGTTAAAATTAGTTTCTGGAATTACGCAAGCCTGACAAGTAATTCCGCCGTGAAATTGCTTCTGAAGATAGGACTCAAGCCAACATATATGAATCTTGTATCTCTTTTGTTGTATCTCCATTACTTTTCTCATAATTGGCATTTAAAAAATCATTTTAAGGCCGTAGAAAAATAATAATAATAATAATAATAACTAGTATAACTGATATTGCCGTACGGCAATATCGGATAATCCCCCGCGGGCCCCGTTTGACCCTAGCCCCGCTTATTCTCCTGTTTCAATTCACTTTAATAATTTGTATGAATACACCTGTCCGCTCATACTATTAAGGTTTTAAAGTGCATAAATAGAGGACATATGCCCTATCAGCCAACGCTTACAAAATCCTTTCCCTTCAATGTATATTATTTCCCTGTCATGATAGGCCTAAGCATGTGCCCTGTTGTTGATGACCGTGTTTGAGTATGCTGCTCTTTGCATGGCGTAATGCTGCTGCTTGGGAGCAAAACCTGGCAGTGAGGCAGAATGGCCCTGACAGCAGACTAAGATGCATCTGTGAATTATTTTTAAACTTTTTTTTCAAGGCAAAGGAAAAAAGACTGGTAAGATATGATTATACCACAAAATAGGGCAAAAAATAAGCAGCATGTAATTTGAGTTTTAATTGATTCGGAACATTAATGCATGAGTTATAATTGCAAATGTAAAATCATCATTGTAAAATTGAGTATTACTATGAGCTGTATGCCCGTGCAGTTCAGCGTAGGTCATAATTTTATGCATTTTTTGGAGTTAATTTTATGAAATTTGAACGAGTAGAAGCTGAGCTATGTGCATTTCAATTTTGAAATACAAAAAATTCTGTGGCAGAAACCACTTGATGCAGTCAAATGTAATTTTAGGACAGTATGGAGGCCCCACAAGGGTATTAGGGAAAAAATATTCATGGACATTGATGAAGAACTTCATTGGATTTTAAGCCAAAAACTTTTCGAAAGGTGCAAAAAGTGACAACAAATTTTCAATGTCGGCCGCGATTCTACGCCGCGCGTCTGAGACTATAATGCTATACACCATTGGAAAGCTGACAAACAGACCTTTCTTGTGATATGTAATACTTTGTTGTAGCTCAAATAGGGACCGAGATATGTGCACTTGAAAATTGCATTTTTGGACGTCCGTAGCGCCGAGACCGTTTGTGCGAGGGATCCGTAACTTTGTGAAGTTGGTACACTAGGGTAGGTCTGTAAGTGTACCTACTTTCAGCTTTCTACGAGCATTCCTTTCCTGTTTTTCAAAAAAATTTCAGTCAATTTTCGGGATGTCCAATTTTCAAAAAATCATATCTTAAAATGTATTCATGAAATCTCCACAGGACGCCTTTCTGCACTGGAAACTTTGTCAAGGTATCTTACAAAAAATCAACAGGTCTCAGTTATGCTTAGGTTCTCAGAAACCTGCGCCGGAATTTTTTTTTATATTTTCCTCATAACTCAGAAGTGTCATGAAATTTGATCATGAAATTTCGTTCAAAGTAGCGCGCACCGGAGTTGCATATTACCCTTGGCTTATGAAGCGGTTTCTTTAATAGTTTTGAAGTAATCGCAGTTTTCCTGTGAGAATAATAATAATAATAACTAGTATAACTGATATTGCCGTACGGCAATATCGGATAATCCCCCGCGGGCCCCGTATGACCCGGGCCCTGCATACTCTTCTCTGCCAATTCATGTCCATTATTTTTGTGTATTAGCCGGGCCCGCTTTGTAGGGAATGAAGTTCTATTCCAAGAGTGTGCATAACATCATCACTGTAGTGCCTGTATGCCTTAATGAGTTTAATGCACAAATACAGGATGTAAAACCCAATGAGGAAACCCTTACGCGTGATGCCCTCTCAATGAGAAATGTATATCATTCCAATGTAAATGTTACACTCTACATGGTTTTGTTGACATTAGATACGCACTTGACAGTACTGAGCGGCTAGCTGCGATTGTTGAAGAAGGTCAGCTGTTGGGATAGGTGGCAGTGAGACAGAATATAACCGACTGCTGACTAAGATGCATCTGTGAAGGATTTTTGTACTTAATTTTACCAGCAAAGTATTGGAGATAGGAGGATGTCCTTATATCACAAAATAGGCCAAAAAATTAGCAACATGTAGATTGAGTTTTAAGTGATTTGAAATAATAATTCACAAGTTATAATTGAATATATAAAACCTTTTATGTAAAATAGGCTATGAGGAATAGGTAAATGCCCTTAGAGGACAGTGAAGTCCATAATTTTACGCATCTTTTGGTATTAATTTCATGAAATTTGAATGGGTAGAAGCAGAGCAATGTGCATTTCAATTTTGAATTTCAAAAAATTCTCTTGGAAAAACGAGTTGATGCAGGCAAACTTCCTTTGAGGACAGTATGGAGGCATAACAAGGGAACAAGTAAAAAAATATTAATCAATATTCACAAAGAACTTAATTGATTTTTCAGCCTAAAACGTTTCGAGGGGCGCAAAAAGTGACAACAAATTTTCAATGTCTGACGCGATTCTACGCCGCGCGTCTGAGACTATAATGCTATACACCATTGGAAAGCTGACAAACAGACCTTTCTTGTGATATGTAATACTTTGTTGTAGCTCAATTAGGGACCGAGATATGTGCACTTGAAAATTGCATTTTTGGACGTCCGTAGCGCCGAGACCGTTTGTGCGAGGGATCCGTAACTTTGTGAAGTTGGTACACTAGGGTAGGTCTGTGAGTGTACCTACTTTCAGCTTTCTACGAGCATTCCTTCCCTGTTTTTCAAAAAAATTTCAGTAAATTTTCGGGATGTCCAATTTTCAAAAAATCATATCTTGAAATGTATTCATGAAATCTCCACAGGACGCCTTTCTGCACTGGAGACTTAGCCAAGGTATCTTAGAAAAAATCAACAGGTCTCAGTTATGCTTAGGTTCTCAGAAACCTGCGCCGGAATTTTTTTTTATATTTTCCTCATAACTCAGAAGTTTTATGAAATTTGATCATGAAATTTCGTTCAAAGTAGCGCGCACCGGAGTTGCATATTACCCTTAGCTGATGAAGCGGTTTCTCTAATAGTTTTGAAGTAATCGCAGTTTTCCTGTGAGAATAATAATAATAATAATAATAAAAGGTAATCGAAGAATATCAATATAATCCCCCGCCGCTGCGCGAGCGGGGGATTATAATAATCCCCCGCCGCTGCGCGAGCGGGGGATTATAATAATAATAATAATAAAAAAAGTAGCAATAACAAGATGAATTCCCCTACGGGGAATTCATAATAAAAGGTAATCGAAGAATATCAATATAATCCCCCGCCCGCAAGCGGCGGGGGATTATAATAATAATAGGCATTTATATAGCGCTAATTCCAGTAAACTGCTCACTAGCGCTTGTGCATGATGGATTTATCTGTAGAAACTCTGAAAAAGTGAGTTTAGATTTCTCTTGAAGCCTTCTAGTGTTTTGGAGACCTTGACAATCTCTGGGAGTTGGTTCCACAGTTTTGGGCAGCATGCGAAAAGGCTCGGTCTTCATATTTGTTTTTGTTGAAGGAAGTTGGTTCATTTAAGAGCATTTTGTTATTGCTTCTCAGATTACAGTTTTGTGCAGATTTTGGCTGAATCATCTTTTGAATATACAAGGGAGCTTGTCCATTTACTGCTTTCCAAGTTGTTAACATGAGTTTGAATTGTATTCTAGCTGGAATTGGTAGCCAATGTAGCTGCTTCCTATGCTGGCTTACACTGTCATGCTTCTTCAATTTTTCAATGAGTCGAACTGCTGAGTTTTGGGCCACTTGAAGTTTATGCAATAGGCGACTTGATGTTCCATACAGAAGACCATTTCCATAGTCTAGGTGAGGAGTCACAAGAGCATTGACAGATGTTTTGCAGGTTTCCTTGTCCAGTGACTTCCTGATTTTTTAAATATTTCTTAAATTGAAATAGGCATTCCGACACATTTTGTTGACTTGTTTTTCCATGGTCATGTTTTTGTCAAAGATTACACCCAGATTTCTAACATGATCGACTGCATCAATTTTGACATTGTCGACATGGATTGACGATACTTGGAGTTTATGAAGTTGGTGTTGGCTGCCAATGAGCAGTAGTTCATTTTTTTCTCAATTGTTACAAATCTTATTTTCATGAAGAAATTTCCTGATTTCAGCAATGCACTTTTGCATTTTGACAACTGCATTTCTCTGATCCAAGAAAGTTGGTTTGAAAGAGAGAATAAGTTGCTCGTCATCTGCATACATTTGATATTTGACTTGATTTTCTGCAGCCAGTTAGCTTAAAGGAGCATGTATGAATTAAATAGGATTGGTCCTAATTTTGAACCTTGAGGAAACCCAAATTTGAGTGGCAGTTTGGTCGATGTTTTTTCATCAATTATCACTGACTGTCACCTCTCTGAAATGTATGACTTGAACCAGCACAGAGCAGAATCTTGAACGCCGTATCTGTTTTCTAAACGTTTCAGTAGAATTTTGTAATCATTTGTGTCAAATACGGCTGAAAGTTCCAACAGTAAAAGCATTGTTTCCTCGCCTTTGCTCGTATTCAACATGATATCATTATGGATCTTGGTCAGGAGGGTTTCAGTGCTGTGAAATTTTCTGTAAGCTGACTGTTTCTCATCATCCAGGTTGTTTGCAGTAAGATGATCTGTGTATTGTTTGATAACAGCACTTTCAATTAATTTGCCAAGGAAGGAGAGATTCGATACCGGTCTATAATTCTTCTTAATCAGATCCAGTCCACATTTTTTCAACAGAGGTTTTACTAGAGCATGTTTCAGCTCGAGAGGCATTTCTCCCTTATATATTGACAATATTGGTTATAATTGGGAGGTATTCATCAATGCATTCGAGCAAAACCCACGTTGGAATGGGATCAAGTTGGCAGTGTTTAACCGGCACTTCCCTGATCATTTTCTTTATGTCACTCTGAGATATGCTTTTGAAGTGTTGGAGTGTATGAGGGGCAGTTTGGATATTGTTAACAGTATCGTTATGTGTAGAGTCCAACTTAGACCTGAGTGTTTTAATCTTCTCATCAAAGAACTTATTGAAATCATTCGCCAAGTCAATTTCATTTGTATGTGGTGGGAGAGGTAGTTCCTGTTTTCTGTTCAGACTTGAGTTCAGTAACTTGAACAACTTTTTTGCATCACCATTAGAATCTTTGATCTTGACTCTCAGATCTTCTGATTTAAGGTCACTCAACTGCAGATTCAATGCATTTCTTTTTTGTTTGAACGACTCCCAGTCTTTTAGTAGTCTGATTCTCCTCCATAATTTCTCCGCTTTCCTTTTCGCTGTTTTTAGAAACTTGATATTAGCATTGTTGAATGGAGTAGGTGCGCGCAGAGTTACTTCTCTGGTTTTAATGGGAGCATGTTTGTCCAGAACCTCTTTGGTAGAGTCGTAGAGTCTTATAAGCTGATTTAGATTTTTCTGTTCCTGTCCATCTACAGTCAGATGTCTCCCAATGTCTTTTTTGAAATCTTGGACATTGATTTTACTAGTTTTTCTGAAACTGATTTTCTTCTTGGGTTTGCTTGCTTTCTTCATTGGAAAATCAAACAGAATGCAATTATGATCAGAGAGTAGGTCACTAACCATACATTTGTTCAATATTGATTTTTCCCGAGTAATCACAAGGTCCAGCGTATTGCCATCTTTGTGTGTTGGCGCAGAGACATGTTGTACAAGACCAAACATTTCAAGGATGTTGCTAAATTGTATAGCTTTGCTATCACCTGGTTTGTTCACATGAAAGTTGAAATCACCAGTAATTAGGTATATACCCACTAGATAATTTAGTTCAATGAACTCATTAACTTTAGCTTTTTCGTTTAATCTGAGTAGGTTTATGTTAAAATCTCCACATAAAACCATATCGGAACAATTCCTTGTATAGTGTAGTAACATTTCTGAGAATTCGCTGAGGAATTTATCATAATCATCATTAGTTTCACGAGGGAGACGATAGTTGTTTCCAATACGAAGGCTTTTTTTCAGGGAGTTTTCTAGCTTAATATCTATAATCTGATATTCCCAATTCGTATTTCCACATTCTAAACGTGCAGCAATGGTATAATGATACTTTTCATGTAAGTATATAGCCAAACCACCATGGAAACTGCAAGACTACCCTTGACTAATTAGTTGATAATTTGGCAAATTTAGATCTGATAAATTTTCAGAGCAAGATAGCCATGATTCTTGCAAACAAATCGCATCAAAAGTGAGACTTTTTTCTTGAAATATGCTTATATACAATTTCAGCTGATTAATGTTAGCAGGAAGACTTTGACAATTGAGACTGAGAATTTTAAAGCCATTCTTGCCCTGAAGGATACTGGGCATTGCATCAATTTCAAAATACATGGAATGCTCAAGAATATCCGGTTCATTATCATCTATTTCTCTGTCTGGCTGAAGGATCCGTATTAGAGAATTACAACTCAGGCCACCATAGTTATTTAACATATCTGTGCTGGTGCATTGATACATTTCTCATGGATATCCAGGAATGGATCATAGCTTTCAGTCCTTTCACTAGTGATAGTTACAAGCAAAATTAACATAGAACGAGGGTATGTAGTAATCCTTAAACAACTAAGATGAGGCATTAGTGAGTGTGGGTATAAGACAGCTGGAGGCAGGAAAGGGAGATTGTTGAGAGAGGAAATGAAGGGTAAATTTCCATTGAGATTGAAATTGGTGTAAAAAAGTTTGAAACTTGGAGTTGTCAGAAAGCCAATCTGTTGGTTACCATCAGTAGTCTAAAATAGTCCTATAATATTTAACAACAATAACTGAATGAGAAGGGTCGTTCAACATCAGCATCAGCTGTGAGCACCCTAACCCAGACCCTGGCCGCGGTGGCTGCCTAGGTCCAGGTCATGGGCAACTACAGATTAAACAAAAATAAATTTTTTGTTGAAAATCACAAAAACGCGTATTCAACCAGCCAGCCTCCGAGAAGGCATATGAAATGATACGTAATGAATCAGCAACCATCAACAGTCATCAGCAACTGTATGTTCGATTTTTTGGAAACCAGTAATCATCCACCAGTCACCAGCAGACCAATTCCAGTTCATTTGCATACTTAATGTTGTGATTTAACAGTGCACAAATCTGCAGTTCCTTGCTTGCCATTACGTCAGTGTGAAAGGGCTTTAAGCCAAGTAAAATATGTTGGCTAAATTATATTAAAGTAGACTCAATTAAGTAGTCAACTCAGGTCACTGCACATCAAGTCAGCTGACAATGCACATGAAGATCACATGATTAACAAGGACAAGGGGGTAAAATTGATGAACATGACAATTACCCCACATTTTTATTGGATAAACATTGTGATGCCCGTCTGTCACCAGATTATTACTTGATAACTTTACTTAGATAAACATGTGAATTTAGATCTCAACAGTGTGTGACCCAGTGGGCTTTTCTAGTAACTGATATTAGTGTTCGAATTGGCTGCATAATATTTTTTGTTAGACACTCTCCAACAAGCAGTATCAGTCTCCTTAAATAGAATTCCTAATGAAAGTATCCCCCTGGGATAATCCTTTTTTTATTGACTAGTAGAACACCATTACATAATAATGAGTATTTATGACACTTTTGTCAAAAATAAATAATGTGTCAGCAACATTGGTCAATCGAGGTCCCATATCGGCTGCTATTTAAATACAAATAGCATAACAATTATTATTGTTCAATGTATAGTTACTTGGAAATGCTTCAATGAGAAAGCAAACCTGAAAGTTGTAGAAATTGTCATCAGCAGCTTTGACTCCATTTTCTGTCAGCCTAATTACTTGCTTTCTATGATGAATTTTGTCATGGCAATAGCAAATACAACTTTTGATGAAATTAAGTCTCTTGTATTTCTATCTAATCATATTTTGCTTTAATATCAGGATTTTGAAGGGTAGTCGATAAACCCATCATGTTTTAAAATTGCTTGATGTTATTGATGTTTGTCCTTGTCAAATTCTCAGAATTCCACTTCTTTATAGTAAACTGATTATTTATATTGCCAGTGACAGAGGCTCAATCCCCCAGGCATGGTTGAAAAGTGGAATATTAGAAATCGCTCAATTTATAACTGATCTGCCAATTTTAAGAATAATTTAAAATTAATTAATTAATCCCACCACATGTTTCTGGAGTGACAAGTTACAGGGACTGTCCCCACTGTACTGTGTCAGTGGAATGATTTCAAATGTTGGCAAAAAATGGCTTATTGATTTGTCTTATATAGCCTAGAACAGTAAATTGCCAAGTCTTCAGTTTGCAAGGGTGAAATCCTCAAGCTACATTTTAAGGTACATGTTCTAAAATTTCAGGGGCACCTCACCACAGTGTGTTATCATAATGCCCATATCAGTGTAAGCTCTTGGTAGCACATCTTTTGTGACTCTTACATTCATGTCTTTATGCAACTGGGAGAAAATATCTGTTATGCTGCCAGCTGGGTTGCCAGCCAGCCCAAGCGTCATTCAGCACCTCCCAGCCAGCTGATATAAATAATTTTTTTCCCCAGCCAGTCACCTCAACTGTTTTCTCATTACCTGACTGCAAATTTCATCGGTTTGACGCCAAAAATTGGCTCCCAGCTGACAACTTTGCCAGCTGGGAACATCCTAGCTGACAGTCTGCCAGCCAGCTGGGCACCTGCTGCATAACAGATATTTGGTATAACAGATCATGGAGTGCCCCTGAAATTTCAAGGGAGAGCCTTGTGTTTGTTGTATCATGCATAGAGGACATGGCAGTGAGGCAAAGAATGATTGAAACAGCCATGCAACATAGGCCACGGTGACCCGACTAGAGCTGGATTCTAACCCTGGACCAAGCGATTGGCAGCCCAGCACACTACCACTACGCAGTACCACTAGACCAACCCTCCTCCCCCCCAGGACTAGGGTGAGAACTGAAGTGATTGGAATGGTGTGAATCTCTCCAAGGGTGATGGATTTCAGAAAGTTCATTGTTTGTACTGTTTTAATTTACTGGAATACTTGCAATACTGTTTAACTTAGTGCAATGTCATGAAGCCCTGGATCACCTTATTCAGCAATGTGACTAGTGCCACTGATATACTTGATATACTCATAGCCTTGGGACCTTGCTCACAGCATCTACTTGTTATCCACACTCAATTTGAGTAGATATTCCACAGTCATAAGCCACAGGACTAAGGCACTCCAGCCGGGGTTGACTAAAGCAACTCCAGACTAGAATTCATGAATAGTCAAGCCTGTTCTTCAAAGACCTGTGGCTATCTGCTCATAGATAGGATGACTCGTTGCATAAGGCTTGAGACACTTTAGTAATCACAGACGTATCTCTAAAACACAGTGATTGAAATCATCATAAAACATTTCTGAAGATACTTTCTTACCTGTCTGAATACTTTACAATTTTAACATTATAAGTGATTCTGTCTTCTCAAATGCCACTTGAAGTATGGATTTCACAAATTTCACATAATTTTGCAAATGGAGACATGTTGGAAATTATCAAGGCATAACTTAGTCCCCGTGGATGATAAATGACTTCTAAGTTTAAGCTATTTGACAAGAAAGAAGAGAATATATTTGCTCTAGATTGTGTAACCATTAACAACACTGAACATAAAAATTAGATCAATGAAGTTTTTTTTAAATAACAGATTACAGCTCCTTATATAACATACCACTTATCACTGTTACTTTTTTAAGACAATTTGATGATAAAATAAACCACTCCTGTAATGTTACAGCCTTATCTCTTATGGAGCCAAACACTTCTTGAACAAAAACACATAAATCATTCATAGGTGTAACATGCTTATGCTAAGATTCTGCCATACATTAATAGCAAGGACCTGACAACTAAAAGCACTCCATTTAGACGGGCCAAAACTGTTCTGATCTACTTCACTCCATCATTCTATGGGACATTTTAGCTGTTCCCTATTCGTTTAACTTATTCAATCTACTGAGAATCACAAATAATTTGGAGTGGACATTACGAGTAAATCATTGGATTTCAACACTCATGGTCTTGCTGGCTGATCTTTTCATCAAGGGTCCAAGAAAACAAAATCACTCATCAATACTGCAGTGATTTGCTCACTGAATGAAACAATCCATGTTAAAATACATAATTATTTGTTTCACACAAACGTAAGTATTTTCACACATCAGCTATAGCCTGACACCATATATTTTGTCTTGTGTGGATTACGTTGACATTATCCAGTTTGCACAAGCCACAAGGGTCAGTAAATTGCAGTAGAGGTTCAGAGGTGATGTGGTGGGAGGAAGTGGGAGTAGGTGAGGGTAATAACTGAATTGGGCCCAAGTAGCTATTGAATAAAGGGCGGTAATAAAGGGAAAATGTAGCAATAGCTACTTGAGCCCAATACCTTTATTCTCCCCAGTCCAACGTTAAACCAGTAATTTTTTTCAGGTTATGTTGCTGGTTTTAGCAGTAAATAGCAATTTTGTTAATGGTGCTTTTCTATTATTTATTGGGAGCATGAGCTTGGAAGTGAAGGTGATAATTGAAGTCAGTAGAAGTATTTGTGGAATGATGTTTGTCTTCCTGAACATGTCGTATCCATTTGAGAAAATTTAATGGTTTCTACTGTGCAAATTTAAAAATGGAATGCTTTCAATACAGTGTACATGAAACCCTGGATCAGCTTATTCAGCAATGTGTCTAATGGCGCAAGTATAGCTCAAAGTCTGGGGCTTGCTCAGCATCATTTGTCATTCACACTCGGTTTGAGTAGATACTCCTCATTCGAAAGCTGCAGGACTAAAGCAACTTCAGACTAGAATTCATGAATAGTAACGCCTGTTCTTCAAAAGGCAGTATCCACCCCATAGACTTGATGGGTGGTGTATAATAAGGTTCGAGACACTTTAGTAATCGGAGACGCTTCTCACAGTCACTCTCACTTTCCATTGGATAAAATATATATCAAAGACAAAGGGAGAGAAATTATCATAAGAAGTTCCTGAAGTTTGTTTCTATCAGATCATTTACGTTTTTAATGTAAGAGTCATTTATTTCTCAAATGCCATTTGAAAGATAAATGAATCCGGAGATTATTCATAATCTTGTAAATGCAGAGAGAAATCAAATTATCAAAGCATAATTTAGGCCTAAGTATAATTATATATGTCTTCTGTGTGTGAGCGTTTTGAAGAATGAATAGAGTGTATGTGTATGAAATTGTATTCAGCAGCTGGTAGTGATAATAATGACAGCAACCATTGTGTGTATCATTGCCACTCACCACACTGAAAGTAAAAAGAAAAGTACCCTTTAAAAAAGGGTACTATAGCGACTATATTTGTAACTTGCTTAATTTTGAACACATTGGTTCAGGAAGACTGTAGAAGGTGAAAACAGTTGATGCTGAATATGGTCACTTTCTTGCAACTGAGGTCAAAACTACTGATTTGCCGTCAAAGTGATGAATGCATAAAATTTAATGAGTACTGCTAAATATTGGTTGAGAGATCCTGCTTACGTAGCCATATACTGACATAAGTTGTCCACAGCCACAAGCGGTTTAGTATCACAAAGAATGATCATAAATGTTGCCCCAGACAAATCCAATGTCATATAGTGATACCAATTTAAAGGTGTTTAATGAAGCATGTAAGTTTCCAGATACGTTTAGGTGTATATACCTTCCATCATTCCCAGAAATAAAATTTATGTTTTTCATGAAGGTGAGGGACTGAGTGTCAATATAATTATGTGAAAAGTGGGGTATATTTCGCACACCTTAAATTATGGGATGTTAAGCAAGCATTAAATTATGCCTTTTTTTTCTTGAGTATTTTGGCATTTTGCATGGCCTCCGGTGGCCCTTACTGCAGAATGAATGGGCCTCAGCAGCTTCCACAGACATCAGCGCGCCCCTGATCAATCTAGCAAGCTTTCTTTCTCGGTATGATCCCTCCCATCATATTTGATGATTACAGGGATGCGCATGAGTTGTTAGTAATGTTAGCTAAGATAAAAAGCGCGATAGATGACAATAAGTGAAAAAAGGTAAAAAGGAGTTTTTAGGGTTAGTGGGTGTTGTTAGTGAAGGGAGTAGAGTTGGGTTATTTACGGCGTATAGTTGCACAGCCTAGCTTTGAACGAGTCTAGGCTGGGAGCTTCTGCAACGCTCGCTGGCAACTTGTTCCACTGCGGAATGGATCTGATGAAAAATGTGTTTTGATGGTATTTTGTTGATGTTGAGACTTGCATCAGTTTCTGGCTGTGGTTTCTTCGGCTGGTGTTTTCCGCTCGGATGAGATGTGGATGAAGTGGTATGGCGACGTGATTGTTGAGGATTTTGTAGAGAAGGGCCATTCGGAATTTCAATCTCCTGATGACAAGGCTTTTCCCATTTCAGGTCACGCAGGAGGGCTGTTACGCTGATCTGTCGTCCATTGTCATCTAGCCTTCTGTACTCCTTCTTCACGTATCGAGCCGCGCTTCGCTGGACCCTTTCAATTTGGTTGATGTCGTTTTTGTCGTACGGGTCCCACACTGTACAGCAGTAGTCCAATGTCGGTCTCACTAGGGCGTGGTAGGCTCTTGTTTTGACTACTTCTGATGGAACCCGTATGTTTCTCCTGACGAAGTTCAGAGTCCTTGTTGCCTTGCTTGATATGCGATTTATGTGGGGGGCCCAGTCTAGTCTGTTGTTGATGTCAACTCCCAGGTATGTCGATGTATCTTCTGTCTCTAGGTTGCATCCTCTGAGTGTGTACTGGCTGATAAGGGGGTTCCTCTGCCGGGTGATATGCATTACCTTGCACTTGGCCGGGTGGAACGACATCTGCCAGGTGCTCTCCCACCTCACTAAGTTGTCCAGGTCGGCCTGTAGTCTTCTGCTGTCGTCCTCAGAAGCTATTTTCCTGTAGATAACAGCGTCATCCGCAAAGAGGCGCACTTGGGAATCTACGTATTCTGGCATGTCGTTGATGTAACACAAGAACAACAGTGGTCCAAGCACAGTGCCTTGTGGGACACCGGAGTCCACTGACGTCCAGTCCGAGTGGTCGTTTTCAAGGATGACTCTCTGCTCTCTAGTTGTGAGGAAGTGTTTTATCCAATTATGTAGACTTCCTCTTATTCCATAATGATGTATCTTGCGGAGCAATCTGACGTGGGCGACCTTGTCAAACGCCTTGGCAAAGTCCATCAGTACGATGTCAGTCTGTCCTCCTCCTACCATGTTTTGGGCGATTTCTTGTATGAAGCCAACGAGTTGAGTTTCACATGACATCTTCGAACGGAAGCCGTGTTGCGAGGGGGTGAGTATCTGGAGTCTGCTGAGATGTTTGAGCAGATGTTTCACGATGATCTGCTCCAGTAGTTTACTGCAGACTGAAGTCAGTGAGACTGGCATCATTCTTTTGCCCTTCTTGAATATTGGAGAGATGCTTGCCTTCCTCCAGTTTTCCGGCAGTGAACCGGATTCTATTGACTTCTTGAAGATCTTGGTTAATGGCTTGCTGATTTCGCTTGCTAGCTCCTTCAGGACTCTTGGTGGAAGCTGGTCTGGTCCTTGCGCCTTGTGTGGATTTAGGCCTTCCAGTAGTTTCTTCACCCCGGTCTCTGTGATGGTCAGTGCGGGTATGTCTGGGTATCTTCTGTCATCCAAGGTTGGTGCTGTAGATACATTTTCAGTAGTGAACACGCTTTTAAATTGTCTGTTCAAGATGTCAGCTTTTCCTCTCCCGTCGCTCACTAGGAATCCTTCGTCGAGCAGTAAAGCATGAAGTCCCTGTAAATAATTTTAAGATTCTTTCATTTTGAAGATGTTCAGAGCGTATTTTGTGGTAAATGCAACTTCATGAATATACTATAGTATTTTCAATAATACAAGAGAGCCAAGTGAACAATAAAGATAACGAGTGTTGACGACATCTTTAGAAGATATTTTGATTAGTTTTAATGTATTTATGTTGATTCGTATCAATCTATTACAGCCATTTTTACAGGCCGAATTAAGTATTTAATTTGTCAAATGCCTATAATTCATGATGATAAGGACGAAAATACTTATTCAGCACAAAATAAAATACTAATGATTTTGAAGTTTTGATAGCTCTGCCCTAAAAATGATATTTTTCAAGTGAGACAATTCCTCCAGCTGTTGCTGATATAAATAATAAGCTTGTCTAAATTAAAAAGTTATACCATAGTTTATAGTGGTGCTCCAATTATACACGTCAACTGTACACGTGTAGTATGTACTCTGTGCATGATAATTGGGCACAGCTAATCTTTGTATTATTAAAGAATACCACCAAAGTAATTCATTGTTACATAAGAGCAGCATTTGTAACTTACCGTACTAATTAATTAGGGCTATCATGATATGATATGTCAGTCAATTATAAATTCCGCAAAGAAGGGCCAGTAGCTTCAATTTGTATAGACACCTCCCCCCCCTTGCTTCACTCAGGGTACCTCTTCAGGGAGAGTCAGGGTTTGGCCTTGCAGGGAAGGTCAGTGGTCAACTGCCCTCCCCCTCACCATATTAAGTACTGTATAAGTTTGAAAGTATGGTGCAGTGTAATGGGTTGGGAATAATAGATTGCTCCTGGGCACTTCCCTTTAAAATACTTGGAAGCCTAATGTTTATACCCACATTATTGAAGGAACAATTCAAAGAACATCCCAGTGTGGATGCTATCAGAAAAAATGTAAAACAAAGAAACACCAACTTTAGCTTTGTAAATATAGATGAATGTAAGGTCAAAAAGTATATCAGTAAAATTGGTGTTAAGAAATCGACGGGTGTAGATAATCCTCCCCCAAAAATTTTACGAATGACATCAAATGTAATCGCTAAACCAATTGCAAACATTGTAAATTGTATGATCAACTCTAGCAAATTCCCCGACCAACTAAAGTTAGCTAGGATCTCGCCTATCTACAAAAAAGAAAACCCCTTGAGTAAAGAAAACTATCACCGCGTGAGTATTCTTCCCGCTATTTCAAAAATCTTTGAAAGGGCGATCAGTGAACAGCTAGTATCATTCTTTGACACCGTTTTCCACCCCATGCTTTCAGCTTTCAGAAAGGGCTACAATTGTGAATCAGTCCTCCTTGCTATAACAGAACAATGGAAATTGGCATTGGATAAAAACAATAAAGTCGGAGCAATTCTGATGGACCTGTCGAAAGCTTTCGACTGTGTACCACCTGGACTGCTGATAGAAAAGCTGAGGGCCTATGGGCTAGGAAACGATGCCACTGATCTTATACAAAATTATTTAAGTGATCGGAAACAGTGTGTAACTATAGGAAATCATACCAGCTCATTCCTGGATGTAATTAAAGGGGTACCCCAGGGTTCCATTATGGGCCCTATTATCTTTAATATTTTCTTAAACGATATATTCTACTTCACGTACAAAAGTACCCTGTTCAATTATGCCGACGACAACACCATCAGCTATAATCATCGTGACTTAGATAAGGTTAAAGAAGTCTTAGAAAATGAATCAAACATTATGATAGACTGGTTTGCTTCAAATAAAATGCAGGCCAACCCTGCTAAATTTCAAGCTATCACGCTGAGTAGACAAAAACTAGACAATATCACATACAATATCAGAAATTCAAATGTAACAAGTGAAAATTGTGTTAAACTCCTAGGAGTAAAAATTGACTCCTCTTTAAATTTCGACCTTCACATTAAGGAACTTTGTGGAAAATTGTCCAGACAAATTAATGTACTCAGCAGGATAGCTATATAGAGGGCAGAAAGGCAATTTACTTTTCCTTTGTCATGTCCAACTTTAACTTTTGCCCACTGATATGGCATTTCTGTTCAAAAGGAAATAGTAATAAATTAGAGAGGCTAAATTTCAGGGCATTATGTTTTGTGTATATGGACTTCGACAGCAGCTATGAAACATTGTTAGAAAGACGTAAGAACTCGGCATTAAGCCTACAACGGTCAAGAACATTAGCAATTGAGACTTTTAAGATATTGAACAGCACGGCACCTAGCTGCTTGAATAACCTCATTGAGGTAAAACAAACAAGATATGGACTAAGAAAGGAGAAGGTACTAAATGTTCCCCGGGTGAATACCACCAAATATGGACTAAATAGCTTCCGGACTCTAGCAGCAACAACATGGAACAAACTGCCCAACCACATCAGGGCAACGGAGGACTTCAATGTGTTTAAAAACTTAATTTATAAATGGACAGGTGAAAACTGCAGGTGCGCCATGTGCCGAAACTGATGTATATATAGTATAGTATTATTTTTAAAAAATCAGTATTATTTTGTAAATCTCCACTTTTATCATGTCTGGTGCTGTTGTGCTCCTTTGTTTTTATACTGTAGCGTATCTGTTGGTTTTTAATATTGCATCTGTTATCTGTTATCTATATATATATTTCCTGAGTGTCGGATGTAAAAGCCTACACAGGCTTGTGTTTTCCTGTTTTGTCGGTTACCGACCAAAAATAAAGATTTTTTGACTTTTGACTTTGACTTAATATTTCATATATACAACGTGAGGCTGTCATATTAAACAATGTGCACTATTTCGATATGGTCAATTGGTCATGCAGACCTACATGAAAAAGAATTGGATATTGGTTGTCCACTTAGGAACTTCTATGACTTGTAGTGTCTTCTCAAATTTATTTCAATCACTTACAAGGATGGTTTATAGTAAAATAATATCCTGGAGCCTGGATATTAGTAAAATAATAGCCTGGATATTAGTAAAATAATATCCTGGAGCCTGGATATTCTTAGGTTTATCAGGCGAGTTTGAGGGCTGCATGCACTTGGTACAGTAGCTGACAGTTAACTTCAAGTAATGGTAATTAGTTTCTGATATGAAGTGCAATCTGGATTCTCACCTTGTGTCAGAATTGATCAAGCGCAATTCATAGACTAAGATAATTATTTGCACCTTTTATTTGATTTTGATCTGCAAGGGATTATAGGGAGCTCCGAAATTATTAATCAAAGAAAGCCACAGACACCTGAATGGTTGGGACACACTGCCTTTTATTCAGGCCTAGAAAGTACAACACAAATACATTCAAACCACAATCAAACGACGACACAACATGTAGCCGGACAGACGAGACGGACGGAGACAGTTGACATATAACATAGATGAACAGATGAGATACAGCTGGCCTTGAGGAAGCCCAATAATGAGCCCAAGACCAGCTGGTGTTAGTTGGAACACAATTAATTTGGTTAGCGTGTTAAAGAGAATTTACAGGACAGAAGAAATATGATTATGGGATGAAATGGTCAACAGGTAGTGAAAGTGCGAGGCGTGGAGCTACTGCAGCCTGGGCTACACTGGTGGGTCTGACGTATCTCCTATAACAAAGGGAAGCCAAGCGGCCGAGGCTTTGTATTTCTCTCTCACTACAGCCAGCTGCTGCGGCTGTGGTGGCAGCACCCGCTCTCAAGGAGTGTAATGTGTAAGATTTAGGGTCGACTCCTATGAGCCTGAGAAAATAGGAGAATTTGGAGGTTAGATAGTTATAAGTTAAAGGAGAGTTTGAAGGGGTTAGAAAGAGAGGGGCCGAAGGAGCGGCAGGAAAATGAACAAGGATGGATTTTATTAAACAAACTGCACACACAATTGAACCTGTACAACCGACATGAACTGTGAACCCTTTTGGGTTAGTTTTTGACCGGTGAACCCTGTAATCCAAAGCCGACTCTGTGAGGATGATATCAGCCTTGGTAGGAGGCGAGTAGACACCCCTGGTAGAAAGGTACTCTGAAGGGCGCAAACAGGCAAAGAATGCCAGTGACATGGCAGCAATTGACATTAGATTGTCCCTGTTAAAAGGGGCTTTTTGAATTATAGCCTGAAGGTGATTGAACATGAGTGGGGGGGCTTGGGCGGCCGTATGCTGGCGGTCCAGTGTCTTTAAAGCCTGGATCAGGGCTGGTGAGTAAATGTCAGGGACGGGAAGAGCCATGTCTATGGCCCATGATCTCAATCCAGAAAGATAACCCTGCCCTGTCGCACGTGTCTAACATGATGGAAAGGCCTTCTTGACACGTGCGAACATCAGGGGTGATGAGCAGAAAGTCATCCACATACCTAACAGTGGTGGTGGGTGCCCCATTCCTAATCATTAATTGATGGAGAGCAGATGCGAAAACATCGAACAGGGCTGGGGCCGAGCGCAAACCGAAGATCAATACCTTGGAAAAATAGTAATAATTGCAACCCGCCCTATCAAGCCAAGAAAATCCCATGAGGTGCAAATCATCCTCATGTATTTTAACGAACTTAAATGCGTCCTGCAGGTCTAATTTAGCCATAAAGGGGGGGTTGGCAAATTGGTTACAATAAGCCACAGCGTCATCAATAGACGCGTATTTTAAGGAGAATTCTACAGGATCAATGGCTGCGTTAACCGATCCTACTGCAGGATAGGAAAGATCGTGAATCAATCGTATCTTTTCCAAATCCCTCTAAAGGAAGGCCCTGAGCAGGGAAATAATGTAGGCTTGATAGGGGGGGTGCAGAATGGGCCATGGAGGCGACCCATCCTAAGATCACGTTCAATGAGCTCGGTGATCTTTGCCCGATGTTCAATGGCTGAAGGCCAGTTATTGGACACAATAGAGTCTGTGGCGCCCGGCCTGCAAACCCTGACACCATCAATCAACATTTGAAAAACAGAATCAGCACAAGTAGCATCGTATACCGCATGCAGCATTCGACGCCAATAGTCAGCCTTAAGTAGACTTGTTGCCCGAGTTGGGCTTCGCGCTGGAGGGCTTCACACAATTGGGACAGAATTTGGCCCCTTTTGGCCCTCCGCAGATGTAACATTGGTGGAGGCGCGGACACGATTGAAATCTGCAGGTACCGTCCTGGTACCGGATGCAGACCTCAGTGGGGTCGACCGGGGTGGACTTACTTCCCTTGCCTTTGCCCTTGTCGACGGCAGGCTGGTTAGAGGGCCCCCTGGGCCCGCTGCCACGAAAGGGGCAGTCACTCGCGCTGTGGTCGTTTGCACCACATTTTGGACACTTTGTTGTGGCTCTCAATGCGCTAGCATCGAAAATGGTTGTGTACAACAACAGGTCAAACGTATTGAAATCAAAGGAGTGGCGCCTGCCTAATGAAGCTCTAAAGCGCTCATCATAGTTTAATATGTAAGGGATCTTGTACTTGTCACATAAGTCAAGAAGAAACGCCCTATACTTAGCCATCTCAATGAAAATTTCAATGCCATAGTGGCAAGTAAGTAACACCTCGTAATAACCCCAAGCCTCAATCCACTTGTAAAAGCTAGTAATCATTTTCCTCGGGCGACTTGATTTGATCTGGAGACCATTGCTACTGTCTACCATCCTCACCTCCTGGTAGTCATTAGTGTCACAATTGAGAAAATGTTCCAGATGGACAAACTCACCCTGGAGTGCGGTTTGGGCTGTCCTAGCATCAATGTGGGGTGGAATCGCATCCATCAGTTCCTGGTGGGAGAGGGGTCCCTGGTGCATCACTCCGGGGAGGTCCTGGGTCATCAGGCAGGGGTCCAAGGTCCTGTGGTGACGTCCTGGGAAGGATCCTGGTTGGGTCCCTGGGAGACGCCCAGGATGCAGTTGAGCAGGCTGGAAGGGTTGGTGCTGTTCCCTCCGAAAGGGTAGGATGCTGGTACTGAAGTTCCATGGTATCGGCCAATGGTGCGCCGATGAGGCCCAAGGGGCGGCCTCTTGGACAGGGGTCCCACAATCATGGAAAGTCATGGAAAAAACAGTGGTCATGGAAACTTGAAAGTCATGGAAAAGTCATGGAAAATCAAAATATATTGAAAAGTCATGGAAATTTTGACTATGATTCGCACTCAATTTAACACATTTGGGAGCTTATGGTTGTCGGATGGTTGATCGGATGGCTGGACAGTGAATGATAGTTATCGCGTGAATTCGTTTCAGGTTGAATCTCGGCCTCAATGAGTAAAACATTGGTCTTGGAAAATCCGAAATTTGGTCATGGAGAGTCATGGAAAAGTCAGGGAATTCCCGTCGGAAAATTTTGTGGGAACCCTTTTTGGGCAAGTGGCTCTTGGTAGCTGGCCCAGGAAGGACCCCTGCTCATGGTATCAATATATCTTGGGACAAGCGGGCGCCTTAGAAAATGTTCACTAGTGTCAAAGTTTCTTGCCCCTGTTGGGCGGGGTCTCTCTGATGGGTCATAGTAATCAGCCCTTGGTGGGCCTGCGGACATTGCTTCATGGTAACTGGCCCTTGGCGGGGCCTGGTACTCACTCTCAGGTTCATAGAAAGCCCCAGGTGGAGCATAAGTCTCACCTCCTTCAGCAAAGGTAACATGAGGCGGCACCTGGTGGTTGGTGTACGCCCGGCCCCGGGAGGGGCTGTGAGTCAGTAATGGGACACTGGATGCACCGTGGGACTGTTCATAGTTATCTCCGGTAGCAAACTCCTTTCTCACCCAATTAACACGGCCGACTGAGCTACCATAGTGCTGAGGGACAGCACCGCTTGTATTTGAGCGCATGGGGGCGCTTATGTTCACTGGTCACTGACTGGTGGCGTCCTCTCGCGCCAAATTAGTCTGAATGCCTCTTGGAATCTGGAGAGCAGGCAAACAGGAGGAGCGGGACACATCGGATACTGAGGCGGCCAAGCCTCTCCCTGCATGGGGATTGCGTTCGCTACTACCTTGGTAGGGTCCTTCGCCGTCTGGCACCCCAGGAAGGGATGCCCCTATCAGATAACCATCGAGAGACTGTTTCTGAGACTGGGAATGAGCATTGTTTTGAGTGAAGCGACGTGCTTCAACGCCAGGGGGCATGCTATGTGGCCTAGGTAGACTGGAATCGCCGGTAAGGTGCGTACCCATGGCAACAGACAGACGCTCATTCTCGCCCGGCATCAATCCAGAATCTGCCACCAAGTCCTGCTGGCAAAACGAGGAGATATTATCAGCCCCCGGGGATTCGTTCCTAACATCCTCATCTCCTAAGCCATAAGGACCGAAGTTCTCTCCCCCCCCCCCCCACTCGCCATCATGATCAGCTGCCGACGCAAAGTCACAGTGGACAGAATTATCAAAAGTGACTGTTTGATTGCCACTAGAAGTGCCAGTACGGAACGACTCAACGATCGTATGGCAACGCTGTCCCATAGGCCCATTGTGGCCCATTGCCGGCTCACGACATACGGTACATCTCCTGCCCTTCCTACCACCCATAATGGCAAACCGAATTGGCGCCAAAAGTAAGGAACGATCAATGTGGATGAGATATAAGCGATCGTAAGGGTGGTAGCAAATATAAGCGTTCCAGTACCAAGTTAAATGAGATCAGGTCCACATTATAGGTAATGACGTTGGGTATATTGTAAAGTAGTTTCAGGTTCCTACCTTTTACAGGTTTGGAGAAATTTTCAGTTACATCCATGCTCGTTAAGTGTCTCACTGTGCCCCGTGGGCGGGGCACAGTGAGACAGCAGGTGGGGCACAGTGAGACAGGGTATCTGCTGCCATAACCGCCGATCCTCGGGACCTGCGGAATTGTTCTATCAATTGTTGTTACAGAAACTACTGTACTTTTATAAAAGCAGCTGGCTATAGGTGATTTTTTAGGTCTGTTTTTGAGCATGTTTCGAAACTTCATCGCACAGGACACATGCACGACTTATTTAACCTGCCGCACCTGTTACATACTAATCAAAATTCTTTCTGATGCTTCTCTTTGGATATGACTCACTAAAATCAGTAGTTTTTACACTGAATATTGTTTTTAATGGTGAATTGCGAGCTGTGCATCACATTCAGGTCATTTCAAGTGTAATTAGTTATGTCTCACTGTGCCCCGCCTTAAACTGTCTCACTGTGCCCCACACAGCTTTCTTTTTAAAATGTTTTAATCCTGTTGACCGGATGCCTGCATTGTGGTTCATCATCTCACTAAACTAAGACAAATGACCAAGGTTTGAATCCCTGGCAATTGATTAGCATTATCGTATTTTTCTTGGGAATTATAACAAAAAGTCGTTTAGCAAAATTATTTACTTTTACAGGCTAAAAACCAAAATATTGAAATTCCACTCTCGCTATGCTGTGTAGGCATTCCGGATATAGGTCAGACTCTCACTTACTTACTTTTTGTTTTATACAAAAGGCGGTTGATGTGTAAACAGTACCACTTAGATGCTACAGGCTTTGTCTCACTGTGCCCGCCGTCTCACTGTGCCCCGCTCTCTCCTACATAATTTATTTAAAAAAATATATGCCAAGTTTAAGAAAGAAGCAATCCAACCGAAGTAGTATAAATGTTAAATGTAACTGTCATCACATCTTAAGAAACATTATATACTATAACAGCCTAAGGAAGATGTCATAACTGAAGAAAAATGACACTCCATGTAATAAAAGATTCATGAGAAAAGTATATCCAACAAAATGGGACATGTTGTTACTCAAGACAACGATACAGTATTTCTAGTCTTGTAAATAAGACTTCTTAGTAAGATGTCATGAAGAATATGACTAACGTTATCCCATAGATTCATACAGTGGCTCTGAGAAATAATATATATGATCTTTAGTGATTCGCCATTGAATTCTATATTTTTAAAATGTGTCTCGTTGTATGGCTTTAACAGATAATAACATTGCCTGTATCACTGAAGCAAGCTTGTATTGTGCCACTGTGGTTTCCTACTACAATGTATGTTCACCGGGTTGACTTTAGAATTTGCATAGGGGATTATTAAGCTTTTTATGAACATTAATAAAGGAGATCACAAACAGTTACATTGTTGGTGCAAGCTGTTATTTCAGCAGCTGAACATTAGCTTAAATTTTTAAAGAGGATTGTCATGTTTTAAAAAAGAACCTGTGCGGACCTGTAGAATTGCATTA
This sequence comes from Platynereis dumerilii, assembly GCA_026936325.1. Lineage (NCBI taxonomy): Eukaryota > Metazoa > Annelida > Polychaeta > Phyllodocida > Nereididae > Platynereis > Platynereis dumerilii. The sequence goes on along the minus strand of JAPTHN010000008.1, from coordinate 16,495,759 downwards.
GGCTAAAACTTATTGTGTTGTTGACTTGACCTCTTTATATGTTTACAAGAAACTTTTTTGTACTAATAATTATATCGCCTGTTCTGACTTTTATTTTCCAACTTTGCTTTAAGTATGTGCAAGTAGGAAAGTTCTGTGCTGCTGCACAGCTTGCAATACAATAATTGTTTCCTCTCATGATGATTAATGAAGCTGCATTCTCAAGAGCTGCAACTACTTGCCTTTGTCGTGACTGCTTTCTCAAGTCATTCTTCTTTTGTTTTACAGTTGAAGAATGACGAGTAGTACTTAGTACTTACATTTAGCTGCTAGTGGACATCAGCGGTTTCACATTATCAAGAGGCCCTATATTCATTGTATTGAAACGAACTATCAATTTACCATTTAGTAACTTGTGACCTCATTTATACACAGTTTATGACCTATTTTGATAGCATTGAAAGTATATGATATGACCTCACAAATTGCTTATGAGTCAGAGAGAATAACATGGCATGAGAGGGATATGACCTCACAAGTAACTTTTCATTTAAATTCTGTTAGCACTTTACACTAGTCGACTGTAATTTACAATAAATGTTCTCATGCTGTTAAGAATTTTAATGCAACAATTGATAAAGAGTACTCCCGAATGTTTTATTTTCACTTATGTCTTCATAGACATATGAAAAATCAATATTGAAACAATAGTTTTTTAATGAAAGTGTTACTTGGCGACCAACCCACAATATGTTCATCATGAATGAATCATATCATATTTTTAAAAATATGAAGTATGAGACAACAGCCTGAACACAAAAACAGAGTATTATTCAATAAAACATTAGACCAAAATGATCAATCTATGATAAATTTATGGAAATGTGTTTATATGAATAGGATAACTAATTTATTCGTTTTGTCATAACTGATATGGTCTTAAAACCTGTTTTGGAAATTCCCCATGAAGACTGGAATGGAATGAATCTCCATCTCTTTTCTGATATATCATGTTACGTCTGGCAACATGCCATGCTGTTGTCAAATTGATAAAGCGTAGCACCATTAGAAACCTTTAACTACTTCCGCTCACAGTTTCTCAGAATGTAAAAGTTTTACGCAGGTATTGCGTTACCTCAGCATAACTGAGTCTGACAGTCATTAAGGGAAATGGACTCAGAAAAAAGTATTGGAATGAAACATCCACCGAAGGCGAAGTTACTTCTCCATACTTAAAACTTGAGACAGAAAGAAAAGTTACTTTATTTTGCATTAAGAAAATAAAATAAATAAATACCACAGCGCATAATTATAACCTGAGGTTTTCAAAAAAATTGTTTGTCTAAAAGAACTAATGTTTTCTTCATAGTCATGCACTAAAGATAACATCATTAGGGGTCTGCCTTAGACTGCCTACCAAGTCTGCTAGCTCTCACCACACAGACTTTTGGCAATTTTGTGAACTCATACTTCTAATGGACTTGTTTATGTGGCTTTTATGGTATCAAACAGAGTGAATGACAACGAAGAGCTTCAGATCAAAGCTTCGAGATTCTTATTTTACTTCTGCAGTCAAATGCCAAATGCATTTGCATCAAGACATCCTTTCTTCTGAACCATTGGAGCTTGTTCTGTGGAATAACAGTAGGGGAGAGCGGGGCACAGTGAGACGGCGGGCACAGTGAGACAAAGCCCGAAGCATCTACCTGGTACTGTTTACAGATCAACCCTTTTTTGTATAGTACAAAAATTAAGTAATTGAGAGACTGTTCTATATCTTGAATGCTTACGCGGCATATCGAGATTGGAATTTCAATATTTTTGTTTTTAGCCTGTAAAAGTAAATAATTTTGCTAAACGACTTTTTGTTATAATTCCCAAGAAAAATGGTATAATGCAAAGCGATTGCCAGGGATTCAAACCTTGGTTGTTTGTCTTAGTTTAGTGAGATGACAAACCACAATGCAGGCATCCCGTCCGCAGGATTCAAACATTTTATAAACAGAGCTGCGTGGGGCACAGTGAAACAGTTTGAAGCGGGGCACAGTGAGACATCACAAAATACACTCGAAACAACCTGAATGTAATGCATGGCTCACAATTCACTATTAAAAACAAAAACCTGCTATAAACTACTGATTTTTTGTGAGTATTATCCACAGGGAAGCGTCAAAGAAGAATTTTGATTAGGATGTAACAGGTGCGGCAGGTTAAATAAGTCGTGCATGTGTCCCATGCGATGAAGTTTCAAAACATGCTCAAAAAAGGACCTAAAAATCACCTAGCCAGCTGCTTTTATTAGAGTACAGTAGTTTCTGATGCAACAATTGATAGAACAATTCCCCAGGTCCTGATGATTGGCGGTTATGACAGCGGATGCCCTGTCTCACTGTGCCCCGCCTGCTGTCTCACTCTGCCCCACCCACGGGGCACAGTGAGACACTTAACGAGCAGGGACATAACTCAAAGTTTCTCCTAACCTGTAAAAGGTAGGAACCTGGAACTATGTGACAATATACCCAACGTCATTATCTATAATGTGGACCAGATCTCATTTAACTTGTTGCTGCCAACATTTTGAGAGACTTCAAAATAAAAAAAGTGTCTCACTGTGCCCCGCTCTCCCCTACAAGGGAGCCTTTCAAGAAAGTTTCATGCTTTGTAAAACAGATGTTTGATTTTCAGTATGTAGTAATCCAATGTAAATAAATTTGTTTAATCTATAAAATTGACAAGGAATGTGTTTAGCTTACTCCATCATCGTTGTATTGACCTGGAAAATATTATTATAAAAAGTATAAAAATAAGGAAAAGATGTTACATGCCATTGTAAGGCCTGATCAGTGATCACCGTCCCATCCTATCACATCCCTGGACAGTCTGTAAGCAAACCTCTTACCCTGATTCAGAAAGACGGTTGAGTGACTCTTTTTAGTTTACACTTTTCAATTCTAAGGCTGTACTGCATGGGCCATTTGCAATCACAGACCATTACAACTTCTATAGCCACTCCATTATGAAGTCTTCACTTTCTGGGAAGTTCCATCAATCACCTCTTTCACTACAATGATATCACTTGCTTCCACACAAAGATCACTTGCTTCCAGACATAGATCACAGGCACATGATCAGTTGAAGGTTTTACGAATGGAAGATATCAAAGGATCCACGATTCATATCTCAGTCTACATATGGGTAAGATCGAGGAGTGGTTTGTCTTGAGTATCAGTTAGGGGAGAGCGGGGCCAGTTGAACCAAATTTTAGAAATTGCTCCCCTGTGTGTATACCTTTACAGCTTTCAAGGAGGATAAAGATGGGAAAGGTAGTTTGAAAAGTTGTTTAAACATTCCAAATTTAGGTTTTGGCATATATCTTACCATGGCCTACATAGGCTATGAGCCTCCAAAAAATTAAAAAAAATTGGTTCAACTGGCCCCACCCTCGGGGCCAGTTGAACCATCCATTGGGGCCAGTTGAACCATTGGAAGGATGATGGGTGAAGTGTGGGGCTGCAGTCCTTTATTTTTGCTAACAAGTTTAGCTAGGAGCATAGCATGCTTTGGCTAAATTTTGCATGTCTTGCACATTTCTTTCTGTTCAAAGAATAGCCTGGGGCCAGTTGAACCAGTCGACAGATAAACTTAAATAATACTTTTTTTTAATCCATTGTAATGGGCCTATTATAAAAACAGTTTTACTGAATGATACCTCTCATTGAAAATGCATTTTGTAAAATATTTTATTAAAAAATAATAATAATAAACTGCCATAAACTCCCCTGGTTCAAGTGGCCCTTGTGACCTCCATGTATCTATATATAGCCTCCTGTACCCTTGTTGTGGGACACCATTTTAAGGAGGTAGGTCTCCATCTACACTTAAACCATTATCTTATGATGATATGACATCCCTGCAGACCAAGTACTTTAAATGCTATGAAAGCTCCAATCTCAATGTGACAAACAAAAAGTGCGATTGTTCCGCTACCGTGTGTCATAGAGCCAAAACATCTACATGGAAAAAACTAGCCTGATAGGGCCTAGCACAAGGTTGTATGCATGTTCCCATGCCTGCTCCTGGTGCTCCACCCTTTTAAAAAACAAGGGTGGTTCAACTGGCCTGCCTGTTCAACTAGCCCAACTATCCCCTACAGTAGACGAAAAACGAGTGCTTACAGAAAAGCACTGAAATGTTTCTTGTGAGGTCATAGCCCTATCCAAGACATGCAATAAGCAAATTATGAGGTCATAGCCTATAATAGCAATAATAGCAGGGGATACTGTTTGATGTGTTACAGGCCTACCGCTCAGCAATGAGGTCACAAGATACTGAATGAGAAATTATAACACTTCATTTCTGTGTATTTGATAGGGCATGTTATGAGGTCATTGATGGCCACAAACAGCTTTTCTGTAAGCACTCATTTTTCGTCTTCTGTAATGGCTCTCCAGCTATGTCAGCAATTAAAAATGCCACCCAGAAAATCTACTGAAGCAACCCTGTTTTTCTTTTTTTGATGACATGATCATCAATCATACTTCGAATGGTAAAAACCATTCCTTTGAAGTGTTACACGCTCTATATAAACAGCAATCTGTCAAAATCGAAATGGACAAATTAAGTATTATTTTGGTTTTGTCTATATTTGCCGAAGAACTCCAGATATCTTTGTACCCTGTCCATTGTCCCGAGGAAAAATAGGTGCAGATCTTTTTGTGTTTGTTCTTCCTTTATGTTGGGAAAATGGTCACACTAACAAGAACTGATGACTCGTTCACCTACCTTCAAAAAAGCCAATAATGACTACCTGTCCATTTCTTCTGTGGGTCGCCATAAGTTATAAGCTCCAGATTCTTGCAAGAATAATTTATTTGTTTCTATAAGAGTTGGCAATCGTTGCCTCGTTGCATATCAAACTTAATGGGAGTGTGGTTCACAACAATGAACCTCATGAATGTCAGGTCGCGTAAGAACAACGATGAACCACACACGGTTTTTTGCCAGAACTACACTATTGTGGGATATCAGGTTGAAACACCAGGGTCATCTGTAATAATAACATAGTACCTCATATCAAAATTCCTAAACTGACCAATGCAGTAATAATCAAAAGAATATTTGAGAAAGTTTACATGCAAGTGCAACATTTTTTAAAGGTAGGCCTATTCAATTCGTGCTGTGGCACTTATTGCCATTGAGACCCACTCTGCAGATAATTTTGTTGAATGTGTAGAATAAGCAAGGAATCTGATTAACTAGATTCAGCTCTATTTTGCCTGTCTTGAAAATGCCGTTATCAGTCAAAAATTACAGTATGTAAATTCAGGACCTCTTCGCAATATCACCCAATTCACCCATCCATCCAATCATGTAATTGTCAGTCCCTAAGCTTACTTCTCACTCCGATTCTGCAGAAATAGGTGAAGCCTTTTGGTTCACGACTTAAACGAATGAAAGGACATAAGCCTTTCCAGCCTATTGTTCTATCTTAACGGGTCCCTCACTGCCAGAGATCAGAATTTAGCCTTTAAAGCCTGTCAGTGAAGAAGTCTCTGTCCAATTTCAACTTAAATCACCTCGAAATGGAGGCATCAATCCCCTCTTATTCTGCATGATTATAGTCACTAACAGATTATTTGACATCGGGTAAACCATATTTGTCATGGGTTTTACTTACTTATAAGAAATTTTGAAACACATGTAACTCTGCGTGCAGCAAGGAGAAATGGAAAGCATTCGCTCAAATATATTTTAGTATATTTTCCGTTATGAGAACTATCTCATCGGACAAGAATTCATTCTTCCGCAAACATTTTGGCTGAAGAGGTTTAGCATTGACCCAGTAGCAAAAATCGCATGTTTCATTTACTTACAGGCACTACTGTTTGTCCTCCACTCAAGACAATATTTAATGATATATAAATTGGAAGCTGCAAAGATCCTTTTAGCGTTAAGTTCTTCTAAGTATGTTGACTTCTTTATATGATTAATTTTCTTCATGGCAATAAAAATCTAATTTGTGATAGATTAAATCATCTGCCATTTCTGTCAAGTCATATTTTAACTTTAATATCAGAATTCTGGAAGTGAGAGCATGTTTTTAAAGAAGGTAAGTTGTCATAGCTGTTATCCAATTAATTAATTCTAAGACATTGGGTTCTTTATAAGAAAGCTTTTTATTTAGCCTGCCATGCAAAGACGTTTGCATGTCCATGATGAAAATTTAGTTAGGACAAATTGTTCAGTTTATATCAACTCACTATGAGCTGATTAATCCAAACATACATTTCTTTGGAACACAAGGTGGTTAATAACAGTGCTTAAGAATATTCTCCAATAGTTTAAAACAGAGAGGAACCAAGACTTCGACTTGAAATGATCACTTACCCTCTACATTTTATGTTATATTTCCAAGATGTACTCGCATACAATCACTGCATAACTTGTTATCAAACTTAGAAGCAGAGTTTTGTTACTTAAGTCAAGCCAGTTAACATGATTTAAGGTCATGGCTTTGTGTGTGGATCACATGGACATCAAGGTTAAAAAGGGCAATGAAGGTCAGTAAATTGCTGGAGAAGGTTCAGGGGTCATGTTGTCAAAGGAGGTGGGAGTGGGCGGGGGTAATATCCTGAATCCAATCCAGTTGATTTTCCGAGCAGATGCTAACACTTGGATGCCCCAACATTTCATGGACTTTATTGCCTTCACACTCCCCCGCCCACTCTTCCACATCCAAACCACAAAAGAATGGTATATCGCTACAACAATGCATTTTGTTGCAAAGAATAAAATTCAGCCAATTTCCTTTTACAGCAGTCAATTGCTTATGGAATTAGACTAAAATGTTTCTCGGGAGGTAATAGCCCTATCCACGCCATGTTATTCCCTAAGAGCATATATATATATACTTGCGACTCAGTGGCAGAAATAAAATCTGATAAAAGTTTTTCCTTTATCCCTGGTTTGGGCAATAAAGGCCCTTGAACATAAACATATTAAATATGTAAGCATGTTACATGCTTTTGTTATGATTCAGTCGTACATTAATAGCAAGGACTCAACAACTAAAAGTTCTCCATCAAGACAGGCCAAATTTCTCTGACCTGCCTAGCTTCACCATTCTATTGGAGATTTTGACTACATGTAGGAGCGTTGAACACCCTATTCAAAACATTTAAACAATGGAAAAAACCATGAATGATAATATAATACATTTTTAGTGTTGGTTGAATCAGATTTTATTTTTCTATGGGAGTCCACAAAATTTCATATTTAACATTATTTGATGGTGTGATATGTACCACTGTCCATGAAAATAAAATTAGTTTCTCACATACGATGTACAGGCATTCACAACTTTCACAAAGAAACAAACAGAACACCAATATCTCACACCAGTGGCGTAACTGGGGGGTCTCGAGCGGGGGGCACCTGGGGGGGCACGCGATTCCTCTGGGGGTGCACCCTCCATACTAACTGTATATTTTAGCCAGAGTTGGAAAGTTCATATGGGGTGCACCTCGGGGGCACAGGCCCAATGCACCCCCATAGGGATGCCACTGTCTCACACCCTTGTACAAACATTCAATTGATGCTGTTGTCACTTGCTCTGCCAGGACATTATACTCTCCGATAAAACTAATCTATCTATATCGGTTAGCAGGTCATCTAAATTCTGAGATTGACCTGCTGACTCTTTAGACAATTGGGATCTCCGGAAATTGCCAACAGGGATCCATTATGGTACAGTGTTCTGAAAGAGCTAAAAATAGATAACCTAAATGTCAGTAGCTTCCCATGGGTGACTACAGTGCCGCCTGCATGAAAATTAGAGAAACACATGATATTGTGCCATTGCATCAATGCTAAACATCCTCAACCAAACTTGTGGAGGCATTAATTCTCATCCATGAGAAGAAAATATATTGGGTCATTAAGGCCGATTTGTGAGGCATGTGGGATAACAGCGGCAACCAATTTTCATTGCAGTGGTCAGAGTTAGGTATGGGTCAAAGTCTTTGATAAGTAAGTGAAACACAGGCCCAATGTTTTTTAATAGGGAAGGGTGGTTCACAGGGTGGTCCAAAAACACTTTCTTCTAAATTTCTCCGATTTGAATCTTGCATTGTGATCTTATATCGACAGAGGGTATTGTGTAAAAGTTTCAGCATAATCAATTGATATTTAGAGGTTGCACATAGCCGTTGAAGTTTAACATTTGATTGTCCTGCAGCAGACCTCAAAATCATCGGTATTTGCAATTTGCAATAATTGCCAATTATTTAGATCAAATAACCTTTTTTTTTTAATATGTCAAGGATGCCAAATCTAATCCTGATATTCTTTTTGACTTACAAAGTTTTATGGAAGGTCAGCATAGATGTTACATAGGTCAATTTTCAAGCATTTTTTCATAAAAACAGGCAAATATTTCACTTACTATGAATAATAAATTCAAAACTAGAACCCTGTAACTGACCAAGGTCAGTAACTAAGAATTTACCATGCACATGATACCAGTTTATGGGGCAGAGGCAAAAGAACTTGTAAGAAAACTACGATATTTTAAAATCCAGTGTTGGTAAAACTGTGCCACCATAGTGATGCACAGAGCCACAATGATGCACAGTGCCACAATGATTACAGTGCCACCATGATGCACAGTGCCACCATGATGCACAGTGCCACCACGATGCACAGTGCCATCATGATGCACAGTGCCACCATGATGCACAGTGCCACCATGATGCACAGTGCCACCATGATGCACAGTGCCACCATGATGCACAATTATGATAACCCTGAGCACATAATAAGAGTGAAAGCTGATGTTTTAGTCTCTGTAGAGCTACAGTCATTTGATAAGGTGTGGGAAAGATGAATTTTTAAGGGTTCACCGATCTTTTTAGATGTCGATGTTACAGGAAAATACACATTAGATGAAATTAAGAGGAGAATCTGAGCTTTCCAAAACTGCTTGTGTCATTCATGTAGCTTTATTAGAACCGGAGATAGAGCCCATTGAAATAACAGTAAAATTGTGATATTTCATCGAAAAACGATCCCTGAAAAATGTCAAGTTTCGAACTTCAATTTGCTTCCGAAGGCAAACAGTTTGAAGGAGAGACTTGAAATTGCAAAAACTACTGTAAATGTGTTAGGACTATACCCCCAAATATTATTGAATTTTTTGAAGATTAATTTCTGAGTTTAAAAAATGCAAAGATGTAAAATCATGACCGAAAACATGAATTTTTCAGGGTCGGGCGATCTTTTTAATTAGTAGAGATACGTTAAAATGTATAGAAAACAAATACTAGAGGAGAATCTGGGCTTTCCAAATATGTCTTTATTTTTCCTGTAGCTTAATTAGAACGGGAGATACAGACCGTCAAAGTATGGGTACAAGTGCAATGTTGACAAATGAGCAGGTCATTTTTCAAGTCATTTCTTGACCTTACGACCTCAATTGTGTAATGTAGGTCAATCCGAGGGCCTTCAAATTTTGCATGGGGCCTCTAGGGTATTATGGCACCGAATTCTGAAGAGATAATGCAAATCCCCCCATTGATTCCCTGTTAAGAAAAATGTAATGTTTCAAATGTCCAATTTCGCCTAATATTTGACCTTGAGTTTGACCTTGAAAATACCTTTCTAGGTCAAAACCAATATTTTCCCCAGATTGGCAATGTGTGACAAAGGGGGGGTCATTTAATTGTTGGAACTGTGTAGGACCAATATTTACCTGTCATCAGGGCAAAAATAGGGTGTTTTTACATGTCACGCGGTATGCAATATTCGTGATTTTTTAACAAATCAGCATGAAAAGATATCTGAATTCCGATTTCAAGCATGAAAAAAACTGGCTGGTGGCTTCCAGAAACCAGAAGATGAGACTGATATCTGAAAAAAAAGATAATTTTCAGAATTTCTGAAAATTGCCCATATTTGAACTTTGAGGGGTCAAATGACCTTGAAAAATGAGGTCAAAGTCAAATCTGAAGGTCAGTATGGGGTTTTGGGGATATGATAAGGGTAGTTTGTTATACATTTACATGACCTAAAATGACTCTTTCATGGTGTTCTGAGACCCACACCCTGTACTACATGTACTAATTTCACTAAAATGGCCGCCGTTGCCGAACCGTCGCAGATATTGGAATAAAAAAGTAACGTGCGGGTGGCCCCAGATACCACGCATCCCCTGGTATATTCAGCGTCTCTCTACCTATTGCGGTTCTTGAGATTACGTGAATAAACCTAAAACAGTGTTTTTGCTCTAGCTCCGGTTCCGCTTGAGCGATTCCGAAAATGTTTGTACCTAGATACAGCCTAGTACTTTTGACTTAGACATGACCAGTACAATGATGCCACCTGTAATGGCTACCGAGAAATAGGCCATCAAAATTTCACGTCTGAAAGGCCCTGTGACCTTGAAAAATAGGTCAAGGTCATGTTTTTTGGGTGTGGCCTAGTTTTAGTCCCAGAGGCACCTTGTGACCAAGTTTTGAAAATCAGAGAAAAAATAGTGAAATAATAATAAGAACTAGATGGCTATAACTGACCATGGTCAGTGATGAAGAATTTACCAATATATTTATTATTTAAAAGTATATTGTATATGTTTATGAGTACAGACTATTGTGTGAATGCTCATGCTTAATTTAGTTTATTTAGTTCAGTTTATTCAATTCAGTTTAGCTTATTTATTTTAATTAATTTAGTTTAGTTTATTTGGTATAGTTTACTCAGTTTGGTTTATTTAGTTAAGTGCATTTAATTTTGTTTTATTGACCACTTGACAAGAAAAAAACAAATATGAACATTCACGTACTTAGCATCATAGATATAGTAAGATCAGTATAATGTATCACATTAACACAATAGTTCCATGCAGCTTTTATACTAATATTGTATTTCTTCACTGCAAAATTGACTTCTTTTAGCTCAGGGCACTAATTTGGTTATAATATGTAAAGTTCAAATTTTCAGGGTTGACCGATCTTTTTAACTATTGATGGTACACCAAATTGAACATTAAATAAAATAAAGAGGAGAATCTGAGGTATTCAGAACTGCTTTCATCATTCCTATACCTTAATTAGAACCGAAGATAGAACCGATTGAATTAATGACAAAAATGTGAAATATCACCAAAAAATTGACTCTGAAAATGTCAAGTTTTGAACATTATTTTGATCTCAAAGGCAAACGATTTACAGCAGAGCCTTGAAATTGCACACACTACTGTAAAAGTGTTAGGATTACATCTTCAAAGAGTTTTAATTTTTTTGAAGATTTCCTTCTTTGTCAAAAAGATGTTAAAGTGTAAAATTGTGACCAAAAACATGAAATTTTCAGGGTCCGGCGATCTTTTTAACTAGCAGAGATACATTATAATGTATAGAAAACAAATACTAGAGGAGGTTATGGCCTTTCCGAATATGTTTTTAGTTTTTCTGTAGCTTAATTAGAACCGGAGATACAGGCCATAAAAGTTTGGGTACAAGTGCGAAATTGGAAAATGAGCAGTCAATTTAGCTGTCATTTTTCGACCTTCTGACCTTTATTATGCAATGTACATCAGTCCGAGGAACTTAAAACTTTGCAAGGGTCCTCTAGGGTACTGTGGCACCAAACACTGAAGAGATTGTGGAAATTCCTCAATTATTTCCTAGTTTAAAAAATTAGGTATCTCAAATATCCAATTTTGCCAAATATTTGACCTTGAGTTTGACCTTGAAAATACCTTTCTAGGTCAAAACCAATATTTTTCCCAGATTGGAAATGTGTGACATAGGGGGGGTCATTTTATTATTTGAACTATGTAGGATCAATATTTATTGCTCAAGAGGGCAAAAATAGGCTGATTTTACATGTTGCGCGGTATGCAATATTTGGAATTTTTTTATAAATCAGCATGAGGAGATAGATCAATTCCGATTGCAGGGTTTAAACAATCCAGCTGCTGGCTATAAGAATCTATAATATGATCCCAATATCTTTGAAAAAACATAATTGTTGGAATTTTTGAAAATGTAGTAAATTGAAACTTTGACGGGTCATATGACCTTGAAAAATGAGGTCAAGGTCAAATTTGAAGATTGGTATGGGGTGTAAATGGGTATATTTGGGGGGGTTCATTATACATTTGCATTACCTAAAATGACTCCTTCATGGATTTTGAACTCATGCACCTCAAAATTAGCAAATTCAACATACCAAAATGGCCGCCATTCCATAAATAGTTGCAATATCAAAATTAAAAATATGTTAGGCACTGGCCCGTACTATAGGTCAACTTTTGGCACTATGAGCATGCTGCTATCATTTATGGTTTTTGCCGAACTCGAAACAATTCGAAAATGACCTAAATATTCAATGTGGAATGTTCCGCTTGAGTGATTTTGATTATTTTTTCGCCAAAGTATAGAATTTTATTGTTTATGGACAGAAACTAAAGCAAATTACTCTACTTTATTAGTTTATTCAGATATAGTGCATCAAAATATACAAAAATTCACACTAAAAAGGTCCTATATACCTTAAAAATAAAAATTCAAACTCAGGACCGGAATACAGTAGTCTACAAGTATACAGGTACATTCACAAAAATAATCAAGAAAATCGAAACAACTTTTTCGGAAATAATAATAATAATAATAATAATAATAATAATAATAATAATAAGAATAATACCAAAAACAATAAGAATTTACCATATATGGTAAATTCTTAACTAGAACCCTGTAACTGACCCAGGTCAGTGACTAAGAATTTACCAAGCTTTTACCGGTTCATGCAGCATAGCCAAAAGACAGCTTGCAACAATATTGTGGTGCACAGTGCCACCGTGGTGCACAGTGAGACGCTGGCGCACAGAGCCACTGCTCTGCACACTTCCACTCTGGTGCACAGTGCCACTGTGACTGTTACTGCGGTGCTAAACTGCAATGTGGTGCACATTGCTGTGGTCTAAACTGCCACTGTGTTGCACACTGCCACTGTGTCGCACAGTGCCACTGTGGTGCACTCTGCCATTGTGGTGCAGCCTGTCATTGTGCCACAGTGATGCACACTGACGCTTGTGCACACTGCCACTGTGCTGCACAGTGCCACTGTGCTGCACTCTGCCATTGTGGTGCAGCCTGTCATTGTGCCACAGTGATGCACAGTGCCACAGTGATGCACAGTGCCACAGTGATGCACAGTGCCACAATGATGCACAGTGCCACTATGATGCACAGTGCCATAATGATGCACAGTGCCATAATGATGCACAGTGCCACCATGATGAAAAGTGCCACCATGATGCACAATTATGATAACCCTGAGCACATAACAAGAGTGAAAGCTGATGTTCCAGTCTTTGCAGAGCTGCAGTCATTTGATAAGGTGAGGGAAAGTTGAATTTTTCAGGGTTCACCGATCTTTTTACCTGTCAATGTTACAAGAAAATACACAATAAATTAAATTAAGAGGAGAATCTTAGCTTTCCAAAACTGCTTGTGTCATTCATGTAGCTTTATTAGAACCGGAGATAGAGCCCATTGAAATAACGGTAAAATTGCAATTATTTCATCGAAAAATGGTCCCTGAAAATGTCAAGTTTTGAACTTCAATTTGTTGCAGAATGCAAACGGTTGGGAGGAGAGACTTGAAATTGCACACACTACTGTAAATATGTTAGGACTACACCCCCAAATATTATTGAATTTTTTGAAGATGGATTTCTGAGTAAAAAAAATGCAAAGATGTAAAATCATGACCGAAAATATGAATTTTTCAGGGTCGGGCGATCTTTTTAACTAGCAGAGATACGTTAAAATGTATAGAAAATAAATACAAGAGGAGAATCTGGGCTTTCCAAATCTGTTTTTATTTTTCCTGTAGCTTAATTAGAACCGGAGATACAGACCGTCAAAGTATGGGTACAAGTGCAATGTTGACAAATGAGCAGGTCAATTTTGAAGTCATTTCTTGACCTTGTGACCTCAATTGTGCAATGTAGGTCAATCCGAGGGCCTTCAAATTTTGCGTGGGGCCTCTAGGGTATTATGGCACCAAATACTGATGAGATGAGGCAAATCCCTCAACTGATTCCCTGTTAAGAAAAATATAATGTCTGAAATATCCAATTTCGCCTAATATTTGACCTTGAGTTTGACCTAGAAAAAACTTTTCTGGGTCAAATCCAATATTTTCCCCAGATTGGCAGTGTGTGACTTTGGGGGGGTCATTCAATTGTTTGAACTGTGTAGGATCAATATTTACCTGTCACAAGGGCAAAATAGGGTGTTTTTACATGTCACGCGGTATGCAATATTTGTGATTTTTTAACAAATCAGCATGAAAGAATATCTGAATTCTGATTTCAGGCCTTAAACAAACTGGCTGGCGCCTTCCAGAAACCAGATGATGAGACTGATATGTGAAAAGAATGATAATTTTCAGAATTTTTGAAAATCGCCCATATTTGAACTTTGAGGGGTCAAATGACCTTGAAAAATGAGGTCAAGGTCAAATCTTAAGGTCTGTATGGGGTTTTTGGGGTATGTTAAGGGTAGTTTGTTATACATTTGCATGACCTCAAATGACTCCTTCATGGTGTTCTGAGACCCACAGCCTGTGTCACGGGTAGTCACTTCACTAAAATGGCCGCTGTTGCCGAACCGTTGCAGATATTGGAATAAAAAAGTGACGTGCAAATGGCCCCAGATACTACGCATTCGCTGGTGTATCCAGCGTCTCTCTATCAATTGTGGTTCTTGAGATTACGTGAAAAAACCTAAAACAGTGTTTTTCCTGTAGCTCCGGTTCCGCTTGAGCGATTCCAGATATTCTTGTGCCTAAATACAGCTTAGTACTTTTGACTGAGACATAACCTGTACAATGCTGCCACCTGCAATGGTTCCTGAGTAATAGGCCATCAAAATTTCCAAAATTTCATGTTTGAAAGGCCCTGTGACCTTGAAAAATAGGTCAAGGTCATTTCTTTTGGGTGTGGCACAGTTTTAGTCCTAGAGGTACCTTGTGAAAAAGTTTCATGAAAATCAGAGCAAAAAACGTGAAATAATAAGAAGAATAATACCAAAAACAATAAGAATTTACCATGTAATGGTAAATTCTTAATTACCATGTAATGGTAAATTCTTAATAAGAACTAGAACCCTGTAACTGACCAAGGTCAGTGACTAAGAATTTACCATGCCTTTACATGCACATGATGCCAGTTTATGGAGCAGAGGCAAAAGAACTTGTAAGAAAACTACGAATTATTCCAGTGTTGGTAAAACTGTGCCACCATATTGATGCACAGTGCCACAATGATGCATATTGCCACAATGATGAACAGTGCCACCATGATGCACAGTGCCACCATATGATGCACAGTGCCACCATATGATGCACAGTGCCACCATATGATGCACAGTGCCACCATATGATGCACAGTGCCACCATGATGCACAGTGCCACCATACGATGCACAGTGCCACCATAATGCACAGTGATGCACAGTGCCACCATGATGCACAGTGCCACCATGATGCACAATTATGATAAAAACCTGGGCACATAATAAGAGTGAAAGCTGATGTTCCAATCTCTGCAGAGCTACAGTCATTTGATAAGGTGTGGGAAAGATGAATTTTTAAGGGTTCACCGATCTTTTTAGCTGTCAATGTTACAGGAAAATACACATAAGATTAAATTAAGAGGAGAATCTGAGCTTTCCAAAACTGCTTGTGTCATTCATGTACCTTTATTAGAACCGGAGATAGAGCCCATTGAAATAACGGTAAAATTGTGATATTTCATCGAAAAACGATCCCTGAAAATGTCAAGTTTTGAACTTCAATTTGCTCCCGAAGGCAAACGGTTTGAAGGAGAGACTTGAAATTGCACAAACTACTGTAAATGTGTTAGGACTACACTCCCAAATATTATTGAATTTTTTGAAGATGGATTTCTGAGTAAAAAAAATGCAAAGATGTAAAATCATGACCGAAAACATGAATTTTTCAGGGTCGGGCGATCTTTTTAACTAGTAGAGATACGTTAAAATGTATAGAAAACAAATACTAGAAGAGAATCTGGGCTTTCCAAATATGTTTTTATTTTTCCTGTAGCTTAATTAGAACCGGAGATACAGACCGTCAAAGTATGGGTACAAGTGCGATGTTGACAAATGAGCAGGTCATTTTTGAAGTCATTTCTTGACCTTGCGACCTCAATTGTGCAATGTAGGTCAATCCGAGGGCCTTCAAATTTTGCGTGGGGCCTCTAGGGTATTATGGCACCAAATGCTGAAGAGATAATGCAAATCCCTCAATTGCTTCCCTGTTAAGAAAAATATAATGTCTGAAATGTCCAATTTCGCTTAATATTTGACCTTGAGTTTGACCTTGACAATAGCTTTCTAGGTCAAAACCAATATTTTGGCCAGATTGGCAGTGTGTGACTATGGGGGGTCATTTAATTGTTTGAACTGTGTGGGATCAATATTTACCTGTCATCAGGGCAAAAATAGGGTGTTTTTGCATGTCACGCCGTGTGCAATATTCGTGAATTTTTACCAAATCAGCATGAAAAGATATCTGAATTCCGATTTCAAGCCTCAAACAAACTGGCTGGTGCCTTCCAGAAACCAGAAGATGAGACTGATATCTGAAAAAAATGATAATTTTCAGAATTTTTGAAAATTGCCCATATTTGAACTTTGAGGGGTCAAATGACCTTGAAAAATGAGGTCAAGGTCAAATCCGAAGGTCAGTATGGGGTTTTGGGGGTATGTTAAGGGTAGTTTGTTATACATTTACATGACCTAAAATGACTCCTTCATGGTGTTCTGAGACCCACACCCTGTACTACACGTACTAATTTCACTAAAATGGCCGCCGTAGCCGAACCGTCGCAGTATTGGAATAAAAAAGTGACCTGCGGGTGGCCCCAGATGCCACGCATCCCCTGGTATATTCAGCGTCTCCCTATCTATTGTGGTTCTTGAGATAACGTAAATAAACCTAAAACAGTGTTTTTGTTGTAGCTCCGGTTCCGCTTGAGCGAGTCCAAAAATGTTTGTGCCTAATTGCAGCCTAGTACTTCTGACTTACCCATGACTTGTACCATGAGGTCACCTATCATGGTTCTCGAGTAATAGGCCATCAAAATTCGCAAAATTTCATGTTTGAAAGGCCCTGTGACCTTGAAAAATAGGTCAAGGTCATGTTTTTTGGGTGTGGCCCAGTTTTAGTCCTAGAGGCACCTTGTGACCAAGTTTCGTGAAAATCAGAGAAAAAAAGTGTGTCGGAATAATAAGAATAATAATAAGAATAATACCAAAAACAATAAGAATTTACCATGTAATGGTAAATTCTTAATAAAAAGAATAATACCAAAAACAATAAGAATTTACCATGTAATGGTAAATTCTTAATAACCCCCAGATATTACTTTGCTAGCAAACTCTATCATATACTAAAACACCGCAAACAAACATTTACTTCCTTTGCAAGGAGCCCTCAGTATGTTCATCACCCCTGAAAGAAAATCTGCCAACAGGTGTGCAAAAACATCATCAAAGTATGGGCAGAAGCACTTCCAAGAAATACAGAAGAATCCCAAATTAAGGACACATCTTTTTATGCAATTAACAGCATGCAGACCTGAAACTGGATATATTATATTTCTTTTATGCTGAATAAGACCCCTCTAATGTTAGTGCAGCTTACCGGCCTATAAAAGCTGCACCAAAACCTTTTTCAGTCTCAGTTAATTGCAGGCACTACAGTATTAGCTGTTTTTGTTGCATGAGCCTGTGACCCACTTCTTCCTCTGTGCAATGAAGCATGGCAGTGGGAGATTTAAGGCTCTGTGCTTAAGGGTACATCTGTATTTCAAGCTTTTTCACTTGTAATACACATAAAGCCTTATCAATTGCTGCTGTCAAATCTTGGAGAAATGATCAGTAGGCCTAACTGTCAAGCAAGTTGACTCCATTCTTTAGATCCTTTCAAAAAAATTTGCCCATTAATTGGGCACACAATGCAATGCTGAGATAAACACAACCAAGCAAGTGATGTTGATAACCTTTTGTGCATATCCCTGTATTTCAGAATTGAAACTATTGAATTAAATGTTTTTTGGAAATCCACCAGAACTTGAACTTGCAGCTCTGATGAGATAGACAGCAAAAAAGCAAGATAGATGCATACAGACAGATTTTATTACATGTATGGATGTGGATTAATGGTTGATATGTTAGAAAAAGACATACACTTAAATCATGTAAAATGAAGGTTAGATTTGTCAAAAATGCCTTATGGTGGCAAGTAAAATCGCCCTATTTTTTTTAGAAAAAAATTGTCTTGTTCAGTTTTGCGAATGAGGAATTACATGATAAACTTCAAAGGCTTTGTGCCACCTCTAAATATTAACCGATTTGGCTGAAATTTTGCATGTGTTTGTTTTACTTAAGTGGTCATCAATTTCTACTTTCAAATTTGGGGTTTTTGGAGATTTGATTTTTCCCATAGGAATGTGGACCGCCCTAGTGGTTCACTTACTTATCAAAGACTTTGACCCATACCTAACTCCGACTACAGCAGAAAAAATTGGCAGCCATTGTTATCACACATGCCTCAAATATCAGCCGTTTTGCCCGATATGTTTTCTTCTCATCAGGCGAGAATTCATGCTGTAACAAGCATTTTTTCTGAAGATGTTTAGCATTGATGCAATGGCACCATTTCATGCGTTTCACTTACTTACAGGTGGCACTGTATAATCCTATTGATCTAGGCTTTCAATCCAGGAAGGAAAACATTGTTGAAAATGAAGGATGGCTTAACCCAAAAATTCATTTAAATGATAAATGCTAACCATTCACTACAGTCACTGCATTGATTGATGCTTTTGCGGCTTTGGTAACACTGATTAAGATGACTTTGTTTTTGTGGGGTTTATAGTATCTTGAATGCAGAAATGGATACACAACTTCAGGTCATAGCTTTGTGGATACCTTGTAAGTGAAATGTCAAGGGCATCTCTTGAAATCAACTTTTTTTTTGGCCTAGCTGAATCAGTTCTATGACACAGAAATAGAATCCCTGACAGACATTTCAAATCTCCACTGCAATTTTTCAGCAAGAAGTAATTTCATGATCAATTAATTAAAGGCGACCTTTTCAGAGCTTGCCTGTTTCTAGGACATCTCTGTTATTTCAGATATCATATTACTGGCAAAATTAATTTAATACCTGATATTTTCTTCAGTCATTGTGTATAAATGGCAGCATCCTGTTGGCACAAAAAGTCGATATTAACAAATTCCTCACCCCTGAAATAATTGCCAAATCCATCACAAGCAGTCGGTTGGAAAGTGTCTTCAGGAAATTTCAATCAACCAACAAGTTATCATAAATATAAATAGGTACATTGTCATGCCTGACATAAAAAGGACCAGTCTTGCCAAGGCCATAACTTATAAATGTACTTTTCAAGAATTAATGGGGAATCTGTCTGCTATGTAATAAGATATGCATAAACGACCTTGACCAGTAAAGTCTCAATGTTGTTAGACCAAGCACTTTGTCTGAAGCTGTTTCAACTTATATGAGCAGCTGCCACAGGCAGACATAATGATGACATGAATAGAAGCCCTGTGAGTTCAGATAATGTTACTCCTGTTCCAAAGGATGTGGTCCTATACTTGCCAGTGCAAGATACTGTCTGGCTTAACATAATAAGTGATTGACAGAATTTAGTTCCTGGGGTGTGATTCAAACCCCTGACTTGACTTGTGTTGTGCTGGTATACCCCTGATCAGCCGGGCAAGCTCAACCACCATCACAGTGGAGGGTGCTGTACTTTAATTTTTGTCACTACCGTATGATGATGAACTGAGAAGACTGGAAGTCTGGAACATGCTATTAATTCAGAGATGCCAAGGTCTTTCAGTTGCCCTGGCCTTTCAGTTGCTCCAGCATGGAATAATGGATACAACCAGCCTCCTTTTAATGTCCTATGGGCTTGGATTAAAGTGAGTGCCCTCAAAGCCAGTGGACAAGCATTCTTAACCAATAGGCAACGACGGAACCATGCCCTGACAAGCAAGTAAGTGTTGTTGGGCCATGGTAAATTACAATGTTCAGCTAAAAATTATTTTTGAATAAAAGGGTGACTTGGTTTGGTGACCATACTGCTGAAACTGATGCTTTGATGCTGAGCTAAAAATTAATAAATGTCATATCTAATATAAATTATGCAGCAACAGCTTGCATACAAAAACAGAACATCAATCAAGAAGACAATATTGATCTAGGACCAAAGTGATCCATCAATGACAGCTTTGGGGAAATGTGGAAAATCCCATTTATATGACAAGGATATCTGATTTAGTTCTTATGGAATAACTGACATGTTCTTGAAAGATGATTGGAATGGAATGAATCTCCAAATGTTTACCAAAATATCATGTTACATCTATCAATATGTCATTCTGTTTATAATTTGATAAAACACAGCACCCTTTAATTTCTTCCTTCTAACAGCTTCTTATAGTTGAATGTAAAAAACGTTATGCTGGTATAATGTTATTTCAGCAATTTTTGCTCTGCCTCATAGGCTGCCACTATAATTTTTAGAAGCCAAATAGATTTAGGAACACCTAAAATGAATGATCAATCGTCAATGATATATCGTCATAAACTTCATGACAATTCACGACTCAAGTGTTTTTGATTGGATGACTATATATTTGCAAAATATTGACACTGGCATAACTCAAAATCTTAACTTTCTAGAGAAATTCTAACTTCAGATTTTGAATCAGAATGCTCGAAACGGGTGAATAGAGTCATTTTCCTTAGGCAGTAAAATCATCATTGAAGAGAACAATATATATAATTTAAACCAAAAGCTACCATTCTTTGGCTGTCATAATACCTGACAATCATTGCTCTGCTTCACTTACTGAATTCATGCCACAGGTGGAAGAAGAGCTTAATTGGGTAATAAAAATTGCATCAAATCACCCACAAATGAAGATGTTCCAAGTTTAGTGCCCTTTGCAGGGTAACAGGACCGAAATGGATTTAGCTGAAGCAGCAAAAACTGACTGCCCAGTTTTCAGATATATCATTACAATCGAAACAAAATACTGAAGAAGCGATATCTAGCTATTTTTGGAAACGCTTATGACGATGCATTTGTTTCTCTAGGTTTTATGCCCTTAGTAGGCATATCAAGTGGAGCAAATGACTAACAAATGGTCTCAGATCGCGGCTTTGAAAATCTTATTTTGTGATAAAATGCTTGTTTTGTTCCTTTGTGATTACTTCTTCAGAGAATGTCAAGTGAATTTTCCTAAATATGACCTTTTTCTGAAAATCATTCAGTGATATAACATATCACTTTTCAGCTTATCTCTAACTCTGTTTCAGAAATAGTTGAAGCCATTTGGTTTTCCTCTCAGAAGAACTGAAAAGACCTTAGCTCTTCCCTTAAAAGGCCTTTTGCAATCATCCCTTAAAGGGCCTTTTGCAATCACAGATTATAATTCAGCCTCCATAATGAAGTCTCCAGCCAATTTCAGCTTGAATCACCTCTAAATGGAGGCATCAATCCTCTCTTTCACTTCAGTCTTATCGGCTCCTGCCAGACTACAGTCACTAACAGATTATTAAATGGGGCTTCTAGGAATGGATTCAATGGAAAGTATCAAAGCATCAACCAGTAGACAGGTAGATGCATACTTTCCTGCAGATCTCAAGTCTAGGGATAAGAGGAGTGTTACAGTCTTAATTTGGAATAATATACTATTGTCATCTGAACTTCCCAAAGAAATGGACAACAAAGACAAATTTACATAGACATACAAATTAATTTATCCCCATATGAAATATGGATATCGTGGTGCCTGGACAGTCTATTAGTGTGATGTCTCCTACGTACTCAAATTCACCATGTATGCTTGAATAGCAGATTAGCTTTTGATAAAACAATAAATGATAACCACACCTTAATAAAGGTCTTTTTCAGCATCAAAACTGACATAATGGGTGTAATTGCTTTATAAATACTGTTTACTTACACCCTTCTATATTTAATGTTATTTTGCATTGGATAAATGATGCCAAGCATAAGGAATATGGAGTATATACGAGGGGCGTTCAGAAAGTTCTGACCAATTTTTCTGAGAGATGCTTATATTTGAGCTAGAGTCTTCAAATTTTCAGAAATACATCTTGAGGTATCAAGGAAACAAATGGCCAAGCATCTTTGAGACACAATATATTTAAGTTGTTATTTTGTTGCCATGGAAACAGCAAGATGGGGAACCCAGCGCAGCTCATTTTTCTAGTGAACTTGGCATTGTGTTTTCCCTGAAATCTAGGGTCAAATTACATTAAAAAGGACTGCAAACCTCTGCAGGGCTTACTGGCAATTGTGATTGTAACTTTATGATGTCCCAATCTAGTGCCAATCCATTGTTTAGCCATTTAAACCTGATTTTTGCATTGTAAAGAGTAATTTTTGATGAGCGTTTTACATGGACCCGAAACGCGATCAGAGAGCTTCATTCAAATTGTGTTTTCTCACAGGAAAGAATAACACACAAACCCAGGATCTCAATAGGACAGCATTTCTAGATACCTCAATGATGATTTAGCACCATGTGGCTGTTGTTTATTCCCTAATCTAAAAGATGAGCTGAGAGGTGAAAGACGTGCTACAAATCAGGACCTTTGACATGCCATTTCCAGAGCTTTTTCTAAGTTGAGACTTGGAAAATTGCTTCACCGAGTGGATTGAAAGGATGTAAAAATTTGTTTCATGCCACAGAGAGTAGGGCTACTTTGAAAAATTGTGAAGCTGCTGGTGAACATATATGTTCACAATTACTTGTATATTTGCAATAAATTTTATGGCGATTTACACAGCTAAATTGTTGAGTTTTGTAAGAAAAATTAAGCTGCGCTGCCTACCCCAAGGTGTGGTTTCCATGGCAACAGAAAAGTAAGTTAAACATTGGCCATGGATGTAATATTTTCAGAATCAATGGCTACACACCCGAATTTTGTACTGTGAAAATTTCAATCAAGTACTTCAAAGAGAAAGCCCTGCTACAAAGATTGGACAGAACTTCCTGAACACCCCTCGTATGCTGAGACAAAATTTCATTGGTTTTCTTGGAGTGTTATTTCTTTCTTTATAAAGAGTGACCTACACAAGAACTGATACCCATTTGCCTCTCTTGAAGAAGCCAATATTGAAGGCCCCTCCCATTTCCTCTCTATATTACCATGATTTATAAAAGCCGCAGATTCTGGCATGAATACAAATGGTCTTGTTTCTTAATAATTACTATATATATGTGTGTTCTCTTGTCTCATCCTCATGTTTGTGTGTAAAATGAAAAGCGTAGAAGTAGGACATAACTGAAATAGATGAAAAATAATTGAGTTTCCTGGATGGAAATATTAATGCATGTGTCATTTTAGATTCAGAGGAAGCTGCAGATTGTAACAAAAAAGCCAGACAGCATGTGATATCTTGGTCATAAACTGGTGAGAAATAAGTTACATTGTGGCAGCAGGTTTTGTTGCTATTTGTTCATTCCCCATTACGTCCCATAAAGGGATATTTTACAGTAGTATGCCGTTTGAAGTTTGTATCATTAGGATACCTGTGGTGTTCCTACAGACCACCAGATGACAGGGCGATCCAGTGGTTAACTCTAATTTCTGACTGAAGGTGGTTAATCCTTCTATAGGCAACAAAACTGTTTGACAGGCTTTGCTCTCTCTCATTTTTGACTGTCTCTTCAGCTGCTAGCTAAGCAACTGTTCAGTGGAGATTTTGCATGAGCATTTAACTTTGTACCAGGTATGTGAATTCTAGATAGGAAGACCCACCTTCTCAGTGTAGCTGAGAAGGATGGGAGACATTCCATAAGCTGAGCACTCCACACATGATACACTTGCGACACAGGAGTGTGTCGCGGCAGTTTGGAGCCTATTCCCATCAAAAATAAAGGTATGGGCTGATAGGAAATGGTTTAAAATGTATTGTGTGCGATTTTCAGAAATTTCCTGTACTTTAAAGTGTCAAAATCGGCCAATTTTCAACAAAAGTACCACTAAAAATGACAGAAGTTTCATGTTGAATGGAGGGAGGCTTTGTACAAACAGCTAACTGTTAATTAGTATGTTGTATAAACAGATAACTGTTAATCATTGTGTTGTTCATGATTCACTTTTTCTGTTTGGGTTTTATGTTTTGAAATGAACAGCTTCAGACGGATACTTTTAGCAGTCAATCAAACTCAGTCAAGCATTTCTCTGATTTGTGTGATTGGTCGGTGCAAATGCACTATGCTGAACAGTGATTCACTGAGACCATATTTGACAAGTTCAGATCGCATTCATATACATGGAATATGACTTCCAGCCTTCTCCATAAAGTGTCATTGTACAAAGTGTCATTGTAATCAAGGTATATTTCTGCCTTCTTCATAAAACCATACTTTATCCTCATAATAGGACGTTATGCCATATTGTGTGGTATCTGATATTTTAGATAGTTCAAGAAATAAAATTCCTAAAATGCAACACAAACATACAGCCAGATAGATACATACACAGATAGATAGATAGATAGATAGATAGATAGATAGATAGATAGATAGATAGATACATAGATAGATAGACAGATAGACAGATAGACAGATAGATAGATAGACAGATGAAGCAAAATCAATTTTAATTTAATTTAGGCCTATGTGTCTTATGTTTTTTCAGTGATGAGAACTACCGCATATTCTGATATTTTTTACAAGTGGCAAAAAGAAATAAATGTTCCCTCCCACTGTTTAAAATATTGACCATTGCTCTTTGTGTTTTAAACACCTCAGGAAGGAGACAAAACCAGATACCTGCTTATGTTGCTTTCTGTTTGCAGTTTGTTGTTTTCTGTTTGTGTTTGTTTGATTGTTTGTTATAATCACTTATTTCTTGCAATGATTTTGAAGAGTCCTCAGCAAATGTAATGTCCTCAGTCTACGTTGCCTACAGCAACGTGAAGACTGTGACCTCGGTCTATGTGAATTCACTTTATAAATATTTTACCTTCTGTAACATTAGTCAGTATTAGTTTAACTGTGTTTAATAAATTATTTTTATCAATAGCTATTCAGCTTTAATAAGCAAGTTACCAAGTAATGTTTACTGTTGTTAGCAGTTGTTAATTGTTGAGCAATTTAGAGAGACACCTGTATTATTTGCAGTTTGTTTAATAGCACATGATAGTACACTTGAACTTAGGCAATTCATTTGTTGTCTTAGGTGCCATTCAAGCTGTGTGTTCTTCAATATAAGGACAAGGATGCAATTAGGCAAGACAGAAACCCCACTCAGGTAAGGTCTTTCTTGGGCTAATTTAATGTTATAAAACTATTTCTGTATTATTTTACACATCCATGTGACTTTTAGTTTCTCATTTGTTAGCATTTGTCAGCTCTATTACAGCATATTAATATTCATTACACACTATGCATTGTATTTATACATGTCTTTTCTGTATCAATTTACAGGATTTTTTTACAACCTGGATATCATCTTTAAATAAATCTTTGAACTGCCATTTGGTTGTTGAGTCAACTTAATAACCCCTGGAACAACATTATCCCTAAAATAGAACAATATTAACTTACATTTTTTTGAAACCATAACCTGCATGTCTACTAGCTATGAAATATGAATATCAAGCAGTAAAATATTCGCAACTTTTTGTTCAGCACACAATGCCTCCCTCTTGTTATATATTCATATATTGTAACCGTGGATGACCTTCTTGTGGCAGCTGAGATTAAAGTTTCAAAGAGTTTTAGCTATCGTCGCGGCATCATCATCCAAGAGGGGCAACCACTAAAAGTCCAGAGGGTTTGGATTTAGTTTTTCTTTTATATAAGTAATTTCTAGCTCAGTTTTAGTGAAATAAATCAATTCTTTTTGGGCCAGATTTTAAATAAATGATTTCTGGTGGGGGCATTTCTTAACGTGGTATTGTTTCAGTTAGAAAAGAATACAGTACCCAGTGCCCGATTTAGGAATGTGCGGAGTGTGCGGCTGCACAGGGCCCCCACATTTAAGGGGGCTCCCACACAAGCAGATCACGCGTCAATTTATAGCAAAGTCGTATTATAGTTCACGCATATGATGCGGATCTGAGACAAAACCTAATTTTGCAACAAGCAGAGCATTATGTATGATTAAAATGTGGGGGCCCCAACTTTCTTGAGGGCCCTCCAATGTCCAATGTGTGAACAGGCGATCTATTAAACCAGCGGAAAATTGTGCTTGATATGTGGGGGCCCTGCTCAGGGGTCCCCTTCCCTATGAGTCTCCTCTGGGGACCTCAGGCCTCCTATGCTTCTCCCTTCTAGCGTCCAAAGGGAAAACCTAGTAAGTCACATTTTGGGCGAAATTGAGTTAAGGTCAAAATAGGACTTCTGAGACATGTTTCTATATATTCATTAAGTTTAGATTTTCGAGAAGTGGCCCATTACCCCAGAATGACACTGGAAAATCCCAGTAAGTCTATCTCTTACTGCAAGGACTGAAATTTAAAAGTCAATTTTCTCAGAATGTCCTAAATGTGACTTACTAGGTTTTCCATTTGGACGTTAGCCTTCCTCTCTTGGCCTCCCTCCCCTGCCAGACTTCCACTAACTCTTGGACCCAACCTGTTTGGGGCCCCCACCTGTTTGGGGCCCCCCTCCCACTCTGGGGTGGCTCTCCCACTCGTTGGGGCCAGGGGCCCTCCCACTCTGGGGGCCCCCTCTTACTCTCGGGGGCCCCTCTTACTCTCAGGGGCCCCCTCTCACTCTGGGGGCCCCCTCTCACTCTGGAATGCCCCCTCCCACTCTTGGGGGCACCTCTCACTCTGGCCTCAGTCCTTCAGGTGCCCCAGGTTTGATGTTTTATTTCAAATTTGTAGTTTCTTTTTTTTTTGTCAAAGGTGTTCATAGATTTTTGTTTTGCGGTTGTGTATACTACATGGTTGTGAAATTTCTCATATTTTTAAAAGCATCATGTACATAATACAGTACAATTAACAAAATACATAAAAGAAAAGGTCATCATATTCAGACATGCCAGCAGATATATTTACAGACAAATTCAGCAGGACATGATTGTGGAACTTCTATTGCAAGATGAGACAATTGCATTTGTGATTGTTCACCTCCACTGGTCCTTGATTATCAATGTTAATTCTTGGTTTGATTGCAGGCCTTATAAAGGTTTTCTGCCATCCAGGTCAATCATGTGCAATAATGTTCCTTTTTTGGATCGAATGTGAGCCCACTGTATCAATGTTTCCTTCTGGCCAACAAACCTCAATTAAATAACTTGATATAAATGGGCCACACCTACAGCCGCTTGCCACAAAATCATTATACATTGGCATTTTTTGCTGTCCGTCTAACTCTACAATACTTATCATAACCATTTAATGACCATTCATTAAAATTGAATGCATGTGTTTCTGTTGCGCAAGTTGCAATATTATCTTTCATCATGGTGCCTTTCCACTATAGGGTAAAATAAAAAGACAAAAGTATGTACTTCTTAGAATAAGTCTGGTTTGTGGGAGAATATTGCTATGGACTGCCTGACACTACCTGTTCCCTTTCAGGCATTTACCACATTAAAGAGACAGAAAACCCTTTAAAAGAGTCCCATCTCAATAAACATATTAATCAGTTTTAGTATTTTATCGATTTAGCCAAATTTCATGCGCATGCAATGACAGACCCTTCAAAAAGTTGCAGAGACATCTCAACGTAACGCATTTCGGGGGCCCCCACAACTTCTCCGCACAGGGGCCTCCACACACCTAAATCGGGCACTGATGTCAGTACCGTAGAACGGGGCGACTTGAACCGGGGTGACTTTGAACGCTTTCCTGAAAAAGATTGATCCTCTGTGAATGCAAAATTAAATAAGCTACCCTTGTACAGTATATAAGCTGTCAGTATCTCATTTAATTTTGCATTCACAGAGGATCAATCTTTTTCAGAAAAGCATTCAAAGTCACCCCGGACTGTTCAAAGTCACCCCGTTCTACGGTACAACACAAAATAAAGTACGATTACCCCAGCAGGAAGGAAGAATCAGCAACTACTTTGCCCTTTCAAACCTTTCGGCTACCCCCAGAATCACTTCCAACTTTACCTACTTGAATCTACCTTTTAAAATTACATTAAAATCACATTTAAACAAAACCAATTTAAACTCAATCACTCCCATTGTGTTTTGTTTATTTGATATTTTGCATCTCTGCTAATTGCAGTTACATTGGTAGCTGTCTAAATAGAGTTCTTAATGTGGGCTAAAGTTGTTGTAAGGAGTCAAAGGGAGTTGTAAGGAGATTTGGGATGGGGAGGAGAAAAGAGAAAAAAGGGCAAAATAGGTAAATAGAGGACTTCTGACAGAAAATTTTCTTACTTTATTTTTGGGTTGTACTGTACTTGAGGATGTCATGCTCCCAAAATAAATAATTACAGTAGCCGTTACCGTGAAATAAATAACTCTCGGTTCAAGAAGACTTCAAACCCGCCTACTTAGAGATCAAAAGGTCACCCCCTAAGACACAATAGTATATGCAAATGATCAGAAGACAATGTATTGCAACTCACCTTTCAGCCATCAAAGAGCTCAGAGAAAAATGATCAGAGCAGTAAGACCTCTGAATGTTTCACATCTGGCGGATTCATTCCGACCACTTTAGGATCATGGTACACATATGATCCGTACACACCAAGTTCTTTTACACTGAGGAAAGTTATGTGCGTCATGAATCGTATGTTTAACAGGGGGGGACGCGAAACTTGCACTATTTGATTCTATTTTTTGGTGGAAATGGAAGATTTAACCAAATCACAACAAACGCACATGTAAATTGTAGACACATTTAAACCATGGGAAAAACCATGATTGACAATAGAATGCATTCTCCTACCACAGAGCTTGACTTCATTCAAACTCTGCTCACAAGGGTGCCAAAAGTCTGGGGTGTGATGAATATTCATGAATGGGAGGTGGGGCCGAGATGCACCAATCACTAATGCCAGTGACCTAAAAAATACCTATCTGCACCCCTCAACATCCCCACCCTCCTTTAGGTGCCCCATTTCCGTCGCCGCTGGCAGGCTGCCAACACCCCAGGTTTAGGCAGGGTTGGCAATCAGGGCTTGGTTAGGCAGCCCTGAGTCATGAGGATGATAGACTGTGGGTCGTTCCGCATCAGATCAACAATTAGCAGAAAAAATTATATGTTGGTTTATTTCTCAAAGGATGAACTTCCTAACAATTTCAGCTTAATCTGTCAGTTTTTCATGATTTGAGGGAGGTTTGAAAATTGCTGGATTTACCCGTTTTTCAGACATCGGTTTGACCACAATTACATTTCTGCTCAATAAATCAGTTAATACTCAACCTAGAACATTGAAATTCGGGATTTACACTAACTGGACAATGGCAAAGGTCCGTGGGTTGACACTTATTGCCTTGCTAAAACGATAATGTAGACATGGCCTTGTTAAATTCCCCCTTCAAAAATCAGTGTTCACTTGGGTGCCAATGAAATGCATTGGAAAAATAGAAATAAAGAAATGTCAAGGTCTTACCCCCTGAACTCTTTCCTTTTGATCTTAGGTTCACCTGTGCCAAATCTCATGAAAATCAATTATTGATTTTTAGAGGTTGCTCAATTACTTTGAAGTTCGGGGTCAAAAATTCACTTACCGGTTCAAGTAGATACACAAAAAAGAAAGTCTATTGGAATTATTGGTTTTGGGATCCTAATAGTGTCCTTTTATCAAAATGCCATTTTTAATTGACCGGTGTTATTCCATAGGCTTCAAATGGCAGCCATTTTGAAAAATGGCTGCCGAAACCAATTTTTGCCTATATTTTAGGCTCTAACTGGCCTTGGACTAATAACATTTTATTCAAAGTGACAAAGACACATTAATTGTGGTTAATATACATAAAAACATATTTTTATTTAAAAACCAATAATTTTAATCGATTTTCACTTTGGTGTGTCTGCTGGGACTTGTAAGTTAATTTTTGACTCCGAACCCCATTGGATTTGCATTATAAACTTCAGTGCCATTGAGCAACCTCTAAATATCAATTAATTTTCCTGAAATTTGGCACAGTATATCTTAAGACCAAAAGGAAAATGTTCAGCGGGTAAGACCTTGACATTTCCAAATTTGGTATTTCATTGGCACCCTAGTGTTCACTCTAATAAGATTCATATCTCCGGGGGTATACCGAGTATAAATATGAAACTCCTAGAATATATGCTGCATATGTAGTGCAACTGGTGAGTAGCCCTTCTGCAAAGGGTATTATTGTGACAGCCTTCAAGCTTCTCAGATCTATATCTTTTGCTTTAACAAGGCTATATCTGCCTTATCGTTTTAGCAAGGCAATAAGTGTCTATCAACGGTCCTTTTTTATTGTCCACTTAGTGTAGATTCCGAATTTCAAAGCTGTGGGTTGAGTATTAACTGATTTATTGAGAAAAAAGTGCAATTGTGGTCAAACATATGCCTGAAACAGTGGTAAAATCAGATATTTTCAAACCTCTGCCAAATCCAGGAAAATTGACTGAATTGGCTGAATCAGTTTTTATTTTCTGAACGAGTCCACAACATATAAAATAATTTCATATTTAATCTTATCTGACAGTAAAATATTTACCACTATCCATGAAGAAAAAAATAATATCTAATATACAATGTGTATGGCTACATGCCTTCACACCTTTACAAAGGAACATTGGAATGCCAACATCCTAGATCTGTGTAGTGTGTATACAGATACAACAACATTCAATTGAAGTCGTTATCATGCCTTGAAAGAAAATAATACTCTCTGTTAGATGTATCTTTATCAGTTTACAGGTCATCTAAATTCTGTGATTGACCTGCTGACTCTGTAGGCTGTTGGGACCTCCGGAAATTGCCAACAGAGATCCATTGTGATACAGTGCATTGAAAGAGCTAAAAATAGTTGACCCCAATGTAAGTAGCTTCCCATGGGTGACTATATCCTATTGATCTGGGCTTTCAACCCAGAAAGGAAATCTGTTGAGAAAGAAGAATGGCTGAATATGGAAAGACATTTTTAATGATATATGCTAAGTATTCCTTAGAGTGCTGTATTGTTGGATGCTTTGGAAACACTGATTAAAATGACTCTGTTTTTTTTTTGCCATATCTTGAATTAAAAATGGATACAAAATGTCAGGTCATAGTTTCATTACTATACCTTGTCAGTGAACTGTCAAGGGCATCTCTTGAAATCAAAATTCTTTATGGCGTAGCTGAACCAGTTCTATGAAATAAAAATAGAAGATAATCCCTTTCAACTTTCAAAGATTTCAAATCTCTATTGCAATTGCAGCAAGAACTAATTCCTTGGTCAATTTATTAAAGGTATCCTTTTCAGAGCTCGCCTGTTTCTAGGACATTTCTGTTATTTTAGATAATTATATTACTGGCAAAATAAATTTAAAACTTGATATTTTCTTCAGTCATTGTGTATAAATGGTAGCATCCTATTGGCACAACAATTATGATATCAGCAAATTCCTCACCCCCGAAGATAATTGCCAAATCAATTACAAGCAGTCTGCTGTGAAGTATCTTCATGCAGATTTGATCACCAACAAGTTATCATAAAAATGAATTGGCACATTGTCATGCCTGACAAAAAATGCACCAATGTTACACACAGGCCATAACTTCTATATAGTTTTTAAAATGCACTTTTCAAGAAATAATTGGGATTCAATCAATCTTATTTATCCGTATCATGACGAGATGAGAAGACTGGGAGTCTGGAATATACCCTATTAATTCAAAGATGCCCAGGGCCTTTCAGCTGCCCCATCATAGAATACTGGATACAACCCACCTCCATTTAATGTCCTATGGGCTCAGACTAAAGTGAGTACCAGGATGAGATTTGAACCCACGCCCTCAGAGCCAGTGGAAAAGTGTTCTTAACCAATAGGCAACAGGGGACCCATGCCCTAACAGGCAAGTTGTTGTTGCATAATTGTTACAAACACACCCATAGGCCATGGTAAACTACAAAATTAAAATTGCGACATGGTGACGATACGGCTAAAATTAATGCTCTGACGCCGAGCTTGATATAAATCAATGTCATATTCAATATAAACAATGCAACAACAGCTTGCATACAAAAACACAACATCAATCAAGAAGACATTATCAAATTTGGACCAAAGTGATCAGTCAATGACAACTTTATGGAAATGTGGAAAATCCCATTTATATGACAAGGATAGCTGATTTAGTTCTTTTGGCATAACTGATATGTTCTTGAAAGATGAATGGAATGGAATGAATCTCCAGCTGTTTTCCAAAATACCATGCAACATCTATCAACATGTGCTTCTGTTTCCAATTTCATAAAACACAGCACCCATTAATTTCTTCTCTTAAATTTTGAGTGACTGCATCATTGCTTGCCATATATATCTGAAGCAAGTCATATTCCATGTATATTTAATATATTTGGCTAAATAAACAACTTACTTACTTACTAAAGTGCTGAAAATGCATCTCAGGCAATCTGGGTTCCATTGTTCCGTTTAATTATATATCTTTATCAGCACTACTATAATTTGGCCCAGTGGGTGGCATCATGTTGACTGACTTCAACATCATCAGAAAGTTTCAGAATGCACCATTTTCATTGTTTTCTCCAAAATTTTCCTGGGGGGGCATGCCCCCACAACCCCCTAGTAGGGCTTCGCACCTTCGATGCTTGCTAAAAGTCCACTTTCTCCCCAAAAAGCACCCCCCCCCCAAAAATAATTCCTGGCTACAGGACTGTCTTTGGCAGCTTATTATCGTTAAATGTAAAAAATGTTATGCAGGTATTTTTCTTAAAGTAGTAAAATCATTGTTGAAGAGCATAATAAATATGGTTTAAACCAAAAACTATCATTCTTAGGCTGCCATAATACTTAGCAATCTTGGCTCTGCTTCACTTGCTGAATCCATGCCACAGGTAAAAGAGGAACTAATTTAGGCAATAAAATTCTATAAAACCGCCCATACATAAAAGTATTCAAAGTTTAGTGCCAGCTGCAGAGTATCAGGTCTGAAATGCTAGGTTTTATGGACTTAATAGGCATATCAAGTGGAGCAAATGACTAAAAATGGTCTCAGATCACAGCTTTGAAAATCTTATTTTTTGATAAAATGCCTGTTTTGTTCCCTTGTGATGACTTCTTCAGGGAATATCAAGTGCATTTTCCTAAATATTACCTTTTTTTCTGAAAATCAGTCAGGGATATAACCTATCACTTTTCACTCAGTGAGCTTATCTCTTACTCTGTTTCAGAAATAGGTGAAGCCATTTGGTTTACCTCTTACAAGAACAGAAAAGACATTAGGGACCGTTCAAAATTTATGACTAGGGGGGAATGGGAGTTTTGGCTGAGGGGGTACTAACTTTTCACACGTGTTTCAAGGGGGGGGGCTTTAATTTTTGACAAAACTTCCAAGGGGGGGTAAGAAATTTTAACAAAGAAAAAATGTTAAAAAACATGCATAAATTCATCATATTTGGCCTTTCTTACGCACAAAAGTCCGCGAAATGACGCGAATCTGTACGCGTGGCCATGTATAACAGTATATATATGTGTGTATGGCTTTGTATGTCGAGGGGGGGTACTAAAAATAAGCATGAAACGTAAGGGTGGGGTACTAAAAATCCGGATGAAACTCAAGGGGGGGTATCAATTTTTGACGGGAAGTTCCAGCAAAACTCCAACCCCCCAACCAGTCATAAATTCTGAACGGTCCCTTAGCTCTTCCCTTAGAAGGCCTTTTGAAATCTTCCCTTGAAGGGCCTTTAGCAATCACAGATCATAATTCAGCCTCCAAAATGAAGTCGCCACCCAATTTCAGCTTGAATCACCTCTAAATGGAGGCATCAATCCTCTCTTTCACTTCAGTCTTATCGGCTCCTGCCAGACTACAGTCACTAACAGATTATTAAATGGGGATTCTAGGAATGGAAACATCAAAGCATCCACCAGAGGATGAATGCTTTCCTTCAGATCTCAAGTCTGGGGATAAGAGGATTGTTACA
Organism: Platynereis dumerilii; assembly: GCA_026936325.1. Lineage (NCBI taxonomy): Eukaryota > Metazoa > Annelida > Polychaeta > Phyllodocida > Nereididae > Platynereis > Platynereis dumerilii. Next base: position 16,461,563 of record JAPTHN010000008.1, on the reverse strand, counting down.
GTCTTAATTTGGAATGTATACAATTGTCATCTTCACTTCCCAAAGAAATGGACAACAGAGACAACATCTGAGCGGAAATATGTTGACATAAGACATGAGGCATAATTTATTTATCCTCATAAACATGAAATTACATAAAACATAATTAGAAACAGTAAGAATATAATGGTAAAATCCAAGTTATGACTAAAAATGTTTTAGCAGAAGCCTCAACATCTCCTTGTTCTAATTTTTATCATAGTCATTAAGCAACCTTTGCTGGAATCACCTGCATCATCAGTGTAGAGGTGTCTAAATTTCTTACAGGGTTGATTACAATATGATTTATCAAGACATATCTTGATTGGACTTAAGCTTTGACCTTTACATACAGCACTTACACTATCAGGTAAACCTTTAACAAAACCAGCACAATTTTTTTCAAAATAGTTAAAGTAAAACATTTTTAATCAAGAAGTTTCTGAGATAACAGAATTAAATAATCTTAGTGGCAAGGGCTAGGGAGCAGCAGGGATGATCTCAAGAATTTACCGAGACCCATGGACGTTTAATTTGGATTGATTGTTGGTCTTACCCTATTACAACAACAAATACCAATGGAAGAGGATGTCACATCCCGACTCGTGTTACACTTGCAGCATTAACCCTACTAATAGATAGGGGGAACGGGGTCACATTGGGACACTTTTAACGTCTACTAATTTTGCTCAATGCTGAAAGCACTAAAGAACTCAGAAGTTTGCATGAATATCACCCATACTATTGAGCTTAAATGCAAGGCATAATAAACTAGACTGCACCTACCCTTTTGCAGCCAGAGAGTCGTAAAAATGACTGTCCCAATGCGCCCGGCTTTGCGACAGATTTGTTCACAGAGCACGGTAATCTACTATACCTTTATTCACTGTGGCCTGAACACCTGTTGTGTGCTGTCCCAGGTCATTCAGTTGCCTTTGACACTCAAATTCTGCCATATTAAGTTCGTCCCAATGTGCCCCAAATTCACTGTCCCAATGAGCCCCGATATGACTTTTTGCACCATAACTGTTCGTTACGACATATAAAATTCATACAAGCACTGAGAAAGCCTCATTGTTCATGGTTTTTCCACAGAATGGCTTGAATTGAACCCGTTTATATTTAATTTAGTAGTAGGACAACAAACTTTTGCTTGCCATACTTCTGCATGTAGCTGTAATTTGTCAATGAAACCATGGAAACATCAGGATGCGAAATTACAAGATATGATGGCACTACCATATCATATACTTTGCCAGGATCCAAGAAAACCCCTACGTCCCAATGTGCCCCACGTCCCAATGTGCCCCCGTTCCCCCTACATTGTTAAAAAACAGCATGGTGAAATATGGATATCTTGGGGCCTCCATAAAAGTGTGGTGTCTCCAACTCAGATGTATAATATTTCCTTAAGTCGCATATTAGCTTTTGACAAAACAATAACTGATAACCACACCTTAAAAAAGGTACAAGTGTATTTTTCAGCATGAAAACTGACATAATGCGTGTATAATTGCTTCATAAATACTGTAAACCAATAAACCACTAGTGATATGCAGTATATTTGTTGAGACTCATATTATTGTTGTGTTTTTTTTAGTATTATTTCTTTCCTTGTAAAGAGTGACCTACACAAGAACTGATGGCCCATTTGCCTCTCTTAAAGAAGCCGATACTGAAGGCCCATCCCATTTCCCCTTTCTATTACCATGATTTATAAAAGCCCCAGATTTCGGCATGAATACAAATGGTCTTGTTTCTTAATAATTGCTATATATATGTGTGTTCTCTTGTCTCATCCTCCAGTAAATTAAAAGTATAGAAGTAGGACATTACTGAAAAAAAAAAAAAAGAAGTGAGTTTCCTGGATTGCAATAATAATGCAAGTGTCATTTTAGATTCACAGGAAACTGCAGATTGTAACAACAAAGCCCGACATCATGTGATATCTTGATCATAAACTGGTGTGAAATAAGTTACATTATCCCTAAAATAGAACAATATCAACTTCAATTTTTTGAAACAATAACCTAGCTGTCTACTAGCTTTGAAACTAAAAGAATATCAAGCAGTGTAATTTCTGCAACTTTTTGTTCAGCATAAAATGCCTGTATATTGTTATACATTCTGTGATATTGTAACAGTTGGAGACATTTTTGTGGCACCTGCGATTAAAGTAATCGAGAGTTTTAGCTTTCATCAAGGCATCGTCATGAATCTAATAACCTTTGAAAGTCAGAGGGCTTTTTTTTTTAACAAGTGCCCAGTTTTAGTGAAGTGAATTAATTCTCTCTGGGCAGACTTGAAATAATTTGCGGTGAGAGTATTTGTAAGATGGGGTTGTTTGATCTAGAAACGAAAATCTGAGGATGTTGTGCACCAAAAATGAATAATTACTGTCACCGTTGACATGAAATAAATATTTTCCTATCAAGAATACATCCAAACACCCCCAGGCCCCCCCCCAAGATCTAATGGTCATCCTCCTAATATGACACAATGGTCTATTTACAGTAGACGAACTTCAAGTGCTTGCATCTGGCTGTTTTCAGAGTGTCAATGATGTCATTGAAGTTGTTGCTCCATTCTTCACCATTGAAAAGGCGGTTTTTTCACTGACACATAGGGAACTTAGTGACATGCATATGCAACCTGTGATGTGTATCACTGCTATGCTGAGCATAGGAGAGGTATAGGAGAGGTAGCATGTGAGCCAGAAGCAGAGCTGTCGATGTGTCATATGTTGTGCACACTTTGCAATGTTTGTTGGAGATCTTGTATATCCAACCATATGAAAACAATTATCCTATAACAGGTTTGAGTCGAAAACATATATACATGAATATTATATAATGTATATTCTTTCTTTAGTTAGCAGTTTTGGTAGCTAAGTAATCTATCTTGCTGATGTCTCTTTTGTGTAAGATCAGTAACAATCATTCTAATCCTGCATGTTTTACTCATTATTACAGTTCCATAAAACTGTGAAATTGTTGTCCCCCAAAGCATTTACAGGCTCAACGCTTGGAGAGAAGTCAGTGAGGTCATTGGTTAGACTATTACTCACATGAAATTACATGGTATGTCTTGGCTCTGAGTCACTGACACATTTATGATTAATAGAAAGTATTGGCATTAACATGGCAGGTATAGGGAATGACATCATTGACAGCCTGAAAGAGCAGTGAATGTAAGCATTATTATTTCGTCTACTGTAAATGAGTAGACAATAATGTACTGCATCTCACCTATCAGCCATCAAGGAGCAGTAAGACTTCTGAATGTCTCATAATTGGAGGATTCATTCTGATCATTTGAGGATCATGGTACATATTATTATGATATAAACATATCAAATTATTTACACTCATGAAAGTTATGTAGGTGGTGGAGCGTTTGTTTTACTGTAGTTTCTGTAATTACCATTTATGAATAGTTGAATATTGAATTTTATTGCACAAGTTTATATTCAATCATGATATTTTTTTCTTGCTGATGCTTCGATTTATATTCCTCCACAAAGATTCAATAAATCCTTCAATGGCTTATGTAGCAGACTAGACCAAATTGAACGCTGAGATTGATGGCATCTTCTGAAAGATTTAAAGCAAGTTCAGCGAAGTCTTTTTAAGTCTGAGGTTTCTTAAGATGTGGTCATTTTGAAATAAATCACTTATCTCATCCTTAAGTAAGTGTTGTATTGGAGAGAAAGTTGTGAATAACTAAATTGTTCTGAATCAACTCTGTGGTATGGGGTTCATCATAGGCATTTATAAGGGATTAACGTCACAACATGGCATATCAACATTAAGCGCTAAGGGGATAAAGGCAGTTCCAGTTTTTTTTAATGATAACTAATTGTCAGTACTTCCCCTGAAAATGCCATTTCCCTACATCTAGAGACCCTCCTGTCATGAAATACACCTCCTATATTTCTAAAGCCACTCATAAATCAATTTTTGCAGCTTCAGTGGTCCTACCAGATCCAGCCCATTTCATCTGATGAAGTGGGTGTAATTTTGCAATGCCAGTAACAAGCTGAGACCCTCTAGCTACCAGTTGACATGATCATAAATACATCCAGAAACAAGAAAGTACCCTTAAAAAAAGGGCACTGTATCGATCTTACCATGAACCTGAGGGTATGTGGCATGCAATAAAAGGTTTTAATATCTTAAAGTAGGCATTTCTATGAAATAAATACCCTCAGAAAAATTCCAAAGCCCCTCCCCTTGTTTCATGAAAATATTACATAGCCAAGCATGTGTAAAAAAAACAACTTTGTTCTGTAAAACCACCCGCTTGGCTATTAGTTTGTTAATTGCTACATCCACAGTGTAGGGGGAACGGGGGCATATTGGGACGCGAGGCACTGTGGGACAGTGGGGTTTTCTTGGATCCTGGCAAGGTATATGATATGGTAGTGCCATCATATCTTGTAATTTCACATCCTGATGTTTCCATGGTTTTATAGACAAACTACAGCCACATGCAGAAGTATGGCGAGCAAAAGTTTGTTTTCCTACTACTAAAGTAAATATGGACGGGTTCAATTCGAACCATTCTGTGGACAAACCATGAACAATGAGGCTTTCTCAGTGCTTGTATAAATTTTATATATCGTAACGAACAGTTATGAATTGCTATCGTGATAAACGCACTCACTGGTGTCCGAGAAAAATTTGCATTTTGGTATAAAAGTCATATTGGGGCTCATTGGGACAGTGAATTTGGGGCACATTGGGACGCACTTAATATGGAAGAATTTAAGTGTCCAAGGCAACTGAATGACCTGGGACAGCACACAACAGGTGTTCAGGCCACAGTGAATAGAGGTACAGTGGATAGCCATGCTCTGTGAACAAATTTGTCGCAAAGCACTGTGTGTTACTTACATAGATGTCAGCACCCAGAACAGTTTATGTTAAATGTTTAAAACTGTTTAAAGTTATGAACTATTGGCACTAAAATGTGTTAATGCACTGTATATTTTCTTACGCACTACTTATATGTGATATCTATTGCACATGGAGTGTTAAAATGATTTTTTAATTGATGTCCCAATGTGCCCACCGCCGGGGCACATTGGGACAGTCATTTTTATGACTCTCTGGCTGCAAAAGGGTAGGTGCAGTCTAGTTTATTAAGCTCAATAGTATTGGTGATATTCATGCAAACTTCTGAGTTCTTCAGCACTTTCAGCATTGAGAAAAATTAGTAGACATTAAAAGCGTCCCAATGTGCCCCGTTTCCCCTACAAATTATTCAGTACAGCACTATTTAAGAGTGTGTGATATCAGGCCTGAAAGATACCCCACTCCCCAAAAAAAAAAATCATGAATCTGCCACTGGTTTTCTGTGGTCACTGGAACTTTGCATCATTGCAGCGTAATGCGCCGAAAAGCTTTTTTGCTAAGTTAATATTGCAAATAGAGCAGAATGAATAAGTGCATTGAATTCAGAGAAGTTTACTTGATATATGCAGGTTTTTAAAGTTTGAAAATCGGACGTTTATTAACGATTTTAGGCCAAGTTTTGCATTGAGCCCCCTCTTAAAATTGTACACAATTTTTGATGACGTTTTACATGGAAAAAAATATCGCCTGTAGATTTCCCTTACCTTGATGAATCGATGAACTGTTAAGAATACTTACATGCACCGCTTACCTATCAGTTGACTTGATCATAAATACATCCAGAAACAAGAAAGTACCCTTAAAAAAGGGCACTGTATCGATCTTACCATGAACCTGAGGGTATGTGGCATGCAATAAAAGGTTTTAATATCTTAAAGTAGGCATTTCTATGAAATAAATACCCTCAGAAAAATTCCAAAGCCCCTCCCCTTGTTTCATGAAAATATTACATAGCCAAGCATGTGTAAAAAAAAACTTTGTTATGTATAACCACCTGTTTGGCTATTAGTTTGAAATTGCTACATACACAGAGTACATGTTATTCAGTACAATACTATTTAAGAGTGTGTGATATCAGGCCTGAAAGATACCCCCCCCCCCCACAAAAAAAAATCATGAATCTGCCACTGGTTTGCTGTGGTCACTGGAACTTTGCATCATTACAGCGTAATGCGCTGAAAAGCTTTTGCGAAGTTAATATTGCAAATAGAGCAAATGAATAAGTGCATTGAATTCGGAGAAGTTTACTATTATGCAGGTTTTTTAATTTTGAAAATTGGACATTTATTAAAGATTTTAGGCCAAGTTTTTCATTGAGCCCCTCTTGAAATTCTACACAATTTTTGATGACGTTTTAGACGGAAAAATATCGCCTGTAGATTTCCCTTACCTTGATGAATCGATGTACTGTTAAGAATACTTACATGTAAGTTTTTTATAGGTTTAATAAGACATCGATACAAAAAACACTTTTCATCCAGGATGCTTTGTCAAATTATTAGATCATAAATCTAATCTACTACTGGCGCCTTTCACATTTTATGATGTGTGGGATCATTTTACATTTTCTATTATAGTAATAGATCCCGCTTACAAAAACAGAGTCAAAGCCAATGTGTATTTCATGCGAAGCAATATGAACAATCGTAAGCTTTATCGTTTTTTTTTTTTGGCTGACAAATTACGATCCATATTGCATAGTAATAAAACTGTCAATGCAAGTAAATTGGTGGAGGGGGTTATGAGAAAATGGGTCTTCACATCTTGCATTTCACTTCTTCTTCATAATCATGTAATAAGAGGCAAAATCTTAAAACGTTTGATCAACTTTGTACTTAAAAGTATCATTGCACAACAAGGTGGGCAGATGCGTCTGTATAATATTATGAGAAAAATCATCCATTTCAATGCTAAACTATTCTAATTTGTTTTGTTTTTTTAAGAGTAAATTTATTTGGCTCATGCATTTATGTAATGCATCAACAATTTTGATTCAATATCTATATACTCAAGTGTCAAAATATGATTTTTAGTGTTGGATTATCGTTATGTAGACAGAAATAACTGTAAATTGTGTTTGCAAATAGGCCCTACAACCTTTTTGCATCAATACAATTCCATCATCTGTAATTTTAGTATTCATTTACCTGCATTTTTATGTTGTGCATCATTCTAGATGCCCATTAGTCTGACACGTGTATGTGTAATGGGGTCTAATCTTAGATATTTGAAATAATCTGATAATTTGGGATAATGGTCTGGCGTGAAATCTTCAATTTCTCCAATATAATACATTACAACCAATGTATCCTATGTGTGTAGGCCTGTGAGTCTGTATCGTGAAATTCTGGATAAATGTGTGTCCAATGCAACTCCTGTTTGTCATTTTATTGTATTTTATGATGATGTCTCATTGGTCACAAGAATGAATTATCTCAGCTTGAAATTTGTCAAGTAAAATGGTTCATATGGTGATTGTTAAATAAATTTGTTTTTTGAATGAATAACATGGCAAGGTGATTCACAATGATTACCATATCTGGCATTGCTTGTGCAACTGTTTGCCTCATGTGCCTTTAAGATCAGGGCCATTGCCCCATTGATTTGCTTAGTGATTCATTTAATTCGTTTCAATTTTCCCTGTGAAATACATATTTTATGTTACTAAGGTTAAATATCATATCCATTATTCAGAGATGCAGTATGTGGACTATGTGGTGAATAAAGCATAACTTACGACTTTCTTTTATAGAGTTGTTTTTTCTTAATTTTTCAGAAGACAATAATTATGCAAGCAGCCTCATTTATTGTTGTAATTTTCTTTTTTAAATTCTTTTCAGATAGGTACATGACTAGATGTGATATGCAGCTGGTTATGTTTCAATGGTGACAGAATCAGGTGCATTGATATATTTGTGCCACATTTATTCAGAGCAGTTAAATTCCGAAGTATAACATTTTTCTCTAAAAATGGCAGACAAACTGGGACTGCATGTATGAAACAATTCATTTCCTCTGAAACCTTCCTCATTTTAAAAGCCTTCTCAATTTATTTCCAAGTTTCTGACTGAAATATCAGACAATGTCTGTCAACATGTCGTGAGTTTTCCTTCTGCGTGTTAATGCTTCACCCTTCAAAAGCTTTTAGCAATATCATGCCAAAAGGGCAAAGCGCTTTATGGTTATTTATGTCTGGATATTGTCTGCGTTTCCAGAATCAAACTGAATAATCCAAACAAAGTGTTATGCACATTTGAGTGACTACTATTTTTCATGGCCCGCGTGAGTCTCGGTCAATGTGTTAGCATACAGCTTTGCTATTTCACATTTTTAGCTGCCAACTCCTGCTGAGTCTCTGGACAGTATTTGAAAGAGTTGAATACTAATTCACAGGAGTGCAAACTAATAACACTAAAGAGATTAGCTTATTTGGCCATGCAGTAGCCCCTGAATCAACTTCGGAAAAAACCGAAAGCTGATGATAACCTCGAAAATGTCCTTGATGAATGGTGTTTTTATCTGAATGGACACCAGAGGCTTTAACCAAACTAACAGCATCACATGTGACGTGAATGGCATGCAGCAGAAATACTGTTTCATTAAATTTGTTAAAGTAGAATGGTCTGACATTATGATGTTTATAAATCCAATTAAGAATGCATGTGGCTGCCAGATTTTATAAAGACTGTTCAGAGTCATATAAAATTACTTCCTGCTATGTCTAAAGAAACATGAGATGGCAGTTCTATGAACAATGCTTGTGCCAGAGGGCCAAAAGCAGTAGATCTCACAGGTCTTTCTTGCAGTTTGTAAGAACTACTCCCCACAGCAGCTCAATCTCAGAATATGCACATCATATTATGTGCTAACAAGCACATTCACAGGCTCGACACTGTCAGCCAAGTCTTATGACAAATCCCAAGAGCTAAATGAAAAAATATGTCCACCACGTGTGACAACCTGTCAGCCCTCTTACCCAGAGATTGTCCCTATCTTTATTGAAATATTGCATTTTTTGAGATAGGCTTGTGCTCAGTGGCGTCCCTATGGGGGGGGGGCACGGGGGGGGGGGGGGCACGTGCCCCCCCATATTGGACCTGTGCCCCCCAGGTGCCCCCCCCCATATAAACTTTTCAACCTTGGCTAAAATATACAATTAGTATTATGGGTGCCCCCCAGAGAATCGCGTGCCCCCCCAGGTGCCCCCCCATTCGCGACCCCCTAGTTACGCCACTGCTTGTGCTCCATGCTGGTGAGAATAAATTCCAGGCAGTTTGTCGTGGCCGAGTGAGAATATCATTCCGTGAGTAACCACTGGCCTATTAGGGTATGGGTTCAACACCACCTTTTGAACTCCATTCTGTCAATTGCATGTGATGATAAGCTGGAGGGTGCCATGTTAAGTCAGAGTATGCCTGGTACTCAGTGTTCTATGAAATAATTTTGAGTACCTTTTGGTTGGAGTCACAGCATGTTTTTCGTGAAGATAAAATGAAAATAAAAGAGCAATTTTAAATGTGTACAGTAAATGCCATATGCACTGGCCTTGATCAGTAAGACAAGTTTTGTTCACAGTAAAGAAAATGCATGCCATATTTAAAATGCATCACCTGTTTTTATCTGCAAGAGAGTTGTACTTTTGCAGGTGTCACTGTCTACATAGAATTCAGGAGGTTGTTTACATCAGATTTCATGAATGCAAGAACTATATATCCTGCGTGACATTCACTTTCAACAGTATCTATTGTATGCATCATTGACTACTTTATGCATAGTGGGATGTATCTTCTATCGACATATGTGCAGCCTATTATGCTACAGATCTGTGAAGTGACACATTTTTTGGAAGTTGTTTGTCTCATGGAACCTGTTTTCGCTCATTTCATTGGGAAGAAGCGAGAGCAGAATGAAGTTCTAGAAACAGAAATTGAAGATTGTCAATCATAACTTGAAAGTGAATGTGAGAGACAAATGCAATGCAAATGACTTGCGCGGTATTCAAACAAATAAAGACTGATTTTATTTTAAATTGTCTACATTTGCCTATTAACTAAAGCCATTATCATATTTAAGACTCCTTGTATTCAATAACAATAATGTCAGTTTCTTCATCATTGCATGTATTAAACAACACCTGTATGGTATACGGGGATAATCTAACTCAAAAATTCTGGATGCATGATCATAATTCTTGCTTGAAAATTTACTCTTCACAATATCAAGGAGAGTAAATATTCTGGCTGTTCCTCCTGCTCATCTCGACAGGGTTTTTTTCTTACATTCTATCAATTTCTATGCAGTAGGTGTCCCCATGTGACAGCTGGAATTGCTGTATGTCTCCAAGGTTTGTCACACTCTCTGGGTTTGTCACTCTAGTATTTATATGTGCACAAGCAATGAATACTCAATGACCTGAAAATATAGATTTTTTCATGTGAATCATCTATAGCAGTATAATATTTGTAAGTATTTTTAACTACTGCAATTCAAAATCATTTTCAACTCATTAATCACTTCTGTTGCTTTGTCTCAAAAGGTTGCCGCAATGAAATTTTCGTGTAGGCCTGTATGTTAGATACACATGTTATGATCACCGGAAGAAGATGACATTCCTTGATAGGACGTGCATGTTGTCCCATGATATTCTAACTCAGTTATCCCCGCCTTAAAAGATGGCGGGAAACGGTCTCTAATGGGAGATAAGGTCTCTACCAATGACACAAAATACACAAAATCATGTCTATGCCGAGTGTTCACTGCAGTAAGATGATCACCAAAAAGCAGTTGCCTTGTAGCAAGTGATAACACATAGACCACTCTTGGACATCTTAATCTTGCACTCTAAAAAATTTCAGTCAAAATTGGTTTTTTAGATTCAAAATGGTTTTTTGAAAAACCAAATTTCAATGCAAAAAACCAACATGGATTTTTTTAAAAATCCATGTTGGTTTTGCATTGAAATTTGGTTTTTCAAAAAACCATTTTGAATCTAAAAAACCAATTTTGTCCCGACATTTTTTAGAGTGTGGTCAGACAATGGACAATGGCCGTTGTTTTCATTTGTGCTTGAGCCATCCCTTTGTGGCAGTTGGAGTTGCTCTCTGGTCGCAGAGCTTGTCACAGCAGTAGTAAAGTGTCAGATAACCTCCACAAAACCGCTGACCAGAAAATTGCAAGCCCCTCCCAGGATTTAAAGAACTGAATTAGTGGCTGCAGTCCAAGGTAGACTCCCTTTTGTGAGTCATTATCTGTAATGCCTGTAACAGTTTCAATATAATGTTAAGAATTCATTACAAAGCTAGTTGTGAACACTTTCATTTACAAAAAGTTACAAAGAAGACTCTTTCAGTAAGTATTTATTTCTTTGATGATTTATCCTCTGAATGTAAAAGATGAGAGTCATCCATTTTAGGATCCAGACTAAAACAGATCTTGCCACTTTGAAATGAATCATCTTCATCATCCTGAGTAAGTGTGGCAATTGTATGGGAGAGACAGATAGAAGTGACCCATCATAAAACTTCCAATATTTAACTTTCTGGGCACTTTATTTTCTTTAAATGTGGGAGCACAGTGAAATGAATAGTGGGCACTTGGCTGAAATAACAACTGTTCGTAGTATTTGCAAATAAGTCCTACAACATTTTTGAATCACTGCAATTGCATTATATCTGTAATTTTAGTATTGCAGCAGCTACTTTTTTGTTGTTATACATCATTCAAGATGCTCACTAATTTGGCTTCCTTATATTTGTTTTGAAGCCTATCTTACATGACAAATGTAGGTATTAGAAATGATCTGATAATTTTCCAGGAAGAAATCTGCAATTACCTCAATATATCACTGTAATAGTCGATCTTTTATTTCTAAATATTTGCATCTGATTTCTAAATATATTTGTATCTGATTCTAAATATATTTGTGTCTGATTCAACTCGATCCAAAGTTGTTTTTTTAACCTGTACAGTTGTGTCTCAGGTCACACAAATAAAATATTTCTGCTTTAATATTATGACATACGTAATCTGTTTGATGCTTTTTGATGTCAATAAAAGTCTATATATAATATTGCCAGGTCAAATGGCAAGGAACTTATTCTCACCTTCTATCCCAAAAAAAAATTCAAATATTTTTTACTGGGATGACAATAAAGATAGAAACAATTATTGTCATTCGAATTACCAACTGGGAAAGCCTTTTCAATTCATTTCAAAATCTCTGACTGAAATATCAGACAATGTCTGTCAACATGTCGTGAGTTTTCCCTCTGCGTGTTAATGCTTCACTCTTCAAAAGCTTTTAACAATACCAAGCCAGAGGTTTCAAATTGAAAATGGTAAAGAGCTTTATGGTTATTTATGCAAGTCTGGATCTTGTCTGCTTTTTCCTTATCAAACCGAATAATTCTCACAATATGTCATGCACATTTGACTGACTATGTTTCATGCATGGTCTTCATGAATCCATTCATGAATCTTGGTCGTAATGTTAGCATGCAGCTGTCATATATTGCACATTATAGGCCAACGTTGCTGATTTGGGCTGAGCCTCTGGACATTGTTTGAAAGAGTCTAATACTAATTTATATGAGGGCCAATAAATGACACCAAGGAAGGTCAATTGGTTTGCTCAGTAGTCTTTGAATAAACTGCCGAACAAACCAAAAGCTGATGAAAACTCCAAAAGGACCACAATGCTTTATTCTTAATTCATGCTCGAGACTACTTCATTAAATTTGGTAAAGGGATGTGGTCTGACATTATGACATCGATAAATCCAATTAAAAATACATGTGGCTTTCAGGTTTTGTAAAGACTGGAGTCATATAAAACTGTCCTTACTTCCTGCTATTTCTAATGTGGCTGTCACATCTCAACGTTTTGGAGAACTTACAGGGAACGTGCTAAATGTTGATATATGAGTTATAAATTGTTTTTGTTAACCTGGTCTCTACGAATGCAAAACGAGTTCAAAACGTGTATAAAACGTATGAAAACCTTATGAAAAACGAGTACAAAACTTGCACACAACGTCCAGAATGCGTGTAGATACCGCAGACCTTGATAGTGACTGATTCAATGAAAATTTCTATAATTTTTTGGATGAGAAATACAGCGTAGTGAGGACGTCCTGGACGTGTAAGAAACGTGTGAGAAACGTTATAAACGAATGAGAAACGTATGAAAAACTATGATAATTTTCTCTGACGATCTTCTAACGTACTTATACCTTATACATAGCCTACTAGTCACACGTTGGTGTGCGTCAATAATTTTTGAACATGCTTAAAACTTTTCAGCTCTCTGAACGTATGCCAACGTGTTTCAACGTGTATTCACGTGTTTATAACATGTGAGAAACTTATCTATAACTTATTCAACTTACAAGAAACGTTCACCAGCATGTTAAGCACGCAATACACACGCAATCTAGAACGTCCAGGTGTGACAGGGCCTTAATTAATAATTAAGAAATATGAGATGGCAGGTCTATGAACAATGCTTTTGCCTACATGCTTAAAGCAGTATGTCTCACAGGTGTCTCTTGTAGTTTATATGAACTATACTTCCTGCAGCTGCAGAATCCCATGAAGGATATGCACATCTTATTAATGACAGCTAGACAGACAGAAAGAGAGAGAGACAGGTTTTATTTCAGCCACACTGTAAAAACAGTGTTTAGGTTGTAAACGCATGTAAACATGTAAATGCACTAAACATGTTTCAGTTTGTGTTTATTTCCACAACATGTAGAAAACTCGATGTGTTTAGATGCTTTGCATGTCAAGCATTGTGTGCAATTCCTAAACATGTTTAGTCGATGGGGTCAGCATGTTTAGCTTCTGAACATGATCAGGCTTCAACATACAAAGGCCTATAGATAAAAGATAAAGAAAGGTGAGATCCATTATTTATGTCTGATAAATAATTTAATAAGCTTTCATTCGATTAAAATCAACTTTGGGTGCATTTTTTAAATAGAGGGAATCAAAATCATTTTATAATCACCAATTTACTTATTTAATCATTTATCATATAGGCCTATAGTTGCTCTTGATAATTTAAATCAGGCTAGATAAGTTTAAAAAAAACGATATTATTTAAATAATTCTTAATTAAAGCTTCCATTCAATTAAATTGTCTGTAGTTCTATCATTACAATGTATAATTGAGCAATAGAATTGTGTACAATGGCTCATATGTTAAATATCTAATAGGTAGGCCTAGTGCATTTGCATAAATATTATTCAATAATTTAGCATAACATGACAAATTGAATTTGTTACGGATAATTAGAAGGTTGGTGCTTTCTCTGATAAATTATATCATGCTTATCATGCGGTAGTCCTATTTATCTGATTATACAGTTTCAGAGAATATCCTCGATGACTTGAACATCTTACATAAGATGCTAATTATTCAATTTGCTTAGAAAATTGATTTAAAAAAGAAAACAAATTTCCTTGAGCACTAGCTTTATTGTGATAGACCTATATCTTTTTATTGTATATACTGTGTATTTTTTTCTCCCTTTTTGGGGGTAAAACGAAATTTTATAAAACCCCAAATAAATGGATAGATACAGATTGACATATAGATAATAGGAACGTAAATTGGTAGGTAGGCAGGCAGATTAATAAACAGGAAGACGGAACGACATATGACAAGACTGCTAGATAAATAACTAGATAGCTAGATAAATAAAAAATAAGGTAGATAGATAGGAAAGTAGACAGATAGATATTTATTTTTACCCAAGCTTGTACATCTAACAACTGATTTATAAAACATAAGCACTATTCGAACAACATGCTAGCAAAACAGCTAGTTAGAGAACTAGATAGATAGCTAGATAGCCATATAGATAACTACATAAAAATCAAGAGAAAAGAATGATAGATCGGAAGGTAAAGTGGCAGATAGATAGACACAAATATCAAAAGATAGATAGATAGATAGATAGATAGATAGATAGATAGATAGATAGATAGACGGAAAGAAAAACGGATCGGTCTATGAATATTAGACAAAAAGATGAAAAGAAAGATAGAACTATAGAGACAACATTATAGAAAGAAAGTTGGCAAGAAAGTCAGACGGATAGTCAGATGGATAGCGAGATAGAGATATATAGACTGATTGATTGATTGATTGATTGATTGATTGATTGATTGATTGATATCGTCTTATATCTTCCATGTTCATTATATTGCATTTTTGTAGACTGTAGCACTATCCCGCTATCATAACTTTAAATTTGGGTACATTATTATTACTATAAGATATTTAATTTTCTCACGGTGTATATGAATCTACTTGATGTCAAAGAAACATTAATTTTCCTTAAAAAAATTCCAAAATCAATAATTCTCCATAACTTAACAAATTTGTTACAGATAATTAGTTTCTTAAATCAACGAATGAGACAAAAGATTGCCATATTACCCGCTTATTAGATAATAAGCTTTAGTTGCTAGAATTCAGTAGGACATGTTAATTTAGCGGAACTGAAATGGAGCATTTGAAACAATATCTACTAATGATAACAGAGTTCTTTTAAAAGCAACTGTTAAATTTGATAAATGCAAAGTAATTCAATTGGCACTAGAATTGGGGTTTTTAAAACTTGATTAAAGAAGATTGTTAAGATTACAGCTCATGCTGTTAATTTTGGTTAATAATAAAAGCATATTGCACACATGGACCAGCAAATTAATTACTAAAGAGCTCAAATATAGGGGAACACACGGAAAACATAGGCTATTTTATACTTTGCAAGCTTCCAGGTACATTTAAATTGACTTTTCTATAGTATATTGCCGACTTTTCATTTTAAAATTAGTTTTCACACTCATTCAAACTGTTTCTTTTGAATGCATCTTTGCCTGAAAGGACTGAAGAAGACCTGTAAATTTAACTTTAACGAAAAGATGGACAGATATAGATAGATAGATAGATAGATAGATAGATAGAAGCTAATTTAACTACCTGTGTATTCTCAATATAATATTTTTAAATTTTGTAAACTTGTTTTTCAAAATATTAATTTTCATACTTGAATAAAAATTCAATAACAGAAAAACATAATAGGCCTTATATTTTAAAAAATCATAAGTTATTTACATTACATCATATATGTACATATAAATCATGGCCAATTCTTTACAAATGCAATGCTAATTTACGTACACATGACATCAAATTAAATGTAAAAGTATTTATATCGCAGTATAATTTGCAGATTGAACATTAGAGCCAATTACACTATTAAATTAGTCTAAATAGCTCTCAATATACCTTCATTAACTCGGAATTTATGCATACGAAATTAGGGCTCAATTAAAGCATCTATGGTTGAGTGGTCAGGCTTGAATATTCCATACAATTCTATCATTTTGCATTGGAATCTTGAAGTGTGAGGAGGACAAGTTTCTGGCAGTGAGTTCGTTTTTTCATTTCACACAAATTATGCATTTAATTTTAAATTTAGAAAACACGATATAACATAAACTAATGAATTAATTTTATGTCTTTTCAGATTGACAAGAAAGAAATGCTGCAAAGTGTGAGTGGAATGGCAACAGGTATCTATCTCTCTGTCTGCTCTATCTGTCTGTGGCTACCTATATCTCTCTATCTATCTAACTGCCTACCAGTCTGGTCTATCTATCTATCTATCTATCTATCTATCTATCTATCTATCTATCTATCTATCTATCTATCTATCTATCTATCTATCTATCTATCAACATTGTGGCACTGGATATGGCAGAGTTTGAAGAGTTTTATTTAACTCAGAACATACACATGATATGGAGCACCAAATGTAATATAGCAGCACCAATATCGGGTTTTAGACCAAAGATAAATGGGATACAAATTTCAATTTTGAAAGTTGAATAATACTTATAACAGCTAGCGAAAAATTTAACACTTTACAGCTAAGTGATTAATTGTATGATTATTTGTAGGCCTACTGTGTAACATTGGCTGCATAAGAGAGTTCAGCTGAGAGGGATCACGCGTAAAGAGGCCTATTTGCCAAGGGTGTAATAATTGTACACTGTAATTAGAATTATCTATCTATCTATCTATCTATCTATCTATCTTTTGCCTATTCATATACCTACCTTTTTTCTTTCCGTCTATCTGGCTGACTATCAATCTATCTATAGCTATATCTATCCATCTACCCATCTATCTATCTATCTATCTGTCTATCTACCTATCTATCTATCTATCTATCTATATATCTATTTCTCTATCTACCTCTCTTGCTGTATTCCTAAGGTTTCATCTTTTTGTCTCCCTATCTATCTATCTTTCCTTTTCTTTATCTCCCATTCTATATCGATTGACTCTGCCAGATTCTCTATCTCTATTATAATCTGTGTGTTTAAAGAAGCTAATTTTGAAAGTGTAATTGCAAGTGTTATGTGAACTTGCATTTTCTGATCTTTTAATTTGTTTTATTATATTTCTAATGGATTGATTTTACATTGACTGTTTGTCATTTCAGATGGTGGATCCACAGACCTATCAACAAACCTGAAGACTCCACGAGCTGTAGAAGACAGTCCAAGACACCAGTGGAGGCTTATATTGTTGCCGAGGCCACGAGGATCCAAAATCTCTTGTTACATATTTGCCATTTCGTTGTCATTTTTTAAAAACTATTTGTTAAACAATTTGATTTAAGAGTAATTGTCTTTAATGATTCATTTCAACAATTAATATTCTGGTGTCTTACTGATTTGTTGTAATATGTTTTGGATGCTTTCAATAAAACTTCAACAAAGTTATCCCCAATGCAATTCCCAGTAACTCTAACGCCAAGTCCTAAACCCCAAAAATGAACCCCAAAACCCTCAATGCCAAACCTAAACCCCAAAACCTAAACGCCAAATGAATTTGAACGTGACTGTTATGTGTTCCAAGCCTAAACGTGTCAAATGTGTTCTCAGGCTAAACATGTATAGATTTCTAAACACATCATGACCTAAACACTTTAATTGATCACATGTTTAAGATCTAAACGCGTGAAAAAAGTGGGACAAGAAATGTGTTTAGGATTGTGTTTAGACTCTAAACACCATTTTTAGAGTGCATTTATGATACATCTTCATACATCCCAGTCAACATTGTGACGGTGGCTGGATGATGGCCTAACGTCTGTGTTTTCATCGGCCCAATATCGGCGGCCGAAATTGGCCCGATGTAATTTTGCTCATCGGCCCGACACATGGGCCGACGATGGCATCGGCCCAATGGTGTTGCGATGTCGCACCACCTATTAGCCCAGCATTCAGCCACCATTGATCTGCCATCGGCCCATCATTCATATCTACCCAGTGGTGGCCCGATGTCATACCACCGGTTGGAACCAACATCCTGCCACCATTGGCCAGACATCCGCCCAACGTTGATATCTGCCCGATGGTGGCCCAATGTTGTGCCACCTGTTAGAACCAACATCCTGCCACCATTGGCCGGACATCCGCCCAACGTTGATATCTGCCCGATGGTGAACCGATGTTGTGCCACCTGTTAGAACCAACATCCTGCCACCATTGGCCGGACTTCTTCCCGACATTGATCTCTGCCCGATGGTGGCCTGATGTTGCGCCACTTATTAGAACCAACATCCTGCCACCATTGGCCGGACATCCGCCCAATGTTGATATCTGCCCGATGGTGGCCCGATGTTGTGCCACTTATTAGAACCAACATCCTGCCACCATTGGCCGGACATCCGCCCAATGTTGATATCTGCCCGAAGGTGGCCCGATGTTGTGCCACCTGTTAGAACCAACATCCTGCCACCATTGGCCGGACTTCTTCCCGACGTTGATATCTGCCCGATGGTGGCCCACTCTTGTGCCACCTGTTAGAACCAACATCCTGCCACCATTGGCCGGACTTCTTCCCGACGTTGATATCTGCCCGATGGTGGCCCACTCTTGTGCCACCTGTTAGAACCAACATCCAGCCACCATTGGCCGGACTTCTTCCCGACGTTGATATCTGCCCGATGGTGGCCCACTCTTGTGCCACCTTTAGAACCAACATCGTGCCACCATTGGCCGGACTTCCTCCCGACGTTGATATCTGCCCGATGGTGGCCCACTCTTGTGCCACCTGTTTGAACCAACATCCTGCCACCATTGGCCGGACTTCTTCCCGACATTGATATCTGCCCGATGACGGCCCATTTTTGTGCCACCTGTTAGAACCAACATCCTGCCACCAATGGCCAGACCTCCACCCGGCGTTGATATCTGCCCGATGGTGGCCCGATGTTGTACCACCGATCAGAACCAGAATTCTGCCACCATTGGTTGGACATCCGGCCAACGTGTTACCTTTGGCCCATGGTCGGTATGCCAGCACTGGCCCAACATCAGTACACCAATATTGGCCCGACATCAGTAAACCAACATTGGCCCGATGTAATTTTGCTCATCGGCCCGACGCGTGGCCCGACATTGGTATCAGCCCGAAGGTGGCCAAATGCTGGCCCAATGTTACACCACCTATCAGGCCAACATGCTGCCGCTACTGATCCTACTTCAAAACCACTTGGTCGGTAAGCCAGCATTGGCCAGAAATCAGTACAACAATGTCAGCCCGACGTTCTCTTAATTGCTCAACGTCAGCATCTGCTACACATTGGACATCTATACATGCTTACAGTGACAGTTGTGTTACAAAAAGGACACCAATGTTACTTTACAAGTTAGTAAGAAAGTGAGTCAAATTTTATTTACAGATCAGTAGCAAAAGAAATCCAATAATAGAAGGTTGTTCTGCACCCACAGAAATAAGACAGAAATGAAAATTATGTTTAAAAGCACAACGAAAAAAGAATTCATAAGAAGTAGAGCATGAGTTAACCACAAAAATCATGAAGCTCAAAAAACACGGGTAAACAATTTCGTAGAAGTGCACCTTGCTTGGATTCAAATAGTATTTTAACCATACGTATGTCACAATGTTAAAATCACTTAGTCTTTCTATTTCAATGCTATGAAAATTATAAATTATGTTTAATCATGAGAATTTACAGTCAAAATACAGTTTGTACAAAAAAGACAGTGTGAATATCAGCTGGTAGACAATATCAGTACATCATGCAAAATCTTGTGTAAAATAACAGAGCATTTGTCAGTCTTGATCATTGCCATGTGTATTTCTCAATGATGAAAGGCTACCATTTGTGATAATTCCAGTCAGCTAGTTTCATCTTCAGCCTTGTCCGTTTTCTTGATTTAATTTTGTCTTTCCTCTAATAACTAAGATCCAGTCAGCCTGAGAGGGAGGGTTAGCTCAGTGGTAGCGTGCTGGGCTGCCAATCGCTGGGTCCAGGGTTCGAATCCAGCTCTTGAAGGGTCACCTGGGCCTATGTTGGATGCAGTTTTAATCATTCTTCACCTCATTACTGTGTCGCCCTCCTGTCCTAATTAGCGTACCAAGTGCATAAATAAAGGACGTTAAGCCCTAATCACCCATCCAATGGCATCCATCCATCCGGTCAGCTCAGAGAGACAAGGGTGTGTGGGTTCACACAATCCAATATCCTATCTAACTTCAAGTTTGTTGACTCTGCAATTAAAGTACACAGTTCAATTCTTAATGAGTAACACAATGATAAAATGTAACATAAAGTTTGTTGCAGAATGTTTACTTGCACCAAAGTATGACAGGCTTCATGGCAGGATACACCCTCACACTCACGGGTGACCACTGTTTTATTATGGGGTAATAGAGGGAAGCATAGGGAAAGCTTAAGCTGTTGAAGGGAGCTTGGGGTAGTTAAGGGAAGAGAGGGTAGCTGAGGGGAGCTGAAGGTAGTTGATGGAAACCAAAGTAGCTGAAGAAAGCCAAATATAGTTGGAGAGAGCTGATGGTTGTTGAGGGACGGAGAGGGGGGTGAATCCAGCCACGAGGCCTCATGACCAAGTACTCAAAAAAATTGACATAATCTAGACTGCGCAGAGGAAAGAAGATCAAATATCAGGAGTAAGTTGGCATTGCGAGCATCTTTAAGTGAAATCAGTTATATTAAAACTTATATATATTAGTATCAGTCGTAGATAGATCTATATAGATAGATATATGGTAAGTGCAGCTCTCTACGCCAAGTTCTGAGCGCTCACCAGGGTTGATTAATGAGATGGAGTCCTAAACATGCTTTTACCCCATGTAAGTTATCTTTTACTTGCCCAGCACAGACACTGATACAAGGGGCCACCAATTTAACATTAAAATGACATCCAGCTGGGATTTCGGGTTCCCCAAGACCTTTAGATGCGCAGGCAGGCACCACTCAGCCACCCAGTCATCATTGTGTTCATGTTATTGTTAATACAGGGGGACACAAGGTAAGTTGTGCCATTTTTTACGTTGGGCCTCACAGTGAGATTGAACAAACTTTGGGATTAAAAGAATTGACCAAAAAAAAAAAGATTAGTGCAGTGATGTAGAGGAAGGTCAGATGAACATTTTGATGTGTCAAACAAAAAAATCTGCAGGGAATTTTTTGAGATATTTGTGTGTAAGTTTTTTTTATTTATCACACCCTATTCTTAGCACGGAATCTCCATCAAAAAGTAATCAAAATTGCCCATTTTTCCTGGAAGGTAGGGGGAACCGGGGCACACAGGGGACTGTGGGACGGTGGGGTTTTCTTGGATCCTGGCAAGGTATATGATATGGTAGTGCCATCGTATCTTGTAATTTCACATCCTGATGTTTCCATGGTTTTATAGACAAATTACAGCCACATGCAGAAGTATGGCAAGCAAAAGTTTTATTCCTACTACTAAAGTAAATATGGACGGGTTCAATTCGAACCATTCTGTGGACAAACCATGAACAATGAGGCTTCCTCAGTGCTTGTATGAATTTTATATATCGTAACGCACAATTATGAATTGCTATCGTGATAAACACACTCACTGGTGTCCGATGAATTTGCATTTTGGTGTAAAAGTCATATTGGGCTCATTGGGACAGCGAATTCGGGGCACATTGGGACGCACTTAGTATGGCAGCATTTAAGAGTCCAAGGCAACTGAAAGACCTGGGACAGCACACAACAGGTATTCAGGCCAAAGTGAATAGAGGTATAGTGGATTACCATGCTCTGTGAACAAATTTGTCGCAAAGCACTGTGTGTTAGTTACATAGATGTCCGCACCCAGGACAGTTTATGTTAAATGTTTAAAACTGTTTAAAGTTATGAACTATTATATTGTCTTATGCACTACTTACGTGTGATATCTATTGCACATGGAGTGTTAAAATGATTTTTTTAATTGATGTCCCGATGTGCCCCGGCTGTGCCACGTGGGGCACATTGGGACAGTCATTTTTACGACTCTCTGGCTGCAAAAGGGTAGGTGCAGTCTAGTTTATTATGCCTTGGATTTCAGCCCACTAGTATTGGTGATATTCATGCAAACTTCAGTTCTTCAGTGCTTTCAGCATTGAGCAAAATTAGTAGACGTTCAAAGACGTCCCAATGTGCCCCGGTTCCCCCTAATATCTAATATAAAAGAAATTATTCAGAAGAAGAAATATGCAATCATCACCACAAGAGAAAGTACATACCACTTCATCCAGACTGACAGAGTGTGATAAACCTATAACAGTAAACATTTCTCAGAAAATTTATAAAATATGTTTGTTTGCCAACTTTTCCTTTATAGTCTCATCATTCTGGTGAATAATTGTAGTATAATCTACCACACTTTTTAACCTATGGTGTGATAATGTCTTTTTGTGTGTTTTATAATGGAATTTCACCACTGTGAAACATATACTTTTGCAACCATGTAAAGTGGAGCCAAAAGTTGTGTGAATCACCAGAAAACACATGCATGGATAGAATGTTTGTAAGCATTTAGTTAACTATGAAGTAAAACACTTTGACAAAACAGTCTTGATATGCAAAAGTTGCACATGTTTATATTAACTACATTTTCACATAATTTACTGAATGTATTCTATTTTTGTTGTTCTATTTGATGAAAGACTGATTGATTTTGGATGCCAGATAACCTGCATCAACATTAAACAACCAACATCCATTTAAGTACTCGAAATTCATTAAGCACAAATAGTGTTATTTATTTATAGCTTTAATGTTGCTTTTGTATATTAGCCAATTGCGAAGACTGTTCTTGTAATATCAGGGGATTCAACTTCGTAATGAAGCAGATACTTACAAACAGTCTATGCATGCATTGTCTAAACTCAAATGTGTCTATCCTTTCACATAGTTATGAAATGTTTGTTTCACTGTGGCAAAATTTGTGATAAAGTGCACAAAAATCTCAACAAAGCCTGCTACAAAGAGATGATGAATAATATAACTAACACAACTTGGTATTTGAAACATTTTCTCAGCCCTTTAGCCAGAAATGTTAGCTGTTATAGGTTTATCACACCCCATCAGACTGGATGAAGTGATACATACTTTCTGCAGAGACAATGACTGCATATTTTTACTTTTGGATAATGACTTTCATCTTAGATATTACTTAACAGGAAAAATAGGTAACTCCGAGCATTTTTTGATGGATATTTCATGTTAAGAATTGGGTATGATGAATAATAAAATTAAAGCTCCAGCATCTCAAAAAGGTCCAAACTGATTTTTTTGTTTGATACATCAAAATGTTCATCTGACCTTCCTCTACAGCACTGCGCTAGCCGTTTTCTTTGTCAATTTTTTTAACCCCAAAGTTTGTTCAAGCTCACTTTGGCCTATTTTCTGAAAAACCAAAGCTTAAAATCATGCAATCTGAAAATCCGGTATCACAATATAATACATTTGTCAGAATCGACTGAAGTTTCAGGGCAGTCTGACTATTGGAAAGATCGTGGTAGGCATTGGAAAAAAGTAGGTCAATTAGCACAACTTGGCCAGGTGCCGGGTAAGTTGTGCCGCATGCTGGGGTAAGTTGTTCTGCTTTATTTATTCAAAAACACCTTGTAGTTCACGTGTTTCTTCCGATAGATCATTTGTACCATGTTTTTAACCTATGGCTGACATGTTACATGAAACTAATGAAACATTTATGAGCCATTTTATGCAAAAATTTAAAATGCTGCAAAAACTAGAATTATGCTGTCTACAAGTTGACCGCTATTTGCTGCCACCTAGGGTGCAAAATTTGCGAGCTCCTGTGAGCGGTCAACAGAATTTCGACCTCTGGAAGAAACCAGGACAGTGTGGAAGAGACCAGGACAGTTCCATCATTTAGTGATGGTCTAATTTATTTCCAAAAACGCTGCAAGTGTCTAATCTGACTTTTGTTGGCTTCAATTTTAAGCAGACAGCTTGTAAATACCAAAACAAGTTGGAACAATTTTTTCTCATGGAGGATGTATACATTGTAGTTCACATATATTGCCAGTATAGAGGGGGCCACTTGTGGCATGGACAAGACATTTTGCTGAGTGTAACACAGCTTTTATGAAATTGTGAATTATATTATTGTTCTAGTTCATAAATCTCCATAAAGTAACAGAATAAATACAATTGAGCATTTTTGATATCACAAAACAAAAACATCGGCTTTGTATGGACAAGTGAATAAGTGAGAATGCATTCTTTTTGGATCCTTTTCTGACCACAATTTATTATGTAGTAAATTGCATAAGTAGATTGAATACCATCAAACTTCTGATGAGTAAAATCATCCCTTTCACAGGCAAAGTGTATGCTAAAGTTTCAAAACTTTCTATTTGTCTCATGATTTCCAAACATTTTCATTCAAAGCACTGGACTGGATATTTGCCAGCAACCATGCATTGTGAAAGTAGTTTGGCGTAGTAATAAGAACAGCTGTTGTTCGACCTGATCTGGTGATCTGTCCAAAACAGATCAAATTATTGTTGACCCAATTCGATTTTCCAGGGACTGTCAGCATTCTGCTGCCATGACTTGACAGTCCCGAACAGAGACAAAGAATTATGTATTGTTTAGAGGGCGGTATAGCACTTTTGACACATGTTCCTTTCAGTGTAATTTATTTCACAACACATGAAGCCCTTGCGTAAAATGAAGACAAAAAAAGATAAATAATTTTATGTCATACCATTGGCACAACTCACCGCAGTCCAAACGGCACAACTTACGCCAAATTGATTTTCTGGATAAAACTAGTGGTCAAAAATAAACAAAGAATGCAAGATGAAATCTAACAAATATCTGGATTTGCCCCCTAACCCCATCTTACAAATACCAAATGACTGAGAAACAAGAATTTTGGTCCTCGACACTTTAAGTATTCAGCAAGGAAATTGAATTTATGAGTGTAGTTTTTCATACCTGCATACTTGGTATTTTTTTCTTGATGCCTAACGATGTTGACCAAGTGGGTACATATGGGAGGCATTGCTTTCATAGAATTCCGCCGCCACTTCATTTGACGAGATCATCGTAATCGTCATCATAAAGAATCATATCACAATCACGATCGGTGAATCTAAAATTGATGCAAAGAAACACCTCAAATACTATGTTAAAACAAACATTTAAGTCAATTATCTTATCATTAATGCAGTGGCGTCCCTATGGGGGGGCACGAGGGGGCACAGGCCCCCCCATATTGGACCTGTGCCCCCCCAGGTGCCCCCCCATATGAACTTTGCAACTCTGGCTAAAATATACAATTAGTATAGTGGGTGCCCCCCCAGAGAATCGCGTGCCCCCCCAGGTGCCCCCCCGCTCGAGACCCCCCAGTTACGCCACTGCATTAATGTAAATCAATTATCTTAACATTAATGTATTATGAATGGACATTTATGAGGGTTTGCTGCCGCACAGTCTTTGCAAATCAATCATAGATAAGTGCTGGGTATAAAAGTAAACTCTTAGCAATACACAATAAATTATGAATTTGCTTAAATGTAGAATTAGCTTTTAAGTATCATAATGACTTAAATGTATGAATTATTAGAAAGTTAACAACATTAAAATCTTATCAAATAAAACACTACATAATGTTACATCAAATATCAATCAATAATCGTCTAAATATCAAAGTTATCCAAACACAATAATTTACTTACGAACTGTAGCAACCCTTGCATCAGATCCAGAATTGGTGTTGTGGTAGTCTTCAAATGTTACCCTATAAACAATAAATATGTTGTTTAGCATATAGCTACTATCAAATTGAAATTTCAGACAGTCAGCTGATCAATGGAATGTACATGTCAAACAGAGAGATTATAAAGTTAGTAGGTAAAACAACAATAAACAAACAATTAAAGGTTTCGATAAACATGCATACAAACTCCCAATCCATATGAAAAGTTCTACATACCATTTCAAATAGTTAAAGCTTGAGCAGTTATCCCTTTGGCTGTTGAAAGCCCACTGATTTGAAATTAGTTGATTGCTAATAGGAACTGCTCATGCTCAAAGAGGCTTGACCAGCAGGGCATTAATTAGGTCACACTGCTTGGCTATTAATAGACCAAAGCTGTCTGCTAGTGAACAGAGGCTGTTTACCACAGCCTTCTTTGCCAAGCTCTTCATTTCACCCCAACAGTGGGCGGCACAATTTACCCCGTGGTACAACTTACCCCGGTATCCCTATTGTTTCCACCTCGCCAGCTTTGTCACACTGTTGTACGAACTTCATCCAAGCTTTGTGCGGCTTTAGGTCCTGCTTAAGGTCCAGCTTTAGGTCCAGCATTAGTCAAATGACAGTCTGGTGTTGGTCCGGCATTACCTAATTAACAAGTAAATTATTAATTTTTATGTTTATAAAAGAAAATTATCACACATATTCTAAATCATAAAATGATTTTGACACCAATTTCTGCGCTAACATTAATTATTTCAAAAGACCAAACAGCAGCAGCATGCCAGAAAAATGCCACATCGGCTAAACGTCGGCCCACCATATGAATGCAAATTGTTTACATGCAGCAATCATTTGTCCAAAATGGTTTAAATTCCTTTTAATAAATATATACATTTGTGGCTGTCTGAATCTCTGAAACCCATTGACATAACTCATAAATGTAGGAAATATAAAACTCCATCTACCACTGAGAATCCAGCAAATCTTCATTCTTCATGGAGCAGCTTTCAAGCTGCTGCTTTCCAAAATGGGGAATCATCCCGCAGCAAGATCTTCAGCAATTATTTTCTTCAATTGTAATAGCATCAGATTGCTATGAAAAGTCATGTATGATGTTCTACAGAAAGATAAGTTTCCTTCATTGAAGCTTGGTGCACTTGTGCACTAATTCCACACTGCATGAAATGTCATAAAAGAATTAACCTTCGAGTGCGAGACTAAATTCTATTGTGGGCCAATGATGGTTCCACGTTGGTCCAACGTTGGTAACACAGGGGTGGGCCGATGTTAGGCCATGTCTATCAATGTATCAGCAGTTTTTGGGTTTCTGACATCAGGCCAACACTGAGCCAGCCTAGGGCCATTTTTATAAAAATTGTGTGCTTCTGCATCGAATATGATTATGACCGTAGTTGGTTCAAAGTAGGGCCGGGCCACAGGAGTGGACCAACATCGATAGCGGCCCAGCATTTATCCGATGCGTGTCTACTGCCAAATATTTCATGCATAGACCGAGATAGTTAAACCAGCGTTTGGCTGAGCATAGAACCAAGAAAGTGGGCCAATATTGGTAACTCATTGGATTATCAAAATTAGACCCTCTTTTTAGATTTTCTGCATTCGCCAAAATGGCTATGACAAACGGCCCAGAGGAAAAAAGAGTACATTTGAAGAGCTCAAATTATTCAAATTACCAATATTGGGAGAGCATAACCAATACTGGGACACTTTGATATTCTCAATTTAAGATAGTAAGAGTAGTGGTTGGCCAGACGTTGGGCCAATAGGTTGGGCCAACATCGGCAACTCCTCACATAACTGATATCGATAGAGCGTTGAACCAACATTGGGCCACTTTTATTTATTCTGTTTAAGGTGGTTATAGTAATGGTTGGCCATATGTTGGGCCAAGGGCTTGGGCCAATATCGGCAACTCCTCTGGAGTGCTTGTGTAACAGATATCGGGAGAGTGTTCAACCAACATTGGACCACTTTTAAACATCGGCACCTTCTCGCATAACTGATATCGGAAGAGCGTTGTACCAACATTGGGCCACTTTTATATTCCCAGTTTGAGATAGTAAAAGTAGCAGTTGGCCAGATGTTGGGCCAATAGGTTGGGCAAACATTGGCAGCTTGTCGCATAGCTGATATCGGAAGAGCGTTGAACCAACATTGGGCCACTTTTATATGTTCAATTTGAGATGGATCTCGTAATGGTTGGCCAGATGTTGGGCCAATAGGGTGAGCCAACATCGGCAGCTCCCTGCACAACTGATATCGGAAGAGCATTGTACCAACATTGGGCCTCTTTTATATGTTCAATTTCAGATGGCTGTGTTAATGGTTGGCCAGATGTTGGGCCAAAAGGTTGGGCCAACATTGGCAACTCGTCGTGTAACCAGTATTGGGAAAGCATTGAACCGACATCGGACCACTTTTATATTATCAGTTTAAGATAATAAAAGTAATGGTTGGCCAGATGTTGGGCCAATAGGTTGGGCCAACATTGGCAGCTGGTCGCATAGCTGATATCGGAAGAGCGTTGAACCAACATTGGACCACTTTTATATGTTCAATTTGTGATAGCTCTAGTAACGGTTGGCCAGATGTTGGGCCAATAGGGTGGGCCAACCTGTTGGGCCAACATCGGCAACTCATCGTGTAACCAGTATTGGGAAAGCATTGAACCGACATCGGACCACTTTTATATTCTCAGCTTAAGATAATAAAAGTAACGGTTGGCCAGATGTTGGGCCAATAGGTTGGGCCAACATTGGCAGCCCGTTGCATAGCTGATATCGGAAGAGCGTTGAACCAACATTGGGCCACTTTTATATGTTCAATTTGTGATGGCTCTAGTAATGGTTGGTCAGATGTTGGGCCAATAGGGCGGGCCAACATCGGCAACTCATCGTATAACCAGTATTGGGAAAGCATTGAACCGACATCGGACCACTTTTATATTGTCAGTTTAAGATAATAAAAGTAGCGGTTGGCCAGATGTTGGGCCAATAGGTTGGGCCAACATTGGCAGCTGGTCGCATAGCTGATATCGGAAGAGCGTTGAACCAACATTGGGCCTCTTTAATATGTTCAATTTGTGATGGCTCTGGTAATGGTTGGCCAAATGTTGGGCCAACAGCGTGGGCCAACCTGTTGGGCCAACATCGGCAACTCATCGTGTAACCAGTATTGGGAAAGCATTGAACCGACATCGGACCACTTTTATATTCTCAGTTTAAGATAATAAAAGTAAAGGTTGGCCAGATGTTGGGCCAATAGGTTGGGCCAACATCGGCAGCTCGTCGCATAGCTGATATCGGAAGAGCGTTGAACCAACATTGGGCCTCTTTTATATGTTCAATTTGTGATGGCTCTAGTAATGGTTGGCCAGATGTTGGGCCAATAGGGTGGGCCAACCTGTTGGGCCAACATCGGCAACTCATCGTGTAACCAGTATTGGGAAAGCATTGAACCGACATCGGACCACTTTTATATTCTCAGTTTAAGATAATAAAAGTAACGGTTGGCCAGATGTTGGGCCAATAGGTAAGATAATAAAAGTAACGGTTGGCCAGATGTTGGGTCAATAGGTTGGGCCAACATCAGCAGCTCGTTGCATAGCTGATATCAGAAGAGCGTTGAACCAACATTGGGCCTCTTTTATATGTTCAATTTGTGATGGCTCTAGTAATGGTTGGCCAGATGTTGGGCCAATAGGGTGGGCCAACATCGGCAACTCGTCGTGTAACCAGTATTGGGAAAGCATTGAACCGACATCGGACCACTTTTATATTCTCAGTTTAAGATAATAAAAGTAGCGGTTGGCCAGATGTTGGGCCAATAGGTTGGGCCAACATCGGCAGCGTGTCGCATAGCTGATATCGGAGGAGCATTGAACCAACATTGGGCCACTTTATATGTTCGATTTCGGATGGCTATGTTAATGGTTGGCCAGATGTTGGGCAGAAAGGTTGGGCCAACATCAGCAACTTGTCGTCTAACCAGTATTGGGAAAGCATTGAATCGATATCGGACCACTTTTATATTATCAGTTTAAGATAGTAATAGTAGTGATTGAGCCAACATCTGCAACTCCTCGTATAACTGATATTGGGAGAGTGTGGAGCCAACATTGGGCCACTTCTTTATGATCAGTTTAAGATTGATATGGTAGTGGTTGGCCAGATGATGGGCCATTATATATTACAACATTGGGCCACCATTGCGCCACCATTGGGCCACCATTGGGCTGATGCCAACATAGGGCCATGCGTCGGGCCGATGAGCAAAATTACATCGGGCCAATGTTGGTTTACTGATGACGGGCCAATGTTGGTGCACTGATGTCGGGCCAGTGCTGGCATACCGGTCATGGGCCACATGTCGCACGTTGGGCGGATGTCCAGCCAATGGTGGCAGGGTGCTGGTTCTGACCGGTGGTATAACATCGGGCCACCATCGGGCAGATATCAACGTCGGGCAGATGACCGTCCAATGGTGGCATGCTGTTGGGCTTATAGGTGGTATACCATCGGGCCACCATTATGCTGAGACCAACGTTGCGTCATGCGTGGGGCCGAGGGTGACAGGATGTTAGTTCAACCAAGGGGTACGACATTGGGCCACCATGTCTGGCCATTGGTGGCAGGATGTTGATTCTATCAGATGGCACAACAGCGGATAGCAGATATCAACGTCGGGCGGAAGTCCGGCCAATGGTGGCAGGATGTTGGTTATAATAGGTGGCACCACATCCGGCCACCATCGGGCAGATATCAACGTTGTGCGGATGTTCAGTCAATGGTGTCAGTATGTTGGTTCTAATAGGTGGCACAACATCAGGCCACTATTGGGCAGATATCAACGTTGGGCGCATGTCCAGCCAATTGTGGCAGGATGTTGGTTCCAACCGGTGGTATAACATCGAGCACCACTGGGTAGATATCAACGAGGGCCGACGGCAGATCAACGGTGGCTGGATGTTGGGCACAACATCGCGCCACCATTGGGCCAATTTCGGCCGCCGATATTGGACTGATGAAATCGCGGACATTAGGCCATCATCCAGCCATCATCACAATGTTGACTGGGATATGCTCAGCTCAAGAGTGTTATGGTAGTGGTTGACTGGATGACTGGCCAATAGATTGGGCTAACATTGGCAACTGCTCATATCACATATATTGGGAGAACGTTGAGTTGAAATTGGACCACTTTTATAAATTTATGCATCACCTAATATGGATAGTATGAACAGTTGTTTGACCATGATCGGCCTACAGAGAGCCACCATTGGCAAATCATCAGGGAATGGGTATTGGGCCAGCTTGTAACAGACGTTGGGCCACTTTGATAATTTCTGCATATAACAGCAGCTGGTCCGATGCAGGTCCACTAGAGTGGGCCATAATCGGCAAACCATCAGGGTATGGATATTGGGCCAGTGTTTAACAGACGTTGGGCCACTTTAGTAATTTCTGCATTAATTATCATGCAAATAACAGCAGCTGGTCCGATGCAGGTCCACTAGAGTGGGCCACCATTGGCAAACCATCAGGGCATGGATATTGGGCCAGCCTGTAATAGATGATGGGCCACTTTAATAATTTCTGCATTAATTATCATGCCTATAACAGCAGCTGGTCCGATGCAGGTCCACTAGAGTGGGCCACCATCGGCAAACCATCAGGGCATGGACATTGGGCCGGCGTGTAACAGATGATGGGCCACTTTCATAATTTCTGCATTAATTATCATTCATATAACAGCAGCTGGTCCGATGCAGGTCCAATAGATTGGGCCACCATCGGCAAACCGTCAGTGTATGGATATTGGGCCAGCATGTACTAGCTCATACTAGTAGATTATTCAAAGACTTGGGTATTTTAAAATTTGGGGATATATGTGCGCTGCATGACTACAAATTTTGCTTCAAGTTGGAGAATGGACAGTTGCCGATATACTTCTATTCAGTTTTTCATAAAATTTCTGAGACTCATGCTTATGATGTTAGAAATTCAAGTAACTATGTTATTCCCTTAGTAAAACATGATTTTATCAAAAAGTCAATACGTTTTAGGATACCCAAATTTTTCAATTCCATGAATTTAAATATCAAATCAAAGATTTATTCACACAGTATGGTTGGCTATAAGCTCTTTATTAAAAGAACAATTATTCTTTCTTACTCAGAAATTTGTCATATCCCAAATTGTTATATATGTAATAATGATTCATAATTAATTTTATGTATTATAATTTCTCTGTGTATTCTCTACTACTTAATTGTGTTATAATCTAATAAGTTTGATGATATCTTACTTTCTTCTTGCAATACCGTCCTAGTTGCCATCCACATACAGGTGCTCATTAATACATGTTATTATAATTGTAAGGTGTGTAGCTAATTTCTAATAAATTGTAGTAGTCTTTTTTTCCCCTAGGCCCACTCGATAACGACAAAGACTTGTCCTAGAGTGGGTCCTGGTCTTGAATAATTGTTGCCTTTACATTGTAATTATTTCTATAGAATTCAATTCAAGACCAAATAAAGTTATTCTGATTCTGATTCTGATTCTGATTCTGTTACAGGCTTAGGGCCACTTTCTTTTCTTTCGGCATTGATCAGAACGCCTATCATCACAGGTGGTCCAATGTTGGGTGGACATCTGTGAGCCGACAGATATTTGCCTAACTGAAATAGACGTAGGGCCGATGGGTGCATGTTGAGTGGGATTGGACTTTTTCATTTGAAAAACAATTGGCTAGGCGATGCTTGCAATGTCCTATTTAGAACGCTTTTCCAAGCACCGCCTTTAAACTTTTTATGGTTCAGGTCTTTATCTAATCATGGACTGCCATAAACTGTTCAAAGTTCTTATTATAGAATGATGGGAGGTGGAGGAAGTGGGAGAATGATGTGCTTACAGCTGAATTGAAAA
The DNA here is from genome assembly GCA_026936325.1 of Platynereis dumerilii. Taxonomy (NCBI): domain Eukaryota; kingdom Metazoa; phylum Annelida; class Polychaeta; order Phyllodocida; family Nereididae; genus Platynereis; species Platynereis dumerilii. The sequence goes on along the minus strand of JAPTHN010000008.1, from coordinate 16,428,575 downwards.
GCATGAACTCAGAAGTGGATGAATACGTCACCATGCCATTTCAAGATCAAGATTCAAGATTATTTATTATGCCTTTCACAAGGAATTTGTTATTTACACAGGATGATACAGGCAAAGCATGACATGCTCATTGTCTTTGGATCTTCATAACCCAACAGTTTTGCAGGGCCGTTAAATAAAACACCACTGATCACTCATGCACTCAGAGTATTTGCTTTTGACTCCAGCTGTAAAATAACAGTTGACAAAATCATTAGTTTGACACTGTTGGTCAACTTACATGATAAAATCAAGAGCAAGATGAAAAAATACTCCTATAAGTATGAACAGAAAAATTCTGAAATTCAGAAAAAGTGAATAGAATGCCTTAAAAATGAAAGAAGAACCCTAAGAAATAACTTTTAGGCTGAATGCGCTCGCAAAAAAAATTGCCATAGGATTATAATAGGGGGGCTTCTTGCCCGATGGGTGGGGTAAGAAGGCCATTTTAAATTTTTTACAAAAATGGCCGTAACTGCTTTATTAAAATTAGTAGACGTTGGTTTCACTAGCTATTGGTAGAGTCAAGTGATCCCTTCCTGACAGCATAAGCATTCAAATAATCGCCCATAAAAAGTAGGTCAAATCGCACCTCGAAGTTAAGGGGGGCCGCATGCCCCGACCGACTCTATGTTGGTTGAATTTCATTATTTGTTTCTGTAACAAATCCATATTGTATCAAAATACTAAAGATAAGGTATTATATTTCAATGTATTATAATTTTTAAAGAAATTCGATACATATAACAGACACACAATAAATAAAAAGTACTGATGTGATTTTAATATCTTCTTATTTCAGGTATGAGTGGGAGTTTACCTAGAATATATTTTTCTGGGACAAATTACAAATTGTACAAATGAGATTGACTTAATTGATCTGGAATCAACAGCCATGCTTGAAATGTTATTAGTTTATCAACGCTAGCTCAGATGCTGCCATGTAATTACTTGAAAAATTCGACAGAAATAATATTATTCCTAATATCACAAAATGGAGCAATGTCAGATTTGGAATTTAAGTCTGTCAAGCCTCTGTCAAGGCACAAAATCCCTGCTAACTTCCACTAAAAAGATTATTTCATGTATTATCAAACATAAAACTTCTAAAATTATGTCTAAAATAAATTTGCTTTCGCACTAAGTCTGGGCCACATGGAAATGTTCAGGTACCTGGTTCCAAAACTTTTAATGACACATTTTTTCTACCAAAATGTACTGCCATATATATATGGCAACCCATTGGCCTCTGACTCAAAGTGCTTGCTGAGAAGTGATTTATAAGGAAATCAGAGGCTGGGGGGAGAAAGAAAAAATGGTAGTCTGTAAATAAAAACTCAAGAATCAAAAACTTAAGAAGCAAGAAAGGAAGTGGCCAGTAGTTTAGCATCTCATGCAAATTCCACCAAGCTTGGATCCAGCTGATGAAGCTCTAAAAGACTCATTGAATTGTGCATAGGTCAGCTTTGATCAGGACTAATGTGGCCTTGAGCAAGGCCAGTCTGTCAGTCAATAGTTCTGGAACTTCTGACTACAAATTACTTCCACTTGGATGTACTCTGTTGTGAAAACCCCTGGAACTCTATTCTGTCATTTGCACAAGATGTTACAGGAGACGAAAAACGAGCGCTATACAGAAAAGCTGAAATAAGCTGTCAGTCAGTCAATCACTTTGATAGCATTGCAAAAATTCCTTGGTTATGACCTCATAAATTGCTTATGGTTCATAGAGAATGACATGGCATGGACAGGGCTATCACCTCACAAGGAACATTTCAGTCCAACTCTGTAAGCACACGTTTTTCGGCTACTTTGAGTGAGAGGGTGTCATGTCAAGCCAAAGAGTGCCTTGTGCTCACCGTTCCATGCTACGAGTATGAGTGCTTGGTTTGGAGTCACAATATGTTTTTATTGAATTGCCATTCACATAAAAAAGATTTTTGAAAGTACAGCTGTATGCAGTAACTGCCCTGCAGACAGCCTTTGTTGACAGTGGAAAATGCATACTATTTAATGCATCACTTGCATGCTTTATGTGCAATTCAGTACAATACGGTTGCTTGGACAACTTGCTGCGTAGAATTCATGGGGTTGTTTACTTCAAATGGCATGAATTCAAGAAAAAAAAACATCATATATTGTGTTGCGTAACATTCACTTTAATCTGTATCATTTGTATGCCTCTCTGGCTACTTTGTGCAAGCATCTTCCTTTGGCATACATGCAGCACACAGTGGCGGGTACAGGCCCCCCCCCCTAGACCACCAAGAATCGTTTTATGTTTAACGAGTTACTTACACTGAAGTTATAAAAACCTGCATTTTTTCAAGTATTTCAGACACCAAGATCACCATGTGGGATAAGTAGGTCAAAATATTTGGACATTGCTCGATTGAGCGCTGAATACATGCATTAGATTGGAGATTCTCGGTACCCTTAGTTTTTCAGATACCATCAAAGTTGGTACTCAAAATGAAGGTCAAAATGAGGCCTGTCCAATGGTAAAAGTAATAATGTTGTGTGATTGAAATTGACAAAATAAAACCAAACCGCGATTTCTGTATTTCATGGCACATGAAGTGAAATTGAATTGCACTATGTTCAAAGGTAATCATTTTTTATCGAAAAAATCTTTTCAGGTGGCTCTTCTGGCCTTAAACAAAGTACCAACTGAAAGTAAGGCTTGGCATAAAAATATTTGGGCACCAACCTCTCCCCTTAATTTTGAGCAAAACAGTTTTGATATGGAATGAAAGATTGAGTCAGGTAATTTCAGGATTTGCAATCTTCGTTTTGCTACATCCTATCCCACAGAGTCTTTTTGCACCCCCAAAATACCACAATTGCATTATTTTCTAAATTTTGGAGCCTCTCTATTCAACATTAATTAGGCCACAACAATCAAACTGCTAAAATCTCTTTTTATTAATCCAAATAATGAATGTGTATTATATGGAATGTTGTATGTCATTTTGAGAAGATAATTTAGAATGTCAAAAATCAACTTTCAGCCAAATATTTTTCTGGTTTTCAAAAATTTTTGTGGCCGTAACTGTATTGACTATATTTGTATAAGCTATTTATATTGGTATTTTTACTCAATATGAATATACAGAGCTAGTTTTATGGCTCTGTTTCAAACCAACCAACAGAAATTCTATATTCAAAATCTGTCAATATCAGAAATTTTAAGCATATTGCGATATTTTGGTGCCTTGTCATTTTCTGAGTTTTCAACCCAGACCCTTCAAATTTTGCACAATATCATATTTCCATGTAGTCTTGTGGTAACAGTAATATGAAAAAAATCTGAGAAGGTCAGGTGGGAACTTTTTCCGAAAATTTGTTGATTTGACATGGAATGACCCAAATTGAAAGTGAATACGCGAGACAAGTGCAATACAAATTACGTGTGCAGTTGCAAGCAATTACAGACTGATTATGAGCTTTTATGAATGTTTCTACCTTTGCCTTGTGTTAATTAAAGAAAATATTATATCCAAAAGTAGTTTTATTCAGTGTATAAATTTCGATTTAACTGAACTTAAGCTGAAGTACCATTTTCTAATTTTATGAATAAAGTTAAATAAATTATTTATACGGCAAAGTTCTTTCTTTTTTTAAAGTTTTACACAAATGCAGGGGCGTAATTTTCATGGAAAATGTGGGGGGGGACACGCGATGACGCAGTTGGAACTTGGAATCGGCCGTCAGATCTGCGAAGGAACATAGTTAGTAGCCTGCCCAAGCAGAAAAGAGGGGGACATGTCTATTAGAACTGCTCCTTACCACATTGAACCAAGAGTCATTACAACAACATATTTAATTTTCACACAAAATGTGGGGGGGGCATTTCATATTATGTCCCCCGGGGTCAAAAATGTGGGGGGGACATGCCCCCCCGTCCCCCACCAAATTACGCCAATGCACAAATGGTTTGAACTGCATGGCACCAGTCAATATTTGTTTTGTCTGCAGCACACAAAAACATTTTTAGATCTATAGAGCGTGATTATTTTCTCTATCGCTTTCCGATGTCTTGCTGACTATATTTTGTTCTTCCAGCAATTTGGTCCTTATACACTATCAAAACAACAGGCTGGTAATTGTCTGACATTTGACACTCAGTCTCCTTTGGCGCTTTTCTCTGCACAAATTGGCAGGCAGGAGCCGCAGGACACGTTGTAAGTGCAGAAGTTTGTTCTGACAAAAAGCAAGAATTCCACTTACCCACAGCAGGTCTTAAATAGAGTCACAAATGTCATCTTTGATATAGTTGTCACAAAAGACTGTTCTGGTTTTGGTGGTGGTTTCTGATTGTTTGTTTCACTTTTCAAGGAATTCATCCTCCTTTTTTTCCCTGTTGTCTTTTCATGGGACAAATAAGTTTTCACTAATATAACAGTGTCTGTATTGAGAACCCTCAATATATGAAAACTCCCTGAGATATGCAAACCCTCCCTTCCATACTAACCTGTACCTTATTTCATAGATGAGCAACTATCATTGTGGAAGTCTCACCACAAATTTCCAGGCCAAATATGAGTACACACAATGCAATACAATATACTATTCTCCAATAAGCAACAGTTCCATGCCCACCTAAAGGGTGTAACTCATCGCAGATACTGTATGTACTTCACCTACACCCTATTAATATAATTTATCATAACGATGCTGAAAGTGCAAAACCTCTTATGTCAAAAAAAGCCATTTTTCAGAAATTGGAAAAAACTATCACTGATCTTTTTTTATGGTAATGTTTATCAATATGTGAGTTATGCTCAACTTGATTTATAGAAAGTGACACCCTGTTTTAGCATAATTTTTTGTCTAGGTCATTGACCCCTAGCATTGATGTTACCATCCAATATGATGTAAAATGTTGACTTACAAGGTTTTGCACTTTCACTTTCGTAAAGTGCAAAACCTTGTAACTCGACCATTTATCACACTTTAAAGCAACTTGCAGCATTGAATGTACTTCCAATGTATAGGTAAACAGTAAAATATATAATTTGACCATGATAAATAACAACAGCTAATCAGGGGTGCTGGAAGGAATCGCGGGCGGCGGGGACGGACAGACGAAGAAGGGCAAAACATATTCGCACCAATTTCGTGTGACAAAATTTAGATCGAGATTTAATAATAACTTGAATAATATACATATTTGTACTTACTAATTTGTTGTGCCTAAAATTGATAAAATAAGGCCAAATAATATATTTTTCCTTAAGATCAAAAGGGCACCCTTGCCCCCCCTGCCCCCCTTGGGCAAGGGCAGGAGGGGCAATTGCCCCTCCTGCCCCCCCTGTTCCGGCACCCCTGCAGCTAATTTTAATTAGTGGCCACAATAGCAAGAATGAGGAAAATGACACTTTTTTCAAATTTTTGTGCAACCTCTTTTTCAATAGCCTATATCACCACAATAAATATAGGGAGGTAAAATATTTTTAAAAAGGAAATTACCTGTGAGCCATAAAAAACGCACCACAATCATAATTTTTCAAAAAAGGTTGAAATATCCTAAATATGTGCTTCAAAGTTCTGATTTGAGTTACGAGGTTTTGCACTTTCACTTTTTGGAACAAATCGATATACAAGGTTTGGTGAAACGATGGTAAAATCATTCTGTTACAGCTTCCAAAAATAGCAAAGAGGCAAGGTGACCAATTGACAACATGTATTGGATATTGAAATAGTCATTCCACCCAAAATCTAAAAATGGCAAAATTTTGACATACAAGGTTTTGCACTTTCACCATCGATAATATTAAGTAATTTCCTGTGTAAACTTTACTAAAATAAAAAGTATTAACTTACTGTTCAAGCCAGATGCCAATTGGGATACTCTTTGTGACATAGTCCATTAGCTCACAAAAACAATCATTCCAAATTCTCAATCTTGATGAGATACTTACCTGCTCACTTTATATCAGAATATTTTCCATGACCAAAAGTTTCTTTTTAGTCTCCGTGACAGACAAAAGCTGGTTGAGGCATTACGGGTGAAAACTTTGGAAAAGGTTCTGAACAAGTAAACAGGAAGCATCCCAAAATGTGCAGTGATCAATCTGAAATGTGCAGTGATCAATCTGAATTTGTGCAGTGATCAAATTCACCCTTTTATGCTAAATTATGGTGAACTGCATAATCCCCACAATATATGTTCAACAAATGTAATACTTTTGCCCACCTGATGATAGTTTTGGCAATTTGTACTGCTTGATAACTCAAAGACAGTCCTGAGTCACTGGTTTGTCGTTCATTCGATTTTCCAGATACAATGTAAAAAGAATATATATTTTTTCCAAATAAATCTCAAAACTCTGCCTCAGAGCACTGGCATTACAATTATTCACAACACTTCTACATTAGACTGCAGCCACTGGTGCTCATCACCACTACAGACACACCAAGGTTGGCAAATCCCCTGAATCAATCGCCCTGCTGTAATGTTGTACTATGGGGTACAGCCATGCAAGTTTGTTGATTCAAGGGAATTTCCCAGACCTACCCACTTTCCTTTCGCTGTTTAAGGAGGTAAGCATCATGCAGGCCATAGAGCGGGAGGGTTGGCAAGTGAGAGGCAGCAGGAAATTTTCCCCACATAATTTTATCTAATTCTGGTTCTGTACTGACAGTAGGGGCAACTGCTTTGAAACCATACGCCTAAAAACTATACGATCGAAAATTAACCATCCAGTTCATGAATTTTAAAATAGTCATGAGCCAATCGCGTAATTATTTCTTATTGATCTGCAGAGGGGCAACATGGCAAGCTAAACAGATCAAAGGGTTGAAGTTCAGTTACTTCAGTAAAATATCAGAAATTAAGACCCCTCAACACAACTTCATGTGACACAAAATTGTGATTTATTTTGCATTTGTTGAAAGTTTGTTTTGACAGCAGATTTTAGTCTCACAAACCATAGCCGGTTGCCTGGTTGTCCACTTCATTCCAAATCAATTTAAATTGTGACAAAATTTGGCCATGTTTAGACAGACTTCACATTGCCCCTAAAATATTTGATCACTTAACATGTTAAATGCAATTTTGAATTGATATCGGTCATGAAATTTTACTGAAACCTTTGGTTTGCATTAAAAAATAAATTTAACTCTCAGCAAATATTTCAGCTTCCTGGAGCCTGTCTGTTCTTTCATAGGGTAATTCTGTGTTGATTCAACAAATGGCTCCTGATTCAGAATGCCTTTATAATTTACCAGAATTGAGGTTTCTCACCAGAAAGCACAAATCCCAAGTAATACAGTCTCAGAAATTTCAGGACAAAAATGTGAAATAACTAGCATTTTAAGATTTTTTCAACAACCTGTGAAATGGATGCAAATGCACTGAGGTGGGTGAAATAATGCGTTAAAACACTTGGGCTGAATTAAAAACATGTTGCCTAATTGCAAGTGTCCAGGTTTTACACTGATTGAGTAACATTACTTTGAATTTCTGGACTTATGAAAAAGGATTCAAGTTATATCAATTGGGATTTGTGCTTTCTGGTGAGAAACCTTGATTCTGGTAAATTTTCAAGGCATTCTCTATCAGTTGAGTGGGAACATTTTCTGAAATCTCCTAAAATGACACAGAACTACCCATAGTCTTTCTATGGCTCCTGTAAAATATGTTATTTTCTCTTAGCTTCCAAAATGTTTTCATAAATGTACATTGTATCTCCTCAATTTTTACCAGATCAAATGGTGATCAATACACTTCTGTACAAATTATTCAACTGAAGTCCTTTCATGTTAAACTTTGGACTGGCATTTAGTTAACTAGAGAAGAAAGACAGTTTGTTGCTTTTTTAATTCAGAAGTATAGAAATGTTAGCAGTAAAGTGCGCTAAATCAGACACAATTAAACAAATGAGATATATACAAAAGCCCATCAACAAGCTGTTAAGACAAATGAACCGATATTTAATTTCATAATTTTAGATGATATTATTTCATTTTTCAACTGAGGCATGCATGAACTCGGCACTTGAGAACGCCGATTGGTCACCCTAAGTTCGCATGAGACAATATGTGCAGTGATCAAATTTTCTTATTTTATACCCTGCAGAACAGGCAAATCATTGTGACCATTTTGATGGAGAATTTATACTCATGTGCACAAAATAAAAACCAATCACAAGTTGGAAGCAGAATAATCCTCATGCACAATGGTATTATTTGGTCTTGTGCATGCATGCAGCTTGTTATATTTTTCTCAAGTTTTTCCAATCATTTATGAAGTGTAAAAATACACATCGGAAAGCACTGCTGCATTTTAATGGTGATATATGTAAAACATTTCATTGCTGTATATGCAATAGTGGGCAAGTTTTGGCTTTGATATGAAAACAAATATTTAGAATTTTTTCTCAATATCGCAAAAAGTATAGAATATCCATCTGTAAGAGCATGAAAAGGCACAACCAGACTATATAAGCCATAATTATGCATACCAAACTAGACTATTTTAGCCATAATTATGTGTACCAAACTTTATGCATGTGAACATTTAAAATAATCATGACACAAGAACTGTTGTGGTCTCTTCTCTGATACAGATGACAAAGGTGTTTAGCAGTGATATGGCATGCTATTGTTATGGTTTAGATTTTCCGACATATTTTCTGCAATAACAAGAAAATTTAAAATTACAGAAATGCTATGACAAAATTCTGAATAAAGAAATTCTATATTTTATAAATGTGATCTTAAATGTGTTGAGGAGGCAATGCATTCAACCGTGCATAATTCTGTAGGCTATGTCTTGAACAATTTCATCGGTGTTTACTAAAATAAACAAGTTTCCTTAGGTCTGTATACAATACATTTTGTTATTTAATATATATTTAATATATATTTGCTAAAACTAAAAGTAAGTGTTACAAATCTACACAATATCAGATTACTTAATATATATATGATATCATGTTACAGTACACATTTTTCATAATGAAATTCCCCAAAACATACATACATATATAAATAACTGCTTATTCGATATAAAGGTATTCTTAATCTAAGTATGTGTGGGAGTCTATTATGTGCATCGATTCTGTCTCACAAACTATCTTTGATGGAATTGCAATTATACTGGCATGCCTTAACTGATCTAACACAGTCTGCCTTTTAAAGACATTAAATCATATCAATTAATGTTGGCTAAGTTGTAATCCCGCCGCTTATATATTAGTGATTTCCAAATTGTAGCCATCTGTGGTCAAAAATGCATAAATTAGAAACTTTCATTGGCCAAGAGAAGGTATGAAGTGTTGCAATACAAGAGGTGTTCAACTTATTTTGACAAAAATTGAAACAGCAAGTAAATTGAGGATTTTTGCTCTTTTGAGCCAAAATTGCTGTGGGTGATCAATATGATGCCTATCTTGCAGGTCCTATCACTTAGATATTTCCGATATATAGCATCAGTAATTAATTGAAATTTGTTTGAAGGGTGTGGTAAAATACCTTTTGAGGAGCGGTTTCACTGCCTCAGTCTTGTGTCATGGGAGATGATTATGATATTTATTTGAGCTAATGTTCACTGTGAACCACTGCACAAAGAAACAATTGGATGGCACCCTCATAAGGGGTTTCAAAATTTAATTCCCCTGGTCATGGTTCCTGGCCAAATCTGGGGTGATAAACAAAATGAGATCAGTGACAAAGTTTCATGATCGGCTTATTCATGTTATTAATACGAAGATGGCACAGCATTCCAGTAACAATCCTGGAGGTAGACACAAGTTTATATATGATTTCCGAAAGTGTGAGTTCCAAAAATAAAGCCTAAAATAACACAGTTTTGGAAAAAGGTGTGGGAAAACAAGGAATCTTGATTCGATACTACACCTGAAGTTGTTAAACATAGGACAATAAAATATTTACACTGGATAGAACTAAGCGTCATCTAAAAGACTACACCAATTGATAAGTGGTTTTCAGTATAGAAGAAATCTACAGAGTGCTTTAGAGTTAGGAGATGGTAAAGTTGAACAATACAGTCCGAAAATTCATCCATAAATTATCCTTTTATTAAACAAAGAAAAAAGTCACACTTTCACCTCCAGAAATTCAAATAGGATAGTCAAATACCAGCATAGCGTAAATCTAAAATCTGTTTCAGAAAGAACCTTCCTAAGTTCTTTCCACAGAGAGAAAAGCGATAGTATTCATTAAAAGACTGTTCAGGGGGCCATTGCATCTATAAGTCACACTGAATATCTATTTTAAAAAAGCCAGAAGTATTATTGTACCTTGTTGGATAGGTTACCAAAGACCCTCTGATGAAGTCTGAGAAGTTGTAGCTAAATAGGTATAACTGGAAAGAATCTGCAAATACATTTCTAACCATGATCACTGGCCGAAACACTGCTCTCAAAACTGACAAGAGGCTTGCCAAAGGAAAAGATTCAGGAAAAGTTTAATGAAATTGTGCAAACTGTTCCAAAATATTTCAAATTCATGTCTTATATGGACAAGACCTATAGTTAACTGTTTCTGTCATCAGACAGGAAAAAAGTAACATTTGTCAGTTTCTGTGTGTGGTTGAACTTTTTGTCAAAATAAGTTGAACACCTCTTGTATAATCCATTGATCTCCTTGGTGAGAATTACTCTGTCTGTTTCAAGTACGAGTTTTTATGTGCAGAAAATGGCTTACATACAGGCATTTGTCAGTCAGCCTTTGTTGACTGAAAATAAAAAAGCATACCACATTTCAAAGGCATCGCTTGTTCTTACATGCAATGCAGTGCAGTATACTCGCTGCATTGAATTTAGGAGCTTGTTTGCGTCAAATCTCATGAATGCAAGAACCATTTATCCTACTTTGTGTTGTGTGACATTCAATTCCCGTGCATCTATTGTATGCGTCACTGGCTACTTTGTGCATAATTGAATGTATCACATATCTGCATAGTATATGTGCAGTCTGCACTGCTTGCAATCTATGAAGAGCACCATGGCATTTTCTGGAAGTTGTGTGGCTCACGGAATCTGGTTTACCTCCTTTGATTGCAGAGAGGAGAAAGCAGACGTTCTGGAAACAGAAACTTAAGATTGTCAAGCAAGGGAAACAGACAGGCATGACACAAATAACCTGTGCATTATTCCAGCAATTAAGACTTAACAAAAGGACTGATCTTGACAACTTTTTCTGCAGTTGTTTTTTGCAAATATAAAGATAACATATGCAAAAGCACTTGTGTTCACTCGCCGCTCAGAATATAAATGTTGATTACCTGAAGTACCATTTTCTAAATGTAAGAAAGATGTCAAATAAATAAATATTTATCCTGCAGTTTTTGGATTTTAAATGTTTTGCCTGTCAGCCAACATTTGTTTTGTCTCTAACATACAAAACGTTTTCAGAGCATGATTATTTTGGCATTTGCTTTCGGATGCCTTGCTGACTATATTTTGTTCTTCCTGACAATTTGGACATTTCACAGAATCAAAACAACAGGCTGGTAATTGTCTGACATTTGACACTCAGTCTCCTTTGCTGCTTTTCTCTGCACAAATTGGCAGGCAGGAGCCGCAGGACACGTTGTAAGTGCAGAAGTTTGTTCTGACAAAAAGCTAGACGTCCACTTACCCACAGCAGGTCTTAAACAGAGTCACGTTTGTTACACATCTTTGATATTATTGTCCCAAATTTTCATCTAGTTCTAGATAGACAATATGTGTCCATATAAAAAAAAAGCCTCCAACTTCCTGAATGCCCTTGTAAATGCCTTAATAATTTGATTGGTGTTTACTTTTAAACAGGTTCCTTTAGGTCTCCCCTAACTCTGCTGTTAAATTTTATTTTTCCAATGGGCTAAAAATCAAAAGTAAATGAAAATATTATAAAAAATAAATTTGAATTTGACATTGTAAGAAGTCGTCACTATATCAAACTATGAAAGATATGTTACATATCTTCACTTTAGCACTAAATATATATTTAATCATGTTGAAGTACATATTGTTCATAATGAAACTCAATAAACATATTACTACTTATTCGATTTAAACGTATTCTTACTTGAGGTATGCGTGGGAGTCTATCGAGAAAATATGTTTCTGATGGAAACATCAATTCTGTTTTAGGAAGCTTCTGTGACAGAATTGCAAATATTACTAATGGCATTGCCTTAACTGATCTAAAATCAGTATAGCCATGCTTCTTTAAAACATTATAATAAAATTAGGTCAATAAATGTTTGCTCAATTGTAATCTGAACGCTTATAGTGAAACCCTATGTAATTGTAGCCATCTGTGGTCAGAAATTCATCGTTTTTCCTGAAACTTTCTTTGGTTGAGAGAAGCAGTTTCAATTGGTTGAGTGTGGCAATATAATCCATTGATCTCCTTTATGGGATTTATTTTAAGTGACAATACTGTGAATGCAGAAAATACCTTAAATTCAGGCAATTGTCAGTCAGCCTTTGTTGAATGAAAATAAAAAAGCATACCATATAGTGTATTTCAAAGGCATCACTTGTTCTTATGTGTACTGCAGTACAGTACTCACTGCATAGAATTTAGGAGCTTGTTTGCGTCAAATCTCATGAATGCAAGAACCATTTATCGTGCTTTGTGTTGCGTGACATTCAATTCCCGTGCATCTATTGTATGCGTCTCTGGCTACTTTGTGTATAGTTGCATGTATCACATATCTGCATATGTGCATTGTGCAGTCTACGTAGCTTATGATCTATGAGGAGCACTCTGGCATTTTCTGGAACGTGTGTGTCTCATAGAATCTGGTTTACCTCTTTCTATTGAGGGGAGAAAGCTGGCTCAAACAGAATAAGGTTGTTGATACAGGGTTTTAATATTTTGCGGCATTATGCAAGACGTTCTTTAATTTTATATTTGTGTATTGAAGCCAGTCTTATGTGTAAAATTAATTTAGGTATTGGAATAAGTCAGATAATCCAGACGATATTCCAGGCGGAAATCTACAATTATACCATTCGACACCTCTGTGAGCCAATCATGAGCCAGTATTTCACTGCAATAAAACCCATATTCTTTGTTGTCCAGTTATCCTCCCATGGGAGAATAATAAGTGAAGCTGCGAAAAACCCACAGCAACAAATCACAAGTTTCAGTTTTGTCTTATGGTATAAGCCGGTTATTCACCGCGGGATCGGCAATATGTGTTTATCACAGCTCGGGCTAACGCCCTCGCTGGATAAATCACATATTGCCTCTCCCTAGGTGAATAACCTATACTTATCTCTTACATATCACTGCAATGTCTGATAATCTATGTTGTGATTCAAAATATTGTTATCTGATGCAACTACATCCAAAGTGTTCCACGGAATTGTACAGTTGTGTCTCTTGGTCACAAAAATGAGATATTCCAGTGTTAAATAGTTAATAGTGTCCGCTAAAATGGCATGGTGATGATTGAACCAGTTTTTTAGATGAAGAATATGACAATGTGATTCACAGTCATTTCAAAATCCCCATCTCTTCCCAAAATTCTAAGGACAGCTAGTGAGTAGAACTGCGCCAGGGAAAACAAAACAATTCATTTCCTTCAAATTTAAATTCTGGAAAGCCTTTTGAATTCATTTCAAAATATCTGACTGAAATATCAGACAATGTCTGTCAACATGTCGTGAGTTTTCCTTCTGTGTGTTAATGCTTCACTCTTCAAAAGCTTTTAACAATATCAAGCCGGAGGTTTCAAATTGAAAACAGCAAAGTGCTTTATGGTTATTTGTGTCTGGATCTCATCTGCTCTTTCCAAATCAAACTGAATAACTCTAACAACACGTCATGCACTTTTTAGTGGATACTGCTTTTGTGATTTATGTTTTTGTGACCTTCATAAATCTTCAGACCTTGCATTTTTCTCTGTCACATTTAATAAAGCATAGGCTGGCATTCCCTACTTCCTGCTATGTCTCAAGAAGCATGAAATTGCAGATTTATGAACAGTGCTTTACCTCCGGCTCTGGCTTCAGAAAATGTTCCCACTGGTAAAACTCAATATAATATCTCACTTGTGTTTTTTGGGTCTATGCTTGAAAATGAACTGCTTCCTGAGTACAGACTGTAAGAAATATTATTTCTTATAAGGTGCTTAAAAAGAGAAAAATGTATTTAATTTACTTCACACTTTTAAACTAAACCTCTGTCAATTCATGTTATAGACTCAGACTCAGACTCAGACAACATTTATTAGACTCAATAATTAGTTACAGAGCCAGGAGACCGCTTAAAGGTTTTTTTTTAAACCGCTAGCAAGTGGCCACCTTTCTATAGAAACGTATAATTCATTATATATATAAGTCCATCAAATTACCAATATTAATTACCAATATTAATTACATGCATGTAAATTATTATTATATTGAAACAGCAAGGAAGAAGGGAGAAAAGAAAAAAAGAACCAAAAATTATCATTGGCTATTGAAATATTATGTTGACTGGCAAAGTCGTAGTGTGACCAGAGGAGGAGGTGCATGTGATGCAGCATAAAACAAAGTTTAATTTTAAAATACTACAAATAACAATGAGTGAATGTTAATTATACAATAATAATATATTACATATATTATTACAGTGATTAATTGTTGGTGGCTGGGTGCTTCCCTAGCAGGCTTGCAGCATAAGTTTTGTGGGATCGTATTTTCTTCAAAATGTTGTTTCCATTTCAGTGGTCTAGGGCCTGAGCCGTTTCACTAAGAGTTAGTGCCCTAAACTTTAAGTGCCTTACATTTTTAAGTGAGTGGACAAAAGTTAAGTGGACACTTAATTAGTGTTTCACTAATAACCACTTAACTTTTCACACTTCCCTTACCCTTCACTTAACATTTTACACTTATTTTACACTAAACTTACTTAAGTTCACAGTTAAGTGTAGCACTTGATGACGTCTGGAGGGAAAGATTGGGAGGATGGGAGACTTACGAAGTGGTATTTTGAATTATCTCTGGCTGAATTTCGAAAAACGAAATCAGCGATATACTTGAAATAACACGTCATTGTTTTTCATCATGAAATTATGTATTTTAATTAAAATTTGCATAGCTATTGCCTTGTGTAGGCCGACTTCACCAACATTCGCGGGCACCAAAAAAAGTATGGGTGGATCATTCTAATGCAAATACAAAATATTCTGGTGCTGAAGGAGTTTATTGAAACACTCAAATTTGGGGAGCACTAAAGATAAGGGAACACTTAAGGTTAAGTGGGGAAACAGCACTTAAGTTCTTTAGTGAAACGGCTCCCTGGATCTGCCACCGTTTCCTCTCCTCCTGATTTCCCTCCATTTTGAGTTAATATTATCCAAATATAACATATTTTTTTGTAGAATTGTCATCCATAATAAAAGACCATTTGAATGTGTACAGAAAATGCCTTACATACAGGCCTTTGTTATGCAGACAGTCTTTGTTGACTGAAAATAGAAAAGCATACCATATTTCAAAGGCATAACCTGTTCTTATATGTAATGCAGCACTTGCTGCATTGAATTCAGGAGCTTGTTTACGTCAGATGTCATGAATGCAAGAACAATATATCATACCTTGTGTTGCGTGACACTTGCTTCCAAGTGTATCTATTGTATGCGTCTCTGGCTACTTTGTGCACAGTTGAATATATCATATATCTGCATTAGGGTGTACCAAAAAATGAAAAAGTTCTCTGATCTTAACACCTATCTGTCAAAAGATGAGGTTTGGTTAGTAGATCAATATGAAATTTCTTTTTTGAAATTGAAAATCGGAGAAGTCCTTACGCTGGTCCAAGCCTCTTGAAATTCACATGTCGAAAATTTGCAAAAAATCGCCATTTTCGCCTAGTTTTGAGCCCACTATGCCACTTACATCTATGACTAATGCCTATAAGTGTGTCTAATTACTCCTTTCTAAGTCATGACTTGGATGATATTTATGTTGGGTCAGTTCTATCATTTCTAACCCTAAAAATAACCATCTTTTGTCAGAAATAGTGTAAAAATGCTCTTTTTAGCAAATAAAGTGCTGTATCTTGAGAACTAAAGCAGATAGAGACATGATATTGACACCAAAATATCCACAATCAAATACCCACATTCATATTCATCTTCAATACATTTTAGGGCCCTTTACCCAATACTTTTTGAGTTATTAGCAAAAAACCAAATAATTGCCTTTATTTTCATGGGAATCGTCAGTGAAAATACGTTTAATAGCACTAATCATTGAGGATAGGTACCTGGTGAACCTCTCTGATTTATCTGCTATATATAGTATATAATTTGAACACAAAAAGCCATTTTATTATTTATACTGAAGGAGTATTAGGCCTACAATTCCATGGATTACTTATCTACATCAAAATATTGTCTAATTTTGAGAAAGGCATTCAAAGAAGTGAAAAAGTTTGATTTGTAGCAAAGGTTACCATCCATGTAATCAAGGGAAAATAATTTTCTTTGTTGTATAATATACTACTAAACCATCATTGTTATCAACAATACGTGTCTGAGAAACAATTGGTCAAAAAGGGCAGGCTGAGGTCGATGGTTTCCATACAAATCTGCCTCCAATTGACAATTATGAGGACATACAAAAATGATATGTAACTTATGAAGGGTAGATAAATGCAGTATAACATGAATTAGTATTTCTAGCAACATCTAAGATATAATAATTGCTTTGTCAATGTCATTGTTAGTGTTTCATAGAGTGTACCCTTTAAACACTGTTTATTGGGTTCCTCGGGCCTACATTCATTATCTTCAGTTATGTCACTCGCATACATGCGCATGATTTTGATTATCTCTCACACATTTTGAAAGGCTTGTTGCTAAATTATTTGTAAATTTAGCCTGTCTCTAATTATTTCTCATTGACATACGTACATAAATTGTCTCAGTTTATTGTCTTCTTCAAATGACTGACTTTTGGTGTTATTCATTCATATTGTACTGCATTTATCTGGCCTTCTCAAGTTCCATATCATTGTTGTATGTCCTCATAATTGTCAATAGGAGGCAGACTCGTATGGAAACCATCCACCTCAGCCTACCCTTTTGACCAATTGTTTCTCAGACACATAATAGTTGATAACAATGCTGGTTTAGTAGCATCTTACACAACAAAGAAAAAAATTTTTTCCCCTGATTACATGGTAACCTTTGTAACAAATCACACTTTTTCACTTCATTAGTCATAGATGTAGGTGGCATAGTAGGCTCAAAACTAGGCGAAAATGGCGATTTTTTGCTAATTTTCGACATGTGAATTTCAAGAGGCTTGGACCGGCGTAAGGACTTCTCCAATTTTCAAAAAAAAAATTCATATTGATCTACTAACCAAACCTCATCTTTTGACAGATAGGTGTTAAGATCAGAGAACTTTTTCATTTTTTGGTACACCCTAAGCTGCATACGTGCAGTCTACTCAGCTTGCGATCTATAAAGAGCACTTGGCATTATCCTACATTAGTCCCCTCCGGGGTCTAAACATTTAGGCCCTTTTTTCATGGGAAATAGTGGTGGTCATTTTTACTGTATAAACGTCATAATGTTTATACACAAGATGACGTTTATACAGTCAATGTAACAAAGAAATAATTGTCAAACTATTTTTCAAAATACTGTCTTATTTTACTCCTGCTTTTGCTCCCTTTTCCATTGACAGTACCATTGGAAAGGGGGCTAATGTAGGAGTATATATAGACAGTAGGATATAGCAAAACTGTCTTATTATACTCCTGCTTTAACCCCCTTTTCCATTGACAGTACCATTGCAAAGGGGGCTAATGTAGGAGTACAGTGGTCCCTGCCAGGAACGACCTCCTAATATGCTACCAAAACCCCATATCCAACCATAGACCTTCTGCATTAACATTTTTCTTCAAAAAAATCACCCCAACTAGAAATGTCATAACCGGAAACCGTGAGTGATGCGCTGCCCGGACTGAGTCCTAAGGGTAAATCACACATGTATCCGTAGTTAGTGTATATCCCTCCATGTAATATTTCAGTCAAATGTTGGCTCACAGGATCACTGCTGTCTTGGCTAAATACATATTTGCTGACCATCCCACTGATCCAAACTATCCACCTGTCTTTGATTTTACTCTCCTGTCTTTCTGCCCAGGAGTAATTTACCAGCTTGTTATTGTTCTCTCATTTATGCGATTGGCAACACTGCTATTCCTTAAAAAAAAACATGCAAGCACTTTTAACAGCTGCTTGCATCCATCTATGTATCTATGTATCTATGTATATATGTATCTATGTATCTATCTATCTATCTGTCTATCTGTCTGTCTATCTATCTATCTATCTATCTATCTATCTATCTATCTATCTATCTATCTATCTATCTGTCTGTTTGTCTGTTTGTCTATCTATCTATCTATCTATCCATCTATCCATCTATCCATCTATCCATCTATCCATCTATCTATCTATCTATGTGTTTAGCTGTCTATCTATCTCGAGGCCTTCCCTTCCTTCCCCCACTACATTCCTTTGTTCATTCCTTTGTTCATTCCTTTGTTCATTCCTTTGTTCATTCCTTTGTTCATTCCTTTGTTCATTCCTTTGTTCATTCCTTTGTTCATTCCTTCCTTCATTCCTTCTTTTCTTCATTCCTTCCTGCATTCTTTCTACCGAATTTGTAAACACTGGATCTAGGTGGCACTAGGATGCTTTTAGGACAAATTTAGTATAAACAAGTTTTTGATAACAGCTAACTTTTACAGTTAACATGAAACAGGACTGCTACAAGGTGTGTCATGTTTGTCACACCTAGTTCCATGTGATAAATGGACATTCTTGAAGTATAAAGTATATGCTGACCTGCTTTTTTCACTTCTAAGGGAATACTTGATATGTGAACAGGAATTAAGGTATGTTTTTCTTTAGGCTTTCTTATCATTGTCAGCTAATAGTAAATAACATGTCACATGAAATATTGTCCATTAGATTTTTAATATGATTGCACTATTGTATTGCAAAGTTTAGCATCATCACAGTGTTAGCTTGATTGAAATGGTTGGCCAAGTCTAGATAGTGTGGCATGGTAATGAAGGTATCCAATCTCATACTCAGAACTCCATATTTCACTGAATTGAAAGCAAGTGCCCCCCTCAAAGTTACAGTAATGTGTCACGTGTTGCAGCCAGGGCCCATCTATACAGGGAGGTGCAGCAGCCACAGCTCATAGCCACGCTGGGAAAGCGTGTGTGAAGACAGTGGTGGAAAGATTAGAGGAACATTTGTTGCTAAACTACACAATAAAGCCACTAGAAGTAGAAATAAAGACCCAGTGACAAACTATATGACAGGAACAGAACATTTATGTGAAGAAGGACAGTGGAAGAAGTAGCAGGTGCCCAGTAGCTTTTACAGAAAATTAGGCCTAGATGTTAACATTTCAGTGTGTGCAAAAAATCTTCCTTACGAAATGGAGAGCTGCTTGCCCAGGGGGGAACCCCCTCAGGCAGCGCTAATAAGCGACCAATTGATGTTTAAACTTGATTAAATGCATAATTATACTGTTTTTTCTTTTAAATGTTGGTAATGATTATTGTAATAACTATTCTTATTTTCAAAAATTCACTCCTTGATAAGTGATTGTGCAAAACACAAACACCCCCAGTACCCATAAGGGATATGGTTATTGGTTACCTCAGACAGTTGTCTTAAAACAAGGGGTCTAATAGCGGTGGTCATGCTCGATTGTAATCATAGCATTTCTCTTTTTAATTTTCTGCATCAGCAATTCCTATGTGGCAGTTGCTCCCACGTCTGTGCTTATCGCAGCGGCAGTTCGATGTGTGGACAGTGTGGTAACCAGCAAAGAACCACAGACCAGAAAATTGCAAAATTTCTCTCCTAGGATTTTAAGTGTCAGTGAATGAGTTTCAGGCTGCAGTTCAGGGTAGACTTATTTTTGTGAATTTTTTTATCTGTTATCTGCAAGACCTGTAACAGTCAGGAAATTCACCAAAGAAGAAAGCCTTGTCACAAAGTGTTCATTTCTTTGGTGATAAATCCATGCACTCATGAAGCATCAATCTGGTGTATCTGATGAAAATTCAACCTAATTTCCTTTTTTCTTCATCTCACATTTTGAAGTTTTCAATGAAACTTTGATGAAATCATTAATCATGTAGATGAAGTAATTTCATTTTATCAAGTCAGCTAAAAGCATATGGGAATTTTTTACTTTGAAATTGAAGCCAGACAATATGTTGGTTATATTTGATTATCAGCAATATTTGAAGATGTGTTGATGAAGATTTCTTTCTATGTGCCAGATTATGCCTGCTTTATTAATAGAATTTCAGAAAACATTCGATGATTCAGAAATTAGCTGCTGTAATATTCATTGTCAGACCTAACACATCGAAAGACGCTGTTTGAGTTTCAAGCCTTGGGGAGTTCCTCTTTGCTTGGTATATTTGCAACATCACTGAGAACTGTCAGTATCTAAATATTATATAGAGACAGTTCAGTCTCTTAGCAGTAACAGCATGGATCAATAAAACTTCTTGACCTTGGAACTGAATAAAGGTCATCAAGGGACAGAACATTATTGGAACATGGACAAAAAACTAAAAATTCAAAGGAAAATATGTGCCTTATGAAATTATGAGAAGTGAAGGACATTTTAATAACTGTAATTTCATATCATTATACTATCAATAACTGTATTTCATATTATACACTCTTGATCAAAATGCTGGAATATTTTGTTTTCGAGGTGTCAGGATTTCAAAGTTCTAAAATCGGTGATTGAATGTGTGGAATTGCAAATATTTTTTCCTCAGACATTAAACTTATGTACAAACGATATCATAATCCATTTCTATTTGCAGAGAATTATTTGAAAACTTTCTGACCCGGAAAAATTGATCATTTTTAGTAAAAATTAATCAAATATCGCATCGTGGCTCAACAACACAGACATAAAATTTCAACATATGCAAAAAATGCCAACTTAATCTTGATGTGTACAACCAAAAATCATAACAATATCATGTTGAATGCCACATAATATTGACCTCCGCCTCCACTTGACTTGACATTGAGTCCGCTAACCTGTTTTTTGCTTATTTTTGACCGATATGGCCATTTTTCAGTGAAATTCATCTGCACCTGGTCCAGAGAAGTTAGCTGGACCTCCATCTTGTGTGCATAATGGTCCAATATGTCATTTTAATGTTATTTCGGTTCATATCAGGTGAAGTTGCTAGTGAAACAGAATTCTCAATTTTCTCAATTTTCAAGGTTTAGAGGGATTTGTGGTGCCCCACAAGCTTGAGCATTGCCATGAATGAATAGAATGTTTCAATTGAAGTGTCCTCTACACTGAGGTACCATTTCCTCTTCCAGCTAACTTAGATAGGAGACTGCCAGGACGTTTCTATACCACACTACCAGACACAAATTTCCGTCATAATGGATGACACACAAAACATGCATTAAACCACCACCCTGAGCCCTTGTGGCCATGAGGCAGTTTTCAGACAGTATCTGGCCACCTTCCCATCACACAAAAATTTCTCTGTAAGCTCTGTGAAGCATGTGCTAGGATATATTGACTGTGATGGAATTTACTTGAAGAATTCTCAAAATACTCCAACATTTTTGTTAAAGAGTGTACACTTGTTGGAAGAGGAAATGATACCTCAGTGTAGAGTAGGTACATAATGAAATAAAGTATTTAATTTGCTTTCAAAATGAAGACTATCCTTTATTTTCATCCTAATATTGGGAGAATGAAAACCGTCATTTATTTTGTAGAAATGTGTAGAAATAAAGGCCAGTGTTCATTCTCAACAGTTCTGTGATACATACATGAGAATGAAGGACGTCCTTTTTGTTCCGTCAGAATGAACATCGTGTTTATATTTATGTGCAAAAAGTCCATAAAGTACGTATTTCATTCTGGGGTGGAGAATGGGCTGATAGATAGATAGATAGATAGATAGATAGATAGGATAGCAAATAATAGGATTAAGGATAAATAGAATTGATAGATAATCAGCTAAATAGTAAAAAGGAAGACAACAATGAATGCTGCCAAATTTAAGTCTATGCTAGATTGTTGATATAACATAATAGTGATTAAAAAATAATAGCATGATCTGCATGCACATTAATTGCTCACTGTTACATAATCATCAGTTGTTAAAGATTGTGTAACTTTGATTTTGTTATTTTTTCTTGGTGTCTATTTTAAGATGAAATGAATCACATGTTAATAATTTAATCTGGCTTGTCAAGACTTATACACTCTTGATCAAAATGCTGGAATAATTTTGATTTTCAAGGTGTCTGGACTTCAAAGTTATAAAATTGGTGATTGAATGTGTGGAATTGCAAAGATTTTTTCCTCAGACATTAAACTTATGTACAAATGATATCATAAACCATTTCTAGTTGTTGAGAATTATTTGAAAACTTTCTTTGGGTGACCCAGAAAAACTAATCATTTTTAGTTTAAAAAAATCAAAATTGCATCATAGCTCAACAACACAGACATAAAATTTCAACATACACAAAAAATGCCAACTTAATCTTGATGTGTACAAATCTCATGAATGCAAGAACCATTTATCCTACTTTGTGTTGTGTGACATTCAATTCCCGTGCATCTATTGTATGCGTCTCTGGCTACTTTGTGTATAGTTGAATGTATCACTTATCTGCATATGTGCAGTCTACTTAGCTTATGATCTATGAGGAGCACTCTGGCATTTTCTGGAACTTGTGTGTCTCATAGAATCTGGTTTACCTCTTTCTATTGAGGGGAGAAAGCTGGCTCAAACAGAATAAGGTTGTTGATACAGGGATTTAAGATTTTGTTTGCATTATGCAAGATGTTCTTTAATTTTATATTTGTGTATTGAAGCCCGTCTTACATGTAAAATTAATGTAGGTATTGGAATAAGTCAGATAATTCCAGACGATATTCCAGGCGGAAATCTACAATTATCTCTTACATATCACTGCAATGTCTGATAATCTATGTTGTGATTCAAAATATATTGTTATCTGATGCAACTACATCCAAAGTGTTCCACTGAATTGTACAATTGTGTCTCTTTGGTCACAAAAATGAGATATGCCAGTGTAAAAAAGTTAATATTTTTCGCTAAAATGGCATGGTGATGATTGAAACAGTTTTTAGAATGAAAAATATGACAATGTGATTCACAGTCACTTCAAAATCCCCATCTCTTCCAAAAATTCTAAGGACAGGTAGTGAGTAGACTGCACCAGGGAAAGCAAAACAATTCATTTCCTTCAAATTTTTTGAATTCATTTCAAAATATCTGACTGAAATATCAGACAATGTCTGTCAACATGTCGTGATTGAGTTTTCCTTCTGTGTGTTAATGCTTCACTCTTCAAAAGCTTTTAACAATATCAAGCCAGATGTTTCCAATCGAAAAGAGCAAAGTGTTTTATGGTTATTCATGTCTGGATCTCATCGTCTCCTTTATACAATATTTCAACTGCTCAATTTATCCATAAACATCAATCAAAGTTACTCCCTAAAGTGTTAGAAATTATTTCCATCCAGTATCTCACACAGTTGAAAGAATGACAAGACAATCTAACACACTAAGTACAAATAGAGTAAAAACAGAACAAGCCAAGAAAATGACCCAGTATGCAGGTGCAACATTATGGAATGAAATAAATAAAAACTTAGGTCAAGATCGTTCAAAACTTTCTGTTTCTATATTTAAAAGAACAATAAAAACTTACTACATCTGCAAATATTAACTGATACATAAACAATATTGCTGTCAGACAATAGTTATAATCTCAATTTCAAATTTGCTGAATTCCAATCAATTATAATAATACCATATTAATATTTCTACACACCTTTGTACAGGGCTCCAGCCCGATAAGCTAAATGCTTCTCTGGAGCCCTTAAGCAATATGCTTAAATAAACATACATAACATTACGTAACCTCATCAAGCAACATCAGCTTGATGTGCACAGAGTAGGGGGGAGGGTTGGTCCAGTGGTAGCGTGCTGGACTGCCAATCGCTGGGTCCAGGGTTCGAATCCAGCTCTTGCCGGGTCACTTGAGCCTATGTTGGATGGCTGTTTCAATCATCCTGCGCCTCATTGCCCTGTCCTCCTCCTGTCCTAATTAGCCTACCAAGTGCATAAATACATGACGTAAAGCCCCAAACAGCCATCCATCCATGATGTGCAAAGATGTCAGTCAGTGCATTTGTATATATATGTCAGACTTCTCCAATATTTATGACAAAACCGTTATTAGTATTAGTGGTACACTATTTGATAGAAAAGCTGTAAATTAATTATGTATAGAATACCATAAACCTATTGATATCTAATGGCAAAAATAAATTATCTATTAAGCATTTTCCATTGTTATTGCTTGCAGAGATCCAATGAAGACCTTTATTAGCCGATGTGGTAAAGTGAATCGATTAGTTGGTTTCAAGTTTGATGATGGACCAACATGTTGATTTGACTTCTCTAACATATCTTATTGTTATAGTTTTCTCAGCAACTTTGTGTCAAGATGGTATGTAAATTATTTTATATTTATCAGTTAATAACATAACTTAAAATATATATTTGATATTTGATGATGATTAATATATTTATTATTACAGAGTAAAAATAACATTAAATATATGTTACCTGCTCCGCCAGAATGAGTTCAAAGTGGGCAATTAATATTTCCCAGGAATGACCAAAATGTGTCAAAAGGTCATGTTTTGATGGTGCCACATTGTAGCAAGAGTTATTTTCTTTGAATAATTAAGACCATTTTTACCAGAAATTGATTTTAAATTATCGAAAATTGGGTGTCCTTCTTCCTTTTCTTAGTTCTTCCATTGCAACGAGGGGAAATTAAAATGCGATTTTCTCAAAGTTTGATGTTTTGTATTATCAACGTTTGAGGGGCCATACTATCTTTGGATTGGATGGAGATATCAAAACCACTATTTTAAAGCCTGATTCCAGTAGAATTAAGTAATTTTCACAAATAAATAAGACAGGAGGTCGACTTTGAACTCATTTTTGTGGAGCAGGTCACATATGATATCAGTAGCGGAAGTAGAATGAGGTGGATACATCCAAAATCAGGAATTCAGTGCTTGACAAACATACAAAGCACTGCTTTACACAAACAATATTCAATCCACATGGTTACAGTTCCTGTAAGATATAAATGGAAAAACTTTTTGGAGGAACTGGATTTGTTATGTACTTTCTATTGCATGCAGCACAACAAGCGTCATTTGAAATGCATGGAAAAGGTTCGGAAGCACCCACAAGTTCTAAATTCGACTGTGCCCTTCGGTGTTTAAGGACACATCAGTGCAGAGCAATTGATTTTGAAAAAGATCCAAAAGGAAATTTTGTCTGCTTGATCTTCAATGACACTGATCAAATGTCATCACCGCCAGTATCGGGGAGACAATATCCAAGTCCAACACCAAATGGTAATGCATTAAAAAAATCTTTAGTTCATGAAATTTCAAGAATTTCCCATCAAAGGTATATAAAATCAAACTATAAACAATTTTACCAATCCGTTTTTCTTAATCAATTAATAGATGTATAATAGCATGGGTAGGCATGCTTTGAGTTGTGGTTTTATTGTAAGGGATCGTTCAGAATTCATGACGGGGGGATGGTAGTTTTCCTGGAACTTCCCGTCAAAAACTGATACCCCCCTTGAGTTTCATGCGTATTTTTAGTGGCCCCCCTCGACATACAAGGCATTATACAGATATACTGTTATACATGTGCCCTTGTAAGTTGTACGGTTATTCGTACTGATTCGCAAACTTTTGTGCATAAAAAAGCACGTATAAACAGGGATCATGCTTGCACTTTTTTGTTTTGTTAAAATTTCTAACCCCCCCCCCCCTGGGACATGTTGTCAAAAATTAGTACCCCCTTGAGATACGAGTGAAGAGTTAGAACCCCCTTGGGCAAAACTCCCACGCCCCGAAGACATCAGTTCTGAACGGTCCCTAATAAGCATAAAACAGAAAAACAGTGTTCTTTATAATTAAGGAATACCTTTTGTGAACAGGTTGCTGGCAACTGTTGCCTTTCCACCAAACGGTGCCAGACATAACAACCCCGAGATGGGAAAATCGACCAAAAATCTTCTTCTTCGGAGATGCAACCAACACCACCTGGTGCAGAGAGCAGTGCAGCTTGGAACCGCTTTGCTTTGCCTATGAACGTACTGCGGCCGGTGGAATCTGGTCTAACCAATGCTATGGCAGGGGATTAGGCGCTAGAGAACATCTGGCTCATGGTCCAGTTAATCATGCTGGGATAAAACTATGCTGATTAATTGGATTCAATATGGATGATCGGGGCTCTTTATCCTGTATTTATGCAACTGGCAGACTATAGCTATGTTATTTGGGACAAGAGGAGCACTCAGCAATGAAATGCAAATTGTGATTGACACTGCGGTACAGATGACCCAGCAAGAGAGGGAATCAAACAGGGACCCCGTTTGTTGTTTGTTTGTTGTTTGTGTTTTTCGCCTCTGCAGCACCTTAGTGGGCTATATTGAGGCAGGCGATCGCCGTATGATGATGAGATGAGAAGACTGTGAGTCTGGAACATACCCTATTAATTCAGGGATGCCCAGGGTCTTTCAGTTGCCCCAGCATAGAATACTGGATACAACCCGCCTCCATTTAATGTCCCATGGGCTCGGACTAAAGTGAGTTCCCGGGGTGAGATTTGAACCGCAGGCCTCAAAGCCAGTGGACAAGCAGTCTTGACCATTAGGCCGGGACCCCGTTGTACAGTGTACATTAGAATATAGTCATATTTATGAAAGTATATGATGATATAAAATTTGGACTTCAAGATTTGATGTAAAATTGAAAACATAAATTTTAAAAGGAATAGAAATGGTAAAACAGTAAACAGATTGAAAACTATAGAATGACAATATTTACTAATTACGCGGGCATAATGCCCAAGGCAGAAAAGAATTTTAAAACCGACTTGTCTGACATTATGTTTCTCCACTGCTGCATCTCCACTGCTGCATCTCCACTGCTGCATCTCCACTGCTGCATCTCCACTGCTGCATCTCCACTGCTGCATCTCCACTGCTGCATCTCCACTGCTGCATCTCCACTGCTGCATCTCCACTGCTGCATCTCCACTGCTGCATCTCCACTGCTGCATCTCCACTGCTGCATCTCCACTGCTGCATCTCCACTGCTGCATCTCCACTGCTGCATCTCCTGTTTGTGGCCTTTACTAGCCACTTAGGGCAAGGTTCAATTAAGCTTTGAATCACAAATTTGTGACATTTGACTGAAAAAAATCCTGAAGGCAGATTTTTAATTTTTTGAACAAGGTTTTAAACTTACCTACTGGCAAAAATTGTCTGCTTTCCAATAAAGGCATCAGAAATGACGAGATCTTATTCCTTTGTCATGTTTTTGGGCAAAATATTTCCGAAAACAGGCAAAATTCACATTTTAGGGTGACAACATTTTTCACAGTGCCATATGCAAAGGGCTATAACTTGGAAAGTAACTCTTCAAATTATTTATTTCACCTTGACATAATTGCCTATTTTATTTGCTTCTAATTACATTTAAAATTGAGATATTTCAGCTAAACGTATACTCACACTAACAGGATATTTGACTAAAGTCAGGTGACAATTTTTTTGAGAATTTTGCAGATTGAGGTAAAGCTGCTGACTTTGATAGCACACTGCGTTGTAATTGTTTGCAATAGAAATTGGTATGATACATCAATATCTTCCAAATTTAACATTTAACAAAAAATGGGTCGCTGCTAATATTAATTGAGTCTCAATAATGCATTTTCTAACATATGTCTGCTAAATTTTGAAAAGCTGAAAAAAATACATGGCGTCGCAAAAAAAACTCAGTCTCTTGCAATTTTATTTGGAAAGTCACCAAAATCGAACTTGATATGCCCAGATATATTGGCTACAACAAGTTTATGCTTAGAAAGTTCAATAGGAGGCCAGAGGATAGCTTGAGTTTTTTTGCGACCAAATTTTAAAGGATTTTAGCCATATATGGCTCAGTCGGTAATGCAGGGGCAATATAACATATGCATGATTGACCTAAAAATATGTTTGTAAGTCATGACAATTACTTTTGACACTGACTGGTTATTAGAGAGGTTTTGCGACACGTTTCCAAGTGACGTGTACGTGGGGGTTGCCATGGCAACAGTGTAATTAGATAGCACTTTTACACGTATACCTCACACGTTTACGGGTAGCAAAACCTCTCTATTATTGCAGTCTTCTCTTACCCCCATTTTATATTTCAGAGTCGCTGTCTTGGACAGCCATGCCAAAAATCACTTCTTCAATGCAAACTGTATAAGGACACAGGGAGGTATATACACTCACCAGCAAAAGAAACGCAACACTTGATTTTGGCTTATAATTTTGCAAAGAAATTTTTTTGGGCAAAACAAATTAAATGGTTTTGTACCTTAGATCAACTAGTGTCTTTGTGCCAAAAATCATTCAGTTGTGACCATTTCCTGCCTGCCTTTTGACTTGTTTATCACATTTCAGTTTTTGTATTAAAATGTGACCTTCTCAACAAGTTACACCAAAAATAAAGGTGCCATTTTAAATAATGCCCAAAGAGACGATAAAAGCCGAAAAATTAGCACAGCAACTCTATTTTTGAATTTTACAGGACAATTTGAAATTTGGAGTTTTGCACACCTCAAAATGTAGCAGACAAAATCTCCATGGTTCGGCCCTTAGAATTGGGCTGTTTTCATAAAATTTTCAGACAATTTCTCTATGTTGTCTAAGAATTGCCACAATTTTTTTCAGAACAAAATTCACAGTTTAACACAATTTTTTGCTACGACAAAGGCAATATTCTTAAAATCACATTAACATGAATTATACACAATTTTAAAATAAAAAAACAATATGGATCAAAGCGCAGGATGTTCCAGATTATTGAGTCCAGGCACAGACTAAACAGATATGCCAGTAAAAAAGTTTCAGGTCCATAGTTCCAAGTAAAGTTTCTCATTTCAGAACTGAAGTGTCATTCTGAAAAGTTCCTGGGGGGGGGGGGGCTTTAGTCTAGGACTCCAATAATTCCAGCAATTTTGCCACTCTTATTTCTTTCTGTGTCAAAATGTTATTAGCCAACCGAAATTGGCAGATTTCAGATTCAGATTCAGATTTTGTTTATTTTCCCATATATATAATTTACAATATTAATCAATTATTTTTAATTATTGTAAAGTGGGAAGGGAGACCTCTCAAAGACTAGTTTGTCACTGCAGAGGGGCCACCCTTTTATCTATATAAAGGCATATATATATGAAAAAAAAATTCTATTCAATATACTATTATTTCAGATTAAGTGTATTCTATATATATAATAAGAGAAGGTCACAATGCATTGTTTTAAAAATTCATTAGAACAAAAAATAATTTGGAATTTGAAATTTAGCAAATTTCATCAGAAGACAAAAGAGCAGGACACCAGGGGACACTAACGACCACATATGTAACAATTTTCAATTATGCAAACAGTCTCATAGGATTCAATAATCTTATTCTTGATATATAATTTGTACCCAAAGAAGCTGTGGGTACTGATTTTTGCCTTAAAATTAGGATCCATGTTGTAAAATACAAAAGGAAAATGATACCTTGTTGAATATGGATAGATGACAGATGGTTGACATGAGTTTATGCACGTTTATTCAACTCAATCAATTTGACCAAAGATCGGTGAATCTATAAAAACAATAAATAAAGATATGGTAAGTATATATTACAGAAAACACCAATCAAGGAATAAAACAAAAAGTTGACAATAAATTATTAAATAAATGAACATTAATTTTGACATGAAATGGATGTAATGCAGAAGTTTGAATCTTTAAACAACCTATAAATAGGCCAAAATGTCCCAAAGTTTTGACATAACAAATATGTTTAAGTAAGCATTAAACCATAAAACCATTAATTGTAAAATTTCATAACCATATAAATTGCTTGTCTAAAAATATATGACAAACTAAAATCATGAATTGGACATAATTGAAACTAATTGTCACTAATTGAATAAGTAAAACCCATAAGTGTAAATAACTAAATAATTAAGAACTTACAAATACTGAGCATGTTTAATTCATCCATATCCAAAAGTAACTCTTCATAATTTCATTTCTCAGTCAAGTGTCCATTGTTCATTAACCTGTAGACATATCACCCAATTAGCATACAGGTGAAATATGTACAAATGTCTAAGTTGTGACAAGTTAAAATCTAATAAATTAGATGTAAATAATCATGTATTCTAAATACCATAATTCTAAATACCAAAATTCTAAATACCATAATAAGTAGAAATAAATATGCTGAACATTCTATACAATGTTAATAAATTGATGTACATCATTGTTGGATAAATACATTTAACCCATGAAATAATACTAATCATCAAATTCAATAAAGCTATTTTAACAATATAAAATCAAGCATACCTTATAAAAACATCTTTCCAGTGTGACAGCAGTGCCTAAAATGACTTTTCTGCCTCTGCTATTCAGGTCACAGTAAATAACAGTTTGTGACAGGATACACACAAAACATACATTGACACCTTGGCTGTCACCACAGCTTACTATTCATAGCAGTTATTGCAGTTTGCAACACTCCCCTCCTTTGAATAACCACATTCAAAAATAACATGAAATAGTTTTCAACACACCAATACAAATTGAAATTTTTACAATAACCAAAAACATTTTTTTTAAATTTTGTTATTTTTAACCTAACATCCACCTTCTAAAATCACATAATTTTAAACTACTGACTGCCTTCTAAAAACACACTTTGTGACTGGACGGACCAAAACTGCCAACTTTGTCCTAAATTTGACTGACCTGACTAAATTATCACAAGCAAAGTTTGACTTCTTCAACTATTTCCATCGGCCAGATACCATGAGGGGTTTTCCATATATTGCGCTTCATTTCTGATCTTCTCTGCTTCGCATACACTGGACTGAAGCAATCAACTTCAACTGAAGAAAAAGACGGTTTGTCCGGTGCCAATCTTTCCGCGGGAAGATCTGCCATTTGGTCTTCTGCCAACAGATGATCCTGGGAGACATTAACTTTCTTTCTCAGTATGTTCTTCAGTCTCACTTTCCATCCTTTGGACCTCTTCAGCGGAAACCAGTCAGTGTAGAAACTGATGAATCTGTAGGTAATGTTGTTGGCGGCTGCAATGAGACAACTAGTGACTGGTTTGACTTCAGGCTGGACTGCAGGCTGGACCTCAGACTGGACCTTAGGCTTGACTTCATGCTTGACTTCATGCTTGACTTCAGGCTGGACTTCAGGCTGGACTTCATGCTTGACTTCATGCTTGACTTCATGCTTGACTTCATGCTTGACTTCAGGTTGGACTTCAGGTTGGACTTCAGGTTGGACTTCAGGTTGGACTTCAGGTTGGACTTCAGGTTGGACTTCTGGTTGGACTTCTGGTTGGACTTCTGGTTGGACTTCAGACTGGACTTCTGGTTGGACTTCAGGCTGGACTTCTGGTTGGACTTCTGGTTGGACTTCAGGTTGGACTTCAGGTTGGACTTCAGGTTGGACTTCAGGTTGGACTTCAGGTTGGACTTCAGGTTGGACTTCAGGAACAATCTCTGCATATCCTTGCTCTAAGAGCTTGGACATTTCAACATTGTAACGTTCATACATTTCACAATTATCTAATTTCATTTTTTCATTAACCATGGATTGGTTGTAATCAGCACTAATAAATTGTGACACAACATTCTTGTTAAGAGACCCGACTAATTGTGCAGGACCATTGATTGACCAACCAAATTTGGTACGAGAAGCAAATGGCTGTCCTACTTTCCCACGTTTAACCTCAAGGGGTACCAGTGCCTCTGAATTGTCCTGACCAATAAGTAATTGAACATCTTGACCTCCTGCAACAAATTGCAAACCAGATAAATATTGAAGCTTAGAGACATCAGGGCATGAAGTTTTAAGTGGAATTCTGTCCACAATGTAAACATTTGTGACATCTAGACTTTCTGAGCCATCAAGCGAGGACAAATGTAAGTTAACAACTTCAGAATTTACATCTTCATTTGCTTTGCTTAAGGTATTCAAACAATAAGACACCTTGCTTCCCTTCAATTTAAGCCTATCTGCTAAAGACCTGGTACAAAAACTATTAGTAGATGCAGTATCAAGAAGTGCGCAAACTTCATCTTGACTATTCACAGACACTGCAACAACAGGCATGAAGACATCTTGACTAACTTGAGCACTTGCATTTAACATCTGAACAGAAGTAGGGCTTTCAGAGCTATCAGAGTCACTAGGAATGTGCACAAACTTTGTGTGCTTTTTACCACAACCAGGTACACTACAAACACTTAATTTTTTACAATTTTCTGTGGTGTGATTTGACAACAGGCAATTTTCACAAAGCTTCTTTTGATGTACTAACTGCAAACGTTCTCTTGGCTTCATTGCTTTGAAATTGTCACAATAAAAAAGATGATGGTTTTCAGGACAGAGAATGCATTTTGTGGAAGGACGATTCATTGATGACTTGTACGATTCTGACGATTGCGACGAACGTGACGAAATATCAGATGAGAACAAAGCTGTGCTTGATCGATTCCCTTGGTTACCCTGTGTTTGACGACTTTTTGCATCTTTGCTACCATAGACCGGATCCATCTCATCTTGAGCCTTCTTCCGAACGAAAAGAACAAATTCTTCAAAACACGGATACCTGGACTTCTTGCGCTTTGTGTCCATGGCCTCCTGACGCCACTTGTCATGCAAACCACGCTTCTGAAGACGATCTGCAATATCTGAAATGCAGCGTTGACTTTCAACTTCTTGAAGTTTGTTCATTTGCTTAAAAATAAGTAAGCTACGGTTGAGTTCATCTGACAACTGTTGCAACTGTAATGATGTTCGGATTGACTCGCCCCACCGAAGTCCATTAATCATACTCTCACACACTAGATCGTCACTGCCAAAGCGCTCAAACAAAACCTTCCGAGCTTCTTCGTAAGCTTGATCACCATCCCGCATCATCACCAAAGACTCAATGGCTTCTTTGGCCCTGCCAGAAGTCTTCCCAATCAGGTGAGTAAGTTTGGCTCTACTTGATGTCAGACCAGCTACACTTTCTTCAAAGAGACTCATAAAAATGTGATACTTCAAAGGATCACCCGTGAAATTTTCAAGCTCGGGTCTAGGTGACTGCAGGGCATTCACAATATTAGAAGACAACTGTTCAGTTGAAACTGCATTGGATTTAACTTCAGTTACAGTGTCCTTTTTATCATTTACTTGAGGAACAGCAGTAGATTTCAAGAATGCTCTAGCTTGAGTTACAATTGCAGTGTAGGTATCTTCAATGGCATAGAAAAAATTGTCACTTTCCTCAACATGGGCTTCCTCTTCCAACAAGGCATGATACTCCAGATGAACTTTCTCCAAGTTGCTGAAAGTTTCCTTGATTTTCGTTAATTTCTCCTTGATAGCATCTTGATCCTCTTCGGCGATATGTCTCTTCAGGCTATTGGCATGTCTGGTGACGGCAGCTTTATAGGCTCTTCGCGATTTCTTCAACTCTGGCGCTTCGTCCCCCATTGTTGACTGTTATTGGTGATGACTTCAGGTTCGTGTCTTTGGTGCCGTAGTATTTATTCACTGTTGAATATGGATAGATGACAGATGGTTGACATGAGTTTATGCACGTTTATTCAACTCAATCAATTTGACCAAAGATCGGTGAATCTATAAAAACAATAAATAAAGATATGGTAAGTATATATTACAGAAAACACCAATCAAGGAATAAAACAAAAAGTTGACAATAAATTATTAAATAAATGAACATTAATTTTGACATGAAATGGATGTAATGCAGAAGTTTGAATCTTTAAACAACCTATAAATAGGCCAAAATGTCCCAAAGTTTTGACATAACAAATATGTTTAAGTAAGCATTAAACCATAAAACCATTAATTGTAAAATTTCATAACCATATAAATTGCTTGTCTAAAAATATATGACAAACTAAAATCATGAATTGGACATAATTGAAACTAATTGTCACTAATTGAATAAGTAAAACCCATAAGTGTAAATAACTAAATAATTAAGAACTTACAAATACTGAGCATGTTTAATTCATCCATATCCAAAAGTAACTCTTCATAATTTCATTTCTCAGTCAAGTGTCCATTGTTCATTAACCTGTAGACATATCACCCAATTAGCATACAGGTGAAATATGTACAAATGTCTAAGTTGTGACAAGTTAAAATCTAATAAATTAGATGTAAATAATCATGTATTCTAAATACCATAATTCTAAATACCAAAATTCTAAATACCATAATAAGTAGAAATAAATATGCTGAACATTCTATACAATGTTAATAAATTGATGTACATCATTGTTGGATAAATACATTTAACCCATGAAATAATACTAATCATCAAATTCAATAAAGCTATTTTAACAATATAAAATCAAGCATACCTTATAAAAACATCTTTCCAGTGTGACAGCAGTGCCTAAAATGACTTTTCTGCCTCTGCTATTCAGGTCACAGTAAATAACAGTTTGTGACAGGATACACACAAAACATACATTGACACCTTGGCT
Organism: Platynereis dumerilii; assembly: GCA_026936325.1. Classification (NCBI taxonomy): domain Eukaryota; kingdom Metazoa; phylum Annelida; class Polychaeta; order Phyllodocida; family Nereididae; genus Platynereis; species Platynereis dumerilii. The sequence continues at coordinate 16,393,815 of JAPTHN010000008.1, read as the reverse complement.
GTCACCACAGCTTACTATTCATAGCAGTTATTGCAGTTTGCAACATACCTTATTGCCTGCTTTGCAAAACATGTTGTAAGCCAACCAAAATGGGCAGAAAAAATGTTTCCTTGGCTAATAACATTCATACAGAGAAAGAAATGATAATGGCAAAAATTGCTGGAAATATAGGAATCCTAGACTAAAGCACCCCCTGTACGAGCTTTTTTTTTTCAGAATGACACTTCAATTCCTCAATGAGAAACTTTACTAGGAACTATGGACCTGCAACTTTTTTACTGGCGTATGTGTTTAGTCCGTGTCCGGACTCAATAATCTGGAACATGTCACACTTTGATCCACATTGTTTTTTTATTTCAAAATTGCATTCGAGTCATGTTAATTTGATTTTAAGAATATTGCCTTTGTCGGCGCAAAAAATTGTTTTAAACTGTGAATTTTACTTTTTTAAAAAATGTGGCAATTCTTAGACAACATAGCAAAATTTTCTGAAAATTTTATTTACAAAGCTCAATTCTAAGGGTGCGAACCATGGAGATTTTGTCAGCTACATTTTGATTTGTGCAAAACTCCAAATTTTTTAATTGTCCTGTAAAATTCAAAAATAGAGTTGCTGTGCTAATTTTTCGGCTTTTATCGTCTCTTTGGGCATTATTTAAAATGGCGCCTTTATTTTTGGTGTAACTTGTTGAGAAGGTCACATTTTTATACAAAAACTGAAATGTGATAAACAAGTCAAAAGGCAGGCAGAAAATGGTCACAGTTGAATGATTTTTGGCACAAAGACACTAGTTGATCTAAGGTACAACACCATATAATTGTTTTGCCCAAAAAAATTTCTTTGCAAAATTATAAGCCAAAATCAAGTGTTGCGTTTCTTTTGCTGGTGAGTGTATTTTTCAATATTTGGCATGTACACGAATTTGTATACCTGCAAAAACGAACATACACACGAATTTGGCATTCGTGTAAGTGTCAAATATTGCAATTCACGAATTTGTGTAGGTGCAAAAACGAACATTGCAACCTTAAACTTGGCTAAAACTAACTCTAAACCTAATTTTAACACTAAACCCTAATGATACAGCACTTCCACGAATGTTAGTGTTAGCAGATACACGAATGAATAATGAAGCACATACACGAGTGTTAGTTATTACATGTACACGAGCACCTATGCTCGTTTTTTCATGTCCACAAATTCGTACATGCTCGTTTTTACACCTCCACGAATTCGTGAACATGCCAAATAATGAAAAATATATACATGACACAGGGCGCCCATCTGAGGCATGTGCCAGGTTGTTACAGGATAAAAATAAGGAGTTGTTTAGTACTTTGGTACTGTGAACAGGTGAAGCGTATGAAGTTTCTACCAAAATAGGATCTGAACCATCTTAATTTTGATGTTCAGCTGTTGTTTTTAAAAGGAGTATATCGATGAGAAAAGTCATAATGATCGAAAACATTTGAAATTGTATAACTTTTTAAGCTATTATTTCTGTCGCATTTTAATGTCTCTGTGAGTAAGTCAATCCATTGTAGGGTCTCTATTTTAAAAGTAGTTCATTATTTCCATGAAATATTGTGATTAGAGGTTAATTAAGGAACAGGTGCAATCTAGATATTGCAGTTATCATCCAATAAGCTATTCAAAGCTCTTCTAATCCTTTTGAGAAATTCGCATTAGTCCACATTTTCCTGTGATCGTTTTTGCTGTCTGTATTCAAAATGTTACTAAAATTATACAAAATCAACACTCTTTGACCTGGAAATCATGCTCTGTAATTCATCAATCAACTTCTCCAATCATAATTAACAGCATTGACTTCTTCTTGCAAGTAAACTGAGAATATTCAGTACACTTAAATTTCGTCCTGCACCTGCATATTCTGCAATAGAAACTGCAGAATTTTGCAGAAAATTGCAGAATTCTGCAGTTCTGCAAAAAATTCTGCAGTTCTGTAGGAAACTGCAGAATTCTGCAGAAAACTGCAGAATTCTGCAAAAAATTCTGCAGTTCTGTAGGAAACTGCAGAATTCTGAAGAAAACTGCAGAATTCTGCAGTTCTGCAATAAATTCTGCAGTTCTACAATAAATTCTGCAGTTCTGTAGGAAACTGCAGAATTCTGCAGCTCCATGAATACCTATACAAGAATGAGGACTGTGAGGAAACAAGTGGGATCGCAAAAATGTCATTTTACAAACTGCTGTATCAAAATAAACTTCCATGGACGTTTTGCCTCACTGCTCAATTCTCAACCAAATTTCATTCCGAAAAAAGTTTCAGATACTCTGCAACAATAGTCAGTCAACCAAATTTCATTCCGAAAAAAGTTTCAGGTACTTTGCAACCAGGTCTATTTAATACAATAGTCAGTCTTGGTCCGTCGTTGTTTCTTTTTGCCGTACGACCCGTTTTTCGGCGATCAGTCAGCTCGCGAAAATGTCATTTTATAAACTGCAGACAGTGCTCTATCAAAATAAACTTCCATGGACATTTTTCCACTCTGCTCGGTCAATGTCATTTTGTAAACTGCTGACAGTGCTCTATCAAAATAAACTTCCATGGACATTTTTCCTCTCTGCTCGGTCAATTCTAAACCAAATTTCATTCCGAAAAAAGTTTCAGGTACTTTGCAACCAGGTCTATTTAATACAATGTCAGTCTTTGTCCCTCGTTGTTTGTTGTTGCCGTATGCCACTTTTTTCGGCGATGTGTGTGCTCGCAAAAATGTCATTCCACAAACTGCTACCTGGTAGAACTGAAGAATTTGCTACAGAACTGCAGAATTTGCAGTTTTTTGCAGAACTGCATAAAACCTCCCAGGCTGCATATCTCCTACAGGATTACAGATTTTGCTGCAGAACCTTTTCTGAAATGCTGCAATGACAGAGGACTACCAAAACCCCGACCCCCCAAACCACAACCCCCAAACCAATCCCCCAAATCAATGTTTCCTTGGTAGCGGCAAGCCCAATGTCAAAGAGGTCTGAACTTTACAGATGCCATACACTGGAGGAAGTCAAAGAGGTTCAGAAATCATGCAGTTAGCTGCAGAACTGCAGAATTCTGCAGCTTCCTGCAGATATTTTTTGAAACTGCAGAATTCTGCAGTTTTTTGCAGAATTCTGCAGTTTTTTGCAGAGCTGCATAAAACCTCCCAGGCTGCATATCTCCTACAGAATTACAGATTTTGCTGCAGAAACTTTTCAGAAACGCTGCAGTGACAGAGGACTACCAAAAATCCCGATCCCTCATACAACAATCCCCCAAACCACGTTTCCTTGGTAGCGGCAAGCCCAATGTCAGAGAGGTCTGAACTTTGAAGATGCATTGCAATAAACTGCAGGAAGTAACAGAGGTTCAGAAATCATGCAGGGAGCTGCAGAACTGCAGAATTCTGCAGCTTCCTGCAGAGTTTTTTTTGAAACTGCAGAATTCTGCAGATTTTTTTGGAACTGCAGAATTCTTTATTCGTACAAATTGGCTGAGACTATGCCATATGATTGAGAGGGCATCCTGCTAATAAAATGAAACAATTTTGGATTTTTTATAAAATATTTCTTAGTGATATACCGAAGTTACAGTAAGATTTCAGTTTCAATTATATTTTAATTTTGGCGTGCAACTTGAGATAAAAATACTCCTTTATTTGCAAACATTGAATGATGCAAATAGGGCTAACATAAAATCACTATGAGAATTCCTCCCTCTGAGTGAGCCTGAATGGTCAAATGTGACTCCCTGGCTCATGGACTATTTGTAAATCAAACTGAATAACTCTAACAACCCGTCATGCACTTTTTAGTGGATACTGCTTTTGTGATTTATGTTTCATCACTTTCATAAATCTTCATCAGCATGCAGCATGCAACTGCCCTATTTCACATCACCTACCACACAAAATACAAAGTATCTCTCCGCAGACCTTGAATTTTTCTCTGTCACATTTAATAAAGCCAGAGTCCAAAAAAAATATGCCCTACTTCCTGCTATGTCTCAAGACTCATGAAATTGCAGATTTATGAACAGTGCTTTAACTCCGGCTCTGGCTTCAGAAATTGTACCACAGGCCAAACACGATATACATAATATCTCACTCATGTTTTTTTTGGTCTATGCTTGGAAATGAATGGCTCCCTGAATACAGACTCCAAGAAATATTGTTTTTTTAAAAGATGCTAAAAGAGAGAAAAAATTATTTACTTCACACTCTTCAACTAAACCTCAGTCAATATGTCTGTCTCCATTTGTAGTTCTGAATTTATGTACAGTTGGTGTCTCCAAGCAATAGGAGCTCTGATGGAATCCCCTTTGCCTTTCAACAAGATGATTGGTGTTGTTGACCAAGCCAAGGAGTCTAACTTAATGAGTGCGTTTGTTGAATGTTTGATTGTTTGGGTTAGCTACACTGTATTGATTATGTTCTCAAAACAGCAGTTCCACAGAAAAGTGTTTTGTCATCCAACAGATTGGGGGATTGTAATAACGTATTAACAACCATATTATAACTGTTGGTTACCGGATTTTACTTACTTTGTAAACAAACCAGATAATATATCATTTGGTAGGCTTCGCCAAAGACAAAAATAGCGCTCCCCCCTTATCGTAGTGCCACCTACCGATAATACCTGTCGTAATCCCCATATGGAGACAGACCTATTCATGTTGTAGTGATTAATGGTTAGTGGCTCGGTGCTTCCCTTGTTGGCTTGCAGCATAAGTTTCGGCATTCGTGGGGCCATATTTTCTTAAAAATGTTGTTTCCATTTCAGTGGACTAGGGAATGAAAATAGAAAATTATACTATATTTCAAAGGCATCACTTGTTCCTATATGCAATGCAGTACAGCACTTGCTTTATTGAATTCAGGAACTAGTTTACGTCAGATATCATGAACGCAAGAACAATATATCATACCTTATGTTGCGTGACACTTTCTTCCAAGTGTATCTATTGTACGCATCTCTGACTACTTTCTGCATAGCTGAATATATCATATATCTGCATACGTGCAGCCTGCTCAACTTACGATCTATGAAGAGCACTCTGGCATTTTGTGGGAGTTGTTGTCCCACATAATCTGGTTTATCTCATTTTATCGAGGAGGACAGAAAGCTGAGTGAGGTTCTGGATACAGAAATTGAAATCGTCAATCGTAACTTGAAAATAAAGCTGAGAGACAAATGCAATGCAAATGACTTGCGCAGTATTCAAAAGAGCTAGGAATTGGAGTTGTTTTATCATTGATTAATTGCTTTCTTTCTTTCCCAATAATCAATTTCTTATTGATTATTTTTCTAGTAGTATCTACCTAATCATTACGGGGGAAACTGTCATTATTTTCTCTATTAATGAGCGATATTTTACAATCTGAATTTTAAAAATCAGACAACAATCACCAATGTGTCAACATCTTATTTTTCAGAAGGTCTCATAATGAACTATGAAATAAATCTAAATTATGCGGCCTGGATTTGTTGTAAAATTTCCAAAAATTCAAGTACCACATAGTTGATTATCTTTAGTCATAGTCAATAATTGGAAGTTTTCCCATAATCAAATCAATTAATTGATTAGGTCAGGCAATTAAAGATTTGACAGAAGGACCGATCCTGAACTTATCGCATTTGCTTTGTATGAACTGAAGACACTATTATATTTACTTGCATTAAATATATATTTTTATAAAGTACAACTTTTACAATTTTTTTTTGAAGTTGATTAAATACATAATTATACTGTTTTTTCTTGAAATTGTTGGTAATGATTATTGCAATAATTATTCTTATTTTCAGGATCCACTCCTTGAAAAGTGATTTTGCAAAATACAAAATACCCCCAAGTACACATCAGGGATATGGTTATTGGTTGCCACAGACAGTTGTCTTAAAACAAGGGGTCTTATAATGGGAGCCACTTCGAAATTGTGGTGAAACCATTTCTCATTTTCATTTTCTGCATTAGTAATGTGGCCTAGTAATTAGTGGATGCCACGGCCTAGTGGATAAGGTGCTCGACTCGCGCGCGCAAGGTCGTGGGTTCGAATCCCAGCCATGGCATGGAGGAGTTGGGCAGATCCTCCTGAAACCACTGCCTCAGTGCCTCACCCCACCCAGGTGCAATGGGTACTTGGCAATAAGGCAACCACAGTGATGTTGCTGGAATGAGCTCTTAAGTCCCTGCGGTTAACCCCGTGTTCAAGGATGAATACTCCCCAGGGAGTTGAGAAAGACTCTGGATTGGCCTGCCAAGGATGTAATTGTAAAAGTCGGCAGAGCATGTCTATAAGACAAAGTGTTCATTTCTTTGGTGATAAATCCAGGCATTCATGAAGAATCAATCTGGTGTAGCTGATGAAATATAACCTAATTTCCTCTTTAAATTTTCTGTTTCTGGCATTAATTTTCAATGAAACTGAGATGGAATTATTAATCATATAGATGAAATCATTTCATTTTATCAAGTAAGCTAAAAGCAGATGGACATTTTTTACTTTGAAATTGAAGCCAGACAATATGTTGGTTATATTTGATTATCAGCAATATTTGAAGTGGTTTTGTTGTAGATTTCTTTCTATGTGCCAGATTATGCCTGCTTTATTAATAGAACTTCAGAAAACATTCTGTGATTCAGAATCGAGCTGCTGTAATATTTATTGTCAAACCTATCACATTGAAAGATGCTGTTGGAGTTTCAAGTCTTGGGGAGTTCCTCTTTGTTTGGCCACTTTACAACATCACTTTCACCAGGTTGATTGCTGTCAGTATCTAAATATCATATAGAAACAGTTCAGTCTCTTAGTAGTAATGACATGCATCAATAAAACTTCTTGGACCTGGGAATTGAATAAAGTACATCAAGGAACAGAACATTATTGGAACATGGACAAAAAAATCTAAAATCAAAGGAAAATATGTATCTACCTTACAATCCTTAGGCCTACATGTATAAAATTATGAGAAATGCAAGACCACACATTTTTAGTAACTGTAATTTCATATTATACTATTAAGAATCGTGTTACACATATCTAAGCCATTTTAATTTCTCTTTACTGCATCTGTATTTTTATTCTGTAATTATCACTCAATTTGATCCAAATTTAATTGATATTGTGATGCTGATGACAAGGTACCTGCTCGTCATGCTTGATAAGTTTTTTAAGCTTCTCTGGTTTCCTTCAAATAAACAAACACACAAACAGCATGCCACACAGTTTGCTCTTTGCACTGAGACAAACCAACAGGCTGGTAATTGTCTGACATCTGATACACCTTTATTGTGTTTCTCTTCTCAAATTGGAAGGCAGGACACGTAGCAAGTGCAGAAGTTTGTTCTGACAAAGACAAGACCTCCAGAAGTTTGTTCTTACAAAGACAAGACCTCCAGAAGTTTGTTCTGACAAAGACAAGACCTCCAGAAGTTTGTTCTGACAAAGACAAGACCTCCAGAAGTTTGTTCTGACAAAGACAAGACCTCCAGAAGTTTGTTCTGACAAAGACAAGACCTCCAGAAGTTTGTTCTGACAAAGACAAGACCTCCAGAAGTTTGTTCTGACAAAGACAAGACCTCCAGAAGTTTGTTCTGACAAAGACAAGACCTCCACTTACCTGCTTACTTTCCGCAGATCCTCAGTATGTTGACATCTGTCCCATGCATCTGTCATATAGGCCTAATTGTCCCGGAGGAAAATCCTTGGTTTCTTATTGCATCCTTTTTTCTTCTTCCTTTTCTTAATTTCTTTTAATCAATTTTTCAGATTTGGCCTTGGTTCAATGAGTTAATTCACACAAGCCAGATGAATGCAATTTATAACAGTTTTCATTGGATTCATCCTCACCATTATTTTTTCAAGGAGTAAATATATTCTCATTAATACAGCAGTGCCTGGGTCGAGCATCAAACAAGGGATCATGGAGGTTTGGAAGATCTCAGTCTCCAAGTATACACCTATACACCAAACGGCGCGACTTCCGTACTTTATCCCAAATGTTTGTCACTACATGTCTTTGGAAGCCGACTCACATGAAAGTCTGATTCAGCACTAATTTTTAACAGTTTCTCATGGAAACTCCAACCTTCTTTCTCTATCATCTGGCAAAATTATTCATAAAAACTTTGCCCCTGCCATACACCAGACTCTACAGGTCCTTGTTGTTGGGCAATGGCATGCAATTCCGGAGGGATGCTTGGATCTGGTGAGTAGAGGGCATGGCTTAGCAAAGGGGTCTCTTTTAGATGGTTGGGCTGTGCCAGCACTGCAGTAGCTAGTGACGTGACCAGTGTCATCAATGAGAATCTAGAGACTGCTGCCCTAATCTAGTCTTGTAGCACTTGACTGGCCACTTACTACTTCTGCACAAACTTATACTTTTTGACATAATATATTATATATACCACAATGGCAACCTACACCTTCTGCAAAGAGCAACCTCTTCTTCACTGTAGAAGAAAGGGTTGCACCTCGGAAAAATGTCTTTCATGCACAATGTACGCCTCCATTCAATTGAGACATCCAGGAATATAAGATTACTACGTTAACCCAACATGTCTTCCTCAAACCAATAGGCATGTCATATTGTAATGTCCATCATTACACATTTGCATATATCGACTATATGCCACTGAGCATGAACAATCTGCTCATATTCATTTCTGACTCCAGTCTATTAAAGGTTCCCAATCAATTGACAAACTCCAGTGCCGAGAGAAGCAGTCAGATCCAAACTCAGGACCCAATAACTAAAAGCCATCTGCCTCAAGTTAGTCACAATACCCCATCGTGCTGTTGGCCTTTCATGAGGCCCTGCACTTTACAATATGTTGACTAGCAGATCAACATTGGTGGCGTGATACTCTTCAGATGTCTTCCATTTTGGCTGACAAAATAATATTAATACAACATTTCTTATTATGACAGTTACCAACTTGCTTTTTACTTTCTTTTTTAGTGTTGATTTGCATAGCAGGAAAACAGCAGCCTTGCAAATGTCTTAATATGTTTTCTTTCCAGACTAGTACATATGCTCTACAGCTAAAGAGTTTCCCTTTTGGCCAAATCTGACAGATCTGAACAATATTTATTCCATGTAAATCTTCTAATTTCTTACATTCTACTTAACCTGAAGAAAGGACATTACTCACGAAAGGCAAAACAAATCAATTTCTCTCCAACTGTTCTTTTGAAAAAATGTCACATTTTATTTCTCGAAATTGACCACCTGAACCTTTCAAAAGTTTTGAGGCAATGGTTTCAAATTGAAAATAGAACAATGCCTTTTTCTTAAAAGCGTTCTCCACTTCTTCCACATTTTTTTCTGGAAGATAATGGTGTATTCTGCTTTTCCTTGCATGGGTCTTAATATCGTGAACTTCGAACTAAAGATTGCCATTATGGTAGTGTTTGCAAGAACTCCTGAACAAGTAAACAGGAAGCAGATGACAATGTCCTAAGATTCTGGAAGCTGTGACTTGGAGCTATTTGTGTGCATTTTCATATATACATATATGGAGGCGTAGAGAAGACATAAACAAAGTAATTTTCCACAATCTTAATGCTTGAGACAGGAAAATTACTTTGACCATTTTAAAGGAAAAATCATTGATACCAGAGACAATTCATGTGCAAGCATAACCATTACAACAAAATGTAGCTGCAGGAAAAAAAATCTCAAAGTTAAATTAATCTTGGTTTATAGTTTTAAAAAATGGGTAAGTATTTAATGTCAGTGGTCTAAATGTTTCAAGATCACCCCATTGTGACTTCTGGTGAGGTCAGAATGCCCACATCACCGGGTTAGTTCTTTCCATGAGGTGCACTGTGCTACAATAGTACTTTGTGAAAGAGAAAGGTGATCAAATGAGGAAAGATTGACCACAAGGAATCTTTAAATGAAGGGAAGAAATATATATACACGCTTGACCAAAATGCTGGAATAATTTGGATTTTGAAGGTGTTAGGATTTCGAAGTTCTAAAATTAGTGATTGAATATGTGGAATTGCAAATATTTTTTAATCAGACATTAGATTTATGTATAAATGATATTATAAACTATATTTAGTCGCTGAGAATTATTTGATAACTTTCTTTGGGTGACCCGGAAAAATTGATAATTTTTATAAAAAATCATCAAAAATCGTATCATGGCTCAACAACACAGACACAAAATTTATAGGTACATCTTTGACCATTAAGCATGCAAGAAGGAGGTTCAGCCCACTGATCTGATTCATGTGAAAATGACTTTCACTGAATAATGGTCTTATCCGTCAAAAAGATGCAAAAAACTGGTTGGCGGATCCTTGTCAAGTCAAGTGAATGCTGAGGTCAATGCATGTGGCATTCAACATGATATTATGTTTTTGGTAGAACACATCAAGATTAAGAAGGCATGTTTTGCATATGTTGAAATTTTGTGCCTGTGTTGTTGAGCCATGATGCGATTTTTTTGATTTTTTTCTAAAAATGATTAATTTTTCTGGGTCATCCAAAGAAAATTTTCAAATAATTCTCATTAACAAAATATGGTTTATCATGTCATTTACACATAAATCAGGCAGGGAAAATTCTGTAACAATCCGATAACGGTCACTACCAAAGTTTTCTCAACTGATCCTGGATCAGTTTTTTCTGCAGAATCCACTTTTGCTTGGGGACAAGTTGTGTTTTGCATATTTAATTAGCTAATTAGCATAATTGACCTAATTAGCTAATTAATCGTATTTCACAGGCTATTAGAATATAGAATGTCCTTAAGAAAGGTGTTTTTGGTGGATATGAACTCTTTTGGACACCTTTGACCATTTTTAGTCACTTTACTTCATTGCAAAGCAGTATGCCTCTCAGAACATGCGGATTAGGGCGGCCATTATCGTTATTTCTTCTTAATTCTGTAACTCCGGGACAACTGCACATAGAGGACCAAATAAGGTGTCTATACTTAGGTTTTCATGGTCAGGGAGTATAATAAAACCATCCTCAAAATGTTTCCATGCATTGGTGTGCCCATGACACCCTTGATGCTCACCCAAGACATGCAAATTAAGACGACCATTACGTTAAGTTATATTTTGTGCCTTCTCTTTGGACATTTTTCATATTAAAGACCAAACAAAGTATCTATACCTTGGTTTTCAGGGTCAGGGAGTATGATAAAACCATCCTCTAAATGTTTCCATGCATTGGTGTGCCCATGACACCCTTGATGCTCATCTAAGACGTGCAAATTATGACGGCCATTACGTTAAGTTGTATTTTGTGCCATGTTTTGGAAATTTTTCACATTAAAGACCAAACAAAATATCTAGACCAAGGTTTTCAGGGTCAGGGAGTATGATAAAACCATCCTCTTAGTGTTTCCATGCATTGATGTGCCCATGACACCCTTGATGCTCACTCAAGTCATGCAAATCATGACGACCATTACGTTAAGTTGTAATTTGTGCCAAATCTTAGGAAGTTTTTCATATAAAAGACCAAACAAAGTATCTAGACCTAGGTTTTCAGAGTCAGGGAGTATGCTAAAACCATTCCCATGCATTGTATTGCTCATGATACGCTTGGTGATCACTTAAGACATGCAAATTATGACGGCCATTATGTTTACTTGTATTTTGTGTCATATTTGTGGAATTTTTCACATTATACGAGGGGTGTCCCAAAAGTTCTGACCAATTTTTTTGGCGGACCTTTCTATTTCAAATAGCTAAATGAAATTTTCACAGAATAAATTTCAGGTATTTGACCACCTATTTTGAAAAAATCAAGACTGTAAGAAGTGTTTAAGTTACTGTTCTGTTACCATGGTTACGAGAGGTCAGTGCACCCAGCGCAGCTCAATTTCTCACACGAAATTCAGCAAATTAGGTGTGTTAAAAGTCAGAGAACTTATAGTAAAAAAACAAATGATTGCAAGAAAATGTATTTCCTGATAGGCTAGCAGTGCTACAAGATATCATTTATTTATATTTCAACCTGATCAGCTGACCAAAGGCGTTTTCCAGCAGTTGCCTAACAGCGCTTGAGACGGTTTGGCTGAAACAATCTGCTGTCGAGAGGCAGTGCTCAAGAACCTTAGGTTCAAAACCCCATCTTATCAGCTTTAATTACCAGATTTGGCCTTCTGTAACTTTGCGTGATACTAAAATTTATATACCACTACGAAAATTAAAGAAATAATAGTCATAACGAGAAATGAAGCAGTCTCCACTTTCACTGAAATTCCACAATTTAGGAACAGCCCAGTTTGGAGGACCCAGGTGATCGCCTCCGCACATGGGTTAAACTGATTCACAGTGACTTTAAATGTAAATTAATAACTTTGAGATACCGTTAGGTTTCCTAATAATATTTTTCATGATCATCCATTGCATATTTACAGTAAATTCCTTGGTTATTTACAAGCCTAGACACTTGAATTTGGCCTGAAAAATTGAGCTGCGCTGGGTGCACCAACCTTCTGTTTCCATGGTAACAGAAAAGTTATCTAAAAGGTTCGAAAAGGTACCATATTTTCAAAATGGATAGTGATATACCTGAAATTGATTCTGTGAAAATTTCATACAGCTACTTCAAATAGAAAGGTCTGCCAAATAAAATGGTCAGAACTTTTGGGACACCCCTCGTAGACCAAACAAAATTCTTTGACCTGGGTTTTCAAGGTCTGAGGGTATGCTTAATAAATCCTCTAGCTGTTCCATGCATTGGTTTACCCAAGATGCCATTGGTGATCACTTTTGAAGGCATGAAAGATTATGATGGCTATTATGTTTATTTTCCTTTTCTTCCATATAATATGCATCTGTTAAATTTTTTCACATAAGGGACCAAACATAATGTCTACAACTATCTTTTCAGGGTCCGAGTGTACTGGATAGTCACTGTTGGACTGAGTAAGCAAATCAGAGTGGTGTTAATCATCATCAAACGTGTCCCAGAGTTACAGAATTAAGAAGAAATAACGATAATGGCCGCCCTAATTTGCATATTCTGAGAGGCATACTGCTTTGCAATGAAGTAAAGTGACTAAAAATGGTCAAAGGTGTCCAAAAGAGTTCATATCCACCAAAAACACCTTTCTTAAGGACATTCTATATTCTAATAGCCTGTGAAATACGATTAATTAGCTAATTAGGTCAATTATGCTAATTAGCTAATTAAATATGCAAAACACAACTTGTCCCCAAGCAAAAATGGATTCTGCAGAAAAAACTGATCCAGGATCAGTTGAGAAAACTTTGGTAGTGACCGTTATCGGATTGTTACAGCATTTTCCCTGCCTATAATGTCTGAGGAGAGAATCTTTGCAATTCCACACATTCATTTACCAATTTTAGAACTTTGAAATCCCAACACCTTGAAAATCTCAACTGTTCCAGCATTTTGATCAAGAGTGTATCTTGACATAGAGCAACCCTATCAGCGTGCCTCGGCGGTCCAACGTCGGCCCGAAGCTGGTCCGATGCTACTGACATCGGACTGACGCTGGGCCAACGTTGGACCACCCAGGCATGCTGACAGGGAATATAGCCTGCCTGCATTTTAACTAAAAGGTGCTTTTTGTAGTCTTTGCTTGAATGTAGTTACTTCCTCTCCGTGGAAGCTTAGGAAAAATATACTGTTCTATAAATTTGCTCAAGTTCAGATCAACACAAGGCAGAGATTTAAAAATAATTGTTGTCTTTCTGATATTTTCCAATGGCTGACAAAACATAATCATGCAACATTTTCTGTCTTGATGTGACATTCATTTTTTAAATACTTTCCTTACTTCTTGAATATTTTACTTTCTCTCCAGAAAAAACAACAGCCTCTCAAATTCCTTCTGTATGTACATGTATGTTTCCTTTCCTGATCAATATAATAATAATTATAGCGAGCACTCGCTCGCTCGCTCGGCTGCGAAGCAGCCGAGCCGAGTGCGAGCGTCTATGTCTGACACGTGACCTTTTTGTCAAAAGGGACTCTCTCAAAAATTGTGTACATCTGGGCAAGCGCACTGGCGTTAGCTGGCGTTGCGTCATTTGAATCCTACGATAGTCTCGATGGGGGGTGACCTCACAAGACAATCTCAAAACAGAATCATTTTGTCATGTAAAGCATTATGCTGTTTGGCCAGGATGAAAAGTAATTACGATCGTATGAAATGTCAACCCGACCTAAAAAATAAGCTGCCGAAAATGCTTGGGTTACCACGGTGATGACGCCAACCTGCTCGTGGCTCAACTGTGGCGTGGCGCAACTCGCCAAACTAAAATTGTATAAATTTTAAAATATAGTTATCAGCAGGTTATGGGTTGAGATAATGGAAATTCGGCAGGGGTTTGGGGGCGGCAGCCCCTAAAATACAACACCTAAATTCGCCAGGATAGCTAATTCAAACACTTAACCCTGCTTGCAGAGCCTAACAGGTCATTGAAATTTTGATAATGATGCCATGCACCACAGTGTCTGTGCCGCGCACAGAGCTGCCAGCTCTTCCCAACAAGCAAGGTGTAGCCTACAGTTTACCATCAACATGATTAACAACATCTAATTTTTACAGCACAGTTGAATTCCACGCTCACCAACCTGCCTGGCAAATGACTCAATCAGTCTTCCAAGTTGTTGACATTTTGGCCTATACAACAACGAATTATACTACCAAGTTGAGCACCTGTCAAATGCACTTCAGGGCCTGTTTGCTAAAGTAATTCACTGCTCAGCAACTAAAGCAATACCTACAATGTCAATATAAAATAGATGTCACCAACCTTTTTTAGCTTCAATGCAAAACAAAATTGAAAACCCAAGGTACATCCAGTGTGAATGCAGAGTAAATAAACAAAATCATTTTTCCGTCAGATTGCTCTGACCGAAAAAGTAACACTGACAAACATTCGTTTTGCTGACGTCATCCAATGCCATTGACTCCCGCTAATTGCTACATTTGTCCAGGCACCTATCAACAAAACCCAGACGTTTTTACTAACATCATAACAAGTTTGCACCAAGCTGACAACAAAACGTCACTTTTCATTCTACTGCAATAAAATGTAACTATTTTCAATTTGAGTAAAAAGTGCACAATCCCAAACATAAAGGTCACTTATAATTAGGGGGCGACCAGATAATCTTGGGGGGGGGGGGGTACCTATGAAGTGGGCTAATGAAAAGATGGTATATATAGTATTAAAATAGGCCAAACAATTTTCAATACATATATAATTATGAGATTATTTAAGCTAGGGCAAATCAGACCATGTCCTTGACATCACCAGTAATAAAATCCTCGTTTGTTGACTTAATTTTCAAGCAATTATGCCAACATTGCAGGATTTCCAGTACTTATGAAAAAAAAAAATGTGCAGCATTGGATGATGATATTGCTTTTTTAGGGGCCGACCAGACGACAGTTGGGAGGGGGGCTATGGAATTTACCCCCGGGACAAACTTTTTTTTCGTTCGCGGAGCGTCGACGAACAATTCTTTCACATGCGCACTCGCGATAAACTGTTTTATCGGAATTTTAACATTACGGTATGTACCCTAGCTACAGGTGCAATTACCGTGCAAACAAACTTTTTTTTATATCCATGTGCTGAACAAACTTTTTTTTTCAGTGTCAAGTGGGAAACAATTTTTTTTTTTTTTCACTAAATATCCATAGCCCCCCCCCCCCCAAGATCATCTGGTTGGCCCCTTATCCTCTCTGTATCAAGAACCAGCTATCTCATTTCCCTGATTTCAGTGATCTGTCAATCAAACCCCTTGGCCAATAGTAAAACACCACTTCATTAGCATTCCTTCACTGTCCCTCCTCCAGGGAATTCCCCTCAATCTCCCTGCACTGGCCTGCTGACACCAGCCAATCACAGCTGAGCATTGCTGTGGCCTGCCTCATGACTCCTCCCACCAACACAATGCAGGCAAAGACAAAGGCACATGACCCCTTTGTAGCAGGTGACTGGGATTATCACCTGACTTTCTTAAACTTGATGACCTTATGATTAAAGGAAATACCTGTGCTGATCTAAGCTCATTACCAAATACAGAATTAATGGATCTCAGCAACCTGATGTGCTTGAATGATGCGGTTTTCTGCTAACCAAATTACTTTTGTTTCATAAACATAATAATGAGTACATTGCATAATCAGGTCACGCTACTATAATGCACCCCTTATCTGTGACTACAAATATAGGCCTAAAAGTATTTTACTGTTACTGATATTTGTGTATTTCTTAATCTTATTTTGTGTCTATTGCACCAAACAATCTTCTTTACCCTTTCCCTTTGCACATGGTAGAACGGCCCAATAACACATGCATGTAATGTTTTTATATAATTAGTTTTTTTTAACTCCTAGCTTTTTTACCTTCAGCGAACGAAGTTCGAAGAAGGTATTGTAATCACTTGGGTAAAAATGCTGTCCGTCCGCCGGGCGGGCGGTCGGGCGGCGGGCGGATAGATCGTTTCCGGCCCGGCACTCGGCCTCTATTGAATGTATGGGGATGAAATTTGGTACACATCTAGCCTGTATGGTCTAGTTGTGCCTTTTGATGGTCTGATGAATAGATCTTAAATACTTTTTTAAATAATTAACAAAATATAAAAAAAAATTTTTTTCGTTTCCGGGCCAAGGCTCGGTCACTATTGCATGTGCATGGATGAAATTTGGTACACACGTGGCCTATATGGTCTAGTTGTACCTTTTGATGGTCTCATTGACAGATATTCTATACTTTCTGAAAAAATGAGAAAAGATATAAAAACATATTTTTTTTGTTTTTTGGGCTAAGACTCGCTCACTATTACGTGTACATGGATAAACTTTGGTACACATATGGTCAATATGGTCTAGTTGTGCCTTTTGAAAGGTCTGATGGAAAATATTATATACTTTTTCAAATATTGAAAAAAACATAAAAATTATTCTTTTTGTTTCTGGCCCAACATCCGGTCACTATTCCATATGTACATGGATGAAGTTTGGTACACATATGGCTTGTATGGTCTAGTTGTGCCTTTTCATGGTCTGACAGATGGCTATTCTATAGTTTTTGTAATATTGAGAAAAAATATTTAAAAGAATTTTTTTTATATCGGAGCTAAAACTTCCCCACTATTGCATATACACTAATGCATTTTTCTAAACAAATCACCTATGCAATTAATTTAGCAGTGCTTTTTGATGCGTATAACACTTTATGAATCATTGGAAAAATACAGATAATGGAAGGCCACTACTCGACCGCTATTGCATACCTATAAGCAATTTCGTAAACGCACCAATTTTATGATATTATTGTAATCTTCTAAAGGTGTTATTCGCTGAAGGTTTGCTGCTGCGCAGCCTATGTTTTTTCTTTTGCTGAACAAACTTTTTTGGTACATTGGTGCATTTCACTACAACTTATTCCGATATATATTCATCTTTCGTATTTCACAGGCCTAAGTTTGAAATAAATTTTTAATTGTCAATACTCAATCGTTAAGTGATAAAAAAAAGACAAGACTATTCAGGTCTTACCTGTGGGTAATTGAAAATATTTTGGACAATGGCATAATAATCCAGTTGAATTTCACTTATTTCCGGTTTCAAGATTGAATTTTCATAAAATTGCACACCATCTCACTTAAATTTCTCTATCTAAAAAATACACAAATGTTTTCAGAATTTAAACAAAATTTCTCCATATTTGACATAAACGTTAACAAAACCTTGTCTTTAAGATAAAAAATTCTTGGTAAATTTGGTTCAGGGATTTCATTATTTATATATTTCCATAGTTTTCATTGCTTAAGATATTCGTTAACAATTTATTGCTTATTTGTCTGGCCTTACATCAGCAGAATGATGGTCCGAGATTTCCCTAATAATTATTTTGCAAAGAAGTTCTCATATTCTGAATTACTGATCAAAACATTAATTCCCTCTTATTTTTTTATTTTTATTTCCCAACTTTTTTGTGCGGGGAGGGGTGGTCTAGTGGTAGGGTCTTAGGCTGTCAATTGATTGGTCCAGAGTTCGAATCCAGTTCTTTCTGGGGCTATGGATTTTACCCTCTGGACAAATTCCTGTGGACCTTGGCCTGCAGGGGAGTAGATTTTTCATTTTTGTAGGGGGGGATAATTTCAGCGAACGAAAACTTCACGGAAGACGCAATGGCCCGAAAGTCGCACGTCGGTGGATCTTGGGGGCCAATTTAAGGCCGAAAAGCCAATATATTTTAGATTATCAAAGGTTAGTTCCGAGACTTGTATTTTCCACTTAACATGCCATTGGTATCATGGAAAAAATTTACTAAATATAAGGATAACTGTCAATACCCAGTAGTAATAATTTGAAATTCTAGGGGGGGATAATCATATGATCATCCCCCCCAGGTTCATCCTAGGGGGGGATGCATCCCCCCCATCCCCCCCAGGATCTACGCCCCTGTTGGCCTGTGTTCACAGACCTGGGCCTGTGTTCATAGGCATTTGGGGAGTGAGCGACATTTCCCCGAATTTTACGAACCAAATTTTATGCCATGTACCTGCTAGGAAAGCACTGATTTTCAACAATATTCATTTGATCATCTACCCAAATATTTAGCCTCCTTTGCCCAAATTTTTCTCAAATTGATGTTTTGGGGGAGCGACTGCGCCCCCTGCCATCCCACTCCCTATGCCTATGTAGCTATGACACTCCTCTGGTATCAATCGCATAATCATAGCTGGGGTAACGGATTATGTTAAAGTCACTCACTCGCATCATCGCATGAAAAAAATATTGTTTGTGGATGCTTCGCCTGCGAAAAGGAATTTGTCCGGGGGTAAAATCCATAGCTCCTATCCTAACTCCTGAAATAGCTATACGAAAATCTTTTATAAGACTGATGACTACCTAATCTGTTTTTTTTTATGACATCTGTTTTTACCTTCAGCGAACGAAGTTGGAAGAAGGTATTGTAATCACTTGGGTAAAAATGTTGTCCGTCCGCCGGGCGGGCGGGCGGGCGGGCGGGCGGGCGGTCGGGCGGCGGGCGGATAGATCGTTTCCGGGCCAGCACTCGGCCTCTATTGAATGTACATGGATGAAATTTGGTACACATCTAGCCTGTATGGTCTAGTTGTGCCTTTTGATGGTCTAATTGATAGATATTCAATACCTTTTGAAATAATTGAGAAAATATATAAATTATTTATGTTCGTTTCCGGGCCAAATCTTAGTCACTATTGCATGTGCACTAATGAAATTTGGTACAGATGTGGCCTATATGGTCTAGTTGTGCCTTTTGATGGTCTCATTGATGGATATGCTATACTTTTTGCAAAAATTTGGAAAATAGAAAAATATGTATTTTTTTTAGTTTTTTGGGCTGAGACTCGGTCACTATTGCATGTAAATGGATAAGGTTTGGTACACACATGGCCTATAAGGTCTAGTTGTGCCCTTTGAAAGGTCTGGTGGAAAATATTAAATGCTATTTGAAATATTGAAAAAAAAAGAGAAAAAATATATTTTTTGTTTCTGGCCCAAGACTTGGTCACTATTGCGTACATGGATAAAGTTTGGTACACATATGACTTATGTGGTTTAGTTGTGCCTTTTCATGGTCTGACTGATACATATTCTATACTTTTTGCAATATTGAGAAAAAATATTAAAAATACTTATTTTCTTATAGGAGCCAAAACGTGCCCACTATTGCATATACAGCAATGCCATTTCCTACACTTATCACCTATAAAATGTAGCAGTGCTTTTTGACTTGTATTTAACACTTTTTGAATGATCGGAAAAAAATTGGTGCATGCATAAAACCGTACCATAATATAAGTAAATTAGTGTAATAAGGCCTTTCCCTGCTTTTACAAACCCTGGCAAGCACACAGGTAGATCGCAGGGCAGCAGGCAAATAACAGATAATAGAATGCCATTACTCGACCACTGTTGCATACCTATAATATACGGAATTTGGTAAACACACCAATTTTATGATGTAATTGTAATCTTCTAAATGTGTTATTCGCTGAAGGTTTGCTGCTGCGCAGCCTATGTTTTTTATGACTGAATATATACCAGCTTCAGAGTTGGTGTGAGGCTGTGTAGCGTCACCATAGCAACCCTTGCCTTGAGCCTCATTCTGATTCACCTAGTGAACTCAAGGGTGTGGAATTGTAATTATGAAGGGCTCTGGTCCAATATTCATATCCTGAGAAGTAAAGTTCCAGTGTGACCTTTTACTCAATAAAATCATTGTGTCACAACCGTTGTCACAAGGGGCAGCTGCCCTTGAACAACTATGAATCTCCTCTGCCTCTGGTAAAAATTTTCTCGGATAATCTCAGATATTAACAGGTTATCTAAAAGATGTGTACAATTATCTCAGAAATATATGTAAGGGGCCGACCAGATGATCTTTGCGGGGGAGAGGGGGGCTATGGACATTTGGTGAAAAAAAGTTTGTTCAACACGTGGAAAAAAACGAAAGTTTGTTTCCACCTGTAGCTAGGGTACCGTAATGTTAAAATTCTGATTAAAAAGGTTTGTCGCTAGTGCGCATGGAAAAAAATTGTTCGTCCACGCGCCGCAAACGAAAAAAAAAGTTTGTCCCCGGGGTAAAGTCCATAGCTCCCCACTCCAACTATTGTCTTGTTGGCCCCTCATAATCACATAAAAATTGTGCAAAAAAAGAATGTCACGCGTCTGCAGCTAAAAAAATTGTTCGTCAACGCTTCGTGCATGGAAAGAAAAGATCGTTACAGGGGTAAAAGCCATGCCTCCCACCCGAACTATTGTTTGGTCGGCTCCTTAGTCACTTCAGCTGCCACTAAATATTTGAAGTAAACATTTGAAGTGCAGACCAATAGGCCACGAAGACCGCATGTCTCTGAAAACACCTGAAATATATAGGCCTACTGCACGCTGACTGGATATGACGCTCGTGGCGCGCATGGCGTAAAGTTATGATAATAAAGATTTTCCGAGGGATTCGTCAGGTATACATTCTCTGGGTGCTCGCTCTATGCTGTGGCATTTACATATTACACTTTCCAGCTGAAGAAGCTTCTCTTTTGGAAAAGTGTGGTATATATATTGTTGAATTTGAACAGTATTAATTCCAAGCAGGTCTTCAAAATGCCTACATATAGCCAAGCCTGAAAGAAAGAAAATCATATATACAAACATGTCTTTATCAAAGCAAGTTAATTTCCCTGAAATCGTTCTTTGGAGAGAGTGGCACATCTTATTTCCTAAAATCACTTATTTGAACCTTTTAGCAGTACAAAGGCAATGGTTTTAAATTGAAAGCATCTTGCATTTTGTCTGCCTACTTTTTCTGAAATGTGTTACAGCCTTTCACTTTAATAAAGAAAAAATGAGGACCAATTCACTGTGAAAAATGCACTTCGTGACTCATGATAGCTGATGAAGTGTCATCTTCTCTACTTTCAACATGGGAAACATAGAGACAGTTTGATTAGTCATGATCAAGAGAAGGCCATTTGACCTGTCATTACAGTTTTCAATTGAAAATAAGATACATGATCTTTTCGTTTGGCTGTCACATACAAGAGGGACCAGTCTTCTTAAATCAAATTAACATAGAAAGTATTGGATATGATCATGACAAATCATCAGTATGATGACACACGAAGTGCCATTTTCACAGTGCAACAGTACACTCTTTTTTGGTATCAAAATGAAAGGCTGTAATAACCACAACAACCAATTAAAGCTGGCATGCCCCTTGCCATATGTCCGGAAAAACTAAACAGAATGCAGACAACAACATCTTAAGATCCTGGAGGCTGTGACCTGTAGCTATTTGTGTACATTTTCATGTATGGAAGCTCAAAGAAGACATAAACAACGCATATTCTACTCTCAAAATGTTTCCGAGACAAGCAAATAACTGTGTGCAGTTTTTATGAGAAAGCATGCGCATAGGGACAAACTTGCATGCAAGATAAACAAACATACTAATTATAAGCCAATATAATCTCAAAATGATTTAAATGAAAGTTTTTATTGATTGTCATGCTGTTCAAAACAGGTAAGTTTTAAATTAATATTTCAATTCATTTCTTTTCAATTCAATAATTTTTATTGATGTAATTAAGAATATATACAAAAGTTACTAAAGTTAATATGCATACAAACAAATTACATCAAAGAGACAAGATGTCTAACCTGCATTCCCAATTATTATGCATTATATGCAACTATGCTTTTTCATAATATTTCAAAAAGAAATAACTCTATTCTGATATTAGTCAACGGGCCACCAAAACCCATACCATCGGAAAGGTAATATTCAACAGAACACATTTTTGCTTGTTGGACGTTATATTACCTCAACGGCTGGCGGCCATGATGGATAATTCCAAGATGGCTGCCAATTAACTGTTTTGCCCATATCTCTGGATCTAATTGGGCTAGAACAATGATTTTTTGGTCTAAATATATGTTTTCATGGGTCAGGAATTCATTAAGACAGGTTTTGATACTCTCCTGGGAAGTTAAGTGCAGTTTAACCTCGTTTTTCAAAATGGCGGCTGTTTATTTTCCCTGAATCATCGATATTATAATACCAAGGATCTTTGTTGTTATACTATCTTTTTTAATACAACTGAAATATATCTATAAATTACTAAATGTTTGTATAAATATTAAGGACATGGAAAGGGTATTGTTTCATTTTGGACCGAGGGTCTGGACACCCAAGCCATAGCCAGGTCGAAGTATGGCAGTAGTTAGATTTTAGCAAAAATTTGCGATACTCCAAATTTTTCAAAGTGTGGCTGGGGTGTCTAGACACTTGGTCCAAAATTAAACTGTATTTGCCAAATAGCCTGTTAAACATACTAAATTACCATATAAAACACAATATGCTTGACCATTTTTATGACCACCTTTAGGCCAGTTCAAAGTTGGAAGTTGTTGAAATCTCGCAAAAATCTGCAATAGTCCTTATTTTACAAAGTGTGGCTGGGGTGTCCAGACCCTTGGTCCAAAATGAAACTATGTGCCAGATAGCCTGGTAAATATACTAAATTGCCATATAAATTTCAATATGCCTACAATTGCCTACCCATTGTTATGACCACTTTTAAGCCAGTTAATACATGTGGTTTCTAAAGGAGTTGTTGAATTTTAGCAAAATCTGCGATAGTCCAAATTTTACAAAGTTTGACTAGAGTGTCCAGACCCTTGGTCTGAACTGAAACTATATGTGCCAGATAGGCTGGTAAATATACTAAATTACCATATCAAATTCAATACGCTTAGTCATTTTTATAACCACTTTTAAGCCAGTTGATAGTTTGCAGGTCGTTGAATTTTAGCGAAAATCTGCGATAGTCCAAATTTTACAAAGCTTGACTAGAGTGTCCAGACCCTTTGTCCAAAATGAAACTATATGCGCCAGATAGACTGGTAAATTAGGTTAATTACCATATAAAATTCAATATGCCTAGCCATTTTTATGACCACTTTTAAGCCAGTTCATAGTATGGAAGTTGTTGAAATTTAGTAAAAATCTGGGATAGTCCAAATTTTAACGAAGCTTGACTAGAGTGTCCAGAACCTTGGTCCAAAATGAAACTATATGTGTCAGATAGCCTGGCAAATAAGCTAAATTACCATATAAATTTCAACATGCCTAGTCATTTTCATAACTACTTTTCACCCAGTTCATAGTTTAGGAGTTGTTGAATTTTAGCAAAAATCTGCGATAGTCAAAATTTTGCAAAGCTTGACTGGAGTGTCCAGACCCTTGATCTGAAAAGAAACTATATGCGCCAGATAGCCTGGTAAACATACTTTATTACCATATATAATTCAATATGCCTAGCCATTTTTATGACCACTTTTAAGCCAGTTCACAGTTTAGGAGTTATTGAATTTTGGCAAAAATCTGCGATAGTCCAAATTTTACAAAGTGTGGCTGGAGTGTCCAGACCCTTGGTCCAAAATGAAACTATATGTGCTAGATAGCCTGGTAAATAAGCTAAATTACCATATAAAATTCAATATGCCTAGCCATTTTTATGACCACTTTTAAGCCAGTTCATAGTTTGGAAGTTGTTGAATTTTAGCAAAATTCTGCGACAGTCTAAATTTTACAAATCTTGACTAGAGTGTCCAGAACCTGGGTCCAAAATGAAACTATATGTCTCAGATAGCCTGGTAAATATACTAAATTACGATATAAATTTCAATAAGCCTAATCATTTTTAAATCAACTTTCAAGCCAGTTCATAGTTTAGGAGTTGTCGAATTTTAGCAAAAATCTGCGACAGTCAAAATTTTGCAAAGGGTGGCTGGAGTGTCCAACCCTTGGTCCAAAATGAAAGTATGTGTGCCAGGTAGCCTGATACATATATAAAACAATTACCATCTAATACTCAGTATTTTCTTTAAAGTAATAATGGTTTGTACTAAACAAATTAGTCAAACATCTTTGCTACCATTTCTGTGCCAAAATATTTTTTGGCAAAAGAAAAACTTGGAAAGGGAAGAAAAAGGGCCTCTCTTGTTATGAGCATTCCTGTTATAAATAAGAAATATTTCAATAAATAACCAATTTCTTCCTTTATTAACCCAGGCTGCATTCATGACTTTTACATAGAATTTACATTTGATTATAGTGATTGTATGTTTGTGGAAATTTTGTTTTGTTTTAAGTAAAACGTTGGGGTAGGATAAGGAAAATGACCTCCTGTCAAATTTCAGTCCCTCCTCTTTTGTAAATAAACATAGCATCATGTAACCTACTAATTTGTGGTTCCAATGATACCTACATTGTGTTATATTATTAACTTATAAAGATGACTATTGAGGCAGTTTTTGCCAATTTTGTGGCAGAAAGTATGTCTTGTTAAAAAGAATGAAATTCGGCACCCGGTATTCAGACAAAATGTATTTTTTCTGGGATTGTTAGGCTGCCATTTTGAATAAACAAGGGGTAAATGCACTATCTTCCTTTCAGAGAAGGAAAACCAGTTGTGATTAAGTGCTTATTTCAGGAAAAATTATGTTTATCCCGAAAACCATCAATGTAGGTCACCCGGACATGTTTGTAACAAAAAATGTTTGGTTGCCAATCTGCAATATGGCTACCATAACCAAGTTAAAAAAACAAAAAAACATGAAAATACCTATTTTAAAACCGCTGAAAACATAGTTAACAGAATACAGAGTATTACAAATATCTACAATTGTTTTCATAAAGATACCCAGAATCATGGAAGATGTATTCACAGTCTACAGAATCTATGTCATTCGTCCCCTATATCTGAAAATTTGACTTAATTGTACGTAAATGCAATAATTAATAATTGACTGCAGGTAAGCTATTGTTGCAGTTACATGGTTGTGTTATACATTGTTTTAAAGCTATGGATATACAGAACGATGTGAAGAAACTTCAGGATGCCTCTGAGCCCTAGTGACCCTTACGGGGAATTTTCGTGAAATAAAATGAAATTTTCTTTTTAATTTCGAGTTATGGCCGCATGCACTCTATTGACCAAAATAGATATCCTAATCAATAAATTTTTGCACTAAATAGATAGAGGAATTAAATACCTTCAAAATGGTACCATTTAAGCACCTATACATGGATTAGTTTATGAATAACAGTACATTTTCTGAAAATAGCATCATTTGGCTTGGCGAAAATCTATTTTCAACCTTCCCGCACTCATATAGATCCTGCTGGTTATCGTTGAGGTCTATAATTGTCCAACAAGCAAATTTTGTAACTTAAGATATATATCTACATGTACCAAAATATATGGGTCTCCGAAATTCCCAAGGGGGGGAGTGTTTCGATATCTGGCCAATGGACTATATCCTTTCCACACAATGACATGTGTGCCATGAAGCAAATATCCTGGTTTTTTTTCCAATTCCGTAGGTTCAGTGACAGTTTACTATAAGTCAGGTTTAGGGGTGTTCCCAATTACTGTGCAATTATTTGAAAATAATTCAGTTCCAATACTAGCCAAATGTGGCACGAATTTGTGTGGGAGAAATTGTCTGCAACAGATTCAGCTCTAATCATCTTTTTTTTGTATCGATGTCTTAACCTATAAAAAAAACTTACATGTAAGTATTCATAACAGTACATCGATTCATCAAGGTAAGGAAAATCTACAGGCGAAACTTTTTCCGTGTGAAACGTCATCAAAATTTGTGTACAATTTCAAGAGGGGCCTCAATGCAAAACTTGGCCTAAAATCCTTAATAAACGTCCGATTTTCAAAATTTAAAAACCTGCATATATCAAGTAAACTCCTCCAAATTCAATGCACCTATTTATTTTGCTCTATTTGTAATATTGATTTCGGAAAAAGCTTTTCGGCGCATTACGCTGCAATGATGCAAAGTTCCAGTGACCACAGCAAACCAGTGGCAGATTCATGATTTTTTTTTGTGGGGGAGGGGTATCTTTCAGGCCTGATTTCACACACTCTTAAATAGTAATGAATAACATGTACACTGTGCATGTAGCAATTAACAAACTAATAGCCAAACAGGTGGTTTTACATAACAAAGTTGTTTTTTTTTACACATCCTTGGCTATGTAATATTTTCATGAAACAAGGGGATTGGCTTTGGAATTTTTCTAAGGGTATTTATTTCATAGAAATGCCTACTTTAAGATATTAAGACCTTTTATTGCATGCCACATACTGTCAGGTTCATGGTAAGATCGATACAGTACCCTTTTTAGGGGTACTTTTCTTGATACAGTAGATACATTCAGCTTACTACAGAATCGATGATTATGCAATTACAGTTCATTGAAGCATCTTTCGACCTGTCCATATGAAAGCTAAAGAGACACATGTCAATTTATTTAGTCAGTTTCTTAAAAATCTGTATTTCTTATATGTTATACAACTAAGTCTGTGCAACTGGAAAAACACATAAAGTAGCGCTAAATGAGAAAAAGATTCAGTTTCCTGTATCTCTCAAACCAATATAGATACCAGGAAATTTCTCGTTGCGTCTGCTAGAGTTAATTCTCTACTTTTTATGTACATTAATTTTGTTTCAATATCATGATACCATAGCTTCTTGTGAAAGCCATGCTGGGGAAAAGCAGATTTGCAAAAAGTGTACAATTTTACAGAATGACAACATTCTCATTATGAGAATCAAGTTACAATTTTATGGAACAATCATCTCACCATGAGAGTCAAGTTACAATTTTACTGAACAGTAATCTCATCATGAGAACCAATTTACAATGTTATGGAACAATTATATCATCTTGAGAATTGAACACAATTTTGCACATAAATATTCTCATTATAATAGTCTAGTTTCAATTTTACCGAACAAAAACTCGTAATGAGAATCTAGCTAAAATAATAATGAATATTACAGAACACATCTTGTTATGATTTCACATCCATGAGATAAATTAAGGAATTTTTGTTACTTCAAACATTTATAAAATAAGTTAATTGATTGATACATATTGCATCAGATTGAAATTTTCCTTTTAAAAACAAGTTTACAGACAAGAAGATAAAAAATTTGCACAACAATCAATTATCAACATGGTGCATTAATGGACCAATTAATAGTTAAGCCAATATGTTGTAGTCTTTCCCAAGCCTTTTACAAATATTTCCCCTCTCTCTTCCACATTGAAATTTCCCAACTTTTCTAACAAATTTCTTGTAGCACTGCTAATGTGAATTCGCATGCTAACCCCACCTGCTTCCATGCTGGAAGCTATGTCGACCGTTTCACCAAACAGAAGATACCTTGGCATTTTTATGCCAGCCACACCAGCAACACATGGCCCAGTGTGGATTCCAATTCTCACTCTAAGGGTCTCTGAAGGCATATGAGGTACTTGGCAATGCTGGATGCCATCAATTAGCTCTAGTGCCATTTGGCAGATTTCTTTTGCATGTCTGTCACCATTTCTAGATGGAACTCCACTTGCAACGAAGTATGCATCACCAATAGTGGCCACTTTGTAAACATCAAACTTTTCTGAGATATCGTCAAACACTGTGTACATCATATTGAGCATCTGGACTACATCGAGAGGTGTTCCGGCAGCTGATATCTTCGTAAATGATACAATGTCAGAGAAGAAGATTGTGACTTCTTCAAAAGTCTCTGGGGCAACTGGATGACCGTTTTTCAACTTCTGAGCCACTGATGCTGGAAGCAAATCTTGCAGAATCAATTCCATTTTCACTTTTTCTTCCTTCAGCTCCTGATATCTGCATGATAAATTGACACCCATGAGTGAGTGAAACACAAGGCCGCTTTAAAGAGTACACCCATGCCCAAAAGCCATAAGCCTAAAATGGTCATTAGTCTTTAACCCATAGACCTATTATCACAATTTTTTCTTAACTAATATATTTTTACATGCATGACCAATCAAGAAGTCTAAGTCTTAGTCTTTTTTCCCGAAGCTATAAGTTCAATAAGAAATTGCTGCAAAAGTTATAATTCGAAAACACAGACTTGTCAAAGAGTCGTAGTCCTAGAGTAACAGATTCCTCCAAAATTCATAGTCCAGGGTTTTTCCCATAGTCAATTAGCCAGACCTCTTTTATTTTCTACATCACCTACCTTTCTTCAACAATCTCCTCCAGATGTTTTGTTTGGGTTTCCAAACGATTAATCATATCATCAACCAGGGACGGAATCACTCCTCCAGCTATTCCACGAACGAGAGAGACTATTTTCTTGAAGGAGGGCCTCTTTTCTTCCTGCTCATTCCAGCAATTCATCATGATTTCCATCCATGCAGGAGGGCAGATATCTGAATGAGGAAAAATGGGAAATATTTTAGAACTGACTGCTGCCAAAGTATGCTGGCCAATGTAGATAAATAATAAATAAATATTTTTATGATTGACAAGAGAAGTCATGAAACTTTTCTGAAGCCACAGAAAAGGGCCTGAACCTGGATCAAGATGTGGTCTGTAAGGCGGAGTTTCTCGTGCTTGGACTTTTTGGATTATTTCTGCAGCTCGAAGAAATGGGACATTATCACAGAATGGGGAGTCAAGAAGAACCACTTCTTGAGTTATGATACCAAATGAATACACATCTCCCATCTGTGTCCCTTTTCTAGTGTCAGTTGAATTCTTAATGCAAAGCAGTTCAGGGGCTGTCCACAACAATTTCGAAGGATTTATTTCTTCTGAGCTTGAAAATCCAGATTTTTCTTTGATGTAATGAAGACCATAGTCAGTGATTTGACAAGACCATCGACTGTTGACCACACAGTTGAAACTTGTTAAATTTCCATGGGAAACTGCAAAGAATAATTCAACATATTTCAAAAACAACTGCAACAAGTACTGTCCTTATGCTTATGACTACTTTTAATTGATAAGACCAAACTCAGAAGAATACTCTTATTTACCAATCTCAGTGGAATGCAAGTATTTCATTCCTTGAGCAATGTCGAAGACCAGAGAAAGCTTGAAATCCCATGTCAGGTTCACAGTGCCATTGTGCAGAACATCATGCAGACTTCCACGAGGACAGTATGCCATGAGGAAACAAGGATTGGGTCGGTCAAAGCACACTCCAACAAAGGGATTGATGTTTTCATGTTCTATTTTTCTCAAAATCTTTAACTCCTGAAGGACTTTGTTGTCAGAGAATGAAACTTCATTTTCACCAAGCTTTTTTATCACAACCAACAGATTCTTAACCTTCCCAATTTCAAGAGAGCCCTGTATGAAAAGATAACGGAGATGAGACAATGTGTTTTGCAGGTGAAGTATTGCAATAAAATTTTGTTAAGATATACATTCAATGGTACACAGTTCTTGCAGTTAAAAATATTCCTGCAGAAGACATGATTGCAAATTAAATGTTGTAGAACATTTATAGATCTGAATTATTTATTTACATACCATGTGCCTTGCAGAGTTAATAGATGGTTGTGAAGTTATTGTAACATGACTGCCAATGTAACTTTGACCTGTCAACTGAATTTCACATCTAGGAATATTAAATGCTGCCAAATTCTGCAATTCATGTCCATCTCTGTAATAAATAAAGTAAATCAACATTTTTACATTAGTATTATAGTAAATATGACATGTTCAGACAATGTATAATATTTAATAAAAGACATAATTTGCACTTACATATAATGGGGAATATGCTGAAATAGCCTTACCTAATTTTCTTTAAGAATGAAATTACAAGAACAGTAATCAGCAAAATGATGGTAGCTCCTGCGCAAAAGATGTTTATAGTGCTGTTTGATTTCCTAGAATGGCACAATTCATTTTGCCATCCACATGGAGGAGAGTCTAGAGGGACTGCTGTGGAATTCCCTGCCCAGAGCAAGCCTGACCAGTCATTTGGTTGATTTGGTTTGTAAATTTTCTTCACCTTCCCCTTGCTGGACATCCATTCAATAAGTGTTATAAGTTTTTCACCTTGGATCATGAAAACACGGCCATTCGATAAGCGGTCTCCTTTTTCATCTATTTCTACAGACCCAGTCATTCCTTCAAATGATGTATTGAACATGTTTCGAGTCACCATTCTGCCATCGTTTGGATAATAACCTTGTTTGAGAGTTTTGTTCACAGCATTTGCCCAGAGGTGGACTGCATCATACAGCAGACCTGAAATTAAGTATTATCATAATAAGATATTGGGTAATACATATCACATCTATTAAATTATACGAAAGTTATGAAACAACCAAGACTTTCGGTAAAAGAAAAATGCACAGCTTTACTAGAACAAGACCAATATGGTCTAAGACATGTAATTCAAGCGTTAAGATATAATTAATATCACTGTAAAACTTTAGGTGTAATATCTATAAAATTAAATGAATTAATGATGTTCTGCATGGCTCACCTCCATAATTTGCATCATACTCATCCACATTTTCAGCGTAATGAATTGTTGCATTTTCAAACAATTTGTGCCCGAATGCCTCTATTCTCTTGCTGTTGGTTTCATTCCACATTTCAGTGTTAAATTGTGGTAAGGCGACTCTTGCTAACAACCAGCCGTCATACAAATATGAACTTTCTGGTGATGTTGATACATAGTTTGCAGTGATTATAAACACATTGCCTTTTAGCAACTTCTCCTTATGTAAAATCTCTGCCAATGCATGCTTAGTTGGTTTAAAACAGAAAATGATGAAAATGTTTGCTTTTTTCAAGGCAGTTCTCAAAACATTCTCTAATTCGTTGTATGCCTCCTCATCCAATTCCCTTGGACCTGTAATATCACGAACCTTATAGAGGAAAACTTCGGCTTTCTTTTGTTCAAGTGCATCAACCATGTACTTGGCCGATTCTTGATTGATATTTAAGTGGGAACTTATAATAGCAACTCTATTCCACTCAAATGTCTGCAAAATTGCCAATATACCGGTCACATAGTCAACGTCAGATGCCATAACCCTACTGAATGTGGGATGATTACTCTTGTCTGACAGTGAGATCATACTGCAGCCCCAAGATACTACTGGAATGTTCCATACATTCGCCAACAATGATTCTGGCAGACAAATAGGGCTGCATGCATCTCCAATTATAACATCCAGGTATTTGTTAATTTTCCAAATGTCCAATAACATATTCATTCCTTCCCTTTGATTGCATTTTGTATCTCTCCAGTGTAACTCGATATCATAGTTTGATACAAGCCCCAGGGTACGGATGTGGTCAAGTGCTGGTAAAATTATTGTACCAATTTTCTGTCCAGCAGGCCAATGTCCTGTCCAGGGTATCAAAGCGGCCATTATGATTTTCTTTCTTGATGAACTTGTTCTGTTCCATGCTCCACAGCCATTTAACATTGATAAAAATGTCAAAAAGAATATAGAAATCCATTTTACATCCATTTTGATCCCTTTTTAACTGTTTATCTTCAACAGTTACCATGCAAGCTGAATTATCTGATCATGAAAATATCTTTAGATGTGGGATAAAAGGGATACTTCAATCATAATACACAATATTGCCAATAGTAAGTGAAAGTTATAACTTCACAACTTAATGCTGGAGAACATATTAAAAGAACTGGCTGCGATCTTGCCGTATATAGTATTTATT
Source organism: Platynereis dumerilii (assembly GCA_026936325.1). Taxonomy (NCBI): domain Eukaryota; kingdom Metazoa; phylum Annelida; class Polychaeta; order Phyllodocida; family Nereididae; genus Platynereis; species Platynereis dumerilii. The sequence continues at coordinate 16,361,741 of JAPTHN010000008.1, read as the reverse complement.
ATGTAAATTCCCTGGTTAGCTAAATACTCCAAATCATGATCTGAATAAAAAGTTATCTCAATAGGGCGGCCTGGTGCTGCTTGGTGTTCACTGTGTCAATAGTAACTATTCAATGTTCACAATACATTGTATGTAAAATCAGGCTGATTCACCATATATTGCTGTTAATCAGTGAGCATGCATAAAAAGGGCTGAAACTTTCTTCAAAAGAAGCATATCCAAATAAGTCAGTAAACATTTTCAGTTTTTGTTATTGCATGTTGCCAAATATTAATGGAATTGCACCTGAGAACTGAAAATACCATGTATCTATTTTTCATTATTTGGCATGTACACAGATTTGCTGAGGTGCAAAAACAAGAATGTACAAGTTTGTGAACAACTGCATGAAATTATGGAAATTTGGACAGGGTACCTTGATGAAGGCCTAGACTTCGATGTAATTTATTTAGATTTTGTGAAGGCCTTTGACAACGTGCCTCACAATAGCCCTAAAATTAAATTAGAATTAAGGGGCAAATCCTAAACTGGATTAGTGACTTCCTTGCCAACAGTACAGAATGGCCAAAGTAACCCCGTTTTACGGTAATAGAAAACTCTCTATTGAACCTTTCCAAAAACCAGGAAGAGTCATTATCTTCTCGAAAGAGAGCAAGACATGCTCAAACTCTCAACAGAAGAAGTGGTTCCAAAAACATGGCATTACCAAATTCAGACGTTTTTCCCAACGAAATGATTATGAATTAATAATCCTGACATTCTAAGACAACATAGTACCCGAGAAAGTACCCTGTATGAAAAGATAACTTGGTGAAGTGCATAGTTTGTCCACTCTTCCCCACCCCAAAACAATGTTTCAATTGCCTATTGTATAGACATATAGGCACAGCATCCAAACGGTCATCAGTTTGCGCCACTTGTGTTAATCGAGATCATACTAACACTAGAGATAAAACGTGTTCCAGGCCCTCAAATTGTGTTAACTGTAGAGGAGACCACCCTGCGTTTAGCTACAACGTTGGAGTCTTCGAGAAAGAAAAAGAAGTAGTACAATTTCAGATTGACACAGGATGTTCTTTTCCTGAAGCCAAGCGCATTGTAGACCAAGACAACGACAAAATTCAGGGGCGGATCCACTGAAATTGGCAATGGAGCAGATTACTCCAAACCAGTTTTACATATGTCACCACGGAGAAAGATTCAACTTAATGGGAACAATTTCATGGATGTCTTTCCAACAACACCGGCACCTGACCAATCAAAGATGGAAGAAACTGTGAAATATTCTGAATCTGACTTTTGCACATCATCCAGTAGAAGGATCCAACAAAGTCAAACGTCCTCTTACTATACCCTACGGAGAACGACCGAAACAGAAAGAAGCATTGGCTTCTGAGTAGAAGAAACCAAATGAAACAACAAATCGACACAGCTCAACATACCAACGATGGGCCTCATGACAGGATACAACCCCCCCCTCCTACCTTATGGGGAAACACTAATATAAGAAAATGATACTAGGGGTAATTAGGAGGAAAGGTTGGGGAAATTGAGGATAGTAGATGGTTATGTGGGGAATGTGGGGCAAGAGGAGGGAAGCGAAGGGTAAGCAAAGGCTAGTGGGAGGCAAGTGGGGGCAAGTTGGGGGTAAGTGGGGGCAAGTGGGGGGTAAGCGGGGGCAAGCATTAGGTAAGCAGGGGCTAGTGGTAGGCAAGTGGGGCAAGTAGGGGGTAAGTGGGGGGAAAAAGGGGGTAAGCGGGGGGAAAGTGGGAGCAGGAGGCAAGTGGGGGGAGAGGGGCTAAGCAGAGGGCAAAACGGGGATAAAATGGGGGTAACTGATATTACTGGAATCGTACATCTCATTAGCATAATAACAAAAGAGAGGGGGGTGTATCCTGTCATTAGGCCTCACAGTTTCCTTGCATAGACTAGAGGAGTATGCCAAGCACTGGCAACAAAAAAGCACCCCCCACATCTCACAAACTTCACATATATCAAGACCCTTGAAACAAACCAAGTATGTCTCTAAATAGCCCACTCGGGTGCTGATGAGACGTACAATACAAAAACACACACATAAAATATATCTAATTTGAATACCTTAACGACGTGTATTAAAGCCACTGACGTGTATGGTGGTGGTTGTGACTGTAGGTCTTACCCTGCATATCTTATCAATTTTTTCAAAAACTAAGCTGCTCTGCTCACTGAAGCAGAATTTTAGTTTTTCATTGCGTCATTAGTCCAAATAAGGAAATGGGAGACATTTTATTGCTTATGGACCAATCAGGAAAGCTGAACATGCTACGTGGATACTGCGAAAACAAGCCAGTGAAACACATACTGAATGAATCTGCTGTAATGAATCACAATGCCTATCTTTCGGTTTCACTCAGTTTGACATAATAAGTTATAAAGGACAGAGCGTTTTAGCTTGGCATTCACAGTTGATCTGACTGTGTCTGTTACATGTGACATTTGATTCAGAGCGTCATTATGAACCTATCTGGTTAAATGCTTTTTACTTTATTAAAAGTTTCCCATATGGGACTTCAAAAGCATTTGTTATTATTATCATGAATTTATCATGATGTTTACAGGCTAACCACTTTTCTATTGTAACAGGTGGCACCGTATGGCAAAAAATTTTTACATTTATATACATCATACAAATTACGTTTCCTTTAATTAAGTTTAAGAGAAAACCAGGAATTGCGGGGCGAATGCGGGCATATGAAGAAGCTTAATTCTGTACATCTAAGAACGGTAGAAGATGATAGCATATACTCCAATGGCCACCATTTTCCGATCTGCTTGATATTAAATTTTCTCAAAGTGACCAATCAGAGACTTGCCTCAGAACTGTTAAATGTGATTTTAATTTGCAGGCCAGCAGTGCAAATGCTGCAAATCCCATGGAGCACTGCTGTGTATGCCCAAAGCATATATAATCACTCACAAATATCCACAAATATCCACAAAAGACTGTCATGGATTTTGGCTTAGTATTTTGACTTCGACCAGAGAGCCTATTTAACTATTAGCCTATTTCATATTAGGCTCAATTTTCATTGGCTGTTGGATATAAGATTGAATTCTCAGTGTGTCCAATGAGAATGAAGCTTAATATCTACTGGCCAATCGTGGCTCTGTGGATATTAGACTTGACTGTCATCGGCTGGGATATTTGGTCGGATTCTCATTGGACAGGATATTAGGTGGCATTCTCATTGGACAAACTATTAACTACAGTACCCCCACTGTGGATATTAGGGTGGATTTTCATTGGTCAAGATATTAGGACGTATTCTCATTGGTCAGTTCACTATTATCCAAAGTCGGATATTTGTCAAAATCCATTATAGTATAAAAGAGTTATTGCGAGTGACTTTGGCATGTATCCAAAGAATGAGATCTTTGCTAAAATCCACTATAGTCGGGAGTAAGCAATAATGAGTGATTTAGGCATGCGCCCAAAGGACCTATATTTTGCCCAAAGGCCTCGCGGATATTTTGAAGGATGCGATGACTTTGGGAAAGTCATGCCAAAAGGAGTCATAATGCCCAAAGGCCCTATAGTTTGCCCAAAGACCTATGATTTGCCAAAAGACCCTATATTTTGCCCAAAGGCCTAATATCCATGCCCAATAGGCCTATTGGGCACAATAGTGGATTTTGGCGGTAACAACTGCCTGCTACTAAAATTCATAATTAATTTTAAGGTTTCCAGGTAGATTCCAATTATTAAATTATTTTTCTACTGCTGGCATATATATGTGTGTATGAATTCTAAGTAAATTTTGCATGCAAATTTCCTCGTTTACTTTGCTGACTATAAAATTCTTTAAAGTCGAATCTTTTGCTCTTTGCACTGACCACAAAACAACAGTCTAGTAATTGTCTGACATTTGATACTCCAGCCTCCTCTACTGCTTTTCTCTTCTCAAATTGGTAGGCAGGACAAGTAGTAAGTGCAAAAGTTTGTTCTGACAAAAACAAGACCTCCACTTACCTGCTTCGTCTCAGCAGGTCTTCAATATATTGACATCTGTCATCCATATGTCATATAATTGTCACATAGGAATATTCTGTTTCGTGTCTTTCTTTTTGGTTTCTTTGCTTTTCAGTTTGTTGTTTCTTCGAGTTCTTTTTCACCATTCATCTCAGGTTCAATGTGTTAGTTGAGAAAAACAAGAACTCAATTTGCACTCAGATATTTTTTCAGAACATTTCTAACTCCTTGAACTGCTACTGACTTCCTTTTTACAGTGTAGTGCATTATTCACTTGGTAAGAAAATAGCAGCTTTATCAAGATCTGCTTATATTACATTCTTTCCAGGCAAATAGATGTGCTATCCGGCTGAGGCAGTTTCCCACATGGTAAAATCTGGTACTGGTACATATTGTTAGATTTAAACAGTATTTATTCTGAGAAGGTCAGATTTCTACATTTTATGCAGCCTTGAAAAAGGACATAAAAAAGGACATTATAATTATTTCCGGAAATCAAACATCCAAACCTTTGAACAGTTTAAGAGGCAAAGGTTTCAAATTGAAAATGGTAGAATGCTTTTATGGGAAAAATTTGAATAAAGATCTTCAAGTGGTGGTTGAAAAATGGAATACGCCATTATATTCTGTTTTTCAATCGCCGCATGATGAATTGAAGATCTTTATACAAAATTATCCAATGTCTTTACAGGGTCTCAGGGAAATACAGACCAAGTCATGTAATACCCTATAAGTACCTTAACTTCCAACTACAGATGGTTATAGTATATTCTTTGCAAGAACTTCTGAACAAGTAAACAGGAAGCAGATGACAATGTTCTAAGATCCTGGAAACTATGACTTGAAGCCATTTGTGCACATTTTCGTATATGGAGGCACAAAGAAGACATAAACAAAGTCATTTTCAGCAATCACAACCTTTTTTTAGACAGGCAAATCACTGTGTGCCATTTTGATGGAGAAATTACACGCATGGGAGACAATGACAAATCATCCTCAAGCTAAAAAAACCATTACTTGCTGCGGGACAAAATAACTCCCTAGTGCCATTTCGGGCATGTGGCAAAATAAGTTAATGGGCCCCCACATTCGCATTTTCGGCATCACTCCACTTATACCCAATTTGGGAGGGCTATTTCCTAATCGGGGCTCTTTTCTGAGCAGGGCCCTCTCACATTGGGGCCCTAACTGAAACATTTGATTGTATCTTGAGCAATCACAAATTCAGTCAATATTGAAGCTTCTTCGTTTTTGCTTGTTTTATTACTTTTTAAGCATCTTGGAAGTGCTACTTGTTGTTGTGCCAGCATTAACTGCTACTCGGCAACATAGGCCAATCCACCCCTGGATACAAATGGCAGTTGGTATTTACTTTTATGTTGTTATAAAATTGATGGTAGAGTGGTCCCTGCTTTATAAGACTGTCCCCTCTGCTGTCATAAAGCCTTCTCTCGTGGAGGAAGTTCGGTCTCTTGTTGGGAAATATTACAAGAAAGATCACCATCCAAGTTGTGAGTTGATCAAGTTATAATTTTACAGAACTCTAATCACATCATGAGAATTAAGTTAAAATTTTACAGAACACTTATCATATCATGAGTTATAATTACCCTCATTTAGAAAAATGGTCTCATCGTGAAAATCAAGTTACAATTTTACAGAACAGTAATCACATCATGAGAATTAAGTTACAATTGTACAGAACAATAATCTCATCATGAGAATTAAGTTACAATTTTACAGAACAGTAATCACATCATGAGAATCAAGTTACAATTGAACAGAACAATAATCTCATCATGAGAATTAAGTTACAATTTTACAGAACAGTAATCACATTATGAGAATCAAGTTACAATTAAACAGAACAATAATCTCATCATGAGAATTAAGTTACAATTTTACAGAACAGTAATCACATCATGAGAATCAAGTTACAATTGTACAGAACAATAATCTCATCATGAGAATCAAGTTACAATTGTACAGAATAATCATCTCACCATGATAGACCACGGGCTCTGGGCATTTAATTGCGAAAAAAGTGTAACGGTCTTAAGTGGTTTTTATGTTGTAGCATACATCAGCGCATCTGAAAACCAAAGTCTTAAGTGTCCCATGGGGGGACTTTGGCCTACAGCCCCAAAAAACTACAAAAACTTGAACCGTGTTTTTTGGAAAATCCATAAACTACATTTTTGATGATTGTGAAGTCATTTTTGAAGCTACATCTTTGATATTTCTCATGAACTATCCTATTATATGTGGCAATAGGCGTATGTCTTTTCATAATAATAGCTCAAGGCTATCTGGGGATTTGTGACTTCTGTTTCATCAACATGGTGCAAAAATCATTTTTAGCGAGGTTGTTTTTCTGACTGTTACGGCAGTACAAATCAGTTAATATGCATTTGAAGGTCTTATAATGTATCTAGAAAACTGCCTGACATTCATAGCTACATTTTGAGCTATTTTTGAACTTCATAGTGCTAATATTGGGGACTCAGTGCAACTTTTAGCTACCCCTACCCCAAATTTATTTAAAATTCCAATATTTCAAAAGCGCTTCATAGCTTTGTAACAATTGCTTGTTTAAAAATTTAAATTTACATGATCTAAACATGCTGAATTCATATTTGATGTGCACTTTGTTGCTTATTGTTTAGATTTTGAGATATTAAAGTTTTTGTCCAAGATGGCTGCCATGTCACATATTTTCCAGTTCATCAATATCTCAGGGTCCAGACGAGTTAGTAAACTGTTAATTTTGTCTTTTCACGTGCTTTTGAAATATTCAACAAATGCATTTGAATTTCAGAGGGTGCTTTTTTGTTTCCAGTGATTGTAATTTTTCTTTTGTCTATGCAGGAAAACAAGCGGTCTGCGGAGCTTTCTTGTTTTGTTGTCCTGGGTGATTTCTTGGCATCAAAAGCTAAGACTCTTGTGGCTTTGGTCAATCAAGTGATACCTTTGTGGAGTATGAGGGCAGGATATCTCTTCTTTCTTTGGTCGGTCGGGTGAAGGAGCTTCCCATAAGACATCTATGACAAGGTTCCCGTTCACCTGAATCCTTCTCTATGGTCATGCATGTAACACTGTTCTTGGGTAATCTGTTAATTGATAATTTTTATCAATCTACTGTCCTACAAGATGCCTGGTTTTGAGAAACTATATTGCTGTGTCAGTCTGTAGTTGTATAGGATTTCTTTTTCTTTCCTGAAGATTCCACACAGAGAATCTACCCTAGACAAATTACTCCATCGCGGTATATTATCATAAGATTTTGTGTCATAGCGTCACAGCCAATCAGCGTGCAGGATTTCTATTCCCTTCAAATTTTTACCAGCAATTTTTGAAGCAACCATTGGGTCATCAGAGACATATGACCTCTCATTTTAGAGCTCCCAGAGAGATCTATCTACCCCAATAAGAATCTCATATCTGACAATCATGCAAGTGTGTATAACATGTGTGAAGTTCTACATTTACTACTAAAATGGCCAATTGAAACAGTTAAAGAGAGGGAGAGATCTGCACTTTTGAATAGCTTCAGGTACTTTCTCCGGAACTTTGTTATCTATTAATGTCAGTTGTAGTGGTTCATGGACATTTCATTGCTACAAATATTTTAATTGTTCAAAATGCTATGTTTCTGGAACCACTTCTTTGGCTGAGAGTCAGAGCATGTCTTACTCTCTTTCAAGAAGATAAGGTCTTTGCCTTGTCTTTTGAAAGGTTTAATGGAGACGTTTGTATAGGATATTTCATTGACCAATACAATGTCAGTTCCTCTTTTTGTTTATCATTTCGAGGTTGAATAAGAAAGGTTCCAATGGTTTGACACGTTATTTTTTCTGCTGCTAAGTTGTCACAGATGAAATTTGGAAATTAACTTGACTTGTATATGTACCGCGTATGATATAACAGCAACAGATAATGCTGACTATTATTCGATAGACTCATTTGGCAATTGCAATATATTGTATATATTCTGCACCAAAATTTGTAAGCCAATCAAGTGACGTGAAATCAATCACGTGCCACGCCAATAAATAACGATATTGGCGTGTAGAGAGTGTTATTGGCGCCTTAAGGCTATATTGGCGTCCTCAGTGCACATGCACTTGAGTTAATGCAGTAATATGCATGCCCTGTAATCAATGTAGTCTTTGATTGTGTCAAGTCAAATCAAATTCTCAATTACTATTGAAGGAAACATAGCAACTTTTCTGTTAAAGATGCTAATTGCTGTTGAGGATAATTGACAAAATTCCAATTGAAACTTGTGTCACTTCCTAAGTAAAACCATTTCCAGTTTAGAGAAATCAATCCATTTGAACAAGAGCAATTGAAGATAACCTTAACTTACACTAAAAAAGAAGAAATCATGAAAATAATTTTACAATAAGGAATAAAAGTTTTATGAAATTGAATTAAAAATTTGAAAGGATAAAATCGAGATAATCATAAAGTCTGTCTCTTTGACTCTTTGAGTAGGAAGATAGATAGATAGATAGATAGATAGGTAGATAGGTAGATAGGTAGATAGGTAGATAGGTAGATAGGTAGATAGCTAGATAGCTAGATAGATGGCTAGATAGATATTTAGATGGATATTTAGATATTTAGATAGAAAGCTAAATTTATAGATGGATAGATAGATAGATAGACAGATAAAAAGATAGACAGATAGACAGACAGAAATATAGACCGATAGAATTTTCAGTCTGCTTGTTTGAAAAATTTCAAATCTGACTTTTTTTTTTTTTTTTTTGACTCTTTTTTGCTCAGGTTATGCATGTCAAATGACAGTTGGTGAGCGAAATATTTCTGATGAATAAAAAAGTATATCAGAGTAATATAAAAGTCAATCAAAATATGCTAAACAGGGTTGAATTAGAGATGTTTTCAGAATTTTCAAATTGAAAACAGGCAACTCTTTTATTTACGAACATGTACCAGTCTGAAAATTTTGGTGTAGAATATAACAAATAGTGGATGTTGAGTCGACCAATATTGAGTTTTATTGGCCTCAGCAGGTAATATTGGTCTCGGCCTGCGGCCTCGACCAATATTACTGCTTCGGCCAATAAAACTCAATATTGGTCTCCTCACCATCCACTATCTATATAATATATTCATCAGATAAATGGGTTACATTTGTTATGCGTTTTAATAAATACTTATAACTTCAACATGCCAAATACAATGTATATGAGAGTAGATTGCTGCTTGTTGTGCCTGTTATTTTAATAATAACTTGGCTTTTTCTCGGTCAAAATTCAGTCAATCTCAGGAATCATTTTTTATCTTACTTTGGTCCCATTGATTTCCATTCACCATTTGGTTTTAATTCAGATTTGTTGCATGACTGACGTCATATTTCATTATAACCAAAGCAGTACCTCTCATGGGGACTTAAAAATATTATTATATGCATACAATATATCAGATTAACTTTTGAATGAATTGTTTGGCCCTTTTATACAGTAACAGACCAAAAATATTTGCGCAAAGCCAGACTGGAACATGAGATATCGGCAAATGAGTGACATAGCAGCCATCTTGGATGCCATCTTGAATATCCCAATATAGGAAAGGAAAACAATGAAGCACCCATCAGATATGAAATCAGAATATTAAGATTGACCTAATGGAGCAATTACAGTGTGAAATCAGAACTTCTGAAAATGTTATGCTGTATTTCTGAAATATTGGCACTTTAAATAAATTTGGGGTAGGGGTTGCTAAAGGTTGCACTGAGTCCCAAATATTAGCACTATGAAGTTCAAAAATAGCTCAAAATGTAGCTATGAATGTCAGGCAGTTTTCTAGATACATTATAAGTCCTTCAAATGCATATTAACTGATTTGTACTGCCGTAACAGTCAGAAAAACAACCTCGCTAAAAATGATTTTTGCACCATTTTGATGAAACAGAAGTCACAAATCCCCAGATAGCCTTGAGCTATTATTATGAAAAGACATACGCCTATTGCCACATATAATAGGATAGTTCATGAGAAATATCAAAGATGTAGCTTCAAAAATGACTTCACAATCATCAAAAATGTAGTTTATGGATTTTCCAAAAAAACACGGTTCAAGTTTTTGTGGTTTTTCGGGGCTGTAGGCCAAAGTCCCCCCATGGGACACTTAAGACTTTGGTTTTCAGATGCGCTGATGTATGCTACAACATAAAAACCACTTAAGACCGTTACACTTTTTTCGCAATTAAATGCCCAGAGCCCAGGGACTATGAGAATCAGGTCACAATTTTACAGAACGATAATCTCATCATGAGAATCCAGTTACAATTTTACAGAACAATAATCTCATCATGAGAATCCAATTACAATTTTACAGAACAATAATCTCATCATCAGAATCAAGTTACAATTTACATCGTTGAATCAAGCTTTACAAAACAATAATGTTTTACAGAACACGAACAGTGTGTAAGAGGACAAATTAATTGTTTAGCCAATATGTTGTGGTTTTTTACAAAACAATAATCTTATTATGAGAATCAGGTCACAATTTTACAGAACGATAATCTCATCATGAGAATCCAGTTACAATTTTACAGAACAATAATCTCATCATCAGAATCAAGTTACAATTTACATCGTTGAATCAAGCTTTACAAAACAATAATGTTTTACAGAACACGAACAGTGTATAAGAGGACAAATTAATAGTTTAGCCAATATGTTGTGGTTTTTTACAAAACAATAATCTTATTATGAGAATCAGGTCACAATTTTACAGAACGATAATCTCATCATGAGAATCCAGTTACAATTTTACAGAACAATAATCTCATCATCAGAATCAAGTTACAATTTACTTCGTTGAATCAAGCTTTACAAAACAATAATGTTTTACAGAACACGAACAGTGTATAAGAGGAAAAATTAATAGTTTAGCCAATATGTTGTGGTTTTTTACAAAACAATAATCTTATTATGAGAATCAGGTCACAATTTTACAGAACGATAATCTCATCATGAGAATCCAGTTACAATTTTACAGAACAATAATCTCATCATCAGAATCAAGTTACAATTTACTTCGTTGAATCAAGCTTTACAAAACAATAATGTTTTACAGAACACGAACAGTGTATAAGAGGAAAAATTAATAGTTTAGCCAATATGTTGAGGTTTTTCCCAAGCCTTTAACAAATATTTCCCCTCTCTCTTCTATTTCAAAATCTCCAGATTTTTCCAACAAATTTCTAGTAGCACTGCTGATGTGAATTCGCATACTGACCCCTCCTGCCTCCATGTTGGAAGCAACATCCACTGTTTCACCAAACAGAAGATACCTTGGCATTTTTATGCCAGCCACACCAGCAACACATGGCCCAGTGTGGATTCCAATTCTCATTTTAAGAGTCTCAGAAGGCATATGAGGTACTTGGCAATGTTGGATGCCATCAATTAGCTCTAGTGCCATTTGGCAGATTTCTTTTGCATGTCTGTCACCATTTCTAGATGGGACTCCACTTGCAACGAAGTATGCATCACCAATAGTGGCCACTTTGTAAACATCAAACTTTTCTGAGATATCATCAAACACTGTGTACATCATATTGAGCATCTGGACTACATCGAGAGGTGTTCCGGCAGCTGATATCTTTGTAAATGACACAATATCAGAGAAGAAGATTGTGACTTCTTCAAAACTCTCTGGGGCAACTGGATGACCATTCTTCAACTTCTCAGCCACTGATGCTGGAAGCAAATCTCGCAGAATCATTTCCATTTTCACTTTTTCTTCCTTCAGCTCCTGAGACCTGCAATTAAGTATGTACAATAAATGACACACTTATGACCATTCACCTTCTCCTTCTGTCATAAAGCCACTTTCTGGAAGTCACAGATTTTCACGAAAGTCAAACCCCCTAGAGACAAAGATTTTTCCAAAAGCTATTATGCAATTTAATCACCTACCTTCCCACAACAACTTCCTCCAGATGTTTAGTTTGGTTTTCCAAATGATTGATCATGTTGTCAACAAAGGATGGAATAACTCCTCCACCGATACATTGAAGTAGAGAGATTATTTTCCTGAAGGATGGCCTCTTGTTTTCTTGCTCACTCCAACACTTGATCATCATTTCACTCCATGCCAAAGGGCAGATATCTGAATGAAGATAAGCGAGTCCCCTTAAAGCCATTGTGTCAGCAGATTTAGTCAAAATTTAAAAGCATTCCTATTGAAGTCTTAAACTTGTATCAAACGTGTTCCAATGAGAATTTCGTTATTAAGCTGATTTTATACTTCAGAATAGCCCTGCATTGCTTGATTTCTAAACAAAATAAGGGTTTTTCAAAGCATTAAAAACTATTTGTTTACACTTTTACAGGTTTTTCTCTTTATATATTGGTTTTAGAATGGAGATTTTACAATTTACCGAATAATAAGAAGAATAAGTCAAATATTAATCTAATCTTTCTGCTAAACATTTTTCAAATCCAGACACAGCATAGCTTTAAGCTTTAACTGCTCTAGAAGGTTGTTGGACAAATATCAATATTCAACAAAAAAAATGATGAAAATTGTCTAAAAAATTTACCGAACCTGCACTGAGATATGGTCTGTAAGGTGGAGTTTCACCAGCTTTGACTCTTTCGATTATTTCAGCATCTTCAAGAGATGGGACATTGTCACGGAATGGAGAGTCAAGAAGAACCACTTCTTGAGTTATGATACCAAATGAATACACATCACCCTTTTGAGTTCCATTTCTGATATCAGTTGAATCTTTGTTCCGTAGAAGTTCAGGAGCTCTCCATAACAATTTTGAGGGTTTTGTTTCTTCTGAGTTTGAAAATCCAGATTTTTCTTTTATGTAACCAAGACCATAGTCAGTGATTTGACAAGACCATCGACTATTGACCACACAGTTGAAACTTGTTAAATTTCCATGGGAAACTGCAAAGAATAATTTAAAATATTCAAGGCCACCCACAACAGTTACTGTACTAATGGCCATTTATAATCAATAAGGCAAAACTTTGAAAAATTCCCCTAATTACCAATCTCAGTGGATTGCAAGTATTTCATTCCTTGAGCAATGTCGAAGACCAGAGAAAGCTTGAAATCCCATGTCAGGTTCACTGTGCCATTACGCAGAACATCATTTAGACTTCCACGAGGACAATATGCCATGAGGAAACAAGGATTTGGTAGGTCAAAGCACACACCAGCAAATGGATTCACATTCTCATGTTTTATCCTTTTCAAAATCTTCAACTCCTGAAGGACTTTGTTGTCAGAGAACGAAACTTCATTATCACCAAGCGCTTTTATAACAACCAACAGATTCCTCACCTTACCAATTTCAACAGGACCCTATAAGTAGAGATAAAAGAGACAAAGGCAAGTTAATGTATTGTCAGAGAGAAAAAAATATAATAAAATTTTGTTTACAGATTTATGTTTGATATTAAAAAAATTGCAGTTAACAAGATATCTACAGAAAATAATTATGACTGCAATTTTTTTTAAATGTAAAGGCACATCTAGAAATCATCATTCATTTATATACCATTTGTCTGGCAGAGTTCATTGACGCTTTTGAAGTTATTGTAGCATGACTGCTGCTGTAACTTTGACCTGTCATCTGAATTTCACTTCTTGGAATATTAAATGCTGCCAAATTCTGCAATTCATGTCCATCTCTGTAATAAAGAACAGTTATGCAATATTTCTAAATAGTGTAGAATAATGTGACAAGTGATATTGACTGAAAGTTGTAATTTATCATGTTTCATAAAAAGCATAATTGTGAGCTTCGACATACGTCTCACTTACCTGATTTTTTTTATGAATAAAACTACAAGCACTGTAATCAGCACAATGATGGTTGCTCCTGCACAAGAAACAATTACAGAGTTGTCCCACTTCTTAGAAAGGCACAACTCATTTTGCCATCCACATGGAGGAGAGCCTAGAGGGATGGTTGTTGAATTTCCTGGCCAAAGCAAACCTGACCAGTCATTTGGTTCATTTGGTTTATACATTTTCGTCGCCTCTCCCTTGCTGGAGATCCATTCCACCAACAATGTAAGTGTTCCATTGTTAATCATGTAAACATGGCCATTGGCCAAGCGGTCTCCTTTGTTATCGATTGCAACAGACCCAGACATTCCATCAAACGATGAATTGAGGATATTTTGAGTCACCATCCTGCCATCATCAGGAAAATAACCTTGTTCTAGAGTTTTGTTCACTGCGTTTGCCCAGAGGTGAACTGCATCATACAGAAGACCTAAAATAAAGTGTGATTTAGACAAGACTTTACATGTAGGTAAATAATAAATATTTTATTACGCGAGAAATGAAACTACAAAATTTTCGAGCAAACCATTCTCCAACCCTTTAAATCCCGTTTGCTGTCCATTTTCCTTCTGTGTAGTCAATTGAGAATGAGATTTTATGACCATTTTCATTGTATCAAGCAATGCTAAATATTTGGAGAACAGTTTGCAGAGATTTTATAACATGACAATTCTTTCTGGCAGCTTGAGGATAACTCTCAGCTCAGTGACCCAGATACTGCTTGTGCCAGCCAATGGGAAATTTGAGATAATCGGGAAGACCCAAAAATTCTTTAAACATTATAGTGTAGAGTAGGTCGGGGCATGCGGCCCCGTTTAACTTCGAGGGGCGATTTGACCTACTTTTTACAGGCGATTATTTGAATGCTCTTGCTGTCAGGAAGGGATCACTCGACTCTACTAATAACTAGTGAAACAAATGTTTACCAATTTTAATAAAGGATTTACGGCCATTTTTGTAAAAAAATTAAAATGGCCTTCTTACCCCAGCACATTCAGCTCAAAGTTATTTCTTAGGGTTCTTCTATTAATTTTAAAGCATTCTATTCACTTTTTTTGAATTACAGAATTTTTCTGTTCATACATTCATTTTTTTATATTTTTTGCCCTGTTTCAATTTTGGGCCATTTTTTTTCTATTTATTAGCTATTCTATCAAGATTTAAGGCAAAGTACACATTATTAAATGGTTCCTGAAGCAGTTTCGACCCCCAGTGGCAGTGAAGGGGGCCTCATGCCCCATATCATGTGGGGCCTCTCGCCCCAAACCCACATATTTTAATTTAACCTCTATATTTTGAACTAAAATGCAAAAAACATGATCCAAATCATATTTATGTGATGGTCATAAAGTGAAGCAATACGGATATCCATTATACTTTTAAATATTTCCAAAGTTATTTCTGACAACCCCTTTCAAAGAATTAGTCAAAGTTACAAAAACCATGCACATTTTTTTGTTTCTTTTATTTCTACTATGGTTTGGTGCTGTTTGCCCTGAAAATTTATGACGTCACCTAAAACGCCTCTAGCTTCAATCCTATCAATAGATAAACGCACCAAAAATGCAAGTTTGGATATAAGCCTGGGGGGGGCCTCTCACCTAACCCGGGCTTCTTGCCCCGACCTACTCTATACCTACCCCTTTGCAGAGGGTTGCTGAGCTTGAGGGGTTAAAAACAAGTTGCCAAACTCTATCCCATGGGTAGCAGCTTGGCAGGGAATTTCAAAAAAGGTTGAGAACAACTTGCATAATGGTTTGCAAGAAAATCTCTGGAGAACAATGGGCTTTAGACATGTTGTAAAGGATTACTTAATGGTGTACTGTAGGACTCACCTCCATAATTTGCGTCATACTCATCCAAATCTTCAACGTCATGAAAAGTTGCATTTTCAAACAATTTGTGGCCAAATGCTTCCATTCTCTTGCTGTTTGTTTCATTCCACATTTTAGTGTTAAATTTTGGCAAGGCAACTCTTGCTAACAACCAGCCATCATACAAATATGAACTTTCTGGTGAAGTCGATGAATAGTCTTCAGTGATAATATACACATAGCCCTTTAACATTTTCTCCTTATGTACAATTTTTGCCAGTACATGCTTAGTGCGTGCATAACAGAAAATAATGAGAATTCGTGCTTTTTTCAAGGCAGTTATCACAATGTTCTTCAATTCATGGCTTGCCGCATCGTTCAATTCTCTCGGACCTATGATATCACGAACCTTATAGTGGAAAACATCCGCCTTATTCAGCTCAAGTGCGGCAACCAAATGCCTGTCCAATTCTTGATTCAATTTAAAGTGAGAACTTATGACAGCAACTCTATTCCATTGAAATGTCTGCAAAATTCCCATTATACTGGTTAAATAGTTAATGCCAGATACCGTAACCCTACTGAATGTGGGATAAATGCTCTTGTCGGACAGTGACATCATTTGGCATCCCCATGATACTACTGGAATATTCCACACATTTGCCAATAGCGACTCTGGCTGGCAGATAGGGCTGCATGCGTCTCCTATTATAACATCCAGGTCTTTGTCAATTTTCCAAATGTCCAGTAACATCTTCATTCCTTCCCTTTGATCGCATTTCGTATCTCTCCAGTGTAACTCTATATCATAACCAGTTATCAGCCCTAGCTTGTAAATATTGTCAAGTGCTGGTAAGATCATTGATCCAATTGTCTTTCCAGCTTGCCATCGTCCAGTCCAGGGTATCAAATGAGCCATAATGATTTTCTTTCTTGATGAACTTGTTCTGTTCCCTGCTTCACAGCCGTTAAACAATAATGAAAGCATCAAAAGAAATAGAGACATCCATTTCATATCCATTTTGAAACTTATTTAGCTATTTGTGTCCAACAGTTATCATATAAGCTGATAAAGAGATGATCTTTCGGTGCGGGATAAAGTCAGTACTTCTATCACAATACGAAAACAAAAAAGACTACAACATGGTGCTGCATATTACCAAAGCAGATTGACATTGTTGAATACAACATCCAGTAGTATGTACACTAGCTTGTGAGCCAAAATCATGATATGAATAATAAGTTATTTTAATGGTTGATCTGTAATGCTTCCAGAGTTTACTGTGTCAACAGTAAGTCCAGTCTTCAAAGTAAGTTGTATGTACTTTCCGTTGAGTAAGTGTCGATGCATAAAATGGCTCTGCACAAACATATTTAGCCTTTCTTATTGTCATTGCATACATGAAATATGGCCAAGGGTGCTGGAAGGTAATGCTGGCCATTAAAAAGGTGGCACTAGCTGTCAAATGGGTCCCATTATTCCTACAATGTACAACCTATAATGTTACATGCAAATCATATCAGCTTCAAATCTTTCTCCTTTTATTTAATGCAGCTGTATAAAAAAAAAGTTCATTAAACATTATATAGAATACATTGTTTTTAAACTTTCTATTTAGCTTTGATTCTGTAAAACAGTAGAATGCAATTTTGGTTGGGAAGAATAGTCATATCACTTATAGGGCATCAGTGAACACGCACAGATCTAAGCATCCTCATTTCTCAGTACACAGGCAAAAACAATCTGTTTCATGTGTGATGTGCTCCATTCCACTGCTGCCTCTATTATGCTTATTACTATTAGAAAAGGTATGACAGCTATCTTGGCAATGCTTGAACTTTTCCAGACTGAACTGGTACGTATTTCAAAATGTATAGAAGATCGATAAATCTCACCCACAAAAGGCACAACTTTATAATATAGGTGATATGTGTAACTAATTTCATCGATGTCCATGCAATACTGGCCAAGTTTTGGCCGAGTAATGAAAAATTTTTTTTTTTTTCATTTTTCTCAATAATTCAAAAGGTATAGAATATGTAGCAATCAGACCATCACAAGGCACAACTAGACCATACATGCTACATCTGTAAAAGATTTCATCCATGTACATGTAAAAGGGGCAGAGTCCTAACACGGAAATGAAAAAAATCGTTTTTTTACATTTTTCTCAATATTTAAAAAAGTGCAGAATATATATCAATCAGACCATTAAAAGGCACAACGAGACCATACAGGCTACATGTGTAGCAAATTTCATCCATGTGCATGCAATAGGGGCTGAGTCCTAGCCCGGAAACGAAAAAAATAATATTTTGACATTTTTTTCAATATTTCAAAAAGTACATAATATCCATCAATCAGACCATCAAAAGGCACAACTAGGGGCTGAGTCCTGGCCCGGAAACTATCTATCCGCCCGCCGCCCGACCGCCCGGATGCCTGGATGCCCGGATGCCCGGACGCCCGACCCGGACGCCTTCGCACTTCGTTCG
Source organism: Platynereis dumerilii (assembly GCA_026936325.1). Lineage (NCBI taxonomy): Eukaryota > Metazoa > Annelida > Polychaeta > Phyllodocida > Nereididae > Platynereis > Platynereis dumerilii. The sequence continues at coordinate 16,343,567 of JAPTHN010000008.1, read as the reverse complement.
CTGAAGGTAAAAAGATTAACTTTCCTCTGGTGTGACAGACATAATCAACAGTTTGAGATTTTTCAAAGCAAGTGAATGATGCTTGAGTGTTTCACAGTTGTCTGTTTGTTGTTTCAATGAGATTCTTTGAAGAAAACCATAAACAATTAATTAAATCACGCCGGAAAAAAGCTGACAATGCTTTAGAAATCTTCAGTTTTTTGTAGAGCCTGTTGGCAGGGCGAGTGCAAATGAGTCCTGCAATGGGAGGATGGATCTAAGAGCCCTCTGTAAAACTTTCCAATGCTCTAACATAGGGAAACCACATGCAATTTGGGAGTTATTTTAAGAGTTAGGTTGCATGCCCTCACATCTGGATTGAAGTATACAGTATTAAGTCATTTGAGCAACCGAGTGTTAACACTACAAGATCAAGATGATGCCTTGACATTCTTCTGTTTAACCCATTCCTTTTCTGATGCATCTGCAATGAATAATGTCACATAGAGTAGATAATTGTCTTGCAGTATGAAGTACTTGACAACGAAAATGATATTTTCCTAAAGGCCAAATTAGGTCAGACTTAGGATAAGTCTCTGGACTTGTTAAAGGCAGCTGCTGACCAACCATGCAGACAAGATCACTTGGCATTCTTGCAAAATTATGATCTTGCCTTCACCTGAGGCTTTTTTTGCATTGATTCTGGTTTTTCTTAGGAAAAACAGGCATACTGTGGTGTCTAAGTCTACATGTATCTATTAGGATAATCCACATGAATTTAAACAATTCTCTGATTACTAATTGGACAGTTGGTATCATCGCTTGTATCAAAAATGACTATAAAAATATAAATTAAAAGACTTCGTTAAGATAAGGGCAGACATGATCCAAAAGAATATCCATGCATCATTCATAATTATTATACACGGGTATCATTGCCAAATATGGACATCAGGTACTGTCCTTGATTGTCTTTATGGGGTTGCATCTGTTGCTTTCCAATTTCCATCAAACGATGCTGTATGTATTTGGTAGACTAACGGGAAGCTGGAGGATTTTGGCAGTGATCTCTATACAGGCGGTACGATCAAAACTGTAATTGCAGCTTTGATTACATTGTTGAACAACAGATACAGAAAAGTAAAGGGAGTTGTGAGACAGCAGAACTCCATACAGATGTGTTTTCAGTGAATCATCATTGGGCATGATTTTGAATTATCTGTCGTCCATTTTAAACTGGCAACAATAAAGTAATGCCAGTTTTCAAGTTAAACAATTTCATAATTTCTAATGGACCTGTAATTTGCAGTGTAACTGTAGATAAGTGTTATTCGGAACCAGGAGCAATTTCTTTGACAGGTTGCCACGCTTAACATGGAAAAAGGCATTTATATTAACTTTGTGGTTATATTTATAAAGAGTCATATTCCAAAATAATGCACATTGCATTATGATTCTCAATCATAAATATAATCTCAATTCAAATTCTATCATTTACATTTACATTTACATTGCTTTCAGCACATCGAATTTAGTAATAGCAGAATTCTAGACGAAACCTGTTTTTATAAATACACATCACATTTCAAATGAATGCTTTTCACACCCACACTCAAACCAGACTCTGACGCCAGACATACATTTTTTAATCGAATGAGAAGCCTTAGTCACATTTAAGCACATTAGTAGCGGACCGGCACGGGCCGCTCCCAAGGTCACAGCATGTGCGACCTGTCAGTCAGCTGCTTCTGCCTATATGATCTCAACACGAAGATCCCATGCGGTTGAAGGTACTGGTAAGATAATATACTACGAGAAGGTGCAACGTGCCTCACAGAATTCTCATTTTGTACATTAGCTGCTTCCTGTTTAAATTTTACTGCTCTGTGATTGGTGCAGATCTCACACCAGGTGACGTCACGACTGTCGTCACCCTAGCAACCTATGACAGTTTGATCTGTGATGTCACAGGACAGGTTGTCCAGAATGCATTGCAGCAGGAAGACATCCTTTCACAGAAAACACACTTCTGAGCGTTGCATCTCCTCCGTGGATCTCAATTATTTTGCAGCGCTTTTTTGAGGCGTTTATTTATAGCACAGTGTTTATGACGTCACGTACATGTAGCCTGATCGGACTCCCTGTAACTACGGGAACTGCAGGAGGAGGTCGCGTCACGTCACTATAGTTCAGGTTCTCATCACAGTGAGGCTCATCTGTTCTCTCAAAAGAGGCATAGGTCAAATTTCGAGACAGAGGAACTCAGCAATGTCCGGCTTTCAAGCCCATCCGGGCACACACATTGTACACTGTCACAAGGCATATATGCCTAAATATGAAATCACAAATTAAAATGGGGGGAAAAGTTTGGGGTAAAAAATGGGGGTGTACATGGGTAAAAATCAACACAATCGACACTGCCCTTCTTAAAAAGTGACACAGGGTGACAGGGACAATGGCCCTCTTAAAAATCGAGAGCCACTACAGGGTTCACTGATAAAAAATGACAAACGACATTTTGATATAGGCCTATATTTCTTTATAGGCCTAATTCATGCTCAGGTAAAAAGGGACATGAGACATCTGTTTTCCCTTTAAATTCCGTCGTTTGACACTGCATCTGTTTTCAGGGACCCATGTACACCCAAAAATGTCTGGACATTTTCAATTTTTGCACATAATAAACATGCAGAACATTCCAGCGATTTAGAACTGAATCCAGTAACAGGTGACAATTAATTTTGGGTGAATAGTGGCTCTTTGGTAAGTTCTAAATGTGCATTCCTCAAGGTTGGTGATAAGCCATAATGGCTCTGAACAGACTGACCTAGTTTAACAATTGTGTATTATTTTCATAGCCGAGGCGCAGCCGAGAAGTCAAAAAATAGGTTACTGCATCATATATATCAATATTTTTTTAAGATTTACCTCTCGGGTCCGCTACACTAGACATTGTCTACATAATTATATTAAAATGTAAATTCTATCAGCCACTTTTCCAAACATGGATGAGGCTTTTTGCCTGAATAAAAATGGCATGGCTCCAGTTGATTGAATGTGCCCTGGATTAAGATATTCTACATTTCATGTACGCTAAAACTCGTGAGAAGAAATTCTGCTGACTTTACGTAGGGGAAAAAAATCCCTCGCCGCTTTAAATAAATATTACAACCACCACTACTACTACCAATATCACAAGCGTAAATATTCTGATCAGAAGATGTCTGATGAGGTTTAATTTGACAATTTTAAGTACATATTCATTTGAAACGCCCCCTCCCAAGTTTCATTCCTGGCTATATATAGACAGATCTGCCCAAAGTGCAGATTGTGGCTTTTACCATGTTTCATAGAAATTGTAAATAATGATATATGTTTGGCTTGTCGGAACACAAATGCCGAATGTAAATAAATATTTTGCTAATGCCATGACGTCCGACAAAATCCTTTATTAATAATAAGCAGTATATTTCAGCTGCATGACATATAGCTCGCATGCTATATGGTGTGTCTGACTGACAATTGCCTGCAGTTTTGTGTCATGCATCATTTAAATATGATTTATGGCTTTCTATTTCTAGCTCGCAATACCATGATCACTGTATTTTAAGACCCCCTATTGCCCCATTCTCACGGGAGATGACGGTAAGCTTTTTATCGACGGCGGCGCAGAGCCAGACAATTTCTTGCAAGATTTTCAGTTAGGACGCCGCGAAGGGCAATTATGTAATCAATTAAGGCTAATCGATAACCATGCAACGAAAGCCACGGCGGGGTTCTTTTTGTTCCCTGCGGGGAAGAAAAGTTGTACGCCGTCACCAAAAGTTCGCCGGAGGGAAAGAAATTTCCTCCTCCTGCGGGATACTTTTATATCGCCCCGTGATATAAAAAGTACCCCGCACGGAACCTATAACTGCCCCTCAGGGAACCTATTTCACCGCGGCGGACTATATTTTCACAGCGCCGGGGATTGCTTTTACGACTGCGGGAATGGTTTTGTTCTCCACGGGGATGTCTGTAGGCCCGAGGGCACATCGCCGGGAATGAAAAGCATGACGCCGTTGTCAAGGGCACCGCGGCGGAGGAGGGCGCTGCGAAAGCCAATAAAAAGGGCCGCAGAGGGCCGCCTTGCTTCACTTGCTGCTTGACCTTTGATGGGGACACTCCTGGATGCTGGACAGACATGATGGCTGATGAAGATGCTGGGGAAGACCTTGACGTTGCTGTTGTTGCTGCTGTTGCTGGTGCTTATTATCTAAGAAGAATACGGAGGAGGAGGAGGATGAAGAGATGGTGGATTCGGAATTGGCTGCTGCAGAGGGAACAACATGGCCATTTCTACCAGCTGCTGCCTGAATTGGCCAACAATGATGTCTCTGGCTACTACAACTTCTGCAGAATGCCTCCTGACATTTTTGCTGAAATCCTGGCTGCTGTGGCTCCTGCAATTACAAAACAAGACACCAACATGAGGAGGGCTCTGGAACCTGGATTGAAGTTGGCAGTCACCCTACGGTACATGGCGACAGGAGAGAGCTACAAGTCCTTGGCCTACGGTTTCAGAGTGGCTCCCAACACCATCTGCAATTTTATCCCCAGTGTCTGCATTGCCATCATGCGAGCTTACGAACATCTGCTGGCCCTGCCAATGGATCCAGCATCCTGGAAGGAAGTTGCCAAGGGCTTCGAGAAGAGGTGGAACATGCCCCATTGCATCGGAGCACTGGATGGGAAGCATATTGGCATCAGATGTCCTCGGAAAGCTGGGTCAATCTACTTCAACTACAAGGGCTTCCATTCCATTGTGCTTATGGCTTTGGTGGATTCTGACTACAAGTTCCTCTACGTGCAGGCTGGATGCCAAGGAAGCTCATCGGATGGAGGAGTCTTCCTGGACACAAGGCTGAGGGACCTGCTGGAAGAAGAACGACTTGGGCTACCCCCTGCTGAACCTCTACCTGGCACAGTTGGGAATCCTTTTCCATACTTCATCGTTGGAGATGAGGCCTTCCCCTGAAGAGCTGGTTGTTGAAGCCTGTTCCAAGAAGAAACCTTGACATCCCCTCCAGAGTCTACAACTACAGAATTTCAAGAGCCAGGAGAGTGGTGGAGAATGCCTTCGGTATCCTGTCCCACAGGTTCAGATGCTTCCTAACTACGATGCCCCAGAAACCCGGCAGAGTGGCAGCCATCACTCTGGCAGCCTGCACTCTACACAATCTTCTGCGAGACAGAATAGGAATTCATCGAGCCATGGACAACGACGTAATGGACAGAGAAGATCCTGCAACCCATGAAGTCACTGAAGGACTCTGGAGAGGAGACCCCTTGCATGACCTTGGATTCGCTCCAGCATATGGAAATGCCACAAGACAAGCCAAACAGTACCGAGACTACCTACGAGACTACGTGAACAGCCCAGCAGGAAGTGTCCCCTGGCAGATGGAAAGAATTTGAAGATGAAGCAGAGAAGCAGCAGCAGCAGCAACAGCAATTCAATGCCCCCCTTAAAAAACCACAAATTAACCCAGCCCTTGTAAGGGCTTTCCACTTCCTCCAGAAAGAGCAGGCCTTGTACACATCTTTATGTTGACAAACCCCCCCCCCCCAAAAAAAAATCCCTCCCTGCAACAATTACATTTTTTGTGACGTACATAAAATAGCACATTTTTAGCTTGGTATCTATCTGTACAACCCATTTAAATCACTTTCACTTCCTCTCTATCTGGCTATCTATCTAGCTATCTATCTGCCTGTGTATCTGTCTATCTATCTGCGTGTTTATCTATCTATCTATCTGTCTATCTATCCAAGTGCAATCCCTGCAAAGTGACGATAACTGCTTTTGTTTTCTGCAGTGTATATATGTAACGACCATTGTGTTCCATCTATCTATCTATCTATCTATCTATCTATCTATCTATCTATCTGTCTATCTGTCTATCTGTCTATCTGTCTATCTATGTGCCTATCTATCTATCTATCTATCTATCCAAGTGTCATCACTGCAAAATGACGATCACTCGTTTTTCTTTGCTGCAGTGTATATGCGACATCCAAATATTTTCTTCTATCTAGCTATCTATCTGCCTATCTATCTATCTATCTATCTATCTATCTATCTATCTATCTATCTATCTATCTATCTATCTATCTATCTATCTATCTGACTATCTATCTATCTATCTATCTATCTATCTATCTATCTATCTATCTATCTATCTATCTATCTATCTATATTAATTAAAGTGGTGAAAAAACTTTAATTAAGAAAGCAGAAATGCCACCTGTACTGGTTACGCAGAAAGTGAAAATGGGCCAAAAAAAAAGAAGGGAAATAGCACCTTGCTTTTATGAAGGTGTTTAAAATTTACAAGGGCAAGGACCGGAATTTTTTTTTGGGGGAATTTGTCAACTTTTTTGTTTGGGGCTCTTTTCATTTTTGCTCTTGTTTGTCATCGCAAGAGTTTTTTTAGTCAACATAAGATGTGTACGTGGCCAGCTCTTTTGGGAGGATTTGGTGGCCCTTAAAAGGGCCAGGGTTTTTTTTTTTCTTTTTTCAGACGACTTGAACAGGCATCACTTCCTTGGAGAGGACATGTTGACTTGGCTCCACTGGAACGACAATGGAGTTTGCCGCTGGTGGACAACTGTCGGCTGCTGCTGCTGCTGTAGAGACTGCTGCTGCTGCTGTAGAGACTGCTGCTGCTGCTGTAGAGACTGCTGCTGCTGCTGTAGAGACTGCTGCTGTAGTGGTGGCTGCTGCTGCTGTAGAGACTGCTGCTGCTGCTGTAGTGGCTGATGCTGCTGTAGTGGCTGCTGCTGTAGTGGCTGCTGCTGTAGTGGCTGCTGCTGCTGCCCAAAAGAGGGTCCGGGGAAGCCAAGCTTCTGGGGGCTGTCAAGCATCAGCTGGGTGAAGCTTAAAGATGACTGCTGCAGGGCTGGAGTCTGGCTTCGAATTGGCTGCAGGGACTGGAACTGGCTGCTGCTGCTTGGCTGGGACTGCAACTGCTGGCGTGGAGGCTGGGACTGCATCTGAAGACTTGTCGAAGGCCTTGTTTCCTGGGGCTGCTGGGGCTGCTGCTGAGTTGTTGGAGGCTGCTGCAAGTCCTCGTTGACAAAGGATGGAGCAGGACCAGGAGGAGGGATGTATTGCTGCTGCTGCTGCCCTAGGATCATCTCCACATTCTCTTGCTGCATCATCAGGATTTTATCTTGGACGGCCGCCTGTACAAAGTAGTGGTCCGTCTGGCTCAAGGAGTGCAGGAGGCGAAGTCTCAGGGCACGGTTCATGTTCTTCCCAGATGTGAAGATACTCCTGCACATGTTCTGCAACTGGTGTACTTCTGGATCCAGCCTGTGAGCAGTTTGTGGGCACATGTCACAGAATGGTCCTGCCGGCTGAGGTGGTGCTGGTTTCCTGGGCCTGTCGGAAGTGTAGTGACCAGCAATTGAAGTCAGGGCAGAGGCCATCTCCTGGTCTGTGTCCTTCCTCTTCTTGGATGGCTTTCGTCCTGGGAAGACCTGGGACTGCTGCTGGGATGGCTGGAGGGACTGCTGGGACATCTCCTGGGAGGACTGCTGCTGGCTGGCTGGGAAGCTGTCATCCAGATCGGGCATAGGATTGTAGTCCATGGGGGCATCAGAATTGGACGACAGGCGGTTACTTCCTCCTGGTCCAGTGAAGCTGGAGATTTCCACGGCACCCTTCGGAATGATGGAGGCCCTCAGGAATTCACACTTCGCCAGGATGTACTTGTCTCGGTCGGACATCTTCTTTCTGCCAGCTCCAGAAGCTTGAGGTCTGATGATCTTTGAGAAGGTAGTCCTGATGTTGCTCCTCCATTTGTAGACGTTAGCTGCTGTAATTTCTTTCCCCACTAGCAATGTAAGTTCTGCTGCTTTCTCTGCATCCAGTCTGTCCTTCTGTCCACTCTTGAAGGTGGTGGAACCCTTGGAGTACAGCTGCTTGTTCTCCCGGTACCAGTCGATCAGGTCATCCTCCTGCTCTTCTGTGATGCCCAGTAGGTCCCTGGAGTTTTTCTTTCTGTAGCCCTTCTTCTTCTCCTTGTGGACAAACTGGCCATCGGAGTCCTGGATCAGCTCAACCTCAGATCCAGTGTTGTCAGAATCTTCCTTTGCCTGGTTCTTCCCCTTGCTGCCCTTGGACTACGCAGCATTCTTCTTGGGAGTATCTTCCTCTGTGGTGGCATCGTACTCGGACTGCAGGGTCTGCTGGTGGATGATTGCAGCTGTCAGAGTTGGTACAGAGTCATCATCTTCATCAGCAGGAGTATCATCTGGAGGTGGAGGTGGAGGCTGGACTGCAGTCTTGGCTCGGGTCTGGGCTGGAGTGACAGGCTTGACTGGAGGCTTGACTGGAGGCTTGACTGGAGGCTTGACTGGAGACTTGGCTGGAGACTTGGAGGTGGCGTGACGCTTGGCTGAAGGAGACTTGCCAGGAGTGCGAGGCCTTCCCCTTGGAGCAGTCTTGGTGGGAGACTTGAAGACAGCAGCATCAGCCGACTGGGTGCGCTTGGTCGGAGACTTGACAGAAGCAGCAGCATCAGCAGGCCTGCCATGCTTGGTTGGAGACTTGACATCAGCATCAGCAGACTTGGGACGCTTCTTCTTGGCTGCAGCAGCAGTGGCAGGCCTGCCACGCTTGGTTGGAGACTTGACACCAGCAGCAAGCTTGGCCAGGACTTGATCTTCAGCTTCATCATCATCTTCATCCTCCTCATCAGGTTGTTGCAGCACTTTGGGTGGTGGGGCGCCCTCGAAGATGGTCTCACTGGTCACTGTTGATGTAGCAGTGGTCACTGCCACGATGCTGTCCGGCAAGCTGAACATGCTTGGAGACAATTTAACAGCTGTGTAGTCTATGAAAGGAGCTGGTGAACCAACTGGAGTTGAAGATGGAGTGGTCAGTGGAGTGGTGGCTGGAATGTTGCCCTTGGTTGGTGCCCTCAAGGTCTTCTTCCCTCTTCCTCTGGGTCCCATCTTGAAGCAGGATCAATCAGAAATGAAGCAGGATGAATCAGCAATGAAGCAGGATCAATCAGCAATGAAGCAGCGATTCAGCAATGAAGCAGCAATTCAGTAGGCTGTGAAGCAGAGTGTCATGGAGTATAGATGCGTTCGTCTTGAAGTTCAGAGTGGTTATGGTGCTCTAGTGGCTGCTCTTCTATTTATATGCGAGGCGCGCGCCAGTGCGTCTCCATGGCTGACCCCCCATTCCCGCCGTGGCACGAAAGGTCGACGCCGTGATGCTTTCAGTACCCCGCGGACAAAGGATTTTGCTAAAAATAGCCCCTCTGGCGCCACTCTGTCTGCTCCTGGAGGGGGTCCAGACGACGGCGCGAAGGTTTTGCACACGTCCCGGAGCATTTTCCTTGACGGCGGAGTGCAGAAGAACCGCGGCGTCGACCTTTTTGGCGCCACGCAGAGAATCCCACTCGTTTTACAAATCCGCGGGAAACTTTTTGCCCCTCAGTGGCGCGAAAACTTCGACGCGGTCTTACTTTTCTGATCGCGGCGTCGAACAATTTTTCTGGTCTGCTCCGCGGTGGATTTTAATAAAATTTGTACTGGTTGAAAACTTTTTTCTGCTCCGTGGCGATTTGAAGTGACGGTAAGAAGCAGGTTTCTCGACGGCGCGCAACCAAAAGATGTCCGGCGGGAACCTAAAATGCCCCTGCGCAATACGTAAAAAGAGGAAATATTTTTCCGTCTTTCCTGAAAATACTTCGCCGCCGATTCAAATAGTTCTCCGGGAGCCGCCGTGAGAATGGAGCATATCTTTCCTCATGTGATAGCCGTTATAATCCACACCAATTAGTGTTTTTAGCACGATTTGCAAACTGAGGACAGGCTGCACCTGACAAGAAATTGCTTCATGACCAAAAAAATGCTTCACAACCACAGTTGAGGCAGTTTCATGATGTAATTTAGTAATTTACCTGTTTTGAACAGCATACATCAAATAAACACCAGCGGTAATAAAGTATCATTTTCAGATCACTTTTGCTTTTATGATAGTTTTATCTGGACATGTTTTTTATCTTGTGCATACATTTTTTCTCGAATTCATAATTCATATACCAAAATACCACACAGCGATTTGCCTGTTTCAGTAGAATTGTGATTGCAGAAAATGACTTTGTTTATATCTCCTTTGTGCCTCCATAAAGAAAATGACATTGTGCAAACACAGCAGCTTGAGGGCACAGCTACCGGAATATCAGGAGATTGGTGTCTGCTTCCTGCTTGCTTGAGATTTGCTAAGGACATGTCTTCAACTAGCTTCTGTTGGTAGGTCATGATACAAACAAAATCTTCACTCCAGAAAGAAAACAGGATAGATCTACTCCATTTTCTCCTCAAGCAAAATCGGCATGTAATGCAGTTTCCAAGAGGAATTCTGCCATTTTAAGTTTGAGACCTTTGCCTCGACACTATTGAAAGGTTCAGATTGGAGCTTCCAGAAAACAAAATGAGACACTTTAGCAAAAGAACAGTTTGAGAGAAATTGACTTGTTTTTGTTTTTTTAAGAGGTGCCGTGGCCTAGTGCATAAGGTGTTCGCCTGGTAACTGAGACATTGCAGGTTCGACTCCCACCCATGGCACGGAGGAACTGAGCAGATCCTTCATAACTCTTTGCTTCACTTCACCCAGGTGTAAATGGGTACTTGGCTATAGGTAGTGATGGCGATTGTAGAGTGACTTAGCATTGTGTGCGCTGGAAACGGCTGCCTGGCTGTATACTCCCCGAGGAGTTGAGAAAGGCTCATGCTTGAACAGGCCTGCCAAGGCTGTAATTGTAAAGTCTGTTGAGACTGACTTCGTCGGTGTAATGGACTATAAAAAAGTCTACATTTACATTTACATTTACATTTTGCTGTCTGTGTTTTTAATGTAATTTTCTGGGTTAAAAAAAAGTAGGAAATTGGGAGACCTGATCTGAATAAATAGTGTTCAAATCTAACAATGCCACTGATTTGGCCAAAGGTAACCTCCATAGCACGATAGGATATCTGTAAGTCAGAAAAGGAAACATATTTATGGCAGAAACGTAGCTGAAAGGCTTCTGTTTTCCTGCAGAGCAAGCAACATTTAAAATAGAGACTATAAGGGCAAGTTCATAAATGTTACACTCAAATCAGATTTTGAGGCCAGGATTGGAAATGCCGTCTGGGGGCCTAATCAGTGCACCAATAAAAAAGAAATGCTCTGTTACTGGAAGGAAACGAGGGTTGCAGCGGGCGATCCCTCAGTAACAATAGGCTCCAACACCGGAGAAGGGACAGTCTAAAATGGGAAATGGCACACAAAAAACAGAAGTTCCAAATCGAGGTCTTTTCAGAGCTTATCAAAAACACAAGTCAATCATTTAGATCAAAATTGAGCACTTTTAAAATCGCGTTAAACTGGCCTCAGTAGGCTATGTCTCATAATTCAATGTACATGATGATATGAAGTTGTGTAAATGGACATCAACCATCCATGTTGTGGAATATAACATTATGTAATGTTTCAGTGGTCTCACTTTCTATCTCTCCTCCCCCCCTATAGTTTTGGCAAAAGTTGTTTATATTAGGAAGAGCTTGCTCTCGCCGCCATGAAAAACAAAACATCAGAATATCGATTCACCAGTGAGGAATTCTTACATGAGATTTGTGCAACAAATGTGTTGAAGACCTGCTGAGAGAACGTAGTGTTTCTTTGTCTTTTTTTTCGTCTACAAATATGTACTGAACCAATAAAAAATAACTATTACTACGAAGACATAAACACCAAATTCAGAAAACCATAACATTCTTCCTAGGTAATGGTATGACAGGTATATGTTTTGAACGTGACTGTTGAAAACCCCGATGAGAGGAAGTGGAGGTCTTCTTTTGTCAAAACCAACTTCTGCACTTACTACGCGTGTCCTGCGTCTCCAGCGTACCAATTTGTGAAGAGAAATTCAGTGGAGGAGACTGGAGTATCAATTGTCACACCAGGCAATTACCAGCCTGTTGGATTGTCTCAGAACAAAGAGCAAGATGTCAGAATGGTAAGGAAGAACCAAAATATAGTCTGCAAGACATCTGAAAGTGATGGAGAAAATAATCACACTCTAAAAACTGTTTGCTTTTTACAGGCAAGCCAAATATTGGATGGTGTCCATGCAATAGTTCAGGTAAAGTGACAGATAGTATGCAAGGCATGTTAAAGGGTATTCCTAATCATCAACAGGCCAACAGGTATTCTTGCATAATTTGCAATACTTTAATAATTTGTTTGTTTTATAAATCGGAACATTTATTGTCAATCTAGGATTTAAGAATGTGATCACATTTAGAGATTTATTGCCCTACAGTATATTCAATTGACAGTGAGTAATCTTAAGTAAATTTTGCACCATAAAACATTGATGAATAACACCTCAGTTATATTTTTCAGCTGAAGATTTGTAACCATGCATACACTGTAATTAAAACAGTTAACTCATAATGGAGTTGTTGCCCTGATGGTTCCACTGGAATTTCTCACAGCGGGCCTTTTGACAATGTAACATCAGGAGAAGTGCATGACAACTGACAAATGATTTATTTTCAAATATTCTTCCTATGAAATGTTTGGACTCCCTTCATACAACGACATGATTCCTGCTTGCAACATGTGTGATATGCAGCAACACTTAAAGAGAAGCTACCTCAAAGGCATTGCAATTTACAACATCAATGAATCTCATTTCAACAATGTAGAAACAATTATCTCCACCAGATAAACTCCATCATAGAGCACAAAACGCAGTAAAGCACTCCAGGGGGTATCCATATGGAAGTAAAGTAGACATAAAAGCGATTTCTGTCAGATGTTTTCACAGAGAATGCACCACTTTATAGCTTGAGTCACATCCCTCGAGGAAGTTATAGTATGTACATAAAATGTAGTTTTGTAAAACTGCCTCTTTGTCTCTCATCGTGTCATGTCATTCATCGGAGGATAAAACTGCCCCTGAAATCACAAAGAAGTGAATTTCTAGCAATACTTTTCCTTAGGCCTTCTTAGAACTGTCTCATTAAACTTTAGTATACAATCACCACAATTTTACAGGGAAAATTGACCCTCCTGTATGGAGGTGGAGAGGGGCAGGAATGCCCTTTTGATCTTTAAGAAAAAAAACATTATTAATATTAGGCCTCATTTTAGGCACAAATTTGTAAGTACAAATTTAAAATTATTATTGCAAAAGTTGGATTGGCCCTTTTAAGTCAGACCGAACCCTGCCCCCCTTGCTTCCCTCCAGCACCCCTGCTCCTTTCCACTTATAAAACAAGAAGAGCTACTAGAAAAATTGACAGATTTGAAAGAGGGATTTTCAGTGAAGACAGTGTGATGAATTATGCAAGTCCTCAATTGATAAAAGGCAATGCTGTGGATTGAGTTTGAACCTTGCACATTGAGAATGGATTCCAGTCTCCTTAAACCAACTTAACATTGAAAGTATAGGGCATGATCATGACAAATCATCTGTATGATGACTCAGAAAGTGCCATTTTCACAGTGCAACAGTCCACTCTTTTTGCATACCAAGTTTATAATAGGCTGTAGGTGAGCAATGAGGCAAGAGGGCTATGGAGTTATGGAAAAATTGAAATCAGTATGTGCGAGGAAGCAGGAGGTAGGAGCGCGACATGTTCCGGGAAGATGTCGGAAGTGGAAGAAAGGTGCAGGGGGAGGAGGGAATGCGGGGGCAAAATCGGTTCAATTATACCTTGGGAATGAGAAAAGAAAGCAGGGGATGTTTCCTGTCATGAAGCCTTCAAAACACTAAAATATGAATTAAAAAATCGACTTAATATTCGCTTACTCAGCGAGCCCACAACCACAGTAGTAAGTGTGCTACAACAACAATATAATATAATATACAATCATGTTATTCTGAAAGTTACGTGGAAATGTGGTGTCAATTTGCAATTTTCTTCGTGTAGATACCTTCAACCATTCATATAAATAAGCGAAGGTTAGTGATAAATTTCAGTGTCATTTTCAGATATTGTGCAGAATGCAGTTTTCACTCACAATTATGTCTTTTGCAGTTTGCCTTTAAGACCAAACAACAGACTGGCAATTTTCGGGTGTGACATCTGATATACTGCAGCTTCCTTTACTGCACTTCCATTCCAAACTAGGCAAGGAATGCGGTAGGTGCAGAAGTTTGTTCTATCAAGAACATACCTCCATTATTATTTTTTTTACTTTCAGCAAGGCTAAGATATGGTTTGTTCATTTGTTTGTGTTTTACGCCTCAGCACCACCTTAGTGGGCTATATCGAGGCAGGCGATCGCCATATGATGATGGATGAGAAGACTGTGAGTCTGGTACATACCCTATTAATTCAGGGATGCCCAGGGTCTTTTAGTTGCCCCTGCATAGAACACTGGATACAACCCGCCTCCATTTAATATCCCATGGGCTCGGACTAACTTGAGTTCCGGGGTGGAATTCGAACCCACGCCCTCAGAGCCAGTGGTTGTGTAAACAACACTCTTAACCATTAGGCGGCTTAATATTGTAACAGCTTTCACATAAATCTAGCATGCATATAATTGTTAAAGACTAAAATTTTGCCAATGTTTCAAAGGTCTATAACATAACAGCAGTTTTAAGATTGTCATTATTTTTTCCATCACTTCAGATGTCTTGCAGACTGTTTTGATAAGACTTCCTTATCATTCTGACATTTTACTCTTTGCACTGAGAGAAAACAACAGGCTGGTAATTGTCTGGTGTGACATTTGATACTCGAGTCTCCTCTACTGCGTTTCTCTTCTCAAATTGGGAGGCAGGACATAGTAAGTGCAGAAGTTTGTTCTGACAAAGACAAGACCTCCAATTACACTCATCAGGAGTCCTCGACAGTCACGTTTAATACAACTGTCATACCATTGGCTAGGAAGAATACCGTAGTATGGTTTTCTGATTTTTTGTGGTTTGTTTTTCATATTCTTTGTTTTTCCTGCATGGGTTCTTGATTCAATATGCTGGGTTTAAAAAAAAACGGCCAACTCTACTTGCTCTCAGTGTACTTCTGCACATTAGTCACACAAATGTCATATATGATAATTCTCATATCAATTTTTGAAATAGCAAAACCAGGAGATGAAATCTGTTTTAAAATGCAAATCACATTTCATGTGAAATTGTGAATGCTTCTCCCATCCACACCCAAACCCACCCTTTGATGCCAATGTACATGTTTCAATCAAATCAGAAGCCTTTTGCGCATAAGCGCATTATATTGGAAAATATAAACACAATACAACCACATGTTCCCAATTATGAGATTATGTACATGGATGAGGCTGTTGTGTCTGAATAAAAAGGGCAAGGCTGCAGTTAATAAAATATGCCCTAGATAACAAAATTAACAATTTTGCTTTTTACACACCTGTATAGGATATATCCATGATAAACATTCATTTTCAGCAATTTAATGGTAACTCATACATTTTCAGAAAAGTCATATGATAAGGTTCTGGATTCCTTTTTATGCTGGCATTAAGGTAAAAGGGATTGTATATAATTGAATTGGAACTTTGCAATGTGCCTGATTATGGAATATGAATCTGTGTAAAAATATATAACCACAAATTTAATTTCGCTTATCAATTGCAAACAAAGGGACTTAATTGTGATATGTCAGGGACTAGATTTTGTTGATGAATACATATATGACAAAGGCAACAAATGTGTACAAAATATGTTATATAATTATACCGCATGTGAGATATTTGCTTAAAATAATTGATCAATGATGAAATTAATGGGACTGCCAATCTAACATTTCATGCAAAGAAAACCCAGCTAGATTGCTATAAAAATGGATGACAGAGAGAAAATCACGATTGTGTCCAACAATGATTCACTTCAAACACATCCATATAGTTCTGCTGCCTCTTAACTCCCTTTAGATCCGTGTATCTGTAGGTCCATCATGTAGTCAAAACTGCAATTACAGTTTTGATCGAACCACTGTACAGAGATCATATCTCAAAATCCGCAGCTTCCAGATAGTCTACCAATTAGATACAGTATTTTACAGGGGAAATTGGAAAGCAAAAAATGCCATCCTATCAAATAAAATCTGAGGAATGTTGTACACTTGGATGTCCATATTTGGCAATGATATAGTATGTGTGTAAACGTGAATGATGCACAGGCATTCTGTTGGATCATGCTTGCCTTTATCTTTTCTTAAAGTAGCTTTCAGACTAATATTTCAGTCATTTTTGTTGCAACTAAAAGAACTAACTGCCCAATTACTAATCAGGGAATTGTTTGGTTTCATGTGGATTGATCCTATAGATACATATAGACACCACAATATGTCTCTTTCATCCAAAGAAGTACAAGGATCAAGGCAAAAGAGCCTCAGCAAGAAAACTATATAATCTAGTCTGGCTAGTCAGCTGCATTTGACAAATACAGAGACTCCATGCTTATCCCCAGTCTGAGCTGCTCTGTGTGAGCTACAAGAAAGGTAGGGGGAGTTTCTCTTTAGTTTAGCACATTTTCAACATAGTAACTGCATGGGAGACCAAAATTAATAGTCTCCCAGTGGACAGATTTGGTTTACCGGTAATTGTCAAATTGGTGTCACTGGGAGAAAAATTTTCCAGGAGACTCTCATTAATTTCACATTCAGTTTTCATAGTTTGTAATTACTGAGTGCATTTGAAAGTGAGGCCTCTTTCCATATGAAGAATATCTTAACACTCCCATGCACAATTATACTTGTGCTTAAAGTTAATTTTTTCGGCTTTCCTAAACATTTATAATTTGTCAAACTTGTGATAGAAATTGGCCAAAGTCCTGAATTAGCAATCAGATCCACAGTTCAAACTCCCTTTTGCAAGCACATTTCTATAAAAATATATGTAATGGATCTCAGCGGATCTAAAGGTGCAGCGTATCAAGGCGCTGTGAAGTTGCGTTGGTCTCCAAGTCTAATGCTTAAAAAAATGTTCTGCAGTTTAGTTCCTTCTCATGCCGGATTCCACACAAGAAAGGCGAATGTCTTCCATGTTTATTACAGGTGTTTTAATTACCATGCAATTTCTGTCATTGCAGTTGGCAATGAGGATTTTATGCATTACAGGGATTTACTACATTTGATCTACCAACTGTGTGACGTTCTGATGTTGTTTTACATGTGTACTAGTTAAACACCTGTAAGCGAATGCAGTGTTGAAATTTTGTAAAATTCTTCTGAATTAGAAGTTTTGTATTGAGATGACTAGTCATCAATGGACATAGCAGGATAGATGATGACTCTGTCTGAGATTCTCTGTTGCTAGGATGGATGAAACGATGGTTGGGGCTTTATATCTTGTATTTATGCACTTGGTAGGCCAATTAGGAGAACACAGCAATGAGGTGAAGGTTGAGTGAAACTGCCGTCCGACAAAGGTTCAGGTGACCTGGCAAGAACTGGATTCAAACCCATGACCCAGTGATTGGTAGCCTAGCATGCTATCATTGGCCAACCGATCCCCCAACCATCGACAGAATACCAGATAGAGAAATGTGTAATAAACTTTTACATGAGAATGTCAAGTCGACATCTCTTAGTGTTCTTACTCTGTTACTCAAATTACTTGTTAAGCAAACTTCAATCGAGATCTTCTGGTGCATTGCATGCAACCTGACTCTTAAAATAACTTCAAATTGCAAGTGATTTCCCTTTGTAAGAGCATTGGAAAGTTTTACACAGAGCTCTTAGCTTTGTACCAGTTCTTTGATGCCCTTTAACCACTAAAGAAGATTCTTATCACCAAAATTGCATTCTAAGGTTTTTATAGAATCAAAGCTAATGAGAATGTTAAACAAACTATTCTGTAATTTTGAAGTTATTTTCAATAAATTTCTAAGGTTACAGCTGCATCAAATAGAGAAAGGCTTGAAGCTGATATGGGTTTGTTTCTTAACATTAAAGGTTGTACAGTACATTGTAGAAATAATGAAACCTTCATAAAATTTACTACTAGTGCAGCACTCTTATCAAGCCAAAGCTTGAACTTTAAGCCTTAAAGTTTGGTCTTAATTATTGTCAATCACAGATACAAAGTATGCCATGCTCTGACTGTGCCTGCTTACTTCACCTGAACAGAAAATAGGTCACTTTTGAACTTGACCAATCAGAAAGGTTCTTGCAAATATAACCTTTCCAAGAATTTTTCTGATTGGCTGAATCCAAAAGTGACATTTTCTGGCCAAGTGGAAATGCATCTTGGCTGTGCCATTGAACGTCTCAGGTTTGATTCCTGCTCAGGTACTAGTCATTGGAAGTTTTTGTTTGGATGAGGCAATAAATGACTTGACTTTGTGATATTTTCAGTATCACAACCTTCTCTCATCAACAATTAAGAGGAGCAGGCATGATCCTGATGACTGGAGATTTACCAACTTTTCTACCTGACTTTCTGTTGAAAAGATGTATAAAAATGTGATGGCTGACACTAATTGGGTTTGTGTCACAAACTATTGCGCACTTCCTCAACACTGGGAGAAAAGTTGCTCCTCATAATGCAGCTCATTTTGGCAGTTTGACAACATAACAACCTCCAGGTGGGAAGTAGGACAGACTCTTTTGATGGAAATAGCTCTAACAATCTCATTAATTCTCAGTAACAAGTAAAGCTTACAGTACTGGTAGATAGTGTTATTTCCTAGGCATTATCGGAATGGATATTAACAACATTTTCATACTATGTCCACAGGCATAAACAATCTGTTTCATGTGTGGTATGTTCCATTCACCTGGTGGCTCTCTGATATGTATTACTATTAGAAAAGGTATGACAGCTTGCTTGGCAAAGGTCCGACTTTCCAGACCCAACTGATACATTGCCACTGCAGCAGACGACAAAGGCAACTGTAAAATCCAGTCAAAAGACAGTGACAGTAGACTGGGTCCCTTGGACCCCCCCCCCCTCCTCAAATCTCCTCCAAAATGAACAATTTCACAAACACGAATGTCGCCATTTTGTCCATCACAGTTATCTCAGTTATACAAATGTTGAGTTCAAGATGCAGCAGAACTTTAATATGACATACTTTTATTATTGCTGTTGGTGTGGCTATGACAACGTACCAGTTCAGTGTGGAATTCAGATTTTAGATAAATTTTTTGCTTAATTTTGTTGTTTAAAACAACTGTCAACACTACCAGGTATGTTTAATATCAAGAAAATGTACCAGAGAAAGTTATGAATGGGACATCCAGGTGTTTTCTTTGTGATAAATGTGAATTTAAAGGAATTAAACCACTGGCTAAGAAGAAGGTCGTCTGCTAGGATCTTCAAGCTGTCATACCTTGTAATAGTTATTAGTGAAAGACGTCAGTGGACTGGCCTAGCCCAACAATACACAAATTACACTGTTTCTGCCTGTGCTATGTCATTCATCTGCATTTGCGTCTGCATTCTCTTTTTCCAAATCCTCTAATTTGATTCATGGTCAAACAACTTGAATGTAAAATCCAAAATTGCCTAAATCGGCTAATACCTGTTTTCTTGGTGATGTATTTAATACAAAATAAATTTTGGAGAGCTGACTGATCAGAAACAAAACAGGTTTTCTTTAATTATTTTTTCGAGGATTGGCTTATCAAGCAGACTTTTGAAAATGTTGTAAGTCAGCTGCAGTTACAACGATTTTCTTCTGTTTGGGAAGTGTTTGTTCACCATAATTTTCTCTGTGGCAATTTCACTGACTCCAGTAACATCTGTCACACGAACATACAACTTACGCGGATCAAAGGACTTGCGCAAAGCCAAAAACAAAGATTGTTACACATTGACATTTTGAAAGTGACAATTTTAGATGTGCAAATATCATGACCAGACAGGTTTGTTATGACACTGCCAATCACATATCACATGTAACTTAGAGGTCAGTTCTGAATGGCATGCTGTAACTTTCCTTCCTTTATTGGATGTCTTTCACCCTTCTTTATCCAAACGCCCTCGCTGTTCACCGCTGGCTGCCTGCAGTCCGTTCTAGCACCCACAGCCATATTTCATGCATGCAAATAACCATAAGTAAAATAAAAGCTAAAAAATGTTTAAACAGAGCCATTTGGATTGCTTCTTTTGACAGAAGTTACCAACATTCTTAATGCATCGACACTAATTCGAGAGCAACACTCCGAGATTCAGTCACATTGTGCATACAACTCATTGTGAAGACTGAACCTACTATTGACAAAGCAAACAACGGCAGAATTACTCAGTAACCATTAAAATAACTTATTATGCAGATGATGATTCTCAGTCTTTACTCACCAGATCATGTACATGCTGCTGCATGTTTCGTTTTAACATGATTGCAATCTCGGTCATATATTATGATGGAAGTGCAGCTGTCATCCCACATCAAAAGCTTGTATGATAGCTACACAGCTGTTATCCCACATCAAAAGCTTGTATGGTAGCTGTTGGACATAAATTGGCAGAAAAGGCATCAAATTGGATATAAAATGGATATCAGAATCCATTCCATTTTCACCTTTTTCGTCTTTCAGCTCCTGAGACCTGGTCTGGTTTAATGTTTCAAGATGAATGGACTTGCAATATTTGACTTTTTTCTTCACACATACATCTTTTTAGATTCCAGAGTTTCCCTATCTAAATAATTATATTGTTAAGGTGTTTGTGCTTCATTCTTCAAGTTAAAAATGTTCAATTCCATACAAAGATTCATTACATATATCTGCCCTACCATGTACACAAGGGTGCAGGAGGGATAAGAGGGCAGCAGGGGCGGTTGGACCAAAAAAGTGCAATGATAATTTGAACAATACTAGTCAAAACTATTATTTGGCGCTCTATTTTAATTTCTCATAATTTGTGCCTAAAATGAGTAAACTAAGGCCTAATTCGTTTTTTCCTCAGATCAAAAGGGCACCCTTGTGTACATGGCAGGGCAGATATATGTAATGAATCTTTGTATGGAATTGAACATTTTTAACTTGAAGAACTCTTTTGAGGTTTTAAAGAAGCACTGGCCATTAGAAGGCAAACACCCACCCTCAATCATGGCCTTAAAGCCTCAAAAGAGTTTGTGTTATTCAGGTAACTGTTTTCATTGTCTATGTTTCCCACAGTTTTCATGTTGTTTGTTGTTTGTCATGTAACTCTCTATTTCCTTTAACATTGTCATTTCATACCTGAGGATGGCTGAATAAAGCCGAAATATTGTACAAAAATCATGAATTTGTTCGGATTGACTTTTGTGATTTATTATTGTATGTCCATAGATGAAAGTTTATATACATTCCCTATATAATATTTTAGTGCCCTTTTTTGGTCTGCTTCATAGTTACTCTTAATGCTTTTTGAAACATTATGACCCATGCCTCACAACTTATTCCTTGTTTATGCATGAAACTGGTCCATATTATGCGTATATTGGTCTAGTAAGGTCTTTCCATCGTTCCACATACCCTGGCATGCAGGTGGCCATATGGCGGGGCACATAAATAATTTCAGAGCAAGATCAGGCCAATATTGCAAATATTACATGCAATGTAGTTCACATCACTTTTATGCTGTAATGGTGTCCTTTTAAAATGTGGTTTTTTCGCTGAAGGTTTGCTGCTACGCAGCCTATGTTTTTAAGATGGTAATGATGTTTATTCCCTGATCAAGTAAAACATACAACACTTTTATGAAAATACATGGAGTTGATTCAAATGCGTTTCTCAGGATCTGTGTTTAACCGATATAGTAATTCTCCAAAACCATAACAGTACCTTCAGGTCAACTAAGCAGTTTCGACTCAGATACTTATGATATCTCATAATAACTGATATCTACCAGCATGACACATAAAATGTAAAATTAGTTTACAGACAGCAAACAAGGTGGCAGCACCCTGTAGAGTGCATGGGCCCAGCAATGCTCCTAGTGTCAGATTGGGGAAGCTCATCCTCCTTAAGAATATGGGCTTACTTATGCAAGAAGCATAAGCCTGAGAGCAGAGCCCTCAATAACAGAGCATATAAAAAGAATATGTGATTATTATGGCGTATCTGAGCCTAGCTCCAGTGTTGATAACTCCGACGTTGTTAACAACTGGCCAAAACACAGCGGGTCACCATCGGGGCTAATCTGAGACAGGCTTGCAACCAAAATCTTATTAGTTCTTTGTTGTGGTGAATCAAAAAAGCGTGGTGAGTTTCAGTTGAATTCGTTCAGCTTTTTTTTCTTCACAATTGTGCTGACGATGGATGGATGGATGATTGGGGCTTTAAGTCCTGTATTTATGCACTGGGTAGGCTAATTAGGACAGGAGGAGGACATGGCAATGAGGCAACGGATGATTGAAACAGACATCCAACATTAAGCCCAGGTGACCCGGCAAGAGCTGGATTGGAACCTTGGACTCAGCGATTGGCAGTCTAGCACGCTACCACTAGACCAACCCTCCCCCCACGCACACAATCAATCGTGCTGACAATCAGACAGATGGACACCTAGACGGATGCATATCTGAGACAGGCTTGCAACCAAAATTTTATTAGTTCTTCGTTGTGGTGAATCAAAAAATCGTGGTGAGTTTCAGATTTTGTCATTCATTTCGTATGTCCCAAGTATGGAATTTGATACATTTTGCAGATTACCTCTGAACTAAATAATCATTGCTCCAAGCCACATGCATCCACTTTCAAAAGAGGAGAAAAGTTTAATCTATTGCAGACCAGAGACAATTTCTCCCACACAAATTTGTGCCGAATGTTACCAAAATGAATTTTTTTGATTCTTGTCATACCTTGGATTTTGGAGACAGCAGGCAATTCCAGAAATTTCCTGAAGATTATCTGTAATGCAATAGAGAAGGATAAATCAGGTATAAATGTCACCTGAAGATTATTTTTAATGCATTATAGAAGGATAAATAAGATATCTAATGTCATCCGAAGATTACTTTCAACCCAATAGGGAAGGATAAATCAGGTATCTGATGTCACCTGCTGAGCAAAAAGTGACAATGTTGGCATTTTCAATCCAATTGTCAAAAAGCATGTCTGTAAATGTCAAATCAAAATTGAAAATGATGTATGAACATTTTTTGCCAAAAAGGAAAATATCTGCTGAGTATTATACCTCAGATAAACATGGATCGCTAATTTATCAAGCCTTCCCATTGAAACAATGCTAACATGTTGTGGACGTGCACGAAGAAGATGCGCATTTGCCACCTAGTTAAAGACAACATCCGGTCCACATGGATGACGCTGCAGTGGCAATATGGAGCAACACAGGCCTGCGAATGCCTAAACAATGCCCTGGAAAGCACACAAGTGCCGAAACAGCGTTCCCCCCCCCCCCCCTGGCAGACTACCCTGTCTGGATCTGCCACTGGTTAGCTGAAAACATGCAGCTAAAATATACATACTGCGTAAGATGTAATTGCCTGCACAAGCAATATTGAAGAGAGACATCCACCCTCAACATTTATTTTGGTCAAATTATATTCTTGCTTCCTCTTGTGCCTATAGAAACATTTTATGTGTGACTCTCTTTAAAACATAAAACACATGGAGCCCTCTTTTCATATTTTCTGCTCACCCTTTATCTGTATTGAAATTAGAGCGTGTGATTTTCAACAGATATTGAGGAATTCAGTTTGAGAATGTCCCAAAGCTTGTTAAATAACTGATCAGACTGACGTACGGCCGATATTCATCGTACCGAAGTAGAGCGCCAGACATCATTCTTTTTAAGCTATATGTACTGGGCTAAAAGGTGCTAGAATAGATGATTTTATAAATATGCATGTAATCGAATTGTAAGAGGCTTTAAGTTCGTATTTTCCTATTGACAAGACATATAATAACTGCTGTGGACTTTTGTAATGGCCATTAGCTGCTCTAGTGCACTTGTAGCACGTCGTCTATAGCCAGGAGAGAACTTGGTTCCAGAACCTCATCATATCACATCTTCTAAAAATATAGGAGTTACCAATATTGCTGAACATGATTTTTTATCATGGATACAAGTGTATAATAAAATACAATTGTTTACTTTGTTATCTAGGGCATACAGTATCCAGCACAAATGAGTACACACCTCAGAATAGGTTGCAAATTGGTCTTTAGAGGTCCATGTTATTATGAAATAATTCAAACAACGGGGTTTTATTATGCGTAAACATCACAGCCTTTCCCCAGCATTGAAAAAAATTGGATATCTTAAAGCAAATTTGATCTAGGGTGAATAACATATGAATGGCCGATTGCATAAATGAGTACACACCTAGTGCTGCATGCATATATTTGTTGAAAAATGATTGATTATTGTTGCTATTGTCAATTTAATATCATAGGGATTTAGGACACACACCGTCTTAATAGTACAAACAATAAAATATGAAATAAAGTAAAATATTTCATTTACATTTATTGTTTTTCCAAAAAATTGTTGATGTTTCTTAAAATAGGCACTTAAAAACTGTCTGTTATCAAAAATATGTGTTATTCTAGTCCTGGAATGTAGTAGACAGTAAAGCGGTAATAAATATATGCCAATTGACACTTGCCAGTTGATCTTCTGCTTTTTTGACAGTTGTGGAAATTGCAATATATTGTGGTGTGACAAACTTCTGCCTGCATATTTCACCCAAGATCATCATTAGACATGGGCAAGCACCAAGATGCAAACAGAAGTGGTGCGCCAGAGCCCAAGGACTCAAATACTAAGGAGTTTTACCGGTAAAATACATTTTTAAAAGTTTTACCTAGTGGTACTACAGTAGTCACAAAGCAAAAATGTGAACTGCAGGATGGGAGGTTATACATTGAAGCATTTCTTGAAGTTTATCTATGAGAAAAGGGTTTAGGTTTGTTCCCTCCTATTCCAAATGACAAAACAAACTTCTGGCACTTCACTTTAAGGTTTCTGAAACCCAGAATTACTTAATCAGGCATTATAGTATATTTGGAGATAAATGTGATGATGCCGCAGTAATGTGCACCGTGTGTATATCTTGTAATAATTGCAGCACGGATCTGAAAACGATATATAGTGAAGATTAAGGTTGTGGCATATTTATTGGGTATTAAAATTGCTAGGATTTATTTATATTTTTGCAAGCATAAGATCCTATTTGTTTCTATGTTGAAATTTCCACAACAATAAAGGACGGTGATTAATGTCTAAAACTCCCTTTTTTCTGATAATGAATACTCATGTGCGATTGCACTTTGTCACAATCACTTTTGTATTAATTCCCAACATTTTTATTGACATTTGCAAGGAAATAGCCAGACTTTTTTTCACCAAAATGGACTTTACCACTCGAAATGGGGTATATAAATGTTTTTATCACTTTGGTTAAATGCTGTATATTTTTCAACTAGTTGGTTTAATCATACAAATATTTATTTGACAAAAACAGCAATGAACAATAATTTCTAAAGGTGTTTTTGCATCTAGTACTAGGTGTGTACTCATTTATGCAATCTGCCATTCATATTTTATTTGCCCTAGATCAAATTTACTTTAAAATATCAAATTTTTTTCAATGCTAGGGAAAGGATGTGATGTTTACGCATGGTAAAACCCCCTTGTTTGAATTATTTCATTTTAATTTGAACCTCTACAGCCCAATTTGCAACGTATGCCGAGGTGTGTACTCATTTCTTCTGGATACTGTATGTATTATATGTAATTCAGTGCAGCCTTGCCCTTTTTAATCAGGCACAACAGCCTCATCCATGTACATAATCTCATAATTGGGAACATGTGGCAGTATTGTGTTTATATTTTCCTAATGTGCTTATGTGAAAAAGGCTTCTAATTTGATTAAATGTATGTTGGCATCAAAGTGTGGTTTGAGTGTGGGTGGGAGAAGCATTCACAATTTCACATGAAATGTTATTTGTATTTTAATACACAGATTTTGTCTCCTGGTCTTGCTATTTCAAAATTTGGTTTGCTGGACACAACGTAAAAGGAATTATATATAACTGAATTTGAAAATATACTATTGTTATAATTGATCATTTTGTAATGCTTTATTACGGAATATGAATCTGTGTAAATATAACCACAAATTTTATTTCGCTTGTCATTTGTAAGACAAAGAGACTTAATTGTGATATGTCAGTGACTAGATTTTGTAGATGAATACATATATGACAAAGGAAACAAAGGCGTACACAATACTGTATTATGTTATATAATTATACCATATGTGAGATTATTTGCTTAAAATAACTGATCAATGATGAAATTAATGGGACTGTCAATTTAAAATTACATTTCATGCAAAGAAGACCCAACTAGATTGCTATAAAAATGGATGACAGAGAGAAATTCATGATTGCGTCCAATGATGATTCAGTGCAAGCACATCTATTATATATATAGTTTTGCTGCCTCATAACTCCCTTTAGATCCGTGTATCTGTAGGTCCATAATGCAATCTAACTGCAAATATAGTTTTGATCGACCAAATGTACAGAGATCATTGCTCAAAATCCTGCAGCTGCCACATAGTCTACCAATTAAATACAGCATCATTTTTGGGAAGTTAGAAATCCAACAGATGAAATCCTATTAAATAGAATCTGAAGAAAGTTGCACATTGGATGTCCATATTTTGCACTAATATACATGTACAATTGTTAATGATGCACAGGCATTCTATTGGATCATGCTTGTCTTCATCTTATCTTAAAGTAGCCTTAAGACTAATGTTTTTAGTTCATTTTTGTTGAAACCAAAAATATCAACTGTCCAATCAGCTGATCACAGAATTATTTGGTTTCATGTGGATTGTGTGGAATGACCCAATAGATACATATAGACACCACAGTATGTCTAATTCATCCCAAGAAAAACAAGGATCAATGCAAAAAAGCTTCAGGTCAAAGGCATGTAAATATTTTTGCAAGAACACCATCTAATCTAGTCTGTTTATTCAGCTGCCTTTGACAAGTCCAGGGACTCCATACTTATCCCAAGTCTGAGCTATTATGCTTGTTCTACAAGAGAGTTGGGAGAAGTTTCTCTGTGTTCCTACTCATACCTGATTCAACCAGGGCTTTGGAGTCAGATTCGGAGTCGTGGAGTCGGAGGTTTTCGGGTGAAGTTGGAGTCGGTGTTGAAACTTGATTTTAAAGTTCAGTCGTGTTCGAAGTCGAAAATTAAATTGGTGACTCATGACTCCTAAAAATTATTTAATGTAATTTCAAAAATACAGTTACAAAAATGTGAAATAAATCCCAAACTTTAGTTAAAACTTCCCAAACAAGTATTCATGTACGAAATCCTTTGAAAACTTTGTAGCATAATTACTTTCTCTCCCCTGCTAATCATATAATATTTATGTGCACTATAATGCTGATAAGCAAAGTCAAGATGGATGATAGATGTTATGGGCTTTATGTCCCAGTATTTATGCACTTGGTAGGCTAATTAGGACAGGAGGAAAACACAGCAATGGGGTGAAGGATGATTTAAACAGCCATCCAACATAGGTCAAGGTAACCCTGCAAGAGCTGGAATTAAACCCGGGAGACAGCGATAGACAGCCAAGCACTCTACCGCTAGAACAACTCCTCCCACCGCCCTTCTCCTCAATTGTCTGAACCCAGATAAAAAATTTGTAATAAACTTTAATGACAATGTCAAGTCGACAATTGGACCTGTTAAGTAGACTTCAATCCAGATCTCCTGGTACATTGCATGCAACCTAACTTTTAAAATTGCTCCCAAATTGCATGTGATTTCCCTTTGTAAGAGCATTGGAAAGTTTTACACAGAGCTCTTAGCTTTGTACCAGTTGATGCCCTTTAACCGCTTAAGAAGATTCTTATCACAAAAATTGCATTCTAAGGTTCTCACAGAATCAAAGCCAAAGAGCAAGTTAAACAAACTATTCTGAAGTTTAACAGTTATTTTCAATTAATTTTTGAAGGTTGATACAGCTGCATCAAATAAAGGAGAAAGGTTTGAAGCTGATATGTCCTTTGTTTCTTAACATTAAACGTTGTACAGTGCATTGTAGAAATAATGAAACCTACATACAATTAACTGCATGCTAGCGCAAAGCTTGAACTTCAAGCCTTGAAGTTTGGTCTTAATTATTGTCCCTTGCAGACACAAAGTATCCCATGCTCTGACTGTGCCTGCTTATTTTACCTGGACAGAATATAGGTCAATTTCGAAATGACCAATCAGAGAGGTTCTTGCAAATACTGTACAACCTTTCCAAGAACTTTCCTGATTGGCTGATTCCAAAAGTGACCTTATTTACTTGAGACAAGTGGAAATGCACCTGGCCTTTGCCATTGATAGTCTTAGGTTTAATTCCTGCTCAGG
The DNA here is from genome assembly GCA_026936325.1 of Platynereis dumerilii. NCBI lineage: Eukaryota > Metazoa > Annelida > Polychaeta > Phyllodocida > Nereididae > Platynereis > Platynereis dumerilii. Next base: position 16,315,198 of record JAPTHN010000008.1, on the reverse strand, counting down.
GACTTGTCAAGGGAAGATCTTGTTTGGATGAGACAATAAATGACTTGACTTTGTGACATTGTCAGTGTCACGGCTAGTCATGTCAAATATCTGTCACACTGGGTATATTATTTGTATCATGTTGAGTGCCTCTAATCTTCTCTCATCTCATCAATCAACCCTCCTTGGCACCAAGTACTAGCCTTGGAAAGCTGCGCCAGTAACACTACCCATATTACATACCAATCTTTTGCTACCAACCTGGAAGTAAGAAAGACCCAAGCTCACAAGAGGAGCACGCATCATCCTCATGACCAGAGATTTACCAACTTTTCTACCTGACTTTCTACTGTTGAAAAGATGTAATAAAATTGTTATGGCTGACACTAATTGGGTTGGTGTCACAAACTATTGGACACTGCTTCAACGCTAGCAGCAAAGTTACTCCTCATAATTCAGCTCATTTTGGCTGTTTGACAACATAACAATCTCTGGGTTGGAAGTAGGATAGGCTCTTCTGATGAAAATAGCTCCAACAATCTCATTATTTCTCAGCAACAAGTACAGCTTACAGTAGATAGAGTAATTTCCTTGGCACTATGGGATATATGGATATTAACAGAAAGATCATCCTACATGTCATTCATCTGCACCTGCATCTGTATTCTCTTTTACAAATTCACTAATGTGATTAATGGTCGAACAATGTGAACAAATTAGCTTATTTTCTTGGTGATGTATTTAATGCAAAATAAATGATTGAGAGCTGAATGATAGAAAACAAACACAGGTTTTCTTTATGGACTTCAATTCTTTTTGTTTTTTGAAGGATTGGCTTATCAAACAGACTTTTCAAACTCATAAGGCAGCTACAGTTACATGTGTATATTTTTTATTGATTGATGTCACGGCAAATTTCGTATAAACTCTAATTGGACCCGAGAAGATCGACAGAATTATGGCCAAACTTCACTTACAGGTAAGTTTGTTTAACCTTAAAATTTTTGAACATGTGGAACATACATGAATGTGTGTACAGTACAACCCAAAATAAAGTACGATTACCCCAGCAGGAAGGAAGAATCAACCACTACTTTACCCTTTCACACCTTTTGACTACCTCTGAATCACTTCCTACTTTTACCTACTTGAAACTACCTTTTAAAACTACATCAAAATCATATTACACAGCATCAATTTAAACTCAATCTCCCCCATTGTGTTTGATTTACTTGATATTTTGCACCTCTGCTAATTGCAGTTACATTAGTGGCTGTCTAAATAGAGTTCTTAATGTGGACTAAGGTTGTTGTAAGGAGTCAAAGGGAGTTGTAAGGAGATTTGGGGTGGAGAGGAGAAAAGAGGGTAAAATAGGTTATATTATTGGCCATATTATTACCTGCATGCAATAACCATAAGTAAAATAAAAGCTAAAAATGTTTAAACAGAGCCATTTGGATTGCTTCTTTTGGAAGAAGTTACCAACATTCTTTATGCATCGACACTAATTCGAGAGCAACATACCGAGATTCAGTCACATTGTGCATACAACTCATTGTGAAGACTGAACAAACTGTTGACACAGCAAAACAATGACAGCATTATGCAGTAACCATTAAAATAACTTATTATGCAGATGATGATTCTCAGTCTTTGCTCACCAAATAACGTACATACTACTACATTCTGCTACATGCTTCATTTAACAATCTTGGTCAGCTTTGGTAATACGAAGCACCATTTTTGCTTACATATTCCCTTCTTTTTGTCATGTATTATGCTGGGAATACAACTTTTATCCCACACTAAAAGCTTGTATGGTAGCTTTAAAACATAACTTGCTAAAAAGGCATCAAACTGGATATAAATGGAAATCAGAATCCATTCTATTTTCACCTTTTCTTCTTCCAGCTCCAGAGATCTGCATGATAAATCGACATTAGGCCACTTTAAAGAAAACACACCCTTTCCCAAAAGCCATATCACAAAAATGGTCATTTGTCTTTATCCCACTTCCCTGTTGACTTGATATTTTCATCATTTTTTATCATCAATTTTTTGGTACAACTATTATGTTACACAAATGACCAATAAAGAAGTCTTCATCTAAGTGCTATTTTCCAAGGGTATAAGTCAGTCCAGATGCTCAATATGATGCACACAGTTTTTGATGACATCTCAGAAAGGTTTGATGTTTGCCGGTAGCCACTATTGGTGATGCATATTTCGTTGCAAGTGGAGTTCCATCTAAACATTGTCAAATACCTCTTATTGATATGATTTGCGATTTCTGACTTTTTTTCTTTTTGCATACTAACTGAATTCGAGTATTGAAAGATGAAGTTTACAAGTTGTGGTGGCATTTTCAATTCCGGAGTTTTCCTATCTGAATAATTATATTTTTAAGTGTTTGTGCTTCATTTTTCAAGCTAGAAATGTTAAATTCCATACAAACATTCTTTACATGTCTGCCTTGCAATGTACAGAGGGGTGCCGGAGGGATACACGGGCAGCAGGGGTGGTTGGATGAAAAGATGGCAAATCATATTTGTGCGACAAAATTAAAATGGAGCGTTAGTGATAATTTTGAACAATATTAGTCAAAATTATTATAGATGCTCTATTTTAATTTTTCATAATTTGTTCCTAAAATAAATAAACTAAGGCCTAATTCTTTTACAGATCAGAAGGGCACATCTTGGCCTCTCCCCTGCTTCCACCTGGAAAACGTTAGGAGCCCCCCCCCCCATCCCCCTTGCCCGGCACCCCTGTATGTGCAGGATACACATAGTAATTTTTCTTAAGATGGTAATACTGCTTTTTTCGCTGATCAAGTAAAACATTCAAAACACTTTTATGAACGTGAATTGGAGTTGATTCAAATGTGTTTCACAGGATCTGTGTTTTACTCATAATATGCTAATTCCCCAAAACCACAGCAGCACCTTCAGGTCAACTAAGCACTTACGACTCAGATACTTATGATATCTTATAATAACTGACATCTACTAGCATGACACATATTAATTATGTAAAGAGAAGTTTACAGACAGCAAACAAGGTGGTACCACTCTGTAGAATGCTCGGGTGTGCTGTACGTGCATGCGAAGTTTATGTATACACATCAGGCCCACCAATGCTCCTAGTGTCAGATTTTGGAAGCACATCCTCTTGAAGAACACGAGCTCACTCATGCTTGAAGCATAAGCTGGAGAGCAGAGCCCTCTAGTAACAGAGCATATAAAAAAAGACTGTATGTGATGATTATGGCGTATCCGACGCACGGATGGAAACAAAAATCTAATTAGTCCTTCGTTGCGGTCAATTGAAAAATCATGGTGAGCTTCAGTTGAATTTGTTCAACTTTTTCTTCACAATCACGCTGACAGCTGGACAGATCAAAACCTAGATGGACGCTCAGACAGACAGACATATCAAATATAAACATTAGACTATAGTCCTTCAGAGGCCTAGTGAAAACATGAGCAACATTAATCTGACACAGAGATTGTGTTCTTAGTCAGAAGATATTTTGTTACATATTTTGTGCAGGTATGGAATTTGATACATTTTGCAGATTACCTCTGAACTGAATAATCATTGCTACCAAGCCACATGTATCCACTTTCAAAAGAAGAGAAAAGTTTAATCTATTGCAGACCAGAGACAATTTCTCCCACTTAAATTTGTGCCACATGTTACCCAAACACAATTTTTGGATTCTTGTCATAGTGTCATACAATCAGCCTTGGATTTCTGAGACAGCAGGCTATTCCAGAAATTTCCTAAAGATTATTTTTAACGCAATGGCGAAGGATAAATCAGGTATTATGTCACCTGCTGAGCAAAACGTGAAAATATTGGCATATTTAATCCCATTGCTTCAGAACCAAATATGCCTGAGGGAGAAATGAAAAATTCAAGGCTATAAGTGGCTGCACACTGCATGTCAATGATATCATTACATTCCCTTTGTTTTTGCTCGTACTGCAGAAAGTGGGCCTTATGATTTTATCTTGAACATGAAATTTCATTGTCTCTCGTGTGTGTTATTTAGTCCCACAGTGATTTTCCTGTCTCCAAAACATTTTGATTGTAGAAAAGACTTTGCTCATGTTTTTTTTGTGCTTTCATATACAAATATGGCTTCATGTCACAGCTCCAAGGATCTAAGGACATTGTCATCTGCTTCCTGTTTACTTGTTAAGGAGTTCTGCCAAAAATATACAGTAGTCTAAAAACCATCTTCAGTTGAAAGTGCAGGATATTAAGATCTTCAGGCAGTGCATTGAAAAGCAGAATACACCTTTATCTTGCAGACTAAATGCAAAATGCCTTAGAGCATTTTGCCATTCTTGAATAGAAACATTTGTCTCGAAACTGTTTCAGTTCAGGAAATAAAATATGACAATTTCCGCAAATCTGTTTCAGAGAAGTTGATTTGTTTTGCTGTCTGTGTTTTTATGTCCTATTTCTAGGCTGAAAAGTTAGGACTGTGGAGACTTGTTCAGAATGAATGCTGTTCAAATATCGAAGTAGAGCGCCAGACATCATTCTTTTTAAGCTACTTATGGCTGCTTTATTCAATTATATGTACTGGGCTAAAAGGTGCTAGAATAGATGATTTTATAAATATGCATGTAATCGAATTGTAAGAGGCTTTAAGTTCGTATTTTCCTATTGACAAGACATATAATAACTGCTGTGGACTTTTGTAATGGCCATTAGCTGCTCTAGTGCACTTGTAGCACGTCGTCTATAGCCAGGAGAGAACTTGGTTCCAGAACCTCATCATATCACATCTTCTAAAAATATAGGAGTTACCAATATTGCTGAACATGATTTTTTATCATGGATACAAGTGTATAATAAAATACAATTGTTTACTTTGTTATCTAGGGCATATGTATTATATGTAATTCAGTGCAGCCTTGTCCTTTTTAATCAGGCACAACAGCCTCATCCATGTACATAATCTCATAATTGAAAACATGTGGCAGTATTGTGTTTATATTTTCCTAATGTGCTTATGTGAAAAAGGCTTCTAATTTGATCAAAGCATGTATGTTGGCATCAAAGTGTGGTTTGAGTGTGGGTGGGAGAAGCATTCACAATTTCACATCAAATGTGATTTGTATTTTAATACACAGATTTCTTCTCCTGGTTTTGCCATTTCAAAATTTGATATGCAGGAATCAACGTAAAAGGAATTGTATATAATTGAATTTGAAAATATATTACAGTTATAATTGATCATTTTGTAATGCTTTATTACGGAATATGAATCTGTATAAATATAACCACAAATTTAATTTCACTGGTTATTTGTAAGACAAAGAGACTTGTGACATGTCAGTGACTAGATTTTGTTTATGAATACAATGACAAAAGCGACAAAGGCCTACAATATGTTATATAATTATATACCATATGTGAAATTATTTACATAAAATAACTGATCAGTGATGAAAATTAATTGGACTGTCAATTTAACATTTTATGCAACAAAAACCCAGCTAGATTGCTATAAAAATGGATGACAGAGAGAAATTCATTGGATGACAGAGACAAATTTTTTGGATTCTGTCCGATCATTTGGCACTTCTGCTCCAAGGCGAATACGGACAAATTGGAATGCATGCATCACAGGGCACTTAAATTTGTATACCAAGACTTTGGTGCAAGCTACGAGGACCTGCTCCTAAAGCATGGTCACAGTTCCCTAACTTTACAAAGGATTAGACAAATTGCCCTTGAAACATTTAATATCCTGCAAGGCAGATCTCCAGCTTACCTTAACAACTTGGTCGAGCGGACCAACTCCACATACTCCCGGAGACATGGATTGCGCCCGAAAGTCCCGCGAACGAGTACAACAAAATACGGACTTAACAGCTTTAGGGTGCTGGCGGCTAATACCTGGAATAGCCTCCCAGCCCATTTGAGAAATGAACAATGTTTCACTGCTTTTAAAGGACTACTGCAACAGTGGAATGGTGTCAATTGTAAATGTTCTATGTGTACTGTGTAGGAGTCAAACTTGAACAAGTTATCAGCATTATTTTAATTTACCACAAGTTTTATTTATATTTAATCATTCAATCTCTTTATCATTGTTTTTATACGCTGTTTTGGTTATTTCTGTGAAATTTTATCCTGCTATGTTGCAACAGTTTGTAGAAAAAGCCTACGGCTTATGTTGTCATTTCTGTAAACACCCGACTCAAAATAGAATTTCTTTGAATTTGACATGATTGCGTCCAATGATGATTCAGTGCAAGCACATCTATTATATATATAGTTTTGCTGCCTCATAACTCCCTTTAGATCCGTGTATCTGTAGGTCCATAATGTAATAAAAACTCCAATTACAGTTTTGATCGAACCAACTGTACAGAGATCATTGCTCAAAATCCTGAAACTTCCAGATAGTCTAGCAATTTTAAAAATAAATTATTGTACAGGGGAAATTGGAAAGCAACAGATGCTATCCTATCATACAAAATCTGAGGATAGTTTTACACTTGGATGTCCATATTTGGCAATGATATATTACGTGTATAATTGTGAATAATGCACAGGCATTCTGTTGGATCGTGTTTGCCTTTATCTTATCTCTAATAGCCTTAAAACTAATATTTTTAGTCATTTTTGTTACAACAGAAAGAACTAACTGCCCGATTACTAATCAGGGAATTGTCTGGTTTCATGCGGACTGATCCTATACATATATATAGACAGCACAATATGTCTCTTTCATCCCAAGAAGTACAAGGATCAAGGCAAAAGAGCATCAGCAAGAAAACTATATAATCTAGTCTGGCCAGTCAGCTGCATTTGACATAAACAGAGACTCTCTACTTATCCCCAGTCTGAGCTGCTCTGTGTGTTCTACAAGAAAGGTGGGGGAACTTTCCTTTTAATTCAGTGCATTTTTTAACATAGTAACTGAGAGACCAAATGGTCTCACAGTGGACAGATTTGGTTTCCCAGTCATTGCCAAATTGGCATCACTGAGACTCTCTCATTAATTTCACATTTGGTTTTCATAATTTGTAGTTCCTTAGTGCATTTGAAAGTGAGGCCTCTTTCCATATGAAAAATATCTTAACACTCCCACAATTATACTTATGCTTAAAATTAATTTTTCTGATTTCCTATTTTAAAAAATTTATAATTTGTCAAACTTGTTTTCACGGAAATTAACCAAAGTCCCGAATTAGCCGTCAGGTCCACAGTTCAAACTCCTTTTTGCAAGCACATTTCTAAATAAATATATGTAATGGATATCAGCGGATCTTAACTATAGCTGCCGCGAATCAACGCACTATGAAGTTCCATTGGTCTTCCAGTCTAAAATTCTCAAAAAATGTTCTGCTTCAGTTTCTTCTCATGCCTGATTCCATAAAAGAAAGGCAAACGTCATTCATATTCATGAATTTGAGCAAATACATTTATTACAGGTGTTTTAATTACCATGCAATTTTGTCATTCACAGTTGGCAGTGAGAATTTAATGAATCGGAGGTATCTACCAAATGTATGACATTCCATTGTGGCTAAAATCGTGTACTAGTTAAAACACCTTAACCGACTGCAGCGTTCATGAAATTTTGGAGATGACTTGTTATACATGACACCAATGGAAATAGCAAGATAGATAAGTACATGAGATTCTCCATTGCCAGGATGGATGGATGGTTGTGGCTGGATGGTTTGTATTTGGTAGACTGATTAGGAGAACACGGTAATGCGGTAAAGGATGATTGAAACAGCCGTCCAACAAAGATCAAGGTGACCGAGCAAGAGCTGTAGAAACAAACACACCACCCAGTGATTGGCAGCCTAGCATGCTACCACTAGACCAACCCTCCCCCTTCCGCCATTACCAGAACACCAGATAAAGAATGTGTAATAAACTTTTTAAAAAGAGAATGTCAAGTCGACATTTGGATCGTATGGTGTTCTCCCAGACTGTACCAGTCGCTCATTATCACCTCAGCCTCCACCTGCGTTCGCCTGGTGGGGAGCATTCAGTATTTCATTGTGGGGAGCATTCAATTATTTATTTAATTCTGGAAAATAATTTACAGTGCCGCCTGTAAGTAAGTGAAACGCATGATATTGTGCCATTGCATCAATGCTGAACATCCTCAACCAAACTGCTTGTGGAGGCATGAATTCTCATCCGATGAGCAGAAAACATATTTGGTCATAAAGGCCGATATGTGAGGCATGTGGGATAACAATGGCAGCAAATTTTCTCTGCTGTAGTCAGAGTTAGGTATGGGTCAAAGTCTTTGATAAGTAAGTGAACCACCCTTCCCTATTAAATAACATTGGGCCAGTGTTTCACTTACTTATCACAGACTTTGACCCATACCTAACTCCAACTACAGCAAAGAAAATTGGCTGCTATTGTTGTCCCACATGCCTCACATATCGGCCTTTATGACCCAATATGTTTTCCTATCATCGGATGAAAATTCATGTTTCCACAAGATGTTTGGCTGAGGATGTTTAGCATTGATGCAATGGTACCAATTCACGCGTTTCACTTACTTACAGGCGGCACTGTAAGCTGTGCAGAAAAGAAGCCATCTGGTGCCAGACTGGTGTTCTCCCTTGGTCACTCAAATTACTTGGTAAGCAAACTGCAATACAACTCAAAAAAACTTAAAATAACTTCCAAAGTACATTTTACTTCCCTTTGTAAGTGCATTGAAATTTTTACAAGAGCTCTTTGCTCTGTGCTGTTCCAGTGATGCCCTTAAAGTGCTATGAATTTTCCTCTCAACCAAAATTGCATTTGACTGCTTTTACAGAGTCAAAGCTAAAGAAAATGTTAAACAAACTCTTGATTGTGTAGTTATTTTCAAGAATTTTCAAAAGGTGACACAGCTTTATCAAATCAAATTGGAAAGATTTGAAGCTGATACAATATTTTTTTGTTAACACTAAAGGTTGTATATTGTTGGTAGTATGAAACCTAGGTATTATTGACTGCTAGCGTAGCACTCTTATCACAGACCAAAGCTTGAAGTTTAGTCTTATTAATTGTCACTTGTACATACAAAGTATACCAAGCTCTGTCAGTGCCTGAAAACTTCACTGGACAGAAAATATGTCAATTTTGAACTTTTCAGGGAGACTAATCAGGGAGACTCTTACAAATATGACCTTTCCAAGAACTTTCCTGATTGGCCTTAGTTTATGTAGAAATGCATCTTGGGCTGTGCCATTGAAAGTCTCAGGTTTGATTCTTGGCCAGGGACTAGTTCCTTGGAAGATCTTTTTGGATGAGACTATAAATGACTTGACTTTGTGACATTGTCCATGTCAGGGCTAGCCATGCCCATGTCAAATATCTGTCACACTGGGTAAATTATGTGTATCATGTTGAGTGCCTCTAACCTTCTCTCATCTCATCAATCAACCCTCCTTGGCACCAAGTACTAGCCTTGGAAAGCTGCACCAATAACACTGTCCATATTACATACCAACCTTTTGCCACCAACCTAGAGATAAAAAAAGACCCAAGCTCATATGAGGAGCACGCATCATCCTGATGACCAAAGATTTACCAACTTTTCTACCTGACTCTCTACAGTTGAAAGGATGTAATAAAAATGTTATGGCTGACACTAATTGGGTTGGTGTCACAAACTATAGCACACTCTCTCAACACTAACAGAAAAGTTGCTCCTCATGATGCAGCTCATTTTGGCAGCTTATTTCGGCAGTTTGACAACATAACAACCTCAAGGTGGAAAGTAGGACAGGCTCTTCTGATGGAGATAGCTCCAACAATCTCATTAGTTCTCAGCAACAAGTAATGCTTACAGTAGATAGATTTATTTCCCTGGCACTACGGGATGTGTGGATATAAACAGCAAGTTCCTCCTATGTCATTCATCTGCAACTGCATCTCTTTTCCAGAATCTATAGTTTGATTCATGGTCAAACAATATGATGATAAATCCCAAATTGGCTAATACCTGTTTTCTTGGTGATGTATTTAATACAAAAAAAAATGAGTGAGAGCTGAATGATCTGAAACAAACACAGGTTTTCTTTAATTCTTTTTTAAGGATTGGTTAATCAAACAGACTTTTGAAAAATTTGTAAGTCAGCTACAGTTGCAAGAATTTTCTTTTGTTTGTGAAATGTTTACTCACCATTGTTTTCTCACCAGATGGTTTATTCATAAATTATTGACTTCACTCACATAGATCTGTCAGACTAACATACAAGTTGACATCTAATGCAGATCACAGGACTTGAAAAAAAGAAAATTGTTACACATGGACATTCTGAAAGTGACAAAACCTTTATGAGCCACACAGGCTGATTTTAGATGTGCAAATATCATGACCAGACAGGTTTATGACACTGCCAATCACATGTCACTTGCACAACCAGGTCAGTTCTGAATGGCAAGCTGTAACTTTTCATCCTTTATTGGATATCGCCCTTCATTATCCAAACGCACCCGCCGTTCACCACTGGCTGCCTGTATTTTGTACCAGCACCCCTGGCCATATTTCATGTATGCAATAACCATAAGTAAAATAAAAGCTAAAAATGTTTAAACAGAGCCATTTGGATTGCTTCTTTTGACAGAAGTTACCAACATTCTTTATGCATCGACACTAATTCAACAGCAACACACCACGATTCAGCCAGATTGCGTATACAACTTATTGCAAAGACTGAACCTATTGTTGACACAGTAAACAGTGACTCAGTAACCATTAAAATAACTTATTATGCAGATGATGATTCTCAGTCTTTGCTCATCAGATCATGTACATACTTCTATATGCTGCAACATGCTGCATTTACTAACAATCTCGGTCAGTCTTGGTAAGGTGCGGCACCATTTTTCACTTACATATTCCTTTCTTCTTGTCATGTACTATGATGGAAGTACAACTTTTATCCCGCACCAAAAGCTTTTACAGTAGCCAGATCATGTATTGTCTACTACTACATGCTGCTACATGCTTCATTTAACAATCTCTGGCAGTTTTGGTAATATGCAGCACCATTTTCACTTACATATTCCTTTCTTTTTGTCATGTATTATGATGGAAGTACAGCTGTCATCCCGCACCAAAAGCTTTTACAGTAGCCAGATCATGTATTGTCTACTACTACATGCTGCTACATGCTTCATTTAACAACCTCTGGCAGTTTTGGTAATATGCAGCACCATTTTCACTTACATATTCCATTCTTTTTGTGCTATTTTCCAAAAGCATAAGTCAGCCAAGATGCTCAATATGAATGACGTAGGCAGTTTTTGATGACATCTCGAAAAGGTTTTGATATTTACAATGTAGCCACTATTGGTGATGCATACTTCGTTGCAAGTGCATGGAGTTCCATCTAAACATTGTCACATATCTCATACTAATATAGCTTCAGAGTCCCTTAAAGTGAGAATTGGAATCCACAAGTGCTGGGCCATGTGTTGCTATTGTGGCTTATGGTTCAAGATGAATGGATTTGCAATATTTGACTTTTTTCTTCATACATACTAATCGAATTCAATTAATGAAAGATGAAGTTTGCAAGACGTGGTGGTATTTCTTTAGATTCAAGAGTCTCCCTATCTAGATAATTATATTGTTTTGGTTTTGTGCCTCATTCTTCAAGTTAAAAAATGTTAAATTACATACAAATATTCACTACATATAGATCTGTCATGCTATGTACACAGGGGTGCTGGAGGGACTCAAGACTCAAGACACATTTATTCGACTATTAAAATATATGAGATTTTGAATATTGATGTTCATATCGCAACTTTTCTCAACATCGCCAAGCCCTAGCATAGACAGACAGACATATGCAAATGAAAACATTAGACTAGTCCTTCAGAGGCCTAAGCAACATTAATCTGCAACAGAGATTGTGTTCTTAGTCAGAAGATATTTTGTTTCAGAGTTTTTCATCAATTTTTTATGTCCCGAGCTTGGAATTTGATACATTTTGCAGATTACCTTTGAACTGAATAATCATTGCTACCAAGCCAAATGTATCCACTGTCAAAAGAAGAGAAGCGCTTCTTAATCTATTGCAGACCAGACACAATTTATACCAAGTAGGCCTGATGGTTTTTATCTTGAACATGAAATTTCATTGTCTCCCGTGAGTGTAATTTTGTCCCACAGTGATTTTCCTGTCTCCGAAACATTGTGTTGTAGAAAATGACTTTGCTTGTGTCTTCTTTGTGCCTCCATATACGAAAATGGCTTCAAGTCACAGCTTCCAGAATCTGGGGACATTGTCATCTGCTTCCTGTTTACTTGTTCAAGAGTTCTGCCAACAATATACAGTAATAACCATCTTCAGTTAGAAATGTAGGATATTAAGATCCTCAGGCCATTGAAAAGCAGAATACACCATTATCTTCCAGACAAAATGCAAAATGCCTTAGAGCATTTTGCCATTCTTGATTTGAAACATTTGTCTCGAAACTGTTTCAGTTCAGGAAACAACAGTCTAAACACAGGGTGGTCAAAATGACAACTTTAGAGTGGTAATTCCTGGTGCCTAAACCGACAACTCTTTGAGTCAAAAATACTAAAAGGTTGTCAATGTCACTAATATTTGATTAATAACATGTACCACTAGGGTAATCAAGGCTACCAGATGGTGATCAATTTGACAACCTTCGGGTCTCTTGCAGAGTCAACATAGTTATTTTGATTACAATAGAATAGTCAAAATGATTTTCCATGAAGTCACAACCAATTTTTTCATCCATCACTACCCTAAAGTAGTCATAAACTAGTCATAAACTAGTCACATTGACAACCAAATGTTTAGAGTAAAAATATGACAATTTCCACACACACAATAGAAAAAAAAAAGTTTCAGAAAAGTGGTTTGTTTTGCTGTCTGAGTGTCTGTGTTACCATTGTTGATTTGAAACATTTGTCTCGAAACTGTTTCAGTTCAGGAAATTTCCAAAATAAAAACAGTTTCAGAGAATTGGTTTGTTTTGCTGTCTGTGTTTTTATGTCCTACTTCCAGGCTGAAAAGGTAGGACTTTGGAAGATGTGCTCAGAATGAATACTGTTCAAATATAACAATGCATCCCATTTTGCCAAAAGAAACTTCCTCCGGAAAATGGCATCAGTTTGAAAGGAGACACATTTACGGCAGATATTTGGCGGGCTATTGACACTCAAAAGAAATTGTCAAAAAGCATGTCTGTAAATGTCAAATCAAAATTGAAAATGAAAAATATCTGATGTGTATATCGGTCCCAGGAAGACACATGGCCTTCATATGGTAATCCCATATTTCTTGATATCCCATTGCATAGAGGCCTGAAATATCAAAAAGGTCTGAAATATCAAAAAGAAAAGGACAAAGAAAACAAAAAGAAAAAATTCCTCTATGACAGTTTTATGGCAGATGCATGCTATAGATGTCAACATATTGAAGACCTGCTGAGAGTAAGCAGATAAGTGGAGGTCTTGTTTTTGTCAGTGCAAACTTCTGCACTTACTACGTGTCCTGCCTACCAATTTGTGAAGAGAAATGCAGTAAAGGCTGTCTCTGTTCGGGACTGTCAAGTGGCAGCAGAATGCTGACAGTCCCTGGAAAATCGAATTGGGTCAACAATAATTTGATCTGTTTGGGACAGATCACCAGATCAGGTCGCACAACAGCTGTCCATATTACTACGCCAAACTACTTTCACAAAGCATGGTTGCTGGCTAATATCCAGTCCACTGCTTTAAATGAAAATGTTTGGAAATCATGAGACAAAAAGAAAGTTTTGAAACTTTAGCATACACTTTGCCTGTGAAAGGGGATGATTTTACTCATCAGAAGTTTGATGGTATTCAATCTACTTATGCCATTTAGTGCATGTTAAATTGTGGTCAGAAAAGGGTCCAAAAAGAATGCATTCTCACTTATTTACTTGTCCATACAAAGCCAATGTTTTTGCTTTGTGATATCAAAAATGCTCAATTGTATTTATTCTAATACTTTATGGAGATTTATTAACTAGGACAACAATATAATTCACAATTTCATAAAAGCTGTGTTACACTCAGCAAAATGTCTTGTCCATGCCACAAGTGGCCCCCTCTATACTGGCAATGTATGTGAGCTATAATGTATACATCCTCCATGATAAAAAATAGTTCCAACTTATTTTAGTATTTATAAGCTGTCTGCTTAAAATTGAAGCCAACCAAAGTCAGATTAGACACTTGCAGAGTTTTTGGAAATAATCTAGACCATCACTAAATGATGGAACTGTCCTGGTTTCTTCCACACTGTCCTGGTGTCTTCCACTGATCCAAATTCTGTTGACCGCTCACAGGAGCTCGCGAATTTGGCACCCTAGGTGGCAGCAAATAGCGGTCAACTTGTAGACAGCAGTAAAGGAGTAAAGGAGGCTGGGGTATCAGATGTCAGACAATTACCAGCCTGTTGTTTTGTCTCAGTGCAAGGGGCAAAAGGCTTGAATTCTGAGGAAAAGCTCGTTGATATATATATGGTTAGCAAGACATCTAATTACTAATAGAGAAAATGTGTATGTCACAGACAATGTATGTCAGGTGCTTACAGCGTTTATCTGAAATGTTCCTTATGAGCTCTTATGAGGTCATATGCCCATCCATGCCATGTTATTCTCACTGACTCAGCAGCATTTTGAGAGGTTACAGGCATCTGAATGTAAGCATGTGTCATTAGTTGATTGAAAATTTTTTAATAATATGATTCAGATCAAATGCACATATGTACATGGACGCCAGAAGTAGAAAATTAAGTTACTTGATATCCTTCTTCTGGAAAATATTGTGAACAAAATTACGTATTTTTGTAGCAAGACATTGTTCTGTGGTATTTCTAGGCTGACCTGCAACTAAAAACCACATTATAAAGTCCTGAGACAAGTCTCCGGTTGGCCATTTTTTTAATTTTTTGTTTGGAATTGAGGGTCTCTAGAGAATACTCCACCTTCTTCCGCTGTTCTCAGGTATACAGAATCAAGTTTCTTCAGGAGCCCCCAATTCCTGCCTAGCTGTGAAATCTCAATTGAAGATTAATGATAATGCCATCTAATTCTAAGGCTGGCGTTCAATTCCAATGCATGGCATTTCTGCACTTCTTTCTTGGATTAATTTTCTGAAATGAAATTATGTATATCATTTTGATGAACCCTTAATATTACTATATAATGATAAAAATGCAGTAGAACTATTACAAGTCTTGCAGATAACTACTAACAAACGGGAGTCTATGTGGGACTGCAACCTGAAACTCATTTAGTGAGACTTTAAATCCTGGGAGAGAATTGCAATTTTCCAGTCAGTGGTTCTTGGCTGGTTACCACACTGTCCACACATCTAACTGCCGCTGTGATAAACACAGACACGAAAGCAACTCCAAGTACGACCGAGGTATTGCTCATGTGGAAAATTAAAACGAGAAGGATTGTCTGATGACTCTGATCACAATTTAGAAGTACTAGAGTGGCCCCTGTTATAAGACTCCTTGTTTTAAGACAACTGCCTGAGGCGACCATGAGCCCTCCTCAGATCAAATCACTGTCTGAGGCGACCACATCGCAACTGCGTACTGCGTGGTTTATATTGAATTTTTAGCACAGCTGTTCTTACCCCAATTCAATTTCATGCAATCTCGTTAACACACCTGGAGGTCACTCTCTTTCACTGATCTCATTAAAATTTACTCACCATCCTCTGTAGGTTTTTAAATTTCGACCAGTCACCTTCTGTGATGGAAAAAAATTATAAAGAAACTATAATGGACTGGCTTCCATGGGTCAAAGGTCAACCACGCCTACTTCTTCTTCTTCTCCTTAGTATATCCGTGACTGGTGTGCCTGTGTTGGAACCATGCACTGTCTGTGCTGCTTAAAGTGCTTGCACATTATTTTTTATTATGAGGAGAGATCCACCTGAGACCCCATCTACTGGTGATTGCTTCATGACCCTAGAAGATTCAGTCTTACAATGCCCTAGCTCCTGAGCTAGATATGATGTGCTTCAATATGATCCAATGTCCATTCACGGTGATAAAATGCATGATTCCCCCAAAGTGAAGTAGTTGCTGATACTATAAAAATAATCAATTGAATAATCGATTGTCTGAAGAAAAGGAAAGCAATTAATCGATTCATGCTCAATCGAAAACTGCATACGTTATCTGCATTGCATTTATCTCTTCCTTAAGCTATGATCGACAACAATTTTCCGTTTATGTATCGAGAACCCTATACTCTGCTTTCTTCCCATCTCAATGAAATGAGGTAAACCAGATTCTATGAGACAAACAACTTCCATAAAATGCCAGAGTGCACTTTATAGATCACAAAAAGAATAGACTGCAAGTATGCAGATATATATGATACAGTCAACAATACACAAAGTAGGCGGAGACACATACATAGATACTGTTGGTAGTGAATGTCACGCAACACAAAGTACAATATATGGTTCTTGCATTCATGATATTTCATGCAAATACCAAGGAGAGCCCTCTGTCAAGAAAACAACACGCTAAAGGAGATATAAACATAGGCTGCGCAGCAGCATACCCTCGGCTACTCAGCTATTCTCCAGGCAGTGGGATACATTGAGGCAGGACCCCACTGGGTACTCTAATATCCTCATGAACATGAAATTCGTGTTGAAAAACTTTCATTGAATTAGACATGGGACCCAACTTAAAATATGAAAATCGGCTGGCTACCAAGAAATTGGCTGGCTACCAAAGAAATCGGCTAGCTAGCTGGCTAGCTGGTTAGCAGGGCAATTCACTGGTGATGGCTGGCTGACCAAATTTGTGGCTGGCTGGGGCTGGCTTTGGCTGACTGCCGTGCGATTAATGAATTTTGAAGTTATGGTTTCATAATTTTTTGTACATCATTTCCGGGTTTCTGTTGGGATCCTCCAATTATATGTCTCGGAACCAGTGAGGTCTTAGAAAGTTATGTCACATCAACCAAGACTTCTTCAGTCAGAGATTTAAAAAGTAATAAACCACCATTTTTAATGAGCCAGTGAAGTTCACTTGCGATTTTTAGCCATAATCTTTTTATGTATCCCAACTTTTTTTCGTCTACTGTAAAGATACACTTAACTGAATGGGGAATTACAAATCTATTTATTTATTGAATATATTTAAAATGGGTAGCACTTCAGCAAAGCTGTTTTTCAAGTAAAACAAAAAATGAAAACTCAAAATGATTTCATAATTATAGACACTGAGAATGAATGTGATTTTTATTATTTTATTATTTTTTATGTCACTTTTTTTCTAGAGTACAAATAGTATGTCCGAGAAAAAATTGACATTCAATCTCAATGTCTACAAATATGAAATCATCTGTAATGAAACATCTCCTCAAAAGTTGGCATGCTTTATTAGTATTGAGAATTTTGTGGAAAAGGTGTGAATTGCAATTAGCTGCTTTCAAAGTTGATCTATCTATCTATCTATATTTCTATATTTCTGTCTATCTATATTTCTGTCTATCTATCTATCTACCTACCTACCTATCTAGCTAGCTAGCTACCTATCTCTCTTTATTTCTTTATTTCTTTATTTCTTTCTTTTATCAACTTATAGATCAATATTTCCTCTATCTTTTTTCCTAGTTACCTAACAGGTCATGTATAAAGCATGAGCTAATCAGTCACACAAACTCTTCATTTATTGCTGATATTTTTTCATACAGCACTTTTTTTTTCAATGAAACCTTGAGTAAGAGTACCAATAAATAACTTGTCACAAAGAGATGTTTATGAGATGGTCAAGAGCCCTGATCTTTGTCATAGCTATATAAAATTATGCAAATTTGTGAGCTGGCACTAGTGAATTACTTTACTGTTTCAAAGAATTATTGTGCCTGTTGCATCTAAACTATTATCCCTGGGTTCTACTTTGCTGTTTTTCATTATTCAAATTGAAAATTGTAACTAAATGAACAAATTACAACATCAGTTTCCTTAAGTACTCTTTAAGAAAACATATTGAAAAGTTTCATTTTTAGGGGAAATTAAGATGTTACGTAACACCCACACTCAGACAGAAGCCACTGCAATTGTGGGAGGAGCATTGCATAATCTGATGTCATTAAGAGAAGTGTTGCTTTGATATTTACTCAGAAAGCCCAGCTTAGAGAATCAAATTGGAAAATTTAATTTTATATTCAAAATATAAAAAGTAAGATGGAATCAATGCAGTTTGAACAGATTTCTAAGAAACAAGAAAACAAAATTTTGTTTGAAGGTTGAGCAGAGTGTGTTGTGTAACTGATTGCAGCCACCCTCTTGACTTTGGTCATGGGAGTGGATCAGAAGGGCAGACAATACCTCTGACACAATCTTATGTAATACTTACCCCCTAACCAATGGAGAAATTCTTCAAAATGCTAAAATATCATTGGGGTGACTTTTGAAATTAATTAAAAGACACATTTATCCAATAATATCTTAAGATGTGAAATAAAATAATGAAATATTCAAAACTAGGATTCTGTAACATGCCAAGCAAATTCTTTAATAACCCTGTATTCAGTGGCCTAATTTCTTAGCTAATCTGTCTGATTTGTTCATATTTAATTTTCACGCAAAAATCTAAATAAAAGGAGGCATCACTGAGGTTAGATTCAAGCCATAAAGTTATAATTGGGAGTTCAAGATTTCTTGTCAATATTTTTAAACAAGCAAATGCATGTCTCTTAATATGCTTACTGCTGTCAAGGTCCTAAATATATATTTACAATCGATAATATTTGATGAAGAGTGGTACAAAAAGTAAATATTCTTTCATAGTATGTTAACTATAATATGCTGTAAATGTTAATAATCCAACCATTATCATCTTGGCGTTTTAGACAGAGATGTCGGAAAATTTGCATAAATCTGTATTTTTTCTAGTTTTTTGCTTTTCCTACAAAATTTATAGAATCAACATTCCAACTGAGTTGAGATGTTTAAAAAGCTTTAATTTAGACACCTAACAGGACAATTGCTCAGATGTAAACGCAAAATTGACTGAATGACGTAGTTTTGAAAAAATAGTAATTTTACACATTTTTGTGAATTTTTGTCAGACCCTTTTTTTACAGATCATTTAGACCCCACAAAGTCATATCTTGGTATTTAATGCACACTATATTCACATTTCAGTGACATAAGTATAGCAGGTTTTGAGTTCTACTCCAGAAATAGAAAAAATTATTTTTTTACATTTTTCAATAATTGTGAGAAAAGTTATAATGTCATGTGGATTAGACCCCTAAAAGGGACAACTAGGGTACAAGATACAATAATTTACAAAAAATGAAAACTATACATGCCATAGTTTTAGCACACTGCCCAATACACAAAAAAATATTTTTTCACATTTTTCAATAATTGTGAGATTAGTATTAATGCCATGTGGATGAGACCCCTTAAAGGCACACCTAGGATAAAAGATGCAATACTGCACCAAAAATGAAAAATATACGAGTCATAGTTTTGGAGTACCTCCCAATACACAAGTGGGACGCCCGTTATCCGGACGCCCGCCCGTCCGCCCGCCAGCCCGCCAGCCCGCCCGCCGGACGGACAATTTTCCAAAAGTAACTACAATACCCATCGGCAATGTATACATTGCCGAGGGTAAAAATGATTTATGGATGCGGGTTGCGACAGCAAACACATTCTCTCCCTTTTTTACATTTTCAGCATAATCTCCCAAGCTACTGGTAATAGATGCAAAGTGAGTTTGGCATCTTGTCAGTTTTGAAATATTTGAAAGGAAACCTCAAAATGACATATCACCACAATATTTTATTCCTGCAGCTGTTATGTGACAGATACTAACCGTAGGATTCTTATAACTATAAACAATAAGCAGGGCCACACAGCGAAATTAGTTTTGAGAACAATTTGATTTTGTCACCGGCAATAGTTATACAGACATAGCAATGTCAATTTCAATTCAATTTCAATTTCAATCGTTTATTTGCTCATTAATTATACAAATCAAAAGTCAGAGTAATAAGAAAAGAAAGAAAAGAATACTAATGAGCTAGGTGACCCCTTTATGATACCTACAAGTATCGCTATCAAGGGGCCACCTAGGCTACATAAAATTTGTAAGTCTTGCACTGCTGGTGATGAGGGCCCTAACTCGGTCTTATTCGTAGACAAAGTCAGAGAATGTCGGATGCCCAAGAAAACAGTGAAGCATCTCTGAGAAAACTGTGAAAAGCTGTAATCCCACATGACTCATTCAAAATGCATGAGGAAATACAGTACATGAACAGAGACAAAAGGATGTAAAAAAGCCAAATTCTGATTTGTCGACTCGTGAGAGGCACATTGCTCCTAAATACATTACAACGGCTCTAGTGTCACGTTGTGTCTTTTTCATAGTCAGCATGTATCCATGTATTCACTCAGTACACTGTATAGAGCTTGTTGCTATTTCCGTCATAAATTTTACAATTATCCTTCAAATCACCCATGTCATTTAGGTTAGTCACGTAATCAGTAACTCAGATGAGGAACATTAGCATTAAAAATTAACTGAGAAGTATATTTACATATCATTCAACAAAAGAGTATACTTGAGACAATTTAGAAACCAATCCAATACTTTTCATATTTGTTTTTACAATGAATATGACTGTCACGTTGGCTCTTCTCTTTCATTCACTCATTTGCACTAAAAGTATTGCAAAGCTTTGACGAAATAACAAAGCCAATAAAAAGTTTTACCATGAATGCTTTGAAATTGGCATATCATGAACCTTCAGAAGTCAATGCATGTGTCAGAAATGTCAACTTTGGTGAAGTCAGGTTACCGTAGTCCGTAGCATGGTGTCTCCTGCCCACAATCATCCACAGAGTATGGAGATAGATTTTTCCAAAAAATGTGTTTTGCACGTCTGTAGACTCTTCTTGCCACCACTTTTTCATACTCAAATGCAGTAATGTCGTTGAACTGCAGTGACTGCTTGCACACCACAGTCCCGTTGAAGTGCATGAGTAGAAACCAAGCAAAATTGGATGATTAGGGCTTTAAGTCCTGTACTTACAGGCTTGGGAAGACGAAGATATATCAAAATTACATAAGGATGATTGAAGCTGGCATCCAACACACACTGAAGGCAAAGATGAATTGGCCAGCTTTGGAATGGAATGGAGCCCACAAATTGGAAGACCATTGCACTGCCAACCGAGATTCACCCGACATGAATACATTATAGGTGCCGGATCAGTAGTACAACCTCCTAACCACTACACTGCATGCCGCTATGAGTCTGTTTTGGCTACAAACCATCACTTTATATAAACATGCTGTAATAAAAGTTATATATGTGTAAACCTTTTCTAACACAGAAATAATCTTTATCCAAGCTGAAAGAGAAATGGAGCTGATGCAGTGATGCTATAGTCCTGGCCTCATGTTCAGGGGCCCTGTTCATTTTTGCAAGGACCCTGTCTGATTTCGTCTATAGTTAGTCAGTGGCCTTTGTCAAGTCCATAGCCTCTGTACTAAACCTTAGTCTGACCTCTTCTGACACTCTTTCTTTTTGCCCCTAGGAAGTTTCTCTCAAGCTTCTTGTTGCTTTATGGTATTCCAAATCCATATGAGAACGACATTCAACAGCCATGATGGAGATGATAAGAAGTTTCTATATTGAATTCAAACATTAGAATTTGCCGTTGCATCTAGAAATAGTAAGGAATTTGAAGGACATAGTCAGAAAAGAAACCTTTGACATAGCAACAGTCAATTGGTCCTCTTTTTTTTTCTTCCTTGAAATGCAGAGTTGGTGTTAGATTTACCATTTAAGGAGAAAAATGTAGTATTTTATCTAGTGTATGTTAGATTGATGAAATTCAGTTTATAATTCTTTCAACAGATTTAAGGACAGCATTTTAATGTATATGACTCATTGACTCATGAATCTAAATAAATGATAAAATGCCAATAGATCAACTAAATTATTTAGCAAAACACGGCGGCTTTATATATTGTTCTGTGGAACGTTTAATCACTTTTAAGGAGATCAAAAATGGCTACCAACTGTCACAAGTAGAAAGTATGTGGAGAATTTACAGTGACATAAATTGAGTGGGTGTCACAAACTATTGCACATTCCCAAACACTAGCAGCCAAATTGCTCCTCATGGTTGTCATACATTTCGCCAGTTTGACAACACAGCAACTTTCAGGTGGGAAGTAGGACAGGCTCTAGTGATGGAAGTAGTCCGCCACAATCTCATTAATTTTCAGCAACTTGTCAAGAACACAATAGATAGTAGCTTGGTTATTTCAGTGGATTTCTTGGATACTGGTATCAGCAATGAGTTCATACACATTAGTTATCCCAAAGAAGAAAGTTCTCATTCTTTCAAAATTGTTAAAAACCTCTCGACTACTACACTCTTATTCCCAAGGAATTAAAAGAAGGAGAATTTGTGTTTGATTGTTGGTCTAACAACTCAAAAATACAGTACGTAAATATCAGGCAATTTCAGTCTCCTGGGCAGCAATCCTTGATCTCTCGAAAAGTTAAAAGATATCCACTCAACCATGACATCTTCAATAGTCTGTGAAGAGTTTTATATATCAGCAGGTCTGTACAAAAGAAAAATAGTACTTTAAAGTTATCTATCTTCATGATGTCTTTTTCAATTCTTATCATTTTCTGACGGACTCCTGAAGGTATCACAGATCTGGTACTTTTACAATACCTGGTAGAAGGATTTGTTTTATTACTATTAAAGTTAGGTCAGGAAAATTTTAAGGATTCAGGTTCATATCTGACATGGCGTCGGTTGCAGTCAGTGTGATTTATGATTGCTTTCAGTTTCAGTGTTCTCCTTCTAGCCACACTGCAAATTGGGTTCATTGCGACAACACTGGAGGTTGATGAGTAATTAAGTTTGACATCACACTATGATCCTCCAGAGATGCTTCCAATTATCTCTTCAAAAAAAACTTGTAGTGAGTCCAGACAATTGCTAATTTTTCTATTTCATGTTCATTAAAAAAAAAAATTTCTGTATTTTTGTTCAATGTTCAAATTACATTTAAGAGTGATTGTAAGCCCAAGAGGGCTGGGGGCTAAGCGGTAGCTATGAGCCCATTCACCAATAAAAGAATTTTCTCTCTCTCTCTCTCGCTAATATAATTCATCATCATGCAACTTTTCAAGGAAACATCAAAGCAAAAATGACACATCATATTAACATTATATGCGTGCAGCTGTTAGTGTTACAGACATTAACCTGTGGATTCTTATTAACTATTAACAATTGTCAGTGCAATGAAGGAAGTCATTATTAAGAACCCTTTGATTTTGTCACATACAGGCTATACGGACACAGCAGTGAATGAAACTGTCAAAAGTTGTAAGCCCACACGATTCATTCCAAATGCACGAGGTAAGATATGAGCAGGAAACATCAGGATGTAAAAGAAGCTATATCCTGATTTGTTGTCTTGTGTGCAGCACATTGCTTCTCAATACATCACAAATACAAGACATGAACAAAACTAAATTTAATCATCAATAAAAGGCTCCAGTGTTATGCTGTGTTGTTTTCATAGCCAGGGCATATCCATGTATTCAGTCTGTACATTGTATAGAGCTTGATATAGTATATTTACATATCATTCAACAAAAATAGCAATATATTGGAGAAATTTAGAAACAAATCAAATACATTACATATTTGTTTGTGCAATTAACAAGACTGTCACGTTGGTTGGCTCTTCTCTTTCATTCACTCATTACAGCGAAACACTTTGATATAGAATTAAAGTGGACTGTGGCACTGTGAAAATGGCACTTCGTGACTCATGATAGCCGATGAAGTGTCGTCTTCTCTGCTTTCAACATGGGAAACATAGAGGCTGTTTGATTAGTCATGATCAAGAGTAAACCATTTGACTTCTCATAACAAATTTTAGAGTGAAAATCAGATGCATTACCCCTTCGTTTGGCTGTCACTAACAAGTGGGATTAGTCTCCTTCAATCAAATTAACATTGAAAGTATTGGGCTTGATCATGACAAATTATCAGCATAATGACACACGAAGTGCCATTTTCACAGTGCCACAGTCCACTTTAATTCTATATCAAAGTGTTTCGCTGTAAGGAGAATTTGAAGACTTGACATTTGTGCGCGCTGAAAGATATCAAAGCTTTGACAAAATAACAAAGCCAATAAAAGTTTTACCGTGAATTATGTTGAATAGTCAACACATGCATCTGAAATGTCAACTTGGGTGTTGTCAGTTTAGTGCAGTTCATAGAATTGTGTCTCCTGCCCACAATTACCCACATACCAGCTTACGGAAATCGATTTGTCCAAAAACCATGTTTTGCACAAATCTTACGTCTGTAGACTCTCATTGCCGCCTTTTTTTCATATTCAAGTGCAATAATACAATTGAACTGCATTGTCTGCCAGGGGTACTTCTATCTTGATTCAGGAATAAATATTCGGGGACTTTGCACACTTAAAATAAATTAATACTGCCTTGGTTATCAAAATAAACAATTTCACGCTCAGGAAAACCCCGTTTATCATAATAAAGAGGAAAATATGGTCTCTTATCTGTTGTATAATTACATATTAGATAGAAGAAATTCATTTTTTTAGTTCCGTGTCATCATATTCCAAGACAGTATCTTAATCTTTATGACACTTGAATCTAAAACAATTATAGAATGGATTAACAAAATTATTCAACAAAACACAGCGACTTCAGTCTGGTGAAAATGAGAACTGCATTCTGCTGCCACCTGGCAGAAAAGTTGATTTTGTATGCTACATCATTGCTGTCCCAAGAAATAGTTCCAATTTCATTGCACATTCACAAAA
Organism: Platynereis dumerilii; assembly: GCA_026936325.1. Lineage (NCBI taxonomy): Eukaryota > Metazoa > Annelida > Polychaeta > Phyllodocida > Nereididae > Platynereis > Platynereis dumerilii. The sequence goes on along the minus strand of JAPTHN010000008.1, from coordinate 16,290,317 downwards.
TTTCTATTCAATATTGATGTATACCAGAGTCAGACTCGGCAATCACATTATCTGAGGAAGTAGATAAGGCCATCAGCACACTCATAAACAGCCCCGGTGTCTTCCAGACAAAATTTTGTGTGTTCCTCTGATCGAAATGATGTGGACGATCGCAGGAGCTCACGGAATAACACACTAATCACTAGGTGGCAACACAAGACAGCATATGTTCTTATCTGTGGCAATGCAAGAGCAGTCCACTTGTAGACAACAGCGACTTTACATATTTTTATTTAGACAATTTTAAGGAGATCAGTCCTTTACCAAATAGGCTACCAACGTTGGCAGTAAGAAATGAGTCGAGAATTTATGAGTGACGTTGATTGAGTTGTTGTCAGAAATTATTGCACATTCCAAAACACTGGCAGCCGAATTGGTCCTCATTATTGTCATGCATTCTGGCAGTTTGACAACACATCATCTTTCAGATGGGAAGTAGGACAGACTCTAGGATAGGAAATAGTCTCGGACAATCTCATTAATTCTCAGCAACTTGTCAAAAATACAATGGATTGTAGTTTGGTTATTTCCTTCGTATTCTTTGATACTGTTACCAGCAATTCTCATTCTTTCAACATTTTTTTTACGACAGAAAATGCTGATTTTCAGCAAATACGTTAGTACCATACTTGCACTAAGAAAATAAAATGGGCGATAATATCAGGGGAGAGCGGGGCATGATGGGCACCTTAACTTTGAAGGTCCACAATGTCATCACTATGCCAACAAAAATTACTATTTGTTGCTGACTGGTTTTGCATTAGGTTCTACTTTAAGCATAGAAAATCTTGTTATGCTCAATGAAATAGTGTTTGAGTTATAAGCACTTTTAATATTTGGCAGGTGCCCATCAAGCCCCCCAAGGGTGGGGCATGATGGGCACCTTGTTGGGGCATGATGGGCAGCTTCAAATTTTGGTCAATACTTAAGGCATTATAGTTTTAAAACTGAAATAATTCCAATATTCTTAATAAAAAACTTGCATTACATGATAAATGGTAGTTATTGAACCAACTCAGCAAATCATAATAACTTTTTCATCTAAAAAATGCAGGTAATTATCCTAAAACGTAAATTTAACTTCATAAAAGGTGATTTTGCACACAAATTATGTTCTTAATTCTATATCTTATGTAGTAAAGAAGATAATACCAATAGATATTGAAATAGGCAGTATTGTCCATTCTCGCCAATCTTCAACTATTATATTGCAAGAAATACATATATGCTTAGTTCTGGGCCCATCATGCCCCAATCAAGAGACCCATCATGCCCAAAACTTCATTTTTCATAAATGCCCTCAGGCACCAGTTTCCAAGAATAAAGTCAAATCAAAGAGTTTTCATGCAAAATGTTGATATATCTCTTTGTGGAAGTAAAACAAGACAGCTGTTAAAATATCACTTACGCATAATCGCAACGCACTGGGAAAATCAGGAAAAAAAGTTTTTAGGGCTACAAAATCCTAGAAAGGGAAATATCTGCTAAAGTATCTGAACCATGCAATTTTTTCTTCAATAAAGGTTAGCAAAAGGTATTCTAAACAACAGACATAAGCTTCCTCCAGTGTTAAACTCTGGAGTTAAAGCCCAAACCCATCATGCCCCAGGGGCCCATCATGCCCCGCTCTCCCCTAATATATCTGTTACCGAAATTGGTCATGGTAGTGGCTGGGATCAAAATTTTTCTAATTTTTTTTCTGATTTCTTGGTGGTAGTGAGAATCGTGACCAACCTCGGTAACACGGCAAAATGCCATACTTCCTGTTTATTGACCAATCAGAGAGGGTTATTCTGACAGGAACCAGTTAGTTTACCAAACAAAAAAGATGCTACAAGGTGTTGCAACGGCCGAAATGGAACCATTAACTTTTCATAGTGACTTGTATAGAGAGCTCATTGAACTTTCATTCAAGGTTAACATCGAGAATGTGGGCAAAAACTTTCTGAGTTACGAAGGAAATAAACATTGCTGATTTACTGTGTCCCATTAGCCCTACCAAGCCCAAGGCCATTGATTGAGCATCCGAGTCCGAGACGAGACTAAGGCCATCAAAATGAAGCCTCGAGGATGGCCTCAAGGACTAGGCCAGCCTCTAGGACTAGGCCAGCCTCTAGGACACCAACACTGTAAAACAACAATAATCAGATAAATCAATAGAGAAGTAGAAGCAAATAAATAATAAGTTATTTAAAGATGTTGACTGGCAGGTTCAGTGTATGAGTCTGTATGACAGGAGGAAAAGGAGCATGTTCTGCAGGGTGGCAATTTGATTTGATTTGCCAACCAGCTGTCTTCCTGGACATGTGTTCCTCCGGGACTCTTTGTACGTGTTACATGTATTACATGTAGTTATAACATAAACTAATTAACAATAAAATTAACATCGTCTCCACTAGGATGTTGTCTAGACAGTGCATGTAAATTTGAAATGTTAAACACACTCCATAACTATATCAACATAGTATTAGAATAAGCCCTCATTCAGCATCTGTTGCACTTACAGGAATTCGTGTTGAAGTAGACTTCAGAATCACTGGGACCAAGCTATTTAACTCTACGTGACGTCTGGTAGAAAGCTACTCATTTGTAACCAATTTTCATTCATGATTATGTGTGTGAAGAATGTGTGAAGTCAAATCCTCTAACACCAGATAGGCCTGTTTATTTCAGAAAATATACAACCTCGAACAAACTGAAACTGTGAAATTTTGTATATCACGAATTTGGCAAGTCTTTTTCGTAATCCTTGCAATTATCAAGTGTAGCATTTTACTGATCACCAAATCATACCTTTATAAGTAGTCTTTGACTTGGGACCACATCTGACAATCCCAGATCGCATTTTGTGACTGTTTATAGAATTAGCTCTATAGAAGATGCAATTTATTAATCAATCAATTAATCAGCCAGCCTATCTATCTATCTATCTATCTATCTATCTATCTATCTATCTATCTATCTAGCTATCCTTCTATATATCTATCCATCCATCTATCTATCCAGGGGCGGATCCATAAAATGTCCGAAGGGGGTGGGTTTAAAAATGGATGTGTACTAAAAATAATGCTTTTTAAATTTTTTTACCATATAATCTACAGGCCCAAGGGGGCAGGTTGAACTCCCCACCTAAACCCCCCTCTGGATCTGCTACTGCTACTGCTATCTATCTATCTATCTATCTATCTATCTATCTATCTATCTAGGATCTATCTATCTATCTAGTATCTATCTATCTACCTATCTACCTACCTATTTATCTATATATTTATTAATTTTTTTTCTTTTCTATTTTCTCAGAAGCTCATCAAAATGCGATCTGAGATGTTGAAATATGGATACACTGCATAGGTGCTTGTCAGGCTTATAATCCAAATTTACATGTTGACCAATCAAAGACTTATTGTTATAGAAGACACAATTGTACAGTTATAGTTTGTCTTCAACACTTGGTTTGTCAGTTTCATTGATAGCTTGGTATGTTTATATCTGTGTACAACAGCTGAGATTAATCATTGGCATTGACAGTGTTGCTACCACACGTCATGTAGGCCACCATACGTCACGTAAATGTATTTTTAATGTGCAATTACTCGCTTATTTTCCATTTGTGGACTCAATAATTAGATGGCTGTGTTTCTAAAGTTATATGCCCTCCTACCAGGGTTAAAATTCGGAGATTCATCATGATAGTTTTAGCCCAATTTTGAAAAATCAAATTTCGCTGGTGCACCTCTGAATGAAAACTGACAAATCAACTTCAACGCGAATTCCTGTAACTACCATCATTGTATTAATCATCCATTGAAAACCAGCTGGCAGCACAAAAAAGATGAAGGTGTCGATTTTGATGTTGATCTTCTTCACAGGTAATAAGTGTTTTGCACTGTTTCATTTCACCAGGCCACACTTACAAGCACACATTACACTGTAAATTTTGAATTTTGAGTTAGCTTAACTGATTGAGTGAGATGGTTGCACAATTCCTTTGAGCCAAGATAACTTGTTGTTTGCAAGTTATAACGACACAAAGATTATCATAACTCAAAACGGCAAGCTATCATATCTCAAACAAATTGTGCAACCATCTCACTCAATCATTTGAGCTAACTCAGAATTTCAAATTTTACAGTGTAGTGAACAATATACACCCCTCCCCCCCACCCATGATGCCTTGTAAAGTATAGCAAGCCAAGTAACTGGGACCATGCTCTATAAATTAATATCATATGGCTAGCGGAAATACTCGCTTCTCATTGGCTGACAGCCATGCAATATTCTACGATATTGCACGCATTATATTGCACTGTCATTTTAACATGTGAGAGATTGGACGGACCTGAGAGGAAGCACAATGTTTCACTGCTGCTGCAGCCACAGGCTGGCAAACAATTTGTGTTTTCCGATTTTAGTAAAAAGTGCACTGTACAACAACAGAGGCAGTTAGAAAGTTCGTTTTTGCAGCAAAAGATGCGTCTATTTTTAAAAGGGCTATTAGGACATCAATTTTTTTTACTAATTATTATTTTTATTTTCAGAATAAAGCAATAAGTGACCGAAAAACAGAGGTCTAAAGTCTGCTATAAAGTTTCAGAAAAAAATCTAAAATAAAATCCATCATCAAGTTAATCATTTTTCCATTCCGATAGTGTGAACATTTTTTTTAGTGAAATATTTATTGCCTTTTGACGAGATACATTATAAAAAGGCGGATCAAAAGAAACACAAAGAGAGTTTGGACAAGGAATTCCAGCCTTTTCTTTGCATTTGACACAAAAAAACCATATGATATAACAGTTATTGCACATCACCTCGTGCAATATCAGTTTTTATGGCACCTCGGTGACTAATATTGCACCTCGGTGCCATAAAAACTGATATCATATGGCTAGCGGAAATACTCGCTTCTCATTGGCTGACAGCCGTGCAATATTATAACAATAACACTACTTTTGAGGGCGCTATGCTGTTTGAATGGCCCAAGGTCATGTCCAGCAGCCCAAGTGATTCAAAGCAGCACGAGCAGCGCGAGGGCTGCTGTGTAATCACGAGGGCTGCTGGACATGACCGAGGGCCATTCAAACAGCATAGGGCCTGAAAAAAAGTAGTGTTATTACTATTATTATCCACTTACTAGGTTTTTCTGTTCTGATTTACATTCAAGACCTGTTAACTCAAGACTGGCGTTACATGAAATGAACAAGGGCCGTTATTGACTATAACGGCCCTTGGCCTGATAAACAAGGGCCGTTATTGACTATAACGGCCCCCAACTTTGTAAACAAGGGCCGTTATTTTCTATAACGGCCCCGGCCTTGTAAACGAGGGCCGTTATTGACAATATCGGCCCTCAGCCTTGTAAACAAGGGCCGATATGGAAAATCAGCAGCCCTCAAAATTTTGCTAATGCTCTAGTGAACAGCCCTGCAAGTGGATAATAATCTACGATATTGCACGCATTGATATTGCACGCTCATTTTAACATGTAAGAGATTGGACGGACCTGAGAGGAAGCACCACGTTTCAGTGCTGCTGCAGCTACAGACTGACAAACGATTTGTGTTTTCCAATTTTAGTAAAAAGTGCACTGTACGGCAACGAAGGCAGTTAGAAAGCTGGTTTTTGCGGCGAAAGATGCGTCTATTTAAGGGCTATTAGGATATCAATTTTTGGTACTGATTGTGTTATTCGTTTTATCAGAATAAAGCAATAAGTGACCGAAAAACGGCATTTTTGCCGATTTTTCAGTGATTTTGTTGTGCTTAGAGGTCTAAAGTCTGCTATAAAGTTTTTCAAAAAAATCGGAAGTTAAATCTATCATCAAGTACATCATTTTTGGATTCCTATAGTGTAACATTTTTTTGGGTGAGTGAAATATTCATCCATTTCTAGTGAGATGCATTTTAAACATGTGGTTCAAAAGAAACACAAATTGAGTCTTGTAGCAGCAACAATTTCGTTTGTTGGTTTTAAATAGTTAAAGAAAGTCGCTGCACAGCCATGGAAATAGATACAAAAACGATTGTGGTGGCCAAAAGATGCATATATAAAAGGGCTAAGTAGATATCAACTTTTAGTACTGGGTGTGTTATTTTTTTAATCAGAATAAAACATTAAGTGGCCGAAAAACAATCTTTTTCTCCCATTTTTCAGTGACTTTGTTGAATTTAGAGGTCTTAAGTCTGCCACAAAGTTTAAGAAAAAAAAATTAAAGAAGACCAATCATCAAATATATCTTCTATGGATGCCAAAAGTGTGAAACATTTTTTGTGAATGAAATAGTTATTGATACTACATTTCAAACATGCAGGTCAAAGAAACACAAAAAGAGTTTTGACATCAGAATTCCAGCCCTTTTCTTAGCATTTCCCAATAAAAACCATATGATATAACAGTTATTGCACATCACCTCGTGCAATATCAGTTTTTATGGCACCGAGGTGACTAATATTGCACTCGGGCTGCGCCCTCGTGCAATATTAGTCACCTCGGTGCCATAAAAACTGATATTGCACTCGGTGCTGTGCGATAACTGTATAATATTGCACTCGGTGCTGTGCAATAACTGTATAGTATCAGAGGAATGAGCATTATATATAATAGTCACCAAGTCTGCTATATATAGTCCTGGTGTTTTAGGCTTTTGAGATAGAGATTTCCTGAGAGCATCAAGGATTTTGCCAATATATTTAAATGTGGGGGTCAGCGGATTTGAACGAAATTTGGTGTAGATGTTACCACAACTGATCTAAGAAAAACCTGAAAATCAGTTTTCATTTATATAAATTTGCCTTTCCAGGACAGCCATTTAAACAAAATCGCCGACAATCGCCTTCTGACCAATTTTTGACATATCAATTCAAGAATATATTGCATATTTCAGGATATTCAGCTCTTTGTTGCTACATGCCATAGCCAAAATGTAACTAGGTTCACTTTCTACATAAGTAACATTTTTGCCAGGTTTTACATTTCTCCTGTAAATAGGCATTTCTGTATACCCCGCTTAGCGCGGCAGTATTTTCTCAACTCCTGCAAATTTGGAAATGTGTAGAAATTGAAAACAGATATCGTCAAATTGCCAGTCTGAACACGCCTACCCTGATAGTCCATTATAAGTGGCTACAACCATTACTTAGAAGCTACAGTCAATTACAGCATAATTAGTGGTTTATTGGGTTTTCTGCCGTTTACTTGCAAAGAAATTACTGTAAGCCTGAAATACTGGGCCAAATTGGCCAAAGATCAACTTATATCATCTTAGGTCCTTTAATTTGTCACAATGGGACATTCAAAAAAAAATGTCCAGGAATGATTTTTTGGGCTTATATCCCCTTTAATCATGTGCAATAGATCAGGCCAAGATTTATGAAGAATGTGCTCTTGCTCAATACAAAAGGTTGCAAATGAGAATCCCAGTATCAATAAGCTTTTGAGTGTTATACCAATGCAATGGTGAGCATCATGCAGTTTCTAAACTTTTGGCAGGGGAGTGTATGACATTGCAGTTACAAATGGTAATGGTAGAAATGTAGGCTAATGAATAATGATCATGGAAAAAGGCTAAACATGGACCTAAACTCAGCAGCATTAAAAACGCACACATTTTTGAACAGCATAAAAAACTAACTTGTCATGTAGTTATTTCCATGAGACTTTGGTATGATTTCAGTTGATATCTCTTGTGAAAGTCCAGAAATTTTCATAAAGAAAGAGTATGAAACGACTGGATCAGGCTACATTTACTGCAACATGTCCAAAAACCAAAATAACAACCAATGCAAAATGGTCCCAAATCGATTTCATGTAAAGTCTGTCACAGCCCAATTTTTGGAGTGTGGAAATAATCAAGGTGGTCACTCACTCTTTTTTATGGGATTTTGTTGAGTTTTCGGTCAAGTTGGTGTTTTTCACATTTGTTTGTCACATAATTTTCGACACTTTTGCATCATAAACATCGGAAATTATCCTGTTTTCGGCCAGATTTTGAGCTGAAATCTTGTTGGACATCTGTTTACGTGCGTTTTTAATGTTGCTGAGTTTATTTTGCAGGTTGTGTCGCTCAATTCGTGATGGGTAACCGAGGAAGGAGGACTATCAGGACCTGGAGTAGTGAATCAGAGGAATTAGAAGATCGTATGATTTTTCTTTCATGATTTTTCTTTCTTGAAGAAAAACTTTAGGAAATACAACATAAGATAATCTTTCGAATTTGTACATTTATCGCTAACATTTGAATCCATCCTAAACCCTGTGGGGTGACACGAGGTGCCATTGTTAGTGAAGCCACAAATAAAAAGTGGTCGAGCCACAATTTCAGAATTATTTCCATCCAGTAATCAACATAGAAATCAACAAATTTATGACCTGCACACTTCAGTTTATATTTATTAGAATCAGAGGACATTACCATCCATGCTCATGATTTAGAAAAGCCAAGGCTCGGGCATAAATGACCACTGACCTGAGACAGGACCTGTTTATCACTAGTAATGCCCTCGTAGCTCTCCAATTTTTTATTTAGAGTTGTTAAACAATAGTAAAGATATTTAGACACTCTCAGAGTTTATTTAAGTATGTACTTTATCATTTTCAATACCAATATTTTCTGTAGAGTTCAAACTTCCTCCTCAGTGCCCATGCCCTGCAAACAGCCAAAATCCAAATTGTCCCGAAGAAGAGAGGTCTGCAAAACGCTGTCTGAGATTTTGCAAGTAAGTATAGGAAATGTTTCAATCTTACAAATAAATAAGACTTAGTAAAAATCACCATGTCACTCTTAAAGCAAACGGTTCTTGATGGTATATATAAAGAACCCACAGCCAAAAAGGGTTCTAAATTCTGTTGATAAGGCCTTTCCCTGGTTTTAGAAACCCTGGCAAGCAGATGGACAGATGGGTAGGTGGAGGGCAGCGGGCAAATAGAGATAGTTGAAGGCCCCGACTCGACCATTATTGCATACCTATATATATATATATTCTGCATCAAAAATGTATGGCCAATCATGTAGCAGGAGATCAGTCACATGACACGCCAATAAATAACGATATTGGCGTGTGGAGAGTGTTATTGGCGCCTTAGAGCTATATTGGCGTCATCAGTGCACTTGTTCTTAAGTTAATGCAACAAATTCTTAATTATTGTTGAAGGAAACACAGCAGCTTTTCTATTATCAAGATGCTAATTGCTAAGAGGATAATTGACCAAATTCCAATTGAAGCTTGTGTCACTTTCTAAGTGAAACAAATTGCATGGAAAGAAATCAATCTATTTGAACAAAAGCAATTAAAAAGCAAGAAGACCTGAACAGTACAATTGTCTGCTCTTTAGAATTGGAAATATGCAGATAATCTTTAAAACATAAACAAAGAAGTCATAAAAATAATTTAAGCATTAAAGTAAAATATATAAAAGTAGTTAAACCATTCATTTAAAAACTGTTTTTTTTAAAATAAGGAATAAAAGCGCTTTATAAAATAACATAAAATCAGGAAAACCAAAAGCCTGTTTCTTTGAGTAGGAAGAAGATAGATAGATAGATAGAGAGATAGAGAGATAGAGAGATAGATAGATAGATAGATAGATAGATAGATAGATAGATAGATAGATAGATAGATATAGTTGGTCAGATAGTTAGTTAGATAGATAGAAGAATTTAGAACTGAAAAAAGACAACTTCTTTTATTTAAAAATATGTATAAGTCTGAAAATTTTGGTGCAGAATATAACAAATAGTGGATGTTGAGTCGACCAATATTGAGTTTTATTGGCCTCAGCAGATAATATTGGTCTCGGCCTGCGGCCTTGACCAATATTACTGCTTCGGCCAATAAAACTCAATATTGGTCTCCCCACCATCCACTATCTATATAATATATTCTGCACCAAAATTGTTCAGCCAATCATGTTAAGGGAGATGAGTCACGTGCCACGCCAATAAATAACGATATTGGCGTGTGGAGAGTGTTATTGGCGCCTTAAAGCTATATTGGCGTCATCAGTGCACTTGTTCTTAAGTTAATGCAACAATTTCTTAATTATTGTTGAAGGAAACACAGCAGCTTTTCTATTATCAAGATGCTAATTGCTATTGAGGATAATTGACCAAATTCCAATTGAAGCTTGTGTCACTTTCTAAGTGAAACAAATTGCATGGAAAGAAATCAATCTATTTGAACAAAAGCAATTAAAAAGCAAGAAGACCTGAACAGTACAATTGTCTGCTGTTTAGAATTGGAAATACGCAGATAATCTTTAAAACATAAACAAAGAAGTCATAAAAATAATTTAAGCATTAAAGTAAAATATATAAAAGTAGTTAAACCCATTCATTAAAAAACTGTTTTTTTTTTTTTTTTTCAAAATAAGGAATAAAAGCGCTTTATAAAATAGCATAAAATCAGGAAAATATAAAGCCTTTTTCTTTGAGTAGGAAGAAGATAGATAGATAGATAGATAGATAGATAGATAGATAGATAGATAGATAGATAGATAGATGGATAGATTATAGATAGATAGATAGATAGATAGATAGATAAATAGATAGATAGATAGATAGATAGATAGATAGATAGATAGATAGATAGTTAGTTAGATAGTTAGTTAGGTAGTTAGTTAGATAGATAGAAGAATTTAGAACTGAAAATAGACAACTTCTTTAAAAAAATATGTATAAGTCCGAAAATGTTGGTGCAGAATATAACAGCAGGTAATATTGGTCTCGGCCTACGGCCTCGACCAATATTACTGGTTCGGCCAATAAAACTCAATATTGGTCTCCTCACCATCCACTATCTATATAATATATGCAATTGGGTTAATACACAATTTTTATGGTATAATTGTAATTTTCTAAAGGTGTTATTCCCTGAGGGTCTGTTATTGTACAGCCTATGTTTAAAAAAGGAATCAGTCAACTTATTTTAAATGACTCTTGTTTTGGGACATCTCAGACTTGATTGAAATTATTAAAATTTCAGAGGTTTGGGAGAATACTAGCTGCAAAATGCTGATGTGAAATTCAAAGATTATGTTCAATATAAAAACCAAAATGTGTTTAAGACACAGTTCAAGCACTGAGTTACATTTATGTGTCATCCATGTAAAAAAAAATCCTGTGTCGCCAAAAATTCAGATATCCGGACGAAACTTGCTTAATCTGATGCAGAAAATAGTTGGCTTCCGTAATAGTATCACTTTTGTAGTGTGTATATACACTTTATAGGTACGATTAACTAAAATAGGACAAAAAACAGGCAAAAATCGCCGATTTTGGGTGACAAAAAAAATGACACCTTGATGTTTAACGCTTCATATTTTGGATGATAATGGTTTTTTTACCAATTTTATTTCTTGAGGCTCTCCCTATGTTTCTTACCTATCATATGATATCCACATTGAGTCGAATATGGCATCTTTTTGAAGAAAAATATAAAAAAACGATGCAGGGTAGGGTGACAATTATGTTGTGATTTTCTCGCCTCTAAAGGAATAGTCAATTTTAATGTGACAATTGTGGCTCTAATTTTAAAGACAGAAAGTTTATATTTCACAGAAATATTCTTTATTATGTAATAGGACTTATACTAGCTTTGATTGTCTGTATCATGTGTCAAAACGACAAAATAAAATAGCTTACCAATGATGGTCCTGTCAGTTCAGGACAAGTCAAAAACATACGTAGCCTCGTAAAAAAAACTTAATCTCAAAAAGTTCTCAAGATAATGCGATGAAAATCAAACTTCGTTTGCCCAACTAAATTGGTTACAAGTAGTTTATATTGGCAGAGCCCAGTTTTGGATAGTTTTTGAGATTAAGTTTTTTTTACGACAAAATTTTATATGAAATTTTCTACAAGTCGTATTTTATTTTCTGAATTTCGTCTAATTTGGAATATTGATGAATCTTCATAACAGATATGGTTGTAGCAGGGACTATGAACATAAATAAACCTCCAAAAATTATGTTTTGATGAAAATAAGGCCCTTATTCTTTGGGGTTTTAATATATATAGGTTGCAGGTTCTATAAGGTCATATAACTCCCATATACTGGTAAATAACATGTCTAAAACTACTCAAATATAGCAAAATTCACTCACATACCACATTTATTAATAGTTTGGTGCCTATCTGGTAAAAAATGCAGTCATATTTAAAGTTACAGTTTACTCCTTCCACCAAGGTGATGCCAAGAATTGCCACTGCAACTTCTGCTGCATAAAAAAGGCATTCAAAAAATTTTACCAGACACCCTAACATGCAGGCATCACTTGGAGATTATTGAGAGTAATTATATCTGAATATCATATTGATTACTGCTGTTGGTTCCAGCCAAAAGTGGTTGATGCAACTTCGTGATGTCGGTCTGACCTTTCTAGCAAAAATAGTGTTTAAATTGGTGTCAACTGACTTAATGACATGCCAAAGTATGAAATCAATAATATTTTGTGTTAAGGGAATAAAATCTCAAAGAAGGTTACTTTTAAATGCTGTGGTTATAAATTTTTATCAGATTTTTAGGCAAGCATGAGGTCCCTCCCATTAATTGTGAATAACTTTTGAACGGTTAAATATTTTGCATTGATTTTTCCATATTATTAATCCTCACATTTTTCCGCATATATCCCATGCACTTTGATTGCAAAATATGATGTTTTGTTTTTTAGCCCCTACGACACCCAAATGTAACTCGGACCTCGAACGGTGTCTTAAATAGATGTTAAGATGACATTACATACTTTTTTCAGTCGTCACTGTCCCGAAAGGGGTTTCCCAGCATGTGGAGAAGACGGCAAGACTTATCCTAACTTCTGTATGATGCATTGCCAGTAAGTTCACTTCATATCTGGTAATCTATACACTCTAAAAAATTTCAGACAAAATTGGTTTTTTAGATTCAAAATGGTTTTTTGAAAAACCAAATTTCAATGCAAAAAAAACCAACATTGATTTTTTTAAAAATCCATGTTGGTTTTGCATTGAAATTTGGTTTTTCAAAAAACCATTTTGAATCTAAAAAAACCAATTTTGTCTGAAATTTTTTAGAGTGTAATCTATATATCTCAGCATGCCCAGTTCTTAATCTCCAACTTCTGCTTCCATGTATTCCTTCGATATACTTCGGCATGCTCCGTTCTTAACCTCCCAACTAAAATATGCTGTCAGGTATTCCTGCATTATTCTCATTTTGCAGGCCATTGTCAGGCCATTAATGCCCAGTTCGCGGGCGTTAATTGGTCAATAACGTTTTTTGGAGGGTATTATGGGGTATTATTATCATATTGCAGGGCATTGTCTGGCCATTAACGTTCGCGGGCGTTAATGGCAGTTAACGCCCGCGAAAATCCCCCCTGGTATATTTTAGAGATCGTGTGATGTTGTTGTTAAATGTCTGTCTGTTTTGGCTCAATCTCGTTTAAAAATTGTCCGATTTGAAAAATTTAAAAGCCTAGACAGGGCGGACTGGCGGCATTTCGGGCCCGTGGCAAAATAAGTCAATGGGCCCCTATGTCCCTACTATCGGCGATATTTAAAAATACAAAAACAAAATACAACAGTACTAATTTGACAAACTGTTAAAAATTAGGTTAGGGGCCCCCACATGAGAGGGTGTAGTCTCCTCTTGTTAGTGTGGTTGCAACAAACAACCATGAACCTTAATGCAGAATTTCACTTTTTCTTGACATTTTAATTTTTTGCATCTTGCATGCCCCCCCCTGAGTGGATGGGCCCGTGGCAGCTGCCACTTTGCCACATAGGCCAGTCCGCCCCTGAGCCTAGAAGTATTTCCAAGGCCAACAGATTTGATAATTGAACTCAGTTATTCTCTAGCTTCAATAATAAGGTCGGGCAACGCAAAAACTGCGCGGGCGTTAATGAATGCAAAAGAAAAGGTAACTTTTGGATATGGATTGTGTTCAAAAATGATAATAATGATAATAACATTTATTTGTCAGGCATTATGGGGTATTAATAAGTTATGGCCCTCGGGCAGAAATCATTAAATTAACATTAAGTTAATTAACATTAAGTTAATGATTTCTGCCCTCTGGCCATAACTGATTAATACCCCATAATGCCCTCCAAAAAAAGTTATGTGGTATTAATCAGTTATGGCCTGAGGGCAGAAATCATTAACTTAATGCCCAAGCCGCCAGGCGAGGGCATTTAATGATTTCTGCCCTCAGGCCATAACTGATTAATACCACATAATGCCCGACTGATAAATGTATTATCATTTTTGAACACATTCCATATCAAAGAAGAAAATTATCTTTTCTTTTGCATTCATTAACCGTCCGCACTGTTTTCATGTCGTCCCAATCTTATTATTGAAGCTGGGCCAAAACTGAGTTCAATAATCGAATCTGTGGGCCATGGAGACTGCCACTGTACATCATCAGGTGAAATGACGGTTTTAGAGGTTAACATTCAAGGTTTCAAGGGAAGTGGTAGGAGAAAACCTTAGGGTTAAGATGAGTGAAGCGGCCACCACAAATATAGGCCTATAGATAGATGCTCTTCTTAACCGCCGACATTTGCGGTCATGTATTCTTTCATCATTACATCTCAGCATGCTCAGTTCTTGATCTCCACCATCTGCTATCCCGTCTTTCTTCATAAATATACACTGTAAAATTTGAATTTTGAGTTAGCTTAAATGATTGAGTGAGATGGTTGCACAATTCCTTTGAGCTATCATAGCTTGTTGTTTTATGTTATAACAATGGAAAGATTATCATAACTCAAAACATTAAGCTATCATAGCTCAAACAAATTGTGCAACCATCTCACTCAATCATTTGAGCTGACTCAAAATTTCAAATTTTACAGTGTACTTCAGCATGCTCAGTTCCTAACCTCCAACATCTGCTGTCATGTATTCCTTCATAACCTCCACCATCTGCTGTCACGTCTTTCTTCATCAATACATCGCCGCAAGCTCAACATCTGCATCTGCTATCATGACAACAATAACACAAGTCTGTAAGGAGGTGACTATTTAATCTTAAGGGGGGGCAGAGTTTCTTTTTAAATAGATAATTTCTGCCTGGGCTATTTCTTAATAAGGCATTGCTTGATTCGGGAATGAATTTTAGGGGACTTTGAAATAAATAATTACTGCCACCATCGCAGTGAAATGAATAATTTCCAAGCCCCTGGAAATTTAATACGGCTCTTTCGAGGGTACACCTCAGACACAGTTCAAGCACTGAGTTACATTTATGTGTCATCCATGTAAAAAAAATCCTGTGTCGCCAAAAATTCAGATATCCGGACGAAACTTGCTTAATCTGATGCAGAAAATAGTTGGCTTCCGTAATAGTATCACTTTTGTAGTGTGTATATACACTTTATAGGTACGATTAACTAAAATAGGACAAAAAACAGGCAAAAATCGCCGATTTTGGGTGACAAAAAAAATGACACCTTGATGTTTAACGCTTCATATTTTGGATGATAATGGTTTTTTTACCAATTTTATTTCTTGAGGCTCTCCCTATGTTTCTTACCTATCATATGATATCCACATTGAGTCGAATATGGCATCTTTTTGAAGAAAAATATAAAAAAACGATGCAGGGTAGGGTGACAATTTTGTTGTGATTTTCTCGCCTCTAAAGGAATAGTCAATTTTAATGTGACAATTGTGGCTCTAATTTTAAAGACAGAAAGTTTATATTTCACAGAAATATTCTTTATTATGTAATAGGACTTATACTAGCTTTGATTGTCTGTATCATGTGTCAAAACGACAAAATAAAATAGCTTACCAATGATGGTCCTGTCAGTTCAGGACAAGTCAAAAACATACGTAGCCTCGTAAAAAAAACTTAATCTCAAAAAGTTCTCAAGATAATGCGATGAAAATCAAACTTCGTTTGCCCAACTAAATTGGTTACAAGTAGTTTATATTGGCAGAGCCCAGTTTTGGATAGTTTTTGAGATTAAGTTTTTTTTACGACAAAATTTTATATGAAATTTTCTACAAGTCGTATTTTATTTTCTGAATTTCGTCTAATTTGGAATATTGATGAATCTTCATAACAGATATGGTTGTAGCAGGGACTATGAACATAAATAAACCTCCAAAAATTATGTTTTGATGAAAATAAGGCCCTTATTCTTTGGGTTTTAATATATATAGGTTGCAGGTTCTATAAGGTCATATAACTCCCATATACTGGTAAATAACATGTCTAAAACTACTCAAATATAGCAAAATTCACTCACATACCACATTTATTAATAGTTTGGTGCCTATCTGGTAAAAAATGCAGTCATATTTAAAGTTACAGTTTACTCCTTCCACCAAGGTGATGCCAAGAATTGCCACTGCAACTTCTGCTGCATAAAAAAGGCATTCAAAAAATTTTACCAGACACCCTAACATGCAGGCATCACTTGGAGATTATTGAGAGTAATTATATCTGAATATCGTATTGATTACTGCTGTTGGTTCCAGCAAAAAGTGGTTGATGCAACTTCGTGATGTCGGTCTGACCTTTCTAGCAAAAATAGTGTTTAAATTGGTGTCAACTGACTTAATGACATGCCAAAGTATGAAATCAATAATATTTTGTGTTAAGGGAATAAAATCTCAAAGAAGGTTACTTTTAAATGCTGTGGTTATAAATTTTTATCAGATTTTTAGGCAAGCATGAGGTCCCTCCCATTAATTGTGAATAACTTTTGAACGGTTAAATATTTTGCATTGATTTTTCCATATTATTAATCCTCACATTTTTCCGCATATATCCCATGCACTTTGATTGCAAAATATGATGTTTTGTTTTTTAGCCCCTACGACACCCAAATGTAACTCGGACCTCGAACGGTGTCCTAAGTATCGTTTTAGCTGGATAAAATTTTGGAAAGGAAGCACCAGATATACACATTTTAAGTTTAAAAAATGCATCAGTTACAATACATTGAATACTATTACTCTTTCAGTGGAACACTATTAAAGCTTTCTGGAACATGCAAGAACTAGTGTACACAAAGGCTACTGCAGCCCGCTTATTTGCGACCGTGAGGGAACACGTTGACTGGATTAAGGAATATATTTTTGTGTTAATTTAGTGTAAATTGATGATATAATACAACTAATGATATAAGTTGGGCAGCAGCCCCTCTGCATTAATTTATTGTTTCCCAAAAAGAATTTGATTTAAAAAAACATTCTTTGTAACGTAATGTAACTAACTGAATGTTGAAAAAGTTTATCAATTAATGTAAGAATAGACTATGCATATTGTATTTTATTTAAAAATAATGAAGCAGTTTCAAGTCATGTTTATTGGAACTTAAAATGCATTATCCCATGTCTAGGCACATTTTCTCCCTGATACTGTGTTTTTTTACTGGGCCAATACAGCAGGGAAAAAGTCAGTATCGGGGAGAAAAACCAGTATATGGTCAGCTGACCAGTATTTGCCAGGGAGTATACTGACTTTAGATTCATTAACCAATCACAGTGCAGCAATGTGACACACCCACTTTCAGCTCAGCCAGACAAGCCAGAGTTCATGCATGACTGCACAGAAGAAAAAATCAATAATCCACCACTTCACCACTCCACCACTGTGCACAGAGTTTTCCTGTGTTTTCATTGTTGGGATTAGACTTCTTGGAGCGTGGTAACATTGTATAATTTAATCAAAGCAACTAGAGTCACCAATTTGAACAAAAAATGTATAGATAGAGTTAATTTTAAAATAAAACAAGGGCTTTCTTACTGTATTAGTGTATAATATACTTTAATTTATCAACTTCTGATATTTTATTGAAAGTTGAATTTGACATAGAATCAGTAATAAATATTAGGCTGATTTTTAAAATACAATTTTTATGTCATGGTAAAAATAGTGCTAACAGTATAGCTGGACAGATAGATAGCTAGATAGATATATAGATAGATAGATAGATAGATAGATAGATAGATAGATAGATAGATAGATAGATAGATAGATAGATAGATAGATTGATAGATATATTAATTCATAGATAGACAGGTAGATAGATAGATAGATAGATAGATAGATAGATAGTTAGATAGATAGTTAGATTGATAGTTAGATAGTTAGATAGATATTTTAATTGATGATTGGTTAATTTATCAATGTATATTATATATAGGCTATGGAGGTGCTATATATAAGATGTATACATGTAAGTCACAGGCTGGTTCAAGGCATTTTGAAAGAGAGATGGATGACTGTTTATCTCGCAGTGTTACTAATTTCAATTAAATAGAAAAATGTGCCTAGACATGGGATAAAAAGGTCATACCATGGGTAGGTGCAGTACATCCCAGTATACTCCCCTCGACCCCAGTATATTCCCTCGACCCTTCGGGTCTCGGGAATATACTGGGGTCTCTGGGAGTATACTAGGGATGTACTGCACCTACCCATGATATAACCTCATAATACAAGTACAAGAAGTCTTATAATGCAGGAACACTGTAATGCCATAAAGCATGTTTTAGTAACAATGTCACCCTGTAACAGTTGTTCAATTAATGGTTGCAGTGAAGCTTGATGTCGGCTTATTTGTTTCTCTTGTCTACAAGTTGTTTTAATTGGATACATGTATTTACTCTTTTTTAGCTTCTTTATTTTTATTTTTTATTTTTTTTAGGTTTCTGAAAATAAATAAGCTTCTAATTAACTTATAGTCTCCTGTTTCTCCAATGGCAATTAATTACATTTAGAATAAATCAGTTATTTGTCTGTGTGACTAAACGTAACACAAGTGTAAGTTGTGATATGCAGCATCATTGGGGCATATTCTCTTTCCCAAATTTCATACAAAATTTCCTAAAGAAGTATTCATGTACCAAATCCTATACAAACTTTGTAGACCTGATTTTCTTCCCCGTTAGCAATTTAATATTTGTGTGCAATAATAATGCTGATAAGTTGAGTCGGGAGTCAGAGTTGGAGCCGTAATTCAGGAGACCTAAGGAGCCGGAGTTAGAGTTGCTTTTTAGAAAGCCAAAGGAGTCGGGAATTGGAGACAGTGACTTAATACCCGACTCCAAACCCCTTCTTACATCATAGCTTAATTCCCTTTCTGTGAAAAGAGTTTGCATATATGAAGAAGAAGAAGAAGAAGAAGAAGAATATCATTTATTGGCAACCACAAAATATAGTTGGATTTATACAATAACTTGTGAATATGTAAAAATAAATGTATATAGGATATAATAAAACATATAATAAATAGAGCTAATTAAAACAGTTAAATTATACTAAAATTAACTAAATATATAAAAAATTAATAAAATAAATTAATACATAAAAACACGACAACACAGTTTAAACAAATATCACTGACAGTTACTTAAGGCCCAAGGCAGGAATGAGTTTTGAAAGCGACTAGTTTGACATTTTATCACAGAATAACGCTTTGAAGTTCTGAGATCATATTGTACGAGGGGCGTTCAGAAAGTTCGAGGCTTTTTTTCATATGGATACTTATTTTCAATCTAGAACTATGAATTTTTCACAGGATAAAATTCAGCATATTCGGAATGGATTTCCGAACTTTTGGACTATTTGGACATTTTTAAGTCATTCTGTGGTCGCCATGGAAACTGAAAGTTCAGCTTCTTGGGGCAGGTAACACTGAAACCAAGAATGCCAAGAAATTGTGACTGTCAGAGACTTCTCTCTGTCACTTGTATTAGTGAGATTGACAATATGTGACACAAGAAATATGATATTTGCTTCTAAATATGCTTTCAAGCACACCAAATGTGTGTATTCTTACACTGAACCCATGTAGGAAGGCATTCCCGCAAGCCAGGTTTGGCGAGGGAAATTCAGGAGGCAAAGGTGTGTTTCCCTGACTACATAAGGACTTGTGAAAGCATGGATTCACTAGTAAGAACAAGAGACCAAAATGGACAGAATTATCCATCCTAGCTATTCCTGTGACATGCTGCTTTACATAAGTCCAGGTTTCCATTACTTTAGTCTATGGGGGCTATAGTTTCAGGCACTGGAGGAGAAAATGCTTTGGATGACCGAAATTCTTTCACAGAACTTTGTTTGGAGGACTTCAAGGAACATTTACTTCAATGGGTCAGGTGTATGAATCAATGCTTTTGGAGAGCTTGGGAGTATTTTTTAAGGCTAATATTATATTTCTTGTGTCAAATATTGTCAATCTCACTAATGCAAGTGATAGAGAGAGGTCTCTCACAGCCAAAATTCATTGGCTTTAGTGGTTTCAGTATAATCTGCCCCAAGAAGCTGAACTTTCAGTTTCCATGGCAACCACAGAATGACTTAAAAATGTCCAAATTTTCCAAAATTTTGGAAATTCATTCCAAATATGCTGAATTTTATCCTGTGAAAAATTCATAGTTCTAGATTGAAAATAAGTGTCCATATAAAAAAAAGCCTCAAACTTTCTGAACGCCCCTCGTATGCTTCTGGGTTCTGGCAACATATGATTAAGCTTGTGACTGTCGGCTTTCATGGCGTTATATATATAGGGGAACGAGGGGCAAAACGGGCCGTCTAACTTCGAAGGCTCGCTGCATGAAGGTGGTATATCATGCAAATGCCAAATAAGGCCTGATCCATGAAGAAGTACCAATACCACTTGCTCAAAAACAGAAAAGTGCTTTTTTAATAGTTTTAATTCAAATTTTTCCCTATTTTCAAAAATTCAACTTTATCCCGTTTTGCCCCATGTTTGGGGCAAAATGGAATTTCATATGGGGCAAAATGGGCAGAAATTAATTACAAAAGTTCTGCAATAAACCAGCTGTTTTGTTAGCAGCCTAGATAAAAACCATGTTGACAAACAGAAATGCCTTAATTTACGTCATTACAATGTAAGAATACTGCAGAATATTTAGAGTAAACATTGCAATAAACAATGAAGTCAACATCTCAATACAGGATGCAATTATAGTGATGCTAGTAATTCAACATTCTATGCAATTATTTGACAAATTATTTAACCATAAACATTAGGCTACAAAAGAAACAAAATTAGTTAAATTTTGTGGAAATGTGACATTTTTAGGAGTATTCATATAACTCTGATTTCCGAGTTTTCTTAATAATTTAACTATTTAAACTGGTATTCTATGCTTTTTGAAAGGTAGTTACATTCGTTTCAGTTTCAACAATACAGGGTTTTACCACTAAGCCTAAATCCTCAAGGTATTATCGATGACATGGATTAGATCCACAAATCGCTTGTGATTTTTTCACATTTTGCCTGTTATGTGGCCAGAAAATGTATCAAATGTCATTGTTGAATTGACCCAATATCAAGCTTCAACCTTTTTTAGGCTGGGACTGCTTTTTTGTGCTTCCCATTTTGCCCACGCAGGAGGACTCCATCTTGCCTCAACCAGGGTAGATTAATAATAACCTATTTGCACATGACTAAGCACCAGACTACATTTTTTTTCTTAATAAGCAAGCTTAGTAGTCCTCTTATAACACTGACTATGAAATATTTGGCTTTGAACGTCATTGGAGGTACCACACCATTTCCAAAAATTATGTTTTTTTAAGAAAATCGATCAAAAACTTCAAATTACAGGAATTCGTGTTGAAGTAGACTTCAGAATCACTGGGACCAAGCAATTTGACTCTACGTGACGTCTGGTAGAAAACTACTCATTTGTAACCAATTTTCATTCATGATTATGTGTGTGAAGAATGTGTGAAGTCAAATCCTCTAACACCAGATAGGCCTGTTTATTTCAGAAAATATACAACCTCGAACAAACTGAAACTGTGAAATTTTGTATATCACGAATTTGGCAAGTCTTTTTCGTAATCCTTGCAATTATCAAGTGTAGCATTTTACTGATCACCAAATCATACCTTTATAAGTAGTCTTTGACTTGGGACCACATCTGACAATCCCAGATCGCATTTTGTGACTGTTTATAGAATTAGCTCTATAGAAGATGCAATTTATTAATCAATCAATTAATCAGCCAGCCTATCTATCTATCTATCTATCTATCTATCTATCTATCTATCTATCTATCTAGCTATCCTTCTATATATCTATCCATCCATCTATCTATCCAGGGGCGGATCCATAAAATGTCCGAAGGGGTGGGTTTAAAAATGGATGTGTACTAAAAATAATGCTTTTTAAATTTTTTTACCATATAATCTACAGGCCCAAGGGGGCAGGTTGAACTCCCCACCTAAACCCCCCTCTGGATCTGCTACTGCTACTGCTATCTATCTATCTATCTATCTATCTATCTATCTATCTATCTAGGATCTATCTATCTATCTAGTATCTATCTATCTACCTATCTACCTACCTATTTATCTATATATTTATTAATTTTCTTTCTTTTCTATTTTCTCAGAAGCTCATCAAAATGCGATCTGAGATGTTGAAATATGGATACACTGCATAGGTGCTTGTCAGGCTTATAATCCAAATTTACATGTTGACCAATCAAAGACTTATTGTTATAGAAGACACAATTGTACAGTTATAGTTTGTCTTCAACACTTGGTTTGTCAGTTTCATTGATAGCTTGGTATGTTTATATCTGTGTACAACAGCTGAGATTAATCATTGGCATTGACAGTGTTGCTACCACACGTCATGTAGGCCACCATACGTCACGTAAATGTATTTTTAATGTGCAATTACTCGCTTATTTTCCATTTGTGGACTCAATAATTAGATGGCTTTGTTTCTAAAGTTATATGCCCTCCTACCAGGGCTAAAATTCGGAGATTCATCTCGATAGTTTTAGCCCAATTTTGAAAAATCAAATTTCGCTGGTGCACCTCTGAATGAAAACTGACAAATCAACTTCAACGCGAATTCCTGTAACATAGTTTTTGCCACTAATTTCCCTATGTTGGCGATATAAGTTTTTTAATCTTGTACATTTGAATGGCTACAGTTTTTATGCATCTTTTCTCTATGTTTAATTGTTTTTGTGGCCGAGGGACCTCGGGCCCCTTGTCGTCATCAATGGTTTCATATGTCAACAAATGGCAACAGGAAATGGAAATATTAAATTGTTGTGGGGACAAAAACTTTTAATGGATAAAATGACACACCAAAGTGATGATCCCAAATGACTACATAACTGTTTAACATGTGCACTTTATCACTCTTTGCACCAGCTTTGTACTAATTACACTGTAGTCAATGAAATACTTAAATGCCACGAAGTAACGTTGCTCACTTACCTCGCCAAAAACGACTTCACGCGCATGCGCAGGTGTGCACGCTGTAAACAACGTTATAGCAAAGGCAGACGAGCGCACTGTAAAACCCTTGGCAAATCTGACGCTTTATTATGCAGTCACTTGGTGGTTTGTGGTCACAAAAGGTGCAAAGTTTGGGTGACTACATATGATTACCTATTTGTATTATCATACAGTTCTTCGTGTCAGTGTACATAACAGAGATTATCCTAAGTCTTCACATTTGTTTGGTAAGTATAAATCGTTTCTAATACACACAAATTAAAGAAAACATAATGTCTGGTGCTCAGGTATGTTATAGATGGCGCTGCATGTTCTTTCTCTGGCAGATCCATTCACAATAGTAATAGTGCTTCATATATTGACCTAACAATCACAGTTAAGTTCAGTTGGTACTTGAGTTTACAAATTAAAATAGATATAGATGGACAGATGGGGGGGGGGTAAAACTGAATTGCCCGAGGCCACGTTCTTGTCTGACAATGTCATTGTATTGCATTGTATCGTTACTGACTACGAATCGCGATGCTCTTTAACTCGTTCACTCTAAACAATTTCAGACAAAATTGGTTTTTTAGATTCAAAATGGTTTTTTGAAAAACCAAATTTCAAAATCCATGTTGGTTTTGCATTGAAATTTGGTTTTTCAAAAAACCATTTTGAATCTAAAAAACCAATTTTGTCCCGACATTTTTTAGAGTGTTTATCAAGTTTCTAAAAATAAGCCTTATTTGAGAACATCCAGACAATCCGGCAGTAGTTGAAGTTGCTATTCATGAAAGAGTTGTAAATTATACTTTTACACTGCTTTCCCAGCAAATGTTTCATTTTTGCTTTAGGCTACTGCATAAGTTATCAATGTGTTCACTAAAGTTAAGCTTATTATCAATTTCAATGGTTCGTTGTGTGTGACTTGCAGGGCATGCAGGCCTGCCTGTTATCTGTAAAAATACTACTAAGCACAGGAGGAAGGCGGTCACATAAGGAAAGTTGGTCTTACAACAGGGGTCTTATTATGCAGGTACCACTGTACTTTTCAAACCTGAAAATAATCTTCAGCACAGCTACACAAGAAATGGAGCTGATAGCCACTGGGCTCATGTTCAAGGGTCACAAACATTTTTGCAGGGACCCCGTAGATCTATAATCATGTCTGGTTAGTCAGCTGCCTTTGACAGGTCCATAGACCCTGTACTTAACCTCAGTGCGACCTCCTCAGACTTCAGTCTGCACTCATTTTTGCACATGGCAAGTCCCTCTCAGGCTTATTGTCCTTACCGAATTCTTAAAAGAAAACACACACAACAGCAGCCATATTAAAACGACATGTGGAGTGGCAAGGAATTGCTGTACCGCCATATAGAGAACAGAATTTGTTTTCCCATGTCCTAATGCATATTTTAGACACAAGTGCTTTTAAGTATTTCTGAATTTGCAAGAAAAACTAAAATATACTTGTACAGTGTAGGGGAGACTGGGGTAAGTTGTGCCATTTTTTTCGTTAGGCTGATTTTTCAAAAAACCGAAGCTTAATCATGAAATCTGAAAATCAGACATCAAAATATAATACGTTGGCCAGAATCAACCAAAGTTTCAGAGCAGTCCGACCATTGCGAAGGTCATGGCAGGCATTTGAAAAAAGTAGGTCAAGTGGCACAACTTGCCCCGGTGCTGGGGTAAGTTGTGCCGTGTGACGGGGTAAGTTGTGCCGCCTAATTTATTCCAAAAAAATCCTGTATTTCACCCGTTTCTTCTGATAGATCATTTGTATCATGTTTTTAACGTATGACTGACATGTTACATGAAACTAATCAGACATTTATGAGCCATTTTATACACAAATTAAAAATGCTGAAAAAACCATAATTATTTATTGTTTAGAGGGTGTTATAACTCTTTTAACATGTGTTCCTTTCAGTGTAAGTTATTTCACAACATTTTTAGGCCTTGTGTAAAATTTAGACAAAAAAAGATGAATAAAATATTAATTCCTATGTCATACCATTGGCACAACTCACCCCAATCAAAACGGCACAACTTACCCCACATTGATTTTCTGGATGAAACTGGTTGTCAAAAATAAACAAACAACCAAAATGAAATCTAACAACAGAGATGTCTAGGTAAACCTCTTAACTCCATCCTACCAGAGGGACATTATCTTTTTACAAATAGCAAATGACTGAGAAACCAGCACGTCAGTCCTCGGCACTTCAAGTTTTCAGCAACAAAATAGAATTTATTAGTGTAGCTTTGCATACCATTATATTTGGTAGTTTTTCTCTTGGTGCCTGATGATGTTGACCAAGTAGGTATATAAGGGTGGCATCAGGGCTGTTAACCAGTACTTGAGTACTTAAGTACTTCTGTACTTAAGTACAATTTCTTGAGTACTTGGAATGTACTGGGTACTGGAAGTACTGAACCCAAAAGTACTGTACTGGTATCCAGTACTTTGCAAAAAGTACTTGAAATTTTAAGTACTTTTTAAGTACATTTAAGTACTTTCAGTGAAAAAAAAAGCCAACATGACAGCTTACAAGCCATGTTGAGTGAAGTGTCAATATTTTCCAAGACAATTTGTGAATAAATGACATTTCATAAAATCATAAATTTTGTGTAGTCTGTTATAAATGTTACTTTATAAAAATAATACTTTTCAATAATTGAATTTATATAATAAATAATTAATAAACAATTATTTATTTTGGCTCTTAGAAGAGATATATATGGAATACAGTTTCATTGGATAATGCAGAAATATAGCAATTGGATAGTGCAGAACTATAGCAATTAGTCAATTTCAATTTATGCTATTGAAGAACTCATACTCAAACCAGTCAAAGAAAATTAGAAATGTGATTGCAATTAGACAGGACATGACAGAGTCACTATCTGAGTAGTCCAACTTGCTGAACTGGCATCTCAGTTCTGCAGTAAATATATGAACAACATTTATATAATTTTCATTTTAATATAGGTAAAGTTACTTTGATTATCAATAAATAATTTTTCCATAATGTATTAATTCTGTTTCACCAACTGAATTTGTTTGGTTAACCTTTCAAAAGTTATGAAAATTTGAGAAATAACTTTTATTTCATGATGCATCATTTTGAAAGTATGCTGTATACATGCATAAATTCAGTAATTATTCAATCAATTTCAATGCCATCTTTGGAGGGGTTTTCCATGTTCATTGAGGCATGTATGTGTGAATGCATTGGCCTATTGTCTTTAGCAAAGAAATTGGGTCACTGCATGTACCTGACCTTGTACACAGGTGTGAGAATTACCCTCTTTACAATTGGACAGGGAACTTGACAATAGAATGTCAATTTTCATCCATTGCTTGCTTAAACATAGGCCTAATCTCTGTCAATTAAATATCAATTTTTCAAAACTAATTTTGATCACAATAATAATAAATATTTTATTCATTAATACCCAATAACCTCATTAATTTTCTGGGTGTCTAATAAAGACCCAGTGATTAAAATCTGAGTATCTTATTCTGCCTAGTTCCTTAATTTGACAAGCATTCAAAATATCACAGTCTGGGGCAGATCCAAGTTGGCCATTTTTTTTGCAATATTATTAATGAAGTTCCTACTATCTATCTATCTATCTATCTATCTATCTATCTATCTATCTATCTATCTATCTATCTATCTATCCAATCTACCTATCTATCTATCTATCCTTAGCCTCATTGCCATGTCCTCCTCCTGTCGCAATTAGCCTACCAAGTGCATAAATACAGGACGTAAAGCCCCAATCATCCATCCATCCATCCGTCTATCCCTCTATCCATCTATCTATCTATCTATCTGTCTATCTATCTGTCCGATGAAACTGTATTCCATGAATATCCCCATTTGCTTGAGTTTTTGTCGGTTTATTTAATCTATAATTTATCTGGCCAGATTTTTTATACAGGATGAGTATAATTACTGGTACATAATATTCATAAAGTGTATGATCAGATGATGGTGTTATCTTTCACTATATTTTGAAAAAGATTGCAATTTTGTTTTCGACAATTGTGATTCAATGTGTGAGACATCAAAAAGTACTGGGTACTGGACTTAAGTACTTTCAAAAGTACTGGGTACTGGAATTAAGTACAGTGATTAAAAAAGTACTGGGTACTGTACTGGGTACTGGGAACATTTGAAAAGTACTGTACTGGACTTAGGTACTTCGAAAAGTACCGATTAACAGCCCTGGGTGGCATTGCCTTCTTTGCCCAGTTCTTCATTTAACCCCAACAGTGGGCGGCACAACTTACCCCGCGGCACAACTTACCCCGGTCTCCCCTACACCCTAGTAGTACAACCTCCTAAGAACTTAAATATATACCGCTTAGTCTGTTTTGGGTCCATTACTTTCCAAAAAAACATGCTGTGATATTAGTTCCATATGTGTAATATTTTTCGGACATTAAAAAAATAATCTTAGGCCTAGCGGAAAGAGCAATGGAGCTGATAACCACAGGCTTCATGTCCAAAGGCAATGTACGTTCTTGCAAGGACCCCCTCTAATGTTGTCTGGTTAGTCAGCTGCCTTTGACAGGTCCATAGACCCTGTACTTAACCTCAGTTCGACCTCTTCTTCTAACTTCAGACTGCACTCTTCTTTGCTCCCGGCAAGTTTCTCTCACACTTCTTGTCGCCACCAAATTCATATCAAGACGCATATCAGCTTTTAGGAGGTGACAAGACATACAGTCAACACAGAAATTATTTGCACACTTTTATTTTTCATCATATTTCACAGAAAAATGGCAGTATGTTAAAAAAAACTGTCCTATGTTTTAGAGTAGTGTCAGTAGGTTAGGATCCCATGCATTTCATTTTTTAACAAATTTCATTTTCTTGGAAAATGTGAAAAAACTGAATTTTGAAAACAAAAAAATATTTGCACACTTCAGCCAACTGCCAGAAACTGAATTTTTAATGATGATACTCAATTTTTTCTTTGGAACTACCATTGTTTATGGTATCTTTAGCTCATTTACATCAATCAGACATTATCTTGGGTTCGCGGGTGGGATTACAGGTGTTACTCAAGGAGTATTATTATTATTATCATATAATGGATTTGTATTGCGCTACAAAGTTATTTCAAAGAAACAATTCTAGTGCGCTGTACAAGAACGGACAAAAAATAAATAAATTATATGTTGAATGTCTCTTTAAAGAGATATGTTTCTAACTGCTTCTTGAAAGTCTCATATTTCTGAGTGTTCTGGATATATGCAAGAAGAGTGTTCCAAAGACGGGGTCCATAGACACTGAAAGATCTATGAGCAAAGTTGTATGCCTTGTGAATGGAACAACCAGAGTAATATTGGCACTACTGGCAGATCGAGTACTACGTGTAGCTGTTCTCACTCTGTTAAGCTTGATTCCCATGTTTTTCTTCTACATTTAGGGGAGAGTGGGGCATATCCACCCCCAGGGGCATAACCACCCACCCAGTGGTTCCAGGTGATTGGTTCCACATAGTGAAAATATTGTTAGTGCAGGTGATTTTACTTGTGAAAGACAACTTTTTAAAAGAAGTTGGTGCAAGCAAAATGCAGAACCAGACTGACCAGCTCAGTTTGTTTAGTTTTTTTTGCTTTTTTAAGCCGCTTCATCTTATTTTTACATGTGACGGTATTTTTGATGGCATTATACATAAAGGAGATGTAAGGTATCGGTGAGAGGCATTGTGTTAGTTCATTTTCTGACTAATTTTTAAAATGGATTTAACTGTCATTAAATCATGTCATGGGTGATAATAGGGGTAGTAGCCATTTTACCCCAATATGGGGCATAACCACCCGCCCCTGGAAAAAATGCAGTAGGGGGGTGACAGAAACGGAGGGGAGTTTTCAAAAATGTACTGTAAATAAGTGAGAAACTTGGGAAGGGTTAGCATAGATTATGTCTTGAAAAACCAAAAGATTGGTATTGGCGGGAGCATCCCGGAGAGAAATATCTCAGAAGTCATTACCATAGCAAAAGTGAGGACACTGATATGGTTTGATACTTTCCAAGTCAAGAGCACCTGCATTTTCATCAGAAAGGGACATAGTATCCTTCCACCAGATATGGAATTCCTCCAGTTATTTTCGTTGCTGGTACCTTGGGGAGGGGTCATGCCCCATGAGGCGGGTGGTTATGCCCCGAGCATGGGGCATAACCACCCACCTTGTACCAAAAACTATTTCATATCCCTGTGCTATAGGGAGAGTCATTTGATGCTGCAGGTAGGGGATATGAAAGTACTCTAAGAGTGTGTCATATTGCCAATTGGAGTTCTTAATTGTGTTGGTCATTATCATCCTGCGAGACATTTTGTCTAAGGGGGGTGGTTATGCCCCACTCTCCCCTAGGTATAAAAAATTACTTCAAAATAGCAATTGCCATGAAATTGGTCTATAAAGTCCTTTGAAATAGTCAAATTGTAAAGTATGCAGGTTCTTGTGA
Source organism: Platynereis dumerilii (assembly GCA_026936325.1). Classification (NCBI taxonomy): domain Eukaryota; kingdom Metazoa; phylum Annelida; class Polychaeta; order Phyllodocida; family Nereididae; genus Platynereis; species Platynereis dumerilii. The sequence goes on along the minus strand of JAPTHN010000008.1, from coordinate 16,260,570 downwards.
AGAACTATGTTTCAACTGATAATTTGCCTCCGACCAGTTATTTATAAACCACTGGCTTATCAAAAGTTATTAAGAAAGAATATTTAGAGTTGTTTTTAAAAATATTTGCTTAAAAATTAGGTTATTATTAGATTTTAGCATATTGGAAGTGTGGCATATTGAATGCATTGTCATGCATCGATTATTAAGATCCACTCAAGCTTGGCTATACAATAATTATGGCCTAAATTATTATGATAGTGAATGGTTTTCATTGTTCAAAGCTCATTTTTACAAAGGAAACCCATTGTTGTGAAATTTTCACTGATTGATTTCCTCCATGGGGGTACCCTATGAAGCAACACTTGCTGTAGGTTGCACGATGCTAATGATATAGTGCAAAATTCCAAAACGACCTGTCTTAATTATCTCAGCAGACTTTCCAAAATTATTACAACCTATTTTTCACAGCTCACAATCAAAATATTCCCTGGGGCAAAATTGAGTCCTGTAATTACGATTTTTTCAGTTTGATTCTACTTGTATTACGGTTTTTCTGGCATTTTGCGATTGCATGAAAGCTCATGTAGAACACAATTAGCTGCCAATACCTGCCAAATTACTTTTTTACAAAAAGACAAAAGTATGGAGTTTACTACTCAGTTTCAGGTGAGTTTCTTGTTTCTAGCCAAATTTCTGAAGCCATACATAGAAAAAGAACATGGGATTGAGTGCCTTCCCTGGGTAACCTGTAATCCCACCTGTGAACCCGAAATGATGTCTGATTGATGTAAATGAGCTAAAGATACCATAAACAACAGTATTTCCATAGAAAAAGTTGAGTTTCATCATTAAAAATTCAGTTTCTGGCAGTTGGCTGAAGTGTGCAAATATTTTTTTGTTTTCAAAATTCAGTTTATTCACATTTTCCAAGAAAATGAATTTTGTTAAAAAATTAAATGCATGGGATCCTAACCTACTAACACTACTCTAAAACATAGGACAGTTCTTTTTATCATACTGCCATTTTTCTGTGAAATATGATGAAAAATCAAAGTGTGCAAATAATTTCTTTGCTGACTGTCGCTCTATCCACAGTGTTGATTTTTGGCAGCACAGCTGCTCTTACCCCAAGAATTTCATGAAATCTCGTTAGCACTCTGGGGCCGTCAATCTCATTCAAATTTACTCTACATTCTCTGTAGGTTTTTTTTACTTTGGACCAGTCACTTTTGGTGCCCTTCTGTGATGGAAAAAAATATAAAGAAACTAAAGTGGACTGGCTTCCATGGGTCCAAGGTCAATCATGCCTTCTTCTCCTTCTTCTCCTTAGTATATCCATGACCGGTGTGCCTGTGTTGGAACCATGCATTGTCTGTGCTGCTTAAAGTGCTTGCTCGTTATTTTTTAAACATTTGAATAGGCAATCACATCAAGAAATAGTAAATCATTTAAATGGGACCAGAGATTTACAAACATATTTCTTTTAAGTGTTTGGAGGCAAAATGGAAAAATTATGTATAAGCTAACCTCTGTTTTTGAATAGTGGCTGTGAATTAAGAAGTTTTTTGGAGTTTCTGAGATATCGGAGGTTATTTTTTAAGAAGTAATTTCCCTACATAGGGTGCAAAGAGAGCGTCACAACTGAAGCCACCCATTGCCTGCAGCAGGAAAGATGGGAAGAATTTGTGACTGACGTCAATTCGGTCGATGTCACAAATTATTACACATTTCCTTCAACACCGGCAGCATAATTGCTCCTCATACGTTGGCAGGTTGACAATGTAACAACTTTCAGGTGTGTAGGTGGACTGGCTTTTGTGATGCAAATATTCTCCAGCATTCTCATTAATTCTCAGAATATTGTCAATCTTGTAGACGATAAATTCTTCTAATTCAGTAATTTATTTGGAAAGGAAAATAATGTCACTTAAAAAAAGAAATTGAATGAGTTCATATTCTATATTCTCTAATGCTGTCAAGACAAATCCTGGATAAGTCATCACCGATGTCATAAGTTACCAAACGACAAACTGACAGTTGTGATGTCATTGAGGTCCAAACCCACAAACAGCTAAAATGTAGGTATTCGCCATTCTTCAACTATACAAGGCCACATTTGATACATCTGTCTGTAAATGCATGCTTGGACACAACAATCTGCAAAAAAATTCAAGGATCAATACATGAAACCTACAGTTCAAAGGTATGTACTCTTTTCCAGGTTACCGTCTAATCTTGTCTGGTTGGTCAGCTGCCTTTTTGCAAGTCCCTAGAGGCCTAGACTCCATACTTCTGTCTGACCCGCCCAGTTGAGACATTTAAAGACATCCTTTAATGGCCACTCTGTCTGAAAGCATCATGTCTTCCTCAGAGTGATATTTTGGTAAGCATGCTGTTAAAGCTACAGCATCAAGCCAAATAAAAGGGCAAAAAAAACAAAACTTTCACATTTGACAGACAGAGAAGAACATATTTCCTAAGGAAAACCTAAAGTGCTTTCTGTTACCTTAACTTCTCTTCTAAGAAGCAAGCCAAATATTCTGCCTCGGTTTGTCAAAACCTTTCTTGGTGCACAATCACTGCACAAAGTATAACATCCACTGAAAATGCAAGTATTCGCAGTTCTTCAACTATACCAGGGCCATACAAATGTATCTGTCTGAAAATGCATGCTTGGAAACAACAATCTGCCTTCTAAATCCCAAAAAGAAAAAAATCCAGGATCAGTACAAGAAGGCATCAGTTCAAATGTATGTACTCTTTCCCAGGTCACCGTCTTATCTTGTCTGCAAGGTTGGTCAGTTGCCTTTAGCAAGTCCAAAGACTCCATACTTAACCTCAGTCTGACCTCACCCAGTTGAGACATTTAAAGACATCCTTTGATGGCCACTTTGTCTGAAAGCATAATGTCTTCCGCAGAGTGATATGGGCAAGTATGCTGTTAAAGCTACACCATCAAACCAAATAAAATAAAAACAAAATATATTTTTTGAAAGCTTCTTATTTGACAAACAGAGAAGAACATGTTCCCAAAGGAAACCCTAAAGTACTGCCTGTTAGCTCAACTTCTCTTAGAAGAAAGTTAAATATTCTGCCTTGGTATATCAATTCCTTTCTTGATGCACAATAACTGCATATAATGTAATTTCCTTAAGACATTGCATCCCTCCAAACTCTAAAGAGTGGCTAGTTTAAATTCCCCCACTTGAAGAGGACATGGTATAATTAATAAATCACTTTTACCTCAAGATAATTATTGTATTAAGTTGTGACGACTGATGTGCCCCTGTGAAAATGATAACACAACCATTTCCCTTCAGAGCATGAAGAATCATTGATATTCACATTTGTCTATCTACCTATTGGTCCATTTTTCTTTACATATGTCAATCATTCTCAACTTCATTCTGTCTTTTATTTCTCAATCCCTTTCTTGTACTACATCAATCTGCTTAATATCCGTATCAATGGGCTAAACCAGCATTTGTCTACTTATCTACACTCTGAACGCAAAAGGTTCTTAATCGCATATTTTAAAAACCCACAGCCGAAAAAAAGGTTCAACTGAATTGAAAAGGTTCAAAACTTTGTGGGAACGCCCTATGATGGAGCCCTATGCCTCCAACTTGAGAGAAAGGGGCTCCATTGTGGGGATTTAGTGCAGCTGGATTATTTAAATGTTGATTTGGTTTGCTGTTGGAACCATTCAAAATTAGAGTAATGAACCCTTCAGGGTTCCTTATCTATACCAGCTTATAGAACCCTTAAAGATTCCATATAAAACGTTTTTGTTAAGAGTGTATCCATTTATCAATCAATTATTGGTCTGGGAGATTGCCTCCTACTGAAAATATGCTAATAAAAACACTTCCGAGTCATGGGTGTCAGGCAAACCTGACGTGCGATATTCATTATGGAAGTCACATGGTGACATTTGCCAATCTGTCATGCAGCAGAGTCAAGCCTGTTGCATAAGTATGCCCTGATAAAAACCAATTTATCAAATTCGAGCCTTCCAGTGATTTGCTTGGTAGAGCTCTGCTGAAGTTGAGTGCATTTTCATCATGAATCAATGGAGTTAAGGGCTGGGGAATGTTTCCACTTCTTTAAAGGGGGGAGGGTTGGTCTAGTGGTAGCGTGCTGGGCTGCCAATCGCTGGGTCCATGGTTCAAATCCAGCTCTTGCCGGGTCACCTGGGCCTACGTTGGACGGCTGTTTCAATCATCCATCACCTCATTGCTGTGTCCTCCTCCTGTCCTAATAAGCATACCGAGTGCATAAATACAAGACATAAAGCCCCAGTCATCCATTCATCCATATGGAGTTAAGGTCTGGGGAATGTTTCCACATTTTTAAAAGTCTCTGTAGATTGATGGTTTGTGGTATTTTCCTATTCTTTTCATATCAAATGTAAGAATACAGAACTATCTTAATACATAAAGGCGGTTTTCTGGATGCTTCAGTATCAAACGTTAACCTATTGGTGATTCTTTATACTTGTAGCCAGTGATTATTCTCTCTGTGCAAAACAACTACACCCAGAGAATCTATTTTTTGCAGAATGAACAACTATAAATGCCATTATAAATAACCCAATGGAGTGACTAATAAAACAGATATTGCAGGTTGACGCAGTTCTACTGCGACGTTAATGGAGATCCAGAATCAAATCAGCTCTGAACACAAAAATATCTCTTAGTTTCTTATGCCTTTTGTCACCGTAATGAAGCTCAGCCGCTGTGTTGGACTCACATACAATGGAAAAGTTAAATATCCGCATTCTGCAGAAGAGGGAAATTGGATTAGCTGTTACATTCTACTCTCCTCAAGAGAAAAACATGTCTTGAAGCTGGTCGCATGTCACAAGGTCGTAAAATTTGCGTTACATGGCCATTTTGGACCAAATTTTTTTGTCTTCAAAAATTACTAAAATAGACTAAGGACAACCAGTTAAAACAAAAATTAACCACGATTATGCAATAATTAGGTCTGTATATGGCATAAACAAATTGTTTCACCACACAAATGGATTTAAAATGCATTTTTCTCGAAAACTACTTCATTCCACTAAAGCTGCTGTAAAATACAAAGTACTCCATGTATCACCATGAAATTGTCACTGAAGTTGGCCAAGATGATGATCTTACTGATTTGAGCAGTAAAAAGAAGTATCTCTTCTCCAAAACCTAATACATAGATTCACAAAGTCATGATACAGCAACCCAAAAAAAGAAAAAATTCAAGCCTCGTGTGTATAACTAAGCTACACTCTAAGAAAAAAAGGTGTGAGGGGTGGAGCGAAACACCTGCAAGGTGGATGTAAAATCCTTTGGGGTGGACAAGGTTCATCATCATTGTTTTGGTGCATCAAACATAGGGTGCATGAAAAAAAGGTGCATCACACATTATAGGGTGCGTCACACGGGAGGTGCATGGGGTGCTTCACCATCCTTCCATGGTTTCTGAAACTGGATATGGAAAATTACGAAATAATTGGGTAGCTGGGTTATTGCATAAAAATGCCAGGCAGTGCCTAACTGACAAGCTGGTCTGCTGTGGGAAGGCGAAGGTGGTGACCCAGGGCATACTTAGAAATGGCCTGGGGGGAGAGGAGGCATTACATGAGGTGAATGGGCAGCACTCTGGGTTTTTCCTATCTCCTCTATGTCAACTTCAGGCCTTATGGGAAGGCCACACTCCCTAGATACACCACTGACTTTACTGACCTGCCTCCAGTCGCATATCCTGGTAAGTGTAGCCATGCCAGCTTCAATGGGATGCTGAAGGTGTATGTGTGAGGCAGCTGACAGCAATATTCACACAAGAGCTGCTCTCTTTCACTTGTTAATTGGTGGGCATTTCTGCTGAACACAGACATAATAGGCAGCTGTCCCAGTTTCCAATTTGATACCCATTCACCTTAAAATTCACCATCTGCAGCCAAGCTACTCTCACCTGCCTGTACAGCAGACTGACTTGTCAAGAGGGGCAATGCTACATTAATTGAGGAACCGCCAGAAACCAGATGCCACGCTGATTTACCAGCAGTTCACAAAATCATGACCAAGAGTGGTAAATGTAATATTCACCAGCCTCAGTGCAATGGGCTGCCAATGCTAATGTAATCCTGAGAAACTTAGCATCTTTAAACAAATCTGAATCAGGAATTTTTACTTGGTTGAACAAACAGCACTTTCTTTGTCTGACTCAGGAAGTCTTACCTACAGTAAATAAGATTGTAGAATTGGTTACAATAAAATGTTTAGGTTTATTGCACACCTTTATAGGAATTGTTTAATTAGGTAAGTAAAGTGATTTGCTTAATCTACATCACGATAGGTCTTTTATCAACTGGCTTGTGATATTTTCTTACATGGGACAAGTGGAGTCATCTATAATGCAAAGCTTTTGCAATAAATTCTCAATTGTTATGCATGTGGCCCCACCTATAACAGACGTGAACTCCTAAAATTTGTTTTTGCATAATTTCAGTATTAAATTAACAAAATGTATCATAATGTTTATTTGAATATGTACTACACTCTTGAAAGAACATTTTCAATTACAATGCATGTGGCTTAAAACTCATGTGTAATTGTTTCAGTCCTCTGAAATTCAGACACATTCTGACTAAAATGTAGCAAGCAGAATTTTTACATATACAGAATATCCAACTCACATGAGCATTCAATTATAAAGTGCTGAGAAGGTGAAGACGCCTCCTTTGCTTACCTCTCACAATGGTCATCAGTTATCTGAGGATGAATGTAATCTTCAGACTGACGACCAAACGGAGGCAATTTGAAAGACGGTGAGATTGTCTTGCTGTGAACCGTACGCAACACCCATATAATACATTAAAGTTATAAACAATATACCAAGTGAGGGACCACTTGTAAGCATCCTTATAAGAGGCCCCTTTCCTAAATTTGCTCATGCCATGAACCCCAAAAGGTTCTACAAACCACTTACCCTGAAGAACCTTGTAGGGTTCTTGTAAACTCCCTAGGGTTCTTTGACCTAGGGTGCTTCCCAAGCACCCCATGAAAAGGTGCTTCCAGGCACCCCATGGGGAGCGGTATTTGTGACAAGGCGAAGCACCTTATTTTGTTGTTCTAATCCGTTTTCGTTCTTAGAGTGTAGAAGCCTGAGTTCATCTTAAAATCTCAAGTAAAAGTTTTCAAAACATTACCAATATACATAAGAACTATTTCAAACATCTTACTTCAATAATTATCAAAAATTCATGTCACATCTCACATATATCTCCAGTCTCAATTTTTGTGCGGTGATAAAAAATCAATATCTCAAGTGAGTATGTAATTTAAGAGCAATCCTTATATTTTAACAGAAATTCCTGCTGTTTTTCATGATATGAGGGCACAAAAGTAAATTATGAATTGTTATTTATTAGTTTGATCACTTTTTGGTCATTTTTGAAGTCCAGTACATTGCCATGAAGCCAGCATAAAAATCTGTGCCAATCACGTGTGCATGTGTTACATTTTTTTCAGGGTTTTTCAGAGCACCACAGAAGTCACAAAATCATTGCAAACCTAACCATATTTTATACCATAGTAAACCCTGATTTATGAGCATTTGGAAAAAATAGCACTTTCCGCATTGTACAATTTTACTGGTTGAAGCTCTGATGATCTGAAACCTATAACCCCTCTCCAATTTGACTGTTTTTTACAGGTTGCAGGCTCCATAGCCTATCTCGTTCCCAAATTTATCTCTTTAGTTATAGCTTGATAGGATAGAGTCTACAGTCTGATACTTCTTATATATCAGTCTAAAGTTCCAAGTTGTGGCCTGCCTCAGTTACTGACAGACTTTATATACATATAGCTCAGCACAATACTTATCTTAATAACTCAAGTCAGTTCCTATAGTCACACTAGCCAGCCAATTCTGGTGGAGATTTATTCAACCATCCTTTTAACCAAAAACTCAACCTTAGGCCAATAGGCCAACCAATCATGATCAATCTATTGACATGCAATCCAATAACTAAACAGCTCCTTAATGAGATGCATAGATAGGCCTATCAGATCAGCCTTGGCTGATCAGCCTCAGACTGGGTTGGGTTTCACATTTAAATTACATTATGCAACTTTGGTGTGCAGTGACTAACAGAGACCATGTTCTAGCTAAGTTATTTGATTCCCTTTATTCCATTCCCTTAATTCCATAACCCAGATTGCTTAATAAAATTACCCAAACCAATTTGCTATGAGGAAATTGGTTCTCTGTGGTCAGCCAACAAACAATTGGGGACATAAAGTTAAAGTCATTTCAAAAGTAGCAATTTAGTTTTATAGTGCCAAAAATGTTGCAATGAGCAATTGATTTAATAAAAGGTACAATAGGGCTTTAAAGGTGACAAGCTTTAAAGCTAGCTGAGACAGAGAGTAAATTTCTGGTTACACAACTTGTCCAATCTTAACAGTTTAATTTAAGTCCAAAGGTGAGCATATAATTCCCAAACTATGGCCTTTGTCATTCTCTGACCCAAAGTACATCTCCACTTATAGTTAAGATATATATTGATGTTAGCTGAGGTACATCCACTGGTTCTAAATAATCTAAATACTAATAAATGACATTAGGTTTTTACAAGGTGTTACAAAAGTTTCAGGGTAAACTAGACAAGCTATACAACAAGTGACTTACCTGTACACAAAATCTGAGACATGCAATTGAAAGTAGAACTCATGAGCATTTATTTGATACATGTTTGAATTTCCTAGCTTCAATATTAAGAGTTTCAGACTAAATTCTAAAAAACTTTTTTTTTTTGGCAAGAGGGACAGGTTCACGTTGCTTTGCATTAAAGGCTCTACAAAAGACATGATAATAGTTAGATAGACGATATAAGCTTTTTAGGCTTGAAAAGGAATTGGGTATTGCTACAGAGAAAACCAGAACAAGATATCTTGTGTCATTGGCATGCAGTCTCATTTTCAAGATGATTTTTTCTAATCTGACGTAACGCGGGACACAAAAAAATTACCTGTTTTCTCGAAGTTTTTGGTTGCTAACAGCCTTATTCTGTAAGGCAGATTATTTTTTGGGGGTCTATATGAAACTACAGATGCTAGGCATTCCAGTGATATATAATAAGTGATGGTACATACAAGATATGTGCTTGTAATCATCACATAAACGTAAAATTTCTCAAATTGTAAGACATCACAACACATGACCAGCTATAATCACCAATAAGAACAAATTTGGAATGGGCATCAATATATTTGTATGTACATTTTTTACACAAAAGGCTCCATGAATCTTCGTGTACGGAATAACTGTAAGTTACATTTACAGTTTTTCTACAGGAGATCTGCTCAAAATGAGTTCCAGTTTGAAACTTCTCACAAAAATAAGAGTGAGCTTATTATCAAGTTAATACGGTAGGTGATCAACTTTCATGAGAATATCAAGACAACATTTTAATCTTGTTGTGTTCTCAAAACATGACTCCAACCACTAGTAGAATGAACTTTAATCCAGACGCACTGGCGCACTGCACAAAATCAAGCTCTTAAAATAACTTTCAAATTGCATGTGATTTCCCTTTGCAAGTGCATCAGAATGTTTTTCAGAGGACTTAAAGATCTGTGCATCTTCATTGATGCCCTTTTTAACTGCTGGTCAAGATTATTTTCAACTAAAAGAGCTCTATTCAGTATCGATGCCAAAAAAAAAGTACACAGAAATATTCTGAAATGCCCAAAATGTGTGTTCTCAGTGACCCGATGCCTCTAACGCAAATAGATGGGGAAGTGTGCAATAGGGCTGGCCCTTTTTCAACTTGTTTGAAAGGTCCTGCTCCCTCATTCTAATATGAGGCCTTTAGGTCTTAGAAACCACCTCATACCAAAATTTTGCAAATTTGATGAAAAAAACCCAGGCCCCTGGGCCATTTTAGAAATTACGTTTTAGACAATAAGAAAAAACACAAAAAATACCTCTATCTTGAGAACTAAATCAGATAGAGACATGATAATGACACCAAAATCTCCGGAATACCCACATTTATATTCATCTTCAATACATTTTAACCCAAGATGTTTTGAATTATTGGCAAAAAAACATATTTTTGCTTTTATTTTCATCAAAATCGTAGCAAAAATACAATTAATTGTTAAAATCATTGAAGATAAGTACCTGCTGTGCTTGTGTGTACCTCCAGTGTATAAAATGTAATATTAACATTTATTTTTGTTGTTATTAGCACAAAAAATCCTGTCAATTAGTCATTGTGAATGAGTATTACATGCATTATTTACATCAAACCACTGCGTCGTTCAACGAAGTCGCACGAAAAGTAAGAGGAGTTGCATTCTTACAAAAGTTACAAAAGGATCTGCCCTAACTGTAATTTGTGTCCAATATGCTGCTAAAGCAGCTCTAGCTGTTTTCAGAAGTTGTGTGTGAAGTGTCTGTAAAATAATTGGTTATTTAAAGGAGGTATCCTTAGTGGATGGTTTACTCAGGAGTCTGCCACCATCAGCAGTGAAAAACTAAAATTGACACATTTTGATGGCCTGAAAATTGATATAGGACTTGAAAAGGGTAACTTAGTGCAGCTTACAGTTGTAACATTCACATTTTAATTTTCTAATGTTTGAATTATTCGTAATAAAAATGAATAATCTATATCTTTCCAGTGACAGAATTTGCATGCATAATATTATTCTAACTAGTGAGTTTCTGCACTGACTTTCCAGTCAACATGTATGGTATAATGCTGATTGCCCACTCTGGTTAGGACATTTTTCATTCAGTATTTAAAGCTTTTGAATTATATTACAAAACAATGCCAAGAATTGATAAACAGAGAGCTGATTCACAGTCACAAGCCACTTTTTGGCTGGATTGTTAATTATTTCTTTCATTGGCAAATTTTTAATTCTCTCTTCTTATGAACATCTGTGATATAATAATTGCTTTTATCACTGACTGTCAGTGTCTCATGGCTGAGTGCACCCTTTTTAAAATTATATACCATTCATTTGGACCCTCTTGATCTATAATCAATTATCTTCAGTTATGCCATCACCATACTCATGCTTTGGATTATCTCATATGAAACAAAGATTGTTGCTAAATCTTCTGTCAATTTAGTCTCTCTGGATTTATTTGTCATTGACCCCTGTTAAATGGCTCTGAGTTTGTAGTCTATACTAAAATACCTAATGGCATTCACTATATTATCCACAACAGATAACAATTTGTTTTATTCTCATTCATTATGGGTTCATTGGCTTCATATTTCTTGACATTTCTCAGGATCTTAAATAAAACATTTTCTAAATATTTACGGTTGGTCAGTTCATTCCTTAGTTTTCACAAGCAGAAATTAATGAACCACAAGAACAACTTCAAAAGACTAATGGCATAAATGTCTGATGTTGTATTGCACTAATTTACCCTTCTTAAGTTCCATCTCATTGTTGCAGGTCCACAAAATGTGCCAGTTCTTGTTGTTCACTGCCGATGAAGGCAGACTCCTGAGTCCTGAGTAAACCATCCACTAAGCATACCTCCCTAAAATAACCAATTATTTAACAGACACTTACACACATAATTTCTGATAACAGCTAGAGCTGCTTTAGCAGCATATCTGACACAAATTACAATAAGGGCATATCCTTTTGTAACTTCTGTAAGAATGCAACTCCTCTTACTTTTTTGAGCTACTTGGTTGAATGAGGCAGTGGTTTGATGTCAATAATACATGTAATATTCATTCACAATAACTACTTGATAGCATTTTTGTGCTAATAACAACAAAAATAAATGTTCATATTACATAATATATACTGGAGGTTAAAAGAGGCACAGCAGGTACCTATCATCAATGATTTACACAATTAATTGTATTTTTGCTGACGATTTTCATGAAAATAAAAGCAAAAATATGGTTTTTTGCCAATAACTCAAAAAGTATTGGGTTAAGGGCCCTAAAATGTATTGAAGATGAATATAAATGTGGTTATTCCGGAGATTTTGGTCTCAATATCATGTCTCCATCTGCTTTAGTTCTCAAGATAGAGGTATTTTTTGCATTTGTTCTTATTGTCTAAAGCGTAATTTCTAAAATGGCCCAGGGGCCTGGGTTTTTTTCATCAAATTTGCAAAATTGTGATATTAGCTGGTTTCTAAGACCTAAAGGCCTCATATTAGAATGAGGGAGCAGGACTTTTCAAAAAAAGTTGAAAAAGGGCCAGCCTACTGTGCAATTGCTGGAATACAAACAAACCTATTTTTCCTTTCCTTTACTTTCCTGGCAGCAACCTGAAACTTTAAAAAGTCTGCTAGAGTTACAAGGACAGTTCTTTCAATTGGGAACATTTTTGTCTCGCTGACAATGTAGTTAATCATTCTGCTTCATTGCACCTGTAAGAATCACACATATCACTAAACATTCCTTTAGAATGCTGGTTCTCTTCGAGGAGAAATGTTGATGCATGTGGAACATTATTTACACAAATTATAAAATTCCATGAGACATTTAGTGTATACTAAACTGATATTCATTGGTAATGCTCTCCCTCTTCTTGATGCTGTCTTTGTAACTTAATCAGCTTTGATGAGATTAAAAACTAGATACATTGATCAAATGGCAAAAACTGTGAATGAGGGGCATTCAGAAAGTTCACCTTTTTTATTGACACTTATTCTCAATGCATGAATTCTTCATAGCTGCTGCAACAGACCAGATTCCTGAAAGCAAAACAATTCAAGTTGTTGTTGATGTCACTATTAAATGTATAAATATGGCATCAAATGTTTGTTGGAGCTTGTAAGAATCCTTTCATAAATAGATCTGTGCTAATTGCTGCATATATATCAAGATTTCTGGAAGCTTTAACAATAACAACCAATATAAATAGATGCGCATAATTCGCAGAATTAAGTAAAAAAAATTCACAATGTGTCCAAATGGAGCTCGCAAGTTTCAATGTTTGAAGAATTATGCTGCCTGCATTGTTGTTGGAATTTCGCGAATATAAATATGCATATTGTGAAGTCGCTTCTGTGGACAAACTTTCGAGAAAGATGCAACGATAGTTCACCCTGATAATGGTTTTTAAGTGTTTGATAGGGTCTGCTCCTGATTACACATCTATTGTAACTTGATCAGCACCAACCCTCTCTTAACATAACTAATTAACTATGCTTATATGTTTATCGTACCAATGGGTTAAATCTGCATTTTTCTGCCCATCTTTCCATTTGTCCATCAAGTTTGTTCAGGTAGACTCACAATATGCTAATTAAATCACTTCAAGTCTTGAGCGCCCGGAAAACTTGATAAGAGATATTCATCATGGAAGTCACATGGTGACATTTTGCCCTCAGGCAGTTGGGTTAAGCCTGTTGCATAATTATGCTCTGATGCAAGAAAAAGATTATAAGAAAACTCATTTATCAAATTCTAGCGCCTGAGTGATTTTCCTACGGGCAGCTGCTGAAGCTGTGCACATTTTCCACTAAGAATCAGAATACACTGAAAAATAGATTGATTAGATGCATATCGATTATCAAACAATCATTATCTGATGCCAGACAACCCTTCTTATCAGCGGCGGTAAAGGCCAAATGTCTTTGGATTATATAAAGGTACATGCTGATACCTTGCCTATCAGATACAGTTAGAGGTGCAGATAAGAATTTATCAACATTTTCTAAAGTTCCTGTACTGAAGATTGATTGTTTCAGTTATTTCTAAAGTTATCAATATTTAGCAGAATACTGTACTGATTTTCCAAATTTCTATATATTTATTCAAACCCTCATTCAATAGCTTGACACTGAATTGAACAAGTATTTTTCCACAATTTTACAATGTAAATCTTACATATTCACACCTTTTAAGGAAGTTTGTCTCCCAGATATACCATTCCAAAACTGAAAATTTACAGATGGTCATGAAAAGCAATCATAAAAAATTGTTTATGATTCACCTAAAATATGTACCTACTCAAGTTCTTTAATAAGAGAAAGTGATACAAGTAGTTGCCAAATATAATTACCACACCGTATAATTTTGCTTATACTGGTAAATAAAATTCATACATACATACATATTTTGTCAGACCCACAAGCCCAAACAGTAATCCGTTGTTCAAAATTCAGGTATACTAGAATTTATTTTCAAAATAACGGGCTAAAACATGAATCTATCAGACATTCGTACCTGGCAGCCAGCGATTACATTGTATTCGCTCTGTATAATAACAATGCAATAAATGCATCGTAAGTCAGACTGAAGTAGCCTGCTGTAGTTGCGAGCATAAGTGCGATCCTCTCGTCTGGTTCCACAGCAGACTGGCTATTCCGTTAGATCAAGACTAACACCAATGGAGTGACTAATAAATTGGACATTCTTGGTTGATGCAGTTCTACTGCTGCATTAATGGGAGTCCAGAATAAGATCATAAGATCAGGTAACACAAAAATATCTCCATAAGCTTTTAGATACAAATTTGAAGCTAAGGTGCTAGGCTGTTATTACATTTAAGGTCAATACCTCCATCTTGCAATGGAAACAATTAGATTACCTACAAAAAGGCACTCACAGTAGTAAATCAGTGTCTCATATACCAAAATCTCAGGGGTGTTTTCAAGGCCTAATGGACTTCATATGTACTTGGTATATCAATTTTCAATCACAATAAAGAAATATTGCATAGAGCCATTTTTACACAGAGAGCAAAGAGTATCTCCATACTTTTCCAGCTTTGAAATAATAGAAGACCAACCGGAATAGAGATCCTGCTCAAGCTGAGTCCTGTTTGAAGCTTACCAGAAAAATAAAAAGTGTGAGCTTGTGATTAAGTTAATATGGCAGTTAATCACTTTCAAGAGAATGTCAAGACGACATTTGTATCTCATGGTGTTCTTAAAGGGTGACTCCAATTACTTCTTGACTGAACTTTAATCAAGATACACTGGTGTATTGCATGCAATGGAGCTCTTAAAACAACTTTCGAATTGCATGTGATTTCACTTTATAAGTGTATCATTAAGTTCTACACAGAATTCTTGGCATTGTTGCACTTCATTGATGCTCTTTACTTTCACTGCTGGCCAGGTTTTTTTCAATCAAAATTGTGTTCCACTGTTCTAACAGCATCAAAGCTAAAATAGAAGTTGAAAAAACTTAAAAACTTCAATGAAAATTTATACTCATTTTCTAAAAATTCAAAACTTTGTATTGCATGCTTGCATCGATGAAAGATGAAAAGTTGAAAATCGAATATGCACACAAAGGTACTTGGCACTGAGCTGTCTACTGCAGAAGAGATTTGAAGAATTAATGATGGACGTTAATTGAGCTTGAGTCAAAACCTATTGCACATAAAACAAGAAAGGAAGCAAAATTATATGAAATATTTACAATAATTCTGTAACTTAACCACAAACCAACTTCCCACTACAAGTGGACAAGCCCCTCATGAGGCAGTTTTATATTTTTGACTAATAAAATCTAAAAAAAATGTGGTATATGGCAGCTCTGATCATTTCCAGTTGTGGGTCTCCATTGTGTCTTTGCAGTCACTTCATTAGTAAAACATGAGATTCTCTCTCCAAAAAGTGTTCTCTCAGGGACAAGATGTCTTCCATGCAAAATAGATGAGGTCTATTTGAATCTCTGGGATACAAACTACGCTTTTCTGACATTTTTATTCTGTCTCTGTTGGTATCTGAAACTTTAATAAGTCTACTCAAGTAACAAGAGTTGTTCTTTCAGTCTGGGATATGTTTGGCAACCCAAATGACTCAGAGATTATATTGTTGCATATTCTGTTTCAGCCACACCTGTTAGAATCACATATACAGTCAAACCTGTGTTAAGCAGCCAGTCAAGGAAATGGACAAAAGAAGCTGCTTAAGGCAGGTGGCTGCTTAATGGAGGTGTGATTTTGAAGCTGGCTGAAATCTGCCATTCACGGTGAAAATAATTTGGCCATCAAATTAATAAATAATACAATTCTGACCAATTGATTGATGTTTAAACATGTGATTTGAATTAAATAAACTTTAAATAGATAACTAGCACATTGAAACTATACTATTGTAATCTGGCTACAATGAAATTCATATTTTGTCAGTTGTTTCTATGCTGCCCCTATCATGTTATGCAATTGGATGCTGGTTTGCACTTATGTGACAAGATAGGGGTTGCTTAGCTGGCTGCTTAATACAGGTCAGGATGGCCATTTGGGGTTGAAAACACTGGCCTTTAACCACAGACAGCAGGTGGCTGCTTAATCCAGGTGTAAAACAATGCAAAATCAGTTGGGAGGAATTGGAAGTGGCTGCTTACAGCAGGTGGCTGCTTAATAGAGGTGGCTGCTCGAGCAGGTTTGACTGTACAGCAAAACATAGTTCCAAAAAGTGTAGCATAGTATAGCAGCTGAAGTCACACTCATGTGTTACAGCAAATTCAATAAGTATGAGATTCTTCAAAAGGATGCCAAACTAGTATATATATAGCAAATGCAGTTCATGTGATGGATCGAGACACTGAAATACACAGCATTTAATTATCTAATTTGAATACCGTAAAAAAAAATCCGATGTGTGACAATTTTTGTAACTGACCAGCAAACTTGCAGGTGTTTGATTTACTGCCTTTATCTGCAAACACTTGAAAATTTGGATTCACATAATTATTCAAAGACCATGTGCACTTTTTGGGCAGTTCATGAATCAATGCTCACTTGGCCTGTTCAGAAACTGAACTGATTAGTCCTCATACAAGTATGCCACCTGGTGATAATCGTCTTACAAAATGGGTTAGCAAATGGGACTCATCATTTTTTCAGAAAAACCTTTATAGTAAATTGCACAGACTCGGTAACATCCCATGTAGTATATTCAGCAAGGTCATAATCTGCCATGTGTATTATAGTTTTTTGCCAGTCGAGCCTTCCTGTTCTGGATTCAAGGGTTGAAATTCATTATGCTCAAATTCTCCTTTCTATGTGTAAGGTGTGTGATAAACTATGCAGAGAATGTCAAGAATAACTCAAGATGGCATTTCAATCATGTAGCGTTCTCACAGCGTGACTCCAATTACCTGTTGAGCAAACTTCAATCTAGAACTGCTGGTACACAACATGCATTTGAGCTCTTCAAATAACTCAAAATGCATGTTGTGTGATTTGCATTTTTAATTGCATCAGAAAAAGTTACTCTTAGCTTTTTGCTGTTTCATCGATGCTTTTTAATCGCAAGTGAAGGCTCTTTTCAACTTTGATTGCTCTCTTCAGTATCAAAACCAAAAGAGAACTTCACAGAACTATTCTGAAATTTTTTAATAATTTTCCAAATAGCAAAATTGATGCAAATAATTACGACACATTCTTTCAATTAACCACAAAACAAATTTCCTTTACCTGTCGGTGAATAAGTTTTTGCAACTGTTCAAGTGGATTCTATGACACATTGTGGGTCTCCATTGCATTATTGAAGTCACTTCTTTAGTAAAACAAGGCATTCTCTCTTCAAAAAGTGTTCTCTCAGAGACAAAATGTCTTCCATGTAAAATAGATGAGAACTATTTTTTGAATCTCTGGCCGGGATACAAACAAAGCTTCTTTGACATTTTTATTCTGTGTCCGCCAGCATCTGAAATTTTTATGATGCTGCTCAATTTACAAGGACTGTTCTTTCAGTCTGGGAAATATTTGGTTCCCCAATAGTCTCATCTAAGGCAATGTTGTAAATTATTCTGCTTCAGTCGCATGTGTTCGAATCACATGCACAGCCAGGCATTGTTCCCGTAAGTGCAGCATAGTATGACAGCTGACACAACAGCCATGTGTTAAAGAAAATATTAACTTTTCGATATTCTTACAGAGTGAGTGCAATTACCTTGAAGAAACCATGTACCTGCTGGCAACATAATGTTGCTCTATCAGAGCTCCTCACAGTATCTTGTTTGGTCGTGGCAATAGGGTCAGGCAAAGGCATTCATACAGTATTATTATCGTTTTCATAGCTACGTGTTTTTTGAAAACTTCGTTTTGCAGTTAAACCGTGACATCAGAGGGTATCTGTCAATGTGATTGGTCTAATCTTCAATCTGTGACATATCAGTTCAGAGTTTGACATCACAGTTAATGACAAAGGAATTTAAAACTGTCAGGCAATGTTACTATTTGTGAATAACCGCAACAAACAACGCATGTCTAAGCTGAGTGTTGCACCTCATTGTTTTCCAAAAAAAATGTGTTGCTGTTTGTCACAAGACACCATTCATCGCAATTTCAAACAACTTTTTTGTCAGTAATTGCTAAGTTTTCCTTTGAAGCTTAGTAGTCTGTTTGGCTCAGTTACAGATCATTGAAGCAGCTTTCAGCCAGGGCAAGCTAAACAAGTGAAACATACATCATCCATGTGTCACTGCACTTTGTCAGTTTCCTGAAATCTGTGGTTGTAATAAACTAAATTATTCTACAAAATCTCTGACATCACAGTTTTGGATTGAAGCAAATTGCAAACTTGAAAAACACATAGCTATGAAAACGATAATAATGGCAAGTACCTTGGAGAGAATTGAAGCTTTCGTAAACAGCAATTTGATAATTTAATCTACATAAAACAGCTGATGACTTCACTATGAAATATGCACTTTGATCCCATGTCATAATCAATTTGTTATTCCCATCGAAACATAAAATGTATGTATCCTGCAAATTCTGCATAGCACAAACATTTTGTATACTCAAGAACAAATGTTGATGTGGAAAATAAATTTTGCAATGGAATGATAAATGTTGCTGTGGAAGAATTCATGTTGTGAAGGAAGAATAAATGTTGTCGTGGAAGAAAGAATGTTCTGGTGGTGTCTTAATGAGTCAATGCACCTCAAACGAGAACAAGTGGCACAACTACCAGTATTCTATTTTAGCAATTTCACTTTGAGGGTACAAACTTATGACATGTACAAGATCTTCCTACAACGGCCAGTCTCACTCATCTGTCTTCAGCAGAATCAGACATGCAAAATATGCTGTTGAATCAACACCCTCAAGCCAAATAAAAAACGGAATATTTGACTGACAGAGGAACATGTTCCCATATATTCTTTCAGCTCAACTTTTCTTCAAAGCAAGTCAAATATTTTCTTCAAAGCAAGTCAAATATTCTGCCTTTTACACCAAAAACCTTTTTATGATTCTTAAAATATTGTGTCAAGCGAAGTGTATTTTTTTTAGGTAATACTAATTTCATGCAACTTATTTCTCAGCTATTCTTGAAGACAGTCTCATTGCCATATGAAGTCCTGAGGAGATTAACAATTAATGAAGGAAACTAAAGTTTAATTGCACCTACTCAGGCTTGAGTCAAGTCAAAAACTTGATAAAAGGCCCTGACAATAGGGAATGCCAAACGTTGTCTGATCCCAACAAGCCCAAGAACATTTGCCATTGTCTTCAAATGAATATTAATATGACCCAGGCAGAAATCAACATGGCATGGACCGCCAGAAATTCAGCCATTCGACATTGAATCTGAGGATATTTCTACCTGTTCCATTCTGTATTATAGACCCAAGGACCAAAAAATTAATCTACGTGCATTCTTGATTGGCAGCAAGTCATTGTTCCCTCAGCGCAATAACATGGCGATAGATGCTGCTGTAAGTATATACAGTTCTATTTACTGTTCTAACTTCTGTTGCAATGCTAATGGGGAATCAGGAATCAAATCAGCCGTTAACGCAAAAATACCTTCATAAGTTTGAATAGGCTTTTGAATACACCGAGAAGTTCATCGCATATACGTGTAAGGTCAATATCTCCAATGGGAAAAAATCGAATTACAATATATTGTACCAGCAAAAAATCTCTGGTTGCAGCATTACAGCAGCAAATAAGTTGCTTGAGATTCCAATAAAAGGATTTAGATGTCTAGCTCTCAACTGATTATGCACAAGATGCAGGAATAGCGACAATATTGGAGGTAAAATTTTATTAACAGGGAGAAGTGCTGCAAATAATTAAGCAATTTTGTACTTGTCTAGCTATGCCAATTTATTGCACCAAAAATTTAACAAATAATTGAATCAATGACATTAATTGACCCCCTTCAATGGCCTTCTTTGCATTTTCTTTCACCCTCAGAGACATGTTCATCAGCAAGGTAAGACATTTCCTTTTGCAGAAGAACGATGAAAGTGGCTCACCTCAAAATTGAATTCCAGATGTTGAAAGCTCTCCTAAATATTTTTAGTTGCGAGCTTTTGATCAAGTTAATATGATATGTGATCAACTTCTTGATCTTGTGTTCTTAAAACATGATTCCAACTACTTGTAGAATGAACTTCAATCCAGACGCACTGGTAGACTGCATGAAATCAAACTCTTAAAATAGCTTCCAAATTGCATGTTACTTCTCAGTGCAAGTGTATCAGAAAGTTTTTTTAGAGAACTCATGGGTCTGTGCAACTCCATCGATGCCCTTTAACTGCTATTGAAGATTCCTTTCAACCAAAATAGCTCTCTTTGAAATCAAAACTAAAAGAGAAGTACAACAAACTATTCTGGAATTTCTCAAATGTGTGCTCTTAGTGACCAGAGGTCTCTAATACATACACATGGGGAAGTGTACAATTGTTGGAATACAAACAAACCCTTTTTTTTTTCTTTCTTTTTCTGATAGCACTGGAAACCTTAAGAAGTATGCTAAAGTTACAAGGGCTGTTCTGTCAATCAGGGAATTTTGTTTCCTGCTGATAAAGTAGTTAGTCATTCTGCTTCATTCCCATCTGTTAGAATCACATATATCACTAAATATTCCTTTAGAATGCTGGTTCTCTCCAAGGAGAAATGTTGATGCATCTGGGACAATATTTACACACATTATAAAATGCCATGAGACATTTAGTATATACTGGACTGATATTCATTGTCCCTTTGTCTTGATGCTGCTTTTGTAACTTAATCAGCTTTGATATGATGAGATTAAACACTAGATACATTGATCAAATGGCAAAAACTGTAAATTTATTGACACTTATTCTCAATGCATGAATTCTTCATAGCTGCTGCAACAGATCAGATTCTGGGCAGCAAAACATTTCAAGTTGTAGTTAATGCCACTATTAAATGTATAAATATGGCATCAAATGTTTGTTGAAGCTTGTAAGAATCCTTTCATAAATAGATCTGTGCTAATGGCTGCATATATATCAGGATTTCTGGAAGCTTTAACAATAACAGCCAATCTAAAAAGATATGCATAATTTGCAGAATTAAGTAAAAAAAATTCACAATGTGTCCAAATGGAGCTCGCAAGTTTCAATGTTTGAAGAATTATGCTGCCTGCATTGTTGTTGGAATTTCGCGAATATAAATATGCATATTGTGAAGTCGTTTATATGCTATGGATAAACTTTTGAGAAAGATGCAACTAGTTCACCCTGATAATGGTCTTTAAGTTTTTGATAGGGTCTGCTCCTGATTACATGTCTAATGATACCACCATGTACAACTTGATCACCGCCAACCCTCTCTTAATATAACTATGCTAATATGTTTGTCCGAACCAATGGGTTTTAAAATCTGCGTTATTTTGCCTATCTATCCATTTATCGGTCTGAGAAACTTCCTTCTACTCACAATATGCTAATTAAATCACTTCAAGTCTTGAGCGCCCACTAAACTTGATAGGATATATTTATTTTGACCTCAGGTAGTTGGGTTAAGCCTGTTGCATAATTATGCTCTGATGCAAGAAGAAGATTATAAGAAAACTCATTTATCAAATTCTAGTGTCTGAGTCATTTTCCTACAAGCAGCTGCTGATGCTGTGCACATTTACCACTTGAATCAGAATACATTGGAATTATGGATTGATTGAATACATATCGAACAATGATTATCTGATACCAGACAATCCTTTTTATCAGAAGAGGTAAAGGCCAAATGTCTTTGGATTATATACATAAAGGCACATGCTGATACCTTGCCTATCGAAACAGTTAGAGGTGCAATTCAGTTTTACCAACATTTTCACAAGTTCCTGAACTGAAGATTGATTGTCTCAGTATTTCTAAAGTAATCAATAATTAGCAGAATACTGAACTGATTTTACAGAATTTCTTTCAATTTATTCACACCTTCATTCAATATACCGGCAATGAATCTAACAAATGTTTTTTCATGGTATTACAATGTAAATCATACAAGTTCACACCTTTTGGGGAAGGATTTGTGTCCCACATGTACTGTAACAGCCGACAGGCTGTTAGCAGTCATTTATAGAAATTGATCAGCTGTGATCCAAGTAAATTATCTACAGGAACAGCATCAGTCAGTTAACTGGAGCAGAGACCTCTTGTGAGTTTTAATTAGCTGATCACTTGACCATGCAGAAGTGACCTGATTGCTTGTTCATTAGACCGTGTCTCCATGATTTTCAATTTTGAGGCATTCATTGAGATGTCAGCTGTCAAGAAGCTCAGAACTTTCTAGAGTTCTTTTTTTTAAAATGATTTTATACTTTACAACTAACTTCAAGTCTACATTATGATGGTATGTACATTTTATTGTTGCTTAGAATTGATTTATGGAAGCATTGTATTCAATCTGTAGGTTTGGTGGAACTGTAAAATTTTACATGCATAATAACAAAATTTGATACAAAAAAAGGTTTGTTCAGGCCAGCCATGTTTAATTAAAAATTTTCCATTAAAAGGGTGGCCATATTGGATTTTTTGGTTCTGGTAAAATTAGATGTTTGATTTATTGTGCTTTTGGTAAATATTTTCTTTGCCTAAGAGGTTATATGCATTGTCTTGTATGTTTTGCTGATTATTTCAAGTTTATGGACATTTGCCAATTATTCAATTGTAAATTTGCAGATGCCATTGTAAAAGGTGTGTCACTTTGTGATACTTTGGGTTCATGGAAGTTCATTCAGGGAAGCAACATGTATTTGTAAGTCATCAATTTATTGAATAATTCTTTGGTTTAAAATTTATCTTGATTTACAGTGTATGTTACCTTTCTTATTTTGTGATTAGCATAATTTCATATTTAGCCAGTTTATATTTATTTGTCATTCTTGATTTATTGTGATAAAACTTCGTCTTTTTACTTTATTTGAATGTCACATAAATCCAAATATTTTGACTTTATGTTCTAATAACTTTACATTAATTTATGTTCAAATTATTGATTAATCTATGTTCAAATTAATGATTATATGTATAACTAAAGTTTTATTTTATTGTTTATTTGTTTTTAGATTCACCACATAAGTTGCATAAATCGCAAAAATTTACTTCAATAACTTCATGTCTGATGTGGACATCATGTGTGTGAATTAAAGTCTTCTCTAAATCCTCATCCAAGTCTCCTTCCTTCTGTGAAATCCAACAGTGAATAAATACATCATCGCGAAGTTCACAGTGATCCAGGATGTCTGCCGAGGAACTTGAACCACAAAGACGAACGCGAAAATCGGCGCTCACCAGACAAGTCAACAAAGTCAAGCAGCTGATGGCTGAAAAGAACACTGAGCAGGTGAAAGTTGAAATTCCTACTTTAATCGAGAAATTTAAAAACTTTGAAATTGCCTGGGAAAGTTATCATGACACTTTCCAAGAAGCTACAGATATACAGGAGAGTGATAAATATTTTGCTGAGGCCCAGAACGAGTACATTACTTTTTTGAATTCAGCTAATGATTGGTTAAAGCCACAGGAAACTGCAGTATCAAACGAATCTTCAGTTAAAGTTGAAAATGATGACAATGCCAGATTAATGAGTGCTCTAGTTTTGCCAAAAGTTGAGCTTCACAAATTTAATGGTGATCCACGCCAATTTCATTCTTTCATGGCTATGTTTGATGAGACTGTTGACAAGGTTACGAAAGACGACACTGTTAAACTGACCCGACTCATTCAGTACACTTCTGGCAGAGCCTATGAAGCAATTCGTTCTTGTTCGTTGATGGATAGTTCTGCAGGTTACGAACATGCCAGGAAAGTGCTTTTGGATTGATTTGACAATTGTCACTTAGTGTCTGAACAACTCATCAAGGGCCTTAGAAGTGGTAAAAAGATCAGATCTGCTGATGATCTTCAAGCGTTTTGTGATGAGTTGGTCAATTGCAACATGACTCTCCAACAAATGGGTCGTATTCAGGAAGTGCAGAATCAAGATTATATCTGGTCGATTGCAAGTAGACTTGAAGATAACATCAGAGAGAAATGGAGAGAGCGTGCTATTAAGATTAAGAAGAAGTCTACCAGATATCCTCTCTTTGATGAATTTGTGGAGTTTGTCAAAGAGAAAACCTTCGAAGCTACTGACCCAGTATACGGTAAATCTGCTCGCAGCACGCCTGAAAGCTTCAACAAGAAATCAAGCTTCGTGACTTCAAGTTATCAGCGTTATGGAAGCTCTGCATTCAAGCATGTCTGTACATTGTGTAATGGTGATCATAGATTATTGTACTGTCAACAATTCAAAGACCTTAAAGTGAGTGATAGACTAGAGGTTGTTAAGAACAACAAATTGTGTGAAAATTGTTTGTTGTCCAATCACGTCACCTCTAATTGCAAAAGACCACCAGGATGTTCAGTCGCCGGATGCAATAAGCGCCACAGCAAATTCATTCATGTGTCTTCCTATTCGCAAAAGCCGCTATCCAAGACTGCCAAAGGTGCAAATGTAAATTTGGTAAATGCAAATGTGAATGTTGATGCAAATGTGTATATGCCTGTTGTGGCCGTAAATGTTAATGGTGAACGTCAAGCGTGTACTTTGCTGGACACAGCATCCAGCAGTAGCTTTTGCACAAAGAGTCTGTTAAATGTTTTGAATTTGAAGGGAACTCCAATCACCTACTCATTGAATACATTGGGTAATTCGCAAGAAGTTCAGTCCAAAGTTGTAAACCTCAGTCTAACTTCCTTGGATGGGCAAGAAAATTTGGAAATTTCTAATGTGTATGTTGTGGACTCCATTCCGTTTGAGTCTACTTGCCCAGAACCAGGGGTATATTCTCATTTGAAGGGTCTCCAGCTCGTTGCTGGGGGTCAAGAGATAAATTTGCTTTTGGGTCAAGATAATGCTGAGGCCCTTATGCCAATGGAAGTTAGAAGTGGTAACAAAGGTGAGCCTTATGCCTGCCGTACTTTATTTGGGTGGTCTGTAAACGGACCGAATAGAGTGGATGGTCCCGTTTCTTCCAAAGTCATTTCACAGTTCATTAGTACATCTTCACTTGAAGATAAAGTTCAACAGTTGTGGGAATTAGAAAATGACGGTCTTCAAGATTCTGAATTGTCCTTGTCTCAAGATGATAAAAAAGTTGTCGAATTGTGGGATGAAAAATGTGAATTGGCTGATAATCATTATGTTATACCCATTCCGTGGAAGGGTGATGTTGAAGTCCCAAACAATTTGACGTTGGCCCGGTCCCGGTTGAAGTCTTTGAACTTGAGTCTAAATAAGCGTGGTCTGGTTTCCAGGTATGACAGTGAGATTCAAAAACTTCTTGATCATGGTTACGCTGAAAAGGTTCCGTATTCTGAGTTACAACTTTCTGAGAATGTTTGGTATCTCCCTCATCATGGAGTGATTTCTGATAAGAAACCAGAGAAGCTTCGGGTAGTCTTTGATTGTGCGGCCAAGTATCATGGGGAGTCCATTAATGATAAGTGTTATCGTGGTCCCGATATGATTAACAGGTTGTTAAATGTGTTGGTCAGGTTTCGTCAGCATGAAGTCGCAGTGCAAGGAGACGTGGAGGCGATGTACTATCAGGTGAAGATTCCTGAAGACGAGCGAAATTTTCTACGTTTCTTGTGGTATGATTCCGATGGAAATATTGTTCAGTATCGCATGACAGGTCACGTTTTTGGTGGTATATGGTGCTCCAGCTCGTCAACATATGCCCTGAGAAGGACTGTAGTGGACGATCCTAGTGTACACCCTCTGGTCAAAGATTGTGTTTATCGCAGTTTTTATGTTGATGATTGTCTGATTAGTGCTGCAAACAAGGCCGACGCACAACTCATTGTTGATGGTACTAAATCTGTTCTCAGTGCAGGAGGTTTCCGTCTCACAAAGTTCATTTCCAATGACTCTGAATTGCTCTCAACGATTCCTGAAGAAGATCGGGCCAAAGAGGCTAAGGAACTTAGTCCGTGTTCTAAGGCTTTAGGTGTCCATTGGAGTGTTCCAGATGACCAATTTTACTTTGATGTTCAGGTTCAAGCCAGTGACATGGTAACTAGACGCATCATGCTTAGTGTTGTCGCATCTTGCTTTGATCCTCTCGGTTTGATCAGTCCTTTCATTGTAGGTGGAAAGTTGCTATTTCAGGAAGTCACTAGATTAAAAATACCGTGGGATCAGTCTGTACCACAAAATGTCAGAGATGCATGGAATCATTGGGTCTCTATTGTCCAAAATTTGAGTTTGTTGCGGATTCCTAGATGTATCAAGCCTTCCTTGTTCGATGATGCCATGATTGAATTACATCATTTTAGTGACGCCAGTCTCAGAGCCTATGGCACGTGTTGTTATGTCAGAAGCGTCAACAAGCAGGGTATGGTTTTTACTTTATTGGTTGCTAGCAAGGGAAAGGTGGCTCCCATAAAGGCTGTGACGATTCCACGGCTTGAGTTGCAAGCAGCTGTTCTCTCTGTCAACATGGATGCATTTCTCAAGAAGGAATTGGATATTCAGCTCTGTCCGTCGTACTTTTGGTCTGATAGTAGTGTGGCTTTGAGTTACATCAAGAATGAAAATCACAGATTTCATGTGTTCGTTGCGAATAGAGTTGGGGTTATCCGCCAGTCAAGTGATCCTTCCCAGTGGCATCATGTCCCAGGTGTGGAGAATCCTGCCGATTCCATCACGAGAAGTCAAGATTTCAAGCATTTCGATAGAGACAGATGGCTTCATGGTCCGAATTTTCTGAAGTTGCACAAGAGTGAATGGAATTCTGATAAAAAATCGTTTGAGTTGCCTGTGAATGATCCTGAAGTTAAGACTGAATCCAAAGTGGTGTCGTGTGCCACATTGTCCGTTCCAGTAGAAGAGGTTGATAGAATTGTGCAACATTATTCTTCTTGGTATAGATTGAAGAGGGCCATTGCGTGGTTATTGAGATTCAAGGATTTTTTGCGAGGTCGTAGAAATTTTGATCGTCGTCTCACTGTCACGGAACTTAGTGATTCGGAAATTAGCCTTCTCAAGTACAGTCAGTGTAAGATTTATCACAAGGAATATTTGTTGTTGTCAAGTGGTAAACCTCTGAACAACGATAGTTCAATCAAGGCCCTTAACCCTGTAATGGGAAGTGATGGTTTGTTGAGAGTTGGTGGTCGGATCAAGCATGCTGAAGTCCATGGTGTGTGTGTTCAGCCAGTGATTATTTCTCATGATCAGCCTATTTCAAAATGCGTTGTCAATGACTTTCACAGCACTGCACATCTTGGAACTGAATGGACCGTCAGTGAAATTCGGAAGAAGTATTGGATTACCAAGATTAGAATTGTGGTTAAAAGTGTAGCTCGCAGATGTGTCATTTGTAAAAGGTTATTTGGTTCGACTGTTTCACAAATCATGGCTGATCTTCCTTCGGAGAGACTTGAACCGTATAAACGTCCTTTTTCGTACACAGGATTGGATTGCTTTGGACCTTTCTTGGTCAAGCAGGGGAGGTCTCAGGTCAAGAGATACGGATGCATCTTCACTTGTTTGTCAATTAGAGCAGTGCATATCGAGAGATTGTGTAGCTTAGACACGGATAGTTTCATTTGTGCTTTGAGGAGATTCATCTCCCGTAGAGGTTGTCCCGAAAAGTTGTTTTGTGATAATGGAACTAATCTTGTTGGTGCGTCTACTGAGTTGAAGAAGGCTTTGAAAGAATTGGAAGTTTCAAAGATTCATGATGAGTGTCTCAAACAGCGCATTGAATGGCATTTCAATCCTCCAAAGGCCTCCCATATGGGCGGAATATGGGAGAGGCTAATTCGGGTGATAAGAAAGGTTCTCGTCGGGCTCTTTGATGTCAATGCTTCAATTTCTGATGAGATGCTGGAAACAGTTTTTGCTGAGGTCGAGTCTATTATAAATGGAAGGCCAATTACAAAATTGAGTGAGGATCCAGGCGATTCTCATCCTCTTACTCCAAATCATTTGTTGTTGCTTGGTACTGGCCATCTTATGTCACCTGGTATGTTCTCTAGTGATGATGTTTACAGAAAAAAGTGGAGGTTTGTCCAACATCTCGTAGAGCTGTTCTGGAAAAGATGGCTTCGGTGTTACATTCCTGAGTTGCAGAAAAGAGCCAAATGGTTAAAACCTCAGAGAAATATTTCTATAGGTGACCTGATGCTCATTGTCGATGAAGGTGTGCCCAGAAATGTTTGGCCTATGGGTCTGGTTACTGAAGTGAATGTTTCTGACGATGGATTTGTCAGATCTGTGAAGTTGAAAACAAAGTCTACCACTTTAGTCAGACCAATTCATAAACTTGTCCTTTTAGAAGGTGTAGATTAAAATTGTGAGTTTCCAAAATTTAGAATCCTGTATTTCAATTTGAGTAAAAAAAAAAAAAAAAAGATTGTTATATTTAGAAAATTGTGTTGTGACATTGTTAAATAGTTTATTTGATTGTATAGAAATTTAATGTAGTTTGAATTTACCCCAGGTAATTCAAAAGTGGGGAGTGTAACAGCCGACAGGCTGTTAGCAGTCATTTATAGAAATTGATCAGCTGTGATCCAAGTAAATTATCTACAGGAACAGCATCAGTCAGTTAACTGGAGCAGAGACCTCTTGTGAGTTTTAATTAGCTGATCACTTGACCATGCAGAAGTGACCTGATTGCTTGTTCATTAGACCGTGTCTCCATGATTTTCAATTTTGAGGCATTCATTGAGATGTCAGCTGTCAAGAAGCTCAGAACTTTCTAGAGTTCTTTTTTTTAAATGATTTTATACTTTACAACTAACTTCAAGTCTACATTATGATGGTATGTACATTTTATTGTTGCTTAGAATTGATTTATGGAAGCATTGTATTCAATCTGTAGGTTTGGTGGAACTGTAAAATTTTACATGCATAATAACAAAATTTGATACAAAAAAAGGTTTGTTCAGGCCAGCCATGTTTAATTAAAAATTTTCCATTAAAAGGGTGGCCATATTGGATTTTTTGGTTCTGGTAAAATTAGATGTTTGATTTATTGTGCTTTTGGTAAATATTTTCTTTGCCTAAGAGGTTATATGCATTGTCTTGTATATTTTCCTGATTATTTTAAGTTTATGGACATTTGCCAATTATTGAATTGTAAATTTGCAGATGCCATTGTAAAAGGTGTGTCACTTTGTGATACTTTGGGTTCATGGAAGTTCATTCAGGGAAGCAACATGTATTTGTAAGTCATCAATTTATTGAATAATTCTTTGGTTTAAAATTTATCTTGATTTACAGTGTATGTTACCTTTCTTATTTTGTGATTAGCATAATTTCATATTTAGCCAGTTTATATTTATTTGTCATTCTTGATTTATTGTGATAAAACTTCGTCTTTTTACTTTATTTGAATGTCACATAAATCCAAATATTTTGACTTTATGTTCTAATAACTTTACATTAATTTATGTTCAAATTATTGATTAATCTATGTTCAAATTAATGATTATATGTATAACTAAAGTTTTATTTTATTGTTTATTTGTTTTTAGATTCACCACGTAACTCACGAAATTCGCATAAATCGCAAATGTACTTCAATAACTTCATGTCTGATGTGGACATCATGTGTGTGAATTAAAGTCTTCTCTAAATCCTCATCCAAGTCTCCTTCCTTCTGTGAAATCCAACATGTACCATTCAGAAACTGAAAATTTATAGTTGGTCAGGCAACGAAGTCATTACAGCTCTCGCAATTGCTCTGAAGAAATAAAAAATTTTCATAGTGTTGACCTATGATGTCAAAGCTGGAGACTCCATTGGAACCTGTATAAATTTGGTGCAAGCTATGGTGTCATAGGTCAAACTGGCCAATAGCATTTCATACAGACAACTTCATCATAGCATTGCAATTATGTCATGGCCGGATCAGCCAATGATACCACTGCAAAACTCAGGTGTTAAGTGGGAGGGGGGATTGTTTATTATTTGGTGATACCAAAAGTGCCTGAAATTCAACCAAGCACGGTTAAGAGGATAACTGGAAATTAATCACAGTTGTTCACCAACATGCTACTGATCTAAATTGGATTAGATATGGAGCTGTCAAGTCAAGCATTTTGTTTACCGTTTGCAGTTTTGTTGGCGGCTCCTTTCAGTGTAAAACTACCAACAATTACTTTAATCCTATATTGTTTTATTGGTTACAATATTTCACAGGAGTTAATATGGAGACATAAGGATCAATTGACAGCTTTTGAGCAGAGTCCCCCTCCCCAGGAGTAGTCCAACCTTGCACCTGAGTTGTTGCGATATTATTGGCCACTCTGGAAATGATGTAACTGCAAGGCTATGATGAAACTGTCCACAACAGATGCTATTGGCCAGTTTGACCTATGGCATCATTGATTGCACCAATTTTGCATATCCTCTGGTGCGTGGCAATGGAGTATCCACCTATGACATCATAGGTCCACTCTGCCAAAGAGAAAAAAAAACTGATTTCTTCAGATCAATTGCTAGAGCTGTAAAAAATTGCTTATGATTCAGCTAAAATGTGTACCTACTTTATTTTCCATCCTGTGGTGCTCAGAATCTGTACCCGTTCCCATGCTACAGTCAGTCTTACAAGAGGAGTCTTACAGCATAGGTACCACTGTACTTTTCAAACCTGAAAATAAACTTTAGCACAGCTACAAGAGAGATTGAGCTGATAGCCAGTGGGCTCATGTTCAAGGGCCACAAACATTTTTGCAGGGACCCCATATAATCTTGTCTAATTAGTCAGCTGCCTTTGACAGATCCATGGACCCTGTACTCAACCAGAGTGCAGCCTCCTCTGACTTTCGTCTCTGCTCTTTTTTGCTCGTGGCAAGTGTCTCTCTCAAGATTCTTGTCCTTACCAAATTCTTTCAGGAAAAGACACACAGCAAACAGCAATATTGTTGAGGAATTGCCTGAGAACATATTTGGCTTTCCCTGGTCCTATCGCAGATTTTAGACACATGTGCTTTCTGAATTTGCATGAAAAATAAAAATTGACATCTACAACCTATATAAGTACAACTCCTTAGCACTACAATTTATACCACTGAGTCTGTCCGGGTCCGCACAATTACTTTCTACAAAAAATGCTGTAATATAAGTTACGAGTGATATTATTCTAACATTCTAACACTCAAAAAATAATCTTAAGCCAAGCTGAAATAGAAATGGAGCTGATAACCACAGGCCTGACGTCCAAGGGCAATGCATTTTCTTGCAAGGTCCCCCTCTAATGTTGTCTGGTTAGTCAGCTGCCTTTGACACTTCCATAGACCCTGTACTTAACCTCAGTCCGACCTCTTCTTCTGACTTCAGAATGCTTTTTCGCTCCTGGCAAGTTTCTCTCACATTTCTTGTCGCCACCAAATCCTACAAGACACATAGCAGCTTTAAGGAGGTGACAGGACATTGCTCTATCCACACAGCGCATGTTACTTTTTTAATATTTGAATTGGCAAACACATCTTGAAATAGCAAAGCATTTGTATGCGGCACATACACTACCCTCCAAAAGTTTGAATACACCTGGATAAGTGCAGTTTCTTCTAAAAAGATTTGATTTTGAATGAAATTTTTGTTTAGTGTTTACGCAAAACAATAAAACAAGTCACATTTAAGTCATAAGTTGTCTTTATTTTGTCATTTTAGGTCATTTTGGGTAAAATTTATGGCCTTTTTCGATATCCCAAATTTTGGAATTTTTTTAGAAAATTGTCACAGCCAAGTTATCTTTTAGGTTTATGAAATTTAAGCATATTTAAGGGTTTCCAGAGTTGAAATGTGATTGTATCAGTTATTTTAGACCCCGAAAAGACCGTTTAAGTATTTGACACTGACCACTAAAAAATGCAAAATTTAGATAATTTCGGGTCACCATGAAGTATAATAATAAAATGTATCTTCTCTATTACCTCAGCAACTTGACAAGCAAAGATACTAGGACAATGGCTCATTTATATCCTTCACATTGTGGAGCGGAGTAAGCCAAGGCACAGGAAGGATGTCTAGAATTTGTGACTGACATGGATGAGTCGGCGTCACAAACTATTACATATTTCCTTCAACACTGGCAGCATAATTGCTCCTCACACGTTGGCAGGTTGACAACATAGCAACTTTCAGTTGGGTAGGCGGACTGGCTTTTGTGATGCAAAAATTCTATAGCATTCTAAATAATTCTCAGAAACTTGTCAATCATGTACAAGATATATTTTACCAGCTTAGTAATTTCCTTGGAAAGGAAAATAATGTCACTTAAAATAAAAAAAGAAATTGGATTGATGTCATGATGCGCCGGGTAATGGGAGGCAGAAAACTGCTTTTTAAAAATTAATCTCTGAGAGATTGTTGTATGTATTTTGTGAGTTCACATCCTATACGTACTAAGGGCCTATAGTACCTGCAATGCTGTCAATGACACATAGGGCCTGCTGTGACATCATTGATGTCCAAATGTAAGTACAATGCAGTCATAATTCTTCAAGTGATAGAGGGTCACATTTGCCATATCTGTCTGTAAATACATTTTTGGACACATAATCTGAATATTAAATCCCAAGAAACATCCAGGATAAATACAAGAAGGCTTCAGTTCAAAGGCATGTTCTTGCCCAGGTCACCATCTAGTCTTGGTCAGCAAGTCCCAAGACTCTATACTTAACCTCAGTCTGACCCCAGGCAGACCCCACCCAATTGAGACACCAGCCATTTAAAAAGATCCTTTGATGGCCACTCTGTCTGAAAGCATAATGTTTTCTGCAAAGTTATATGGGCAAGCATGCTGTTAAAGCTACATCCTCCAGCCAAAAAAAAAAAAAAAAATACATCATAAATTTTCTAAAAACCTTCATATTTGACAAACAGAGAAGAACATGTTCCAAAAGGAAAGCCTAAAGTGCTTTCTGTTAGCTCAACTTCTCTTAGAAGCAAGTCAAATATTATGCCTATGTACATCAAAACCTTTTTTGGTGTAGGCTACATGTACATTACATAAATTCTTTCAGACATTGCATCCCCCCAAACACTAAAAACTGTCTATTTCAAATTTGCCCCACTTTAAGAGGACATGGTGAAATTAATTAATCACTTTCCCTCACGATCTTTTGCATTACCTCACAATAATCATCGTATTACATTGTGACAACCCCTGTGAAAATGGCAAAACAACCATTTCCCTTCAGCCCATGGAGTATCATTGATATTCGCGTTTGTCTATGCACCTATTAGTCTATTTTTCTCTATTTCTGCTAATCATTCTTAACTTCATCTTGTCTTTTATTTCTTGATCTCTTTCCTTAACTGCATTTATCTGCTTAATATCTGTATCAATGGGCTAA
Organism: Platynereis dumerilii; assembly: GCA_026936325.1. NCBI lineage: Eukaryota > Metazoa > Annelida > Polychaeta > Phyllodocida > Nereididae > Platynereis > Platynereis dumerilii. The sequence continues at coordinate 16,227,014 of JAPTHN010000008.1, read as the reverse complement.
ATCTGCGTTTGTCTACCTATACCATATATCAATCAATTATTGGTCTGGGAGATTGCCTCCTACTGAAAATATGGTAATAAAAACACTTCCAAGTCTTGGGTTTTTGGCAAACCTGAAGTGTGATATTCATTATGGAAGTCACTTGGTGACACGTGGCCCTCTGTCAGAAGAGTCAAGCCTGTTGCATAATTAATTAATTATACTCGGATGAAAACTAATTCATCAAATTCGAGCCTCCCATGCAGTGATTTGCTTGGTAGAGCTCTGCTGAAGTTGAGTGCATTTTCCGAATGAATCTATATAAAGTTAAGGTCAAGGGAATGCATCCACATCCTTAAAAGTGTCTGACTGTCTGTAGATTGATGGTTTCCGTTATTTTCCTATTATTTTCATATCAAATGTAAGAATATCTCACTATCTACCGGTAGCTTTTTGGATACTTCAGTCCCCCTTACGAGGTGTCTGGGAGACCAACAACCGCAAAATTTGCACATTTGCAGTTTTATTATATAGTTGTCCTGAGGAAAGTGTGCAATCTCTTTAATCCAATAACCAAAATCTTTTTTTTTACTTTTTTCCCACGACTTTTTTTCGATATTTCCTTCCAAAAAGAACATTTTTTAAATGTTATTTTGGTAGCTATACAAAACTACATATACCCTATTTTGCCACACTGAGCAATTCTAGTCATACCATACACATATTCTAAATGAAATAAATGTTTCTAGATGAAGAGGACCCCGGAATTACCATAACGGTTTCATCACATTCTAATGAGAATCCTGTTTTAAAATCATTGTTTAAGTCAATTCGCTGATGCCAACTTTATAATTCGTCAGCATACTAGATCCTTAGCCCCTAACATTAACCTATTGGTGATTCTTTATACTTGTAGCCAGTGATTATTCTCTCTGTGCAATAACATCGTTATCAATGCCGTTTTTTTTATATTTCCTATGCTTTTTGTCACCGTAATGAAGCTCAGCTGCTATATTGGACTCACATACAATGTAAAAGGTTTATTATCCGCATTCTGCAGTGGACAAAAATTGGATTATCTAGAGAAAGGGACTTGCTGGAGCATATCAGATTCTTGGAAGCAAAAAATCTCAAGGCGTTGTTAATGCTGCCGCTATGATATTGTAAGTTGGAGAGAAATCATAATAAAGAAATAAATCACAAGGGCCATTTTCATACGCAGTGAAACATTTCTTTACTCGATTTTGTGCTCTGTAATAATAGAAGACCGCCTGGAATAGAGATCCCCCTCAAACTGATTCCCAGTTTGAAACTTCTCGCAAAAATAGAAGAGTGAGCTTATTATCAAGTTAATACGGTAGGTGATCAACTTTCATGAGAATATCAAGACAACATTTTAATCTTGTTGTGTTCTCAAAACATGACTCCAACCACTAGTAGAATGAACTTTAATCCAGACGCACTGGTGCAGAGTGGTGTAGCTACTGCACGCAATGAAGCTCTTAAAAAAGCTTTCAAATTGCATGTGATTTCCCTTTGCAAGTGCATCAGAATGTTTTTCAGAGAACTCTCACTCTCAGGTCTGTGCAACTTCATTGATGCCCTGCTGGTCAAGTTTATCTTCAACCAAAATAGCTCTCTTCAGTATGCAAAAAAAGAAGTACACAAAACTATTCTGAAATTTCCAAAATGTGTGCTCTAGGTGAAAAAATAATGCAAAATAGGTGAGGAGGTGTGCAATTTCCAGAATATAAACAAACCTTTTCTTCTTCTAGTTCTTTTTCGTTTGCTGACAGCACCTCAACTTCAAAGAGGCTGCTAGAGCTACAAGGACTTATCTTTCAATCAGGGACATTTTTAGAAAGTTAGTATATTCAGTTTCACGATTGAAGCCACCCATTGCCTGCTGTACATTGTATAGGAAAGATGTGAAGAATTTGTGACTGGCATCAATTGGGTCGATGTCACAAACTATTACACATTTCCTACAACACCGGCAGCATAATTGCTCCTCAAACGTTGGCAGGTTGACAACATAACAACTCTCAGGTGGGTAAGTGGACTGGCTTTTTGTGATGCAAATATTCTCCAGCATTCTCATTAATTCTCAGAATATTGTCAATCACGTAGACGATAAATTCTTCTTATTCAGTAATTTATTTGGAAAAGAAAATAATGTCACTTAAAAAAAGAAATTGAATGAGTTCATATTCTATATTCTCTAATGCTGTCAAGACAAATCCTGGATAAGTCATCACCGATGTCATAAGTTACCAAACGACAAACTGACAGTTGTGATGTCATTGAGGTCCAAACCCACAAACAGCTAAAATGTACCATGTGATTCTTGTCATTCACACTTGGCTGTGAGGAATCAATGCAAAACCAGTTTGATAAATCAAATATGTGACGTTCTGTTGTTTCTAAACCAATCAGATTAACTAAAAATGGCATGTATTTGGTGGGTCTAGAACCAAGGAATCGTGTACTAATGAAATCACCTGTAATGGCCACTCTGTTTGAAAGCATCATGTCTTCCCCAGAGTGATATTGGCAAGCATGCTGCACCATCTAGCGAAATAAAAGGACAAAAAAAGAGAAAAAAACAGAACTTTCACATTTGACAGACAGAGAAGAACATATTCCCAAAGGAAAACCTAAAGTGCTTTCTGTTACCTTAATTTCTCTTAGAAGCAAGTCAAATATTCTGCCTCAGTTTGTCAAAACCTTCCTTGGTGCACAAAATATAACATCCACTGAAAATGCAAGTATTTGCAGTTCTTCAACTATACCAGGGCCATACAAATGTATCTGTCTGAAAATGCATGCTTGGAAACAGCAATCTGCCTTCTAAATCCCAAAAAGAAAAAAATCCAGGATCAGTACAAGAAGGCATCAGTTCAAATGTATGTACTCTTTCCTAGGTCACCGTTTAATCTTGTCTGGTTAGTCAGCTGCCTTTTACAAGTCCCTAGACTCCATATTTAACCCCTGCCTGACCTCACCAGTTGAGGCATTTAAAGACATCCTTTGATGGCCACTTTGTCTGAAAGCATAATGTCTTCCGCAGAGTGATATGGGCAAGTATGCTGTTAAAGCTACACCATCAAACCAAATAAAATAAAAACAAAATATAAAACAAAAACTTTCATATTTGACAGACAGAGAAGAACATGTTCCTAAAGGAAAGCCTAAAGTGCTCTCTGTTAGCTCAACTTCTCTTAGAAGCATGCAAGTCAAATATTCTGCCTTGGTATATCAATTCCTTTCTTGATGCACAATAACTGCATATATTGTCATTTCCTTAAGACATTGCATCCCTCGAACTCTAAAGAGTGGCTAGTTTAAATTCCCCCCACTTGAAGAGGACATAGTAAAATTAAAAAATCACTTTTACCTCACAATAATTATTGTATTACGTTGTGACGACTGATGTGAGCCTGTGAAAATGATAACACAACCATTTCCCTTCAGAGCATGAAGAATCATTGATATTCACATTTGTCTATCCACATATTGGACTTTTTTTTCTGTCAATCTTTCTTAACTACATTCTGTCTTTTATTTCTCAATCCCTTTCTTGTACTACATCAATCTGCTTAATATCCGTATCAATGGGCTAAACCAGCATTTGCCTGCCTATCTATCCATTTATCAATCAATTATTGGTCTGGGATACAGTCTCCTGCTTTAAACATGCTAATAAAAACACTTCCGAGTCGTGGGTGTCAGGCAAACCTGACGTGCGATATTCATTATGAAGGTCACATGGTGACACTTGGCCTCTGTCAGTAAAGTCAAGTCTGTTGTATAATTGGGCAGTTTTACAGTATTTGCACTCAGCCAATTTTTCATGTTTATGCAATTATTACGAGAAAAGTATGACAGGTATATCGAAATTTTGGGCAGTGGCAATCTTGTCCTACACTACATATAAAGGAACCATATTTTACCCTTTGTAATGCTTTGTTTTGAAGCTGTAAGGAATTAGGACACAGTTTGACACATTTTTATGTCTCACAGACTTTTTTTACCAATTTCATGGATGAACAGAAAACAAAAATTCAATCAGTTGTGATTCATGTTAATGATACCTTTCTGGACCTTCAGCTTGGGTATCAAATACAACAGGTTTCACGTGAATAAGTTATATACAACATGACTTGGGTCCTAAAATGTAAAAAATGGCAGATGTCAAAAACTTTGTTTTCGATGGACCATCAGTTGCTTTATATGCTGTTATGAGTAAGTATCAAAGAATATGTATACTGTTTATGTTAATTTTGAAGCTTGAGACATATCTCGAGGTAAAACAGAAACATTTGTTTCACTAACCATAATTGGTTTTCAGAATGTGATGCTTGATTGTGATGTCAAAAAAAGCTGGTCCTCTCCAACCCATAGAAAAAACACTAAGTGTTTTGTAGGAAAAACAAGGTATTTGTGTATCTTTTGCTCAATCATGTGCCTTTACAAGTATGTGACAAATACAAGTTAAAAAGATATCCAGGCCATGTTCATACAAAATTCATGATGTCAAAAAATGTCCTCTCCAACGCATCAGAAATTTTGCTCTGATTTGTGCGTTTTAACACTGGATTCATTAAAGAAACGGCCATAGTTATACAAACTAAGTAAACCTGGATGCCTGAAAAGGGTTTTTATAAGTATAAAAATGTCAAATATATTATCATTCGTTATCTTTTACACTATTTTGAAAAAATCAAAATTGAGAAAAAAGTTGATTTATTTTTGTCATAAATCAATATAATTGTAATTTTTTGCTATTAACTGAATGACTTTAAAGGATATTAACCAAATATCTTGTTAATAGAGCCATCAAAGATGATTTTTCCAAAGGCGCCTGATTTTTGGTCATTTTCAGTTTTTTGCTCTAAAACACTATGGCCCGTTTTCACCAACATGGTATTAAGAGTTATGCCAGGTTTTAGCTGAGACCTGGTCTGGCTAAGCCAATCACTCAAGCGGAGCAGGATCAAGGAGCATTTACTGGGTGAAAGTCTGCACATAGTATTTAAACAACTCAACTGCTACAAACACAATTAATCTCTGAAGTTCCCAAACATGGCCACATGACAAGGTAAGAGCAAAAGAGGGGTGGGTTTGGAAATGTATAAAAAAGAAAATTAATTAGTTGTCTGTCCAGTGTTGGTGACAGAAATGCATTTTTTTTAGCCCCCTCCCCTCAAACAATAAATTAATACAAACCAGCTGGTCATGCCTTTTTGCACAATTAAACTACAATAATGGTTGAATCCCTTTGAATATCTAATGATAAGGGTCCTCAAAATCTGATGTACCCAGAATGGCTGACGTGCCTGCGATTTTTTGCTACCGGCAGTTACCAACAATTCGTTGGTGACTTGAGTGGTATTAGTGTCGCCTCAGTTTCAAGGATTGTGAAGCGTGTTAGTCATGCAATCGCTTCATTAAAACCCATATATGTACGTATGCCCAGTGGACCAGTCACACGGGAGGCTAAATTGGAATTTTCCAAAATCGCCCGATTTCCGGGGGGGGTTATAGGATGCATATATTGCACCCACGTCCGAATTTCCTGCCCTTCGAAAGTACCCCTGTGCTAAGACCAACAACAAGTGCAGAGGTTTTGTACAACTCAGCACAGAAGAATTGCCTCTATTTGGTGTCATGATGACTATCATAGGCAAATGCTATAAAAACATAGTTTCATACATGAAATACTTTTAAATTGTATGCTTAATGCTGTACGGCTAGTATATTTACAACAGTTACTTCAACAAATATATTTTCTAGGTAAGTGTGTGTTCTTGGTTTGCAAACTTTATATCTCATGATGTGACATTTCCAAAGCATTCCACACCATTGATCATGACACACTTCTTTACAAACTTCACTACTATGGCTTTAGAGATAATTCATATAAGCTATTGAAAAGCTATCTGAGAGACAGAAAACAATTTGTGCATATAAATAACCAGAAATCTGACTTGTTACCTATATATACTGGTGTTCCACAGGGCTCAATTCTGGGCCCACTGTTATTCATAATATATATAAATGACTTGCACCTCTGCTCAAATATTCTAAAAACTATTAGCTATGCAGACGACACAACTCTATTTCTATCACTAGCAACAACCAGTCTTCCTACAGCTGCCCTGAAATTAATGCTGAACTATCAAAATTTAGTAAATGGCTAGACCTGAACAAGCTATCGCTGAATATTTCTAAACCAAATTCATGCTTTTTCATCCTCCTCAAAAAAATGTTAATATTCCGCAACTTGACATAAACGGACAAGCTATAGACTGTGTGCAAGAATTTGATTTCCTGGGAATTAAACTCAACACAAATTTAAAGTGGCATTTGCATTTGAACAAGATTTCTAAAAAGATTTCTAAGGCCATTGGAATTATCGGAAGAATAAAAAATTACTTGCCTATTGCAACATTAAGAATTTTATACTTTTCCCTCGTCAACTCACATTTAGACTATGGTATATTAATTTGGGGTCATACTGCTTCTCGCCTTCTGGTTTCACAAAAGAAAGCGATAAGGATTATTTCAAAAAGTAGGTATAATGCACACACTGAGCCCCTTTTCAAAAATTTAAAAATTCTTAGGATTCCCGATATCTACAAACTCAAACTCCTGAAATTCTATTATAAATTATGCAATAACTCTCTTCCCAAATACTTCACATCAGACTTTATCATCCATCAACGAACTATCCACCATCATTTCACTGCAAATTAAACTTTTATTGTCCCTCAAACATTTCATGTTTTTGCAGAGAATTGTGTGCGCCATCAACTGCCAGGCCTCTTGAATAATTTGCCTACACAAGTCATTTCTGAAGTCAACACTCATAGCGAGTTTGGATATGCCTCTTACTTAAAGCAGTATCTCATAAATTTTTATAACTCTGAATGCTGTATTAATAATTGTTATATTTGTCAATCCTGAACACAAGCCCCAACCCACCCCCCTGCCTCCCCCCTCAAGCCCCACATATCCTTTCTTTCTTTATTTTATTTTTTTTAAATTTTTTTTTATTTACTTACTGACAACAGAGTGCTGTGACTTCAAATAACTTTAAATATTATCAATTTTGTTTGCAGTGTTTTAAATATCTTTGCTTCCTTTAATTAAAACAGGGGGCACTTACGCTAGCGCCTTTAATGGGCAAAGTAAGTGTCGCCTGTGCCTTTATAAAATAATAATGTTGTACACATATATATGTAACTCATGGTATAAATAAAAACCATCTGTCTGTCTGTCTGTCTGTCTGTGACATATCTTTCTTGAAAAAATCTTTGGTGACTGTTAAATTAGAGAAACATGCGAATTAATAGACAAAGGCTAAAATACTGATTTTTCATGCCATCTCATAAGAAACATATGTTCTGTTTTCATTGACCTAATCACTTTTTGACACCAAATCAGTTTGAGATGGCTGATCCTTGAGTTTGGTGACAATGTGTATGATTCACTGAACCTTGACAGGTTTACATGCTTAGCACACTCTTGGTGAAATGGACTTAGTTATACCAGGCTTAAAGGAGTTAACACCAGGCTTAACTCTTAATACCATGTTGGTGAAAACGGGCCTATGTTTGACAAAGCCGAACACAATGAGTGTCAATCGTACAGCAACAAAACTTGACATGGGGTTAGCAGGATACCTAGGGATTATTAACCATGGAAATCATATGTCTTTTGAGTACCCTACTCAACAGAAACTTTCAGGGTAATGGCAAGCCAGATTTCTGTAATTTCGTAATAAAAATGGTTTTAAAAAAAATCGTGGCATGTTAAATCAAAATTTTACTTTTGTATGAGTTTTGATGTTCCCATGCAACAATGTGGCTTGATTTCCAAGAATAAGAATGGGTGAAAATTGTTTCTGGATTGATATTTTTCCTGATAAACAGTTTTTTCAAGAATCAACACTTGCCTACTTTAAGTAGCGGTATTTTGGTGGTAAACTACCAAATCACTTCAGTCCTCTTTGATTATAGAAACAGTAATATGTTAATTTTATGATAGAATGATGGAAATTCTCAAATTTCAAAATTTTATTTGACCCCCCATGAGACACTTTGAGTGCAAATACTGTAAAACTGCCCAATTAATAATTAATTATGCCCTGATAAAAACTATATGTTCAGTTAAGGTCCAGGGAATGTTTCAACATTTCTAAAAGTCTCTGTAGATTGATGGCTTGTGTTATTTTCCTATTATTTTCTTTCATATACAAATACCGAACTATCTTAATTACCATCTAACCGCTTAACTCCCTCGTACGAGGTGTCTGGGAGACCAACGAAGGCAAAATTTGCACATGTGCAGTGTTATTATATTGTTGTCCTGAGGAAAGTGTGCAATCTTTTTAATCCAATTGCCAAAATTATTTTAAGTTTTTTTTTTCAATATTTTCTAAAAAAGAAAAATTAAGTTAATTTGATAGCTGTATATATACACTCTAACAGCATACACCCAATATTGCCACACTGGGCATTTCCAGTTACAACATATAAATATTATAAGTGCGATAAATCATAAATGTTTCTAGATGAAGAGGACCCTGCAATGACTCTAAAGGTTTTCATCGCATTCTAATGAAAATCATCTTTTAAAATTATTGTTTAAGTCAATTCGCTAATGTCAACTTTATAATTGGTAGCATACATAAATTTGTAGATCCTAAGCCCAAAGCATCAACCAATCGGTGATTCGTTACTGGCAGTCAGTGACTATTCTCTCAGTGCAATAACATAGCTATAAATGCAATCATAAATAACACCAACGGAGTGACTAATAAAATGGACATTGCTGGTTGATGCAATTCTACTGCCACGCTAATGGGGGTCCAGAATCAAATCAGCTCTGAATACAAAAATATCTATTTTTTTCCTGTGCTTTTTGTTACCATAATGAAGCTCAGCTGCTATGTTGGACTCACATACAATGTAAAAGGTTTAATATCCACACTCTGCAGTGGACGAATATTGGATTATCTACAGAAAGAGACTTGCTGCAACCCATCAGATTATGGGAAGCAGAAAATCTCAAGGCGTTGTTAATGCCTCAAACTCCCTCTATTCCGTGTATATTTATAACATATAATTTTTTAAGGCTCACGACAATCCATGTAAATGGGCTGTATCTGTGCCTAATGACAGTATGAAAACATTTTTAAAATAACAACCGATGTGTATGGAGTCTACAGCATTTCTCTGTAGCTGTAGCTATTACAATGTTACATTCTACTCTCCTCAGGAGCAAAACATGTCTTGAAGCTATAATCACCAATAAGAACAAATTTGGAATGGGCAGAAAGATATATATTTGTATGCACATTTTTTACACAAATGGCTCCATGAATCTTCATGTAAAGAATAACTGTAAGTTACTCTTACAGTTTCTTCTACAAGCCAAACAACTCCTTCATACATGTTATGCTTTTTGGTGATAGTCCAGGATAGAAAATACAGTTTAAAACTTCCTGCAGGTTTAGTCCTGTTCTTTCAGATACAAATATGAAGCTAAGCTGTCAGACTTACATTTCAGGTAAATACCCCCATCCTCCTTTGAAAAAATTTAGATTACCATGTACATAAAAGCCGCGAATCAACGGCGTGTATGCCTAAATCTTAAAAGTATTTTTGCAGCCTAATGGACTCCATATGATATTTTGTAGATAAATTTCTCAATCATAATAACGAAATAAAGCAAAAGAGCCATTGTCATATGCAGTGAGAAATTTCTTTACTCGATTGTGCGCTCTGTCTGTCCACAAGTTGACTGCTATTTGCTGCCACCTAGGGTGCAAAATTCGCAAGCTCCTGTGAGCGGTCAACAGAATTTCAATCTCTGGAAGAAACCAGGACAATGTGGAAGAAACCAGGACAGTTCCATCATTTAGCGATGGTCTAGTTTATTTCCAAAAACTCTGTAAGTGCTAATCTGACTTTTGTTGGCTTCAGTTTTAAGCAGACAGCTTGTAAATTTATACCAAAATAAGTTGGAACTATTTTTTGTCATGGAGGATGTATACATTGTAGCTCACATATAATGCCAGTATAGAGGGGGCCACTTGTGGCATGGACAAGACATTTTGTTGAGTGTTACACAGCTTTTATGAAATTGTAAATTATATTGCTGTCCTAGTTAATAAACCTCCATAAAGTAACATAATAAATACAAATGAGCATTTTTGATATCACAAAGCAAAAACATTGGCTTTGTATGGAATAAGTGAGAGAGCATTCTTTTTGGACACAGTTTTCTGACCACAATTTAACATGCACTAAATGGCATAAGTAGATTGAATACCATCAAACTTCTGATGAGTAAAATCATCCCTTTCACAGACAAAGTTTATGCTAAAGTTTCAAAACTTCCTTTTTGTCTCATGATTTCCAAACATTTTCATTCAAAGAAGTGGACTCGATCTTTGCCAGCAACCATGTTTTGTGAAAGTAGTTTGGCGTAGTAATATGGACAGCTGTTGTGCAACCTGATCTTGTGATCTGTCCAAAACAGATCAAATTATTGTTGACCCAATTCGATTTTCCAGGGACTGTCAGCATTCTGCTGCCACTTGTCAGTCCTGAACAGAGACAACGCTCTGTAATAATCGAAAACTACCTCAAATAGAGAGTCGCCTCAAACTGAGTCCCCATTGTAAACTTCACTAAAAAAAGAAGTGTGAGCTTGTTATCAAGATAATTTGGGAGGTGATCAACTTTTACCAGAATCTTGATCTTGTTGCGTTCTTAAAACATGACTCCTACTACTTGCAGAATAAACTTTAAACCAGACACACTGGTGCACTGCATGCAATCAAGCTCTTAAAATAACTTTCAAATTGTTGTGATTTCCCTTTGCAAGTGTATCAGAAAGTTTTTCAGAGAACTCCTACTAGGTCTGTGCTACTTCATTGATCCCTTTAACTGCTGGTCAAGATTCTTTTCAACCAAAATAGCTCTCTTCAGTATCAATGCCAAGAAGAAGTACACAGAACAATTCTGAATTTCCAAAATGTGCGCTCTCAGTGACCAGATGCCTCTAATACAAATAGATGGGGAAGTGTGCAATTGCTGGAATACAAACAAACCTTTATTTCCTTTCCTTTTCTTTCCTGGTAGCACCTGAAACTTTAAAAAGTCTGCTAGAATTACAGTTCTTTCAATCAGGAACATTTTTGTCTCTTTGGCAATGGAGTCAATCATTCTGCTTCGTTCGCATCTGTTAGAATCACATCTATCACTAAACATTCCTAATGCTGGTTCTCTTCAAGGAGAAATGTTGATGCATGTGGAAAATTATTTACACACATTATAAAATGCCATGAGACATTTAATATATACTGGACTGATATTCATTGGTAATGTTCTCCCTTTGTCTTGATGCTGCTTTTGTAACTTAATCAGCTTTGATGAGATTAAAAACTAGATATATTGATCAAATGGCAAAAACTGTGAATGAGAGGGCGTCCAGAAAGTTCACTTTTTTTAATTGAAAGCAGAATTATGAATTCTTTATAGCTGCTGCTACATACCTGATTTTTGGAAGCAAAACATCTCAAGTTGTTGTTAATGCTACAATTGAATGTATAAATATGGCATCAAATGTTTGTTGAAGCTTGTAAGAATCCTTTCATAAATAGATCTGCGCTGTTTTACGTCAAATTGAAAGTGATTTACCTTTGCAAGTGCTCCAGAAAGTTTTTCAGAGGACTCCAAGATCAACTTCATTGATGCCCTTTTTAAAACTGCTGGTCAAGATTCTTTTCAACCAAAATAGCTCTCTTCAGTATCAGTGCCAAGAAGAAGTACACAGAACTATTCTGAATTTCCAAAATGTGCGCTCTCGGTGACCAGATAGATGCCTCTAATGCAAACTAGATGAGGAAGTGTACAATTGAGAGAATATAAACAAACCTTAACAAATGTTGCTAGAGTAACAAGAACTTTTCTTTCAGTAACATTTTAAGGGAATTTTTGTCCCAGTGGTAACGTAGTTAATCATTATGCTTCATTCGCATCTGTTGGAATCACATAAATCACCAAACATTCATAATGCAGGTGTTCTTCAAGAAGAAATTTAGATGTATTCCATTTTAATGCTTGCTTGCTTGCAAGCGCATCTCTGTTGTCACAGGAAGGGTTTGAAAACTTATGACAACTCACAAAGTCGTGCTGTTCCACCTTTGTCATTAAAACTTTGCATACAGTCTCAATAGAGATTTAACTTGCGTCCATCAACTTTTGGTGCCTTTCTGTGATGCAAAAAATAATAAAGAAAACAAACAGGCTGAGTTTCTTTAGGTCAAAGGTCAATCACGGCCAGTGGACAGGTAAACATGACCTAGATTTCATGCCTCACTGGTCACTGCATTCACGTGCTTTGAGCTATCAGCTGACGGGCCATGGATGTCAGGCATCTGAATGTTTGCATTGCCAGTGAAACTCGATCTGAAGCCAATTAACAGTGCTCATAATTACCAGAATGCAACTACAGCAGGCAGTCAAGCACGATGAAGCTAAATTCGTAGGTTTATCTTTGCTGTCAGTGACAACATTACAGAAGGTAAAGAGATCTGTTTTCCATGTCAATCTGGCACTGACAGCGGTTTGTTTACACCTATTTTAATGTCACATATCACAGTCACTCAGAAAATGTAATGGTGTAATACATGTATACTTTACTTAATGACAGACATCTGTAATTTTATGTTAACAATTGTTCAGAAGCAATTTCGACAACGGTGTCAATGCAAAATAACCATGACACATGTTTATGATATGTCATCAATTATTTATCATGATAAATATGTCAACTAGTTTATTTTATTAGTAATCTCAGCTTACTGCTTAAGTGGTAGGTCAAAATGTTCAAGAAGGGAGGAAAGATTAGAAGGGAGAATGAAAGGGAGGGAGTAAAGGATCGAAGGGAGACAAGAAGAAAGGTAGTAAGGAAGTATAGGGGAAGAAGGGAGGAAAGAAGGCAGGAAGGAAGATAGTGCTGAGGGGGGAAGGAAGAAAGGAAGGAGGAAGAAAGGGGAGCGAGCAGGGTTGTTGATTTTATATATATATATATATATATATATAAATCCAATTATAAAAAGGATATTAAATCAGATTGCTTGATTCAAATAAAATCATGATTTAATGCACTAAAATTGTTACTATAATTTAAATCATGATGTAACTGGGTCAAAATTTGGTAAGTCTGAAATTCTTGTCTCCGGTGTTTAACAGTAATTCATGATGATAGAAAGGTACATGCAGGACCACTTGATGTCATTTCTCATAGACAAGGATATTAGCAAAACTTCTGAAACCAAAAATATGTGGATGGTTATTTTTAGCCCATCCAAAAATAGCATTGAAGTGACCAACCCCCCTGAAAATGGCGTGTCTCCACCAACATTTTCTTTGAAAGATTGCGTTACAAAAACTTGTACAGGATCCTGATTCAATTAAACTCTTCCATACATGGAGACTTGACTATCACTCTTCTAAAATATAGTTTTCAATTTCTGAAATAATATCCTGTATAAGAGCAGGAGGTTGTTATGTCAATGTCTCCAATCTTGCGTCATTAGCATCACACCAGTTTGGTCTCTTTATAAAAATGAAAGGGACGCACATTTTGTGAGAAAACCTTGTGTCTGACATTGTCTGAGAACCCAAGAAAATAACTGCACTATCTGTAGCTCTGTATCATTTATGTAAACCAAAATATTTGAGTATTTCTGTTGGCATGTCGGTTGTCCTATCTTAATTTGTCATTAGCAAACGCCTAGCTACTCTATTTTGACTGCATATTTCTGGACCAGAATCAATGTGAACATGCTTCTGGTGTTCATAAGATCATTGCATGCACAAATTGCCCGATTGCCAGTTTTGCATTGGTCCCTACAAAGATTTTTATCTTAATTATCATTAGCATCACGCTGTCATTAGCATCACAACAAAAAATGGCTTCTTTCCTTTAACTCATTTAAATTTTGTTGCAGGTGACAGGAGTTGAAATTGTGTTCAATATATATTATCAATTAATGTTTTAACAAAATATTGCACAGAATTGTTGCATTTTCCTTGCATCCGACATGCTTATTATGAATTTTGATGCTTCTCTGAGATTACTAATCAAATATGGGGTGTCAGTGACATTTTACCATTGTCTAGCACCTGAAATATGGTTCAGCAAAGACATTGGGCACTGGAGGGGTAGTGGAGATCATCTTTGTTATTCAGAATCCAAACTATAGGTGAAAAGAGTATTTTTGTTTCTGTTTGTAAATTTCTAGTTCAAGAAAATGTTCTATCTTAATAAGTATTGGTCGTAGAGACCTGAAATATAGCTCAATGTTTGCAGAATAGCCACTTTCCCATACGTTGGTAATACATTCTTCAGCTCTAAGTAGTGCGGATTTCAAGTTATAGGCATGATGCTAATGACACACATATTCGTCATTTAATTGACCAAAATGCATTATCTCAAAAATAATTGGTGCTAGAGACCTGAAACTTGGCCTAAAATGTGCAAGCTACCTGCCTAATCATTGGCAATAGATTATTTAGCCCTAAGTGGTCAGGATTTTTCAGTTATAAGTGTGATTTTAATGACAGTAAAAAAACATCACCACTGTAAATATCACCTCATTACAGATCAGCAGAGCATTTGGGACCCTTGGACATGACAGTGCAGTGATAGCTGATTGTTTGACCTACCCAATGCCAACTTAAAAAGGCATTTCTGGACTAAAAAAATTTTCAATTTTTTTTCCGCTGAAATTTCAAGGTTTTCAAATTTTGACCCAACTCCCATTGCTTAAATCTGATAAGTGACCACGGAAAGAAGGGACAAAGGAAACTTTAAGGAGGCAGAAGGGACTAAGGAAGGGACTAAGGAAGGGACTAAGGAAGGGATTAAGGAAGGGACAAAGGAAGGATTAAGAAAGAAAGTAATAAAGGATGGAATAAGGGAGAAAGAAAGAAAGAAGACAAACTATAGTTACTATACATCATATATATAGACACATAGATAGATCCATGTAGATGTAGATAGACAGACAGGCAAAAGGGTAGATAGGGAGAGTTTCAGTATCTACAAGCATCTCTTAAAGTGCTTGCACGTTATTTTTATATTTCAAGCCAATATCTCCATTCTGCAGGTGACGGAAATTGAAAATTGCTGCAACGAATCAGATTCTTGGAAGCAAAACACTTCAAGTGTTGTTAATGCCTCTATTAAATGCATAAATATGGCATCACATTTTTTGTTAAAGCTTGTAAGAATCCTATCATATATATATCTGTGCTAATAGCTTTATATATATCTAGATTTCTGGAAACTTTACAAATAACAACCAATCTAACAAGTTATGCACAATTGGCAGGATAAATATAATTTGTTGTATCATAATTATGTTGATGGAACTCATATTGTTGTTCGAAAGTTTGATTGTATAAATATGCGTGGAATAGATATTGTGAAGTAACTTTTCTGGATGACCATTAGTCAGAGACTCAGCTATATAAATTTCACCCTGATAATGGTATTTAAGTGTTTTGATAGGGTCTGCTCTCGATTACATGTCTCATAGTTTCTTGGTCAGCACCATTCTCCGAAACAGTAGAAATGTAATCGCACCTTACTTAAGTTTGGCTATGATGAAGTCTTATTAGCTCTTTTACCTAAACTATACCGTTACGCTATGGGTACTACACTCTCTCATAAAATTCTTCACATTTGACAGACGGAGAAGAACATGTTCCCCAGAAAGCCTGAATATTTTTCTGTTTGCTCTGCTCTACTTCAAAACAAGTAAAATATTCTGTCTTTTTCTTCAAAAAGTGCTTTTTGAACATTTTGCATCATTCAAACAAGCCAAGGTGGCCACTAGGAAAGATGAAGTGCTAATGAGAGGACAGAATTCATAGCTTAGCTAACACTTTCCATAATGCTCAATATCTTCTTCAGGTGTGATTATTATCATGCGCCCTTAACATCAAGAATATTTAAACCTTCTAAAGAAACATTGCCAGCATGCAGGGACTTTCAAGGTATGACCATGGAGCTTGTCCATGAGGGTAATAATTTTTTATTTCATCTTCAATACATCATATCGGCCGTTTTGTGACCGGCAAATAAACCGTTCCAAAGATGATTCTAGGTAAGGAACAGGTTGCAAATTCTTGTTATTTAAATTACGAAGAAATTGACACAGCAACACTGCTGCAACATGTATAAGATAACGGATGCAGCCACAGTAATTAGACTGAGGAGATTTCTGATTTATTGAAGTAGAGGTTAACCTCCCACATAGACCTACGTGACTTTTTCTTTTTGGCCAATTAGTGTCAACTTACAAGATATATAAGAGGCTTTTCTCATTCATGAGACTTGGGACATTCTATATGAAAATGATTAAATAACTTTCTTTTGTTCAAGCTATCTAGTACACACCAAATCAATAATCTTTGACTCTTTCTGTCAATCTGTCTTCCCTTGTCTTTCTTAACCCTCTCTTCATTTAACTACGCTATTGGTTTATCTATATCAATGGGTTGAATCAAAATTTAAATCTACATTATTCTGCCTATCTATCCATTCATCGATCAACGTTTGGTCTGGTAAACTGCTTCCTACTCACAATATGCTAATTAAAACACTTCAAGTCTTGAGTGCCAGGCAAACTTGATAAGAGATATTCATCATGGTGACATTTAATTTTTGCCCTCAGGCAGTTTGGTTAAGCCTGTTGAATAATTATGCTCTGATGCAAGAAAGAGATTACAAGAAAACTCATTTATCAAATTCTAGCATCTGAGTGATTTTCTTAGAATCTAGAAGATGGTGCTGAAGCTGTGTAAATTTTCCTCTTGAATCAGTACAAACTAAAAAAAAACATAAAAAATTGTTTATGACTCATCTAAAATATGTACCTGCAGTGATACAAGTGGTTGCCAATATAGTTACCATACCATATAATTAGATACCATCAGAAATTGATAAATGTTAACCACCCAGTAGAAATCAAACTTGATCTGGATTGACAGCAATTCAGCTAAGCAGGTCAAGCCATTTGTTGGAGCAGAGAGGTTCCCAACTTTGTAGAAAGTACTGTGTTAGACCCACAAGCCAAAGCAGTAATCTGTTGTTCAAAATTCAGGTATATTGGAATGTATTTCCAAAATAACGGGCTAAAACATGAATCTATCAGACATTCGTACCTGGCAGCCAGCGATTACATTGTATTCGCTCTGTATAATAACATTGCAATAAATGCCATCGTAAGTCAGACTAAAGTAGCCTGCTCTAGTTGCGAGCCCGTAAAAGTGCGCTCCTCTTGTCTGGTTCTGCAGCAGACTGGCTATTCCGTTAGATCAAGACTAACACCAATGGAGTGACTAATAAATTGGACATTTTAGGTTGATGCAGTTAATGGGAGTCCAGAATAAGTTCATAAGATCAGCTAACACAAAAATGTCTCCAGAAGGTTTTGTCATAGGCTTTTAGATGCAAATTTATGAAGCTAGGTTGCTGGGCTGTTATCAAATTTATGTCAATACCTCCACCTTGCGATGGCAAAAATTAGATTACTTATGTACAGTACAAAAAAGCACTTACGGTAGTAAATCAGTGGCTTATATGCGAAAATCTCAGGGCCGTTATCAAAGCCTAATGGACTCAATATGTACTTTGTATGTGTATCAATTTTTCAATCATAATTAAAAAAGCACCACAATCGGAGCTACTTTATCAACATGATGAGATATTTCCGTGCTATTGGAGCTCTGAAGTCATAAAAAACCATGTGGAATAGACATCCTCCTAAAACTGAGTCCTGTTTGAAGCTTCTGACAAAAATAAAAGTGTGAGCTTGCGATCAAGTTAATACGGTAGATGATCAACTATCAAGAGAATGTCAAGACAACATTTAGATCTTGTAGTGTTCTTACAGATGACTCCAACTACTTCTTGGGTGAACTTTAATCCAGATACACTGGTGTATTGCATGCAACAGAGCTCTTAAAACAACTTTTGAATTATGTGTGATTTCACTTTATAAGTGTATCATTAAGTTCTACACAGAATTCTTAGCCCTGTTACACTTCATTGATGCTCTTTAACTGCTGGCCAGGTTTCTTTCAATCAAAATTGTGTTCTACTGTTCTTACAGTATCAAAGCTAAAATAGAAGTTGACAAAACTTTAATGACATATTTATACTCATTTTCTAAAATTTTCAAAACTATATAATATTATTGCATGGTGTTTTGATGAAAGAGCGATACATTGTTGAATATGCACATAAAGGTACTTTGCACTGAGCTGGCTGCTGATTTGAAGAATTTACGATGGGCGTTAATTGAGCTTGTGTCAAAAACTACTGGCCATAAAACATGAAAGGAAGCAGAATTATAACACATATTTAATTATGTAAGTTCAACCACAAAACCACTTCTTCTGCATGTGGACAAGCCCCTTATGGGTTAGTTTTTGGCACAAATTAAATCTTGCAAAATGTGGTATATGGCAGCTCTGATCATTTCCAGTTGTGGGTCTCCATTGTGTTCTTGAAGTCACTTCATTAGTAAAACATGAGATTCTCTCTCCAAAAAGTGTTCTCTCAGGGACAAGATGTCTTCCATGCAAAATAGATGAGGACTATTTGAATCTCTGGGATACAAACAAAGCTTTTCTGACATTTTTATTCTGTCTCTGTTGGCATCTGAAACTTTTATAAGTCTACTCAAGTAACAAGGGCTGTTCTTTCAGTCTGGGATATGTTTGGCAACCCAACTGACTCAGAGACTACATCGTGACATATTCTGCTTTAGTCACATCCGTTAGAATCACATATACAGCCAAGCATAGTTCCAAAAAATATAGCTCACTATAGCAGCCAATACCACACCCATGCATTACAGCAAATTCAATATGTATGAGTTTCTCCAAATTATGGCAAAGCTAGCAAATGCAGTTCCAACAATAACCAATATTTATTAAGGTCACAGTACAAAATAAAAAACAGCTATTTTGCGACAAAATTATTATAACACTGTACATCATAAAAAAGGGAAAAATAAAAACAGATAAAAACATTAGGTTAAAAGGGAACTAAAATATTAATTAAAAAGAGCTTAACATAGCATTATACAACTGCTGAATTACCTCACTATTGAGATTGTCTTTAAAAGATTCAATATCCTGACTTTCTTTAAGAGATTTCGGTAACATATGAGATAGTTTAGCACCAAGATAAGTGAAGCACCTTTTACCATATTTAGTAGTTCTGGGCCTTCTTAGAAGTTCAACATTTTTGGAGCTATTATTTCGTAAACCATATCTTACTCCACTAACATTAAAAAGGTTACTAAAATATGTGGGAGTTAAATTCTTACAACATTTGAACATATCCAGAACTATTTTCGAACTTCTCTAAATTGCAACTTGCACAACTTTGTGATGTCAGACTTATTACAAAAAGACCATAATCAAACACTGACTTGATAAAAGATTTGTAAATAATTAATTTAGAATTTTCATCGAAAATTTTTCTGACCCTGTACAATGCATTAACTTACTTGCTAGCTCTTTTAGACATATGATCCACATAAACACTGAAATCAAGTATACTGTCTGTATACACTCCCAAATGTTTTATGACATTATTACAAGAAACAGTAGTACCATTAACATTTAGAGTATTGAAAGCATTTACATCATTTCCGAATACAATGACCTGAAATTTATCTGTATTGGCTTGGAAGACATTATTAGTAAACCATTCTAACAAAGAGCTAAACACTGAATTACGTAGCATATAATTATCTATTAGTAATTAGACTACCTTAAAAACGTGTATTAAAGCCACGGACTTTTCTGGTTGTGGTTGTGACAGCTGGTCTTTCCTTCTATAATCTTATCAAAAATTTTACCAAAATAGGGCTGCATGTATTATCTGCTCAAATTTTGATTTTATAAATACTAGAGGTATAGATCTTGTAAGAAGTATGAAATGGCAAACAGTATCAGAACGTATCAATTATTTTATTTCTATTCAAATGTACAATTCTATTCATGGAAATGCTCCTGATTATCTAGTTAACTCTATTGTTATGGCCTGTGACACCAATGATGTGAATACTCGTAGCGGTAATACAATGAATGTTGAGGTTCCTTTTTGTCGAACTGATGTAATGAAAAAATCGTTTATGTATAGAGGTGCTATCACATGGAATGCTATGCCTAGTCAAGCTAAAAATTGTTTAAATGTAGACATTTTCAAATCACAGGCAAGGACCCTTTTTAAGTAATAGGCATCTTTTGTTAATAGGTAATATTGTTAATATCTGTTTTTAATTTGTTTTTACCTGTTTCCTATTATTGTTTTATTCTGGGCCAGGTGAAAAACCCGACATGGGATCCTGTTACCCAGGCTAAATATTTTTGAAAAAAAAAATAAAAAAAAATAATAATAAAAAAATAAAATTTATCTGTTTTTCAAAACTGATGCTCACTGAAGCAGAATTTTAATTGTCATTGCTTCGTTCCTCCAAGAGATTTGGAGGACATTGTATAGATTACGGAACAGTTAGGTAAGCCAAAAATGCTATGGGGATACTGAGAAAACAAGCCAGAGAAACTCATATCAAACGAGTCTGCTGTAAAAAAAACATTAACTTTTTCAATATTCTTACACTGAATCTTACAGGATGCGAGCAATTACTTTGAAGTAACTAGGTACCTGCTGGCAACATAACTCTATTAAAGCTCCTCACAGTACTTTGATATAATAATCTTGTTTCAAAGGTTTTAGCTAAAGGCATCCTTTCAGTTTAATAGAAAGTACCCGGAAGAGAACTGAAGCTTCGTAAACTGCCGCTTGATTTCATTTTTTACGGCAAAGAAAAAATTAATTAGAATTTAGCAAGGACAATTACCAGAGTGCCTAGTGAAGTTCGTTGTAGTTGAAAAACTATACAGACTTTTTTTTTCACTCAAGATTAAATGCCCTGGTGCCTTAATGAATCAATACACTTGCAACAAGAATGACTAATCATTTCACAATTACCAGCATTCCATTTCAATAATTTCAGTTTGAAGATACATAATTATACTTCTATATATATACTTCTATTCTGAGAGATTAAAAATCAATCGATAATATAAGTCATGAGCTTCACAATACGACCAAGAAACTTATTGCTATTAAGGTCAGTATCTCCATCCAGCAATGGGAAAATTGGATTACCTACAAAAAGGCACTTATTGCTGAAAATCTGTTGCTTGAGTGTTACTTAAGCCTAATGGACTCCATATGTATTTGGAAGCTCAGATTCTAAATCATACAAGAATATTAAAAGAAGAAATATAGCATCAGAGCCATTTTCGTCCACAAGTTGAGACCCTTCTGCATTTTGAAATAAAAGAATCAAACCTAAAATAGAGTCTCTGTAGGAAGTTCCTTCTTAAAAGTTAAAAACACTGACTTGTCATCAAGTTAATATGGCACACAGAAAGCGATTAGTCGAAGTTGTATCAAAAGCTATTGGAAGGAAACCAAGTAAAGCAAAATTGATGCAAATAATTACGACACATTCTTTCAATTAACCACAAAACAAATTTCCTTTACCTGTCGGTGAATATGCTTTTGCAACTGTTCAAGTGGATTCTATAGCACAGCTTTTACCATGCCAGATGTGGTTTATGGCAACTTTGATTGCTTCCCTTTGTGGGTCTTCATTGCATTATTAAAGTCACTTCTTTTGTAAAACATGAGGATCTCTCTTCAAAAAGTGTTTTATCAGGAACAAGATGTCTTCATACATGCAAAATAGATGAGGATTATTTGAATCTCTGGGATACAAACAAAGCCTTTCTGACATTTTTATTCTGTCACTGCCAGCATCTGAACATTTTATCATGCTGCTCAATTTACAAGGACTGTTCTTTCAGACTGGGAAATATTTGTTCCCCGGTAGTCTCAGAGGCAATGTTGTAAATTATTCTGCTTCAGTCGCATGTGTTCGAATCACATGCACAGCCAGGCATTGTTCCCGTAAGTGCAGCATAGTATGACAGCTGACACAACAGCCATGTGTTAAAGAAAATATTAACTTTTCAATATTCTTACAGAGTGAGAGCAATTACTTTGACGAAACTATGTACCTGCTGGCAACATAATGTCGCTCTTTTATACCTCCTCGCAGTATCTTGTTTGGTTGTAGCAAAGGCGTCCATACCATAGAAATACATAGAACGGACATGAGGCTGTGTGAAGCCACCTCAAGATACATACAGTATTAACGGAAATTACCTCGGTGAGAATTGAAGCTTTTGTAAACAGCAATTTTATAATCAAGAACAAATGTTAATGTGGAAAAATAAATTTTGCAATGGAATGATAAATGTTGCTGTGGAAGAATTCATGTTGTGGAGGAGGAATAAATGTTGTGAAGGAAGAATAAATGTTGTGGTGGAAGAATAAGAATTGTGGTGGTGTCTTTTAAATTAGTCAACACACCTCGAACAAGAACAAATGTAGGCATGGCACAACTATACCAGTATTCTATTTCAGCAATTTCTATTTGAAGATACAAACTTATGACAGATTCAAGATCATCCTATAATGGCCCCTCTCACTGATCTGTTTAAAAGCCAAATGTCTTCAGCAGACTCGCACATGCAAACGTGCTGTTGAAACAACACCCTCAAGCCAAATAAAAAAAACTGAATATTTGACAGACAGAGGAACATGTTCCCTTATGAAAGCCTAAAGTGGTTTCTGTCTGCTCAACTTTTCTTCAAAACAAGTCAAATATTTTCTGCAAAGAAAGTCAAATATTCTGCCTTTTACACCAAAAACCTTTTTATTGTTCTTGAGATATCATGTCAAAAGAATTGTATTCTTGAGGTAATAGTAATTTCATACAACTTCTTTCTCAACTATTCTTGAAGACAGTCTCATGGCCATATGAAGTCCTTAGCAGATTAACAATTAATGAAGGAAACTAAAGTTTGCACCTACTCAGGCTTGACACAAGTCAAAAATTAAATTAAAGTCCCTGACAGCAGGGAATGCCAAATGTAGTCTGACCCCAACAAGAACGACAAGTTGACAACATTTGCCATTGTCTTCAGATAATTATTAATTTGACCCTGGCAGAAATCAACATGGCAAGGACCTCCAGCAATTCAGCCAGTTGACATTGAAGCTGAAGATATTGCTCCCTGTGCCATACTGTATTATAGATCAAAGGACCAAAAAATTAATATGCTAGCATTCTTGACTGGCAGTAAGTCATTACTCCCTCAGCGCAATAACATAGCTACAGATTCTGTTATAAGTAGATGTAGTTCTGTCATATTGCAATGTCAAATGGGGAATCAAGAAACAAATCAGTCCCATAAAATAATAATACCTTCTTAAGTTTGTTCATAGACTTTTATTTACAATTCCAACTACTTGTGGAATGAACTTCAATCCAGACGCACTGGTACACTGCATGAAATCAAGCTCTTAAAATAACTCCGAAATTGCATGTGATTTCCCTTTGCAAGTGTCTCAGAAAGTTTTTCAGAGAACTCTTAGGTCTGTGCTACTTCATTGATGCCCTTTAACTGCTAGTGAAGATTCTTTTCAACCAAGATAGCTCTCTTCAGTTTCAACAATGCCAAGAGAGAAGTACACAGAACTATTCTGAATTCCAAAATGTGCCCTCTCGGTGACCATGGATTCCCAAAGTCTAATGCAAAAGAGATGAGGTAGTGTACAATTGCAAAAATATAAACTTACCTTTTCTTATTTTTTGTTTCTTTTTCTTCCATTGATAGCACCTGAAACTATAAAAAATCTGCTAAAGTTTCAAGGGTTGTTCTTTCAATCTGAGAAATTTTTGGCCTTCTGGCAAAGTAGTAAATCATACTGCTTCATTCGCATCTGTTAGAATCACATGTCACTAAACATTCTCAATGCTGGTCTTCTTTCAAGGAGAAATTTCGATGCACGTGGAACATTATTTACCCACATTTCAAAGTGTCATGAGAAAAATTAGATGTATTGATCAGTAGCAAAAAATTGTGAACGAGGGGCATTCAGAAAGTTCACTTTTTTTATTGACACTTATTTTCAATGCAGAATTATGAATTCTTCATAGCTGCTGCAACATACCAGATTCTTGGAAGCAAAACATTTCAAGTTGTTGTTAATGCCACTATTAAATGTTAAATATGGCATCAAATTTTTATAAAAGCTTGTTAGAATCCTTTCATAAATATATCAGATCTGTGCTAATGGCTGTATATATATCAAGATTTCTGGAAGCTTTAACAATAACACCAATGTAAATAGACGTGCATAATTTGCAGCTTTAGGACACATTTTCCACAATGTGTCCATGGAGTTCATAAGGTTCAACATTTGCTGAATTATGCTGCGGCATTGCTGCCCAAATTGTTGTTGGAAATTTTGCGAATATAAATTATGCATATTGTGAAGTCGCTTCTATGGATAAACTTTCGTGAAAGATGCAACAAGTTCACCCTGATAATGGTTTTTAGGTGTTTGATAGGGTCTGCTCCTGATTACATGTCTAATGGCATCACCATGTAAAATGAACTTGATTACCACCAATCCTCTCTTAATACAACTATGCTAATATGTTTATCTGTACAAATGGGTTAAATCTGCATTTTTCTGCCTATCTATCCATTTATCGATCAATGTTTGGTCTGGTAAACTTCCTCCTACTCACAATATGCTAATTTAATCACTTCAAGTCTTGAGCACCCGGCAAACTTGATAGGACATATCCATGATGGAAGTCACATGGTAGTATTTTGCCCTGAGGCATTGGTTTAAGCCTGTTGCATAATTATGCTCTGATGCAAGAAAAAGATTATAAGAAAACTCATTTATTAAATTCTAGCACCTCAGTGGTTTTCCTACAGGCAGCTACTGAAGCTGTGTGCATTTTCCTCTTGAATCAGTACACACTAAAAAAATGCTAATAAATGTTAATGATTCATCTAAAATATGTACCTAGTCAAGTTCTTTAAAAAAAAGAAGGATACAAGCGGTTGCCAATATAGTTACCATACCATATAATTTGATACAATCAGAAATTTTCATTTTCTTCAGACAAATGTTTTAAAAACACCCAGCTAGAAATCAAGCATCACCTGGATCTATAGAAATTCAGCTGGTCAGATCAAACCATTTGATATTGGACCTGAAGAGGTTCCTAACATTGTAGAACGTACAGTGTCAGACAAAAAAACCTGGCAGAAAGCGATTAATTATTCTCTCTGTGCAATAACATCGCAATAAATGCCATCGTAAGTAAGACTTCAGTCTGCTCTGGTTGCGAGCTTAAGCACTCTCCTCTCGCCTGGTTCTACAGCAGACAGGCTATAGAGTCAGCTAATGACTACCACCAATGGAGTGACTAATAAATTTGACATTCTACTAGGTTGATGCAGCTAACACAAAAATATCTCCAGCAGGTTTAGTCATAAGCTTTTAGATAGCCTACAAATATGAAGCTAAGGTGCTAGGCTGCTATTACATTTAAGGTCAATACCTCCATCTTGCAATGGCAAAAGTTGAATTACTTACTGTACAAAAAAGTGGTTACTGTAGTAAATCAGTTGCTTACATACGAAAATCTCAGGGGTGTTATTCAAGCCTAATGGACTCCATATTTATGTACTTTGTATGTATATCAATCTCTCAATTATAGTAAAAAAAATCACATCAATAACAGCTATTTTATCAAGACAGAGAAATATTTCCCAGCAGTTGGAGCTCTGAAATAATAGAAGTCAATCCGGAATAGAGATCCTCAAACTGAGTCCTGTTTGAAGCTTCTTACAAAAGTTTGAGCTTGTGATCAAGTTGATACGGTAGGTGATCAACTGTCAAGATAATGTCAAGATAACATTTCGATCTTGTATAGTGTTCTTACAGAAGACTCCAATTATTTCTTGAGTGAACTTTAATCCAGATACACTGGTGTATTGCATGCAGCTGAGCTCTTTTAAAAAACAACTCTCTAATTCCATGTGATGTCACTTTATAAGAGTATCATTAAGTTCTACACAGAATTCTTAGCCCTTTAACACTTCATTGATGCTCTTTCACTGCTGGCCAGGTTTCTTTCAATCAAAATTGCGTTTTACTGTTGTTTGTTGAAACAATCTAACTCCATGACCTGAATCATATATTTGTTTCTACTGTTTTTAATCTTTGTTGCTGTTTTTAATCTTCTCGAGCCGGAATTTCCTGCGGGCCGGATTTCCCCCACGTTCCCTAATTGTTGTAGCACCAATATGACCCTCATTCAAGTTCTTCCAGCATCAAAGCTAAAATACAAGTTGACAAGACTTTAATGACATTTCAATACTCACTTTCTAAAATTTTCAAAACTTTGTTTTGCATGCTTTCATTGATGAAAGGTGAAAAGTTGAAAGTCGAATATGGACATAAAGGTACTTGGCACTGAGCTCTCTGGTACAGGAGAGATTTGAAAAAATAATAATGGACATTAATTGAGCTTGTGCCAACAATTATAGCACATTTGCACATAAAACAAGAAAGGAAGCAAATAAGAAATATTCACTACAAATTATGTAACTTCAACCACAAAACCACTTCCACTGCATGTGGATAAGCCCCTTATAGGGTAAATCTTGCAAAATGTGGTATATGGCAGTTTTGATCATTTCCCATTGTGGGTCTCCAGTAGAGCTTTTTTTCCTCGGTGATTACAAACTGTAATCTCTGTAATCTCCAGAATGACCAAAGTCGCCAAAAAGAGTTTATGACAGTTTTTAAGATGGTTGTTCTGTTTCATACAGTTACACATGGATTATTTTGTGTTGAAAAAGCCTGGTTCCAGTGCAAAACAAAGTGAAACAATGAGAAACAGAAGGAAAGGGGGGAGGCTTCATCAACTCAACAAATGTGGGCGACTATGAGATTGAGACTGAGATTAAGCAATTGAGTACACAAGTTTCAGTTACTTGGGTGTCTCACAGGCAACTGTGGAGTGATTATGGATGGCAGATACTGGTTGGGATTGGGACCACAGCTCCAGGTGACTGAGATGTTGACTTGGCCTGCGATTCAGTTGTGAATTCATTGATTTTTAACAGATCAAATTAAGAAATAAACTGGATTCAAAGAATATTCCAGAATAAATATAACTGTAGGGAAAGTTACCCATTTTATTTATCATGGTGCCATGACCATGGACTTCCATGTCACTTTAGTAATCAATATAGCCATGCTCTCACCTTGTGACCCATCTCTAAAGACTTGTCAAGTTAGCAGGTCCTTTGTGTGACAAATTGTGTCAGTGTCTCTGCTAATCAATTAAATATCCTACAAATAAGGTGAATGTGAATGATTGATTAGTTTGGCGGTATTGACACACATGTAAGTGTTTAAAATTGTAAAACTGATAATCTATATATACAGCATACTTTTAAATTGTTCCAATTTGTTCATTATCTTAGAAAACTTATTTCAGGGATGGAAGTAGGGGGAATTGTATGGCATAGACGTGTTCTGTCGTGGGCTATGCGTTCCAAAAATGGATAACCTGATAACCCCCTCCCCATATTTCCTGGATGCCCCCCTGGTAATAAAAAATATATTGTCAGTTTGGGTGTTGGTATATTGGGCTCCATTGCATCGTCACATTTGCCCTAGGATCTCCTGAGTCACAATTTTGGGTGATTACTGCTCACAATACCTGTTGGCGACTATGGGATTGAGACTGAGATTAAGCAAGTGACTGTTAGGCAGCTATGATGTTTCTGCCAATCCCACAGACTGAAGAGTATTTCTCTGCTGAAGTCACAATTAAATAGCTGTGCTTAGTCACCAACTATCAGGTATTATATGGTCCAACCAAGTTAAATAATAAAATCAAAGCACATGCACAAATATTATCTCATTCAAAAGATACATACACATAGATAGATCACTAGATCGATAGATAGATAGACAGATATAACTCGGTAATAAAACATTTTTCATTATCTTTTATGATAAATTATACCTTTTGATTCATATTTGAAATGCTTGGCCGGTCCCTTGTATCGGTGTATATGCTGAACAAGTACATTACCCCACACATTGGGTATATGTGGATGTCAGTGGATGGCTCCGTCTGTATTCTACTTAGTCTACTGGCCTGAAATGACCTTGGACAGAGAAAATCATACGGGTTAAGTTTTTTTTAATGTATACACATTCATAACTTTTGAATTAAACAATTTTAAAACAACTGTATTCTTAAACTTGCTAAAGTGTGAAATTTGATTTGATTGACTGTTTTTCACGAGGTTGGTTGAGGGGAGGGAAAAGCATATATAGTAAAACTGTTCATTCTATAGAAAATCTTCACAGTTGTTAGAAATCTAACTGTTGACAGTGTTTGCTTGTTTAACACTGTTATCTTAAGTGGTCAGTAATCCCCTTAGTAGCCATAGTCGCCATTCTGAGAGATTAGTATAGGTTATTCACCTAGGGAGAGGCAATATGTGATTTATCCAGCGAGGGCGTTAGCCCGAGCTGTGATAAACACATATTGCCGATCCCGTGGTGAATAACCGGCTTATACCATGAGACAAAACTGAAACATGTAATCCACAAACAACAAATATCAAACAATGAAACCGTCAGACGCTTAAATCCAATGTGTGAAGAACAAGACTCAGTTTATCAAATGAATCAAACTTGTGAGAAGCATGGATTTTTCGTGGAATATTGATCAATTTATACTTATAATATGGAGTCATTTCATAATATGGAGTCATTTCATAGCTGGCTATGTAAAACCATCAACCAACAAAAATAGCTGAAAAGGTGAGTGATACTGAACATTTTTGTCAAGACAAAAATATAATAATTCAATAGAAAAGATGGTCAGTTGAGTTTTTCAAAATTTGTATAGATCTCAGAATTGTATCTAGAATAGAATAGAATAGAACAGAATAGAATAGAATAGAATAGAATAGAATTCATCCATTTCTTATTATTAACTTACATTTGACAAAGATGTAGATGTATAGTTTGAGATTGACCATATTCAATATTCCAGCTGGATTTCAATTGTTTGACCAATTGATGGTACCTTGCATCAGTGACCATGCTGGTAAAAAAGTATGGCTATTGGTGTGTGCTCTCCTTCTTGCAAATTTTATCAGCAAATTCTAGTGAGCAACAAGATTCTGCATTAGAGGGCTGCACTGTGTACAGTGTACACCTACCCACAGCTACCTTCCCACATTGTTTGGCTTTTAAAATATTTTTATTTGGGAACTCATTGTGACATATAACTATAAGCACCAACTTTTTACATACATATACTTTGGGTTCTTCTGGTTTTCCTCTTTTTTTTCCAGACAGATACGTTTTTTTTTTGTCACATTAAAGATAGGTAAAGTTAAAGTTGCTTTACTCGGGATTTAGAAAAGTAGTGATAATTTGGAGATTTGTCTTTGCTGATTGCTGAAGTGAGACATTTTGTTGATCATTGATAAGTTTTGTTTATTTGTGTTGTGCATTCATTGCTTGCCAAAATTAAGACCTTTGTGGCTGTCTGTTTTCACAGCTTCACTTATTATTCTCCCATTGGAGGATAACTGGACAACAAGGAATATGGGTTTTATTTGCAGTGAAATACTGGCTCATGATTGGCTGACAGAGGTGTCGAATGGTATAACAACTCATAATCACCGAGGAAAAAAAGCTCTAGTGTGTTCATGAAGACACTTCATAAGAAAAACATTAGATTCTCTCTTCAAAAAGTGTTCTCTCAGGGACAAGATGTCTTCCATGCAAAATAGATGAGGACTATTTGAATCTCTGGGATACAAACAAAGCTTTTCTGACATTTTTATTCTGTCTCTGTTGGCATCTGAAACTTTTATAAGTCTACTCAAGTAACAAGGGCTGTTCTTTAGTCTGGGATATGTTTGGCAACCCAATTGACTCAGAGACTATATTGTGATATGTTCTGCTTCAGTCACATCTGTTAGAATCACATATGCAGCCCAGCATAGTTCAAAAAGAGTAGCACAGTATAGCAGCTGATTCCACACCCATGTGTTACAGCAAATTCTATATGTATGAGTTTCTTCAAAGGGATGGCAAAACTAGCAAATGCAGTTCATGTCATTGGCTGAGACACTGAATTACATAGCATATATCAAATTTGAATACCTTAAAAACATGTATTAAAGCCACTGACGTGTCTGGTGGTGGTTGTGACAGTTGGTCTTTCCTGCTAATCTTATCTGCTTTTCAAAACTGTTGCTCACTGAAGCAGAATGTTAATTTATCATTACTACTTCTAATTTGTATTGGTTATTCAGCAAGGGAGAGGGAATATGTGATTTATCACCCGAGGGCTTTAGCCCAAGGCGTGATAAACACATATTCCTGATCCCATGGTGAATAACTGGCTTATACCATGAGACAAACACTCAAACAGTCAAACATGAGAGGATAACTGGACAACAAAGAATGTGGGAATTATTTCCCTGAAATACTGGCATGTGATTGGCTGACAGAGGTGTCGAATGGTATAAAGGGATTTGAAGGACCTTGTATAATTACGGACCAGTGAGGCAAGCCAAAAATGCTACGTGGATACTGAGAAAAATAGCCAGTGAAACTCATACTAAATGATTCTGCTGCAAAGAAAATATTAACTTTTCAATATTCTTACAGAGTGAGTGCAAATATGTTGAAGCAACCAGGTACCTGCCAGCAACATAATGCTGCTTTATTAAAGCTCCTCACAGTACTTTGATATAATAATCTTGTTTCAAAGGTTTTAGCCAAAGGCGTCCTTTCAGTTTTAATAGAAAGTAAAGAAAAAATTAATTAGAATTTAACAAAGACGACTAGCACAGTGTCTACTGGAGTTGGTTGTAGTTGAAAGACTACAGACACTTTTGTTTACTCAAGATTAAATGTTGTGGTGTCTTAATGAATCAATACACTTGCAACAAGAACGACTAGTTGTCATGCCACAATTACCTGTTCTATTTCAACATTTTCAGTTTGAAGATACATACACTTGGAGAGATTCAAAATCATTTGATAATATAACGGCCATTTTCTTTGAAACCAAAATGTCTTCTGCACCCTCAAGCAAAACAAAACACCTAAATTTTGACAGACAGAAAAGAACCAAAATAGTTTATGTTAGCTCATTGCTCTTCGAAGAAAGCCGTATATTTTGCCACTTTACACTCAAAGCCTTTATTGATATTACGTCCTTCCAAATACTTATTAATGTCATACAACTTATTTTTCTGATATATGCATAAATACCTTCATAGGTTTAGTCATGAGCTTCTGAATACGACCAAGAAACTTATTGCTATTAAGGTCAGTATCTCCATCCAATAATGGGAAAATTGGATTAGCTACACTTTGCACTTATTGCAGAAAAAATTTCAAATCCACTGAAAGTTTCTGTTTGTAACATTATGAATGGACGAATAAAAGTATATTCTATTCTATTCTATTCTATAAATCTGTTGCTTGAGTGTTCCTTAAGCCTAATGGACTCCATATGTATTTGGAAGCTCAGATTCTAAATCATACAAGAATATTCAAGCAAGAAATATCACATCAGAGCTAGTCATTTTCATCCACAAGTTGAGATATTTCCCTTCTGCGTTCTTAAATAAAAGAAGCCCACCTCAAATTGAGTCTCTGTAGGAAGTTCTGTCTTCAAAAATTAAAAAGAAGGACTTGTAATCAAGTTAATATGTTGTGAAAAACTTCCGAGGGAATGTCAAGATGACATTTCAATCACGTACACTGTAAATTCTGAAATTCTGAGTTAGCTCAAATGATTGAGTGAGATGGTTGCACAATTTGTTTGAGCCATGATAGCTTGCCGTTTTGAGTTATGATAATCTTTATGTTGTTATAACTTGCAAACAACAAGCTATCTTGGCTCAAAGGAATTGTGCAACCATCTCACTCAATCAATTAAGCTAACTCAAAATTCAAATTTTACAGTGTAGCGTTCTCACAGGGAGATTACAATTACTTGTTGAGCGAACTTCAATCACAATCTCCAGGTACACAGCATGCAATTGAGCTCTTTAGATAACTCAAAATGCATGTCGTGTGAGTTGCCTTTTCAATTGTATCAGAAAGTTTTTCACAGAACTCCTATCTTTTTGTTGCTTCATCAATTCTTTATAACTGCTAGTGAAGACTCTTTCAGCCTTAATTGCACTCTTCAGTATCAAAACCAACAGAGAACTTCACAGTGATAATATTTTTTCCAAAGGTAGACATGCCGACATCAAATGAAAAGTGAAGGTTAACGACATACGCACAATGATTCTTACAAGTACTTGGCACTGAGTTGTCTGAAGCAGAAAAGATGTGAAGAATTTATTACAGGCATTAGTTGAGCTTGTATCAAAAACTATTCAAAAGAAAACAAGAAAAGTCGTAAATTTTCTACAATAATTACAACACATGCTTTCACTTTAACCACAAGACCAATTTCCTTTACAAGTACATGTGGGTGGACAGGCTCCAGCAACAGTTGATGTTTTTCTAACACAGCTTTTGTCTTGCCAAATGTGGTATATGGCACCTTTGTTCGTTTCTCCCTTATGCACAAATTAGATCTTGCAAAATGTGGTATATGGCAGTTTTGATCGTTTCACGTTGTGGATCCCCATTGTGTTCTTGATGTCACTTCATTGGGAAAATATGAGATTCTCTCTGCAAAAAGTGTTCTCTTAGGGACAAGATGTCTTCCATGCAAAATAGATGAGGTGCAATTGAATTGGTGAAAGCAAATAAAGCTTTTTTATACATTTTTCAGAAGTTTCTAAATGTCAATCTTTAGTTGATGTGTTTCTGCTCAATTGTGAATGCTTGAATTGAATGAGGTGGATCATTATGATTAAATATATTCTCTAAAGTTAAATCACTTTTTGTTTCACAATTGGTTACCAAAAAAAAAACCCCTAAACTTTCAAAGTTCTGCAAGCCAAACCTGCCCAAGAGGCCTAACGGGTAATAGCCTTAATTAGTAGAAAAACGCGTAGATCGAAAATCAACTACCAACTGGCCTGAATTTTCCAAAGTCTTCTGACACACCAGGACCTTAATTTTTTGATGGTCCACTGATGGGACATTGGGTCATAGATGATATCCTCTTGCTCACTTGAACCACAACTGAAAAATTAACTAACACCCCATTCACATTTTAGATAGACCAATAGATACATATGGTAAGAGCAGTCCTCAACAAGTTACACATTTACCTCATGTTAGGGATCTTCTACTTGCCAAGCACATACATTGATACAAGGGGCTCCTGATTTAACGTCTCATCTGAATGATAACCAGCTGGGATTTTTCTCACGAATGTCAACTAAAAATGTCTGGTTCCCCAACTAATGCTACATTCTCACGGCGGCTCCCGGAGAACTATTTAAATCGGCGTCGAAGTATTTCCTGGTAATTTGGATGAATTTGGGTGATCCGCCGTCGACTTTTCACATCCCCCCAGGGGAAGTTTTTGTTCCCCTCAGGGGTTCCTAGAAATGGAAAAACTGCGCCGTGGATGTCAAAAAAGATTCAACAGGTACAAACTTTTTTTTCATGACGGCGGAACAGAGCCCAAATTTTCTTGATTTTTGGATGTCCGGCGGGGATTTTTTCAGTGAGAACGTCTCAAAAACATCTCCGGCGGGATATTAGGACATCCCCTGCCCCTGAGGGGACCTCTCCTGCCCCCGCGGGGACCTCTCCTGCCCCTGGGGGGACATTTGAAGCCTCGCCGGCAGTTTTTGACATCCTGCCGCGGTGAAATAGGTTCCCTGAGGGGCAGTTATAGGTTCCCTGAGGGGTACTTTTTATATCTCGGGGCGATATAAAAGTATCCCTCAGGAGGAGGAAATTCCTTTCCCCCGGCGAACTTTTGGGGACGGCGTACAACTTTTCTTCCCTGCAGGGAACAAAAAGAACCCCGCCGTGATATGCTTTTAATTAATTATGTAATGGTTTTATAAACATTGTATGTCGCAGGGATGGTCATTTTTTTCCTAGAATTCAACTCAAGCTACCCCTCAGTGGCAAAAAAGTTCTCCGTAACGTGCCGTGAGAACTTGGCATAACTGGGGGGGTAGGGGAGACGTTTACCAAGTGCAGAGACCTGCTCAGCGGTAGCATGCTGGGCTGCCAATGTTGGGACTAGGGTTCAAACTCTTCATACCTTTTGACTACCTCTGAATCACTTCCTACCTTTAACTACTTGACACTACCTTTTAAAATTACATTAAAATTACATTTAAACAACACAATTTAAACTAAATCACCCCCATTGTTTTTGATTTACTCAATATTGTGCCCTATTGCTAATTGCAATTACATTGGAAGCTGTCTTATTAGAGTTCTTAATATGGGCTAGTTGTGAGGAGTCAAAGGTAGTTGTAAGGAGATTTGGGGTGGAGAGGAGAAAGGAGGGCCAAATAGGTAAACAGAGGACTTCTGACAGAAAATTTTCTCACTTTATTTTGGGTTGTACTGTAAGTATGGTAACAAAGTAGGCCTAAAGCCCAAATCATCCATCCTTGAATTGCATTGTACTCATATATATGCTTTGACAGACAAAATTGAAATAAGCAAAATAAGTTAAAATTGTGTCTGATGTTTCATGCAGTATAAAGAGAACAAGGGATCTATTGAGTTGTGTGTTAAACAAGAGAGTATTAACTTTTCAATATTCTTACAGTGTGAGTGCGATTACTTGGAAGTTACTAAGTACCTGCAGGCGGCTTAATGATGCTCCATTAAAACTCCTCACAATACTTTGATTATAATCATCTTGCTTCAAAAGTTTTTAGCCAAAGGCGTCCTTAAAGTTTTAATAGAAAGTACTCAAGAGAGTACTGAAGCAATTAGCTGTGAAATTATTTAAAGGGAACAGAAGACTGCTTCACTGAGACATATGCTTGATGACACAACCTACCGCTGTGGCAATCACATTTCAAGTGGGGATTCTGTTGACCTGACGTGAAAAACAGGTGATTACAACAAACAGTCAATGCCAAACAAGGCTAACCCAGATAATCCAGCCTGCTATTTTGTTTGTTTTTTGTTTGTTTGTGTTTGACGCCTCAGCAGCACCTGAGTGGGCTATATCGAGGCAGGCGATCGCCGTATGATGATGAGATGAGAAGACTGTGAGTCTGGTACATACCCTATTAATTCAGGGATGCCCAGGGTCTTTCAGTTGCCCCAGCATAGAACACTGGATACAACCCGCCTCCATTTAATGGCCCATGGGCTCGGACTAAATTGAGTTCCTGGGTGGGCCCTGCTATTTTGTAACAAAGCCTCTGAAACACTATCAGAACGTACGAATATGTGGCAGAGCCAATGACTTTTTCCCAAG
Source organism: Platynereis dumerilii (assembly GCA_026936325.1). NCBI lineage: Eukaryota > Metazoa > Annelida > Polychaeta > Phyllodocida > Nereididae > Platynereis > Platynereis dumerilii. Next base: position 16,191,547 of record JAPTHN010000008.1, on the reverse strand, counting down.
AAATGATAATTGAAACATTTGAGCATCCATTTATCCGCATGGAATTGTTCATGGACAATAGCTATATTGCCTGGGATATCCTAAATATACGAGGGGTGTCCCAAAAGTTCTGACCAATTTTTTTGGCAGACATTTCTATTAGAATTAGCTATATGAAATTTTCACAGAATCAATTTCAGGTATATCACTATTCATTTTGAAATATGGTACCAGTTCAAACATTTTAAATAACTTTTCTGTTGCCATGGAAACAGAAAGTCAGTGCACCCAGCGCAGCTTAATTTTTTAGACCAAATCCAAGTGTCTAGGCTTGTAAATAACCAAAGAATTTACTGTAAATATGCAATGGATGATCATGAAAAATATCATTAGGAAACCTAACAGTATCTCAAAGTTTTTCATTTACATTTAAAGTCACTGTGAATCAGTTTAACCCATGTGCTGAGGCGATCACCTGGGTCCTCCGAACTGGGCTGTTCCTAAATTGTGGAATTTCAGTGTATGTGGAGACTGCTTCATTTCTCGTTATGACTATTATTTCTTTAATTTTTGAACTGGTATATAAATTTTAGTATCACGCAAAGTTACAGAACAGCAAATCTGGTAATTAAAGCTGATAAGATGGGGTTTTGAACCTAAGGTTCTTGAGCACTGCCTCTCGACAGCAGATTGTTTCAGCCAAACCGCCTCAAGCGCTGTTAGGCAACTGCTGGAAAACGCCTTTGGTAATTGCCTCAGCTGATCAGGTTGAAATATAAATAAATGTTTATAATCTAATGGAAGATATCTTGAAAGACTTCAAGCCTATCAGGAAATACATTTTCTTGCAATCATTTGCTTTTTTACTACAAGTTCTCTGACTTTTAACACAGCTACTTTGCAGAATTTCGTGTCAGAAATTGAGCTGCGCTGGGTGCACTGACCTCTTGTAACCATGGTAACAGAACAGTAACTTAAACACTTCTTACAGTCTTGATTTTTTCAAAATAGATGGTCAAATACCTGAAATTTATTCTGTGAAAATTTCATTCAGCTATTTCAAATAGAAAGGTCTGGCAAAAAAATTGGTCAGAACTTTTGGGACACCTCTCGTAATGTTAAATGGGACAACTTGGAGCACACTAATTTACAGGAGAAGGTAAGACAAATTCTCCTATGGCCATGTCAACACAGAATTTTTTGCCAACTCACATTGAAACTGTGAAGGCAGTTAATCGAATATCACAGATGTTTAAAGGTTATACTTTGCATAGGTTTGATCCACAGCACTACATGCACATTTCTAAGCGTTTTTTTTTTAAAGCTGACAGCAATTTATATGAATTGACTTTTTCTGAAGAATGTTCTTTCTCGAAGCTACCAGATATTCCTGAAGAGAGTCTTGTTGCCTTCAGGGTATGAAGGAGGACATTAACTATTAATGAAGGAAACTAAAGTTTACACCAACTCCAGCTTGACACAAATAAAAAATTAAAGACAATAATGACACAAGGGACTGCCACAATTTATTCTGGCCCAAACAAAACTGACATAATTTGCAATTGTCTTCAGATAAATACTAATATCATCCAGCCAGAAATCAAACATAGCCTGGATGTACAGAAATTCAGCTGAGCAGGTCAAGCCTTTTGACACTGCAGCTAAAGAGACTTCCTAATGGGCAATATATTATGTTAAAGGTCCACAAGCCAAAGCATTAATCTACTGGTTATTCTCACTTAATAGCAAGTCATTATTCCCTAAGTGCAATAACATCGCAATAAATGCTGTAAATCGTAACAATGGAGGGACTAATAAAACTGACATCCCAAGTTGATGCAGTTCTACTGCCCCATTAATGGTGGTCCATGATCAAATCGCTTAATACGAAAATGTTCTCCAGATTTACTCATGAGCTTCTGAATACGACCAAGAAGCTTAGCTGCTCTGCTGTTATTGCATATAAGGTTGAATCTCCACCCGGCAAAGGGAAAAATTGGATTAGGTACAAAAAGGCACTTACTGCAGAAAATCAGTAGTATGAGTGTTACTCAAGCCCAATGGACTCCTCATGTTCGGAAGCTCTGACACAAAATCATACATATATTGGGTGAATATTCAATGAAGAAATATCACCACGTGGTAATATATTTCCCTTGTCCTGCTGTTCTGAAATAAAAGAAGTTCACCTGAAATAGTCTCTTTTGTAAGTTCTCTCTTCACAGAATAAATATAAGGACATGTAATCAAGTTAAAACAACATTATTGTAGATAGATAAAAGATAGGTCGACTTCATTTCATGAGGGTAAAATCCATTAAGCATAAATACTAATTTACAATACGGCCTTCCAAAAGTTTGATAAACTTATGTAAGAGAATGTCAAGACGACATTTGGATCTTGTAGTGTTCTTTTAAAAGGATGATTCCAATTACAATGTACTTCTTGATTGAACTTCAATGCATATACACTGGTAAACCTTCTGGTACACAGCTACCCCACACCTATCTGTCTATCTTCACATACTCACGAGCTTGGACACATCAATCTGCAGACTATACATCACAAGAAGAACCAGGATCAATTCAAGAAGACCGTAGCTCAAAGGCACAACCTGGCACGTACATATTTTTGCAAGAACACCATCTAATCTTGTCTGGTTGGTCAGCTGCCTTTGACATGTACACAGACCCATACTTAACCTCAGTCTGACCTCTTCAGACCGCTACTCCAAAAGAAGTTAGTGTCGCAAATACTATAAAAATGTATAATTTTGTTACTGTGTACGTATTCTTATGCTTTGTTATAGCAACTAAGATTATATAAGAAAATAAATACTCTGACATCTGATTGGTATTAACAGATGTAGAACTTTATACAAGGTATTTTTGCTATATACTGTATATTCTTTATGTAAGTGTCTGTTATTGCCATGAACAAAATAAATTACAATTGCAATTACAAAGGAAAAGTGATCACTTTTATTTATATTTTTAGAATATCAGCGATTCAGCATAATTAGCATCCTCTGCACATTCCATTTTAACATTGAGGGGCAAATGCATCACTGGCATACACTTATGACACGAGCAAGTATGTTACTGAACATTTAACTGATTAAAAGCCCTGTGAAATGGAGGCCCTGGGTAGTTCAGCTGTCTTGGCATTGGGAATAAAATATAAATGTCAGGGACATTTCCTTGCTGTTAAATTTAACAAATAAATACATTGACCTCAATCTCAGAGTCATGTATACTGGTTTTACTGATCTTTCTTCAGCATTAATTTTTACTGACGGGCCATTTCCTCTGCAAGGCATAATAAGATCGTTCTATTTTCTTTTTGTTATGAAAATAAAAGATGCCCAGCTCAAAAGAAGGTCAAGATGTTGAAAGCTCTTCTAAGTTTGAGTTTGTGATCAAGTTAATACGGTATGTGGTCAAAAAAATTAAGAGAATGCCAAGACGACATTTAGATGTTGAGTGAACTTTAATCCAGATTGACTGGTCCACTGCATGCAATTGAGTGCTTAATATAAAAACAACTTCCAAATTGCATGTGATTTCCCTTTGTAAGTGCATTGGAAAGTTTTACACAAAGCTCTTAGCTTTGTATCGCTTCATTGATGCCCTTTTACTGCTGGCTAGGTTTCTTTTCTGCCAAAATTGTGTTTTTTCTTAAGGCATCAAAACAGAAACAAAGCTATAATGACTTTTTGTTCTCATTTTAGGACATTTTTGGAATTTATTTAAAAAAAAAGCATAATAATGAAAGTTTGAAAGCTATCAATGCACACAAATGTACTTGGTCTGTAGCAGAAAAGATGCAAAGAATTTGTGTCTAGCATTAATGAGCTGTCTCTGAGAAAATCAGACGGATAGCCCAATATGTGTCCGGATGGCCCGACTCGGATTTTGATGAAATTTTCACCAAATCACCTTCAAATAGATTAACGAGGACTGGAGAAGTCCGTTTTGTCATCCGACAAATTTTTCCATGCTATTGGGCCCATTCAAAAATAGATGTCAAAATATATTTAAATTAAAATATATAGTAAAAATGACCAACTTTGACGATATAATTCTCAAATCCGGGCGCGTCGTTTGAAAAAGTGACCACGGGGCATCTTCAGGTATGCCTTGAACCTCCAAAAACCAATGTCCGCCCGGTGGAACTTTTCTGTATATATTTGTAATTGACACAATAAAAAACGCAAAAACGAACAATTTTGAGGCAAAATGACGGAACCACAAAATTCAAAATTTTTCATATCTCAGCCAATAACAGCTCTATTTCAACATATAAAGTGTCAATTCCTATGTTTTCAGACATGGGGAACTGATTTATGGGGTTACTTTGATCGTCAAAGGTCAAGGTCACTACGAAATGTCAAGATCAAACGCCAAAAAATCCAAAAATTACAAATTTTTGGCCTCTAACACTCTCCAAAATACCCGAATCATGTAATATTGCCATTAATATGACGCTTAACTATAGAACGGGTTATTATCATCTATTAGAAATAGGAATTATCCTTAAATATTATGCATACATGGTACAGCTCCTGTCAAAATACGGATAATTCCGAATTCTGACGTACAACAAAAATCATGAATCGATGACGTAGATCGGGTCCTGATGTATATTAATTGTATCTGTTGATCCATACATTTTGAGAAAGCTTATACACCAAGGATTCTAAAAACTGGTATTTCCATATATTATTTAATTGGCTATGGCGGCCATCTTGGAGTTTCGCAAAATTGGCCATCCGAAACACTTTTTAGCTCATATCATCAAATCTATTTGAGCTGGAGTGATGATTCTTGGGCCAAATTGTTTGTATTCAGGGCAGGGATAGTCAGTACTTTTCCCCCTACACTGCTAGTGGGCTGTTATCCACTAATTAAAATAAGCACTTCAATTTGCTGGGGAAAATATTGTCAAATGAAATAGTCGTTTGAGGATACATTCTGTGTTCCTGATGTACCAAAATGAATTCAGAGCTTTTGAAATCAATGTAATGTGTGCTGCTCTGCTTGTATTAAGATAGCTAGTTAGCCATATAGTATTATTGGTGTTTTGTAACATGATTGGATGGTAAGGCGGACAGAAATGATCATGTTTTTAAGAAAATGAGCCAATTATAATAACGAATTGGTGATAATTATGTAAATTGAAGTTCAACAATGCGCAACGAAGCTTCATCAACTGCCTTTTTTTCCTGTGGCATAATCATATGATAATACTGAGTGTCAGTGAAGTACCTGGTGTCTTTCTGACACTATTTTTGGAAGATTTTTTAACTCATACATATGTACTTAGTACAGATTATTAATTACAACCTGCCTTTTAAATGGTAGGTCAGATATATTAGGGACTCCTTACATAATATGGTGCAACTATTGAAATTTATATAAGTGGATAGATAGATAGATAGATAGATAGATAGATAGATAGATAGATAGATAGATAGATAGATAGATAGATAGATAGATAGATATATGGATAGATTGATAGATATATATGGTAAGTGCAACCTTCTAAGCCCAGTTCTTGGCACTCAGGCGTGTTGATTGATGAGATGGGAGAGAGCGGGAGTCCTCAAATGTTACACATTTAGGTATCCAATGTGAGGGATCTTTTACTTACTAGACACTGATACAAGGGTGGCCAATTTAACCTCTCATCCTGAAAACATCCAGTTCAGCTGGGATTTTGCTCATGAAGATCCACTGAAAATTGTCGGTTCCTCATCGGGGGTTTGAACCCATGCAGGCAAAGACCTTCAGTAGAGCACTGGGCCACCTGATCAACCGCCTGGCAGTGACAAACTGCTAAATTTTCTTTTTATTAAGAGATCATCAGACAATCTTCTATAAAGTCAATATGATAAATGCGTTTTTGCTATAATTATGACTTAGTTTAAAACTAAGAGCGATTGAGTGACCCTGGCCAGTGCTATTCTCCATCGCCTATTCTTTAAGTTTCTTTTCACTTCGGACTCGTTTTGCCGCCATGTTTTCTGACTTTCTTGTTTGTAGCTGTTTAGCATTCACACCTACCTCGTGTAAATCCTCCCCTATAAATACACAGTGTGTCTACCTCGTTCGCACATTTATTTAACAGGTTATTTTAATCCTTCATACCCAAATTTTGTATTAAAGTCAAATATTCAGAATCACAAAAAAAACAAAAAAAAAACAGAAAACCCGAAATCATAATCGAACTGAACAGGTGTGACACCAACAGGTAACTTGACATGTTTTCAACTGTTATTATTGTACTTATGTTCATAGTTTAAGTGTGAGTTATATCTGATTTCGTATAAAAAAATGAATTGAACAGCAAATTTTCACATTTCTGAGAGTTGTACATTGACAAACATTTATGGTAATAAATGCATGTGTATAAGTGTTTGAAGTTGATCAGATTATTGATTAAAATTGAAATAAATGTACTCCATGTCCACATACGAGGGGTGTCCCAAAAGTTCTGACCAATTTTTTTGGCAGACCTTTCTATTTGAAATAGCTAAATGAAATTTTCACAGAATAAATTTCAGGTATTTGACTATCTATTTTGAAAAAATCAAGACTGTAAGAAGTGTTTAAGTTACTGTTCTGTTACCATGGTTACGAGAGGTCAGTGCACCCAGCGCAGCTCAATTTCTCAGACGGAATTCGGCAAATTAGCTGTGTTAAAAGTCGGAGAATTTATAGTGAAAAAGCAAATGATTGAAATTAAATGTATTTCCTGATAAGCAGGCAGTCTTTCAAGATATCTTCCATTAGATTATAAACATTTAGTTATATTTCAACCTGATCAGCTGAGGCAATTACCAAAGGCTTTTTCCGGCAGTTGCCTAACAGCGCTTGAGACAGTTTGGCTGAAACAATCTGCTGTCAAGAGGCAGTGCTCAAGAACCTTAGGTTCAAAACTCAATCTCATCTGCTTTAATTACCTGATTTGGCCTTCTGCAACTTTGCCTGATACTAAAATATATATACCAGTTCAAAAATTAAAGAAATAATAGTCATAACGAGAAATGAAGCAGTCGCCACATACACTGAAATTCCACAATTTAGGAACAGCCCAGTTTGGAGGACCCAGGTGATTGCCTCAGCACATGGGCCAAACTGATTCACAGTGACTTTAAATGTAAATGAAAAACTTTGAGATACTATAGGTCACCAAATATAATTTTTCATGATCATCCATTGCACATTTACAGTAAATTCCTTGGTTATTTACATGCCTAGGCACTTGGATTTGGCCTAAAAAATTGAGCTGCGCTGGGTGCACTGACCATCTGTTTCCATGGAAACAGGAAAGTTATTTAAAATGTTCGAACAGGTACCATATTTTCAAAATGGATAGTGAAATACCTGAAATTGATTGTGTGAAAATTTCATACAGCTACTTCAAATAGAAAGGTCTGCCAAAAAAATTGGTCAGAACTTTTGGGACACCCCTCGTACATGTATTAAGTTGTAGTTCTTTATAAATTAATTTAGGAAAATTTGCCTTTGGTGTCTTTTTTCATAAACATAAAAATACACAAAACTGTAATGGACCAGTGTGTAAGTCGAATAGGTGGCTGAATGGTAAAATACCTCAACCACACCATTTTTTGGATGCATGAATTCTCATCTGATGAGATGTAAATATATTGAATTATAAAGGGCAATGTTTGAGGCATGTGGGATGGGATGCAAATATCAGCCAATATTTTCATCAATGACAAGGGCAGTTCTCTTATTTATTAAAGATTTTTTTTTTGACCCGTCTGGAACTGTTGGTAGAGCAAAGAAAATAGGCAGCCATTTGTATCCACTTGCCTCAATTATGATCCTTTATGAGCACCCTTGTTTTTACAAGTAGTTTGGTTGAGCATTGTCCCAATGGCAACGAATAACCCGTTCACTTGGGCTACTTACAGACAGCAGAGCACTGTAACCGTTATTTGCTCTTACAGGTTTCTTAGGAAAAGATAGTCAAAGGCAAATAATCCAAATAAAGAGCTACAACTTTTTATGTCCGCACAAGGTGCATTGTTGGCAATCAACCCATATTTTTGTGTTTTAAGAAACATGAATTGCTGATGAGAAATGTGAAAATTTGTTTCTCATTGGTTAAAAAAAAAGAACGTTATAGAATCATGTTTTACTCATAATATGAACAGAATTATGAAAATGTTACTAAATAAAATACAGATTTCATTAAAACAAAAAAAGTAAGAAAATATGTAAAATACTTTTTGGTGTCATACATGTTCCTTTCGATATGATATTAGTTTTTCTGGTTTTATTATTTGTGTATCTGAAAATAAAGTTGGATATTTTGGTATTAAGGATAAATGAATAAAAGCATTAATTCTAATGATATGGCTATTAAGTTAAAAGGAGATGTTTTGATCTATACATAAACAAAAGGTTTTAGCAATTCAAATTCAAAATTCAAAATAAATTCAAATAATTTTATTTATCCTCAATTAAAATGTAGCATAATTGCTAATCATCGAGAGAACATATTATGTACAAAAGAAAATAGTATATGTACAGAGATATTTACAATGTTTGAGTTAAAAACTCCAGGTAAAATTAAATAAAAACATTAAAACACTGACTCAACCAGGCACATACATTAAATCTTTAACAATTCTTTAAACAGTCTTATTTTGCATCACATGTGTATATAAATTCAAAATCGTGACTGCAGTGCCTGTCATCCCACTGTTTCACTGTACAGTTAGACTGCGAGATGACAGGCAGTGCAGGCACAATTGGGACCTTCCCATTTCTTTAACATTTTTTTAAACACTTGAATGCTTATTGCACCTTTAATGTCAGATGGAAGTATGTTCCATATGTGGGGACCATAAAAATAAAATTGTTTCTACCATATCTGATCTTATTGAATTTTGGTATTGCTACCTTAAATCCATCTCGTAAACAATAAGTTAATTCCTTTTCCAGTATCATTTCTTTCATAAAAGTTGGATTTAAGGAATGAATAGTTTTATAAACCTCAGAGGCTATTGTTTTAATTCTACGAACATGTAATGTTTCATGACCATACATTTCCAACATTTCTCTATATTCACTTTTGAAGTCATTATATATAAATCGTAACGCTCTTTCCTGTATGTATTCCATTTTCCTTATCATACTTGTACTACAAAAGTTCCACACAATTGGACAGTAATTAAAATTAGATAACACAAAGGTCTGGTAAACTAGTTTCTTTTCTTCTACGTTAAAGATATCTTTGAACCAGTAAAAACACATTTAATTGATTACCTGCCTTGATACATAAATTGGCTACATGAACATCAAATTTAAGCTTATCATCTATAGTAATTCCTAGAAATTTAATATTTTCCTCTCGTTGTATTATCAATAACTATATGGTCTGGAATTAAATCTGTCGTTAACAATGGTTTCATCAGTAAAAACTGAAACTTTTCAGGGTTTGCTTGCATAAAATTCTCAGCGAACCACTTTATAGCATTAGAAGTGTCCATTTGAAGGGCCTGTAATACTGATTGCATTGAAATATCTGAGGCGTGTATAGTATTATCATCTGCATAATTTGTCAGGTTGCAGTTTTAAAGAGAGTAAAATAAATCGTTCAAGAATATGTTGAAGATAAGCGGACCTAAACATGAACCTTGTGATTTTATCATTGCCACTTATATTCAAAGTAGTTGAATAGCAAAGTATGAGTTGAAATATCTTCTAAAAATAGCGTGAGTGATGTACAAGTCAGTATCCTAAAGGAAACCAGGCACTGACACTCAGTATTATGCCACAGGAAAAAAATGCAGTTGATGAAGCTTCATTGCACATTGTTGAACTTCAATTTACACATTATCATCAATTTGTTATCATAATTGGCTCAGTTTCTTAAAAACAATTCTGTCCTCCTTACCAATCATTCCTGTTACATAACACCAATAATACTATATGGCTAACTAGCTATCTTAATACAAGCAGAGCAGCACACATTACATTGATTTCAAAAGCTCTGAATTCATTTTGGTACATCAGGAACACAGAATGTATCCTCAAACGACCATTTCATTTGACAATATTTTCCCTTGAATATTAAAGTGCTTATGTTAATTAGTGGATAACAGCCCACTAGCAATGTAAGGGGAAAAGTACTGACTATCCCTGCCCTGAATACAAAAAATTTGGCCCAAATATCATCACTCATTCTTTTGAGGATTATCCTCCTGAAATCCAGAGAAACAGAAAACAACTCTGGCCAATCTTCAAAACTGCAAAACACTCCGAGGATTTTGACCGTGTTTCACTTAAGCTGGATAAGCTTTATATCAACAACAAACAGTACACAACAGCTAACTTGAATGAACTCCCTGAAGCATTGCTTCCTGAAAACAGAGCTGTGAAGCAAACTGATAATGCTATTGCTTTCTACTCAAAATACAGTGTCTTCAGCAACTTTCATGCTTTGGAGATAAATATCGATGGTGTTAAATATTGCAGCAATGAACAATATTTCCAACATGCCAAGGCCCATTATTTCGGTGACAATGAAAGTGCTGTGAAAATAATGGCAGAATCTGATCCCCACAAAATTAGCAGCCTGGGTAAAAAAGTTAGGGGCTACAGAAAGGATATCTGGGACAAACATGCTCACCGAGTTCTCAAACGTGCAAATGAAGCAAAATATGATCAGCATGCCCACGCAAGGCGAGCCCTACTTGATACAGCAGATCGTGATATTGGAGAGGCTTCTCCTGATCCATTTTATGGTACAACAGTTCGTCTTTCTAGCCCTGATGCAACTGATACGACCAAATGGACTGGAAATAACTTAATGGGCAAGATACTTGTTGAAATTAGAAAGGACCTAAATGATCAGGAAGCAGCTATGGCTCATATGTGAATAATGAATCCTTAAATACAATAACAAAAACAAAACAAAACAAACTTAACAATTCAGTAATCCTATTACCTTGTATGTTTGATGGCTGCATTGAATTAATTACATGTAATCAGCTGTTATTGGGACCTCTATTATTTATATCTAATTATTTTAAATTTATAGATCCCCGCCAGTAGGTTTAATTAGACTGTTTTACTATAATTCAGAATTATTATTATTATTATTATTTTTTCTATAGTATTTATTTCTCGCTTATATTTACTGTTATGTACATATATGTAAATATGAACTCAATGATTTTTCCCCTGTAGGCCTGGATACACTTGTTTCAACCAGAGCATATAATATGCTTATTATGTCTGTTTTCTGATGTATATAACAGTTTGGTTACTTGTACATACAGTGGCATACAATGGGTTGCTTTCTCTACTGATCTCTGTTCTTATATCTTCGTTTTTATTGTTATTGTTCCTCAGTTGATTATTGTTTAACTTAGCTTTCGTGTTCTGTTTTCTTTAGCTTGTATGAATTTTCTGTTGAATCACTTAAATGACCATGGCCTTAAAGCAGAAGTTGTATAACTGAGACAAACTCAGGCAGGTGGTACCTTGTGAGCAGGCAATGCTCATGATTCCCATTTATGTAAATATTATCATGTTAACAAGACTCATCTCGTTTCATTTTCTCAAGGAGAAGCTCAGGCAAGTGGTTTCAATGATTCTATATGACCAATTGGCGGTTCTGACTCAAGATTTTTTCTTGTTTCTGCTTTTAATTTCAAATGGAAACACATTGTCTAACACATGTGTTTTTGAATATGTGCAATTATGACATCTCTACTAGACTTTCTATATCCTCAAAATTATGGTGATATTGACTTCGAAGCACCTGAAGTGTTCAAAGACTCTGTATATTTGACTAATGATGAAGCTGTTGGTGTTCTAAATACCAATAAATTGGCCTTTAGTATACTTAGCCTAAATTGCCAATCAATTTTTGCTAAATTTGAAGAGTTAAAGATTTACCTTGATTTTTTTGCTGACTCTGAATATTCGTTTTCAGTCATATGTCTCCAAGAGTCATGGTTGAGTGCAAACCACGATGTTTCTCTCATACAGATAGAGGGATACAACTTTGTGTTCAAGCCAAAAAGTGCAAGTACTCATGGTGGTGTGGCATTTTACATTAGAAACAACTTAAAGTTCAAGATCTTACCAATATCTCCTGAACAGAGCAATTTTGATTGTCTTTTTCTTGAAATAAGCACTGAGTCTTCTAATAGCAGAAGCATTATTATTGGAAATATTTATAGACCTCCAAAAGAGGATCTATTGAGCTATCAGACATTTACCGATGAAATGGATGAAATTCTTACAAATTTACAATCAACAAACAATGTTGTTCTTGTTGGAGATTTTAATATTAACCTTTTGAAGATTACAGAAAAAGATCACGTTAGTCAATTCTTTGAAACTTTTATTAGCAATGGTTTCCTTCCTAAAATTACAAAGCCCACACGTTTGACTGATAGAGGTGGTACTTTAATTGACAACTGTTTCATCAAATCTTTAAGTAATACATCTGAGTCAACAGCTGGCATCCTAATGCAGCGAATCTCTGACCACCTTCCTTACTTTGTCATTTTAGACTTTCTTCAGAGTCCCAAGCAAAACTATAAATATGTTAAAATTAAGACAAATACTCCAAATGCTATTTCTAATTTTAAGAATGAGTTGCTCATGACTTGCACTTTAGATAAATTTTTGTCTAATGATCCAAATGTTAACTATGGACTTTTGAATCATCTTATTGAAAAAGCCTTCATGAAACATTTACCAACAAAATTGGTGAAATACCACAAGCACAAGTACAAAAAGTCTAAGTGGATAACACAAGGTATTATTAATTCTGTCAAATTTAGAGACAAGCTTTACAAAAGGGTAACTTCAACACCTTTTGATAACTGCCTCCATGAAACCCTGAAGACTAACTTAAAAACTTATAACAGAATATTAAAACAAAGCATTAGGACAGCTAAACGCCTCCACTACCAATCGAAATTTCAAAATTGTAAAAGTGATGTTAAGGCTACATGGAAAACTATCAAAGAAGTTATGAATTCCAGAAAAGACGACTCACTCCCTGGTCAATTTAACATTGATGATCAACCTTGTAATAATCTAAAAACAATTGCTAATAAGTTCAATGAGTATTTTATAAATATTGGACCTGTTTTAGCCAATCAGATATCACAACCAGTAGGACTTAATTTCCATGATCACCTCTCGAATGTTCTTAACACTACGTTTCATTTTCACAATGTTGATGAACAGTATGTTTCAAAAATTATAGATGACCTTAAGCCAAAAACAAGTTCCGGAATTGATGGCATATCTAATAAATTTCTCAAAGAGATAAAATCAGCTATTATTTCACCACTGACTTTCATTATAAATCAATGCTTTGACACCGGAGTATTTCCTGAACTTTTAAAAATAGCTAAAGTTCTCCCTGTATATAAGAAAGGGGATGACACTCTCTTCTCAAATTATCGCCCTATCTCAATATTGCCAAGCGTATCAAAAGTCTTTGAGAGAATCATTCATAACCAGCTATATCATTACTTCAGTGATAACCAGATATTGTATGAAAATCAATATGGATTTCGGACAAAGCACTCAACTGAAATGGCTGCTCTGGAACTAGTAGATAGGATTGTGTGCTCAATGGATAAAAACAAAGTTCCTATAACCATTTTTCTTGATCTCTCAAAGGCTTTTGATACGCTGGACCACAATATTCTGATCTCCAAACTGAGGCATTATGGCATATCTGATTGTTCGCTCCAACTTCTTGTCAATTATCTTTAGAAGTAATAGAAAGCAACTGGTTGAAATAGATGGTAATCAATCAGACTTCCTAAATATAACAACCGGAGTTCCCCAAGGTTCCATACTGGGGCCACTTCTTTTCATCATATATCTTAATGATTTATCAACAGTTTGCCGTTCCTTCAAACCAGTCATCTATGCCGATGATACTGCCCTTTTCACTGTTTTAGAAAGTCATCAACCAGATATAAGTAATCTAAACAATGAATTAATACACATATGCAACTGGTTCAATCTTAATAAGCTCTCTCTCAGTAAAGAAAAAACTAAAGCTATGGTCTTTCATTCTTCCAACCGCAGAATACCTGATATTGAACTTAAGATAAACGACCAAGTAATTGAAATTGTCAAAGAATTTAAGTACCTAGGGATTATTCTAGATAGTAATCTTACATGGAAACCTCACACAAATATGATATCACAAAAGGTCGCCAAGACTAATGGAATTATGAGTAGACTAAAACATCTTCTATCAAAAGATGTCCTACAAATCCTGTATTGCTCTCTAGTTTTGCCATACTTAACGTATGGTATTCTGGTATGGGGAATCAACAGTCAAAAACTACACAAGCTCCAAAAAAGATCAGTTCGTCTAGTTGTTGGAGCTAAACATAATGCACACACTGAACCCATTATGAAATTTCTGAACCTCTTGAAAGTAAATGACATACAGAAGAGGGAAGATATCAGATTTATTTACAAACTACACAATGGATTGTTGCCCAATTATTTCAATGCAGACATGCTTACAACCAATTCCCAATTTCACGAATATGAAACACGACATAGAAATGATCTAAGAGCCCCTTTCAGTAAGCATTCTTTTACGAGTAATGGTATCAGATATAGAATCCCCAATATTTACAATAATTTACCTGGATTGATAAAGGAAAAAATTTTTACGCACAGCTTTCAAGGTTTTAGTAATTATGTCAAAAAGTATATTATTGATGGTTATAATGAAACATGTTTGATTGCGAATTGTTATATCTGCCAAAGGGCAGAGGCACCATAAATCAAGCAAATACGTGAAAGGTACAACACTAATCACATTTTTTTCCGAATATAAAAATGCCTATGCTGTTGCATAGAATGTGAATCTCATCTATGGTGATGAAATGACTGATTGATCTATGATGATGAATTTACTGATTGAGCACATCACTGACATCTAGGAAACTGTTCCGTCTAAACAGCATGTGAATCTCATATGATGGATGGTGCTATGCTTTTGTTGGAAATTTATAAAAGTGGTTGATACAGTATCTGTTTGTTTGTCATACCCTGACATGCTCTAAGTTAGTCAACAGAATGTGTATAATGTATAGTGGATTATTTCTGCATTCAGCCTTGGGTTTCACCTTAGATCATCAATAAGTATCCTTAAAATGCTCCAACGAGCATGTGAATATCATCTAAGTTTGACATTATCCGCTCAAGAATGAAATTTGGTTCACAGTGTGTGCATAACTGCTTACTTTATGCTCATCGAATTCTATGTATTAAATCGATGTCGTCTGTTAAGAAATTACCCTTAGCCAACACTATCATTTAGGAAAATGTTTCATTGCGATAGCATGTGAATCTCAAACAAATGATGATAGTCGTTGGTTTCTGGGTCATACTCATAATAATCATCTGGTCCTGGTGGATATTCGTAAATGGAATGATTCTGGTCATAGAATAATCTCTCCCTCTCCCTGGTTGTGATTCAGCTATCTCATCTGATATTTTTAATATGTCGGGTTTACATAAAACTAAACTGCTGCATCCAGCATGTGATTCTCATCCGATAAAGTTATAGATACATTTATTATATATATTTAAAAATCTTTTAATAGAATATACATGTGTGATAACTTGGTTGATCTTGGGTCTTATGGCTCTTTTCTTTTTTTATGAGTTCATATGAAAATGTTTGTTCAAGAGCATGTGAATTTCATCTTTTTCGGATCTACAAACGTCACCTTAATGTTTCCTTCATAAAAACAAGAAACTGGAAAAACCTTCATTGAGTTATGCCGTTATCTATTTCTTTGGTTGAACTGCCTCTCCTTGCCTGAGCCTCTCCTTAACAATTCTAGGTGGGCACCTCGTCAGCGGCAAGTAGTTGCCTTAGGGGTGTCCTCCTACTCATGTAATGCTTTTGTTTTTATATATCTATGTTTACTGTACAGCCATCAAACATCATTTGTATATATTCCTTGCATTTCATGACAAATAAAACTTCTTGAGTCTTGAGTCTTCTTGAGTCTTGAGTCACTCTAGCTCAAATAGATCTGATGATATGAGCAAAAAAGTGTTTCGGATGGCCATTTTGGGAAACTCCAAGATGGCCGCCATAGCCAATTAAATAATATATGGAAATACCAGTTTTAGGAATCTTTGGTGTATAAGCTTTCTCAAAATGTATGGATCAACAGATACAATTAATATACATCAGGACCCGATCTACGTCATCGATTCATGATTTTTGTTGTACGTCAGAATTCGGAATTATCCGTATTTTGACAGGAGCTGTACCATGTATGCATAATATTTAAGGACAATTCCTATTTCTACTAGAAGATATTAAATTGTTCTATAGTTAAGCATCATATTATTGGCAATATTACATGATTCGGGTATTTTGAAGGGTGTTAGCTGCCAAAAAACTGCAATTTTTGGATTTTTTGGTGTTTGACCTTGACATTTCGTGGTGACCTTGACCTTTGATGATCGTAGTAACCACATAAATCAGTTCCCCATGTCTGAAAACATAGGAATTGACACTTTATTTGTTGAAATAGGGGTGTTATTAGCTGAGATGTGAAAAATTTTGAATTTTGTGGTTCCTTCATTTTGCCTAAAAATTGTCCATTTTTGCATTTTTAATTGTGTTAATTACAAAAATATACGGAAAAGCTCCACCGAACTGACATTGGTTTTTGGAGGTTCAAGGCATACCTGAAGATGCCCCGTGGTCACTTTTTCAAACGCGCCCGGATTTGAGAATTACATCGTCAAAGTTGGGCATTTTTACTATATATTTTCATTTAAATATATTTTAGGCAGTTTTGACATCTATTTTTGAATGGGCCCAAAAACATGGAAAAATTTGTCGGATGACAAAACGGACTTCACCAGTCCCGTTAATCTATTTGAAGGTCATTTGGTGAAAATTTTACCAAAATCCGAGTCGGGCCATCTGGACACCCCCGCCTGATTTTCTCAGAGACAGCTCATTAATTGAATTAGCATGTGACAAAACAAAAACAAAAATTGCTTTAAATAGTTAAACACGCTCGGTCACATTGACAAAAAAAGGCTTTCACTAAATAAATGTCATGTAAACAGGTTGTTGCAACTCGTGTGATAGTTTCTGGCACAAATTAAATCAGTCAAAATGTGAAAAGATTGTATCTTTGATCGTTTCCCTATGTGAGTGTCTAAGTGTATAGCTTTCTTCTAGACACTTCATAAGTATGTAATGCAAGATGATTCCCTTTCAAAATTTTCCTCTAAGGGACATGTCTCCGATGCAAAATAAATGAGGTTGGATTGAATCACTGTGATACACACAAAGCTTCTTTTAACAATTTTATTCTGATTCTGCTGGCATCTAAAACTTTTATATGGCTGCTCCAGTTACAAGAACTGTTCATTCAGTCTGGGAAATGCTTTGTTCCCGAATCGTTTCAGAGGATATGTATATCGTCAATGATTCTGCTTCCGTCACATGCTTTAGAATCACAAATATAACACCACGAATAGTTCCAACAAATGCAGCACAGTATAGCAGGTGATGCTGCAGCCATGTGTAAAGAAGATATTCTAAAACTTTCAATATTTTTACAGCGTGAGAACAATTTCTTTGAAGTTGCCATGTACTTGCTGGCGACATAATGCTACTCTAATCAAGCTCCTCGTAGTACTTAGATTATAATCATCTTGCATCAAAAGGTTTTTGCCGAAGGTGTCCTTTCAGTTTAACAGAAAGTACCCTGGAGAGAATTAAAGCTTTGTCAACAGCAAGTTGATCATTAACTGGGAACAGTAGGTTATTTCACTGACCGATATGAACTTCATCACTCGTTAAAGCTGATATTAGAGGTGTAAATTGGGAAAAATTGACACTAACACAGGAGACCTGAGGAGTTGGAGTTAGACCCGACTCTGAAGCCCTGATCCAGATTCAGATCAGTCCCGTGCATAATAAAAAATATCTTCAAGTTCAATCATAAGCTTCTGGATACAACCAAGAAGCTTAGCGGCTCTGCCACTTATGGGATATAGGGTCAGTTTCTCCATCCGAAAAAGGGAAAAAATTGGATTAGCTACAAAAAGGCACTTGCTCTATACATCTGCCTGAGTGTTTCTAAAGCCTAAAGCATTCCACATGTATTTTGAAGCCCAGATGCCAAATCATGAACATATTCAATGAATATCCAATGAAGAAATATCACATAAGAGACATTTCCCACAAGATGAGATACACTTCTTTTCTGTTGGTGTTCTAAAATAGAAGTTCACCTTGAATGGATGTCAGTTGGAAGTAATACTCAAAATTAGAAGTGGGGACATCATCATTAAGTTAATAAGACATGTGATAAATAAGACACATGATAATAGATACAAGACTTTATTTCATGAGGATAAAACTAATACAGGTATATACCTACACTTATTAACAATACGGCCCTCCAAAAATCTGATAAACTGTAAAGCAAATGTCAAGATGACATTTCGATCTTGTAGTGTTCGTATAGGTTGACTCCAATTACATGTTGAATAAACATCAATCCAGATCTGCTGGTACACAACATGCAACAGAGCTCTTTAAGGAATTTTCAAATTGCATGTGATTCCCTTTGCAAGCGTATTTGAAAGTTTTTCAGAGAACCCTCTTGGCTTTGTTGTGCTTCATTGATGCCTTTTAACTGCCAGCAAAGTTATTTTCAACCAAAATTACATTCTACTGTTCTTATAGTATCAAAGCCTACAGAGAAGTTAACAAAACTGCTCTAGCATTTTGGTAATTATTTTCAGAAATGCCAAAAATATGCATAACGTCTTCATCAATCTAATTGAATGTAATGTAGAACATTAGAAAGCTGAATTTTCACATTCAGTTACTTGGTGCAGCAACAGAAGTCATGGGAATGGACACAGATGTTGACCATTATAAGTATATCACGTTGCACAAACGGTTGTGATACAGGTAAAGAATGATAATGATTAAACGTTTCTGAGCCCATGCCTATGACTTCTGCTGCAATAAAGAATTAAGAGAAGCCAAATTTTTTCAAATACATAATGTTATTACAACACCATCTGTCACTTGGAGATCTTTGTAGATTGGCGGTGCACTGGAAGAATTAATTTTCTTATTTTCAATTTGCAAACAGGCTTTGCTACATCATCGACAGTTTTCTGTTGGTTTCCTAATCTTCTTGTTTGATGAAGTACCTGAGGTCATTCAATTAGTTTGTTTATTGTCACCTATGCTGCTAGATATAATAAGCACTGAATCAACTAATTAACTATAACTGACACAAATAAAACATTTGTAAGCCCCTGACATCACACAACCAAGATAAATTGAATTCTCTTTTTGAAACTGTTTGGGCCGCTAATCTGCAACTCTAAACCTCAAAATTAAATAAATTTACATACAGACAGGTGAATAGAATCTTGGATCTGCCATGATGTTTCTGACACATATGGAATCTTTAAGATGGTAGCTTTGATCATTTTGCACTGCGAGCCTCAATCAGACTTAAATGGTCTCTTGAAGCCACTTCATACGTAAGTATTAGTAATGCTATGTGATCCCTGCCTAATATAAACTGGGCTCTAAGTGACAAGGTGCCTTCAATGCAAAATAGATGAAGAGGAATTGAGTAGTAAGAATACAAACGAAGTCCTTTTCACATCTTTATACATTTTCTGATAGCATCTGAAACTTTTATAAGGCTACTGAAGTTACAAAGACCATTTTTTCAATCTGTGAAAGTTATTCTGCCATAGTAACTGTTGTTTCTGTGGGAACTTTAAGTCTTTTAAAAGGGCTGAAGCCATCTTATTGGTGGTTCAATATTGGTGTCACGAAGTTTAAATTTAGAAGAGAGTAGAGTAGGTCGGGGCAAGAAGCCCGTATTAGATGAGAGGCCCCCCCAGGGTTATATCCAAACTTACATTTTTGGTGCGTTTATCTATTGATAGGATTGAAGCTAGAGGCGTTTTAGGTGACGTCACAAATTTTCAGGGCAGACAGCATAAAACCATAGAAATTAAAGAAACAAAAAAAATTTGCATGGTTTTTGTAACTTTGACGTATTCTTTGAAAGGGGTTGTCAGATATAACTTTGAAAATATTTAAAAGTGTAATGAATATCTGCATTGCTTCAGTTTATGACCATCACATAAATATGATTTGGATCATGTTTTTTGCACTTTAGTTCAAAATATAAAGGCCAAATTAAAATATGTACGTGGGTTTGGGGCAAGAGACCCAACATGATATGGGGCATGAGGCCCCCTTCACTAGGGGGTCGAAGCTGCTTCAGGAACCATTTAATAATGTGTACTTGACCTTAAATCTTGATAGAATAGCTAATTAAAATAGAAAAAAATTGGCCCGAAATTGAAACAGGACAAAAAATATTAAAAATAAAAGTATGAACAGAAAAATTCTGAAATTCAGAAAAAATTAATAGAATGCCTTAAAAATGATAGAAGAACCCTAAGAAATAACTTTTAGGCTGAATACGCTCGCAAAAAAATTGCCATAGGATTATAATAAGGGGGCTTCTTGCCCGATGGGTGGGGTAAGAAGGCCATTTTAGATTTTTTACAAAAATGGCCATAACTCCTTTATTAAAATTGGTAGACATTTCTTTCACTAGTTATTAGTAGAGTCAAGTGATCCCTTCCTGACAGCATAAGCATTCAAATAATTGCCCATAAAAAGTAGGTCAAATCGCACCACAGGGGGGCCGCATGCCCCGACCTACGCTACCTATACTCATTTCTGGGGGATACTGTACCAGTCTATCCATTTATCATTCTTTTTTCTTGCAAACGGAATATTGCTGCTTGCAATACGCAAATAAAACCGATCTTCAAGTCACATAAATTATATGACCCAATGCAAGAAAAAGAGTGTAAGAAAAACAATTTGTCAAATTTTTGTGACTTTCTGATCAACTTGGTTTTATGTCTAGCAGGTCCTCAGGAAAAATTCTTTCTTTCCTGTGTTTACAGTTGACAGTAACTGATCAATAATGACATATATAATGTTAGTACAACCCTGTTATTTTAGTCCCTTTTCTCCTTCTTGATAGAGGAATATCCTCATCTTGTTTTACTGGTTTCTCAGTCTCCCCACAAACAAGAACGTAAATCAGGAAGCTCTTTCTACTCACTACCTGTTGCCGGCCATTCCATGATGCAGCATTTCCTGTGCCACCTGAGGAATCCATTTGTGACCCGGCTAGCAAAGTGATGGCGGTTTTTACAGAACACTCTAAACCCAGCTGTATTACTTTTACGGCGTTAAAAAAACAGTACATGCAATTAAAACAATGGTTTCTGCTGTAAAATGGCACTTTTGTTTATTCACCACGGTAGCGGCCGTTAAAGTAACACAGCAGGTTTTACAGTCTAGGATTACACAATCACATTTATGATTGCTGTCTGGTTCTACTTACTGGACCAACCAGGCAGATTCGGCAATGAAAATAAGCATTTAGAATTGAAAACGCCATTGAAGCAGTGTAGACAATGTCAATTTCTGTCCAGATGTTCTCATTCATTTGACAATGTTCTGGCAGCTATACATGGAATATTATTGGACGATTTTAACATGTGAGGATCACCAAAAAAAAAAACATCAATTTGCAAACGTGTTAGGACTGTGTGTTTTCATATCAGTTAAATCTATCAGTACGCACATATTAATACGCTATCTATGAATACATTCCAGTCATATTAAACACATTCAATTTGAACAATTTAATTACATGTACCTTATTGCTATTCTAACGGCAATATGAAGTTAATTTCCAAGAACAATGTAAACAAATATTTTTTCGTGTTGTGAAAAAGCCATGTCTTCTTTACATTTCAGGCATTACATGTTAAATTTAAGATATATAATCAATGAAACACACTTATGAAAAAAAAAAACAATACTGTTGATTGGAAGTGAATACTATAGACGATCCATGAGCCTATGATCTATAACTGCGAATTGAATTTTACAAAGAATCGGTGGGCTTACCAGCTTTAACTGTAAGCTTTGTCAGGATGACACTTTATTCTTGTGCTCTTCCACTACAGCTATATTTGTAACTTTTACCATGATAAAGAATAAAACATAACCACACAAGAGGTTTTCCCTCCAAAATGTTTGCTTTCAGGGTCAAGATACCTTCAATGCAAAATAAATGAGGAAAGGTTGAATTGCCAGAAAACAAACAAAGCCTTTTTTACTTTTCTTCTCTGATAGCATCTGAAACTTTTATAAGACTGCTGAAGTTACGAGGGCTGTTCTTTCAGTCTGGAAACCATCTTCACTTCTTGGATGTCTGCACACATGTGTCACTGTGCAGCATTGAGTCAAGTTTCATTACTGCATGGTGTAACTACTTAAAAGTTGCTATATACCTGAAAGCAACACGATGGTGCTCTGTTAGATATCCACAAAGTGCTTCAATTTAAACATTCCTGAATGAAAATATTTTTAACCACATGCATCCTTTCCATTCTAAAGGAAACTACTGCAGCACGAAATTGAGATATGAGCAAACGCGTCATCTGAACTAAACACTCTCAAAAATACAAAACTTTCGTATTTGACAGAGAAGAACATGTTCATCTGAGAAAGCCTAAAGTGGTTTCTGTTAGCTCAGCTTCTCTTCAAAGCAGATCACACATTTAGCCTTTTAAATCAAAAGCATTTTTTCGATGCACATGTGATTTTTTTTAGGTTTTGCATGCTTTAATCAATTTCAAGTTAGACTGCAACAGTACTTCCGACAGGACATGATAAAAAAAATTGAAAATTTTCTGTTTTTCAACTGTTGCAATTGTAGCATTCAAACCTTTTTATAAATTACATGAGCATTGAAATAATGTTTTTGGTGTAAAAAGGCAAAATATGTCTTAGATGTTGAGCTGAAGGAAAACACTTTTTGCTTTCTCAGAACAGCATGTTCAGAGAAAGTTATAAAGTTCTTCTCTGGCTGTAAAGTATAAAGTTTTTTTTTCATTTTTGGGAATGTTTGGTTACAACAGTACGTTTGCATGTATTAAGCCAATCAGTGGGTTAGCATTTTAAACCAGACACGTCCCTGGAGGAAGGGAAAATTTGTCCGTCGGGATGGCACAGGAAATGCAGCCTCATGGAATGGTTGGCAACAGGAAGTGGGCAAAAAGAGCTTCCTGTTTTATATCCTCATTTATTGAGAACCATGGACACCAAGAAGAATTTTATTATGTTGATCGTGATGACGGGGAAACATTTTTTAAGTTTATAAATCTGTGCTACTGCCTGTGATACAAATATCTCTGTGCATATCATTCCAAAACCGTTCTTGGAGCTTTTGATGTTTTATTCAGATGCAAGTTCAAACTCCCAAGAATTTTTTTTCATGCAGAAAAGCATATGTATAGCAGCAGCTACAAGGCCTATAGCTATAGCAAACAATTTTTGAAAATCTTCATATCCATTAACTCCGCTGAAGACGGAATTTTTACTGGGCATGATCAAAACCGTAATTGATGTGACATTTATATATTATTTAATTTTGCAACGTGATTTAGAATCAAAGCTTCAAGATACATTAGTACACCATCAGGCTTTTAACAAAACCTTGGGCTTTTTTGCTCTGGCAACCGATTTGCTGCAGTAAATACCTTTTCCAGGTAATCCAATTTTCACACACTGCAGATTGCGGATATTGAACATAATAAGTGAGAACAGCATAGCAGCTGAGATATATTGCCATATCAGGAAGCATGGGATATTTTTGCATGAAGAAACTGATTCGATTCTGAATTCCCATTAACGTGACAGCAGAATTGCATTAACTTAGAAAATCCGTTTTATTGGTCACTCATTGGTAAAATTCATAACAGCATCTACTGCGATGTTATTGCACTGAGGGAATAATGACTTGCTACCAGCTGAAAATAACCAGTAGATAAAATACTTGTGGAGGTTGGCCTATAGATGCTTAGATAACACATTTAATCGAATAAATGTAGGATTTTAAAAATTTCAGTGGTGGTTGAGGAAATAACTAACAACTTCAACTGGTTCAAAGAAATTCACTCAGATGCCAGAATTTGATTAGTTAGTTTTCTTTTTAGTTTTTCTTGCATCAGGGCATACTTATGCAAGATACCTGACCTGCTGCCTTGGGACCAAATGTCACCTTGTTATTTCCATAATGAATATCCCAATATCAAGTTTGCAGCGCAGCGAGTGACATCATTTGTTTGTACATGTATATTGTGATCAGCAAGGAAAGACTAAATTTGCAAGATATAATAAAGATGAATAGTTCAATTTGGTCAGAAATATTGCCTGGGACAGACAGCTGATCAGATGGATTGACGGTTAGGTAGATAAGTAGATATGTATATATTTAGACAGATGGAATGAAGGGATCTTTAGACTTTAGATAGTTAAACTGAATGGAAAGTAACTTAAGGTGGCTCGATACTCGTGAACTTTCCAAGATAGGATTTCTTAAAAACAATTTAGAATGATCCAAAATATAGTTTATAGCAAGGATATGTAAACAAAAGTGGTTGCTACCAGCCTTAAAAAAAATATATACGGGGTTATGTACCAGAAAGTCAGTCCATGCAAACCTGAAAAACTAAAAAAATTTTCTTATTTTTCCTACAGTGAAGTTTGTTCTGCCATTCAGTGGTCATACATCCCATATTATACAATGAAGCAAGAAATTAAAGAAGACACTTTCATGGAAAAGGTCATTGCAATTTCAAAGAGATATATTTAGCTTAAAGGACTTTCCAAGGGGCTCGGAATATAAGTTTCAATTTTGACAATTTTAACTTTTTTTATAAACCATGGCGCCAAAAAAAATTGACGAGATAGGATTTTTCCTTTCTTTGTCATTTATTTCCAAAAATAGTTTGGAACAACATGATGATATAGACAGGCCTTCCTATCACACTTCAAACTGATATATACATTTATTTATATCACAAAGTCATTTTTGAGAAATTATACCTGCTTGTCGAAAATTGCATGTAAAAATTTTCTGTTGTTAGTATCAAGTTGAATCTTCGGCTGTATATAGTACTCTTCATGGCGCATCTAATGCTCTAAACGAGAAGTCTCTAACCCTAGTAGAAGTGGCACAAATTGCAAATGAAGCAGCCGACGCATTAAATTCTCAAAATTAAAAAAAACTCTTGAAGCAGTGGCAGCAGAGTGGTGACGTTAACATAGATAAGGCCTGCCTGGCTGCGCGGAAACATGTACAGGTGACGTAATTTCGTGGGTAGCGAGCCACCTTAAGCCTTAAACTAAAGCGATATTTGGCTGACAAAAGAATGTTGTTGCGGTTTTGTTAAGATGTGGTAAACCACTTCTGTGAGGTCAATGTGTTTGAGATAAAGTGGTATTTCAAAACATTACCAAATCTTTGGAAATATATTTAGTATTGAGAATGGATTGAATTGTATACTTGAAGTTCATAGGTTGAAGATAAACTGTGGTCTCATCATTTTTATAACATCACAATCTAGCTTCTTAGAAATTGAAATGCAGGCTACTAATTGTAACAAGAGCATGGGCTTGATAGAAACTTTCTCAATTTACACTATGTAATGTTTGAATAAAGTGGTAGACCACTACTATGTGGTTAATGTGTGCATGATGCTGACAAACTGACCATACAAGCTAAATTTGAGCTGTGGCGGCATTTGAAAACAAACTTGTATGAATCGTTTATAATATATTTAGAATTGAGAATAGATTGCATTGTATACTTCATATACTGAAGGAAGACTGTGTGTTATCATTTACTAATTGACACTAATTGAATAACGAGAAATTTAAGGGGCTTTGAGAAAGTTACACCACATATGTATTAATTAGTTCAGTTTTGTGACCTGTTCCCTTTTTTCACCATTTAATTGCCATTATCACCTCTATCATCATGTGATGTTAACATCTCCTTCAAAGAAATT
The DNA here is from genome assembly GCA_026936325.1 of Platynereis dumerilii. Lineage (NCBI taxonomy): Eukaryota > Metazoa > Annelida > Polychaeta > Phyllodocida > Nereididae > Platynereis > Platynereis dumerilii. The sequence goes on along the minus strand of JAPTHN010000008.1, from coordinate 16,165,547 downwards.
TCAAATCTCCTTCATCTAATTAGCTCGCATCTCTGGCATGGATAACATGATGTTTCTGATATTGAGTGATTATGGAATCTTCAATCTGTGGTAACAAAGAAGTAACTTTAAGAAATGAATAAATACATAGAGTATTGTAGACCTGTCTCAGAAAGCCCTATGTGACGCTACATATAGAATAAACGGAAAGTTTTAGTCATTCCCCTGAAGGCATATATACACGTCTGCAAGAGGAGTTGATGTACGATTAATATTACTTGCAAAACAGATTTTTTCAGAGTTTAAATAGGGGGAACTGGGGCACATTGGGACACCTTTCATATTTACTAATTTTGCTCAATACTGAAAGCACTAAGCAACTCAGAAGTTTGCATGAATATCACCAATACTATTGAACTTAAATGCAAGGCATAATAAACTAGACTACACATACCCTTTTGCAGCCAGAGAGTCATAAAAATGACTGTCCCAATGTGCCCCGGCTAACACAGCTGGGGCACATTGGGACATCAATTAAAAAATCATTTTAACACTCCATGTGCAATAGATATCACATATAAGTAGTGCGTAAGACAATATACAGTGCATTAACACCTTGTAGAGCCGTTAGTTCATAACTTTAAAACGTTTTAAACATTTAATATAAACTGTACTGGGTGCGGTCATCTATGTAAGCATGGTAATCCACTATACCTCTATTCACTGTGGCCTGAATACCTGTTGTATGTGGTCCCAGGTCATTCAGTTGACTTGGACACTTAAATTCTGCCATATTAAGTGTGTCCCAATGTGCCCCGAATTCACTGTCCCAATGAGCCCCGATATGACTTTTACACCCAAATGCTAATTTCTCAGGCACCAGTGAGTTTGTTTATCACGATTACACACGTATCAACCGACCAGTTTTCGGTTGGAAGCTTTGTGCTTTTGAACATACTGGGCATCATTTTCGATAATTCTAAATCTCTTTAGCTTGTACTGCAGCGCTTCTAGCTAAAAATCTTTTTATTCAAAAAGGTTTAAATCTAAGTGCCTTGTGGACATTAAATACAACAGCATTATGTTTTTTCAAGGTTTATAGTGACTTTAGTGACTTCAAATTAATTACACCAGTTATGAAACTTGACTCATTTCCGCATAGTGACACAATATTCTGATAATAAAGATGGTTTTTTAAGAATAAAAGAATGTTCAGATCTATATTGACGGATGATCTATATACACAGATGATGTGAGGAGTCTTGTTTAACAGGAATTGATATAATTCAGAAGTAGTAAATCATTTCGGTGTTATTTCTTCAATGGCATATTTCATTCTAAATACTTATTTTTATGGCCACACCTGGCTAATTGGTTCTTGAAATAGAACCTGACAGCGATCATTTATGGGAGTGAGTAACGCCACAGTAAACATAACGTGCACAAGGCACTTTAAAGCAGACCTCGTGGCATGCAGTTAGAATTTGCCATTAAATCATTAATATGTGATAATAGTGAGAAACTTAGTTATATGTTCCCCCATGGCCCAAAATGTAATGGAAAATGCATACGGGATTTTGTTGTTGTAATCTGTTGATTGTTATTTGCTAGAGATACCCTTTTTTCTGTACAATTGCATTTGAAAACGTTTTCTTTATTTTGTAATGAATTGCTCAATTAAAATAACAATGTGTCAGCCAATTAAACGTCACACCTTTGCGGAACAATGATATAGCTGTTATGTATTTAGTGCTAGAGAACGTCTTCTGCACATTGTTCATACCTGCAAAGCTTGCTTTATTATAATCAGATCATTCATCTGTGTCACTGTAATTCACAAATAAGAAAGTCACAACACAGAAATATGAAGTTATTGGTCCCTAATTGGTAAACAATCAGCAGCAATGCACAGGTCACAGTTGACTGCACACTTGTTCAGACTGGTGCCTTGTTTGGGGAACCCCCTTGGAGATAAGGGGGGGGGGGATGCATATGATGTCATTCATTGCTACAGCATTGGGTTGAATGGATTTCCCTTGCCAGAGAGTTAATTATGGGATTAACATGTACCAAAAGTTGATCACTTCACGTGGAGGCCCATCACATGATACATGGTAAATGGCATTATGATTGAAGAAGGCAGGCAGCAGAAACTTGACCCACAAGATATGGCAGAATTTCAATCTCATAGGCAGCTCCTCTACGAGGTCTGCCAAAAACCACAGACATTTCCCTGGACTGATCTCAAATGGATCGTTCAGGTGGCACAGGAAATGCTGCATCATGGAATGGCCGGCAACAGGAAGCGGACAAAAAGAGCTTTCTCATTTACATTCTCTTTTTTAGAGAACCATAAAACACACAGGAAATATAAAAATTTATTGATCCACAATGTAGATGGATGGATGGATGGTGGGGGTTTTCGTCCTGTATTTATGCACTTGGTAGGCTAATTAGGATGGGGAGGACACGGCAATGAGGTGAAGGATGATTGAAACAGCCATCCAACATAGGCCCAGGTGACCCGGCAAGAGCTTGATTCGAACCCTAGACCCAGCGACTGGCAGCCCATCACGCTACCACTAGACCAATCCTCCCCTCCTCCCGATCCACAATGTAGAAGATTTTAGAGTCATATAGATTTATAATTTCTATCTGACTGTCATTCCAAAACTGTTCTTGAATGTGTTCTTGGATGCATTATAGACTCGCTATGTCGTATCATGAGGACAGAGCATAATTATGTGTAGCAGTTAGTACAGCCATAGATAGATACCAAAGAATTGTCATGAGGTCTGAATTGTTTAATATGCAGGTTGCTCAAATTGGGTCTTGTATGCGATTTATTTACCTTCATATCCAGCAATTAACATGTGGAGGACAGAATTTGTATGACCTTTACCAAAACCAAGATTTGACGAGACTTTTTGTACATTTAATTTTGCATCATGATTCAGGATGTAAGCATCAAGGTACATAAAGAGTCATTAGGCTTTTAACAAAACCTTAAGGTTTTTGCACCAGTAACTGATTTGCTGCAGTAACTGAGTAAGTGGCTTTTATGGATAATAAAATTTCTGCCCACTGCAGATTGGAGATATTGAACCTAATATGTGAGAATATCATGCAGTTTAGCTATATTGAGGTTTAACGAATAATAAATAACTAGGAGACATTTTTGTGTGAATGGACTGACTTGATTCTAGATTCCAATTAACGGGCAGTAGAACTGCATCAACTGAGAATGCAGGTCTTAGTTACTTTATTGGTGCAATTTATGATGGCATTTATTGCGATGTTAAATAGATTAATGCTTGGGGCTGTTGGAGTTTTGGTCTGTGCTTAGATAACACAGTTAACTTAATCAACATTGCTTTTTCTTATATCATTGGAGCTTGGAGAAACTACAGGAAATTTTCTTCATCATGGCAGCAAGAAACTGCTGCTATTACGCATTTCTTGATTCTTCCAATTTCTATTCAACTAAAAAAGCACACAACTTCAACAGGTTCCAAGAAAATCACTCAGAGGCGTGAATTTGATAAATTAGTTTTCTCATACAGTTTTTCTTGCATCAGGGCATACGATTATGCAACAGGCCTGGCCTCATTGCCTTGGGGCCAAATATCGCCACCTGACTTCCATAATGAAAATCTTATATCACGTTTGTAGAGCAGCAAGTGACAACATTTGCATATTGTTAGCAGCGAAGAGACTACAACCAGAATGAAAAAAGACTGATAATTGGATATAGATGGATATCTGTCTCTGATCTGACCCAGTGATGTCTAAACCGATTGATAATGGTGTGAGAAGAGAAAGATGCGAACAAAGGCAGAAATCGGGGAAAAATTAAAGAAAATAAACTTACCGAGATGGATAATTTAATTTAGTCAGATTGCTCAGATCAATTGATAAGATTGCTAGATTGACAGATAGAAAGGTAGATGGATAGATGGATAGATCATTCTTTCCTTATGTTTGTCTTCTTTTATATCTTTTACATCACACTTCTCTTAACAATCTGTTTAGACATCACCGGGTTAGATCTATCTCTCTGCAAACTTGATATTACGATATTCATTATGGAAGTCAGGAGGTGACATTTGTCCCTAGGGCAATGGAGTCAGACCTGTTGCATAATTATGCCCCGATGCAAGAAAAACCGTATAAGAAAACTAATTTATCAAATTCACGCCTCTGAGTGATTTTCTTGGAACCTGTTGAAGCTGTGTGTTTTTTCCACAAGTACCAATAAAACTGTGTTTATTAGATTACCTATATTATCTAGGCATAGACCAACAGCCCTAAGCATTAATCTACTGGTCATTCTAGACTGGTAGCAAGTCATTATTCCCTCAGCGCAATAACATCTCAATAAAAGCCATAATATATTGCACCAATAGAGTGACTAAAACCTATGTATTCTCGGTTGATGCAGTTCTACTGCAACGTTAATGGGAATCTGGAATTGAATCAGTCCCTTCATAGAAAAATATCTCCAGGTCTCCTATGCTTCTTGATACCACAATATGGCTCAGCTGCTTTGCTGTTCTCACATATTAGGTTCAATATCCGAAATCTGCAGTGGGCGGAAATCTGATTATCAAGGTTTTGTTAAAAGCCTAATGGACTCTCCATGTATACTGCAGCTTGAGATTCTTAATCATGGTGCAATATTCAATATAGAATTATCTCATCAAATCTTGTTTTTTTTAGTTGAAGGTCGCACACATTCTGACCCTTTTGAGCAAAATGCAACAACAATTCAATGACATTGAGTAGCTCACAAAAATTCTTTGCAACAGCTGCAGTAACAGTTGTGCATATGCTTATCTGCTCATCAGAAAAAAAATCAGGAGCTGTTAATGACATCAAAGAGCACCTCCACAATCAGTTTTGGAACGACATACAAAAATATATTTGTTTAACAGGTGAAGAGATTTACAGAATACATTCTTCTGAATCAACAGAGATTTACAGAATACATTCGTCTAGATCAACAAATATTTTGCATTTTCTGTTCTCCACAAATGAGAACGTAAATCAGGAAGCTCTTTTTCGCACACTTCCTGTTGCGGCCCATTCCATGATGCAGCATTTCCTGTGCCACCTGAGAAATCCATTTGTGCTTCCTCCAGGCAAGTGTCTATGGTTTTTACTATGGATTACTAAATTCTCTTTCCCATTATTAATGGCTGTTTATATTATAATTATCATCTGGTCAGCCCAAAATTTTTGAAAGATATTATCTGTATCATGATTTTTATCCGATAAGAATACTCTTTCATATATCCTATTTTATTTGTATAGTTTCTACCCAGGAGTTTCTACTGTCCATCCAGCATGTAAGTGAATCTATTCCATGACAGAGATTCAATCCTTTCATCCACACCCTCTCCGTCCCAATCAATCAGATTTATACACAAATTTTGACTGAACCTAATAAAAACAAATAACAACCACTGCTCGATTCTTTAATTTATTACAAGTGGATAACAACAGTGACCAGCAGTGTGAATCCCTTTTTTTTGTGTGAACTTGAACTTCAGTGGCAAGAAAGCAATACAAAGCATAACATATAATATAAATAGAGGCCTACTCTAGTTGTATCGGAATCAGCATGGCAATAATAATATTATGACAAAAGTGTCTCCTTCGCAAATTGTTTCATTGAGAATAACCAAATTTTCAAAAAGAAGCATCAAACTTCTGAAACATCTTCAAGGCAAGGTCATAGTTCAATTTTTCTGTTAAATCTTCTCCTTGTGATCTTGTAGTTGTGGGTAGGCACCTGTTGCCTCATGTGGAATGTGCACTGAAAAAAAAACGAAGACTTTTCTTCAGAATATACTTTGAATTTGGAAATTATGTAACTCCGCCAGAAAACATTGTTAAGATAAAGTGGATGGACGATTGGGGCTTTAGGCCTACGTCCTGTATTTATGAACCTGGTAGGTTAATTCAGAAAGGAGGAGGACACTGCAATGAGGTGAAGGATGATTGAAAAGCCTTCCAACATAGGCCGAACCCACGACCCAGTAATTGGCAACCCAGTAATAATACCAGTATGCTATAACACTAGATCAACCCTCCCCAATTCAGATAGAGTGAAGACTGATTTACTTTAACTTACCCATTGGACTGGCAGCTAGCACCACCTGAAATGAAAAAAATCCAATAATATTACTAAATTGTCAACCTACTTCTCACAATAACAAAAAAAAACATTATTCAACACAGTGCCAACAACATGAATGTGCGTTTCATCCTGCCAAAAAGAGACAATGAATTTACTGACACATGAAGTAATCTTAATTACAATATATAGCCAAAAAGGGAGACATTGACAAAGTATAAAAGTCAAACTTACCCTTGAGGTGGGTTTGCAACACAACCCATTACAGCAAAAGGCAGAAGCAACAATGGCCACAATGCCTCCAATAAAGCCAAGAATTGCTGTGGCCCCGAAGAGCCCTCTCAGAATTGTGCGATTTCTCTGCAGTGGAAAAGAATAATAATCAAACATCATACAAGGCGTCGGACAACATTCTAACATTCAGTGCATATCAAGAACATTATGAATGTCCACAGACAGTGTAATTGTAGATATCTAAGCGCCATTGAAAGATCTCGAGTTCCAATTTTGCCAGCAATTTTGCCAATGAATTGAAATAACAAGGCAGATTAAGTTGCATTGAACATTGCAAATTTCCATGGCAATTGCTAAATTAGAGGTTACTCAAGTTCAATTATTAAGCTGCTTAAAAAGGTGTTTTTAATGCTGCTGAGTTTATATCAATCAATCGAATTGTTATTGATGGATGAATTCTATAATATTAGAGCTCTTTGTAGATTGGCAGTCCACTGGAAAAATTAGTACTTGCAAACTGGCTTTGCCACATCATTGACAGTTTTATGTTAGTCTCCTAATCCTTTTATTTAAAATGAAGTACCTCAAGTCATTTAATTAGTTGTGTTATCTACGCTGTTAGATATGATAAGTACTGATTATCAACTGATTAACAATAACTGACACAAACAAAACATTTTTAAGCCTTTGACATCACACGGCCAATTTGAAAGTTGATTTTGAAACTGTTTGGACCACTAATCCGCAATCAGTTCTAACACTGTGAGCCAGAAAAACCTCTATTTAAACTGCAAAGAGAAAGCAGAAAGAGTCTCGACAAAACACCCAACACATTTGTTATATGTCACACAAGGTGTCCTCTCCATCAAAGAGGCACCAATCAGTGCCACCTGGTGTATGGCCACTAAGTTATTAGAGGAATGAGATGCTTGTGAGAATGACAGACATGTGTAGCTATAGTGTGCACACCACTAGAGAGAGACAGCCTTTCTCTCTATCATAATATACTCAGCTGTTTGCAGAAAAGTGGCCCAGAACATTTTCTAAATGAACATTCAACTTGGCAATATAATTTCAGACTGATGAAGTTTTAAATGATTTGTTTGTGCTAGTTACTGTTTATAATTTTTTCTCATACAGCTATCAACATAGCTGTCAATAAACGAACTATAGACTTCAGTAAGCTATACACCTGGAAAGAGGACCAGATGATTAACGAGTAGCTGTCAATGACGTGGCAAGGCCAATTTTGAAGTTGAAAAGTTGAAGCAGTGGGCCATTACAGCGATGCACTTTGATAAAGAAAAAATTAGGATCAGTTGACTTTAACAAATGCACTTCGTGATTCATGATAGCTGATGAAGTGTCATCTTCTATACTTTCAACATGGGAAACATAGAGGTAGTTTGATTAGTCATGATCAAGAGAAGGCCATTTGACTTGTCATAACTGATTTTTGATTGAAAATCAGATGCATGATCCTTTTGTTTGGCTATCACCAACAAGAGGGATAAGTCTCCTTTAATCAAATTAACATTGAAAGTATTGGGTATGATCATGACAAATCATCTGTATGATGACACACGAAGTGCCATTTTCACAGCGCAACAGTACACTCTTTTTCGATATCAAAGTGCATCGCTGTAATCTGCAAAGAGCTCTAATATTACCAAGGGACACTTATTGGATGCTACATTTCAATGAAGGCGGTTTCTCAAGAGACATATTACAGAAGATGCTACCATGGATATTCAAGATTTTGTCTAATATGTCATTTCTATTGACCACTTATAATTAAATAAAACTTACTTCGTCAGTGTCATCGTCGTAGTACTCATAATGAATGATAAAATCGGAGAGGATGATTAATATTATGGACTCAATGAAGACTCCAAGACAAATGACAGCTGAAAATATGGAGAGGACCAAGGTTGCAGTCACCTGAAAATCGGAGAAATTTTGTCAATGATGTTTTGCATCAATATTGTTTCAGTAGACTTAGTTGTAGCTTTGAGCAAGTAGATTTATTTTAGTGAAAAGACAAGTACTTATAGAGCAAGTAGGCCTATGAACTTACAGAGCAATTCGATTTGGTTCTGGCAGACCATACCCCAAATGCACCAGCGAGGACGATCTGAAATAAATAGCATACATATTACAATCATGGTCAAAGAAATCTATAGAAATATCTATAGAACTATGTAATGGCATGGCTTTTGATATATATTGGCAACTTGCATCATGCTCCGAAAGCCACATATCTACAGCAAGACCAATAGTCACATACCGACATGACCATACGAGGGGTTTTCCATAAGTTCTGTCCAACTAGTCATAACTTTTGCTAGATTTGATGTAGAAACATGATATTTGGGTCAGATAATACTGAAGAAATTCTGAAATAATACCCAAAATATCAGATCATATAGATAAGAATAAATGCTTAATCTGTTGCCATGGAAACCAGCAGTCATGAAATGCGGCCCAGATTTTGTAGTGCTCACTTAAAAAGAATAGAATACCTGCTTACATAACTGTGTTTTGACAAATTAAATCAAGGTATATTCATAATTTCTTTCATGAAATACAATCAGTTATTTGTAAAATCATTAATAACAATGGAAACTGGTATTATCGTCACATCTCAGTTACTTTACCATCACCTGTGCAGTTTCTAATTGTTTTACGAGATGAGCAATTTTTTGGATATGGATGACACCATATATACCTGTTATATTTCTTCAATTTAATTGGATAAAAACTACCAGAGAGAGTAAGAACCTTCTATCATGCATACAAGGAAGACAGTATGAGTGACAGAACCAAATAAAGATTGCACAACGTCTTTCTGAATGAAGAAAACACATGTTGGAAGACCTGAGAAAAGAAGACTGGACGATGCCAAAAAAGACATTAACATGAAGACTGAGGTATCTTATTTAGACATGGTTAGAACGTATGAGAAAAAGTATTTACATGGTTGCAGTCATAAGTTTAGGAAGTTGTGAAATGGCTATGTACATTTTGAATATATTCTGTTCTATATCTCTTGTAATAATTACATATTTGACAAGATATATCAAGTATGTGTCTGTTAACAAGATCTCGGTCGCATTTCATGACTTTTGGTTTCCATAGCAACAAATCAACAATTTATTTTTACTTCTATGATATGATTTTTTGGGGAGCATTTGCAAATTACCTCAGTATCAACTGACCCTAATATCATTTTTCTGCAGATAATCCAATGAAAGTTATGACAGGTTGAACAGAACTTATGGAAAACCCATTGTAAAGCACAAAGAGTCTCCGAAACAGCAACAGTGATCTCAATATGAGGACAATGAGGCATTGACTTTTTAAGGGATATATAAAGTTAGAGGAAATGTACTAAGTGTCAAGTTTGTAATTTTAAGAATTTGTGAAATGTTAGGGATTATTTTTGATACATTTCTTGTCCTGTATCCCTGGTAAAAAATGCATTTTTGAAAAGATATAATGAATCTTGTGCATCTAAAAGTGCCCTGGGCCGCATTTCACGACTTTTGGTTTCCATGGTAACAAATGAACCATTTATTTTCATTTCTATGATCTGATTTTTTGGGGATCATTTGGAAATTACTTCAACATTATTTGACCCAAATATCATGCTCCTGTATTAAATATTGCAAAAGTTATGGCAAGTTGGACAGAACTTATGGAAAACCCCTCGTACATGTAGACAGGACCGATACTGCATCCCCAGTGCCAATACAAGGTTTCATGGCTATCATGGGCACAATAATACAATGGCTGATCAATTAAATGCCTGCGATAATATTAAGTAAATGCTTACCACCGCTAACACAGGAATTATGCCAAGTACCCTGATGATGGTATCTCCTTCATTCGCAACATAGGCATGGCCATAGGCCGCACAATGACCAGCTATGATAAGAATTCCCAAGATGATTTGTACTATGCCAAGTCCCTTTGCTGCCCCCTGTTTGTAGTGGTGACATATGTCCTGCATTTAAAAAAGGCACACTTAAATTGTGATGAAAATGTATAAGCAAATGAAACATGAAATTGATACAGTAAAAGAAAAGAATAAGAGCATAATCAACAATTTATCTGGTGCTTAATATAGTGTTAAAAGACTGGAGCTTTGTAACAAAAAGGAAGAAGTTTGTCAAATTTATGTAGCTCGAATTGACAGCTGTGAAGCTAGCCAAATTTTCATCTGGATGATTTTTAGCATTAAAAATATAGATCCTGCATAACCTGCACTATCAGGGCTGTTCAGAAGGGATAGGATGTCATTCACCATTCTGTCAAATGAGTGGTACCTGCCAAGATGTGATCCCATACCAAGTTGGATGGATCGATGAATGGGGCTTTATGTCCTGCAATGAGGCGAAGGATGCTCATAGTGGAGATTTCAGAAGTTCTGAAAAAGGCATTGGTGTTGTTTAATTTATCCATTTGAATGTGACAGATGTCCAACCGTACCTTTGTAATTTTGGAAATATGAAGGAAGGTATGGATTTTCACAATATTGCCCAAGGAAATGAATCCAGAATGAAACAAAAAGTACCCTAGTTGGATGGATAGATTACTGAGGCTTTACATGACAGTCCTGTATTTATGCACTTGGTAGGCTAATTAGGACAGGAGGACATGACAATGAGTCGAAGGATGATTTAACAGCTGTCAAACATAGGCCCAGGGGACCCCTCAAGAGCTGGATTTGAACCCTACACCCAGCATTTGGTAGTCCACACACCACTGAGCTTACCCTTCCGCCCCAAATAAAAAAGAACAGTGGAAGCACATACTTTACCTTAAATCTTGATAGAATAGCTAATTAAAATAGAAAAAATTTGGCCGAAATTGAAAAAAGGGCAAAAAATATAAATAAAAGCATGCACAGAAAAATTCTGAAATTCAGAAAAAGTAAATAGAATGCCTTAAAAATGATAGAAGAACCCCAAGAAATAACTTTCACGCTGAATGTGCTCGCAAAAAAAAGTTGCCATAGGATTATAATAGGGGGGCTTCTTGCCCGATGGGTGGGGTAAGAAGGCCATTTGCATTTTTTTTTTTACAAAAATGGCTGTAACTCCTTTATTGAAATTGGTAGACATTTGTTTCACCAGTTATAAGTAGAGTCAAGTGATCCCTTCCTGACAGCATAAGCATTCAAATAATCGACCATAAAAAGTAGGTCAAATCACACCTCGAAGTTAAGGGGGGCTGCATACTCTACCTGAAACAACAGGCGGCAGTTGACGAGCCCAGTATGAAAAAAGCATTCTTGACCTCAGCTGGTTTCTTCAACATTTTCACCCAACTTTGACAGTCACCAGATGTCCTCATCAATGATGTATTGCCTTCATCACTACTCATTAAATCCTAGAAGAAAACTGTCACCCTGGCTGAGAGGACCTCCCTTTCAGTCATGGCACAAGGGAACAATAGTCTGGCATGAGATAGAGAGTTCTCCACTTTTGGAGGTAGTGAAAATTGTGAATTCTTCATTCATGACATCATACGCAATTATTTGTTAAATAGTAGGGCCAGGACAGCAGGTCAGACATAAACAAGACAACTGCAATGTTATTCCAATGGGAGCAAAATAAACTTCATCTGATCAATCTGGAAGTGTGCAATGATTACTTCAAAAATGCTATCATTGAGGAGGGTCATTTCGCAGACAGGGTGGTGGAAGCCACTGGTTGATCTGACATGGAATGACCCAGGTGCTACCTATACTGTACAGTCCTGACAGCAGGTTATATCGGTTGAGGATATCAGCAATCAATCAATCAATCAATCAATCAATCAATCAATCAATCAATCAATCAATCAATCAATCAATCAATCAATCAATCAATCAATCCATATTTCCAAATAATACATAGTTTGTCTAACATTATTTTAATATAATTATAATATAATATATAGATGGCCCTAAGTGATATATAACTATTACAGTGTTGACATCAGACCATGTGATACAATGTCAATTTCTATAAAATCATGAACTTACATCTTGAACTGGAGTTTCAACTATGGTATAACCGGGAGACACATTCATTTTAAAGAGCTGGAAGAAAATAATATTACGTGAATGTTACTTTTAGAACGATAAAGTTACAAACTTGAAACGTGTTATGGTCCATGGACTTGGTTCATTAGAAAAATTCTGACTCTGGAAAAGCAATCCAATATTGCAATGCATAAATGGCAGCCATGGGTGCAAAAAACGTCTTTATTGAATATATTCAACACAGTCCAATTGATTTCCTTCAGTTCTGTGCAATATTTTGATATTATTCCTGATGAGAAGAATTCAAAAGAGGTCATTACAAATCATACTTTGGAAATAACATTTATGTCTTATTTATATATCAACATTTGAATACCATTGACATTTTGAAATAGATGTAAACATTCGAATACCATCGACATTTTAAAAAATATATTTAAAAAAATTATTAAATCAAATTTCAAAATGCTGTGCTCTAATGAGCAGCGATTGCTATTTGAAAAGTTAGGTCACAGCAATTCAGCAGTGTTGGCAAACTATCAGTCTGTGTCAGCATCAGATACTAAAATACAATCTGCATAAGTGATGTTACCATACAAACAACAGTCATTTTTGACCGGCTGTTTTGCTTAGTCGTTTTGATATATTCTAACCAGCAAATTAAACATCAATAATTATTGCTCTGCCAAAATGGTGACATATACCTTCATTTACAGTTTCCTTACATGTGGAAAAGGACCACAGATCATTCCTGACCCCCCCATGTAGCTTCACTAAGTAAATATGGGTAAAAATAATAATAAGGGACAGGACAACCTGGACAAGCCCTTCTAACTTAATCTCTGGTTCACTCACATTCTCTCTCCCCAGTAATAATGGCAGCCTCAAGGGTTAGCCTAGTTCTTGGCCACAGCTTTGTAATGGGTTTTTATGTTTCAGCTTCAGAAAAAAGATGGTTTTCGTAAAAATAAAGAGGTGGCATCATTGTTTGTTATGCTTCAGGCCACAAGAGATGAACATAGATCAAGTAAAAAAAAAAAGCGTTTTGTGTGTACTTGCCGTTTATTGAGAAGTGACATTCACACAGCATTATAACATGCCAATTTATTCATAATGCTCTATCCCGGCAATCATTAGTGGTTTGCAATGTTTCAATGGACAACTGCCAACACTGCCAACAGCAAAACTTGGATATAAGTGAGTCAAAACAGTGACATATCCTTCCTGACACATACTGTGGACAGCCACACCTTAAAATATCAATATCTATATTATATAGTCTTGAATAATCCAAAAATCTGAATAATATATATATCAATATATAGTTATCAAAATTAGTTGAGATTTTACCTTGTATGTTAGCACCAGCAGCTCCAATGTTTTGAAAAACACCCAGGACAGCTCAGGACCTAGTTCATGGTTGACCTGGTTTCTTTCTGACCCACCTCTTTTTGAAACTGCAGACTCTCAACATGAGCCAATTCATATTTGGCGTTTCTTTTACAATCACATGGTATAAGAAAGGATCATTTCGCCATGAAAATTGTGCTTTCTGAGTCACGATACACACCTGTCAACCTGGGGATTATTGACTGAAACATAAATATTCATAGGCTTTGACATGAACTCCTGGGAGGTGCCGTGGGGTTTGCCACTTCACTTGCAATGCTTTGCTAGTTTAGTCTGCAAATCTGAAACAATTATAAATGTAAAGCGAGACTGCTATTAAGTTGACTGAAATCGTGCAGAAAATCTTGTAGCGTTACAAACAATTCAAATATAGAAGTCGTCATCAATATTCTCTAATGTATAAAGATACAGATATAGATACAGATAATTTATTGATCACATTGCATACAGATATTTATCCCATGTCTAGCCATTTTTTGTCCCTCATACTGAGCTTTTCCCTGGTCAATACAGATTGAGAGAGGGAAATACAACAAAAAGAAACAGGGATATATTTAGTTCAACCAATCAAATTCCTTTGGCTAATTAGCCAGCAGGGATATACTGAAAGATAATGAGATCAACAGGGATATACCGGAACTGACCAATCAAAAGACAACAGTGCCCCCATATATCATGCTTATTAGCATGTAGATACCAGAATATTTGCTGATTGTTGTGATTTAAGGCAATTAAGTGCTGCCAATTAATATTGAGTTTTAATGGCCTCAGCAGGTAATATTGGCCGAAGCAGTAATATTGATCGAGGCCGTAGGCCGAGACCAATATTACCTGCTAAGGCCAATAAAACTCAATATTGGTCTCCTCACCATCTACTATCTATATAATATATATACAACAGTGAAATTTTGGTATTTGATAAAAGGTAAGTATATTACGTTGAAGCATTTAACAAGAAAACAGATACAAGAAGGAAAGTGTCTTTAAAAGGGCATCTGATATCTGCGCCCACTGGGCAAAAGCTCAAAAAGTTCGTAAAGTGGGTGTGTTGAGTCCCGCATGATCTTATTAGCCAGGCAATTGATATTAATGAACATTAAGTATATTTCAGCTTGAAGTAATAGTTAAGGCATTCTTTTACTATTTTCTGACCTTTAAGATGTAATAAAGCTGCTTAAACTACAATAAGGTTATCAGTGAATAGAATATCTCATATGCATTGTCTTTTTAAATGTTTTTACAATTGTTCTACTCCATATAACATTTATTAGAATAAGTAGCTGAGTAACCCATATTCTGTGTCTCAGTAGCCACCTCAGTTCCCTGATCCTAAACAGTTCAATGTATTGACTAAAACTTGCACATAAATGGGGGTCCGGAAGCAAATTCCCTCCATACAAAATATCTCCAGGTTTGCTAAGCTTCATAATGTCATAATACAGCTCAGGCACTATGCTGTTCGTCTAAAAGGTTTAATATCTATATTCAGCAGCGGGTAAAAATGGGATTATCAAGACAAACATATTTTCCACCACAAATCAGATGCTATTGTTGGAATCCAAATGGACACCACAATGTATCTTGCAGCTAAGATTCTTAACCATTATGGAATATTCAATGTAGAAATGTCACATGTCATCAGATCTTGGTTTTGTTAAGGTCATACAAATTCTGTCCTCAGCAAAGTTAATGGCTGAAGATGACAATTTCTTGGAGGAAAAATAATCATAAACAAAGACCAATTTGAGCAACATGTGTAAACAATGTGAAGTTCAAAATCCCTCACTACAGCTGTAGTAGGTGCTTTAAACGTACATGTATGCCTTTCTGCTGATGAGAAATATATTTCGAGACTCTTTTACAACATCCAAGAACACCTCCAAAGCTCCCAAGAACAGTTTAGGAATGATACACACAAAGATATTTGCGTCACGGTTGTATAGAGTTATGAAATACATTTTTTGTCTATGGTTCATCACAAGTGAGAATATAAAACAGGAAGCTCTTTTTGTCCACTTCCTGTTGCCGGCCATTCCATGATGCAGCATTTCCTGTGCCACCTGAGAGATCCACTTGTGCTCAGTCCAGCGAAGTGTCTGTGGTTTTTACTGCTGGCTACACACTCCCATTATTGATGACTTTAATATTATAAATATCACCTGGTCGGCTTCTCATTAAAATTATCATCAGTTTTATCCCAAAACAATACTCTTTGAAAAAGTATAATTTCTGTTTTTTATTAGCCAAATAAAAACATTAACAATCATTGCTCAATGCTTTATGTAATTATATAACACAATGATCACAACAATGACAGGACAGTGTGAATCTCAAATATACGTTTAGTACACAGTCATGTATCTTTATACCAAACTTCAGTGGCAAGAAAACAATACAGAGAATATTTTTATTGATATAGTAGTGTACGAATCAGTATGGTAATATAACAATCGGTATCTCCTTCGAAAACCGTTTGGAAGAGAAAAACCAAATGTTAAACGATGAGAAGAAAGCATCGAAGGTCACTCTAACTGTCTTCCATGTCAGACAGCGGTGGCAACATACCAGCAGACATATGTAGGCCTATAAGGTGGGAATTGCTTTGCAATTTTTTCTTCTCTTTGTGATCTAGTATTTGTGGGCATAGGCACCAGTTGCCTGATGTGGAATGTCTACTGAAAATAAAAACGGAACAATACCTTGATTCAGAACATAATGGGAAATTCACATGACCGATAACAGTGTTTAAATTTATACAAAGAGTGAAGACTGTGGATGCTCTTACCCATTGGACTACCAGTGAGCACAACCTGAAATAGAAGTTTAATGGCATGACATTATTCAAGTTGTCACAATAACGGATCATTAAATAGAAGCTATATTATGATTATACACTCCCCTTAAACGTCACCTATCTGACCAGTCGAGCTAATTACAATCTTTATTCATACTGAGATGTATACAATAGTGGAATAATTAGGAACTACATTACTCAATTCAAACAAATGTCAGTAATGATAAAATTAATCTCATCACTTGAAAGTTCACAATGAAATATATATTGTCTCTGACGAGTGAAAGTTCTTTTAGAACACTCCCCAGGCTACTGTTCACTTTGGATTTGCACTGAGAATTGCATTGGTATGCTACAGTTTTCATGACATCTGTAATGGTGCCATATGTGAGGCTATCACTGGTCAGGTCAAGTTGTTCACATAACACCTTGATGTTGCTGCTGAAAGTACATTTGATTGACATCAAGAGTCTAACGATAAAGGATAGGGTGTCACATTTGATCTGAATTGCTGACAGAGCAAATTTGGCAAATCTAGCCACAAACATATAATATGTTTTTCACAAAAATAATAAAGGGTTGGCCCCCAAGCCAAGTGCTTAGGAGCAACCTATTATATCCAAGCAACCCAACATACTATAATAATTCAACAGTGTGCCCTCACCTCGCAAAAACAAAACATTTAAATACTAATTTTGTCACCCATGATTTTGTCTCAATCATAATCAAATGTAATTATAGTGAGGGATTCCGTGGTCTTGGGGATGAGGTTCACTGTGCATACCTGCTAACTGAGATGTTGAAGGCTTGAGTCACAGCCACAGCATGGAGGAACTGCACATATAGTCCAAATTTAACTCTTTGCTCAACTCCTCCAAGGTATCAATGAGCATTTGCTGATTTGCTATACATGTATTCCAGGCTTTATTGTGTAAGCAGAGCAGGAAATGACTGCCCGAATACTTCCCGGGTAGTGGCGAGAAAGGCTCAAGCTTAAGGCCTGCCAAGGTTGTAACAGGCCCATTTGTTATACGGACTACATCTATGTAAACGGTCATGGGCTCTAAAAAATAAGCAATGAGGATAAGGGTGCATCAGTTGCCCCCTAAAATTAAAAAATTGCCTGATTACCTTTGCATTCTCCAATATTGTTCCTTTTGCCAAGAAAACATGTCTTGCTAAGTTTCAGAACAATCGGAACATGCCTAGGGGTGGCACGCATGCCCCAAAGTTTGTCCTGATTTTGATGAAAAATGTCTATTTGAGAATCTGCGGTTTGTGATAATACACTTACTAATTGTTCTAGAACAATATAACAGGTACCATGATGTAGAGGAGAAAGAGAGCTGTAATTTGAGTACCAGGAAGCCATATCCCCAATTAAAACATCCATTTCAGTTATACACACATTACAACAAAATTTAATTCTGACATTAGCAAATGTTGTGAACCTAAAAATAAATGATAAATTGATGTAATTCCATTACCATTATAATAATAATTATGTCAAGTGGGATATTCAGATAAAAAGTCCATTAAAGGGCACCTCAGTCAAGTGTATATTTTTTATCCATAACATTTAAGTTTGCTCACTATATGTTGCATTTGAAAATTGGGCCCAAGATCGAATATCGTTGCTAACTTCAACGGCTTGGTGTGCCAAACTTCTATTTTTTGGGAAATAAAATGGGAATGTACTGAACAATAAAAATATAAGTTACAATGTATTGTGCTGTAATACTGAGGTTAAACCTTTGTCTATAGGCAAATGGCTCAATACCTTCGAAGTGGTCCAATTGAGGACACTCATCCACAGTGACGTGGGCATGGGATTTGTCTTATAATCTAAATTATTTTAGATCAATTAAATTTTCCATTCTGTTTTACTAATCTAAAGATCCTAATAACTGATAGAGGAAAATTGTCCTTTACCAGATCACATTCGGTGTTTTTTAGAGCTCTGTACCTAGATTTCAATCATATAAGCTTATATATATAATTATGTTATGTTTTCATAACTTTTATAAAATCAATGTTCATTTACTAGCCATTCCAAATAGATACAAAGGAATCATTCTGAACAAGAAAGGTCTTTCATCTTTTGTTATAAGTTGGGAGACCTGAGTTCAATTGAATCACCAGTCCAGCATCTCCCCTGTCCATATTACTCAGTTGTGAAACACGACCAAAAAAACTTTTCCGAGTTACAGCCAAAGTCAAAAGTACTGATTCGTCTTCAGATGCACACATGTAATGGCTGAGAGAGTCTTAGCAGTCATATATATGTAGATATATAGATTCTTCAATATAACATACTCAATTTCAAAGCCAGTTAAAACAACAAAGCTGTTACAGTCTTACAAGCCAACTAAATGGCTTTTAAATATGACACCGCCAGGCTCCTCACCCACTAAATTTTGGTTGAATCAATCCTTTTTACTTTTTTGTAAACATACCCTATCAGCGTGCCTCGGTGGCCCAACGTTGGCCCAAAGCCGGTCCGATGCTGCTGACATCGGACCGACGCCGGGCCGACGCAGGACCGCCGAGGCACGCTGACAGGGTACAGATTAGTCTGTCCATTGAGGTTCTGTTTCAAACACCTTGCAGGTATATTTGCACTGCCTCTAGTGTCTCTTTTGTTATCAGAGATTAGACGCAACTAATCTATATTATATTATTTCAGTGATTTTTCTTTTTCAGTCTTACAAGACTTGCATGTTTGACAGAATATGCTCCAATACAATAACATAAAAAATATAGAATAATTGCAAAAGCAAAAAACAAATGTTTGTTGCATAAATTTATGTGTCTGTTAGTTGGTAAAAAACCCACAAAGATTTAGGGACCTTGTTGTATAATTTATTATGTTTACATCAGCACATGCCTGAATTTGCGAAATTGCAAGTGACCATGAAATAGTTCTCTTAGTCATATACCCATCATGTTGGTATTCAAATTGAAGCTCTTGATTAGGGCTGCAACATGATATTTTAATGTTCTTGGATTAATAACCAACGAAATATAACAAACCGCGGAACCGATAAAACGACAGAAAATGCAAAAATCCCAGAAACTTCAATGCAAGTGTGCCACCCCTAAATGTCGTCCAATTTTCCTGAAACTTTACACAATGTGTTTCTAGTATAAAAGGAACATTCCTGCAACTGGCAAGGTTTCTCCTTGAAAGTTGGGGCAACTGATGCACCCTAATGAGGATAATTGCAGAGTGGCTCAGTAAATTGTAGAGATGGTAGGGCTATTGCGCTTTATATACACTGTAGGCCTACGCTCCCCAGAGAGTGGAGAATGCAATCTACGCCTAAAAGTCAAACTTACCCCTGATTGGGATTTGCAACACATCCCACGGCAGCAAAATGCAGAAGCAACAATGGCCACAATGGCCCCCACAAAGCCAAGACATAATGTGGCACCAAAGAGCCCTTTTAGAATATCACGATTTCTCTGTAATGGAAAAGAAAAAATGAAACGTTAGACATCACACTGTCAAACGAGGGTAAAATGAGTAGTGCCCATCATAAAAATCCATCTGAGCACAGAAACTTCTGAGTTTCAAATTTGCTGGTAACAGGCTGAGTGAAAAGGTGTGCGTTTTAAATCACTGAGTTTATATCAATCTGTCTATCAAATTGAGTTCTTGAAACTCAGTGATAGAGACACCTCTATTTACATTTTAAGGAAACTGCAGATACACGTAGTCCTATTGAGTCTCACTCTCCACCTAACACTGAACCAGCCATTATAATAAAACTTAATGGGATTGTGGTTCAGAGCAATCCCAAAACACAAGTCCGTGTTGTATTTTTCTGTGGAATGGAATTCATGAGGTTCATTGCCATGATCCACACTGCCATTAAGTTTTATTTATATCACATATCAAAAATACCTCCTGGCGGAAAAAATAACAATTTCAAGAGGCACTATTTTGTTTATATCCCACACTTGGCAGTGATCCCTAAATTAAATATGATCCACCATCCCTAATTTAAATATGATCCACTATCCTTGATTTACATATTTTATTTATTATTGGCACTAATTCAGATCACACATGAGGTCACAATCACGACACATGACATCACAACAGCAGCACATGACGTAACAATAGCAGCTGAACCACTATGACATCATCAGCATTTGGTGACGTCACCAGCAGTCATGTGACTCTTAGGGCTTAGTTTATAGCAACCAGTCAGACTCCACCAACTTTGTCATTTTTTTAAGTCACAGTTTGATCTGATTGGTTTGGCCACCATCAAAACATTAGATCCATCCACCAAAGTGATAGGTCATTATTATTTTTAATTATCCGTATTTAAGCATTAAAATACCCTCATAGGTTGTCAAAATAGAAAATGTGGGATATAATGTGCTTTGCCACTTGTGAGTTCCTCCGCCAGCCAGACCGCTCATGGGTTTCAGTGGACTGATCCACCACCCTGAGTGGGTTTTATTATAGAATGGCCCAAAAAAGATCTCTAGCAACCACACCGACAAAATCAGAGCCTCCAAACACTGTGACGTCATCACTTCACTGCCCGTGTTTACATAACGTTATAACAAAACAACCCAATAACAATATCATGAGCTGTTGTGTGAATTAATATCACCCGAGCCCGCAGGGCGAGAGTGATATTAATTCACACAACAGCGAGTGATATTGTACGAAGTGACCTGACGCGTGGTTGTTTTGTTTTTATCACCTGGTTTTACCTCAAATTTTTAGTTATAAAGAGGGACTCTTTTCTGCCATTACAAAAATGTTACGTCACCATGGAGCAACAATGGATGTGACGTCACAATCCTATTGTTTTGGCCATTGATTGGTTTGTGACGTCATCAGGCAGCTGAAATGCTGGTGATGTCATAACCATTGTTAAAAAATATCGCCCTTGAAGGGTGGTATTATTTACAATATCATAGGCCCTGATATTTTGACTGTAAACAGTGATATTCACAGCCAACCAGGTGATAACAGATAATATGCATGTGGTTCACAATGATAAACCACATGGTGTGGACCTATGCCTGAACTTCACTGTCTGTTGTGGGATATAACACGTCACACCCACAGGGTGTCTTCTCTATCAAGAGTCACCAATCCGTGCCTTCTGGTGTGCGGCCATGAAGTTACTATGGATATGAAATGCCTCATTGTATATTCAACAACTTTGTCCTGTATCTCATTTCTGATGACTACTAATAATAAAACTCACCTCATCATCTGGAGAATCATAATAATCAACATGAATGATGAAATCTGTGACGATCATTAGAATTACTGATTCAAAGAAGACCCCAAGACAAATGACAGCCGAAAATATGGAGAGGACCAACGTGGCAGTCACCTGAAATTCAAAGAAATGATGACAATAAAATTCTGCAAGATCAGGTGAGATTGGTTACAGGCCTACTTTTAGATATTTTACGTAAAAAGCTAGTACTTCAGGAGAACATACTAACCGAACAAGTTAACTTTTCTGGGCATACTTACAGAACAAGTAGACTTTTGTACTCGCAGAGCAAGTTGACTTTTATATTGGCAGAACAAGTTTATACTTACACGTACAGAGCAAGTAGACTTTTGTGCTTGCAGAACAAACTGTTGACTTTAGTAATCTTACTACAGAACAAGGACACTTTTGTACTGACAGACCAAGTATTGCAATAAGACCAAAACACTTTGCTGACGCACTTGTGGGTACAGAGGACTCAGGATATCTTCAACTCGTGGAGTACATCTCAAAATACCACCATACAACCATTTGGTCTTATTATACATATATATTACATATATATATATATATATATATTTATTACACACACATTGCATAAATGGTGTACATGTAAAGAGCAACACAAAGTTAAATATATACAGTTTAAAACATCAGTACTTACAGAGCAAGTATTGTCATAGAAGGAGTAACTTTTGTACTTACAGAACAAGTGGACTTAGTACTGGAGGACCATACCCCACATGCACCAGCAATGACGATCTAAAGTCAATCAGTACCATAATATTACAATCAAAGTAAAAACAAAACAAAAAAACATACATGTCTACACATGGCTTTTTGCCTATAGATATATTGGCACCTGGCATCATGCCCAGAAAGTCAAATATCAGATTCAGTTTTTTTTTTATTGTAGCTCAGATTACGTCATTTTCAGAGAGTAATTTGCATATAAAAGAATTACAAGATGAGCAAAAGGGACCCCTCAAAGGCAGTACGTGTCACCTTTGCAGAACCCCGCACATACACTCTAAAAAATTTCAGACAAAATTGGTTTTTTAGATTCAAAATGGTTTTTTGAAAAACCGAATTTCAATGCAAAAAAATCCATGTTGGTTTTGCATTGAAATTTGGTTTTTCAAAAAACCATTTTGAATCTAAAAAACCAATTTTGTCCCGACATTTTTTAGAGTGTAGAAAATAATGGGCGAAAAAAGATTGTGCGGAAGGTCATGATTTTCACTAACACCAAAAATATCACACCAAAAAAAAAATAGAAAAATTCTGGTACCAAGCAAATTCATGACCTTTCACGCGAACCTACAGAAAAGGCACACTTCATGTCAATGGACCGGTCAGATAGCTGGATTTGAGCTATTTTACTCTCAGGAAAATCAAAACATCCATTGCAATGCAGGAAATGAAACCATTGAATTTTCTATCTGCCCCGGTAGAGGAGAAGAAGAGATTATTAACAATCTACCCCAAGGGTCACATACCGACATGACCATATAGGCAAGACAAGATACTTAATCCCCAGGGCCAATACAAGACCCGTGGATTCTGCCATGACCTACACATGGAAAGAAGTCACAAAATGCAGCCTAATGGGAAGAAACTACAGAAGTAATTTGACATATATAGCAGTGCTCCAAACTCCAAAAAAAAAAAAGCAATATTAACTCATATGATATTATCAACTCTTTAAAAAACACTGGGATTAATCAATAATTATCACTGGTGGTTCACCTAAAATGTAAGAGGCGGCAGCTACACAAGAAGAAAAAGAAGACAAGGTTTCCTGGCGCAATAATACAACGACCAATATGATTTCTCATAAATTCATGCACAAATATTAAGTAAATGCTTACCACCGCTAGTATTGGAATTATGCCAAGTACCCTGATGATGGTATCCCGATCGTTAACGAAATAGACATGGCCATAAGCCGCACAATGACCAGCTATGATAAGTATTCCCAAGACAATTTGTAATATGCCAAGTGTCTTTGCTGATCGATGTTTGTAGTTGTGACATATGTCCTGCATTTAAAAAAGGTACACGGTAAATTACGAAGAAAATTGTACAACTGAATGACATAATGGAATTGAAAAATTAAAATTAAAAAAAAGAAGAAGAGTAGAGTTATAATTTGTCTGGCGCTTTAAAAAGTACAAAAAGACAGGAGCTCTGCAACTGAGGAAGGAATTCCCCAACATTATGTAGCCAGAATCACAGGGGCTTCTGCACCAAGTTTAATGAGTATTGATATATATTACAGTACAACCAAAAATAAGTATGATTACCCAAGCAGGAAGGAAGAATCAGCCACTACTTTACCCTTTCATACCTTTTGACTACCTCTGAATCACTTCCTTCTTTTACCTTCTTGAAACTAACTTTTAAAATTACATTAAAATCACATTTAAACAACACCACTTTGAACTCAATCACTCTGCCAATTGCAGTTACATTGGTAGCTGTCTAAATAGAGTTCTTGATGTAGGCTAAGGTTGTTGTAAGGAGCCAAAGGAAGTTGTAAGGAGATCTGGGGTGGAGAGGAGAAAAGAGGGCAAAATAGGTAAACAGAGGACTTCTGACAGAAAATTTTCTTACTTTATTTTGGGTTGTACTGTAATAAACATTATATACTCATTAAACTTGGTGGAGAAGCCCCTGTGGCCAGAATCGGCAGCTGTGAACCTAACCAACCTTATGTCTTAACTATTATAATATAGTGGGCTTACAAACTATATTATATTATTTGGAGTTATGGATTTTACAGATACCCTCAACCTGTATAACATGCTATCAGAGGTTTCTGAAGAGACGTCATTCAATCTTCCGGCGACGCTCGTTCTATCTGGGAAGAACCTACCCACATAAAACTAGACATGTCCTAACCGGAGACCAGTGAGTGATGCGCTGCCCGAACTGATGCCGAAATGAACAAATTACACAAATTAAGCCATCGTTAATGTATATACAACATTAACAGATTCGTAAAATTATTTGTGGTAATTTTACATTAAAAATGAAGGCCTCAAACCGTTAAATGCCTGTATCGGAACTATTGTTGGGCTTTGCATAATTCTATTTAGACATGTTTAATGAACCTTCCTCCTCCCTCCTTGAACCCTTTTATTTTTTAAGAGCAAGTTGAATTAATTAATCTTCGCCTTATAAGTTGCTTTCTGTCCACTCATGCCCTACCAATCTGACTTGTGGCACAACTGGGGAAAGGGTTGGAGCAAATTGCACTAAACAAATAATTCACATCTTGAGCAATTCTTGGCCTTTTTCTATCTAATTATAATTAAAATCTGTACCTTCCAATTAACATAACAAATTGGCATTAGAATAGTCATCAATCATCTATCCAGTTACCAACACTGCATGCTATCCCTTTCAGCTCCTTATTCAAAGAAAAAAATGTAGTAAATTTTATATTGCATGTGCCATTTTACCTATTATTATGTGTTTATTTTGCTATTATATTATATCATACTATTTTATTTTTTTACCTAAAGTAAATAAACTTCTTTATACCTGGAACTGAAACTTTTAGGCCATTTTTGGAAATAAGCGAGAGTAACTCCCTAGTGTCATAGGCTTAATGCATTAAATATTGTAATTGTATGGTTGTAACATCACTGTGGCAAAACAAGACGAGGGTAACTCAGTTACCCTCGTCCCCAAAACAGCCTTAAATATTATGTAACAGTTAATATGAGCAAATAGGCAATGTCAGAATTTATCTAAGTATTGTATGACCATTATCAGTGGCCGAAAATGACACAGCAACTAAATTTTTGCACTTTACTATGCTGTGTAAGTCGGGAAATGGCTTAAAGCACCACACAAATGACGAGGGTAACTGTATCTCGAGACGAGGGTAACTGTGACCATGCCCTTGCCATGACGAGGGTAACTGTCCTGTTATTTCTTACAGATATTACCCACAATTCCAAACACAAATTGCTCAGATGTACCAAACTTCATTTGAATAGAACGATTATTCATGAATGATGTAGACCCAAATGAGGCTGATACAAAAAGCTGGTCCTGTGCATGGGACCAAACTCAATTCAGTTTCGTGTACAAATTGAATACATAAAGAAGCTGTTTGGTACAAATCTTTTTCCATTTATGAACATTGATTGACTTAGCCAACTTATGACCACACCAGAACACATTTTTTACTGTCTAAATAATTACATGTATATATAGCTCTGTCTCGAAGAAATTAGAAAAACATTTATTGATAATGAAATTCCATTATTTAATTGTGGCATTCTTGCACATATTACCCACTTCAGCAAAGGTTCTCTGGGTGATATTACCAATTGAGTAAATGTATATAGATAGAGAGAGACAGAAAGGTCGATAGATGGACACAGACAGATGATAGGTGGATATATAGACAGATACATATATGTAGTCCTAGATAGCTTTATATACTTTTCTACATGGCTCAGCAAACGTTTTACATGATAAAATTTTATATCGATCTGTTTATCTATGTATGACTTGGGACCAATACTGTATGTTTCTCCCTCTCGCTATCCCGTTATCTGTCTATTCAGATAGAGTGCAACCCTCTTAGTCCAGTTCTGGGTGCTTACAGTGGTTTGATTGATGAGATGGAGGAGAGAGCAGGAGTCCTCAAAATGTTCTATAAATAATTTATACATATATACCCTGTTACAGCAATATCTGTAGCAATATTTCGTTGTCTATGTATCTATGTAGCTATGTATGTATCTATCTATATATCTGTCTATTTTCATAAGTCATATAATGCATCTTTGCTGCACAATTTTAATGCAGTTACCTTAGTCATCATTCACAGTTACCTTCGTCATTCAAAAATCAGAAAAGCAGTTACCCTCGTCCTCATTTAACATGGAATCCAATGGGATGACCTAGTTTTTTCAATAAATTTTTCCAAATTGAGACGAGGGTAACTCAGTTACCCTCGTCTTGTTTTGCCACAGTGAACATGTATGCATTGTCAAAATAACTCACAGGGTATCCCTTTAATACAGAGAATTAAAATGGACACAGATTAATAGTTTGGAACTGCTGAATAGAGGACAACTGCCAACCAATAGGCTGAAAACATATAGATCTAACCGAATTGGAAGCGAGTGCTCCCCTATAAGTTGACAGTGATGCAGCCATATCCACGCTAGTGCAAAGTGGCCCATCCACAAAAATAGCCAAAGGAAAACAACAACCTTTATCACGCAGCACCGTCTTCCAGCAAAGAAAGATGCAATCTTGCTCAGTTAAGTGAAAAGTGACATCTTCAAGCTTTTTTCATTGCAGGGTAAAACTAGTCAAATTAGCTAAATTTGTATCGATAATTATGGACATGTTCTAACTATTCTTTTTCGTAAGATAGCAATAGTTTTATTCTTGTTGTAGTTCAAATGAATACTCAGAAAGGTTATTAGTGTAGTCATTGTGTGAAAATGTTGTGTATATAAGCTTTTTTTTAAATTTTATATTGCAACTAATGTTCAGATGTATGCCAAATCTGTTTTCTGTTTTTTTCATGTTCCGCACTTGCCAAATTAATGTTTTATATCAAATTATGTAACTCGTATACCCCTGTGAGGGGTCTTTTGAGTGAAAATAAATCATTAATTAAATCAATCATTAGTCATTTGTCAAATCACGCTGGGAGAGCGTGTGTGTAGATGTGGTTAAGTGTTGTTTTTCAATCGGGTACGCTCTGGAAAGTAACACGATATCCAAAATACTAGAAATTCCATGCATATATGTGGGAAAAACGTTACACAGAATGATTAAACATACTGAGACTGAGACGGACCTACAGTAACAAAAAAATTATTCAAATCGGTTGATAACTGCCCGAAAAAAATGTATTTGTGTCATTTTGACCAAAATTTACTGTCTCATTTGCAAATTAGGCAAATATCGCTTCAGATTTTTCAGTCCTGACCTAACAGTAAGTTTTAACCAATGTGAATATGCTTTCAACATGGTCCCAAGAGTTCAACATTAGAATTACATGCAACAACTATGATTAGTCTCTTCAGAATCCTGCATTGAACACATGAAGGTCAATTCCGTCAAATATTGTCCTCTCAAAAATAGGGTCAGCAAACAGCAATAACATTAAATTAAGAGTATTTTTATATTATCGAAATACTCCTTCAATAGATTAGACAAAGTTTTGTTAAGTGTTTCACTTCAGTTGTACGAACTGCACAATGCTCGTAGCGGAAAACACCAAAAACAGCTTTCGTCAAATAAACTGTCCTCTCCGTCCTCTCCGAAAATGTCTATTTTCCTTGACACCGACAAAGTTCTTGGCCAATATTAAGCAAGTAAGATGATTTTTCATTGTCAGATATATATCTATCCACTCAACACAAGCCCATACCAATGGGTGTTCTATACATCCAGTAATAGAGGGATGAGCAGAGTTTTGACCTTGGTCAAATTATCTTCAACAACGCAAAAAAAGTCAAATTAAAAAAAAATTCAGAATACTTGTAGCCCTAAAATTTTCAGAAATACACGGCACGGTATATAGCAACAGAAAAAAGTTGATTTGGCCAGAAAAAAAAAGAACTTTTTTATTTTTTACCCCCTAGAGACAAAACTATGTACCCTGATTGAAAAACAACCCTTAATAGACTGATGAGGAAATTGTTTGAAAATGCCACAATAAAGCCACTAAAAGTAAGTTTAAAGACTCAGGGACAAACTTTATGACAGTAACATAACATACACGTGGATATGGCAGCAAAAGTAGTGCCAAGTGCTCTGTAGCTGCTACATAAAATTAGGCCTCTAGAAATTGTTCGTAGAATTCCAGTGTAGGCAACAGGACTTTCCCTACGAAAACAAGAGCTGGCTTCCCAGGGGGGCACCCCCAGGGCAGCGCTTATAAGCTCACCATCTCACCCCAACAAGAGGAAAGTGGCCCATCCACAAAAATTGCCAAAGGAAAACAACAACCTTTATCACGCAGCACCGTCTTCCAGCAAAGAAAGATGCAATCTTGCTCAGTAAAGTGAAAAGTGAAATCCTCAAACCATTGCTCAAGAAGTATTTGCCAGAAGATATGTTTGAAAGGGACTACTCCATCAACAATAGAACATTATTGATTCCTGGATGGATGGATGGATGATTGGGGCTTTACGTCCTGTATTTATGCACTTGGTAGGCTAATTAGGACAGGAGGAGGACACGGCAATGCAGTGAAGGATGATTGAAACAGCCGTCCAACATAGGCCCAGGTGACCCGACAAGAGCTGGATTCGAACCCTGGACCCAGCGATTGGCAGTCCAGCAAGCTACCACTAGATCAACCCTCACCCCTTATTGATTCCTGGAAAGACAGGATAGGGGAGACCGGGGCTGGTTGTCACAGGGGCAGGTTGTCACACTGTGTAAAATTTAAACATGCTCTATTTCTATTTAAAGCAAGTAGAGTCAAGGATGGTAAATCCGTCCACTTTTGGCTAAAACTGTAATTCCAGGAAAATGAGAATAGATACAGAAATAAAAAATAGTCCATCGGAAGGGGCATATTTCGTACTATCATTAACAGCCAAAAAAGTCAAACATTCAAGTATTTTTTGCTGAAACCATGGTAACAAAGATTCAAGGTTAGGGCACCTAAATCCATCCACTTTGCTGGTAAATCCGTCCAGGAAGGATGGTAAATCCGTCCACAGGGCATTCTGCTGCACACATCTATCATAGCTTGTGATTTTTTTAAGTTAAACATTCTTTTGACTTTCAGAAATTATTTTCTTTTGATTTTCGGACAGTGGGTCACTGATTACACTTAAAATGGAAGAATTGGCTAATAGAGGTTAATTTAAATATGCAGAATTTAAATTGACTAGCTCAATTACAATCAAAGAACCACTGTAATCAAATCAAAGGGGTATAATTGCTCCAAACTAATTTCCCTTATCAGTTGTATGCAATTTATAAATATTGAAAGTAATAAAAGTACTCTGAATGATATTAAATGCATGTGGACGGATTTACAAACCACCCAATCTAGCCAGTCTTAAAGTGATGATGGTAATTCCGTCCACTTTTATTTGCTTTGTATTGCCATCCAAGATGTCACAACTAAGTAATTTTACGAATTCAATGTAATTTTACATTCGAATCATTGATTTTTTACCTGAAATACATTTGTTTGTGGATGGGAATAGGCTGACAAGAATAAAATGACCAACTAGCTGAAATTCACAAAATGTCTGTGATGACGTCACAGAATTTCATTGTTTTTTATTCCATGTTGTTAAATCGCCTCCATTATGATTAAAAATGATATCAAAAGACTAAAAACGGCAAAATCTGTTTAAAACAAATGTATCTTGCCTTTAAGACTCATTCAACTGCAATGGATGTATTTAAATTCATATATTAGGGAGTGGACGGATTTACCCTCCTGGACGGATTTGCCATCCTTGACTCTAGGGGCACAGCCATTGTATATGAAAGTCAGTACAGGAGTAACTTAAATCTATCTGGTGAATATATACCTATGTCATTCGAAATCATGATGTCATATTGGACATTTTTTTTAAATTCAGCACTCGGGGCAGGTTGTTATTTTTATTTAATCCTAATGTATTTGGCTAGCCATGTGCCTATTTAACCTTATGAATTCTGACAAGTTAATTTCTCCTTTTATAATCACAAAGCCCATTGACACATATTTTGTTCAGTTACAAGTTGTTATCACCTTGTTTAACATTCTGAGTGGATTGTTGTATCAACACTTAGGTGTGATAACTTTACCTATTACTTACTCAATGACAGCAAACCATGATTTCTTCAATGATTTTGCTTTTATTTATGTTCCCAAAATCTTAGTTTTAAATGATACTTTATGTTAATTGAACCAAACTCCTTACTAGATAATGAAACTTCTTTACTTGATCTCTTTGCAGGCAGCGGACTGGACTCACAGGAGGAAACTGATGAACCCACATTGTTTGAACTTTCTCCCTATTATGACAGTGCAGGTTTCACAGATTTTATTTCAAAAACTCCGAACAATTTCACAATTCTAAGCTTAAACTGCCAGTCTCTCCCAGCTAAATTTGATCAATTGCAAATGTACATTAATCTGTATAATTCTTCTAATTCCAGACTCGGTGCCATTTGCTTGCAGGAGACATGGCTCACAGCAGACAGCGACCTTTCTCTGTTTAAAATAGAAGGATATAATCTCATTTCATCCGGAAAATCGAGCAGTGCACATGGAGGGGTAGCTATTTATCTACATGAAATGTTTAAATTCAATGTAATTGATAAATTCATTAACTCGGATATATTTGATGGGCAATTTATAGAAGTGTTATTAGGAAATGATTATAATGACACAAATAAAGTAGTTATAGGAAATATTTATAGACCACCCCGTCCCACATTAGAAAATATCACAACATTCATAAACGACCTTGATATGATATTTAACAAATTTAGAAATAACCGTAATGTAATACTTACTGGAGACTTCAACATTAATATTTTGAAATTTAAAGAGATAAATTATGTAAATGAATTTCTTGAATCAGTTATTTCAAATGGCTATATTCCCAAAATAACATTTCCTACACGATTAACTCAACGGAAAGGAACTTTAATTGATAATTTTTTCATAAAAATATCAAATAGATTTGAAAATGTAAAGGCTGGTGTAATTATTAACACAATTTCTGATCACTTACCTTACTTTATTTCATTAAATTTTCAAAACCAGGGTAATCAAAATAAGTCTAAATATGTCAAAGTAACAACTTCAAATAGTGCCGCAATTCAAGGCTTTCAAACTGAACTGGCGGGTCCCACGATAACACAAAAACTCAGCAGTGTGATAGGACAAACGCCTGATGACAGCTATAACAACTTTAATTGCATCTTGCAAGACCTAATGAATAAACATTTCCCCACTAAATATGTTAGATTTAACAAATACAAACATAAAAAGAACAAATGGATATCAACTGGAATTTTAAAATCAATTAAATACAAAGATAAATTATACACATTACTGAAGTCCACCCAACCTTATGACCCAAGCTATGACAGCAAACTACTAAATTTTCGAACATACAGTAGAATTCTGAGGAGTAGCATCAGGGCAGCTAAGAAACAATATTACTATAGCCAGTTTGAAATGTTTAAGAGTGATATTAGGAAAACATGGTCAACAATTAATGAAATAATGAATAAATTAAAGAGAAAAAACGAATTTCCAAAATATTTTCTAATAGATGACAATGCAGTTTCTAATAAAATCACGATTTCAAATAAATTTAATCAATATTTCGTTGAGATTGGTCCTAAATTAGCACAGGATATAAAAATGCCAGCAAACAAATCATTCAAAGATTATCTAAAAAACCCAGTGTTACAGCAGTTCGATTTTAGACCTATTGAAATAGACACAATAATCAAAATAATAGACTCTTTAAAACCTAAATCCAGTTGCGGTCATGACAAAATATTCAAAAATTACTAAAAATAGCTAAAGTCACACCTCTCCATAAAAAAGACGATGATAAAATATTTTCTAACTACAGACCTATTTCAATTCTTCCAAGTGTATCAAAGGTCTTTGAGAGAGTAATATATAATCAAATATATGACTTTTTTTCACAAAGAAATATTTTCTACACCAGTCAATATGGATTCAGGCAAGCACATTCTACTGAACTAGCAGCTTTAGAATTAGTAAATAGGATAATTTATGAGATGGACAACAATAGAATTCCTATTAACGTATATCTTGACCTCTCGAAGGCCTTTGATACACTGGATCATGAAATATTAATGTATAAGTTAGCTCATTATGGAATAAAAAATAATTCTTATAATCTTTTAAGAAGCTATCTGACTAATAGAATGCAATATGTCCAAATTGATGAAACCAGTTCCGAATTTCTTGAATTAAAATGTGGAGTCCCCCAGGGCTCCATTTTAGGTCCCCTTCTTTTTATTATTTATATAAATGACATGATTAATGCTACTGATAAATTTTATCCTGTTATATATGCAGATGATACCACTCTTTCTGCGACCTTAAATACTTTTGGAAATGACAATATTATGACAGCAAAAATAAATGAAGAATTAAAGTCAGTGTCTGACTGGTTAAAATTAAATAAGCTTTCTTTAAATATCAATAAAACAAAAGCCATGGCATTCCATTCTGCGAAGAGAAACATTTCATTGCCTGATCTTTTCATGAATGAAACTCGTATTGAATTTGTAGATGAATTTAATTTTTTGGGCCTTTTACTTGACAAACATTTAAAATGGAAACAGCATGTTGATAGCATTTCTAAGAAAATGTCAAAAACCATTGGTATAATGAACAGACTAAAACACTTCTTACCATCCAATATATTACGTATGCTATATAATTCACTGATACTTTCTTATCTTAACTATGGTTTAATTATATGGAGTTGCAAAGCTAATAAACTTATAAAACATCAAAAAAAGTCATTGAGAATAGTAGCTAAGGCGAAATATAATGCCCATACCAGCCCACTTTTTAAGCAATACAATATTTTAAAACTCCCTGATCTATGTGCACTGCAAGATTTAAAATTCTGCTATAAACTTCAAAATAATATGCTTCCACAATATTTTCAGTCTCAACAATTTCTTTCTGGTAACTATACTCATAACTATGCTACTCGCCATTCAAGTAACAACCTACTAGTTCCTGCTGTGAGGCATGACTTCGCAAGAGATGGTATGAGTTACAGATATCCAAAAATTTTTAATAATATGTGTACACGATACAAAGAAAAAATTGCTACTCACAGTTTCGATGGCTTCAAATTTTATATCAAACAAAACCTCATAAATTCTTATGAAACTAATTGCTCCATTTCTGATTGTTATATTTGTGGGCATCAGTCTCCTCCTGACCACCAGCCGCTGCCAATCAATTGATTTGAGTGAATAAGTAAGTTTCATTATAATCTTTCTTTTTTCTTTTTCTTTCTTCTTTTGTTATTTGAAAATGAAAGTTACTTTAATAATTGAATTAATAACCTAAATTGTTGAATTGTCATGGTTTGTTTAAATACCCTAATATACATATATTTTATTTTTCAATTTACCAGTCATTTCCACTTCAATGTAATTAAGTAATATATTTATTAATTTTCCTTAAAGGTGGCCCTCTAGTAGCGACAAATACTTTTGTCTTGAGAGGGTCCCCTAGCTCTAAATTGTGTAATTATCTATATGCCATCAATGTAATTTTTCATTTTTAAGAGCAAATAAATTATGTGTCATTGTCATTGTCAAATTATGTGTCATTGTCATTGTCATTGTCACACTTTCGGGCAGGTTGTCACACCTTTGGTTAAGAGTTTGAATGCAGGAAGTGCGATTCTGTAAGTCAAATCCTGACTAAGACAAATTATTTTGGACATGTGAGGAATCCCCTACTTGCCAAGTGCAGACCTTAACAATCATGTGACTCTGTACAAGGGTGCTACAAATTTTGACTTATCAAGGCAACAGAAATGCATTTTGATATGGAAGAGGGTGAGTGCAGACTGTAGAATTTTTCTGCAAATTCTTTTGAAAATTTGAAATAGATCTATTTAGACGCTTTGCCTTTTCTACTTACGTCATCAATCATCAGTAGAATGTACTAAGGATATACAATTTAATATCCATGAGAGCGTGACAACCTGCCCCGAAAGTGTGACAACCTGCCCCGAAAGTGTGACAACCTGCCCCGAAAGTGTGACAACCTGCCCCCGAAAGCGTGACAACCTGCCCCAAAAGTGTGACAACCTGCCCCAAAAGTATGACAACCTGCCCCGAAAGTGTGACAACCTGCCCCTGTGACAACCAGCCCCGGTCTCCCCTACAAGCTTACTTCCAAAAGAGGCCAAAGCGGTATTACAGATGAATTCATATTTGTAGACCAAAGGACGAAATTTGAATTTTTTTCTAGGGCATGGTATCCTATGGGGAAAAGTGATGTCATAAGTTTTCTGATGTCATTTTTCCCTATAGAATACATTTCCCACAAAAAATTTCACATTCAGTTCATAAACTCCATATGTCTACAAATACGAAATCATCTGTAATGATGAAGCGGCTGAAACAAAAAACCAAAATGATAATATTGATGGCCTAATGAACAATGTGGCAACTTGCAGTAATTTTTGGAAATATGAAGACAGGTACTGATTTTCACAAGTCCAAAGAAGAGGATCCAGAATGAGACCAAAAGTACTGTGGATGCCATGGATGAATGATGGGGGTTTTATGTCCTGTATTTATGCACTTGGTAGCTAATAATCAGGACAGGGGGAAGGAGATGGCAACGAGGCAAAAGATGATTGAAACTGCCATCCAACACAGGCCCCTGGACTGGGCCTGGAGGGAACTATACAAGAGCTGTATTCGAACCTTGGACTCAGCGATTGGCAGCCCATCCGCTACCACCTAGTTTGCCCTCTCCTGAAAGTTGGTGTGATGAAGAAGCAACAGAGAGGAATCCTGATAAAACCTATTCGCACATTGATGGACATCACATTTCTTGATAAGAGCAGTGCGCTCAAAAGACGTCGGACAATCGGCTTTTGTCGATCATTTTTATGATTGTCCGACCTGTCTCTGGCCCAGGTCAGACAAAAAATTCGACAGAAGACTGTCCAAGCCTTTCCTGTCAATGCTTATGGCAGTTTTCAGATGTTTCAAGTGAGCCAATCTGAAGTTCAGTTGATAGCAATTCTGTCACCTGTTTAGTTTCCTTTGACACCAAATTAACTTAAATTGCAATTCTGGATCCGAGGCAAAATGTGACAAAATTATGGATGCTCTCTTATCAAAAAGCCCCATATTGCCAATTGACTAAAATGAATGCTTGAACTTAATTATTTTATGATTTTCACAAGTCCAAAGAAGAGGATCCAGAATGAGACCAAAAGTACTGTGGATGCCATGGATGAATGATGGGGGTTTTATGTCCTGTATTTATGCACTTGGTAGCTAATAATCAGGACAGGGGGAAGGAGATGGCAACGAGGCAAAAGATGATTGAAACTGCCATCCAACACAGGCCCCTGGACTGGGCCTGGAGGGAACTATACAAGAGCTGTATTCGAACCTTGGACTCAGCGATTGGCAGCCCATCCGCTACCACCTAGTTTGCCCTCTCCTGAAAGTTGGTGTGTGAAGAAGCAACAGAGAGGAATCCTGATAAAACCTATTCGCACATTGATGGACATCACATTTCTTGATAAGAGCAGTGCGCTCAAAAGACGTCGGACAATCGGCTTTTGTCGATCATTTTTATGATTGTCCGACCTGTCTCTGGCCCAGGTCAGACAAAAAATTCGACAGAAGACTGTCCAAGCCTTTCCTGTCAATGCTTATGGCAGTTTTCAGATGTTTCAAGTGAGCCAATCTGAAGTTCAGTTGATAGCAATTCTGTCACCTGTTTAGTTTCCTTTGACACCAAATTAACTTAAATTGCAATTCTGGATCAGAGGCAAAATGTGACAAAAGTATGGATGCTCTCTTATCAAAAAGCCCCATATTGCCAATTGACTAAAATGAATGCTTAAACTTAATTATTTTATGATTTTAACTGATCATTCAATTTATTGACAAGAAACAATCAATAAGGAACCATAGGCCTAAAATAACTTCTTGTGCAGTGTTTTCATGCTTCAATAATACAAAACCTACCACAATTGACAGAAATAATTCATGAAGGGATCATTAGACAGTGGACACGTTTTATGACTTGTTATTGGCTTTTGCACAGACAGAAAACTTGCCATGCAGCTATTGCCACCGAAAATCAAGCATTTGATATGCATGGTTGGCATCAGCATTTTTGCTTTAGACGTAAAAACAGATGAATATAATCTCCAGAACAAGATATTACAATGGAAATTAATTGATTTTCGTATAAAGCTGAATTCTGCCTCCCCTCGGGCATAATATTACTAGAGGCTGCATCATCCTCTCCTCCCTCATGCTAAAAAGGGGTGGACTTGATTTACGTTACACTCTAAAAAATGTCGGGACAAAATTGTTTTTTTAGATTCAAAATGGTTTTTTGAAAAACCAAATTTCAATGCAAAACCAACATGGATTTTTAAAAAAAATCCATGTTGGTTTTTTGCATTGAAATTTGGTTTTTTTAAAAATCCATGTTGGTTTTTTGCATTGAAATTTGGTTTTTCAAAAAAACATTTTGAATCTAAAAAACCAATTTTGTCTGAAATTTTTTAGAATGTATATGATGTCTGGCATTGTGAGCCTATTTAATACTCAATCTACATGCAGGGCCTCTTAATTAACTAGAGGATAAGAAGTTGGACAGAGAATAATTTTAGAAATACTGCGAAAAGAGATTATAGGTTTGTCTGACCAAAGTGAAAATGTCTGACCAGAGGAGAGGTATATCTCTTGGTCAGACAAAATGTCTGACCACATTCAATTTGCTTTCGCGTGCACTGGATAGGAGGTGGCAAATCCTTTCAAGATCAATTTCAGTTGGTCAGACTTTTAACAAATATGCACCGTGAGAAACTCATTCATAGAGGAGTAAAGATACGTAGCTTGGGCCAAAGCAGGCCAGTTTTGCAAAATCAGTCTATAAAGATTGGAGGCAGGATTGTACAGTACTTGAAACAACAAGCAGCAGTTGACGAGCCCAGTATGAAAGAAGTATTCCTGACCTCTGCTGGATTCTTTAACATTTTCCCACAACTTGGAGAACCACCAGATGCAGACATGGGGTAATTGTAATTTGTAATTGAGTGTAATTAATTACATTTTTCAAAGTAATTGAATGTAATTTGTAATTGAGCATAAAAAGTGGAAAGTAATTTGTAATTGCAGTAATTACATTGGGAAAGTAATTGAAATTTCAATTACTTTTCAATTACATCTCAATTACTCTACATATCTGTAAATCTAGTTCTAAAACATATCAAAAAGTACCTGATAGTCACGCTTACGGGTTTTCAGAATGAAGACCACTTCAACTGGGTCCTTTTATAGGTCGATGCCCCCCTTTAATGCTTTTAAACCCTAATTTAGTTTAAGTGATGGTCAAAATTTGTTTGTAAAGATCACTTAGTATCACAAGAAATGGTGTTGGTTTCTTTTGGGTGGCTCCCTTTGGAAGATTGCTGTTGGACATTTCTTTGATTGGTTGATTATATTTTATATAGATATTTTTGCAGTCAATACATACATGTATATAAAAAGACACAAAGTATTAAGTGTAAACAAATCTTGGATTACACACAAAAGTCTGAAATGAGACTTATTTCCAGTGCGGTCCATCAAATCACAAAATGGTATCATGGTTCAAACATAACAATGTATCATTTATATATATAGATTATAGACAGTATGACTAGTTATACGAGTAAATAAATTAATATAAATTAACATAATGTTATGCGGCTAATGTTCTGAGGTGAGCTTTGACTTTCTTCTTGAATAACAGTATATTATTTATGGATTTTATCCAGGAAGGTAACTTGTTCCATAATTTTGTACCATTATAATTGAAATTTCCAGAGGTAACACCAATAGGCCGGGGAACTGTGTAATTATGACTGGAGCCTCTTGTTGAGTACTCATGTTGTACTGGAGTGAAATTTTGAGCTAGGCAGCTTGGAGCAAGGTCATTTTTTATATTAAAGATATGACCTAATATCATTTGAATTGCACGGTGACGTGCGTTTAAAAGTCCAATTTTGTCCAGTTCCTGTTGGCCTATAGATGTTCTTGGACCAAGATTTAATATAAATCTGGAAATTTTATTTTGGGCCATTTGAAGTCTTTTCTTATTAGCTTTTGATAAGCCCATGTACCATGCCGAGACAGCATAATCAAAATGACATTGCAATCGTGCCAGAGCAAGAGTTTTCCTCTTGGAGATTTTTGATAGATACCATGAGGTACTAACAAATTAGCAGCTTATAAAAGGTTGGCCACATGGCCCACTGAAACATTCACTACACAGCGATGACTGGATAATTGGGGCTTCATGTCCTGTATTTATGCACTTGGTAGGCTAATTAGTACAGGAGGAGATCATCGAAATGAGGTGCAAGATGTTTGAAATAGCCGTCCAACATAGGCCCAGGGGACCCGACAAGAGCTGGATTCGAACTCAGGACCCAGCGACTGGCAGTCCAGCACGCAACCACTAGACCAACCCTCCCGCTTCACTAAACAGGGAAACATCTTTATAATATTCTGTGACTCTGGGGAGTCTGGGATAGCATGACGTCATCGCCGTTTTCTTTCATTTCTGTATATTTATCATTGCCTTTTCAATTCCTAATATAGCCATCTGCATAGATTACGATTTTATCTTTCCAAAGTTACCAAATATGTGCTATCTTGCAGATGCATTTTCTATCGAGTGTCTAGACTGCCATGTTTTTTTGTTTTTTTTGTTAACCAACTTCGCACCATTGTGCCTGCAATGCTTGCTATATACGCCTATGCGTGTCTGGCTGCAATGACCATGACAGCAATAAACTTCTGTGTTGCTGATTACTATTAAGTCCTATGTAGCTAACACATTTCCTTTCAGTTCCCGATTGCGATTAATTGCTGTTTTTTATCAAGTTTTTAGCAAATTACTGCGCTATGTAAATAATTAACACTAAAGTGCAGCCTAATGAGCATTCTAGCAAGTTTGGAAACTACGGGCGGCACAAGCAGCCTGTAACAAAAAACAATAAGTTATTTTCTGTTTTTAATCAAACCTGCCTATTACGCCATCAGGAAGAAGATCTGGATACAGAGGCACTACTGCCTGCTTCCAGAATCACTTACTGAACTGAACTGAACTGAACTAAGGTCTTGATCAGATTGGTATTGAAGTGACTTCAATATGTCATGCTCAAG
This sequence comes from Platynereis dumerilii, assembly GCA_026936325.1. Lineage (NCBI taxonomy): Eukaryota > Metazoa > Annelida > Polychaeta > Phyllodocida > Nereididae > Platynereis > Platynereis dumerilii. The sequence continues at coordinate 16,125,762 of JAPTHN010000008.1, read as the reverse complement.
TGTAATTTGCAACATTCTTGAAAATAGAGATCGAAATCAATTCTTTTACTCCTGTATTACTCTATTATCTCCGCTGGTGCCACTCTTTGACAAAAGGGGGAATGACCTTCCTTCTGAACATCCTTGATATTGGGTTATACAGGTTGAGGGTATCAGTCAATTAATTAGTATCTCCAAATAATACAATATAATTTGTACCATACTACAGCATTATACATAGATAGGCCTATGGAGCATATAACTGTTAAAATGTTGACATCACACAAGTATCATCCTCCCCACGCAAGCCCTGCTAAAATGGACAGGGTTTTCTGCTATTTCCAAGCTCTTCTGTTATTGGCTGCTTATTTAGGTCATAAGCATTTTGCAGGCAGATTTAGTCTGATTATGGACACTTAGAGGATTACTGGCAACTGAGAAAAACAGTGTAAAACAAGCAAACTTTCAAACAGTTTCATTTCAGAACTGTGAAAATACATAATTCAATGGAATTTTCGGAACTGTGATAGCACCTTTCAACAATACACAATTTCTCCATTTGTAACAGTGTGAAACAGAAGCAACAATTTCAAACTGTGAGCCAAAACTGGGTCAGTTAATTAAGTATTCATGAATTAGCAAAGGTTATGGGCCATTTTGTCATGGTATGACTTGGGATGATGACAAGTATCAGAATGTTGGTTTCTCTTTAATTGTATCATGAACTTACATCTTGAACAGGAGCTTCAACAATGGCATATCCAGGAGACACATTCATTTTAAAGAACTGAAATAAACAATTATTTTGTGAATGTTATTTTGTAGAAAGATAAAGTTACATACTTTAAATATTATATCTTCCATAGAGTTGGTTCATTACAAAAACCTCTGGAAAAGTGATTTGATAGTTGCAAAGCATGAAGTGTAGTGATGTGCGCAAATAGGTGTTTATTGCATATCTAGGTCTTACAGTTCGACACAATATTTTTTATATTATTAATCAAAAAAGCATGCTTTAAAGAAATATTACTTTTATGTCTTATTTTTCTATGAAAATATATCCACCATTCAAATACTATTTTAAAAAAAAGTGGCATATCAAGCAAAATAATTGCTAATTAAAAACTAATGTGAAGTGTCTAAGCTCTGTGCTCTGGTGAGCAGCAATGTCTGATTTTGGACGTAGTGACTCAATATTGCTGGCAAACTATCCATCTTTGTCAGGATTATGCAGACACTAAATATCATGTGCTATTTCGCTAAATAATTTGGATGCATTGTGTTGACTGTAAAATGACATTACAAAAAATCATTCCATTGAAAATGTGAGAGTTTGGAATGCTTGATGGCATCTTGCTAGTGTCCAGGACTTGAAGAAAAAAAACAATGAAGCTGGAGAAAACAAATAGTTCCATGCCACTCTTAATATTTACTATCTGTCACATACAGATGATTAACCCCCCCCCCCCCAATGCAACCCCCCTGACCTTCATAATTCCTTCCAGAACAGGAGGGAGAAACAAGCAAATTCAACATCATATCAGTTGCTCTGCCTAAATTGCTACATATACATGTACAGGGTGGTCACGAAAAAACTTCACTCTGTTTCTTTGGCACAGTTCTATAAATTTGTCTGTAATTACTATCCAACCTTTTCTAATGTAGAAAAGATAGTTCTGGCAACATATTTACAACATTTTGTTCCGCTAGGACATGATGTGTAATCTTGAGCTCTGGTTCGCCAAAATTTAAAAAAAGGCCATTTTCACACATTTCCTTGTCCAGAATGCAAGTCGTTACCGTCAATTCAAATATTTTACCATAACTTTTATATTCATAGAGTAACCTAAAGGTCCTCAAAGGTGTGCGGTACTAGTAGTTCGACTTTCTTGGAGTGAAACTCAGTCTTGTATAGGAAGCTTGAAAGAGAAGAAGGTTCATAGAAATTGCAAGCAACCATGGTTTGTCAAAATGCACCTCCTGTCGTTACGTCTTATCAAGATTTTAATCAAGAGTTGAAACATGATGCTAAGATTCCTACCTAAAATTCATGCAAGAATGAGACTGATTGGATAAGAACTCAGCGAGTTGTGCCTCAAGATTGAAAGACTGTAAAGTTTTTTCTTGACCACCCTGTACCTTCATCTTCAGTTTCCTTACATGTGGAGAAGGACCTAGGACAATCCCTGATCTCCAGGTAGCTTCAGGATTTACTTTTGGGGTTGAAAAACATAAAGGCAACCTGGACAAGCCTTTCTATCTTCATCTCTGGTTCACTCACAATATGATCTCTCCTCGTGCTCAGTAACAATGGCAGCCTAAGCCTCAATGAATAGCCTAGTCCTTGGCCACAGCTTTGTAAAGGGTATACAAAAAAACATGGTTTTCATAAAAATAGAGAGGTGACATCATTGTCTGAATGTCAGGTCTGCTTCAGGAAAAAAAACAAAAAAACATGTAAGATATAACCCCCCCCCCCCCGTCAATGTTTTCAGTTCTGTCTAATGAGGGGTAAAAAAATGCTGAGACGAGGCACTGAAATGCTTGTTTTCCAAATCTGTACTAGCTGTGAGCCATGCAAGCTCCTAATCAGACACATCAGGGAAAATTACTCAAGACTCATGAGTATATATGCCATTCAGATAATTATGACATTAACACAACATGATTCAATACATTGTTGTCACATTATTGATTCTTGATAACAGCTTTTACCTTGTATGTTACTTAGCAACCCGGGTGTCAGCACCAGCAGCTCCAATGTTTTGAAACACCCAGACCCAGTTCCTGGTTGACCTGGTTTCTTTGTGACTCAGTGTTTTTGGCCAGTTCCACTTGTAGACACTGTATATGATGCTTGCATGCACATACTTTACAGGAGCCAACTCCAGTGCAACTCAGACTTAGTGTTTTTTCCTTAGTAACAACACAGGGAAAAAGAAAAGAAAGGATATTGACTGAAACATACTGAAACATACATAAATTATACATGCATAGCTTTGACATCAACTCCTGGCGTGGTGCAACAGCGTGGCAGCACTGTACATGATGTACGTCATGACTTCCTGTTTCATCAAAACATTGGCTTGGAGATAGCACATGTTTCAAAAAAAGTCAAATCATATAAAATCAAATTGCTGTCAGCTATAGAATACCACTTAGAACTGTGTAGTCACTGTTGGCCAAACCTATGCAAAGTGTAACCATAGACTTGACGACGGACTCTGGCCTACATGACGTTATGTTGCTTTATCATGCGACCTCATAGCCCAAACGCTCGGCCTACCTGATGTTTTAGGCCGAACATTGGGCTTCATTTTGATTCTTGGTCACGTGATATTTGTTTACGTTTTGGCGGCCTTGACAGTGCCACATGACAACTTTTTGACAATCGTTAAGGAAATTTTTTAAAGATATCTGGCACTACAGAACCACCAAAACTTGTTGAAATGTAATAAATCTACATTACCAGGCAAGTTTAAATGCGTGACAATCCATATTTTACCCAGGATCAGCATCGGAACGAGCAACGCATCTGAAAACAATCCGACTTTTGACAATATAACTGTGTGCACCTTTTTTGTTTGCCAACCAATCTTCACAAAACGTTTACACAATAGAGATAACATTTCAACTGACCTCCAAAAAAAAGGTGCAAAAGATCCGCCATAAATCCGCCTTCCAGGAGCGGCCCTTCCAACTCGATCGCCGAGTCCACCATGAAATAAAACATGGATGTATAGTAGGCACTATGAAAAGTTAATGATTCCATTTCGGCCGTTGCAACACCTGGCAGCATCTTTTTTGTTTGGTAAACAAATGGTTCCTGTCAGAATAACCCTATCTGATTGGTCAATAGACAGGGAGTAAGGCATTTTCCCGTGTTACCGAGGTTGGTCATGATTCTGAATAGGACCAAAAAATCAGAAAAAAAAATAGAAAAATGTTGATACCAGCTACTACCATGACCAATTTCGGTAACAGATAGTAGTATTATCGCCCATTTTATTTTCTTAGTGGTAGGTAGTCCCAAAAAAAGTGGAAGTCTGAAATTCATAGGGCCTAACCTTTAAATGTGTTCTATAGCCCCTCTCTGACTTCCTAGTAAAATATCAGCTCATTTGAAGGTGTTTTCATGCGAAAATGGCTATTTTAGCCAATAGCTCACAAATTACCAGTTTCAGTCCAACCAAACACATGGATCTAGTTGATACAAAGATGTATAAATTATTCTGCACACTGTGGTGCCAATTTTATATTCGTAACTTGCTTAGGTATTGAGAAAATCTACATATATGGGAAATACTTATTTACTCCATTTTTTGTGATTTAAAAAACACTTCTTAGATTGTTTCAATAGTCTGAAACAGATTGCAAGACATTGAGTTGATGTTCTTGTGTCTCTGTCACACTATGGAACCAATATGTGATTGTCTCATGTTTAAATTCAAAATTAGACTGCAATTAATCTTAGATGAGGTATGTAACCAAACCAGTAAACAAATAAATGCTCTGAAAAGAATGAAGCATTACCTAGATAGACAATGCAGAAAGTAGTGTACAACAGCTATGTACAAAGCAACTTTAACTATGGTCCTACTGTATGGATGTTTGCTGGCAAACTGAACATGGAAAAACTTGAAAAGACCAATAAAAGAGCTATACGATTTGTTGTTAATGATTATCAGGCAGACTATGATAACGTATGTCGAGAAGAAAATGTATTGAATGTACAACGGAGATGCATAAAGACAGTAGCTATTCTAATGTATAAGGATAAAAATACCATGCAAAGCATGTAAAACTATGGCTGGGGAATTAACAGACCTCAAAAGACATTAATTTAATGTTTTAAAATAATATCAGTCTATAATTAAAACCAAAGATGCACACATACACACAGAAAGGTGCTTGGTACACTGAGGATGGAACACGAGGGCAGGGATCAATTTTGTGGTTCTGGCGCCCAAGTCTGTTTTTTCAGAACCTTGTTGATAAGAAAAGGTGCAGTAATGTATTTGAATTTTGAAATAAAACAGCTTTATTGTGTCAACAATTCGCCATCTTCAGTTTTAGATTCTGGCGGATGATTTCGTACGAAATTCTAAATAATGAACATTCTGTGTTTGAAAAATGTAAGTGTTTTGAATGTCCCTCCAAAAATATATCTTATGTGTACTGTACCCACACAATATTCGACAAGGCAACTTCAAAAAGAAAACGTCAACATTGGCAATAATACACTTCCAATCTTTTATTAATTCACAAATGTAATTTCAGAAATTTCACATTCTTTCAACAGTGAAAATCGGTACTTTTCCGGCGTATAAAATTGTTGCTATGGCAATCATTATGGCAAAAATGCAAAATAGTCTGAAATTATCCAATTGGGCCAAAACCTATCTTTTGATACCAAACATGGGCCAATATTCCAAAAATTACAGAAAAGTGCCCTTCTCTCCCTACAACTCCCCTTAACTGTGTACTATTTTGCATATAGCATGATATAGGCCTACAGTATAGTCCTTATGACACGCCCACACAGGGCCGAACCCATAGCCTCATGGTTGGGGGGGTGTAGCACCCTTGGGCCCCCCTTCCTTGGACCATTTGGGCCCCCTTTCAGAAACAACTCAACAGTATCGGAAAATGGGGTTCACGAGAGCGTATGACGTACGTCCTCCAATATGGATACCAATGGAAACTTATGGAGAAATTGTGGTGTATACATATTATAATAATGTACGCCCCACAAAATGGAATTCCCTCCAGAAAATGTTGTGCCCCCAAGGTCCCCCCCCCCCGGGTGCAGGAACAATATGCAGGCAGCAGAAGCAGAAAAGGCGCTAATGCAAATATCGGTTTTGTGGCATATTGGATGGCATAAATCTTATGAAATTTTCAAATAACAGGTACAAGACTTCCAAAAAGCTGCCCCATGAACAATTTTGAAAATATGTTAAGGAGAAAGCTAATTTTGAATGCAAAAATCAGAATTTAGGAATTACCAACTGGAAATGAAGCATGTGAACCCGAAGCACTTAAGTTTTAATGTGTGCTCAGGATAGAAACATAGATATAGAAGCTCACTGCTTATCAAAACTCTCAAAAAATCTCAATAAAATATCATTCTGAAGATTTTGACAAAACGCTCCTGTAGGGGGCAGGGCACCATTGACACTAAATTTTATTAATCTGGTCATCTTTAATTGTGCTTGAGTTCAATATCACTTTTTACCATGCCATCAAGCAAGTAAAATGGTAAACTTTCCTAATTTATCAAAGGATAACATCAAAAGAAGAGCAAGGTTACTGAAATTAATGATCAAGGGATCTTGACATTTTGTGACTTGCATTTTCGACAAGTCATGACGATTTAATTTGACACAGAAGTATAGCACTTGGAGATGTTAATATTGTCATGAATATACTTGACGGCAACCATCAGGTGTGCGCAACCTTTTTATTTTGATACTTTAAGAGGAAGTGCCATGTTAAGCCATTTTGCAATGTTGCGTTTTTATTGATGCTCTGTGTATTTGGGGCCCTCTAAAATTAATTTGTGGAATTCAGTCAGGGGGCCCTCTGAAAACATTTCTGGGGTCAGTGGGGGTTGGGGGGGCTCTGAATTAAATTTCTCCTTTGTGGGTCTCCTGAAATAACTTCAAATGTTCCGTTTACTGAGAGGGGGGCCCTCTGAAGTAAATTTTTGTGTCAGCGAGGCAGGGGGCATCAGAAACAAATTTCTCGAGTCCATCGGGGGGCCCTCTGAAGTAGATTTCCGAAGTCAGTTGAGGGCCCTCTGAGAGGGGCCCTCTTTAATGAATTTCTCCAGTCAATCAAGGGCCTCAGAAATAAAGTTATCGAGTCAGTTGGGGGCCTTCTCAAATTCAGTCCATAACGCTGTGGTACGTTTCTATTTATCAGTAATTTTTAGTCCAAAACGTGTTTTAGCTACCTCTATCTTGGGGCCCCCTCTGGCCAAATATTGGGGGGGTGTCACACCCCCCCACACCCCCCCATGGGTACGGACCTGCGCCCACATTCCAACCAACTTGATCATGAATAAAAGGAAAAAGCAATTGTATCATTTCACTTTAAACCTTATAAACTTCAACAATATCTAATTTACATGCAGAGTGAGGTGAACAGAAATTCTAAGTAATAAATTGAGTGATAACATATCCTTTTAATCTGACAACTAGGGATCAAATGAAACCCTCAACAACACAAGCTCTCGAATTTGAGTGCCAATTCTTAAATCAACTCCAATATAAGAATATATACATCGTAGCTTGAAATATATAATCATTGTAATTTGCATTGTAATTTGCAGATGAAATTGTACTAAATCTCATTAACATACTTTTCTTTACAGTTAAATAATATGATAATGCCACAGCACAGTAGTGGGGCTATTTCAATAAAGAATTCCTAGGCATAGAAATCGCCCCTGGTTGATCACACTAGTTCCACTCAACCATATAGAGGCAAGTTGCTATCCATTATAGCTTTCAACCATAGGCCTTCACATCAAGTGCCATTTACCATCCAGAAGTAATACAGCTATACAACATTTAAAACGTGAATCAAGAAATTCGAACAATTCAAATTCATTGAAAAATTGTGGAAGTGTCATGCCAACTTGCAAAAGATAACCTCAAATCTACCACTTCAGCTTTGATGAGAGTCACATGCCAGCTCGGACATTTTCTTAAACAAACCCAGCCTTGCACATAATCCCATGTATACCCGAGAAAGAGAGTGGCAGACACCAGGTCAATTGTGACCAAACTTGTTTCTTCAATATGTTGCATGGAAAAACGGTTAAATTATGGATCCATCATTGCCCAGCAACCTTGACAAAACCTTGACAACTTAAATATTCAAACCAAAATTTTCGAAAATCCAAAGCTATCTGAGGTTGGCATTTTGGTTTTGACAATAATAAAACCAATAACAAGACTATGAAAAGAAACCAAATTTGAAACTGAATCATCTCTCAGGAGTGCCAATCATAGAAATACATAGAATGGACATGAGGCTGTATGAAGCCACCTCAAGATGAGGTCACCAAATCCGCCATATTGGAACTGCCCTGAGACATGACGTCACAATAGACTAATTATGATGTGACGTCATACCATTGTTATAAGTGACATCACTGTTATTGATGACGTCATAGTACCATTGTGTCAGGACACAGGGCAGTTCCAAGATGGTGGATTTGGTTGCTTCATCTGCCAGAGCCTCATGTCCGTTCTATGTATTTCTATGGTGCCAATACACCCAGACACAACTGCAAGCCACGAGAAAATATATTATAGAACTTCCATGCTTTTTCACACCAGGATCTTGGCCGGTGAAATCTTTGGCTTAGGTAATTAAAACTTCAGTCAAGATATTTAGACGTTATGCTATTCTGCCCCACTTCAATGAAATTCACATGCCAAATGTTAGAGGTTGACATTTTTGATTAATTAGGTTACGCACAATTATAAACAGTTTGTCAAAAGATGGGGACTCAGAACCAGAGCAGAGATGCAACAGATAGGGTTCCACAGAATGGCCAAATCAAACACACTGAATCAAAATCGCCGAATGAAATTCAGAGGACATATTTCAGACCTTTTCCAATTTATATAATTGACTTATATAAGCCTCTTCTATTTTGATACACTAGATTGGATGAAATTCACATGCTATTATTGCTAAACATTTTCATATCCTCACAAAAATTTTAAAAAAGCAACCTTCCTCAGACCAACATTTGATGAATTTCACATGCTTCAGCCTGAAGTTCAGGTTAAGCATTTTAATGAAGTCACAGACATTAACCACTAATTTTTTTTTCTCAAAAGCTTCACATACTCAGAGTGGCATATAAAAGAACAACTTCTACATATATTTACATAATTTACATTAAAACTTTTCAAAAGTGTTATACAAACTTTATTGATTAATTATATTATGCATCACATTAATTACAATAATTTACCATTGAGCCATGTAAATTGATGTGTTATTTAAGTGTAAACAGGATTGGTGTGTGACAGTTACATGTGCCTCATCAGCCCTTCTGAGTTGTGTATAGACGTCTCCATGTCACCCCAATGGCATATCTGAAAAAGATTTTTGAAATAGGCCTATTAGAAAAATAAAATTTTATGACACAACATCCATAGAATGAGCATCCTAAGGCCTATCGAATTCACGGGACACAGTAAAATCAAGGAGATATTCAAATCATGATTTTTATGCATACAAGAACCCAGGGGTTCAAAATGGAGGTGGTGTGGTGTCTGTAAGTTCACATCCCCTGAATCCAACAGATCATTTGTCCTGCACTGCCCTAACTATTCAGACAGGTATTTTCAGATTTATCAACAGATAGATAGATAGATTTATCAATAGATAGATAGATAGATCTAGATAGATATGGTATTTACCAGTGCAGCAATTTAAGAGGAGCAGGTGATCACAGGTTGATCGATGAGATGGTAGATACAGCAGGAGTCTTCTTACCCTTTTTGAAAATGATCGAAAGAGACAATGATTTAACATCTCCTATGAATGACACCCACCTTGGATTTTGATTGCAATATTTAACATTTACCATCTATATACTATATAATATAGGCTTATAGTCAACCAATTGACATTGAACAATTCTGCGAGACATAACAATATTGAGACTTGAGAGTAAACTGACAAGATCCCAAATTGACTGACCCAGGTTCGAACCCATCAGTCTTCAGGGCTACTGGGTGTTACCACCACTGACAGCATGGAGGATGGCATGGGGAACCCGAAAAATTCAATCCACCTTCACCAGAAAAATGTTAATTGGTGGCCCTGGTGTTTCAGTGTCTGTGCTGGGCAAGTAAATGGGGTAAATGTGTAGCATGTTGAGTACTCCCACTCTCTATCCCATCTCATCAGTCAACCCTCATGAGTGCTTGTGCCCACATTCAATCATTCTAAATGCGATACCAAATGATGCTGTTGGGTCAATATATTTTGCTGCTAAAATATAACTGAGGTACATCAAGCAGATACTGAGATAATGGAATTTGAAATCTGGACTTTGACACAATTCACAATTTGGCCCGATATTTCAAAGGGCCCTCAAAAATTACCTAAAAGGCATAGAGGTCTAAAAATGCATTTTTCCCACTTTTTAGTAATCAGAAGGGAAAAAATGTTAACAACAATATCCGAGTCGGGCGAGTATCACCCCCAATGGTGAAGTGCCTGAATCTTATAAAAACTGCCTCCTTAATAAAGTCCCTGGAAAAAAAGTTGGTCTCCCAGTGACACCAATTTAGCAATTACTGGGATACCAATTCTGTCCACTGGGAGACCATTTGGTCTCCCAGTTACTATGTTAAAAAATGCACTGCCAGTATGAGCTATTGTGACTCACTAGAGTCAAGGCTGGTAAATCCGTCCAGGAGGGTAAATCCGTCCACCCCCTTCTTTGTGTGTATATATATACATATTACAGTTGTTTGGGTCTTAAAATTAAGAGAGAGTCGTTTGTAAACAAGTTTTGCCGTTTTTATTGTTTTTACAGGTATTTAAACAATACTTCCAGCCTATTTTAACAAGGTGGAATAAAAACAATCAAATCCTTTTACATCATCACAGACATTTTAAGACTTGGTGGCCATAACCTTGAAGGCCTATTCCTGTCAACCAGTATTGAATTTAAAGTAAAAAATTATTGAACATGATGTAAAATTTAATTATTTTCTGTAGGATTTGTTAAATTTCCCCATTGTGAAATTTTTAAAGGAAATACAATGGAAACAAAGGTGGACGGAATTACCATCATTATTTCAGAACTGGCCTGATTGAGGGTTTGCAAATCTGTCCACCTACAAATATATTTTAGAGTGCTTTTATGACTTTTAATATTCATAAACGGCATACAAAAGATTACAGAAAGTCGATTGAAGCAACTATGCCACTTTGTTTGGGTTAAAAGGGTACTTTAAATGTAATTGAGGCTGTCAATTGAAATTCTTGCACTCAAATTGATCTATACTTTTTCATTATTGTATTTCTCGTTCTGTCATTGTCCGATTACTCTAAAATCAACACTAAAGTTTGTTAAAGTTAATAAATTGCAAAACTGAAAGAAATAACAAAATATGATAGGTATGGGCTGAAATATGCCCTGTGGACGGATTTAGCATCCTTGCTGGACGGATTTAGCAGCACACTGGACGGATTAGATTAGATTAGATTTCTTTTATTTATCCACACCATGTAATTTTTTTACAAATATAAGCCAAATCAACGTGTTATTTAGATGACCTAACCTTCAATATGTGTTGCCATGGTTTTTGGAAAGAATTATTTGAATATTTCACTTTCTTGGCTGCTAATGATAGTTCGGAATGTGTTCCTTCCAATGGACTAAGTTCAATTTCTGAATATATTCCCATTGTCCTAGAAATACAGTTTTAGCCAAAAGTGGACGGAATTACCATCCTTGACTCTTATGACAAAAAAACATGGCGAATCTGTTGTAATTCCTTGTAGGAAATTTTGGGCAATCATTAAATTCAGTTTCCCCTCGGAAAATACAATATCATGTGAACAATATACATTTCACTTATTTCCTTACCATAATTCACAATGAACTGGGAGATGTCCCATTATAGTTGTTGAAACCACATCCTAGAACCATACATTTGAGGATGAGACTGATTAACCCTTGGCTCCTGTCCTGAAAATTGAAAGAAATACATTGAAATAGTTTATAATTTTTCAAGTCACAATCCGTTTACCCAAGTCATTATAAATTTTATTATCTCATTAAAGTTTTTAAAGTTTTAGGTATATTTTTCAGTCTTAAAATTATGAATATATTACAAGCCGCAGAGCCAAGGCTGCAATGTGATGGTTGCCTTTATTAAAAGTTATAAACACAATACGACAATACACATTTAGATAATTTCTTAGAAAATGTTAAGAATGGCCATTTTCATCATCCATAAGGCCACACATAATTGATCTTTAGCTTCTCAGATCTTCTCAAGGCACTTTTTCTAGGGTCGGTCGGTAGGACCAAAAATAAAGGTAAGAAAAACATTTTTTATAAAGTTATTCAAAACTTTTTTTTTTCCATCGGCGGAAAAGCTATTGTGTCGGCGGGTCCGCGAAGCTAAGAATCAATTATGTGTGGCCTAAGACCATGACATCAAAATAGTAGTATGCCTTTAAACTGCTATTTTACCTCAAAGTTGTGCCTCATTTTAAATTTCATTCAGATCTGTTTTCTTCTGTCTGAAATTATAATAAGAACATTTTGTTTAATTACAGCAGTGATGTATCAAGAAAACATTGTAAATTTGAAATTGGACAAAACCTGTCTGCTAACCCAAGAAAACACAGAATTCACAACAGGCCTATAATGGGTGATTAGGTTCTCAGGCCATGCAGAAAAATCTAACACAAGGTCAAGGATGCAAGATTAATGAAGAAACCTAAATTCATGATGGGACATAAAATTGAATGAAATGTTTATTTTGGAGAAATAAAGGGGGCTCCTTTTATTTACTTATCTTTTCATTGCATTTCATTTATCTAATATTAGTGTAATTTGCCAGCCCTCAATTACATGCAACATGGGAGCATCTAGTACTGAATCGAAGTGGTCCATGGGGATGAACAAAATAGAGATACCTTACTGAATGTTATAATAAAGGAATGACCCACAAGCAATTTTGAGCATTACAAATTAGCTTAATTACTGCATCAAGAACTCTTACATCATCTGTATGTACAAGTGTTATTCATGCACAACTGTTGATTGAAATAAATCTGAATGAATGACTGCAGGAGTTCACTTAATGAAAATTCTCCTGGTCTGAAATCAAGGAAAAAACTGTTAAGCCTATGTCTTATCTTATCGACTCCCACAACATACCGAACAGCCAAAGAAAGTTGTCAAAAACATAGTGTCGATTTTACATTTGATAACTTTGTACTGTTGTTCTGTGTTTGAGAAAAACGTTCTTCAGAAATCAGAATGAACAAGCTGAAAGATGTCAAACCCAAGGCCTCAACAGAAATAGGAATCATTCCTGAATTCAGTAGCTTCAAAATATCAATCAGCGGCATAAGTTCTGTATATACTCACTGATTGATCCATTGAATGTCATTAAGTGTGATGAAGATTCATAAGAGTTTCAATGACCTCTGACGAGCATGAACGTTCAACTTCAAGCTGTACAATTCCAGTTCAACGTAGCTCCTATATCCACTGTAAGACGAAAATAATAAATAAATTATAACCATGATCTCAGTGGCAAAAGTAATCCTCATTCAGGATTTTTTTAAACATTATTTGTAGTGCTCACCCAGTCAACATTTGAGTCTGCACAGCACTCACTGTGAGATCACAAGAAACTCACATGGTGATGTCATGCTTGAGAGTGTCATCAAGACATCACAGTGACCTCACACCTTGTGACCTCATGCATTGCTACCTCATGCAGAGCTCTCTGAAATCTCACATACTGAGGTCAAAATGTGAGCCCACTATGAGCTCACAGTGAGCTCACATATGATGGTGTCACTATTACATCTCTCAGGGAGGTGACAAGGAAATCACACAGAGATGTCACAGAGAGCTCACATTGTGACCTCATGCATTGCTACCTCATGCAGAGCTCACAGAAATCTCACATGCTGAGGTAAAAATGTGAGCTCTCTTTGAGCCCACAGTGAGCTCACAAATGACTGTGCCACTATGAGATCTCACAGAGAGCTCACATTGTGAGGTCTTTGTGACAGGAAGTGACATCACATGGCCATCACAACATTCCATCCACCATTTTGAATCAACATGTGACAGGGAAATTTGGGAGATGAAATAATGCATGTAAGTACACTTTTATATAGTTTGTAGATTTGAAAATTATGTTAGCATGGGTTTAAACACTTAGTGATTCCACAGGTATAGAAATTAAGCATCCGGAAAATGATGACTATATGTGTTTTGACAGTTAAATTATACAGCAGTTTTGGCACAATCTTTTAACTGCAATTTGGTATCAGGAGCCATTGCACTATACAAACATACAGTTTTGATATGTATGAACTAGTTATGTTTTCCATTTTAATTGACAATTTATCTTGGAATAATTAGATAATTAGACATCAACCACACACACAGTATAGGATAATTGTAAAGTTAGCCGACTTACCTAGTAAGGATGGCTGACTGTAATCTTGTGAAATCCCACAGCTCCCCCCAAGTGCTAACATGAGATACTATCACGTGACCTGACGCTTCACTCTTGAACGATTGGTTCTCAGAGATGAAAACAAAAAAACCCAGAAAAAATTCCAAATTTATAGTGCCTTAACCACTAAGGCCACATAAATAGATGTGCTCAAAATTTGAATATATATGCCTTTCCTCCCTAGACAAAAGGGTGGGAGGTGGGCATGTTAGCACTTGGGGGGAGCTGTGGGATTTCACAAGATTACAGTCAGCCATCCTTACTAGGTAAGTCGGCTAACTTTACAATCTTGTTTCAATCCCACTGCTCCCCCTAGTGCTCACATGAGACTTGAAAGCTCATCTATGAGAACCAATAATATAAGTTACCAATTCACAACCAAGACACAAAAAATCCAATTTGATCATTTATATATACAAAATTATAGCTCATTTGTAGATCACAGTGTTGCAAATTTCTAGAAATCACAGATAAACCATCTTTGTTCATTAGTCCTTGATTGTTCATAGATTGTTCAAAAAATCACTGAAAATACAACAATTTTCTAACAATAGAGTCAGAGTAGTCAAGCGCCATCCCACAGCGGAGAGAGGGAAAAATTTCCCCTGAAGTTTACTTTTTACTCTTACACTTCAGTACCTTATCTTGAAATTTATTATTATCCTTTGTTCTAAGTTCTTTGTCATAGAATTTAGTGAAAGTTGAGGCTTTTGTCCACCCACCAGCCCTCATAATCTCCTGAATTGTTGCCCCCCCCCTTTTTGCTTTACTAGTGGAGGCTGCACGTACACTACCAGCCTTGTAAACTGATACGTCAATACCAGATAACTTCAAAACTTTCTTGATCCACCTAGCAATAGTGTCATCAGAAGCTGCCTGATGCGGTTTCTTAATAGTAACAAACAATTGCTTCTCCGCTAATCGCAACTCAAGAGTTCTGCGCAAATACTCAATAACATAATGATACACACAAATTCGCTTATCAGTGGGGTAAACTTTCAAAGTCACCTGCTCAGGTTTATAATTTAAACGTCCCTGCTTTATGTTTTCCGAACCAATTGTAAAAAGAATCTTTGAAGATTTAATAGTCATATTCTCTACAGTCAATGCTTTAACAATTTGCGGTCTTTGTCCTGTGACCAGTAAAATCAACATGACCGTCTTTAAAGTTAACTTCTCAAGTGATAATTTCTTAGCCGGAAACCAAGTCTTCAGAAAAGTAATCACATCATCAGGGTCCCAAATATCTAAATATCTAGGCCTAGGAGGTTGCATATTGAAAATTCCTTTCATAAATGCCACAACATCTGGATGAGCCCCAAAAGTAGCTCCTGAAACATCCTGAATTACTAAAGATAACGCTGATCTAGCTGTATTAATAGTACTATAACCAACAGATCCAGAATCAAATAAATGTTGCAGAAATTCAAGTCCATCAACTACAGTTCCTTGTAAGGGATCAAAACCCCTTTCGATACAAAATGTTCTCCATTTCCCATGATAGGTGTCGTACAATTTGGTAGATGATTTCCTTCTGGCTTGTAGCATCGTCCTCGCCACCGGTTCCGAAAATCCGCGATTTCGCAAGGTTTGCATGACAAGCGTGCCACTATCAGGTGCAGTCTCCCCGCCATGGGATGTGCTTTGGTCTCTCTGGAAGGTAAAAATAAAGAATTGTCAGTAACATGCAACATCAAAGGTTGTTCACACACCATATCCTGTAATTTCGAGAACCAGGGTTTCGTAGGCCAATAAGGGACTATAATAATTCCCCAGGCTCCATCCATAGACCATTTCTGTAACACAGCTGGTATGAGAGCAAAAGGTGGAAAAGCATAGCAAAATCTGCCTGACCAATTCATTAAAAAACTATCAATCCAAAAAGCATCTGGATCAGGTTTCCAGGAGCAAAAACACTCAACTTGTCTATTGTTTCTGGAGGCAAACAAATCAATTTCAGGTTTCCCAAATTCCAGGCACACTTTCCTGAATAAGTCAGAGTGCAATGTCCATTCTGTCTCATCTGCAAATTTTCTAGAAGCTTCATCTGCCTCGACATTCAATTTCCCTGGAATATGTGCAGTTGTGAGCCATACTTGTTTGTCAGTAGCCCAAGTCCAAATATCCCGGGTTATCCTATTACATGTGTCTGAATGTACAGATCCCTGATTTCGGATACACAAGATAGCAGTGGTGTTATCAGACATGACTCTGATATGTTTCAGATCCTTACAATCCTGACGATATATGGATCTCAAGCGATGATAAATTGCCAACAACTCCTGTGCATTAATGTGCAATAAAATTTCCTGCTCATTCCATCTCTGTCCAAATTGTTGACCAGTCGCAGGGTGGTATACACCCCAACCAGCATTGCTAGCATCAAAATAACATGTGTCATCAGGATCACCAACAAAAACCTTTGCCTGTGCTTGAGCCAAATCCTGCAACCACCATTGTAATTCAGTTTTACATTCTTCTGAAATTGTCATAATTTCATCAAAATTGAAATAAGAACTTTTCAGAGCCAAATTTTTCTCAATTTCCAATTGCTTTGAAAACAACTGTGCAAATCTATTTGCAGGAGCAGTAGCAATCAGAGTACCTGCCACTTGTGCAGCTTTCCTAATAGTAAAATCCTTTGCTGAGATTATCTCGCGAACCATGTCTTGAATTAACTCCACCTTGCTTTGTGGAAGGGTTATGGTCATAAGACTAGAATCAATTAAAAACCCCAGATACTGTAGCTTATTGACCGGAGTGATTTCACTCTTGTCCCAGTTGATCATGAAACCAAGGTCCTGCAGCAAAGCAGCAGTTTTCTGTACAGCAAATGTACAGTCTGCAGGAGAATTTGCTACAATCAAAGTGTCATCAATGTAACCAGTAATTGTAATATTGTACTTCTTGCGCAGAGTTGCAAGGGGAATTTTCATCAACTTGGTGAATAATCTAGGCCCACTCTTAATACCATTAGGTACACATGTGAATTCATAGATCTGATCCTCAAACCTAAATCTGAGAAATTTCCTGTCCTGCTCATGCACTTTCAAACTATAATAAGCATCAGACAAATCCAAACTTGCCATGAAAGATCCCTTTTGGATTAACTTGACAGCTGTCTCAAAAGTATCCATCTTAAAATGATGGTGTTCAATGAACTGATTCAACTCTTTAAGGTTTAAAATCATTCGAAACTTGCCTTTTTCTTTCTTGGGCCTTAGAAAAATATTCGACAAAAACTGTCCCTGACATGGCTCAACTTTAAGCAAAACCTGCTTCTGTAATAAAGCCTCAATCTCAGTGCAAATAAATTGTCTCTCTTCTGCTCTAAACCGCATAGGTCTAGGCTCTCTGTTCTGTACAGGAGGTTCTTTAAATTCTATTCTGTAACCTTTAACCTCCTTCAACATATTATAATCTGAAGTAAGCAAAGACCACTGTTCTACACGTTGACTAATTCTGCCAGCTTCGAAAACTGACCACATTTTTTCAATATTGACATCACCAGTATTTGCAATATTTATCTGATTCTCGTTCCCAGGTATCAAGAGCTCTAAGTCTTCTTGGTACTGGTGGCCGCCGCAGATTTGCTGGTTGCCGTCGTGCCCCCGCGGCCTCTGTTCACCCAGGGTCTCCTGTGACTCTGCCCTGGAAAATTTGGAAATATTGAATTTCCTATCAATTGTTTGCCTAGCTCGCATTGACACATGACAAAATCTTGGTGTTTCTAAATGCGATTGGAAAAATGAGAAACACTTACCACCATAGCCGTGGTGATACGGGTAACTGTAGCCCCCGTAGCCCCGTCCGCGTCCTCTAAAACGGCCTCGCATCGTGGCCCCGTAAGAGGAGTTGAAGCTCCGAGAACGCCCAATATTCACTGCCTGGTTTATAGCCTTTATCCGGTCCCCAATGTCGTCCCCCAAGAGAAAGGCGGAAGACTCTTGGACCGCTCCTTCACGGCAGAGTCCGTGATACTTGACAGCCAAATGTGGTTTCAACAGTTCCCTGCGGCATTGATTCAAATTAGTGTTGGCTTGACTCAGCAACTTAATGCTATCGATAGCAGCATTTACCAGAACTTGTTGCTTCTCAGCTTTCCCCGAAATCAAACTGTCCACCACTTGCGCAATGGGTGTCAAGGCCCTCGCCACAGCTCCTTGGGCACTGCGTAGCTTAATATCCCTAGAACGAGCTGATTTGGGAATGGTGCTTATAATCTCCTGGTTCATATCCACCTTGTACGTGGGAACATTGGCAGGCCTGCGGTATTTCTCGAAAAGCGCCTTGATGTTCCACAAGCTGACATTTTGCCAAATACTCTGCAGTAAAGTAGCTAAGCTCTCCGACAAACCGGGGCCCGTTTCTTCCACATGGTCAGCGAAATGTGCATCCAAATTTGGTAAATCCAGGTCCGGCCCATCAGCCGATTCGCCCACGTCGTCTGGGGCTTCGATTTCGTCACTTTCTGCGTCGTAGAAAGTTTCTTCGTCGTCCGGGGGGGGCCCCGGCCAAAATCGCAGGTATGGTGGCAAAGTTTCCCACCACTCCTCCGCCGACATCAGTGGAGATGTCGGGGGGTTCACATCCATCATGAAGGAGGAAGACGTAGCCGTTTCCGCCTTTTTCGCCGGAGGTTTCGGTAAGACCGGCAGCTCCGGTTCCTTGCGTTTCTTTACTTTGTCTTTTTCCTTGTCTTTGTCTTTGGCCTCGTCGGCCTTCTTGGCCACAGTGGCCTTACGGGGGTCGAGCTCCTCCTCGCCTGCCATTTCGGGGAACAAATGCAGCCCGCTCTACAATTCTGGGCAAAGCGCGCGAAAACCAGTGCGCGCTTCAATGCCCGGATGGACGCCGCCTCAGCGCCAGCCAATCAGAACTTGCGTTGGTGACGTCACAACACCAAATATGGCAAATAATTTCGCGCCACAGCTTGTAGTCAAGCGAAAAGTGCGCGAAAACGCCAGACAGCCCGCGAAAAAACCAGACAGCCCGCGAAAAACCGAGACAGGCCCGGTCCAAGCCAGCGAGCGAAAAAAAATCGCCGCAAACAATTGAAGAAAAACTTAGTTTCTTTATTCAAAACCGTGGATACTTATATCCAGTCAGTTCCAGAGCTTACTCTGCGTCCTTAGACAACTTTTTGAATAAGTGAAGCCACCCCTTATGGGTGAAAAAGATCATAAACAAAGAAGAGTCGATCTTTCGATGCGATCTCCCCAATGTCGTGATAGAAAGTGAAGCGTCAGGTCACGTGATAGTATCTCATGTGAGCACTAGGGGGAGCAGTGGGATTGAAACAAGATTCAGCCTGTATATACGTGGGACATTATTGAATTTGCTGATATATTTTATGTAGCACATACATGTATTTGTACTATTTTTATTTTGTTTCAGGTTGCTGGTTGATTTGTATGGGTTGGACTGCAGGAATGAAGATTGAAGAGATTTGAATAAAGCCCCCCCCCCCATCCAGCAATGTGATTTGACAAATAAAATGAGTGAACAAACTTGCTATTCTGTATGTGTATTTATCTAACTCTTGAAGAGGTCAATGAGGGTGATTTGAGGTCACAGGCAGTTCACCCTGCAGAGGTCACAGAAAGTTCACCCTGCAGAGTTGACCTCAGAAAAGGCTCACAGAGAGCTCACAGAAAGCTCACAAGAGGCTCACATGAATCTCACCATGAGACCTCACATTAGGCTCACAGGGAGCTCACAGTGTGACCTCAACTTTTGAGCTCAAATCAACCTCATTGACTGGCTTCAAAATGAGGTTGATGTGAGGTCTTTTCTGTGAGCTTTCAAGGTGTCTTTGAAGAGCTCACAGATATATCAGAGTGAGGTAAAATTGTCGACTGTGCAGTTAAAAACCAGAACCGCAAGCGGTTTCAACGCTCGTCTGTTAATGTGAAATCTATCAATGTGTGCCTGATAATCACCCACAGGCTAATAACTCGATCTAATTCTATTGCCAATGCACACCCAGAGGCCAATACCTGTACCATATTGCATAACTCTAAACAAAATATTAAGGGCACAGTGGGCAGTTGAAGAATGAAGAAAGATGGCTGGCAAAATGGTCCCTACAAAATGGCCACCATCTTGGATTTCTCGACATGTTCCCAATCCATACCCACAGGCCAATATCTGTACCAAATTTCATCACTCTAAGCGAAATATTAAAGGCACAGCGGGCAGTTAAAGAATGAAGAAAGATGGCTGCCAAAATGGCCGCCACGAAATGGTGGCCATCTCGGATTGCTCAATATGTTCCTGATCCATACCCATAGGCCAATATCTGTACCGAATTTCATAACTCTAAGCGAAAAATTAAGGGCATAGTGGCCAGTTGCAGAATGAAGAAAGATGGCAGCCAAGATGGCCGCCATGAAATGGTGGCCATCTTGGATTTCTCAATATTTCCCTGATCCATACCCACAGGCCAATACCTGTACCAAATTTCGTAAGTCTAAGTGAAATACTAAGGTCACAAATGGACACTTACACAAACCTTAACCGGGACAACGCCGACGCCGACGATCGAGTGACGACAATAGCTCTTCGTTTTCAAAGAAAACAGACGAGCTAAAAAACAGACGAGCTAAAAATTGTAGTTTTCGATGTCAGTACAAGCTCTGGTTTGTCTGCACTCTACACGTATATCATTTGACATCATACTGGTTCTTTTTTCAATCAGATAAATTTTATTTGGCACAAACAATTTTCTAAAATCCCAGAGAAGAACCATGAAATCCTTTCTGGTCCCAAGTATATGACTCTTAAATTAAATGATACCAGATGATAACATACTGACTCTTTTTTATATTAATTAAATATATATGCATGTACTGATTTATCAAACCTGTACAATGTACATGTATGCCAAAGAATTTCCCATCTGGGACAATAAAGTTTTAACTATCTTCAATCTATCCATTAGTATCCAATTCATGATTCAGTTCTAAATTCTTATCTGTGATTTGAGTCTGTGAAAATTAGTAAGGCCAAACATACTTAATTTTCAGCTTCTCAGATCAACAGACCGAAAATACTTTCTACTCAGGAAAAAAAAGGTGCTGAACAATCAGTTTATTTTTGAGAGATTTTTACCGCCTTCCACTGACCTTGAAAGGCTTTCAGAAGATCCAAGAAGCTAAAAATCAGGCCTCACAGGAGTATATATACCTTATTAGCACTACAATTAGCTATGGGAAATACATGACATATACCAAGAATATCTGAAAATCTAATGAATTAAGTTCTCAACACAAACCTCTCAACTCACCCAGAGAGCTCTGCCAACTCTTTCCGTCTGGGAGCACCCAAAGAAGAATCCTAAAGGTCAAAAACATTCCATCTTGAAGCAATTGCTACAGCTGTACATGTTTCTGTGAAAGGCATATATCTGTGTTTTAGTCCTTTATCTCCAAACAAAAGTCTGCAAGAAAAAGAAATGTTAATTGAATCAAATTATCTGAATAAAAACAACAAGATTCATTGTCCGCAAAAGAAAATGACAACAGCAATACGACGTATTTTGTTGTCCGTGTAACTCAAACGACTGGATTTCATGGCCCTGATTGTCTAAAATGCAGAGTTCAACATTAAAACCTTCACTAACGCAACAGCAGATACTCAACAAATCAATTTCCGACATTAAAAGTCTGTCTGACAAGTAATGGTTGATCTTATTCTTTGGTATTTACGTGCTCTATGCGGACAACTTGCGGACAACAAACACAAACAAATCACTGTAATTTGCCTTCCATAGATATCTCATTCTATTTCAGATGTTTTATCCAATCTCAGGTGTAGCACCAATCACTCTACTAAATGGTTTGTGGATCAATCAACCTGTTTCTGATATATAGCCTTTTAAAAAATGTAACTCTAGTGTAACGCTTGCGGACAACTCTACACCTTATCTCGCTTTTGAAAAAGAGAACCATATATAGGTCAAAATGTTTTAAGAAAATGAAAAAGATAGGTGAGCTTAAGTCAAAAGAAGGAACTTAGTCAGAAAATTCATGTTGCTTCATTCAGTTAGTGGGCATTGAATATATTGATTTTTTTGTCAAATTGTGTAACGCTTTTAGAGGCTACTTTCTGGCATGAATTTTGGAAAAAGTATGGGGACCAAAGAAAACCGCAAGCAGACATAGAATATTTAGATATTACTCTTTCAAATGACACCAAGTTTTGGAGCTCCAAACCTGGTACTTTTTTGCTCAAAAGCTCCAAAATTTTGCTGTACAATGAAGGGTAGTTTGTCGGCAAAAACAGGGGCGTTACACCACTTCTCAGCTCATCTCTGGCAAATATTTTATTTTGATAATGCCATAGTTCTTATTTTGCACAAAGGCAATGTTCTGCTGATTCAGGTGCTGTTTATATTACTAAGATAGGCCAGATAGAAGTGTAGTTACACCTTGTCGAGCGACGAAGAAAACGAGAGTTGTCCGCTTTCTCACCTTCAGATTCTTAGCCATATGTCATAATAAAAATATTAATTATTATAATTACCTCGGCATCGTTTATTGAGCAACTTGTGCCACCCCTCGACGTCATTGTTGGTCCTAATGGTCCTGGCGAAGCAGGACCAGTCGCGGGGTGGGAAGGTCCGACTGGTCACCCAGGTGTCCTCGATGTAATCGAAAAGCTGGGCGAAAGCCTGGGTGACCTTGGTTTGCTCTTTGATTCTTCTGAATACAAGCTCGATGTGCTCCGAAGGCAGGTACTGTAGGGCCAACAATCTTCGAATTACATCCTTCATGCCTGGTTCTTCCTTGCGTTTTTTCTTAAGGCCGAGAGCGCCCACCTGCAAAATAGCAAAAACCAAATTATAAAAAATTACAACACAAGTGATCACAATTTAAGGTTTAAAATTACATTTTCAACAGATTCCTTGTAATATTTTCTTTATCTATTTATGGAATCTTTAGTAGTGATTTATTATTAAGCATACTGGTAATCATTTTTGTCTTTTAGATTAAATTCAAAATACTTACGTGTTTCTCTACGGCCTGTCCCCAATGGAAAGCACATCCGCATGTCTTAGCATGAGCAAAGTCACTACGGATGGCTTTCCATACGGCGGACTCAAAGTCCATCACTGCCTTCTGTAAGCGTATCTGCAGCTTTCTTTGAAGGAGGGCGTCACGAACGGTCCGGAATACTTCTCTGAAAATAGAATGAATTTTGTTATTGTGTGTTGACATTGTCTAGTATTGTTAATTTCACAGCAAGTAAGTATCTTGTTATTGTCAATTTCACAGCAAGTTTGTATCTTTAAGGGGTTGGTTCATTCTTTTCAAGGTTTTTGCTAAGAGGTTCAGGATTTGTTTGATTATTTCAATTTTTGAAAAGGTAAGATCATCAATTTATTAGTTCCTCGGTGGCCTAATGGTTATAGCAGTTGATTTTGAATCCACTGGCCTGAGAGGACATGGGTTCGAATCCCAGTCCTGGAACTAAATTGGAGTGAGTTGGTTGTGGCTGTGCCGGGGAGGGTGGCCACTGTGGAGGCAGGAGTCCCCCTCCGGTCTGGTGTATTGTAGCAGTTACCCCAGCCAGACTCCACCCGGAGTGACTGGATGCCTGGATCCAAGGAAACAAGACTCCAAGAGAAACCATGAAAGATGCTGCCACCTGGTGTGATGAAGAATAAATGTCCAGGACACTTCATTGTAAAACTGTACATGTATATATATGTAAATGTAAATATACACATTGTAAAGCGCACTTGAACATTCAGCTTAGAGTGGAAAGTAGCGCTATAGAAATGTCATAATAATAATAATAATAATAATAATTTAGGCCTATAACATAATATATAAAAACATGTATATATATATATCTTAAATGATAAACATGATAAACTTACTTGTAATCCCTTGCACGTTTCCAAGACATCAAGATGAAAACACAGGGAACTTGTTTCTTCTTCCCATCGCAGGTTAGGAATTTGTGTATTGAATACAGCTGTGTGAACGGAGCTTTGGCGGCCTTGAATGTTCCATCCAGATACCTGTGAATAAAAAGAATATTACGAAACTCTAAATAATATTATTAAATAATATTATGAAACAATAATTTCTTAACCACTTTTGTTAAATTGCAGTAGGGTATGAGCTCTAAACTTTTTACTTCTGTTTTTATCTGTTAAATGGTTTTAATTAAATACATTTTACCCCGAGCAACGATGAAAATATATAATATAATATGAAAATCTTTTCATTTGCTTACCAGGTCTTGGCCTGAGCCAAACACCGGAGCTGTTCTTCTGTAGCAAGGATGACGTGTCGATTGCGGTCGACTCTCAGATCCGAAACCAGGAAGTTGTCAGGTAGGTGCGATTCATTCAGCTGGAAGAAAATAAACATGTCATTATTTTAATGAATAGCCGATATCATTATGTAACATTATCAATATGTAACAGTGTAGTGTTTTTTCTATCTTCAGTAAACGTTTTATTCTAAAATCACTCATATTTACCACAAAGTTGAGATCTTTCGGGTGTTTGGGTCTCAGGTCCTCTCTTGCTCTGTTTGCAGCCCTGGTTGTACAATTCAATGGAGGAAGATTGGCTTTGGCGTTGCTGTCATCAATCAGCTCCTTGACGATGGTCCCAGCTGACCTGTGAATCTGAAATAATAATTTTTTGATTAGCTTCAACCAGTATCATTGAATAAGTTTTGTGTCATTTTAATTTACAGTGTGATATTTAATTAATCGTCATTAATAAGCAAACTGTCACTACAACATAGTTTGATTCTGAAAATCTTTTGTTTACTGACATAATAAGTTGCTGCGTAATATTTAATGCAATTTTGATAAATGTAAATGATATTCAATCAGTCTTGACTTTGTCTTTTAATTAATAATAAATTCACAATCTCTCAGTTATTCTCTAATCATTCACTTACATTCTCTCTGGCAACTTTCTTTGCTTTTGCAGTCACTTTCACTTTTAGGTCCAGCCCATCACGTTTTTCATGATTGTGATCATTCTGCCCTCTGGTAAAGATGTCTTTTCTCTGAATTGCAGTTGGAGGACAAACCCGGTTCTTATTTCTAACACTGCATCGCCAGTACGTGGTGTCTCCGCTTGTATTTTTCCGAGAAAATACATAGCTGGAAAAAAAAAGAAATATAATAAAGCAAATGTTAACCCAACCAACTTCATTGAAATTATATTAAACAATGATAAATTATGTTACCATATAGCATAAACATTTCATTATATGGGCAATGAAAAAATAAGTTCATTAAAAATAGAATTACTTAGGGCTATTCCATTTAAAAATCTGGGGGAGGGGGGGGGTGGTCGGGCTACGATTTTGACCCCCCCATGCATCTAAAACGATTTTTTTTTACCCCCCCATGCATTAACTTCGATTTTTTCACCCCCCGTACATACATCACAAAAAATTTTCGTTATTACAATGCGTAGGCCTGAATAGAACGATAGTCCCCCCATACATCTTCAGTGAATTGCGCGAGTGCCCCCCTTGCATCTACAACGTATTATCGCTCACCCGTACATACATCATACGAAAAATAAACCAGCCCGACCACCCCCCCCAGAGTTTTAAATGGAATAGCCCTTATTAACTTGAAAAAAAAATTTCACATTTTCATTCTTAACACTTACCCAAGTCCATCCAACAGTTTCTCCTTTCGTTTTTGCGAACCTCCATCAACGGTCGACCAAGCCGGCCGGTCAGAGGGGATGTCTTCTGTGTCGCTCAGCTCTGTTGGTTGTGGTAGAATACTGTCTTCTTCTTCATCTGACGGTGAAGGGTCGGCGATTGGTGGGAGATGTCCCCAGTCCGAATCATAATCAATAGGCATTGGCGTTGGCAGAGTCTCGAAGGAGATCTCGGCACTGCAAAGAAAAGTAGAAAAACAATTATTTACAATACTAGTCCCACAACACCCAACAAGTGAATTAAAATAATATGATGTAACTACCAGTATCACCATTTATTATGTGTGCAATTACTTCTAATCATCTACAGTACTGGTATCACAAGTGTTAAGACAATAGTGTGTGCAATTACAAGTATATTTCTAATCATTTACAAGTGTTACTTGACATCAGTTTATTATATCATTTAATTATCACCATCAATCATTTTGAAATGTAGTATGACATATAATTACCTGGATGGACTGCCAAAGTCTGCTTCATGGTCGATGGGCATTGGAGTAGGTTGACTATCGAATGACGTGTCCTGTCTGCAAATATAAAAAAGAAAAAAAATTACTGAAGAGCCACTTATTTCAATAATTACATGTTTATTAAACCTAGGTGGATACAAATAAGTCTATCTCACTAAGGCATTTATATAAACATATTTATTAAACCTAGGTGGATACAAATAAGTCTATCTCACACAAGCGTTTATATAAATGTCTATTTTTAAATATTATTACTATAAATTACCTGGATGGACTGCCGAAGTCTGCTACAGGGCTGGTGGGCATCGGAGTAGGTGGATTATTGAAGGACATGTCCTGTCTGCAAGTAGAGAAAAAAGTCTCATTACTTAGCTGAAATTTATGTAATAAATTATATATGAATTGATATATATAGGGCTCAGCAAGTATTCCATTAAGTGTAGTCTGATAATTACCTGGATGGACTGCAAAAGTCCAATTCTTGGTCCATGGGCATCGGAGAAGGTGGATTACCAAAGGGCATGTCCTGCCTGCAAATAAATAAAAAAAATCACTTAACTGAGTTGAAATTTCTGTTATACAATTAAAAAATGTTATGCATTTATTTACATTTGTGTGTATGATATTTGAAAATATAAACAACTTTATGCTATGATATACATTTATAAACGATATAGATAATTGCACTTTATATGATAACAGCATTAATTCGAATATTTACCTGGAGCTGTCTAGAATGGGAGGAGGTGAGGCGATCACAGGTGTAGGGAGGCGTACAAGGGGTGACTCAAATCCAGGTCGAGGGGGGATTGGCAATCCGAATCCAGGGGGAGGGGGGATCACACAGGGAGAAAGGAATCCCGGAGGAGGAGGGACGGGGGAAGGCGATCCATAAAGTGGGGATGGGAGAGTGAATCCCACCAAAATAACAAGAATATCTGAAAATCCAATGTATCAAGTTTTTAACACAAAAAAAGCTAGGATTACTTGAAACAAGGTTTATTGTTGTAAATGTGGTCCAATCGAGGCAACTTGGTGGTCCAGTCGAGGATACTACAATATGACTCAGATACTTCCAAAATTTGAAGACTTTTTTGACAGCAATGCAGCGTTCATAATTATCAAGCTTTGCCCACAGCATTGAAGCACAACATATTTAAACTCAGTTTTTGTCCTTCTGACAGAATTTTAACATCATACCATTAACACTTTACACACTGAGCCGCTGAAGTTAGGTGGTCCGATCCAGGGGACTCTCCCCTATCATACCGACATTAAGGTGGCTCGCTACCCACGAAATTACGTCACCTGCGCGCCTTTCCGCGCAGCCAGGCAGGCCCAATCTATGGTAGCGTCACGATTGCAGCTGAGCACTGCTAACACTTTTTCAGGATCTTTTTTACTTTTGAAAATTTCATGCGGCAGCACCTTCGTTTAACATTTGTGGGACTTCTAAGAGGGTTAGACACTTGTGGTCTTCACCATTAGATGCGCAATGAAGAATACTATAAGCCAATCGACTTTCAGCTTTCTGCTTTTAGAAGAAAATTTCTACAGGCGATTTTCGGCAAGCATGTCTAATTTCGCAAAAATGACTCTGTTACATAAATAAATTTGTATATCAATTTCAAGGCCCGTTGGAAGCCTTGTCAATATCATTATATTGTTCCTCACTTTATTTGGAAACAGATGACAAAGAAATAGAAAATTCTATCTCGTCTTTTTTTTTAGCGCTATGATTCATAAAAAGATAAAAATTTTCAAAATCGAAACTTTTGTGCCGAACCCCTAGAAAAGTTCTTTAAACTAAATATATCTCTCTGGAATTTTAATCAGCTTTTCCATAAAACTTTCCTCTTCAATTCCATGCTTCATTTAAAAACATAGAATGAATGGCCACTGAATGGCAGGGAAAACTTCACAGTAAAAAAAAATTGAGTTTTTCAGGTTTGCGTGGACTGACTTTGTTTTACATAACCTCAAATATTTTGAAAGAAAGGCTGGTATCAACCACTTTCGTTTATATATCCTTGCTATAAACTTTATTTTGGATCATTTTAAACTATTTTTAAGAAATCCTATCTTGGAAAGTTCACGAGTATCGAGCCACCTTAAGCTCACGATACTCGGCACTAATTATTATGCGCAGCGAAGCTCGCACATGTTGTGGTGAGCTGTGGGGGTGAGAAGTGATGTCCCACTTTTTAGTGCTTTGACGGATGGATTCATTTCGCACAGACATCCATTACTTTTAAAAATGTGCAATATATAGCCAGAATGGCTATATCTCACATGAGTTCTCTTCCCAAGGTCTGTAAATATCAATCAGCTAAGTTATTCCACTTTATTTGTCACGTCGATTGAGCATTCTTGCTTCTGGCCGCCATGTTAGGGTGTTTTCCATCGGGTGATACTCGAGCGTCCGCCGCGTTTTCTGTGCTTGGCGTTTTCGATTTAGGTTGAGAGGGTGCACTCGAGTGTACCGTGTGCCCTCCGTTCAGTGCCAATCATAAATGATTATTTTATGAAATTGAAGCAACTTGTGTATATTGCTGATGCTTCCCAAAAGAATTTGTGGCTTTGCTGCACATTGCACTCCATGGGTGCCTTTCTAGTTGTTACCTTGTATTGGTCTTCAAGATGCAAAGGGCAATCGATGCTTGAAGACAGCATATTCAATGATCCATTAATGTTATTTATACTGTCCATCTGAAACAGTGAAACATGAATGTTTGTTAGTTAAATGTTTGAACTTGCCTTCAACTGATTTTATGAACTATACTATACGGCAGCACAACTGCAATTGATAGAAAATGAATTGTTTATCAAGTAATTCAATAAAATTATCACATAAAGTGCAATAAATTATTTTTAGATAATTTTCACTAGTCTTGACAAACAGTTCGGTCATCCTGACCACCTGACAAAAGCTTCGGACTAGTGAAATTTTACTGAAAAATTAATTATCAACATGTTAATTTTTGTGCCATCCAAGTTCGGACAAGGGCATTCTGAAAGCCATTCCTCATGCTGCATATCACGCTGCTAGTGCTGCTTCGAATCACTTGGGCCGCTGGACATCACCTTGGGCCAATGGTCCATGCATTCAAACAGCATAGCGCCCTCAGAAGTAGTGTTAATGTTACATTGAACAATTATCATGCAGCACAACCTGAGCATATTATATAACACACAAGTAATTTTCATTTGTCTGTAATGATCAGTACAGTACTTTAAAAATAATTTATTTCATTTACTTAAAAGATTAAAACCTTCAAATAATTTTGTTTTGACATACCATGAAAATGTCATGTGCAATAGCTGTCACATATCTTGTAGTTAGCGCTATAAAACTGCTTGTTGCTCGCATGCACGTCATCCAGCTTTACCATCGAGTTCTGCTGCTGTCCTGCTGAAAAGAAAGTAAAAACGATAGGCAATTTAAATCATGGTTAAAAAGATGATTTTAAGCAGGGTCCCAGATTCGTCGCCAGATTTTGGGCGTCTTTCACCACATGCAGGGCGTCCTTCACCACATGCAGGGCGCCCAGTCTGTCATTTTATTGTAAATGCTATGAGCAGTTTACTGGAATTAGCGCTACATAAACGCCCATTATTATTATTATTAAATCTTGGTCATCCTTCTCAAAATCTGGAAGTCTCAGGCGATAGGACGACCAGGAACCCAGGACCCTGATTTCAAGGCACTGAAATCATGATGCATTTGATTTAAAGAGATGTATTTGATTTAAAGAGACTCATTTGATTATAAAGATCATGAAAAAAAACACTTTAAAAAAACTACCAAACTTGAAAAAAAAAGCAAAATAACATCGCTGTCATCTGTTGATAGCTTCATTCAAACATTTTGTCTGGCTGTCACAGTGATATTTTATCACAAAATGATATGGACATGCAGATTCAGTATAGCAGGCTACCATATTTGACAAGTGTAAATAATTGTTATGCCATAGTTAATTTTTGGGGCTGCCGCCCCCACTCCCCTGCCAAATTACATTTTACAAAGATTTAATGAAAACGTCACCATAACTTGCTCAACGTTTTTCATGATTTTGGGACTCCGATTTTACTGGCCCGCATGCCTAGTAAAAGGTCAGAGATAACAATGTCTGATGAAATACAGCTGCTCATAGTGTTGACAGGACTCTTGAATGAACCTGCTAACTTCTTCTGGACAGAAAACGGTCATTTTTGAAAGATAAGTACTTGGGTGAGCTCACCTTGGCTTCGCAACTCACCTCAGTCTGGCAATTTTTTGACTTCAGAGGACAATATTTTTGCATTAAAGCATGCATATATGCATGTTTTATTGATTATGATAAATAATTAATAGTTTTCAACATTTTTCATTGCTTCACCTTTGTTATTCTGGTATGGTGATGTCACAATTGACGGTCATGTGACCAAACAATGGATTTTAAAGATTTAGTATTTTTTGTTTGACTTCGAAAAATAAACAGCATGTTATGGGACATAATTTTAAAGTTAATCACCCTGAAGTACACCAGAGACACCTATTGTTTGTTTGAGCTTGCCTGGTTGCTTATTTGGTTGAGTCAGCTTATGCAACATCTGATCCGGTAAATTCACCCAGTTTCTTAATATTGTCAAATAACTGCACCAAACTTGCGAAGATGAGGTGACTACACCTACAAATGTCACCTTTGCACTTCTACAACTGATAGGCCTATTGGTAGACTCCAAAATTGGTGATCAGTCAAAACACCTATGAACAAAAACGGCAACGGACAAAAACGCCCAGTTTTTTATGCATTGTCAAAAACGCCTACAGCTAATTTTCCTTTTGCATGACAGTGTAAAAAGGGCTATATCAAAAATGATCTATAGATTTTCTGTCCAGATGCATCCCAACAAGAGCATGAGCTAGCATGGTACCTTTGAATACATTAGTGACAAGTACACTCTAGATTAGGCTTGGACCTGTGATTGGCTGTACATTAAAACTTAGTTCAGTTAATGGTGATTAACATTGCTATGGCTGTCAAAAAATATTCAGGTGAAGTGTCAAATAGTAAGCAGGGTGTGCAGCCAAAACGGCGATAAACCAGAACGGCTATTCGTGTATTTACCATAACGGCGATGATAAATTTGACTAGAAAACAAGAACGGCTATTTCACTAATTTTTGGTACAATAAGCTTGCAAACTTAGTAATTTTACCCTAACATAATACATTTTGTTATCCAGCATTGTTTCCGATATTTAAAAGATCATTTAGTTACGTTTTTTGTTGCTTTTTATCAAGTTTTACACATTTACTAAGTTTTAGCCACATTATAACATGTCAAATTAGACAAGAAAAATGCTATGTTATTCTGCTACAAAGTAGCAAATATCATGGATGTGAACTTGCTTGCTACAAAGTAACAAATATTAGACTTTTTTTGTTGAAATATGCTTTTCTAAGTTGATTTTTTAACTAAAATTGTCATCGCCGTTTTGGACTTTGATCATCGTCGTTTCGGTATTGTTTGTAAATATATGAATAGCCGTTCTGGTTTATCGCCGTTTTGACTGGCAGCAGGGCCGTATTAACCTATTAGTAGGGGGCCTTAAGGCCAAAATTTGGCATTATCGTTACGGAGTGGATAAAGCTACGAAACTTGGCAGAAATGAAGCTGAGGATCTAAGCTTTAATTTTTTCCTAAGCTCCAAAAATTATTTTAAGTGGAGCTGTTTCAAAAATGCGTTTCCATGGCAACAAGTCACTGAAATTTTACAGTTTCCAGAAAACGTATTATTTTCCCATAAAATTCACAAAAATTTAGATATAAGCAAAATCTCCAGGATTATCAATCTTAGTGATGAGGCGCATTAATTTCTTATATCAAATCCAAATTTGTTGTCTTAAGTTGCCATGGAGATGGAACGCAAACTCAAAATATTGCATTTTTTAACGACTATTGTCTATTTCATTACACATTGTGGCTAATCTGTATTAATCAGGTGAGGACGAAATACATGCTGAAAACCCTGACCCATTTGCCATTAATTATGGCAAATTTGAAAAACATGGTTCTTTAAATAAATCCATGAAATGTGTTTCTATGGTAACAAATCAATTTGTGAAGTTTATTAATTTGGGAATAAATATGTAGATTTCAAGAGCACTCTTGTATCTAGACACTTCATTTTAGGAAAATGTGGCCCCTCTATGATATGGGATGTGCAGGAGTATTTGTTTATCATATTGTTGAGGTTGGTTACCATGGTTACCATTGTTATCTGTCTTAAAAACCAGCAAAATTTACTTTATTATTGCTCAATATTGTGGACTTAGGTTTATCAATATATAATGACAAGGATTTGTTGTTTAAACATTTTCATAGTTCTAAGGAGATATACATAATTCCAAATTGGTTTCCATGGCAACATAAGTTGACCAATTTCTGGTAAGATGGTCATAAATCTATCAATGTCAAAAAAATTATTGCAGGTGCAAGGATCTCATTTGGCGTTAAAGTATATTGTGCCCTTGGTAGGTTTAGATGTAATAGGGTTGGGATTGATATCATGTGGATATTGGTTACCATGGTTACCTATGATCGAAGGATGCAATGTGGTAAAATGTCCCATTCACATTTGGCCCAAAATGGTCTTTTTGGGTCATATCTTGACTTAGACATGGAATTTTTGCTAGTATTATTGGTCATATGAACGGTAAAATTGTCATCTTTCAGATGAAGAGCAGAAAGTGTATCCACCTTCACTGGTCTTAATATGATAAGCTATATATGTATGCCAGTTGGGTAATTTTTTGCTTATGGGCTTAATATTGTATATAAAAGTTTCATGTACATTTTTCCAACACTACAACGTCGATACATTAAAGATAAAGTTCCCTGTGCAAAATTGTTCCCATGTAAGCCAGTGAGTATCTCTTTATATGCAATGCAGATCTATGCCTTGCATTGTTTCTATATCTTTATGACACATTTCGTTATCTAGAAGAGTGGTGAAAATGTGAATTTTGATGGTACCCTTTATCTTTCATCATGGCCAACGTTTTGCTCATTGCCCAGCAAGTCACGAAATAGTCACAAAACTTGACCAAAAATGTGAAATAGAAGTTGATTCCATTTCAAAATTTAACCATTTGTGTTTATTTTTTATGCTCTGATTGTCCCGAAAAAGATAGAGAGATCTTTCAGAATGAACAAAGGTGTTGATAAGTCAACCAGAAAAGAAGAAGAGTTCCCACAAAATGACCAAGGAAAACTTAGTTGGAAAAAAGGCTCCCAGAGAAGTTTCCTGAGCTCTTCTTGGCCTCTTCCTTTCACTTCAAAGTTCAGCTTTTCCAGCTTCTGGAGACTCAGAGCTCTTTGATGCTGAAGCCTGCTACATCTAAAGATTATATGGCAGATGTTTTCTTCTCCTTCTTGGCATGTAGTGTCTTACTGAATTATGTTTTTTGCCCTCTTCTGCTGTGTTGGGTAAACATCAGTAATGAATCTTGCTCTTGTTGAAGTTGGAGTGACCAGCCTAGGCCTTCATACAATGTCCATGGTGGATGTGGTACTGCACCGGACGTGTCAAGCAAACAGAGCGATATCATTTGGCCTTTGCTTTCCAACACGGACTGCCTCCATTTACCATGGACAGTAGACTGTATATCCCCTCTTCCAGTTGGTTTTACTCCAGGGTACTGCAATGGCGGCTTCTGTCAAATGTTGCAGGATTGGGCAATGTTTGTAGCACAGTAAATCAGCTTCCTCTATCGCCAAGACCAAGCTGTCTGCTTGCTAATTACTCGAGACGCATTACTTGCAAATGGCTACAAACAGACTCAATGTCATGATATGTAAATCTGCTTCTACGGGTATGACCGGTTGTCAGATAGATTGCTTTGCATGCTGTACTGTTCGGAAAGCCTTGAACCTGTCTAAGTAGCTGCTTATGGTACATACGCATCCAGTTCGTTGATTTCCTTTCTTGATTGTAACAGTATCCAACCACAAAGTAACCTGGGGACTATGTAGGTCTAAATCATTTTGGTTGACACATTTGGATTAAGACCATTTGCATCATGTAAACCCTTGTCCATGAGGGCATATGCAGATCTCTTGACTTTTTGCATTCTGTTTGAAATACAGCGTCCTGCTTTGTCCGTACACCAGTCCAGTCCCAAGTGCACTGTAAAATTGAAAATTTTGTTGAAGCAATATTTTGAGCTCTCTCAGAGTGTTCAAAATTTTCAAGCTATGATCGATAGCTCAATGCTGTAAGTTTGCAAGCAATGATAGCTTTATGCTATTAGTTATTCAAATGAATCAGTTCCTATGAGAATGCCTAAGAGTGCCAAATGCACTTTTGTCTGTTGTAATTTATGTAGCTGTAATAACATATTTTGGAACTTTTCTGGTATACCATAACTGCAGGGCAGGCAAGTAGTGGTGAATTATTGACAACTTCACCTCTACATATATATCAAAATACATTTTGACAACAAATTTAGGTAAGTTCTCAAAATTTTTAGTATTCTTACAGCTTAAACAAAATTGACCTGATGGAGCTTATGATTTCAAGCTTATGCAACTATAGTCTGGTTGCCATAAAACTAGTATACACAGCTGATAAACATGTTTAACAATGTCTGTGTAAAAAAATTACAATGCCCCTGTTAAAAAAAGTATGACCATGCTTGTTCTCCTTGTAAGGAAGTATCTATTAAAGATTGATAAGTGAAATTAAAGATTGATAAGTGAAATATGGTTAGAGTTTTTCCTTTCACTCTTGTGACTGCAAGTAAAACCAGTAACAGGAACAGTTTATTTTTCCAGTAGACAATACCGATATGTGTATAATATATAATGTCATCTCTAAACCTACAGTGCCGCCTGTAAGTAAGTGAAGCGCATGACATTGTGCCATTGCATTACTGCTAAACATCCTCAACCAAACTGCTTGTGGAGACATGAATTCTCATCGGATGAAAGGGAAACAAAGTGGGTCATAAAGGCCAATGTGTGAGGCAAGTGGGATAAAATTAGCAGTCCATTTTCTTCGCTGTAGTCGGAGTTAGGTATGGGTCAAAGTCTTTGATAAGTAAGTGAACCACCCTTCCCTATGTTTTAACATTGGGCCTGCGTTTCACTTACTTACCAAAGACTTTGACCCATACCTAACTCCAACTACAGCAAAGAAAATTGGCTGCTATTTTTATCCCACATGCCTCACTTATCGGCCTTTATGACCCAAATGTTTTCCTCTCATCGGATGAGAATTTGTCCTTCCAGAAGCATTTTGGTTAAGGATGTTTAACATTGATGCAATGGCACAATATCATGCATTTCACTTACTTACAGGCGGCACTGTACAATATACTGACTGTCTGCCAGGCATTTTTATCATACTTTCCTTGACCAATATTGATTGGCGATCATCGCCCCACATTCATTGTCAGTCTAGTTACTTATGTAGTCAAAAAAACCCAATTGTGTCATTTCAAATATTATTGCTTCAAATATAAGATATAAAAATTGATCCAAAAAACTTATTTTTCTTACATAATTATATGAATACCAACTTGAAATGGCATTTTTGTGTGGATGTGTTTTTGTTTTACTATCACTATGTCTAATGTGAGAGGGGTTATCCAAATTTTAAAGTTCTGTCAACTTCCAATTTGTACATGTTTGCTTCTGTTAATACTGAGGTAATTTTTCAACTATCCTCAAACAATCAGAGAATAGAAATAAACACAAATGGTCAAATGTTGAAATGGATTCAACCTCTAATTCACAAATTTTAGTCCAGTTTAGTGACTATTTTTTAAATTACCGGCAGATATGCAAAACGCAATGAAAGAAAAATTGTTGTATCAAAAAATCACATTTTCACCACTCTTCTAGAAAACAAAAGGTGTCATAAAAGATATAGCAACAATGAAAGGCTTCGATCTGCATTGATAAGATGCCCAATGCCGAGCTTACCAGAGAACAATTCTTCACACGGAACTTTATCTTTAATGTATCGACATTGTAGTGTTGGAAAAATGTACATAAAACTTTCACATGTAATGTCAAGCCCATAACCAAAAAGTGACCCAACTTGCATATGTATATCACTTATTGTATCAAGACCAGTGAAAGATGGATACACTTTCTGCTCTTCATCTGAAAGATGACAATGATACCTTTCATATGACCCATAATAGAAGCAAAAATTCCATTTCTAAGTCAAGATATGACCCAAAAAGACCATTTTGGGCCAAATGTGAATGGGACATTTTACCACATAGCATTCTTGGATCACAGGTAACCATGGTAACCAACACCCACATGATACCAATCCCAACCCTATTACATCTAAACCTACCAAGGGTACAATATATTCTAGCCGCCAAATGAGATCTTTGCATCTACAATAATTTTCTTAACATTGATAGATTTATGACCATCTTACCAGAAATTGGTCAACTTATGTTGCCATGGAAACCAATTTGGAAATATGTAAATCTCATTAAAACTGTAAAAATGTTTAAACAACAAATCCTTGTCATTATATATTGATAAACCTTAGTCCACAATATTGAGCAATAATAAAGTAAATTTTCTTGGCTTTTAAGACAGATAACAATGGTAACCATGGTAACCAACCTCAACACTATGATAAACAAATACTCCTGCACATCCTATACCATAGCGGGGCAACATTTTCCTAAAATGAAGTGTCTAGATACAAGAGTGCTCTTGAAATCTGCATATTTATTCCCAAATTAATAAACTTCACAAATTGATTTGTTACCATAGAAACACATTTCATGGATTTATTTAAAGAACCATGTTTTTCAAATTTGCCATAATTAATGGCAAATGGTTCAGGGTTTTTAGCATGTATTCAGTCCTGATCTGATTAATATAGATTAGCCATAATGTGTAATGAAATAGACAATAGTCGTTAAAAAATGCAATATTTTGATTTTGCTTTCCATCTCCATGGCAACTTAAGACAACAAATTTGGATTTGATATACGAAATTAATGCGGCCCATCACTGAGATTGATAATCCCGGATATTTTGCTTATATCTAAATTTTTGTGAATTTTACGGGAAAATAATACGTTTTCTGGAAACTGTAAAATTTCAGTGACTTGTTGCCATGGAAACGCATTTTTGAAACAGCTCCACTCAAAATAATTTTTGGAGCTTAGGAAAAAATTAAAGCTTAGATCCTCAGCTTCATTTCTGCCAAGTTTCGTAGCTTTATCCACTCCGTAACGATTTTTTGGTTAGCGCCCCCTACTATATGGGCAAACGGGGCACTTGCCCCGGGCCCATGACCTGAGGGGGGCCCATGATGAAGCTGAAAAGAGTTGCGACAGTAAAGAAAGTGCGTCGGGTAACTGGCGCGGGAATGTACTTTTTGCAATTTTAGATCGTTTTTGGGGCTCGAGGGGGCCCATTGGAAACAGCTTGCCCCGGGCCCAGAAATGCACTAATACGGCCCTGACTGGCAGTCGTAAGCAGTTCATGAGAGGTGTTAACAAAATACCAATTAGCTTAATCATCTGACAGCTTTGAAGACATAAATTGCAATCACTATTTGTACAGACTTGGGTATTGATGACAATAATATTGAGAGTGAGATTACAGAATTACTGCCAGCCTTTGAAGCTTTGAGGTTGATGACAATTAATTGTGTAAGATTACAGCTATTTCGGCGGCGGCGATTGCCTGGTTTTTCGGCGGCTAAGTTGAAAAGATGCAGCTAACTTTGACTAAATGGTTTTGTAGCTGGCTACGGCTAAATTTCACGGCGGTTCCGGGCTCTAGTTGACCACACACCGACTGCTCAGTGTCTTTCTCCAGCCCCTGTCAAAACAATGACAACCGGAAGTTAATTTCCGCATGTAAATTCCGACACATTTCGGACGATTCAACAGTCTACAGAGCAGTTAGAAACCTAGAATTAGTGCTAAAGTCTTCTGAGATTATTTGCAAGACGATTAAATTGGTAACAGACAGTAAAACCACCAAAAACAGTCCAAAAAAAGCCATTTTGTGCACGAAAAAAAACATCGCGATTTGGCAACTTTTCAACAACGTTCAACCAACACCATTCAATGACGATGCATTCAAGGCACAAAAAACGAGGATTAAAAGTGATTCAAAGGGCCAAGGGTTCAACAAATAATTTCTCAACATACCTTAGGCCTATCCTGCTTCAAAATCACCAAAATTGTCCTGAAATGATGCGTCTTCGTCGCATACCATTGCTGACCTCGAAATAAACGGAACTAGGTCAACAAGTGGGCGTGGCATTTAAAACTTCGCCAGCGCATCCAGAACTCTTCCAGACGAAGCATCCGTCCAACCCGGAGTTGCACGACATGAATTCAACCAAGTTTGAGTTAATTTAAGTCCAGAATGCTTTAAAATCACCAAAATTGGCCGTCGCCACTTCGTCCTGCCCGCCCGAAAGTTGGCGCCAAAAATGACAAGGTTGCGCGGTCACGTGATCAACTTTTCTGTGACGTCACGGTTGTGATTCTGAGCCTGAGGACGTCCTCGTATCGGTTTTTGTTTCTGGAAACATGACGGCGGCCGACAGTTTCTTGAATTAGAAGAAAGAGGCATTTAAGATGGACGATATATAACCGGGCATAATTGTCGGCAGAAAATAGAAGGTTGTGACAAATTTTGAAGGTATGTTTGGCAGATTAAAAGAGATACGTCGAGCGATAGGATTACGGGAATTCATTTTGCATTACAATAAACTAGGGCTGTACAGCCATAGTTTAAAAACCAACAATGTTCTAAATTATGTTCAAGAACTTTTCAAACGAAGACATTCAGTGTATGACATTAGAGATAATGACTTGTTTAACATTCCAAGCTTTAAAACTGTAGGTTATGGCAAAATATCACTTCGATACTACGGGTCAAATTGTGGTCGGAAATCCGAAAGAAATAAAAGCTAAGTCCTCTATTCAATGCTTCAAAGATGCCTTGACAATCTGGTTACAACAAATTGATAATGTCTCGAGCATGGATTTCTTGTTTTAGAATACATTTAGGATAAGATGATTATAAATACAAACATATGTTATATGTACTATACGATGATTGTTCTTTGTGATATGTAATGTGTGCTAATCATAC
Source organism: Platynereis dumerilii (assembly GCA_026936325.1). Classification (NCBI taxonomy): domain Eukaryota; kingdom Metazoa; phylum Annelida; class Polychaeta; order Phyllodocida; family Nereididae; genus Platynereis; species Platynereis dumerilii. The sequence continues at coordinate 16,086,192 of JAPTHN010000008.1, read as the reverse complement.
CGACGTGTGCGACTTCTGGTGCTACATATGTACGTTTGTCTCTAACTAAACCTTTCTAAGTTTGTACATAGGCTTTGGCCAACTATTTCTTAGATTAGATAGCTCTGTAGTTTCTTATAATAGATTTGTGTAGTAATTACTTATTTGTATTTTTATATTTTATTACTTGTCGTACAGAAGCATCTGCTTTTATCCTTGTATATCTTGTATATCTTGTGATTGACTGAATACGACGTTAAATAAAATTTTACCTACCTACCTACATTAAGAAAGGTGCTTTGCCTTGGCGCAAATATTTCATGTAAAATAGAATATATTGGCCAATAACACAAGAACCAAGTGAGGTACAGATATGAAATCGCTACCACAGTGTGCAGAATAATTTATACATCTTTGTATCAACTATCCATGTGTCTGGGTGGACTGAAACTGATAATTTGTGAGCGATTGGCTAAAATAGCGATTTTCGCATGAAAATTCAATGTTAAACTCCTATCTATCTTTGGGCTCTTGAGCAATATCTAAAACACCTTCAAATGAGCTGAAATTTTACATGGTAGCCAGAGAGGGGCTATAGAACACATTTAGAGGTTAGCCCCAATGAATTTCAGACTTTCATTTTTTTTGGGACACCCTAATGTAGTATAGTGATTTACTGACAACGCTCTGGAAAATGTGGTGCACCTTTTTCCCTGAGTAACCGATCGTCCTGAAACGTCCACACATGCAAGAAAAGAGTTCAATTGACAATTATGCCAGGAGTACACAGGATGTTCTGTCAATTTTATCCATTTTCCAGCAAGGTTTTGTCAGAATAATGCGCATCGTCCAATCTGTGTCACGTGTTCAAGTTGACCTAGAAATTATGCATACTTTCGGCGCGAAGCTTGGCGTCACTTTATTCTTAATCTGCAGCAAGATTTCGCCTGACAACAATCATTTGCTGTGTATTTCTCGGCAAGAGCCATCGAATGAAGCATCATCACACTGGAAATAATGACAACAATGTCCAACAGTGAAAAACGATGGGCCGTTGAATTTTGGAACGACGTTGCGGTCACATGAGGAAGCCGACCAATCAGTGTTGATCGGATTGAGTGCTGGAGAGCCCAATGTCTGGCGTAATACACGAAGTTCGCCAGTTGTCGGGCTAGCGACCTCACTGGTCATGGCAAACACTAGTGACATCATGGCAACATATATTGAAGGTGGCGTCATCAACAGACACAGACTCAGTGTAACATGCACATAACGTCACCTATCTGAAAATCAGTTGCTCAGTCAGTGACAGTCACTCTAGGGTTTTCATGGCTCTATTTAAATTATAAATGGAATAAAAACCCCGTATACCTCCCAATTTTGTTTCAGAAATTTCAAATTTGTGCATTTTAGTAACAGTCTGTCATGTTTCAGGTATCTTTTGCTGACTTCAGTTTTTTATCATTCTGTCAGGAGTAAGCTTAAACTATTCAGTGCTCTAGTATGGGCTTTTTGAATTGAAGGAAGACTCCAAAGCACCTGCATTTTAGATGTCATGTTTTAAGAACACAGCTGTCCGACTTAAAGGTACCCTATGTCATTTTTATTTCAGAAATCTTGCCACTAATTTAGTTCTTGTTTTGTGCCAATTGTCAATTTTCTGTCAGATTGAGTAAACATTTTTAATTTGAGGCCCTGGTTGACACACTGTTAAAAATTTTGCGTAAAGGTACAGGAAATTCTGTTAGACTACAGAAAAACCTGTTGGATATCTGCAAGTTCAGTAATGCTTACAGACTCTTCTCTGTTGGCACATTGCCAACAGAACATTTCTGTACTGAGCTTAACTACATGTAAATCTGTACAAGTACTGGCTTGACAAGTATATGTACAGATATGTGAAATGCCTCATCCATTGATAATGAGGTGTTGTTGTTTCACAATTTAATAATCTCTGTGATAGTTTTTCAAATCACACCACTGAATTGTAACACAAAAAAGGATCATAAAGTCAATATTGGAGGAATTCATTTGTACTTAACAATCTAAACAGCTGAGAACAGTGAAAGGTAAGAGATGATTTCTTTATTTTAGATGAAGATGCATGTAATGCAAATGTAGTATTTTAGATTTACCTAATTACCATGCAAGTGCTAATTTGTGGGTGCAGGGGCTTAAATGAAACTTTGAAAAATGATATTAACGATTTAGAAGTAGTCAATCAACATAGGGAAGATTGGGGTAAGTTGTGCCACCCAGTGTTGCAGTGAAGAACAAGAGTAAAGAATGTTGTGACATCTGTGCCCATTATTGTGCAACATAATAAACTGGTAAATATTATAATGCAAAAAGCTTAATTTAAAAATGTACTTTATTGTTTAAAACTTGATGTGCTGAGAAGTGAGGATCGACAGTAATATTTCTCATTTGCACAATAGGTATAATGATTGATATTATCAAGTTATGTCGTTCTGGCTCATTGTTGATAACATATGCCTATCTAAAAGCTTCTAAAATTTTGTGTTGTCAAATGTAATTTAGAAGTTTTGGCATGATTTTAGTGGCAGCTTATTTAGTATGATTTATTTCTCACAATTTTTTTGCTAACTGCTATTCTTGCCATTGGCATGATTTGAAATGGGTGAGACCAAAAAGAACTTGTGTCAAATGTGTTATTCAAACTTCCAAAGAAACTCATAATTCTAGTGTCTGCCACATTTGAATTTATTGTTTGTACATGGCATCATTGATTGATAAGTTTTATCAAAGAAACATTATACAAGTGATGGGTATAAATTAAAAGGTACAATGCAAGATTTTTGTCTTAATAAAGTGGGTGGAACTTGCCAATGATGTGGGACATTTTAACCCACCTCATAACAAGTTGTGAAACAACCACCACTAGTAATGCCTATGGCCATATCCCTTGCTCTTGATTACTTCTAATTTACTTTACATATTTAGACAATGCTGTAATTGAGGCAGTATGGTGAAAATGTTAAAAATGGAAAAAGACCTCAATCTCCGCAATCCATAGGTGAAGGAGGTCATTTAATTTTGGGGTGTTGCCCAAGAAATATTACCTATATTGCCCAAAATATAGATCTCCCAAAATGTTCTGTTTAAAAGTGCATGAAAATTCGACTCCGCTCCTATGGCTATGACCCAATCCAAGAAGCAAAAATGATGACCTGAGAAACAGTGAAGGTTTGAGTTATAATGTCTGAAAACAGAGTTAATTGTAACTTCCCTACACCCTTTTGCCAAAAAAAAACTTCGCATTGAAATAACAATTGTTATTACAGGTTTTTCTCTTCTATGATTGACTAATAGCAAATTTAGGTATATAATTAAGTTTGCTCACGTGCAAATAGACTTTGTGATTGATATATTGGAAAAGCAGTTCAGTAAACAATTATTGAGCAAGGAAAAAATTCACTTGTTAATAAGTTAACTAATTTGTAACAATATAGTTATTTATTGTCCTGGTGGACTACCCATAGGCGTACGGGACAGGTGTTTCGCGGGGGGGGGGGGGGGGGGGCTGTCGCTATTTTGCCCTAAAATTTTAACATGACACGGATGTGACCAGGGCAGTGGATCTGCCCTGATTGGTCAGGATTTGCCCTGATATATGCCATTTGCCCTGCTGCCGGGGGGGGGGCTGCAGCCCCCCCTGACCCCCTGTGAAATACGCTTATGGGACTACCGAATTACGTTAATATCAAAATTGTTAAGTATGATTTCTATCACAGTCGAAGAAGGCCTCTTTGAAGTGATTGGTTGATGAGAAAACAAAAACAGTTACCATAAAAATCATTTATAAGATTAGTAGTGTAGTTATTATTTATGGTTTTTTCCTTTCCAGAGATACACCAGAAGTACCACGACAATGGATGATTGAGGCTTTACGTCCTGTATTTATGGGAAGACTTTGGAATAAGGATAGGAACGTTGTAACTGCTGGCCAAGATAGATCCAGGTTACCCAGCCACTGGGCCAGCCAGTATGTGAATCGAACCCAGGACCCAGAGTTTGGCGACTGAGAGCACAACTGACTGAGCTAACTCGTCCTCTTCCCAGACTCAGAAAAGGCAACACAGCAAAAGAAAGTGACAGTTGATATATATGATAATGCTGTCCCAATTTTCTCGCAGGTTCTATTAATGTCATGCAATTGATGATTTGTACATTGTGTTATTATTGAGAGTGACTATGTGCACTATGCAGTGTTTTTTTTACAATATAGATTTTGAATAGAAGCTGTATAAGTAACCTGATTTCATATTTACTCACCTGAATTATTTTTCAATAAAGTCTTGCAAAATATTTTTAAACGACAAGATATTGTATACTTCTGCTTTTGGAGGTGTATGTCATAAAGAGATAAACATGTTTATCTTCCTGAAAGATGATTTTATAAGAAATGGAAAATGCTATGGAGCATGTGAGTCTTATCAAAGTTTGTGGATGTCAGTACTGTCAGAAATGTGGTTCTAGAGTCATAAATATGTGAAGTTCCAATTATCATCGAACTTTCATCAGAAGAATGGCAAGGTTGATGTCACTACTGATGCCTGAAGAATAGAAAGGTAGATTGATAATTAGCATACATCTGAGAATTTATTGAAGCCAAGAGTTTATCAAATTTATGATTGATGACTCTCTTTATTATTCTCCTTATCATTCGGCTTTGAGGGCGTGGGTTCAAATCTCACCCCGGGAACTCACTTTAGTCCGAGCCCATGGGACTTCAAATGGAGGCTGGGTTGTATCCAGTACTCTATGCTGGGTCAACTGAAAGACGCTGGGCATACCCGAATTAATAGGGTATGTGCCAGACTCTCAGTCTTCTCATCTCACCATCATACGGCAGTCGCCTGCCTCGATATAGGCCACTAAGGTGCTGCAGAGGCGTAAAACACAAACACACAAACAAACAAAACAAACCTTATCATTCGGATTTGGGCTCTTCCTCAGCAACATCTGTTAAACAGAGTTTGAAAAACTACTTTTGACAATAAATATTTGCTATTTATGCCCAGAAGACATCACGTTTTTATTTGCTCCACCATTAATTTTTGCTTGATAATGAACAAACTAATCTACCAGATCTTGCAATTTGTTGCTTAACTTCTTGGGAACAGATTAAACAGTACGTTTTGCAAAGTTGGTTGACTGAGTGGTTACAGTCCCTTGCTCCACTAAAAGTCCTGAAAGTCCTGAAAGTCTGTTTAGGTTTATAAATATTGTTAAAATCAAAAATCTATTCACCACCATAAGCACAAGTTTACAAATGGCTATTGAGGCCTACAGCACATTATGAAACTGCAGTCAAAGGGAGATCCAGCAATATTTGAGATGCAGTTCATGCAAAATATGCTGTCATGACGCAAAAGTCCCAGGGGTCCAGGCCAACAAATATAAATTTCCCCCTGGTTATCCCATTACGCATTTATGGTTTCAAGCCCAAAACTAACATGGATAAGTTGCCAATCATCCTGTTTGTGAAAAAATCCCAACAAATATAAAAATTGTTTCCATTTCTTAAACCATTGAACTGCTTGCAAAACATCCTTTTGTTAAGCAAATTACAGCACCCTTCCGTCCTCCTTGAATGGTTGAGCTTTAGGTTGTGTATTTATGCTTGGTAGGCTAATAAGGATTATGATGTGATACAGGGAAACAGCCATGAGGTGAATGGTGGTTGAAACTGCTGTCCACAATATGTATGGTGATTCAACAGAAAAGGAATCAAACCTGGGACCAGCAGGAGCTGGGGGGATGTCAAGAAAATTCTGGTTGGAATAATAATGTCCAATCACCCATGCCAAATTAATGGTATTTTAGTGTGACTGAACTTTTCTGTCCACTCCACAACTGCTTACAGAAGTATTTTGGCATAAAAAAGTCCAATCTGTTCCATCACTTTCCATTCCGTTTAGTAGGCCTACTTGATAATTAGTTTGAAGGGAAATGTGTCTCGACATTTAAGAATAACACATAAAAACATTTTTTTTAAATTCTTCTGGTAGGGGGAGGGATGTAGGGAGATGCAATTGCAAAATATTTTCTTTTCATTTGTTTGGAAGCTTTATTTGCTTATTAAGTAAACGACAAATTTTATCAGTATTAGTTCAAGTATTGTACCTGTGGATTAAAAGTAAATTTTAAAATATTAATAAATCATTGAAGAATGCCAGAAAGATGAACTGAAAGCAGGGTCGTGCCTCAGTGGACATTGTTTAAAGTCCTAGAGTGTTTTTAATGAAAAGTATAATATAGAGCCTTTCAACTTCTACAAGCAGATTAAGGTTTGATTTCATGTTGAACTGAAGCACAAATTAAACTGTCAATCTCAGTTTTGGTATTTGTGACACCTATCACAAGTCATTGATGTATGACTGATTTTTCTGTAATCCTACATAAAATTCACTACAGACACTGCCTGAGTGATTACAGAAATATCCAGTATACACAAAAATGGTTTTCTGTAACATTACTGAGACCTCTGGAAAAAAAGTTTCCCGAAATATCTGTAATCTGACAATTATTTTTTAACAGTGCAGTCAATAACCCACAGGCCAAGAAATAGCGCCTGAAATTCCACTGATTAATGTCATGAACAAAAACATAGAAAAATTGAATACATTTTAATAAAACGTGCACATGGTCAATAAACAGAGAGCAACAAACCTCTGCAGCCCCCCCCCCCCCCTTAAATTCCAGAACACTAACAGGGGAAGAAAGACATGCGTGCCCTCTTCCTCTAACCCTATGCTTAGAATAATTATGCTGTTTCTGAGACTGAGTACCGTAATATGGGGTGAATTGCCAGAATTGGGACAGAATTGGCTGTTTTTCTGTCATAGTATGAACAAAAATAAACTTAGAAATCAAAATATGGTGTCAAATTGTGTCCGAGCACAAGGCCTAAGTACAGTCAGACCAAGAATTATTCAGACGCTTGCTGTTTTGTTATTATTTTGAAGGAATTGCAAAGCAAGCAATGAAAAATGCAGTCAAAAATCATATTTGGTATTAGGTGGAACCTGTCCAATACAAATTTATTGCAAAGTGTCACAAAATCAGATGAAAATAGTTACTTTTGTCAATATCAGGAACCAGAAATTATTCAGACACTTGTAAAAAAAATGTAGAAAGTTAACTATTTAATAATATTTATTCCAAATACTGCCAATAAACTACCATGTGATCATTGTGGCCACATTGGATGACAGGTGTGATCATCAGTTAAGAAATTGTTGATGTATATTTGAGATAAACATTTGATTCAGTTTATCGCATTTTCTTGACTAATGTGGCTGAAATTTGTTAGATATCAATTGGAAATATTTCAGAATATCATACAATTACAATTGTTAACTGTTCTATCAAAATAAAATTGAAATACAGGCTTACTTGAAAAATTTTATGCACTTTGGTATTTTCCTTTTGTTTTTGGCTCCAACTGCTTTCTGAATCCTTGTCCACTGAGCCACTGTAATCCATCAAATCACTTAAAATAAAGTTGCATGGCCTTCCTAAGGTTGTTCACTCTATTGTGTATACAGGATTGCCCATTTACACCAGTTGTTTACAAATGATATGCCATACTAAAACTATAGTGTGCTTTCATGAAGCAATCTCCATTGGAATAGCATTGGAATAGCATTGAGGCAGAAGAACAAGTTCAAAGTGCCCCATTGAGTTGCTGTTCGGACCATGCATGGAATATAGCTTGAAATAGATAATGAATCTTGCTTTCCGAAAATTTGTTAGATTTTGGTGCCACATGGACATGTTTTTGTTTTGGTAAATTTGGACAAATAAATACAAAAGTGCACTGAACTTAGTATGTGGCCTCAGTGCAGTTATGAGAAAGCAAGCGACGTTATGAGAAAGCAAGCATTCTCAGCTGGTAGTTGAAACAAATACTTAAAGATTGTTTTTATAACATTGCGTGTTTGCTTTAAGGTGACGGCAACATTAGTGTTTAAAGTAGGCCTACACACTGATTTACTCAAAGCTGTCTGTATAACATTGTTTGTTTGATTTTAAGCTGTCAGTAACACAAGAGTAAAAAACACAGCCTGATTTTACAGATCAGATAAGTGGATTAACTCATGCATGGAACTGGGTCATTGAAAATCATCAGTCTCCTCCAGCTAAAGCTGTTCGACAAAGAGAGACCGTGTCAGTCTGGTAATATAACAAAAGTATCTCCTTCGAAAACTGGTAGAGAAGAACCAATTGTTAAACGACGAGAAGAAAGCATAAAAGTTCAAAGTCACTGTCTGCCATATTAGACCGCGACGGCAATGGGCCAGCAGAATTATATGGTGGGAATTGCTTTGCAATTTTTCTGTCAAATCTTCTCCTTGTGCATTTGTGGGTAGGCACCTGTTGCCTCATGTGGAATGTCTACTGAAAATAAAAATGGAACAAAACCTTCATTCAGAACAAAAATAAAAAATTCACATGGCCGATAACATTGTTTAAATTTAAGCAGCGAGTGAAGACTGAATGCTCTTACCCATTGGACTAGCATTGAGCACCACCTGAAACAGAAGTTTAATGGTATATCATTTTTCAGGTTGTCACAATAACGGATAATTAAAAAGAAGCTATATTATTATACACTCTCCTTAAAGGTCCGCTATCTAACCAGTTGAGCTAAAGTGCCGGCCCCCAAGCCAAGTGATCAGGAGCAACTTATAATAGCGAACCAACCAAATATTAAACTTCCCTAAGACAGTGACACACTCCAGTCAACAATCTCACCTCAATGCCACCTGCCACCTTTAGAGGATTCAAATTTAAAAAAAAAAGCAATTAGGATGATTGTAGAGTGACTTAGTAAATTGTAGAGATGGTAGGGCTACTGGTTTACATAAATATACACTGTACGCTCCCCAGAGAGTGGTGAATGCAATCTATGCCTAAAAGTCAAACCTACCCCTGATTTGGATTTGCAACACATCCCATGGCAGCAAATGGCAGAAGCAACTGTGGCCACAATGGCCCCCACAAAGCCAAGACATAATGTGGCACCAAAGAGCCCTCTCAGAATATCGCGATTTCTCTGTAATGGAAAAGAAAAAAAAAGAAAAGTTAGACATCACGCTGTCACACAAGAGTCTGAATTCAGGAGGTTCATTGCTGTGAACCACACTCCCATTAAGTTTTATTTATATCACATAAAAAAACCTTCTGGCAGAAAAATTAATAACTTCAAGAGGCACTACTTTGTTTGAATGGCCCAAAAAGATCCCTAGCAAGCACACTGACCAATCAGAGCCTCCCAACTTTGTGAAGTCACTACACAGCCCATTGTTTACATAACATCAGATAATTTAGAGGCATGTGGTTCAAAACGATGAACCACATGGTGTGGACCATATGGTTTTTTGCCTGAACTTCACTGTCTGCTGTGGGATACAATACGTCACACCAGGTGTCTTCTCCATCAAGAGTCGCCGATCAGTACCTCCTGGTGTGTGGCCATGAAATTGTCATGTAATAGGTCTGTCTCCATTTGCAGTTCTGAATTTATGGAATCCCCTTTGTCTTTCAACAAGGTGATTGGTGTTGTTGACCAAGCCAAGGAGTCTGTTGTTGAATGTTTGATTGTTTGGGTCAGCTACACTGTATTGATTACGTTCTCAAAGCAGCAGTTCAACAGAAAAGTGTGTTGTTATACAGATTGGGGGATTATAACATGTTAACAAAAAGATAATTATTAAAATAAATTTTGTTGGTCACAGGATTTCATTCATTTCCAAACAAACCAGATAATATGTCATCTGGTGGGCTTCCCCAAATACACAAAAACAGCCCTACCCCCTTATTGTTGTGCCACCTACCCATAATACCTGTCGTAATCCCCATATGGAGACATACCTATTGAGAGATGCCTCAATGGATATTCAACAACTTTGTCCTGTATCTCATTTCTGATGACTACTAATAATAAAACTTACCTCATCATCTGGAGAATCATAATAATCAGAATTAATGATGAAATCTGTGACGATCATTAAAAATACTGATTCAAAGAAGACCCCAAGACAAATGACAGCCGAAAATATGGAGAGGACCAACGTGGCAGTCACCTGAAATTCAAAGAAATGGTGTCTATAAAATTCTGCAAGATCAGGTAAGATTGTTTATACTTTCTAAATACATTTTAATTAAAAAGCTAGTCGTCATGAGAAAGTAGACTTCAGCATAACGAACACAACAAGTAAACTTTTGTCGGCATACAGAACAAGTAGACTTTGTACTTACAAAACAAGTAGACTTATGTATTGTCACAGAAGGAGTAGAATTTTGTACTAACAGAACAAGTAGACTTATGTATTGTCACAGAAGGAGTAGACTTTTGTACTTACAAAACAAGTAGACTTATGTATTGCCACAGAAGGAGTAGACTTTTGTACTTACAGAACAAGTAGACTTATGTATTGTCACAGAAGGAGTAGACTTTTGTACTTACAAAACAAGTAGACTTATGTATTGTCACAGAAGGAGTAGACTTTTGTACTTACAAAACAAGTAGACTTATGTATTGTCACAGAAGGAGTAGAATTTTGTACTAACAGAACAAGTAGACTTATGTATTGTCACAGAAGGAGTAGACTTTTGTACTTACAAAACAAGTAGACTTATGTATTGTCACAGAAGGAGTAGAATTTTGTACTTACAGAACAAGTAGACTTGGTACTAGATGACCATACCCCAAATGCACCAGCAATGACGATCTAAAAGTCAATCAGTACAATATATATTACAATCAAAGCAAAAAAACATGTGTCATCACATGGCTTTTTGCATGCCCAGAAAGTCAAATATCAAAATGAGATAGAGATTTTTTTAGTGTAGCTCTGATTACATCATTTTCAGAGTGTAATATAAGAGAATTATAAGATGAGCTACAGGGACCCCTCAAAGGCAGCAAGTGTCAACTTTGCGGAGCCCCTGTAGAGGATGATGGATGGATGTTCGGGGGCTTTACGTATTGTATTTAGGCACTTGGTAGGCTAATTAGGACAGGAGGAGGACAAGGCAATGAGGTGAAGGATGATTGAAACAGCCGTCCAACATAGGCCCAGGTGACCCGGCAAGAACTTGATTCGAACCCTGGACCCAGCGATTGGCAGTCCAGCACGCTACCACTAGACCAACCCTCCCCTGCCCCGGTAGAGGAGAAAAAGAGATTATTAACGATCTACCCCACTGGTCACATACTGACATGACCATAGGCCAACAAGATACTTCATCCCCAGGGCCAATACAAGGTTTCACGGGAGTGATAATACAATGGCCAATTCAAGAAATGCATGCAGAAATATTTTAAAAAGTAGATGCTTACCACTGCCAGTAGTGGAATTATACCAAGTACCCTGATAATGGTATCCCGATCGTTAACAAAATAGACATGGCCATAAGCCGCACAATGACCAGCTATGATAAGTATTCCCAAGACAATTTGTAATATGCCAAGTGTCTTTGCTGATCGATGTTTGTAGTGGTGACATATGTCCTGCATTTAAAAAAGGTACAACAGTTAATTACAATGAAAATTGTATAACTTAATGACATTATGAAATTGAAGAATCTAAAAAATAAAAGAATAAGATTACAATTAACAATTTGTCTGGTACTTCACATTGTACTGAGAGACTAGCTCCATAACTATAAGGAAGAAATGCAATAACATTACGTAGCCAGAATCGACCGGTGTGAGGCTAACTTTACGTCCTTAACTATTACAATATAGTGGGCTTACAAACTATATTATATTATTTTGAGTTATGCATGGATTTTACAGACACCCTCAACCTGTATAACATGTTGTCAGAGGTTTTCAGAAGAGATGTCATTTAATCTTCCGACAACGCTCGTTCTATCCGAGAGGAAGGAAAACAACAACCTTTGTCACACAGCACTGTCTTCCAGCAAAGAAAGATACAATCCTGCCCAGTAAATTGAAAAGTGAAATCTTCAAGCCTTTGCTCAAGAAGTATTTGCCAGAAGATATGTTCAAAAGGGACTACCCCATCAACAACAGAATAACAATTTACTTCTGGAAAGACCGGATTCAAGCGTATTTCCAAAAAAGCCGCAAGCGTCAGGGCTAGAAAAATTGTAGATGTTAGCAAGCATTGGCAAGTTGTGACAAGAATCGTCAAGTAAGCCAATCTAATTATTGATAATGAAGCGGCTGAAACAAAAAACAACAACAAAATGTACTGCTGATGATTTAATGAACAATGTGGCAAGTAGCAGTAATTTTTGGAAATATGAAGACAGGTACGGATTTTCACAAGTCCGAAGAAGAGGATCCAGAATGAGACCAAAAGTACTGTGGATGCCATGGATGAATGATGGGGGTTTTATGTCCTGTATTTATGCACTTGGTAGCTAATCAGGACAGGAGGACATGGCAATGAGGCAAAAGGTGATTGAAACTGCCATTCAACACAGGTCAAAGGCTAGCCAACTGGATTCGAACCTTGGACACAGTGACTGGCAGGCCACTCGTTACCACTTAACAAACCCTCCCCCTCAAAAAGTACAGTGGAACACACCACAAGTTACGGAGTGACGAAGCAACAAAGAGGCATCTCGATAAAACTCATTCGCACATTGATGAACATGACATTTCTTGATAGGAGGTGCCAAATCCTTTCAGGATCAATGTCAGTTGGTCAGACTTTTGACAAATATATATATGCACGGATTCATAGAGGAGTAAAGATGGTTTGGGCCAAAGCAGGCGAATTTTGCAAAAGGGATCATGTAAATTGCCCCACGTTTCTGAAACTAAAGATTTAAGGCAAGGTTGTGCAGTACCCAAAACAACGGGCAGCAGTAGACGAGCCCAGTATGAAAGAAGTATTCCTGACCTATGATGGTTTTCTTTAACATTTTCACAAAACTTGGAGAGTCACCAGATGACTTAATCAGTGATGTGTTGCCTTCAACACCTTCACCTTACATCAAATCTTCAAAGAAAACTGTCTCATAGAAAACTGTCTCCTTGGCTGAAGAGCATTTCTCTTTCACAAATATGGCAGAGGGAAAGCCAATAATCAATATGTGTTAAAATTTGGAGGTAACAATAGCACTTGGGAATTGCATTGTCAGCTTGTCAGCAAATAATTTCTATAAGAAAACAGAACGTTAAGTTCAATGATATATGTTGTATAGGCACATATCGTTTAAAATAGCAATCTGATAAAGCATTCTTGGAATGCAGCAGTCAGCTCTTGTAAGCACACTCAACGTATTTGATGGCTAAACCTTGATAACCTGACCACACCACAAGTCCTACTTGTTTTCAGTCAGACTGCTTTTACACCCTAATTTAATGTAAGTGATGGTCATATTCTTTGTAAAGATCAGTTAGTATTACAAGAACTGGTGTTGGTTTCTTATGGATGGCTCCCTTGGCAACAAGATTGCTGTTGGACTTCATTGCTTCTTGGATAACATTGGTAAAGATACCATGCAGTACTAACAAATTAGCAGCTTATAAACAGTTGGCCATATCGCACACTGAAACTTTCACTACACAGCGATGGATGGATGGATGATTTGGGTTTAACGTCCTGTATTTATGCACTTGGTAGGCTAATTAGGACATGAGAAGGACACGTCAATGAGGTGAGGGATGTTTGAAACAGCCGTCCAACATAGGCCCAGGTGACCCGGCAAGAGCTGGATTCGAACACAGGACCCCAGCGACTGGCAGTCCAGCATGCTACCACTAGACCATCCCCCCCCCACCCCACTACACAGGGAAACATTCATCCCAGGGGCAGGTTGGTGTGGTATCACTAGCCACTTACTTCTGTAGTAATGTTAATTTGTTTAACCACTGAGGGTAAATAAATTCTAGCATTCCTATATCACTCAATCATCTTGGCTGGCCTACTTCTGAACATCCCTGATATTGGGTCACACAGGTTGAGGGTATCAGTCAATTAATTAGTATCTCCAAATAATACAATAAAGGTTGTACTACATTCTAGTATTATACATATATAGGCTACGTGGCATATAGGCCTAACTGTTATAATGTTTACATCACTCAAGTATCATAATTCAGATTTCTCTTGGTATCATGAACTTACATCTTGAACAGGAGCTTCAACTATAGTATATCCAGGAGACGAATTCATTTTGGAGAACTGGAAGAAACAATTATTTTGTGAATGTTGTTATTTTGTAGAAGGAAAAAGTTACATACTTGAATCATTATATCTTCCATAGACTTGGTTCATAATAAAAACTTCTGCAAAGTTATCCGATAAATGCAATGCATTAGGTGCAGTCATGTGTAAAAAAAAATTCATTGCATTTCCACACACAACATTTTTGCTATTATTGATTAAAAAGCATGCCTTTTAAAAGAGATATACCGTTTCTATCTTATTTTTCTAAGGAAAGATATCCACCATACCAATACTATTCAAACAAAAATATACATGTGGCATATCAAGCAAAATAACTGCTAATAAAAAACTAATGTGAAATGTCAAACTCTGTGCTCTGATGAGCAGCAATGTCTAATTTTGGACGTAGTGACTCAGTATTGCTGACAAACTATCAGTCTTTGTCAGCATTATGCATACACTAAATATTATGTGCTATTTCTCTAAATAATGTGGAAGTATTGTGCTGACTTTAAAGTTTAAATTTTTGTTTATGGGAAAATATGACATTACAAAAAAAATTATATGACATCTCACTGCAGTTTTACGAGCAGCTGCTCGGAATTCCATTGAAAATGTGAGAGCTTGTAATGCTTGATGGTATCTTACTGGTGTCTCTGTCTACAAGTGGACTGCTCTTGCATTGCCACAGATCAGAACATATGCTGTCTTGTGTTGTCACCTAGTGACTAGTGTGCTATTCAGCGAGCTCCTGCGAGCGTCAACATACTTTCGACCAGAGGAACACACAATTTTGTCTGGAAGACACCGGGGCTGTTTCTGAGTGTGTTGATGGCCTTGTCTACTTCCTTAGAGAATGTGATTGCCGAGTCTGACTCTGGTATACATCAATGTTGGATAGAAATTTTGTGAATGTGCAAAGAAATTGGAACTATTTCTTGGGACAGCAATGCTGTAGCATAGGAAATCAACTTTTGTGCCAGGTGGCAGCAGCATGCAGTTCTCAGTTTCACCAGACTGCTGGTGTCTAGGACTTGAAGAAAAAAAAAACAATGAAGCTGGAGAAAACAAATAGTTCCATGCCACTTAATATTTACCTGCATACTGCATTCCAGAAAAGGAGGGGGAAACAAGCAAATTCAACATCAGTTGCTCTGCCTAAAATTGTTACATATGCATGCAACTTCATGATTCATCTTCACTTTCCTTACATGTGGAGAAGGACCTAGGACAATTCCTGATCGCCAGGTAGCTTCAGGATCTACTTTTGGGGTTAAAAAACATAAGGGCAACCTGGATAAACCCTTCTATCTTCATCTTTGGTTCGATCACAATATGCTCTCTCCTCATGCTCAGTAACAACGGCAGCCACCGCCTCAAGGGTTGGCCTAGTTCTTGGCCGCAGCTTTGTAAACGGTATTCAGAAAAAGATGGTTTTCATAAAAATGGAGAGTTGTCATCATTGTCAGATCTGCTTCAGTAAACAAGAGATGAACATGGATCAAGAAAAACAACATGTGAACCCCCGGTCTTTTCAGTTCTGTCAAATGAGGGCTAAAAAAGCCCAGAAGAGGCAGTGAAATGCTTGTTATCCAACTCTGTAATACCTGTAAGCCATTCAATAATAATCACAAACATCAGTGAAAATACACATGAGTGTATGCCATAAAATGTCATTCATTGAGATATGACATTCACATAACAATGACTCAATACATAGTAACTGTTGTCACATATTATTATTAAAATGATAAGAGCTCTTACCTTGTACGTTAGCACTCTGGGTGTTTAGTAGCACCAGGCTGCCACCAGCAGCTCCAATGTTTGGAAACAAACCCAGACCTAGTTCCTGGCTGACCTGGTTTCTTTGTGACCCAATGTTTTTGGCCAGCTCCACTTGTAAACACTGTGTGTGAAGCTTGCACATGTATACTTTACAGGAGCCAACTCCAGTGCAACTCAGACTCGGTGTTTTTTCCATAATAACAACACGCGGAAAGAAAGGATACTTTCACCATAATTGCATTTTGAGAGTCACGATACACCAGCCAACCTAGAGATTATTGACTGAAACATAAATCGATTATGCATCGCTTTGACATCAACAGCATCAACTCCTGGGAGGTTCCACT
Source organism: Platynereis dumerilii (assembly GCA_026936325.1). Taxonomy (NCBI): domain Eukaryota; kingdom Metazoa; phylum Annelida; class Polychaeta; order Phyllodocida; family Nereididae; genus Platynereis; species Platynereis dumerilii. The sequence goes on along the minus strand of JAPTHN010000008.1, from coordinate 16,069,898 downwards.
GGGGTTTGCTACTTGGAGTGCTTCACTTGTTAAGTCTGACCATGAAAGCAATGTCCATTGAGAAAGTTCAGGAATTTCAAAATGAAGTCCGAAAAACTAGAAGTGCACAATCATAGAACATGGTCAGCTGCATATTTTGAGGCAAAACGGAAAAAATCTGCTGGGAGAACTTTCATTAATGTTAATTGAAAAATTTTGGTTTATCATACGCCTGTTTTCGTTCTGATTCTGCAATTGAGGTATAAGAAGCCATTACAGAGGGTAGAGTGATTAAAATAAAACAGATGTTGACGATAAAACATTTTCCTCTCATTTCAGACGTAATGGTATCATCAAATGGTTAAAGAACCAAACACAAGATTCCAACGGTGAGCTCTGACGTCTATTGGTAAAAGAACCAAACAAAAGATTCAGATGGTAAGCTCTTACATCGACTGGTTGAAGAAACAAACACAAGATTCACATGGTGAGCTCTGATGTTTGTTAAAGAACAAATCACACGATTCAGATGGTGAATCATCTATTGGAAAAAGAAACAGGCACCAGCTTGATGGTGAGCTCTGACATCTATTGGTAAAAGAACCAAACACAAGATACATCATCTATTGAACAAAGAAACCAGCACCAGATTGACGGTGAGCTCTGACTTCAATTGGTAAAAGAACCAAACACAAGATTCACATGGTAAACTCTTACATCTGCTGGTTTAAGAAACAAATACATGATTCTAATGGTGAGCTCTGACATTCAGATGGTGAACTCTCCAGCCCTGTCAACATCTATCGCAAGATTCAGATGGTGAACTCTCACCATCTTTTGGTTAAAGAAACAAACACAACATTCAGATGGTGAACTATGACATTTTCTGGTTAAAGAGACAACCACAAGATTCAGATGGCGAACTCTCAACATCTATTGGTTAGAGAAAACGCAAAAGATTCAGATATTGAACTCTCACCACTTTTGGTAAAAGAAACAAACAAAAGATTTAGATGGTGAAATCTTACATTTATTGGTGCGGCAATGTTTGTTCTCAATGCTGGAGTAGCTGCTTCCCTAAGGCGAAAGTTCCCAATTCTCAGGCTCCAACCATCGGCTCGAACTGGCAGTTCATGAATGTGTGAAAGACATCAATGACATCAACCATTTTAGCGGGGCAGATTTGTCATGAACAGGGGAGTAATAGTGCATTTATACATAGAAGCATGAAACTTGGCACACAGTTTAACATCATCTTAAAGAATATTTTTAGATAGGGAGCCACTTCAGATTTGACCTGGTTGACCCGTGCCAGCCATTTTCCAAAATGGCGACTAATTCTCTGGATTTCCTGCTTTCTGTGAAGTGCCTATAGTTTGACCGTATGAAAGCAGTACTCATTATTCCTTCTATAGATCTAAAAAACATTTTCACTTGATTTTCAGATTGAACCAGGAAAATTTAGGGTGGCCAGGGTCCATTTTGTCAGAACTGTTGAAGAAAATGCACCATTTTCGCGGTTTCCCATAGTTTAGTGGAATCTCGATAAATATTTAAACAGACTACATTTTTGAATTCCTTGTAAAAAGAGCTTTCGAATGAATGGTAGCATCCTTGGTTTACATGAATTATTTGTCAAAATGAACCTGAACACCGAAATCTTCGAAAAACATTTTATATTCATTTTTTCCATTTTCATACCAAATTTACGTAGCCTATTAATGCGGGTATTCATTTGAAAGCTCTTCTTGCATGGAATTCAAATACGTAATTAATTTTGCGATTTATATAGAATTGGCGTAGTTATGCGGAACCGCGAAATCCAGTATTTGAATCAATATTTCTGCCAAAATACATTCCAGCAAGCCTGAAAATAGTCCAGGCCACCAAAAAATGTTATAGTAATGTTCTTTTTACCTAAAGGAAGAATAAAAACCAATATTTGCATGTATTCTATTTGTAGGGACTACCCAGAAAGAAGCAAAATGGAAGAATTGACCGCCATTTTGGAAAATGGCTGCCAGTAGCCAACTAAGCTAAATCTGAGGTGGCTCCCTATCCAAATATTTTTGTAAAGATGTTTTTTAAGTGTGTGCCAAGTTTCATGCTTCTATGTATAAATGCACTATTTTTTTACATATCTGCCCCGCTATTTAAAGATCATCTTGGATTAGCTGTACTCAGTTTACAGTGCTAGAGATGTGAACTTGATTTTACTTGAAGATGTGGCATCAAGCCTGAGCATACATGTATATATGATCAATGAGTGTTGATGATATTTCAGTGATACGGGTAGGAATAGTGATCTCAGGAAGCAAGTTATTGATGAGCATTTGATCAATGAATTCAGTAGTAATATGGTGCAGCTAACAACACAAAACAATAACTGTCAATTTGAGGATCAAGCATAGAAATACATAGAACGGACATGAGGCTGTATGAAGCCACCTCAAGATGAGGGCAACAAATCCGCCATGTTGGAACTGCCCTGAGACATGACGTCACAATCATAGAAATACATAGAACGGACATGAGGCTGTATGATGCCACCTCAAGATGAGGTCACCAAATCCGCCATGTTGGAACTGCCCTGAGATATGATGTCACAATAGACTAATTATGATGTGACGTCATACCATTGTTATAAGTGACATCACTGTTATTGGTGACGTCACTGTTACATTGTGCCAGGATACAGGGCAGTTCCAAGATGGTGGATTTGGTTGCTTCATCTGCCAGAGCCTCTTGTCCGTTCTATGTATTTCTATGGTCACAATAGACTAATTATGATGTGACATCATGCCATTGTTATAAGTGACATAACTGTTATTGGTGATGTCACGGTACCATTGTGTCAGGATACAGGGCAGTTCCAAGATGGTGGATTTGGTTGCTTCATCTGCCAGAGCCTCATGTCCGTTCTATGTATTTCTATGGGATCAAGTCAATGTTGATCAATTTGTAAAACACTCTATCATTGGCTGAAAGCTTTCATGACCTTTGGTGCTCTGATTTCTTGGCCCAGATCGGATAGACCAATGAGACGAGACACTGAGGTCATCCTGGGCTTCTAATAAGATCACGAAAATCAGGAGTGGAGAACCTTGTTGTATATCATTGCTGTAGGACAGGTCTGAGCTCAAAGGATTTTGCCTGTGGTGAGATGTTTGCACAATTTGTTTGGGGTAACATAGCATGTTGTTATAAGTCATGATAATTTTTCGGTTTTCAAAACTTAAAACAACAAGCTATATTACCTCAAAGGAATTGTGCAACCATCGCACTCAATCATTTAAACTGACTCATATTTCAAATTTTACAGTAAAGGTGGATGTCGAGCAGGAGAGCTTTGAAAATGTCTGTCCAACTGTTTGATTACATGAAGCTTTTATGAGATATGAACAAAATTTTTCTAAATGCCATCACCATCATTTTATTTGATCATCGGATTCATATGACTTTACAACAAATGTAAGAAATGAGAAAATAAAATTTAATGACCTCCAATTAATGCTTTTATAGGTGACTTCATTACCGTGCGATTCTTGTCATTCACACTTGGCTGTGAGGAATCAATGCTAAACCAGCACTTACTACGTTTGATAAATCAAATGTGTGACGTTCTGTTGTTTCTAAACCAATCAGATTAACTAAAAATGGCATGTATTTGGTGGGTCTAGAACCTAAGAATCGCGTACTAAAGAAATCATATGTAATTATTTTTTCCTCTTTAAATGACTATCAATGACTTTTATAATGCAAGTCAATGTCTCATTGCATGTGTATATTTTTCAAAATTTTACATTTGCACAAGTTTGTGCGGGTGTAATTACATCCATAGAACTATGATTTTATCCTGTTCATCTACATGAAAAAAAAAAACACACATAGGCGGTCACTTACATGTCATAATGAACACTAGGACCTGTCAATTTTAAATTAAAAAAACACTTGTGCCTAAAATGTGCATTAGGACCTGGAGATTCCAAATTTGTTATCAAAATGGATATAATTTATTATTCCATGACCAACCATGTATTGTCCCCAATAACACCAAACATGCCCAGGGAAATAACAACGTCATTTGAGGGAAATACAAGTTATTGTCCCTCAAAAGACGTTATTTCCCTCAGATGACGTTACCACCAGAGCCCTCTTATGTTAATTTACAAACTACATGTTGGCCTAAAATTATTTGGCTAAAATGGTGAGAATGACACCAATATTATTCACACAATGTTCAGCAAGCGATAATGTCAAGGAGTGGTTTTGTTTTTATCATCTGATTCACCAAAAAATCAGTTACAAAAGATCACCAGCTTCTGCGATTAAAATACTGTGACAATGGCAATGACGTCATAGTCCCATTGTTTGGATTGTGACATCATCAGCACTGCTGGTGATGTCACAATACAGTTGCTAAAAATATCAACCATGGAGGACGATTTTTCTGACACTACCATAAGTCCTGAGAGTCCTGATAGCTTGGCTGGTTAGAAAAATTCAGAAGAGGTCATGGAATAAAAACATTATAACATAGATTGTTTTGCATTGACCCTCGTATTCTCCCTGCCAGCCCATATTTTCCCGAGGGCCGCTAGGCCGAAAATACTCGGGTCAATACAAAGCAATCCATGTAATAATATATACTTATGATTATCCCTTGCAACTTCAATTTTCTCTTAAAAGTTTTTTCCTTTTCCAACAATTTTCACCAATATGCACTTCCCCCCTTCGTCAATACAGCATCCTTATTTCCATGGATGGAAAAGTCCTAATAATAATTTGCATGACAAATTAAAATTGACACACCCCGATGAACACTATGCAAGCTGTTGCCCTTTAGAATTGCATTTTCTTGCACTTCAGCTCTTTTCTTGCAAAAACCAAATCAAGAGCATATATGGTGCCGACGTGGTCATATAGACCGAGTTGGTGGAACCACTTTAGGAACATCTGCCTTCGTTCCTCCGTTAGCACAAGTTTTTCCTCTTTTCCTGAACCTAGTGCAGCTCTGTATTCTACGGTAATAACATCGATCCTCACTTTATCCCAAGGTATTGTTTTCAAAACCTCCAATTCTTGTCCTTGGATATCCAGTGACCAATAATCAACCTTACTGACTCCTATTGCTTTCAGCAGTGTGTATAATGGAAAGCTTGGTAATTCTGATCCGTAGGAATTGTCTTTGGATATCGAATTCCCCGCTAAGCCTCTTCCAAACTTGACTCTTTTGGTTTTGTTTGTTGTCGCTAAGGCAGCATTAATGAAATAAGATCCTTGTCGATGTTTGAGAATATTTTTTATGTGTTCTTTGTTTCCCTCAATAAGCAGTCCTTTCCACCCGCGGTACTTCTCAAAGAAGTAACTGTTAGAGCTACGTACGCCATCTAAAGCACCTACCTCGACAAAAAAACCATTCCTTCTTCCCTTCAGTAAATTATCCACAAACTTAGACTGCCCTCTTTCGGATTTGTGTTCTTCAGGGCCACTTATTTTTTCTGCCAATTTCAATGGGTATTTCAAGTAACGTTGCTGAATGTAACTTATAAGTCCTGGGTCATCCATCCGTTCAAAGCCATCTTCGTACTTGGAAGCATCTTTTGCAGTGAAATAAACTAAGCTTGGTTTTTCAACTATGAGATTGTTTTCTTCATCGAGAGATGCTTGTTGTATTGCCATTCTGTTCTCATTTTTAGAAGAAGGTTGTTGTGTGGCTGCAGTGGCGTTTTGTTCCATGAACAGTGTCAAGCCCCTGCTTAACCTTTCTGTGGAAAGGACAAGGCCATCACTCAACTTTGAACGTGAACGGACAAATAATAAATTCAGACCGGCAAACACAACAGCTCCTAGCAAAATGGTTTGTAGTATGCTTAGCTTCCCTCTTGCAACTCCCATAAGATCATGCATCGTGTCAGTTGAATGTGAGAACCCAGTGAAATGAAGAACTGTTTCCAGTAGTCTGCAACAAACAGTCTGTAAAATAAATAAAGTCTTAACTATTTTATACCATTTGACACCTATATGTCAGTTGCTACAGTGCTGCCTGTACGTACGTGAAACACATGACATTGTGCCATTGCATCAATGCTAATCATCCTCAACCAAACTGCTTGTGTAGGCATATGGGATAACAATGGCAGGCAATTTGCTCTGCTGTATTCGAAGTTAGGTATGGGTCAAAGTCTTTGATAAGTAAGTGAACCAATCTTCCCTATTAAATAACATTGGGCCTGTGTTTCACTTACTTATCAAAGACTTTGACCCATGCCTTACTCCGATAACAGCAGAGAAAATTGCCTGCCATTGTTATCCCACATGCCTCACATATTGGCCTTTATGACCAAATATGTTTTCCTCTCATCGGATGAGAATTCATGCTTCCACAAGCAGATTTGCCGAGGATTTTTAGCATTGATGCAATGGCACGATTTCATGCGCTTCACTTACTCACAGGCGGCACTGTAGTACCATATTGCAATAATTCCCATATTCTCTGTTGTCCACTGATCTTGCACTGTGTATAAGCAAGTTATTTAACATAGCATTGGGAACATGTTTATCACATCTTGGGCTAATGCAAGTTATTTAACATAGCATTGGGAATATATATGTTTATCACACCTTGGGCTAAAGCCCTGGGTTGAAAAATCCCATACTCCCACTCCATTGGTGAATAGCCTATATATAATTGATGTCACGTTTAAATTTTGCAGAAAGATATGAATATTTACCACCCCTGTCAGCGTGCCTCGGCGGTCCGGCGTCGGTCCGATGTCAGCAGCATCGGACCGGCTTTGGGCCGACGTTGGGCCGCCGAGGCACGCTGATAGGGACAGGCATTATAATTTCTTACAAAAAGCTCACATTGCTATTATAAAACGTATCCTGTATACAATACATACAAGGTTGGCAACTCCCTCAAGATTCCTGGTTTGAGAATCCCTGCTGTAATGCTGTCTCAAGCAAGAGCATGAATTCTCAAACCAGGAGTTGCCAACCTTGTATATAAATTCAATAAGTGCAGTCACAAGCTTTTTTCTCAAAACGATTGTAATGCCTGTGATATTTACTGTGGCATAAACTTGGTTATGTATCTCGCGATTTTGGTTTCAAATGACATAATTTTGGCAATGAAGCGTACCATCTACAGCAGTCTGAATCATATGAGATTATGACCATGAGGCTGGGCATTACCTGATTTATCAGCAAGCAACCATTAAAAATAAATCTGTGTGGAATTACAATTATTATAAACATATACCTACTGCCAAGATGAGGATAGGACAGATTTGATATTCAGTGACACATATTTTGATCCAAATCTTCCTAACTTGCGTAAGTGTACTACCAGTCAATAGTATTCTGTTAAAAGTGGTATTACCTGTGGTAACTGTGAGAGGAAAAATTCAATTGAAACATTAAGCAACATCAAGCAACATTCAAATGCAATTTCAGACATAAAAAAATTTCAGATTTGTAAGGAAACCGTTTAAAATTGCTATATGTTGGGAACTAAGCCACTATTGAAACACTGCACAAAAAATGATTAACTGAGAAATGAGACGAAAACTAAATCTTGCCAAATTTCAAGATTCATGACTGACATATAATAGTATTAATATTGACACTAATGATGTCCACTTTTTTCCTTCAAGAAATGTCTGAAACTCTACAGGTACACTGTATTAACTAATTCTCTGAAACAGGTTATGTCTTACGAGGGGTGTCCCAAAAGTTCTGACCAATTTTTTTGGCAGACCTTTCTATTTGAAGTAGCTGTATGAAATTTTCACAGAATCAATTTCAGGTATTTCACTATCCATTTTGAAAATATGGTACCTGTTCGAACATCTTAAATAACTTTTCTGTTGCCATGGAAACAGAAGGTCAGTGCACCCAGCGTAGCTCAATTTTTTAGGCCAAATCCAAGTGTCTAGGCTTCAAAATAACCAAGGAATTTACTGAAAATATGCAATGCATGATCATGAAAAATATTATTTGAAAACCTAACAGTATATCAAAGATGTTCATTTATTTACATTTAAAGTCACTGTGAATCAGTTTAACCGATGTGCTGAGGAGATCACCTGGGTCCTCCAAACCGGGCTGTTCCTAAATTGTGGAATTTCAGTGTATGTGGCGACTGCTTCATTTCTCGTTATGACTATTATTTTTTTAATTTTTGAACTGGTATATATATTTTAGTATCACACAAAGTTACAGAAGGCCAAATCTGGTAATTAAAGCAGATGAGATTGGGTTTTGAACCTAAGGTTCCTGAGCACTGCCTCTTGACAGCAGATTGTTTCAGCCAAACCGTCTCAAGCGCCGTCAGGCAACTTCCGGAAAAAGCCTTTGGTAATTGCCTCAGCTGATCAGGTTGAAATATAAATAAATGCTTATAATCTAATGGAAGATATCTTGAAAGACTGCAAGCTTATCAGGAAATACATTTTCTTGCAATCATTTGATTTTACTATAAATTCTCTAACCTTTAATACAGCTGATTTGCTGAATTTCGTCTGAAAATTTGAGCTGCGCTGGATGCACTGACCTCTCGTAACTATGGTAACAGAACAGTGACTTAAACATTTCTTACAGTCTTGATTTTTTCAAAAAAGATGGTCAAATACCTGAAATTTATTCTGTGAAAATTTCATTTAGCTATTTCAAATAGAAAGGTCTGCCAAAAAAATTGGTCAGAACTTTTGGGACACCCGTCGTACAGTACTTTTTATTCAGAGTAATGGTGCACTCACTTTGAGGATAGCAGTACTGTAGAGTCTAATGTTCTTTACAAATATGTATTATGCTACATCATACACCACTGGAAGGCCTGACATCTATATCATATTAGTTTTCAAAAAGTCAACTTCATCGCAAATCTAGCCATCAAAAACCTCAGGAAAACAGGTTATTTTTTTGTGTCCCGCGGTATGTCAGATCTGAATAAAAAAACTAGAAAGTGAGTTTTCGTGCTAGTGATAAAAGCTCTTGAAGCTTAAATTTTCTATCTAACTGTTGCAGTGGCTTCTGTAGATCCTTTAATGTGCAACGACGTGACACTGTCCCACTGGCAAAAAAAATTAACCACATTTCCTTAGATTTTATATGTAACTATTTATATTAAAGCTAGAAAGTTCAAATATATATCAATTAAATGCTCATAAGTTATATTTTCAAATGCATTTATCAGATTTTGCTTGCAGGTAAAATTCTTGGTGTGCTGCTTGTCTACTTTAGGCTGAACTTTTCGTAACACTTGCAAAAAAACGTAAAATTGGAGAGGGGTTCTAAATTTAAACCACAAGAACTCCAAGTAGGTTCACCACACCTAGTGGAAAAGGATATTGCCTAAATGCTCATGAGCTATATTTTACTATGGTATAAAATATTGCTAAGTTTTCAATCATTTTCTCACTTCTGGGATGCTCTGAACAAGGCTGAACCAAATGTAACACATACATATACTTGAAGCATACAAGGTTTTTTTCTCTCAATGTTATGGACTTCCAAAAGGACAAAAAGGGCAGACCAATTCATCAAATGAATAAATAACAATCACATTTGATAATCTTGCTCTCATATAGCCAAAAAAAGGGATACATATGGGTTAAATCAACTGTTAGCTCCAAAATGATATATACTCACATGATATGTTGATTTCTCATGCACCAGACAAGATTCAAAAGATTCAAGATTCAAAATAATTTATTTGTCTTATCATATACATTGAATAAGAACATTGGAGACCCCTCTAAGGCTCCCTGGAGCCGCTATCGAGGGGCCACCATTGAAATTTACATACATTAATTAATTAGACATGATGTAGTATTTAATTATAATATACAGAAAAAGAAGTACGATAGAAGGAGAGACATAAAAAAAAAAATTAAAAAATTACATACTGACTGGCATTTTCACAAAGTGACCGTAGAGGGTGACACAGACGTAGCCATGTGTACTTAATACTTTCTAGATAAAACTTAAACTTCCTTTTGATAAGAAAACAAAAAAAAATTGAAGATATTCTTTAAATTTTATACAGTTATCGCACAGCACCGAGTGCAATATCAGTTTTTATGGCACCGAGGTGACCGAGGTGCCATAAAAACTGATATTGCACGAGGTGATGTGCAATAACTGTTATATCATATGGTTTTTTGTGACAAATGCAAATAAAAGGGCTGGAATTCTGATGTCTTTTTTTTTGTTTCTTTTGACCCACGGTTTTAAATGTATCTCATCAAAATTCAATAAATATTTCACCCAAAAAAAGGCCTCTCTTGTGGAATGATATACTTGATGATGGGTTTTCTTCAAATTCATTTTACTACTTTTTTTGGCAGAAATCTCTTAACACAACAAAGTCACTGAACCTGGAGGGAAAACGTTTTTCGGCCTCTTAATCCTTTATAGGCCTACCGACTAAAAATAATAACAAACATTATAAAAAGTCGATATCCACTTAGCCCTTTAAAATACATCTTTTGCCACCAAAATCACTTTCCTATCTATTTCCATTACTGGCTGGTGATTCATTTTTTACTAAAACCAAGAAACAATCTTGTGCTGCCGCAAGTCTGTGTTTCTTTTGAACTACATATTTAAAATGTATCTCATCAGAAATCAATAAATATTCCAGTCACAAAAAATTTTTTCACACTTTTGGAATCCAAAAATTATATACTTGATGATAGATATTATTTTCGATTTTTTTCTGAAACTTTATAGCAGACTTTTGACCTCAATACACAAAAAAAACACTGAAAAATCGGCAAAAACGCTATTTTTCGGTCACTTATTGCTTTATTCTGATAAAACAAATAATATAATCAGTACAAAAAGTTTATATCCTAATAGCCCTTTAATAGACGCATCTTTTGTCGCAAAAACCAGCTTTCTAACTGCCTCCGTTGCTCTGCATTGCATTTTTTAGTAAATGAAAAAACACAATCTTTTTCTCTGCTTGTGGTTGCAGCAGCACTCGAAATATGGTGCTTCCTCTCAGGTCCGTCCAATCTTTCACATGTTAAAATTTTTGACCATGCAATAACATGCGTGCAATATTATACAATTATGGACTTCGGTTGAGGTCAATATCAGGTTTTACGGACCTGACCGGTGATATTCACCGAGGCCGAAGGCCGAGGTGAATATCACTAGGTCAGGTCCGTAAAATCTGATATTGACCGAAACTGAAGTCCACAATTGTTTTGTTCCATGATAATTTTTTTTTGGAATTTATTTTTTTTTTCAGAAATTTTTTTTTTGTGGAAATTTTCTTTTTTCGGATTTTTTTTTTTTTCGAAAAACCTTTTTTTTTCCGGACTTTTTTTTTTTTTCGGAAATTTTTTTTTTTTTTTCGGAAAATTTTTTTTTTTGGAAACTTTTTTTTTCCGGAAATTTTTTTCCAGGGAGGTCAATAACAAATGTTATATTCACTGATCAGTGAATAACACATTTGTTATTGACCTGCCTGTCACACACCACTGCATACAGGTGAACATCACATTATGCAGGTGGGTTGTTGGCCAATCAGGGGGCTTGTTACATAGGGGTCATGGAACAAAGTAGAATATTGCACGGCTGTAGGCCAATGAGAAGCGAGTATTTCCGCTAGCCATATATTAGTAATTATATCATATTTTGTGAACAAATATAACAGTTATCGTTATTACAATTTGTTTCATAGTTTTTGATAAGACAATTTTTAACATATAATTTTAAACCAATGAAACTGTGAGTGAAAATTTTTAGTCTAATTAATTCAGTCATGTCATTATGTTGTAATGGTAATCTATATGTTATACTCTGTTTGGCAAATTCATGCTTTACCCTAGGTAAAGGTAAGGACTGACTATCATAGGATCTGGTTACATACCTGGGTGGAGATCCCTCATTCAGTGCAAGGCAGCCCAGCAGTGATTCGGGAAGTAAGGAGTCAAAAAACTTGTAACACAGTTTATAGTCATGTAGTGTGCATATGTCTCTAAATTTAAGTATTCCCAAACTCTTAAAAATTACACTAGTATGTGCATTATATCTGCTCCTGCTAAGGTTGGAACTGCCTTTTTCTGTAGGATTTCTAATTGCCTATGTCTCATACCCCAAAGAAAGACACAATAGTTGAGATGTGATAGCATCAAAGAGTTATATATACAAAGCATGGCTTGAAGTGGTAGAAAGTTTTTAAGTCTATTTAAGATACCTATTGTTTTTGATATCTTCTTTGTTAAGTAATCAGAATGTGCTCTCCTGCTGAGATTTTAATCCAGTGTAATTCCCGAAAAGTTGAAAGTTTTAACAAATTCGATATTCTTGCCATTTATTTTTATTTTTGGGGTATCGATTTTACGCTGGTGTGTTCGGAATAGCATTGCTTTAGTTTTTTTACAATTTAATGATAATTTGTTTATCTCTAGCCAGCTGCTGACCTTCATTAATTCATTGCTGTTGAGTTCATTTGAATTTTTTATTGGATCAATCAGTTTTATCACTTTTATTGTTGTGATTAATGTGGTGTCGTCTGCGTAGGTTATAGGATAAAAAATATGAGAAGCGTTGGCCATGTCATTTACGTATATAATAAATAGAAGAGGGCCCAATATAGACCCTTGTGGTACACCAGTTGTAATAGGAAGTAGGTCTGATTTATTACCATTGAATTCAACATACTGATACCTATTTGAGAGATAACTTTTTAAAAGACTTAATGCTGTGTCTTTAATGCCATAGAATTTTAATTTTTCTAGTAATATTGAATGGTCCAGTGTATCAAAAGCTTTTGATAAATCTAAATATATGTTTATAGGAATTTCATTATTGTCCATTTTATTTTTATTGTCCAGACATTAACTGATATAAGATATATTTGCAACATGTCGTGTAAATATCTTATAATAGAGTGGGTCGGGGCAAGAAGCCCGGGTAAGGTGAGAAGCCCCCCCAGGGTTATATCTAAACTTACATTTTTGGTGCTTTTTCTTATTGATAGGATTGAAGCTAGAGGCTTTTTAGGTTACGTCAAAAATTTTCAGGGCAAACAGCACCAAACCATAGAAGTAGTTAAAGAAACAAAAAAAGGTGCATGGCTTTTGTAACTTTGATTAATTCTTTGAAAGTGGTTGTCAGAAATAACTTTGGAAATTTTTAAAAGTGTGATGGATATCTGCATTGCTTCACTTTATGACCATAAAATAAATATAATTTGGATCTTATTTTTTGCATTTCAGCTGAATGCACTCACAAAAAAAATTGCCAAAGGATTATAATAGGGGGGCTTCTTGCCCGATGGGTGGGGTAAGAAGGCCATTTTAATTTTTTTACAAAAAGGGCCGTAACTCCTTTTTTAAAATTGGTAGACATTTGTTTCACAAGTTATAAGTAGAGTCAAGTGATCCCTTCCTGACAACTTAAGCATTTAAAAATCGACCACAGAAAGTAGGTCAAATCGCACCTCAAAGTTAAGGGGGGCTGCATGCCCCGTGCTACTCTATCTTATTTGCAATATCAGAATTGTTCTCATGTGTCTTGGTAATGTTTTTAAACATTTTACTTGAGATTTTGACAAAAATCAGGCTTCTGGCACAGTTTAAACATGATGCCTGAGAAAGGTTTTTCTCTGTCACAGTAACATAAATTCATTGACGTATATAAAGTCTTTAGGAGAAGAGAACGTATTCTTTGTAGCTCTGATTAGTAGGACAATCTTCTCAACTAACTTCAGTGAAAATTTAATGAGGACACAAAGAGTAATTAGTACTTTACAGTAATGTTACTGAAATATAGTCATTTTTGAGGAAAATGCCTTTAAAGTTTGAGCTTTCCATTGATTTGTATGGTGAATAAAATCAAATAATAAGACGAACACCCCAAATGTTTGTGAAATTACACTGGTTTTTGGTTTGAATAGGATATTTTAGACCTAATTTAGACTTTTTTTATGAAAAAAATGTTTGGTCCAAAACCACCATGTAACGCAAATTGTACGGCCTTGTGACATGAGACCAACAAGAGGACAGTGTGAATGCCCCCTGGTGTTTTAAAAAGGCGAGAAGTGGTGTGGACGACTGAAGTGAGTTTTCAAGAAATCTTGATTGGAAAACGTGGTAAATCCTAAAGAAGTCATCATTTCATCTAAGTACCTACCTAAGGCAACACAGATATCACAAAATCTGCACTCTAAAAAATGTCGGGACAAAATTGGTTTTTTAGATTTAAAAAAATCCATTTTGGTTTTTTGCATTGAAATTTGGTTTTCCAAAAAACCATTTTGAATCTAAAAAACCAATTTTGTCTGAAATTTTTTAGAGTGTGGTTGTTACTTTACAGTGAGTAAAACAGTTTTTTGTTTTTGCTATAGAATCAGCAACAGGCAGCAATTAAGCTATATGGACACCTACATCAAAGAGTTATCATTAGAAACGGACTATATCAAGCAAGAAATGCAAATAGTGAGAAACACGGTTCAAAACTCTCCTTCGTCAAGACGGAAAGATACATAGAGTGCAACCCAAGTTTTGATCACCATCCCATGTAATATTCGGATAACATCCCAGAATATGCAAGGATAAGTGTCACTCGCATTTGTCTCGGATCCCACAAGCTGAAAATAGAAACTGGACGATGGTCTAGAACAGAAGTAAACGAACGAGTCTGCCCATGTGACAATTCGTCAATTCAAAACGAAGACCATATTCTGTGCACCTGTGACTTTACATTCCAATATAGAAATGATTATAACCATCTGAACTACACCTCACTTGAAAACTTCATGAGCTGTGATGCTCATTTATGCAGAGAATTTGTATCATTTTGCCATAAATTTATAACTGTTTTTCAATAGTTTTCGATTTTGTACTATCAGTTAATTGTATCATTTCATTTTATTATGTCTAGCCTAACATCATTTTCAATTTAATGGACAAATGTCTCCCTTTTGTCAATAAACTTACATACATACATAATATATATGCTTTTGACATGTTATTGTAATATTCAATAGTATTTTCTGCATACATTTTTTTAATACACACACATAATGTACAGATTAAATCCTGGCCTGCCATTGACATCAATCTGTGTAATTATGCAAATGGATCAGTTACATTTTTGATTTCTGATTATATGAAGAACATTCAAATTCAAATTTGTATCCAATGCATTGCTAATAGTTCATGAATACATATTACCTCCACGTCAGAACATGTTATGAGAAGCCTCTGGCAACAGATTTGCACTAAACTGAAAGACAAAAGTTATGCATATGTTGGCAGTGCAAGATGTTCGAGGGGTATGCTCAATATGATGGTTCCACGGAGTAAGACCCCCGAAAACAGGGTCACAAACAATAAATCACTGAACTGGAAAACATTTTCGTTTTTAAAAATGGAGTTTTCAGAAAACACAGTTTTGCTGTTGACCCATACCATTTGCAGGTATGCAGTTTCATGTTAGCTTAAATGAATCCTTAAACATGCAAGCACACAATTCTTTTACAACTGAATTTATTGTGTCCCCAATTACAGAATATGACAGGGATGAATCTATTGGAATAGTGCAGGTGTGAAAACCCAGCTTAATTTTGTAGAGTGTATGATGTTCATCTGTCAAGTTTATCAAAGAAAGCTGCCTGTTACAGGGAGATAGGGTAGACAAGGAATAAACAAAGAGGTGTTGGACCCAGAAAAACAACCGGAACTCAAGATACCCTCCATTGTAATGAAGGCATGTTTCTGGATGTTGTAGGAGATGCTAAAGATGAGAGGACATCTCAACCTTCGAATGAACCCCAAGACCATTATCTTTAGACTTTATGGTTTATTTTATGTAAAGCATGCGTTTGGTAGAACCTTATATTGAGCACACAGATGAGGTTCTTGAATGCACAACATATGCATAACTTTTGTCTTTCAGTGTATATTGTAAAACACAGTCATGTTCACTTCATACATTTGTCTACAGCAAACCTTCAGCGAATAACACCTTTAGAAGATTACAATTACACCATAAAATTGGTACGTTTACCAAATTGCATATATTATAGGTATGCAATAGTAGCTTTATATTTTTTGGTTTCCAACCGACTGCTCATAACCTATACTTTTTACATGCATAAAACCGTACCATAATATGAGTCAATTAGTCTAATAAGGCCTTTCCCTGCTTTTACAAACCCTAGCAAGCACATGGGCAGGTGTCAGGGCAGCAGGCAAATAGAGATAATAGAAGGCCATGACTCGACCGTTATATTTTTCTCAAGTTTTTCCAATCATTCAAAAAGTGTTAAATACACATCAAAAAGCAAGTTTTAGAAAAAAGTGTTTTTAAAATTTGTTCTCAATATTACAAAAAGTATTTCTATGTATCAGTCAGACCATGAAAAGGCACAACTAGACCACATAAGTCATATGTGTACAAAACTTTATCCATGTACAAAGATATAGTGACCGAGTCTTGGGCCAGAAACAATTTTTTTTTTTTTTTTCTGGTTTTTTTTTTTCAATATTTCAAAAAGCATTTAATATTTTCCACAGACCTTTCAAATGGCACAACTAGACCATATGGGCTATATGTGAATGTAACTTTATCCATTTACATTCAATATTGACAGAGTCTTAGCCCGAAAACCAAAAAATACATATTTTTCTATTTTTCCTCATTTTTAGAAAAAGTATAGAATATCTATCAATGAGACCATCAAAAGGCACAACTAGACCATATAGGCCACATCTGTACCAAATTTCATCCTTGCACATGCAATGGAGACTGAGTTTTGGGCCGGAATAATTTTTATATTTTTTTAATTATTTCAAAAAGTATAGTAGTCCAGAAGCCAATTCTCAAAAGAGGCTTGGAAAAAGTTCCAGTAAACACCCCTGAGTAAATTTAGTTTGACACTTGATGATGTTAGGGTACCCCAGCCTGCATATGGCCAGGGTGAGTTTACTCATCTACTGTGGCGCATAATCCGGTAATGCGGCCATATGTTCGGTTACGGACAAAATTTAATGAAAATATTGAGTTTTGAGGGCCTAATAGTGACTGGATCAAAATGAAATTGGTTCAGATATGTGCAGAATAATTGTTTACATATCACTAAACTGAAAAATGTTACTGTTTCTTCCTTTTGTGATTTATAAGGAATTTATAGTCATTTTTCATGCGAAATTCACTTCATTTTCAGCCGGGCATAATTACAAATCTTTCCATAACTTCAGTTCTAATGCAGATATCAACATGCTTTAAAGTGCAAAAACTGCCCATTATTCTCAGCTTGCCAGTTATGTTACATTCATGGCCTTGTGATGGAATAAAAATGTGTATATATACTCTTTTGTATGCGGTTCATCTGGCAAAGAGTATCGTTTCTGGCTTGCTGTTGACTGAAGTGATGATAACGAAAAAATAGTGTTGATGTCTGTGACAGATTTGCTGTCTTAAAGTGGAGTCATAAAATGTTCAATTGCTATCAATCATATGTGGAGTTACTCATGCATTGTCCCACAAGTGAGCCAGACTGATCTCCAAATATGCCAATGTTACTGGCTCTACAGCTATTTCAGCTGATATGAGCCATTGACCATCTGTCGGAGGCAAGGCGTAATGATGAAATAAGGTTGTGAGACCACATCCCCTTTATAGCGTTTCACTAACTACATTGAAGTTTTAATTTAACTGCATGCTGTCACTGTTGAATAACTTGAGTGCATTAACTGGTAATATCAGCTAACTTGGGTGCAGCCCACATTTTGTACAATGATGCATGCTGATATTCATGCATCTACTGCTGTCCCTGACACCAGTCTTCAGCCACAATTCCGATTTCAGGACCTGCATGGCATTGTCAGAACATTAAGTTTCAGCATCTTTGACCACAAACTTTTGAGAAAAATAATGTTGCGTTTTATTTTGACATATATGAAGCTACACTATCCATAAAATCACATGAAAATGGCAGAATAAACACCTCACTCCATTACTGGCCCAGAAGTCATGATTGCAAAAAACAACACTCACTGCCCAAACTGCGGGGAAAATTATATCAAATTCAAGAAACAAGTCGGACCTTTACAGCTTCCTGTGTCACAGTTGGATTTCTGTGGTATTTATAAAGGATCAGATTGTAAGAATTTCATCGAACAGTTAAAGACCTAGAGGATCTTCGGTCAGCCCATGAAGAGGCTGACCCCTGCTTTTCATAAGTAAGTAAGTAAAACTTTATTTAACGTCGAGTAAAATATAAAACAGGATAACATAAGCACTAGGGTGCATCGTCTGCCCCCTAAAAATGAAAAAATTGAAATATTCATTTGCACTTTTGCCATATTGTACCTTTGCCCATAGAAACACATTCTGCAAAATTTCAATAAGATCCGATGTGGCTTTAGGGTGGCACTTTTGTGTCAAAGTTGAGTCCAAAATTGTCAAAAAATGATTCTTTGAAAAGTCGCGGTTAGAAATATCTAGCTTATGGTTGGTTGTATGAGTTCAATTCATATACCATTATTCTCAGAAGAAAATTCTCTTTAATTTGAATGGTAGAAAGCTATACTTCTAAAAATTTCTCATGTCTAAGTTTTTTGGAAAGCCGAAAGTTTCTGACTATTATGACAAAATTTTTGGAAAAATCAACTTAAAAGATCAACTTCTGCGCAACTTTGACATCATCGTTAGAATAAAACATAAAGAACACTATGCTCAAGAAAGTAGGAAATTGAAATTTTTTTCTAGATAGTTATTCATCAAATTCAAATGCGCGAATTTTCATAAATTACATGTAAACATGAGAAATACAACAGTTCATTGAGACACCGTTCTGCATATCCTTTTCTTCAAACTACATCATAATGCAATCAAGGTTTTATCAGATAATGTAGTGGACCATATTTCCACTTTGTAGACTTCTTTGACTTCCCAAAGTCAGATTAACATCCTTTTTTTGATTTATCACATTTTACCCAATAAAAAAGAAAATATCTCCACTCAATTTTGACTTCTACTGAATGGAAACCATTAATGTTGGTATTCAAATTAAAGCTCTCTTTCTAAGGAATCTAACTGTGCCATTCAAAAATCATTTCATTCAAAATTGACAATATTATTCATAACCGCGAATCGCTAAAATATGACCTAATACTGAAATTTCAAGACCGTTGTGCCACCCTTTGTCATTAGAATTTTTTCCTAAAATTTTGCAGGGCTTCTTTTATGATACAAGGGTACAATCATGCAAAAGTGCATGATGTTTCGAAGATATAGGGGCAGACGATGCACCCTAATAAGCACAAGTGCTTGTAATCGACAAACAATGAAAAAGATGGTTATTTACAATGTTAAATGAGATATGTACAGATGACTTAATAATGATGTATTAAAAACAAAGTCAAGTTTCATTGCATACTCATTACACAACAAGAACAACAGGCACAGTTATTATCTGATCACCAGACACTGCAATATCTGCTCCAGCACAAAATCAGATGTGGCTGAAGACAGGAGTCATGGACAGAGGTCAATACGAAAATGTCAACCCTATTTCACAAAAACTGGGCACCATGCACTACACTTCATAAACTGCATGATGCAACAGTGTTGCTGTTTAAGTGAATATGAATATATCTTACCTTAAATAAAATGATTATATCTTACTTTCAAGAAAATGGATATATCTTACCTTCAGTAAAATGAATATATCTTACTTTCAAGAATATGATTATATCTTACTTTAAAGAAAATAAATGTACCTTACCTTCATTTAAATGAATATATGTTACCTTCAAGAAAACAAATCTATCTTACCTTCATTTAAATGAATATATCTTACTTTCAAGAAAATGAATATATCTTACCTTCATTTAAATGAACATGTTACCTTCAAGAAAACAAATCTATCTTACCTTCATTTAAATGAATATATCTTACTTTCAAGAAAATGAATATATCTTACCTTTAAGAAAAAGCTAGATGCTTGCGAAACGTTCTAGAATGAGCTAAGCAACTTTGTAACCGATGCAAGTATGCCTGCATTGAACTTAATTACGACTGAGTTTAACTTCTCCTTTCTTCACATTTCTGACACTTTCATTTGAATAATCAATGCCACGCAAGGCAGGGCAGTGACCATGATGTCGGAAAAACGGACACAGCCAAGTCCAGTCTAGCATTGCACAGGGCAGTTATGCAGGGCTCTGATGCCAGGAAACAACATACTACTATTTATTTAGCTTTGACAAGTCCTCTCCCAGTCTCCCTGTGGCAAGAGGCTTCTTGAGAAAAACTGGCTTGATCTCACATTGACGGAAAGATAACTTTCCCTTTCAATCCACAAGAGTCAGAGGGTGAAATATTACTCAAATCTTTTAGTTAAAGAACAAGCACGATTCACATGGTGAACTCTAACAATTTAAAGGCCGAAATAGAATGCCATCTCCTGAAAACTGGAAAAGAAACACACAAAAGATCACTTGAAACCAAGTATAAACAATATCATGTATGTCCTGTGCGATGACTTTTCCAACCATACCAAAAAAGGGACCTAAAAAATCACCCAGTCAGCTGCTTTTATTAGAGTGTTGTAGTTTTTGTGGCAACAATGATAGAACAATTCAGAAGGCCCAGAGGGTTGACAATTATGGTAGCAGATGCCCTGTCTCACTGTGCCCCGCCTGCTGTCTTACTGTGGCCCGCCCATGGGGCACAGTGAGACACTTTACCAGCATTAATGTAGCTCAAAGTTTTGTGGTAAATCGCCGCCAGGGGCGCGGCGACCTGTGGCGCACTGCGCATGCGCGGGGACTACTTCCGGACGACCGCCTCGGAGCGCTTCAGATTCAACTCCTCATCGTCTACGGTAAGACCCATCGCTGGTTTCCCATGCTTTAAACATTCACTTCAGTGGTGTCAGAAAGTGAACGGAGCCTGGAATTCGCTTGGTATCGTTGTCAAGTTCGTCTGGGACGTTTTGGTGTGACGTTTTGGACAGTTTCTCGGCAAGAAGTGGGGATTTTTCGTTTTGCTCTGGTCTGAGCTGGACCACATGGTAATGGCGGCCGACGGGTCTTCAAATTGACGTGAGTTGTGTCTCTCTTTTTTTGCTTGTTTCGGACGTGACAGTGGCTGGTCACGGGTTTATTCCGTCCGCGATATTGTTGGCTATGGAGTGGTAGCCTTGTTTTTTGTAACTTTTGCGTATTTTTGTGGAAGTTGGCGTTTTTTCGGCGGGCCGTCTGCTTCGGGGGCTTGCTGTCTGGCCTTTTCACTTTGTTTGGTGAGACGGTTTATTTCGTTGTGACAGTTGCTTTCTGGTAGTTGTCTGTCATTGTCATCCTGCTTGTTTTGTTGGCTATATGGTTTTCTCCTATTTTTGGTGGGGGTGAGGTGTAGCTGATGGTTTATTTGTGACTTTTTGACAATTTTGTTTGGTGTAGAATATTTGGCTGGATATGGCAGCTGTCATGGCGGCCATTTAGTCTGGGCTGGTTGAGTTTAATTTTCACTTTTATTTGTAGTGCCGGGTGGGGTAGTCAAGCCTGTCCTATCGTAAAGACTGTTGACGGTTGGGCTATTCGCCAAGGCATACAGATTGTGTGAATTTTGAGAAAGTTGGGATAGTTTGTGTAAAAATTTGATTAAATTTGGAAGCATGGGAATTGATTACATAATCAATTAGGGTTCAACTTTTGGATCACAGCAGTAATTGGGGTTCCCTTTTGCTGATCCAGCAGTGCCTTTGGGGAAGTTGTGCCCAGTGCTCTTGGATCTCAGATTGCTTCTGGCCTTCACAGTGTGCACATCAATGATTTGATTCAAGACTTCGCTCATTTCAAGACTTGGTGATTCAAGACTTCGCTCATTTCAAGACTTGGTGATTCAAGACTTTGCTCATTTCAAGACTTTGTGATTCAAGACTTTGCTCATTTCAAGACTTGGTGATTCAAGACTTGGTGATTCAAGACTTTGCTCATTTCAAGACTTTGCTCATTTCAAGACTTGGTCATTCAAGCTTTGGTGATTCAGGAACTTGTGCGATTCAAGACTTTACTCGATTCAAGACTATGCTGGGGACTTAGTTCCATTTAGGATTTGGTGCAAGCCACAGGTGACTAATTTTATTCACTGTTTCCATCTTGTACTTATTGTGATTCTGCGTGATTGCTGCAATGCTGATTGAGGTCATGTCTGCCTTTATGTTAAAAGTTGCTTTCCCTTGGTGAGTCTACAGGAAGGTTGAACTTGTAGGAAAGCCGGTGTTGGTTGACATGTCTACATTGTGGCCCCGTCTCTGATTGGTGGCCCTTCTGACATTGTCCCCCAGTGTTTTACCCTTGTTCGTAAAATTATCCTGGTTAAGTTGACTTGTTCCGAGGACCCTTTGAATTGAAATAATTAGTAAGTCCAAGTCATTTCCAGTTACAGGTTAAATCCTAGCATACTTCCGTTAGTTGGTTGTATTAGTGAATCAGAGGACCAGCTGGTTGATCAGATAGTGAGTCAACTCAGTGTAGTCACCTCAGGTATCTCCTTTGGCGGGCAGTCTGTATTGCCGGGTGGATAGTCTCAACTCGTCCTATCATATTGTCAGTTGACAGCTGGGTATTCGCCAAGGCATACAGATTGTGCGTATTTTTAGAGATTGTCAAAATTTGTTATATTGACACAACTTATTGTTATGAAGTGACTTAGTGATTTAGCTATTGATTGAACTGGTTGATTCGATCTGTCGAACTGACTTGTTTGTCGGAGCCCCGGACTTAGTCTTGGTGGCCCTTCAAGCCTGCTCTCTTCGACATTTCTTTACTGAGAATTAGTTAGGGCCAGTCTGTAGTGCCGGGTGGATTACCCCAACTCGTCCTATCATATTGTCAGTTGACAGTCGGGTGTTCGCCAAGGCATACAGTTGGTGTGAATTTTGAGAAAATTATTGATATAACTTCCAGAAACTAACTTGTGTATACCCCGTTTGTGACTTAACCCCAGTGTGACTTACTAAAGTGTGACTCAGGTATACCCCGTTTGTTACTTACTAAAGTGTGACTCATGTATACCCCGTTTGTGACTTAACCCCAGTGTGACTTACTAAAGTGTGACTTAAGGGATTACATAACTAAACCTATAATTGAACCCATTGTTCTCCATCCATAGAGGGAGAATTGATTGTTCTGTGCGCAGATACTCGTCGCCTGATACGGTACGGTGCCGTATCCGGTTGTGTTGTGTCTGCAACTGATTCGCGTATTGTGCAGTTAAGGGGTTATTTAATAATAATAGTTGTCTTGAACTCCGTCGTTACTGTGCGTCAGCGTGACTACGCTTACGTTTCCTCCTTCTATCTCCAGACGCTTCAGCGTGACCATTGCAACGCGTATGTCTTCTCTTACTATTTGACTGTATCCAGCGATACAGCACTTGGTTGCGAGGACCCCACACTGACAATTATCAACCTAACCTCGCACTGTGTGACTCGTCTTGGGCTGAGGTTTAGCTGCAGGTAATACAGTGTAGCTGTCAGTGAAACAAGTCTAGGAGCCTAAAAGAGTCCTGTGTCCACAGAGCAATAAATATCAGTACTCAATAGGAGACTGTTTGTCTGTGGATATTTATTGTCGTCTGTGGATAGTTATTGTCTGCGATATTTATTGTTTTGTGGATGCCTGGTTGTCAGGGCCCCAAACATTTCGGCGGCCTTTCAGCCTTGCATCTTCATTTCAGTATCTATTGGTTTCTTCTGTTACTTGCCGCGTTTTTCTGGCCTCAGCTTGCTGACGGCCGTCAACTGGCAGTAACAGCTCCAAATAATTGATTATTTGGTATATGTTCAATCGTTATCTGGTGAACATGACACTCCCTGTTGATATTAGGACTGCCTCATATGAACAGCTTCTGTCTTTGCCACAAGTTGGTGAAGCCCGAGCTGCCCTGATACTTCGTGAACGCGAAGTTACGCCTGAATTAACTTTAGAGACTCTGGAAGGTCGGGTGAAATTGGGGGATCATTGGCGTCGGTTATTGGATAGCGGTGTCATCTGTTTTGGACAGGAGATGTCTGGTGATAAATCTGGTGATAAGATGTCAGCGAGAGTCAATCCTGGTGATAAGATGTCAGCGGCCGGTGCCACGGAGGAGTCCTCAGAGAAGATGGCCCCGACGGCGGAGCAGGCCGGTGCAGTCGGCGGACCGGAAGTGTCACCGGAAGCTGTGGGAGTGGAGAGCCAGCAGGCCCTTCCTGAAAATATGAACATTCCAGTGACAACGTCTTCGGCATCCGCATCAATGATGACGTCTTTCTCCAAATATCGGGACTCGACGGTGGATGTACCGTCGGAGACGGCGGAGAGCTCTTCTGATGACAACGCATCAGATAATAGTCGTCGCAGTACCACGAGTCAGAGGAAGTGGGTGTCTCGGATGTTACGAAGAGCCCATGATACAGAAGAATACGTCTTGCGCCAATGGACGGACATTGAAAATATGGTCCGTGGTGTTCAAGGAAGTTTGGAATCCAGATTGGATGCGGTTGCCAGTGAGTTCAAGGGGGTCATGGAACGGGTTTCTGAACAATTAGCTGACCTGTCCGTGCAACGTAGCCGTAACGGCACACCCAGCTCAACCCGATCCCGGAGATCCAAAAGTGGCCGTTCTCCGGAAAGACCGTTGGATTGGTCAAATGGTCGCTCGCGCCAGGCGGACATTGAACATTACATTGATGCCTGCGCGAGTCGTCTTCAGTTTGAATCGTATGCTGACACCGATGTTATCTCGGCGGTCCCACTAGGATCTGTTGGTGAGCCTGATCTGCCTCCCGAGGCCAAACCCACTGTTGAGGAAGTGCCAGAAGAGGCGGCCGAGGAATTGGAGGTGGACCCAGCTGACCCGGCTGTGGTATTTGGCCACATCATGCGGCAGATTCCCCCTACCCGCATCTATCGACCACCCACTCTGGAACAGGGCGTTCCCGAATTTCAGAAATATCTCCAAGCCACAGATCGACCACATGAACCCGCTCGAACCAGGGATGTTGTGCTGAAACAGTTACAGTGGGCTGATGAGGATCCTAGTCGACAGACTGCTGGAAGTGCTCTGGACGAAGACGAAGTGGAGGAGAATTCCCTTGAAGATATGAAGTGGGACTCGATGGGGTTGTCCCTTCGTGACAACTTAGTAGCACCATTGGAGGACCATCCATCTACAGGTCCCTTTCAAGTTCCGCCACCATCAGCATGTGGTATGACTCCGTTGGCGCCACCCGTCGAAGTGATACCAGGGAAGTTGAAGCGGACCTTAGTACATCATGTACCGGCAGTGGTCCAAGACACGTCTGCCGATCTTCGATCCACTCCCAGGGTGGTGGTTCCCTTAGCCCATCCATTGAGGCCTCCGTCTAGTTTACCTGATGAGCCGGTGCGGGTTCTTTCCAATGCTAGTGGTCCGCGACGGGACCCGGGACCTCAGTTAACTTCAACCGTCCAACCATCCGGTTGGGGTGGTTCTCGGTCCAGTCGAAGTACTGTGAAGACTGAACGGCGTTCCCTCGCCACCTCAGTGCCCGTAGACATTCCGCCATCCGATGGATGTGCTGGTTCTGCTGTTAAGGAGCCAACGGTGCGCCATTCTGTTCCTCAGTACCAGGAAGTGAAGTCCCGCCCCTCCGCCGAACACCGATCGGACCCTCGTGTCTCTGGGATCAGTCCTCGATCCCGGCCAGTGAAGACCATTCCTTATGTTCCACGACGGTTGGAGCAAGCAAGGAGTTCGACTTCGGTGGGAGAATTGAAGCCCGTGCAGGGAACCACATCCACATATTCCCACTTGCGACCTCGGCGCCACCCACCTGAACCTGTGGCGCCGGAGCCAGTTTACTCCTACGCTACTTCCGGATCATCCATTCCGCCCCGAGATGAGGTATACTCAGGTTCTTGGGCGCGG
The DNA here is from genome assembly GCA_026936325.1 of Platynereis dumerilii. NCBI lineage: Eukaryota > Metazoa > Annelida > Polychaeta > Phyllodocida > Nereididae > Platynereis > Platynereis dumerilii. The sequence goes on along the minus strand of JAPTHN010000008.1, from coordinate 16,043,990 downwards.
CCTGAGCAGCAGCCGGACCTGTTCCCGGCCCGAGTACAGGCCAACCTTATTCGCCCTGTCCCTCAAGGAGATGCCCCGTCTCTGTCAGATTTCCGAGAGAGTATCCGAGAGGTGGTCAGTGAAACAGTTGCCCAGTTGCGTAAGGAGCAGGATAGAGGAGGTGAGAGACCTAACGGTTCCAAAGAATCTGCTTCTAGTCAACCGACCGATTATATCCGGGAGGGTACGGGAAGACCCTCACAGGATCCATCTTCGGTGCGTCATTCATCCCCGTATTGGCCACCACCCACTCGGGCACACCACGAGGATGATTTTGACGTTCCTCTTCAGGTGTATGGCGCTCACCGCTCCGCTAATCACCGTGGCGCTGATCCGCCTCGTCGTGGTGCTGAATTACCCCGACCACGTCTTCCTGAATTCAACGGTGCAGATGGCAAGTATGAGCCCTTCCTATACCAGCTCGAGGGTATGGCTGGCCGGTATAACTGGAATGAGGCGGAACAGTTGGAACAGTTCAAGGCCTGTTTGTCTGGTAAAGCAGTGGAGTACATTATGACGTTACCCGATGGAACCACGGGTGATTACCAGTTGTTAAAGAGACAGTTCAAGAAGAGATTTGGAACTCCTGATCGCCCAGATGTGATCCGCGGCGAGATATATGATATCCGTCAGCGGACCGACGAGAAATTGGAAGATTTCGCCGATCGGGTGCAGAAGTCTGCCGCAATTGCGTACGAGGGAATCGACGAAGAGCATCGAAATAAGTTCGCCACTGAAGCTTTCCTGAAAGGAGTCCGAGATGGCAATGTAGCACGAGATGCCGCCAGATTGCGACCGACGACCGTTGGGGATGCCTTGGTTGCAGTCAAGGAGGAAACAGCGTTGAATAAACTCCTTGGGCGATCATCGGCGACCCGTGGGCGTCATGTGACGTTTCATGAAGAAGAAATGGGCATTGGAGTCCGACATATGTCCACCAGTCTAGTCAGCCCTCCTCCTCGACGTCCACCTCGTACCGCATCCATAGCCATCCAGTGCTTCCCTCGTGACTTGTCTCCCCGGTTCTCTGGTAATCGTAATTCAGGTAGCCGTAATGGGTAACCTAATCGATCGCCGAATCGGCGATCACCTTTGCATGATCGATGCTATCTTTGTGATAAGCCGGGTCATTTCCGGGCTGATTGTCCGGAACGTCATTCCCAAAATGTGAGCGGGCGACAGTAAGCGGTCATGCTGTCGACCCGTTCATGTCCGACCGGAACTTACCTCGTCCTCCAGAGGACGAGGTCACCGTGACTTCCCAGCGATCGCAGATTCCGACACTTTCTCCTCCTCGCAACCTATACCAAGTGGGAGGGTCGTCCGTGACTGCTCAGAGACCTTCTCCAGCTTCACATGGTCTGACCATGACCATTCCTGCTGTGGTGGGGAATGTGCGGGTCTCTGCTATCATCGATACGGGATCACAGGCCACGGTTATTAACAATGATTTGTGTAGACAAGCTAATCTTGAGGTTTCAAAACCAAATTGTATTACTGTTCAGGGGGTTGGGAAGGCCATGGGCATGTCGGCTCATCTGGCCCATGCCGTTCCGATAGCCGTTGGAAACGCTGTGTACTATTGGGATGTGATTGTAGGTGATTTTCGCGACCCCTTGATACTCGGGTTAGATTTCCTTCACGATGTGGAGGCTCAGCTAAATTTTAGCCAAGGTTATCTTCAGATTGGGGACTCCATTATTGTGGCGGAATATATCACTTCCATTACCAGTGCCAGGAGGACAGTGGCTCCGGTGGTGGTCAATGAGAAGACCACTATTCCTGGTCTTCACTATTCCCAATTGGTTTGTGACATTCCTGAATGCTTTCCTGAGGGTGGGTTGGTGATGATTGAGCCCATACCCTCAGTGGAGGGCATTGTTTTTCCGCCAGTGTTGTTGGACTCTTATAGTCGCCCTGTAATCCTAGCAGCTAACTTAACCGAGAAGAGTAATCATGTGCCAGTTGGTTGTGTGGTGGCTGTTGCGCAGGCGGTCGACCTTGTGTCTGACCCCCGCAAAGAGCCCCATGATCGCGCTGCCCCCATTATTGACACTTTGCCCGGCGAGACCGCCGTCCCTGATACCTCCCAACCAGTCCCACTGGCTGGTGAATTGAATGCCCTCTTTGAGAGGAGCTTGGTAAATTTAGAGGGGGAGGGGGAACGGGAGAAATTGCGGGAGTTACTGGTGAATTACCGGTCAGCTTTCGCTCAGCACGATTTTGATTTAGGCGAGTTTGCGGGAATAATGCATCGCATCGATACTGGGGACGCGGCACCGGTTCGTCATGGGCTCCGGAGAACTCCGTTGGGCTTCCAGGATCAGGAGGAGCGTCACCTGCAGAGTATGTTGGATAGTGGGATCATCCAGCCGTCATCCTCGGAGTGGGCGGCGGCCCCGGTGATAGTGAAGAAGAAGGACGGAAAGTATAGGTATTGTTTGGACTATCGCGGCTTGAACAAGGTCACCAGAAAGGACAGTTTTCCGTTGCCTCTGATTGAAGAGTGCCTGGATGCCCTTGCCGACAACGTCTTCTTCAGTACCCTCGATATGGCAAGCGGCTATTGGCAGGTCTTAATCCACCCGGACGACCGCCACAAAACCGCTTTCATCACCAAGTACGGACTCTATGAACACGTGAGATTAGCCATGGGACTTTGCAACTCGCCGGCGACGTATCAGCGTATCATGACGTTCGTCCTGCGGAATATGTTATGGCAGGACGTTTTGGTATATCTAGACGACCTGATAGTGCTTGGAAAGTCCTTCGACCTACATCTACAGACTCTGGAGGAGGTCTTCAGGAGATTTCAAGTTCACAATCTGAAGTTCAAGCCCCGTAAGTGTGAACTCTTCACCACAGAAGTCGACTTCCTGGGGAGGAAGGTTGGGAGGAGTGGCATCAGTATCTCCGATGCTAAGGTGCAGAGTGTCCTGGAATGGCCAAGGCCGTCCACTCGCACGGAACTGGAGGCTTTCCTGGGATTCGTGAACTATCACCGGGAATTTATCCCTCAGATGGCAGAGATATGCAGCCCACTCTACTTCCTGGTCAAGACTACGCCCTCTGGTGGGAAAGTGAACTGGACCGACGTGCATCAGCGAGCTATGGACCGGTTACAACAAGCGATGGTCACGGCACCGGTGTTGGCCTACCCCAATTCCACGGGCACCTTTATCCTCGATGTCGACGCTAGCTCTGTGGCCGTGGGAGCGGAGCTGTCCCAAGTGCAGGACGGGCAGGAACGGACTATTGCTTATGCCAGTCAGGCTCTCTCCGCTGCTCAGCGGCGATACTGTACCACCCGAAAAGAGTTGCTGTCATTGGTGGTTTTTCTGAATCAATTCCGGTTCTACCTTCTCGGGAGATCCTTCCTGGTCCGTACAGACCATAATAGCCTGACCTGGCTGATGCGTTTCAAGAACCTGGAGGGCCAATTAGCACGATGGCTGGAGGCCATTGCACAGTTTGATTTCGAACTGACTCACCGACCCGGTAAACAGCATGGGAATGCCGACGGTCTGAGCCGTTCGGTGGCTCCGGAATGTCCCTATTATGAAGCTGATGTTGAGTTACGACACCTGCCCTGTGGAGGATGTGACTATTGCCAACGAATGCACGACCGGTGGGAGCGGTTCGAGGCCACCGTCGATGATGTCATTCCCTTGACCCTTGCCGTGAAAGTCATCCGGAGCGAGGAGGAAGGGCCTGATGATGAACTGGCTCCAATGCCACCCATCCCTTGGGCTGAGGCGCAGGCCCAAGATCCTGACATTTCAGTGCTGCTGCAATGGCTCCAGGGGGAGCCACCCGATGATGCAACGTTGTTTGGACAGAGCGCCATGGTAAAGCATCTCTGGCGATTGAAGGATTCCCTGAGTGTGATTGATGAGGTTTTGTATTACCAGTGGATAGGACCTACTCCTGGGACCAGCCGTCCTCTTCTTGTGGTTCCTAGGCAACATCGACCGCTGGTGATGCAGACCGCTCATGATAATGTGTGCACCGGACATCCGGGACCTGAGAAGACCTACCATGTGCTCCTGAGACAGTACTTCTGGGTTGGCATGAGGTTGGATTTGCGACTTCATATTGGCCAGTGCGACCGCTGCAATCGGCACAAGAAAGCCAACCGTCATGCTCGCTTCCCAATGACAAAATATGTGGCCGGAGAACCAATGGAACGTGTGCATGTAGACATTCTGGGGCCTCTAGCAGAGACGGCCCAGGGCAACAAGTATATCCTTGTAATGATTGACCAGTACACCAAGTGGGTGGAAGTCAAGGCCCTGCCAGAACAAACGGCCGAGAGGGTGGCTCGGGCCTTTGTCGAAGAATTCGTATGCCGCTTAGGGTGTGCCCTGGATGTGTTCACCGATCAAGGAGCTAACTTCGAAAGCCGGCTCTTCCAAGAGATGTGTCAGTTGCTACAAATGGCGAAAACCCGAACTACTCCTTACCGGCCCAGTGCCAACGGTCAAGTTGAGCGGATGAACCGGGAGATTCTGGCCAAGCTGCGGATTCACATCGATGGAAAACAGGGACTTTGGGACCAATATTTGCCTTTTGTTGGTATGGCATTACGGGCCACGGTGAATAGATCCACTGGCTTCACGGCCAACATGATGATGCTGGGCCGTGAGGTCACGCTGCCGGTGGACCTCCTCGCCAGTGTTCCGGGTGCGGCAACCCCGGAGAATCCAGTGGAACATGTCCGGGATCTGCGGGACAAGCTGCAAGACGTGCATACCTGTGCCAGGAAGAAGTTAGGGACAGCTCTCCAGGACCGCAAAAAGATTCTACGACCGGCGGATTCATTTGACCGACTATGACGTTGGGGACCTGGTGTATGTGCTTAATGGAGGCAGTAAGAAGGGGCAAACTCGCAAGCTGCAGCCGGTATACCTCGGACCCATGTTAGTGGTCCGTAAAGTCTCAGATTGCCTGTTCGTTGTCGTCAGTTCCCGCAGGAAGCGTAAAGTGGTCCACCATGACCGCCTTCGTCGATGCCCCGCCACCCATGTGCCACTGTGGGCTCGACGGGAGAGGCGTCGTCTGGAGCAGCCGGAGGCCGAGGAAGAGGAAATTGAGGATCCAGAGGACCTTCGGGATTTGTCGCATCTCTTCGATGAAGACGGCCTGGAAGCGGCTGGTGACCAGGTTGGCCAAGACGATTCCACTGCCGATAACATCCCTGAAGTACAGACCTGGCCGGGGGATTCCGACCCCGCGTCCGTGGACATGTCTCCCGTGACAGATTCTGGGAGGTTGCCTGACAGTCCCGTTCTCCCTCACGGTGACCCGGAGTCCTTGGAAGCCGAAGCAGTAGCCGCCTCCCCCACCTTGCCATCTAGTGCGCGGGGACGCCGGCGACGGCGTCCCGCCTGGTTAAATGACTACATCGTGCAGCGGGGGCACGTGGAATAGCCCAGAGTTCAATGGGTCATTCCTCTCAGCCCGTCCTGATCCGGTACCCGGATTCTTCCCAAAAGCTGATAATTCGGGCCTCACTAGTTGACGGCCGGCTTGTCACCTTTTGTTTCTATCGCTGCTCAGCAGACGTGATTAATGTTCGGGCCTCAGTCATTGACGGCCGTTCTGATCACCTCTGTGCTCTGGGTTAATTGGGAGGTTGGGATGTTCCTGGGAATTGGGACCCATGTGGCCAAGTACAGCTTGGAATTTAGCCTGCCAAAGCGATCCAAATCATTAAAGGTGTACCAGCAATGAACTAGCTATTCTAGACTGGCTTACGTCCCGATCCAAATTCTTGAGGGCACACTGCCTATATCAGTCCAATGATGTTTTATTTCACCTGTCGTTATTTTCCTATGTAGGGTTCCGGTTACCGGTGTCACGCAGCTTGGACATTGGCAGAAGTCTGCAATTGCTGGTGCCACCGAGGCCGGTCAGGGCCATTTGAGTTGTCGCGGTAATTAACTCCAATTCGGTGGTAATGTCAGATCCTATTTGAGAGCTCACAGTTGCTGGGATGTGGGGTTAGGACTTATTTCAGCTTGCAGTGGCCTTCCAGGGTTCTGACGGCTGCCTTGTCCAGGTTACACTGTTGACGGTGCTAGCCTCGAGCCTTGGGTTGGTCAATACTGGCTGATAACAGTTGTATTGCGTTGGGTTATTTCCATATCCTGGGGTTGTACTGTCTCTTTAACAACTGATAATTACCAGTTGTCCCTTCTTGATGGTTCAAGAGTCCCTGTAGATTGTGAGCTTTTAAATGTTTGTACGCATCCGTGCCTTCAGACATGTCGTGACTAAAACGACAATCTTTAGCAGCATGATGTAGCTATTCTAGAATATGAGTGACGTGACAATTCTGAGCCGCGGTGGGACGCTGCTCTCTGACCGCAACTAAGGCATCTTGAACTGTTGCCGGCCGCGGTGGGACGCTCCTCAATGACCCTGGCCGGAAGTATCGACAGTTGGCCCGGTTTGGCGAATAACACCATGTTCACAGTCCAAGAGATAGGACACCGTGGGCCTTTAAGGCACTGTACAACCCCACTGTTATGTGACCCATGGCTTACATGTCCTGCAGAGTGACAGAAGCTTTTTTATATACCAAATTCACATAGTCTATTCAGCGTCGTCGTCTTCCCCTGAAGGAAATTTATTCCTTTAATACATACCAATGAAGTAAATATATTCTGGCAAAATATATACACTTGAAATATATACAAAACCACCGAAATACAGTGTCCAAAAATACACTGTTCTTGTCTTCGTCGTCGTCTTGTTGCTTCTCTTCGCGCGAAGTAAATATGTTCTGACAAGTAAGAAATCTATATAAACATGTATACCCATGTCAGGATGTTTTTTATTTTTTGTTGCATCAAAGTAAATCACTGGGTACAAGAAAATTATGGAATGCCAGAAGCTGACACTTGGCACAATACCAGGAAACAACCTGAAGTTATTTTCTGCAGCCTCAAGTAGCCGTTTTCCTGAAGCGACCGCAGACATCCGGTCGGCGGTTATCTTGTCTAGTTAACGGGTCGGGGTTTGGCGGAGTGGTGCGTTTCATCCTCCATTAAATCTCAGGCGGCTGCTGGTCTTGGTCTTGTCAATACTCACCACCTGTTGCCAGTATGACTTTCGGGTTAAGGTAACTCAGCCCACCATTCCTATCTGGACTGCACTGACTAAAAATAGCACTGACCAAAAATAGCACTGACCAAAAACCAAAAACGCACGTGTTTCCCAGTGCTAGTGCAAACACAGTGCAGCAAAATGCAAATTAAAAACCGACAAAGTCCAATCAATGAAAAGAATGGCTCTAACTTCAATGGCACTGAAATAAAACGTCCCACAGGTCTGGGATCCAACCGGTCAGGTGCGTGGCAGGGTCTGACGGCTGCCTTGTCCAGATAATACTGTTGACGGTGCTAGCCTCAGGGTCTGTTACGCCAATCTGTCGGTATGGGTCCATCTCTCGTCTAGTGGCACCCACAGCCTTCGTGGGCGGAATGCCATTGCTATAGGGATTGGCCGTAAGTAGGTCCATGGTGTCCCCTCCGACCCTAGGAGAGGGGCTAAAGCCATCACTAATATCAGGATTCGTGTTGCCAGGTGGAGTACCCAGCCTGTCCCGTCTTCGTGACGGTAGACGGCATTAGAATGGGGTTGCCTTCTGGTCCCGGGAACCAAATTGTTTGAGGTACACTTGGTAAGTCGCACTGTATAAGTCACACCGGACCTGATAAGTTACAAAAATAAGTGATATACAAGTACGAAATGTAAATAAACTTCTAATAGCCGAACAAGTCTAATGTATGTCCATGACTCTTTTCCGTTCCCTCCCCAGCGATAAACTGGAGTTATAGACAGAGTTGAAGTTGTCACGCTGAGGATGGACCGAGAACGAGCCATTGCCCATCACGTCCGCCACGGGCGGCATATTGACCCCACTACAGGCCTCCTGGCCGAAACGTTCATGTGGGTCGAGGGGGGTCATTTTCGCTCAGAGGCCCTGTATCGGCCAGCGACCCTCCTCGATGCCCAGGATATTCTGCTGGTGGCGCAGACGGCGGCTGAACAGGTGGTGAGGACCACCGTGACCGCCGGGACGCAGACCGAGGACCCCTGGCGTCCTCCCCCGGCACCGGTGATGCCCCCGCCGTCCCCGGAGGAAGATGAGGATGTTGAGGATCGACGCGACCCCCCGGCTGAGGCCCCCAGAAGTCGATCGCCGAGCCCGGCGGTCAGTTCCCTGGATTCGTCGTTTGTCCTGGAGCTCCACGTCCCGTCGGACATGTCCGACGTTGAGGATGACCTGCCGCCCCTGGAGCCGGTGGATGTCGTCCCTCCACCCCCTGCTGTGGCCCCTCCCCCGGTACCGGCGTCCCCGTCCCCGACGGACTTCTCTGAGATGCCCCCCCTAGAGGTGGATCCGGTGTTCGCGACCCACAGGAATTACCGTCGCAGGGTGCGCCACAAGAACTCCATGGCCCGCAAGGCCCAGGCGGCGGCCCTGCAACAACATGGTAAGCGCTCCTTGATTGTGCCATTACCCCGAACTCCCAATGTAACAGGGGGGTCCTCCAGTGTAACCACCCACCTGGCAGCTATGGCCCCTCCATCTCCTGTGGCCCCAGTACCTGGCGGCCCAGGTGATGGCAGTGTGTACCCTTGTTGTCCGGTGTGTGGAACCACGGCTCCCCTTCTGCCGGAGCATATCCTGGCCCACCATCTGCCCTGGTGGTTAGTTCCCGACAAGGCTTGTTGGGTTTGTGAGATGCCCCGGGACGCCCCAGGGAGTGGTGGGCACCAGGATTGTCAATCCTCCTCCGAGGATTTCCAACTTATAGAGTGGAGCCGTCGCACCCGAGGCATGCTGAGCATCATTCAGGATGACCTCGGCTGCGACTCCTTCGAGTATCTCCTGTCCTGCCTGTATGAGCGGGGATGGCTTGCTTTTGAGCAGCCCGTCATCGTCGCTCCTGCACGGCAGGCTCTTCACCGAGTGTGGGACACACTCAACGGAGTGGAGACCTCGCCAGGGAGTTCGGTCGGGTCCATCTCGCGTCTGCTGGAACCCACAGCCCTGGCGACGGTCCTCTCCAACATCTCTCGGGATGCCGCCCGAGCCATTCTGTCCCCGGGCCGTTACCCGGCCGGGGACCTGCCCTTGTCAGTTCAAGGCGTGCATGATGCACATATTCACCTGGATCGGCAGGCACTCCACCCGGAGCACATGCAAGTCGCCGGTATTACTTATGAATACCGTCATGTCATTGCTGTGTTCGCTTTCCCATCCCTTTGGGAGCGCTGGGACCGGATGCCCTATGATCCACGTGTGTTCTGTGCCTTTGGGGTGCATCCTAGTGATTGCCAAAGATCGGCAGATCCCATTTCACATCTTGAAGATGAGCTTGTGTCCAGGTTGTGCTCCCCCCGATGCGTAGCTTTAGGGGAGATCGGTTTGGATTATTCCTATGCTCGAGTCCAACCTACCTGGCAGCATGCCGCTCTCGCGCGTCAGCTCCGATTGCGACCCGCACACCTACCCATTGTCATCCATTGCCGAGGTGTGGGTTCCCTTCCCGACTGTCTCAGTGTCTTGGCCCGGTTCGTTCCGGCCACCACCGTGATCCAAATTCACTGTTTCCTGAGAACCGCCGCGGATCTGTCAGCCTGGATGACCCAGTTTCCCAATGTCTATTTCAGCTTCAGTCACCGTTCACTGACGCTAAGTGGGAACCTGGGCCGTCAGCATGAGCGAGCCGCCCGTCTGGTTGGACTTTATCGATTCCTGTTGGAGACGGATGCGCCTTATTTGAAGCGTCGGCCGTTCGTCTCCATCCAAGGTCTGTCCCAAGGGCCTTCCACTCCCTTGTTCGACCTAATTCTGGTCGCCCAATGGTTTGGGCGATTGCGGGGCATATATCCGACCGTCATTGTGGATATGGCTCTCCACAATGCCGCTCGGGCATTCTCCCTGCCCCTGTAAATATAAGGATAATGAGAATTGTACGTTCCTGCAATGTGTATATAAGGTGATGCAGGCTATCTTGATATATGGTACCACTAATAAGGGATGGAGTTGAAACCTAAATTGGAAAGTTATTAATACCAGTTAACCTCGTAAAATTATTAATACCAGTTAACCTCGTGTGATGAATTTTGTCTGTCCCGTTGCCCTCGGATGCTCCTAGCTATTCTTTTGTTTGCAGCAACCCAGTAGGTGGTCTGCCCAGTGGCTCCAGGGCACGGGGCACGGTGGTCAGGTTGGGGTGAGGATTCAGATAGGTCTCGGTGTGATGATGTGAGAAATTGATGGAAATTGCCTGTGGTACGCTCACGCCCGTTCACCACCCCCCCTGCTGTTGGTAGAATATAAGTTGTTACGGTTGATCGCCTTCCGTCAGCCTTAGTGATTAAGTTGTTTGATTAACCCGTTTTGTCGCTATTTAGTAACAAGTTTTTAATGCGATGCTTTAATAACGCGTTTTTCACGCAATGTTTCGGGAGCTATGGTATTGTTTACGGGCAGTTGTCCGCTGAAATGGTCTGATTGTTTTATTTTTGAATCTCCGATGGTTTATGCGCTTTTGTTCACCTTAAGGTGTTGCTGTATCCTGTTTTTCCTCGAATCTAAGGTTATTTCAGTTATGTGTCACGCGCATGGTTGGCGCGTGTTTGCATGTCAGTGCACGACGCTTCTAGAGCGCTGTTGCCAGTTTGCTGTTGCCTTTTCTTTTTGTTGGTCCTCACTGTGGGGTGGTTTATCGCGTTGGAGGAGTTACTATCACCCCCCCCCCATTATTGTCCGTGTCACTACTTGTTTAGGGTCTGTGTACCCAAGATGGGTTGCTTTTCCTGCGATCAACTTTTGTCTTCGTAGTTGGCCCTCGGCGGCCGGGTGTCCCTCACTTTCTGGCACATTAAGTTTTCGGCTGGGATGGCGACTCTGTTGGCTTCCTGCTCCGTTCGGGCTACTTGACCTCGAGGCTGGTTATCAGTCGTGACGGTCGGGGCCCGATGGCCTCGGGTGGCCCGCAGAGCCGTCGCTAGACTAGTTGGCTGGGCCGTTGGGTTGTCCGGGTTACTTGACCTCAGGGCCGCTTGCCGGTCGTGACCTGGCGGCTCCACGGTCCCCGGCACATATTAGTGAACACCTTCCCTGTACCTCTGGATGACCCCTGAAGTAGGCGACGCCGAAGTTCCTGTGTGGCTGGATCTCCGAGGTTCCTGTGTGGCTGGATCTCCGAGGTTCCTGTGTGGCTGGATCTCCGAAATTCCTGCGTAGCTGTATCTCCGAAGTTCCGGCGTGGATGGATCTTCCCTCGACTGAAGACTGGGTCCCAAATTCGCCAGAGGGGAGGATGTGGTAAATCGCCGCCAGGGGCGCGGCGACCTGTGGCGCACTGCGCATGCGCGGGGACTACTTCCGGACGACCGCCTCTGAGCGCTTCAGATTCAACTCCTCATCGTCTACGGTAAGACCCATCGCTGGTTTCCCATGCTTTAAACATTCACTTCAGTTTCTCCAAACCTGTACAAGTTAGGAACCTGAAAGTACTGGACAAAATACCCAACTCAATTATCTATCATGTGGGCCTGAACTCATTTTACTGTAAATAGACAAACTTCTGCAACACTTGAAAATAAAAAAAGTGTCACACTGTGGCCCGCTCTCCCTACTGTGATCTTGGAAATACATTCTCAGAGGGAGTTTCTGCACAGGCATACCCCTGAATAAGTGAAAGGATATTCAGTATAAATAACACTTAATTTGCGAGTTCACCTCGCATATGGGATCGGTCTGGGAGTGTTAGAATTTTTGGATCGTTTGTGAGAGACAAGGGAGCACTTTTTAGAGTTGCTTTTTCGTGAAATGAATGAAGAATTGGCTAACTTGAGGCGCCCTCAAACCTTTGGTGCCGCTTGTGCATAGTTTATTCACAATTTAAGTTTTTAGTTTCAACCAAATCACGGCAAAACAGGAAATAGAAATATTTTTGTTATTGTTTTACTGCCCTCTGATTGGCCGAAACAGGTTCGATGTCTTCCCGATAGTTTTCGGACACCTCTATTAGGGCTAGAATTAATATTTTAGGCTCTTTTGAAGCCTGGTGCCTTAATCTTTATGATTTCGTTTTTTCATGAAGATATCTCAATTAATTGCTGAGAATTCGTTGAAAATGCATAGGCCTATATATTTGTCCCTTTGCCATGTCAGGCAATTCAGAATAGCAATCAAGACTTCACCAATTAGCCAATTCGCCATTACATTCACACCTTGAGTTAGTATATATTTCAATTAACACCTTCTAAGAAGTCCCACATCATGAAGGCCATTGTAAAAGTGAACTTTCTCATAGCAATCAATGCCATCTTTGGGGGGAGGCAATCCACTCAATTAAAATTTAACTTGAACCAGTTATCAGGCAAATATGGCAGTGAACATATTTTAAAAGAATAAAAATAACAATGTACATATAGTGGCTTTGATATTATAATGTTAAATGAAAGGAATTATTGCAGGGACATTTATCTGAACGGAAAATTATATTAGAAATAACCCCAGGCATCTTGATATATGTTTACCAACTGGTGTCTCACTTTTGTCTTTGTAACTCACTTTTTAGCTATTTACAAAGAAAAACTCGGGAAAATTGTGGAAGGGGTTGACAGCTAACAATACAAGGCATTTTATAAGATCATTTTCAAGCTTCTATGTGCTTTATTAATGCACTAGATTAGCATTTCAAAATTTTCTTCTGCACACACATCTTGATAGGACAGCCAAATAAGGCAGGCTTCACTCAGCGCATTGCAATAGTGCATTCATATTTTGTTAATTTAAGGGTGATTGAGTAGAGAGACGTTAATGAAATATTGTGCATAAAATGAAAATACCAGTGGTTGGTCCTTGACAAAATGTTATGAATATGTGGATACAGTAACAGTTACTAGCCTATCAACATCAACTGCACAACACAAGTCAAGTCAGCCGGGGTATACCAGCACAACACAAGTCAAGTCAGCAGAAAAGTTCTTGTATTTTATAACTCAAATTTTAGAACAACATTATTGCCCTTGCATTGCAGTCTCTTTGTGTTGAGTGCAGGATGTCTGCAGCATTTTTGGAACCAAATTCCAGGATTTTCTAGGCTTTTCTTGGCCCAAATTTTCCCAAAATCAAGGCCAATCTTCCAGAAAATGCAGATTATTTTTTTCTGATAGTAAAAATGTATCTGCGACCTGACTGTCACAAGAAATCGCAAAATATTCAGCTGTGTTTCTTTTTTTTATTAGTATGAAGCAGATTCCAGGCCTTTTGTGGTAAATGCAATTTTTTCAAGGCTTTTCAAGGACTGGCAGACACCCAGGTCACACCCTTTGAGTAGTTACAGTCAGGGAAGTGCAAGTGATTACTTCAAATTGCTTGTGTTACTGTGATGTCATTGCATATTCAATAGGTCAATAATGGATCATTTGGAGCCTTCTACAGTTTTAATCAATCGAGTAACTAAATTATTGCCAATATTGCTTCACAAGACTGTGGCATTTTTGAAGATGCATAAAGAAATATAGTCCTACAGATGACTCCTAAATACATTTTTAAACTTACCATTTTAGATTTATAGGAAATTCACCCTGTACTAGGAGTTCCTACTTTGATATATATCTGAAGATTGAGGGATGCGACAAAGAATTGTTTCAGCAAAGCAAAAACTATTTTGTGGAGAGCTTCCGAACCTGGGTCCCAACAAATGGGAGGCCAAGGCTCTACCAGCCGGGCTAGCCCCCTCCCTTATATTCAAGAATTGTAATTGGGTGATGGCCGCTTGGCCATGATATGAAAAAAACTAGGACCCAGAAATTTGGCTGGGGACCCACTTTTTCAGACCTCACTGAGTCCCCAGGACTCACTTTTTGAGCACCCCAACAGAAACCCTGGTGTTGATGCTGGTCTATTGTTTGGAAAAGGTGTGAAGTTCAAACTTGAATTGGATGACACAGTTGTTTTAATTAGTCAGTCAGTAAATACTTAAACCGATAATATAATAATGTATAGCTATCCCAAACATCCCCCCCTCCGACTACAGCTCACATTTATCTATGTCTATCTATTTATCTATCTTTCTATCGTTCGATCTGTCTATCAATCTATCTATCTTGCTAGCTATCTATCCATCTTGCTAGCTGTCTATCTATCTATGTATCTATCTAGCTATCTGACCATTCTAGCTATCTAGCTTACTATCTAGATATCTGATCTATCTATCTATCTATCTATCTATCTTGCTATACATATTGCTATCAAGCAATCCCCAACATCTCCCATGGAGCTTACAACAGAAACACATAATTATTTGTCCATCTAAACAATTAAATCTGTCTTTCTAAAATATCAGTTACTGGCTCACTGCCATCAAAAGATGCGTTCTGGACTTCGCAAGTATGGAGCAAATTAACCAATGTCAAATAAAGTCATGAGAACCAGCCAATCAGAGCACACTAGAATATATAATTTTAAGTTGGCTACTCCCTAGAACTTATCACAAGCATTTGTAAAATTTACCACAGTTTCAGTTTGTCTCAAGTTTATTTTGTCAGCTTTTAAAGCTCTATCTCTTCCTTCTTTAAACACACATAGATAGATAGATAGATATGGTAAGTGCAGCCCTCTAAGCCCAGTTCTGGGCACTCACAAGGGTCGATTGATGAGATGGGAGAGAGAGCGGGAGTCCTCAACATGTTACACATTTACCCCATCTGAGGGATCTTTTACTTGCCCAGCATAGACACTGATACAATAGTCCGCCAATTTAACGTCTCATCCGAATGACATCCAGCTGGGATTTTTCCTCATGAAGGTGCACTGAAAATGTTGTCTGAAAGAATTTTTGAACATTGCACAATGTGCGACACATGATGACAGAGCTGTTGGTCGCGAAAAACAATTTGGGGAAATATCTTGGTGGTTTGCCCCCCCCTGAAAAAAATCCTGGATACGCCACTGGTGCTGGTTACCTTTTTGGAAATTTTTGTGGTGTTTTTTACAAATTTATATCATTCAGGGGCAGAAAAATGGGAAATAGTGAAGAAAAATGGGGAAATTGTGCAGAAAAAATTGGGAAATCTGTTTAAACTCTTCGTATAAATCCCCTTTTCTTTCAGTTTCTTTTTTCTGTTAATTTCCCACTTCTTTTTTGCCATTTCCCCAATTTCTGGCCAATTTTCCCATTTTTCTTACCTTTTCCCCATTTTACTTATAATTTCCACATTTTGTTTACCATTTACCCATTTTGCTCATAATTTCTCCATTTTTCTTACCATTTCCCCATTTTCGTTTCTAATTTTGCTAATACATCTGCAGAAATTTCCCCAAAATCTCTTCAGGGGGCAAGTTGTCCCCCCCCCCCGCCCTCTCACCCCCCCCACCCCCTCATAATGGCTATGCTACTGATCTCAATACCTTTTAGATCTGGCCTTCCTGCTATTGACATAATTCGTTGTAAGCCGCTTGTGCTTTCTTTTTTACTGCACTGCCCCCCCCCTCCTGGTGATACCACTGCTAAGTTTATTGTCTGTTCTATTTCTCTGATCATGTATGAAAATCTAGGCCCCAAATTCTACACTATTTTCCCCAAGAATCTACAACATACGCATAGTGAACTCGCATGTGTTCCGCTTGCGACACAAATTCTAGTTTTAAAACAGACTGTGCAGTCAGTGCAGGCGACCCTGTCAGCGTGCCTCGACGGTCCGGCGTCGGCCCGGCGTCGGTCCAATGTCAGCAGCATCGGACCGACTTTGGGCCGACTTTGGGCCGACTTTGGGCCGCCTAGGCACGCTGATAGGGGACTTCCTGTGGTTTCTGCTGCGATGCACAGCGGAAAAGCCATCCAGGTCTAGGCAATTAAATTCATAAAAACAAGGCAAACCACAACGCTGTATTATCTCTTTTCATTGGGTGCCCGATTCAGAGTTTGTAGGGATGATGGATGATTGGGGCTTTACGTCCTGTATTTATGCACTTGGCAGGCAAATTAGGACAGGAGGAGGACACAGCAATGAGGCGAAGAATGATTGAAACAGCCATCCAACATAGGCCCAGGTGACCTGGCAAGAGCTGGTTTCGAATCCTGGACCAAGCGATTGGCAGTCCAGCACGCTACCACTAGACCAAGGGATATGCAGATGAAAACTTTGGCTATCACCAAGTCAGAAATATTGCACTGAAGCATATTTCACAAGCTTCATGAGTCACAAAGCGCTGTACTTTCTTGCACAGTTTAGGACTGGCAACTTCCACGTGAGATCGAAGTAGGCAGATAGTATGGCAAAAGTGTTGAAGAGCGTATGTGTAAATTATGTGAAGGTGATGTTGAAAACAAAGTTCATTTTCTTTTACAATGTGACTTATTTGGTGAAGAACGAAGTCTAGTATTTAAAAAAGCTCTAAACCACTCTCAGTTTTTATAATCAGGAGCATCTAGAAAAATTTAAGATATTAATGTCAGAAAATTTCTTTAAAGAGACTGTTAAATTTATCCTTACTTGTAGGGAAAAAAGAAATAATTTTCTCTTCAGCTAAACACATGTTGCTAAAGATGCTGTAATCCCTATTGTAGTAATATAATAATTTTGTAATTGTATAATATACCTGTTTGTAACCCAATGCAGATAAGCTTGTGTAGGTTGCATGGGGGTTAAAACCATGCAATAAAAGATTCAATCAACAGGATCTGCACAGAAAAAATGTCGGAAAATGGTTCTCTGCAGGGCGAAGAGACGTGGACTGTCGTCATCGCCAAACAAGCTGACCAATGAGCAATTCCAGGAAATTGGCGATGACATCAAATCATATCCACAAGTGGAGAGTCACTATTGTAGACCACAGACACAAAGGAAATATCTTCCAGCTGATCTCAATCTTCGTAAGATGAGTGAGTGATGTTTTATTTAACGACCCTGCAACACTGTTGGTTATGAAGGTCAATCTTCGTAAAATAAACCTCAATTATCGACATAAGGTCAACAACCCTGTTTCAGAGTGTAAATACCGGATATTTTTTTACAGCCAATTCAATCTTTCATTCCATCACCCCAAGAAGGACCAGAGTGTTGCTTGTGCTGGCTACAAAAATGTACAGAACCCTTCGGCTGAACAAACTGCGGCTCAAGAAAATCACATCCAGATGAAGGAACAAGTCCGGCAAGAAAAGGCAAATGATGTCTTTTTTTTCCTCTCAATAATATTGCCTTTCTAAAATATTGTATATTTATCAATTTTAATTTTTTTGGGCAAATAAAAACCTATGGACTTTGGACTTCTGACGTTGCAAATTGTGAGGAGGGAAGCAGGGTGGCAACATTTGACCCACAGATTGTCTTGTACACTCCATCATCAGGTGTTGGCACGCTTTACTACACACGCAAGCTTTACGTGTACAATCTTGCAGTTTTTGGATGAGACTCACAGAAAATATGACTCTTATCAGATTGCCTCGACAGTGACCCGATATTTGCGCTCTAATCCAATCAACATTAATAAGGTGACCCTCTTTAATGATAGCTGTTCTGGACAAAATAGAAACCATTTTCGGGCAAGAGCCCTGTTGTACAGTTTAGAGAAATCGAACCCTCAAGAAGTCACTCATAAGTTCCTAGTACCAAGCCACACTGTCATAGAGTGGGACTCAAAAGATGATTGGGGCTTTATGTCCTGAATTTATGCACTTGGTAGGCTAAATAGGACAGGGGGAGGATACGGCAATGAGGTGAAGGATGATTGAAACAACCGTCCAACATACACCCAGCCTGAGGTGACCTGGCAAGAGCTGGATTCGAACCCTGGACCCAGTGATTGGCAGTCCAGCACACTACCACTAGACCAACCCTCTCCCCAACCAACCTTATGAAGTTGCACCACTAGAATATATAGTAGAGGAACGTGCCATAGGTTCCGTGACCAATTTCTCCGACTCAATTTTTCGATGCATATTCTGTTAGATGGGTTCAAAATAAGAAAATTTAGCGAGGGTACCCCTCTCAAAAGTTCGGGCTAACTCCACCAGCGGCCATTTTCCAAAATGGCCGCCAAAATACAAAATTTGTCATAAATCCACTTCTATTTGGCCTATAAATTCAAATTTTGGGTCTAAATATAGGTTTTAAGGGTCAGGCAATCCAATTAACATATTCCCAAAGGTGTCTGCCCAACCCTAGTGGTCATAATCCAACATGGCAGCCAAAATGGCCGACGAAAATGGCTAACTCACGATTACCGTATCATATGGTCAAAATATGGAGTTGGAGCTTCATACAATATGTTGACAGGCCTCAGAAAAGTCATATAGTGTGATTAATGATTTGTGTATTCAATCCTTATGGTACCATATCCAATATGGCCACCAAAACGACTGTTCAAAATGCCCCAAATATCACTTTTATCATTATGTTGCCAGTATTTGGTCTTTTAATTTTGTTAAGATATCAATATTTGTACTTTAATGGTCCAAACAAATCAGTTATAACAATTCATAAGATGTGCGCATAGATCTGTTTTTCTAAGTCCAATATGGCTGCCAAAATGGCCGCCCAAACTGCAGAAAATATCACAATTTTACATAAATAGTTGCCCTTCAATTGTAATCTTTGCATTGTTATAAATGTTTTAACTGTCAAGGAGTTCTCTTATTAGTATCTGACAATTGCACACACAACCCTGTTGTCAGGAATCCAATTAGGGTGCCAAGGGGCCTCTCAGAGGGTTCAAATGTGAATTTTAACACAATTTATCATTGTCATTTTGTATTATTGTACAACGTTTTTAGTTCAGATTTGTGAGGAAGATCTCTTTTCTGGCTATATGACTGCTGTACCAATTGGAGACAAAAAAAACCGGTGAAATTATGATCAAATATCAATTGCCAGACTTGACTTTTGGTCCCTAGGAGCCCGTTGTATTAACATAGTTGTAAAACCACTATAAAACAGGAAGTTAGGACTTAGTAACAAGAACTGATTCTTTCTATGACTCTTCAGCGATTATCACATCTGATACATAATAGCAACCTGATAATGTAAATTATAAGCAACCAATAACTGCGTAGTTACTGATTACAGGTAAGACTGGAATTCCTGCAATGTTGCTAGAAACGTGTGACATACATTTTCAGGTTTTGATAAGTATTTCTGTAATGAGGGTTTACAATATTTAATACTAAAGAGCTCTTGGACAAATATCAGTTTAAATTTGAGAAAAACTCAATTTGATATAAAATCAATTGTTTTTTATCTCTCCATTTGGAGCATCAGTCACATGTCCAGAGATAAGAGCTTTTCTTCCCAAATTTGAAATTTTTAACCGTGATATTTACCTCAAATTATTCATTCATCTTTTTATTCAATGTGCCATCATAATATAAGTTGGAAGAGTATCAAGATTTTAAAATAGGGCACTGCCGTTCTCTGAAAATAGCAACCTCAGTAATTTTTTATAATTTTTTAACTTCAAAATGTCATTTGCAGCAATGATTGAAAGGGAGTTATAGTAGAGGAACGTGCCATAAGTTCCGTGACCAATTTCTCCGACTCAATTTTTCGATGCATATTCTGTTAGATGGGTTCAAAATAAGAAAATTTAGCGAGGGTACCCCTCTCAAAAGTTCGGGCCGCCAAAATACAAAATATGTCATAATTCCACTTCTATTTGGCCTATAAATTCAAATTTTGGGTCTAAATATAGGTTTTAAGGGTCAGGCAATCCAATTAACATATTCCCAAAGGTGTCTGCCCAACCCTAAAGGTCATTATCCAACATGGCAGCCAAAAAGGCCGACGAAAATGGCTAACTCACGATTACCGTATCATATGGTCAAAATATGGAGTTGGAGCTTCATACAATATGTTGACAGGCCTCAGAAAAGTCATATAGTGTGATTAATGATTTGTGTATTCAATCCTTATGGTACCATATCCAATATGGCCACCAAAACGGCTGTTCAAAATACCCAAAATATCACCTTTATCATCATGTTGCCAGTGCTTGGTCTTTTAATTTGGTTAAGACATCAATAATATGTACTTTAATGGTCCAAAAAAATCAGTTATAACAATTCATAAGATGTACACATAAATCTGTTTTTCTAAGTCCAATATGGCTGCCAAAATGGCCACCCAAAATGCAGAAAATATCACAATTTTACATAAATCGTTGTCCTACAATTATAATCTTGGAATTGTTATAGGTGTTTTAACTGTCAAGGAGTTATCTTATCAGTATCAGACAATTGCACACACAACTCTGTTGTCAGAAATCCAATTAGGGTGCCTAGGGGCCTCTCAGAGGGTTTAAATGTAAATTTTATCACAATTTATTATTGTCATTTTGTATTATTGTATGACGTTTTTTGAATTTTATTTTATTTATGGCAAATTATATGCAGTTAGATGACTGGTACTATTTTAAGCTTCTGCGATTGTTAAAACACAATTTGACTTTCCATTTGCAATAAATATTGCTTTTAAAATGGCAATTTAAAGGGTCATGTCATCAGTCGAATAACATCTCTTTCTGCAGCCTGAATCCTTGAAGCACTGTCGGTCAGACACAGATCTCTGTGTCATCTTTTAGGTGGCAGTCTGCTTGTACTTCACAAGGTTGTATTATTCTATTGTCTTGGCAGAAAACTATAAAGTAATAGTGATGTCACACATGGAGAATTGGAGGTGTAATATCAACCTTACGGCATGATGGGAACCAAATATGGTCTCATTGGTCTCCATATAATCAGACCAAAAAGCAATGAGATTCCAGTGATTGGTTTGGAATCTAAGTCACCATATGCAAACAAAACAAACTTAACTATATTATTAGATCCAACCTGCGGGCCGTTTCAACTTGTGCAACTAAACGATAATTTGAAACGAAATTCTCATCACAAATTTAAGTGATCTAAAAACTTGAATATTAAGCTTAACATACAACTCAGGTTGGTATTGTCAAAGAATAGCAGTGCCACAGTTTCGAAATACACTCTTGACTCAATATTGCACGTTGAATCACAAACTAAAACTATGAGACAATTACCAAAGTTAAAAAATTCAAATTTGTGAGGAAGATCTCTTTTCTGGCTTTTATAACTGCTGTACGAATTGCAGACAATAAAATCGGTGAAATTTATGCTGAAATATATATTGCCAGACTTGCTGAGACTTGGCTTTTTGTCCCTAGGAGCCCGTTTTGCTAACATAATTGTAAAACCATTACAAAACAGGAAATTACGACTTTGGAACAAGAACTGATGAAGTTAAAGAGTTAAAATATAAACTAACAAAGAATGATGAGATTTCAGTACCTGGAATCCAAGTCCCTATAATTAGCGAACAAAAACTCCACTATATATTAGCTCCAACCTGGCATATAACTCCCTTTCAATCATTGCTGCAAATGACATTTTGAAGTTAAAAAATTATAAAAAATTACTGAGGTTGCTATTTTCAGAGAACGGCAGTGCCCTATTTTAAAATCTTGATACTCTTCCAACTTATATTATGGCACATTGAATAAAAAGATGAATGAATAATTTGAGGTAAATATCACGGTTAAAAATTACAAATTTGGGAAGAAAAGCTCTTTTCTCTGGACATGTGACTGATGCACCAAATGGAGCGAGCAAAAACAATTGATTTTATATCAAATTGAGTTTTTCTCAAATTTAAACTGATATTTGTCCAAGAGCTCTTTAGTATTAAATATTGTAAAGTAAACCCTCATTACAGAAATACTTATCAAAACCTGAAAATGTATGTCACACGTTTCTAGCAACATTGCAGGAATTCCAGTCTTACCTGTAATCAGTAACTACGCAGTTATTGGTTGCTTATAATTTACATTATCAGGTTGCTATTATGTATCAGATGTGATAATCGCTGAAGAGTCATAGAAAGAATCAGTTCTTGTTACTAAGTCCTAACTTCCTGTTTTATAGTGGTTTTACAACTATGTTAATACAACGGGCTCCTAGGGACCAAAAGTCAAGTCTGGCAATTGATATTTGATCATAATTTCACCGGTTTTTTTTGTCTCCAATTGGTACAGCAGTCATATAGCCAGAAAAGAGATCTTCCTCACAAATCTGAACTAAAAACGTTGTACAATAATACAAAATGACAATGATAAATTGTGTTAAAATTCACATTTGAACCCTCTGAGAGGCCCCTTGGCACCCTAATTGGATTCCTGACAACAGGGTTGTGTGTGCAATTGTCAGATACTAATAAGAGAACTCCTTGACAGTTAAAACATTTATAACAATGCAAAGATTACAATTGAAGGGCAACTATTTATGTAAAATTGTGATATTTTCTGCATTTTGGGCGGCCATTTTTGCAGCCATATTGGACTTAGAAAAACAGATCTATGCGCACATCTTATGAATTGTTATAACTGATTTGTTTGGACCATTAAAGTACAAATATTGATATCTTAACAAAATTAAAAGACCAAATACTGGCAACATAATGATAAAAGTGATATTTGGGGCATTTTGAACAGTCGTTTTGGTGGCCATATTGGATATGGTACCATAAGGATTGAATACACAAATCATTAATCACACTATATGACTTTTCTGAGGCCTGTCAACATATTGTATGAAGCTCCAACTCCATATTTTGACCATATGATACGGTAATCGTGAGTTAGCCATTTTCGTCGGCCATTTTGGCTGCCATGTTGGATTATGACCACTAGGGTTGGGCAGACACCTTTGGGAATATGTTAATTGGATTGCCTGACCCTTAAAACCTATATTTAGACCCAAAATTTGAATTTATAGGCCAAATAGAAGTGGATTTATGACAAATTTTGTATTTTGGCGGCCATTTTGGAAAATGGCCGCTGGTGGAGTTAGCCCGAACTTTTGAGAGGGGTACCCTCGCTAAATTTTCTTATTTTGAACCCATCTAACAGAATATGCATCGAAAAATTGAGTCGGAGAAATTGGTCACGGAACCTATGGCACGTTCCTCTACTAATAGATAGGTATGGTAAGTACAGCCCTCTAAGCCCAGTTCTGGGCACTCACGAGGGTTGATCGACGAGATGGGAGAGAGCAGGAATCCTCAATATGTAACACATCTACCACATGTCGGGGATCTTATACTTGTCCAGCAAAGACACTGATACAAAGTGCCGCCAATTTAACGTCTCACCTGAAAGAAGCCATGGAAAAAGCTTAATGACTGCAAAAAATGGATGATTACTATTGAAGTGAGGCGAAAAACGGAGAATTGCCATTGAAGTGAAAGAACATTACAGAAAATTGGCATGAGCTCCTCACTAATAATTGAATTCTCTGTCAGTTAAAAATGCAAAATGCAGTGACGCTGCAAATGTATTGTGATAAAAGTTTACTGAATCCAATTTAATGAAATTCACATGCCATTGGTGCTAGACATTTTCATTAAAACACATCAGAAATGCCATAACATACCCCAAAACAGATAAAGACAAGATTCCATAGATTCAAAGCCCCAGCTGCGAAAAGAGTTGAGAGATAGCATAAGTATCCTAGCATAGATGTCTATATGGTGGAGAGTAGTACAGTTTGTCACGTCAAGCATTAAGACAGAAATTTAGCATTGTTTGGAGAGAACATAAAAATCAAGACAATGAGATATGAAGTTCTGTGATTTGTAATTTGATTAGAACTGAGTCTGAGGTGCCACTGCAGTGCACTTTTGTGACGTCACAGCACATTGTGTGTTAGATTGGCAGCATTACAAATGTCAACATTTTGTGAAATTGGACTGCAACATTGACAAATTACCAAATATCGCACAAAAACGCCACAAAAATGTCGTGAAAATGGGATATTCATATTACAACAGAGCTAAGCTACACATAGGTAGGTGAATTTCTTCTGTAGGACTTGTGGTTGCTGAGATATCTGGCCAAACGTCTGTCCTCTGCTTGACGTGACAAACTATAGAAAAGTGGCAATCACTGCTTGTAGAAAATAAACACATTTGCACAGTGCACATTGCACGGAGACAGGACACCATGATCAACTCAAGACAGCAGTAGTGAGTCGTTGCAACCAGCTGCCACCTGGCAACTGTAGGCAAATCTCAAACTGATTTCAGATATCTGACACCCCATTGAAGCCCCTTTCTGTACAGGCCTATGACATTACGAAGCCCCTCCCCATCACTTGACATAGGCCTACACTCAACATTCGGACGGATGGAAGATTAGGACTGTTATGTCCTTTATTTATGCACAAGGTAGGCTAATTAGGACAGGAAGACACAGCAATGAGGCGAAGGATGATTGAAACAGCAGCAGAGCCTAAGAATCGGACGACTGAGCGACAGAAATAACTGATGAGGTAAGTTCCTGGATTCCATGATGTTATATTTGTCAAAGCTGGTCATTAACTATTTTACAAATTTGACACACCAGCGAGGGTTTTTGTTGCAAGATTAATTTTTGTCAAATAGATACAGTCTGAGGAGCTTCATGTTTCTGGAGATAAAGAAAATTCCTTGGAGGGAAGGCAGAAGTTTCAGGCTGCAGATATTAGTAACACTAGAGAAGTGAAAAACCTCCAGCGTAACAGTTTCAGTAAGCGGTTCAATCAGAAGTACTTAAAGAAAACGTCCACGCAACCAAGGAAGTCCTTCTACCAGGGCTCTCAACGGTCCTTGTCAAACAAAGTCAAAGAGGAAGTTCAAGATTTCTTCCGGCAAGAAGAAAATGTTGTGTTCTTGCCAGACATGAAGTCGTCCAACATAAGACCCAGGTGACCGGAAAAGAGCTGGATCGGAACCCTGCATCCAGCGATTGGCAGTCCAGCACGCTACCACTAGACCAACCCTCCCCCATCAACCGACCAATTATTGATTTGATGAAATTCACAGCCAATGGTGAAGGACATTTCATTAAAAGAAAAGACTTATGTAATCTCACAAAACTACCCCACAAAAGCTGCTGTACAAGATTCACCTTTTTGACTGACAGAACTGGTTTCACACCACAAAAAAATGCATTTGATGGATAGATGGATGAGTGGGGCTTTACGTCCTGTATTTATGCACTTGGTAGGCTAATTAGGACAGGACGACGACACAGCAAGTAGGCGAAGGATGATTGGAACAGCTGTCCAACATAACGCCCAAGTGAACCGCGAAGAGCTGGATTCGAACCCTGCACCCAGCGATTGGCATTCCAGCACGCTACCACTAGACCAACCCTCCCCCCATCAACCGACCAATTATTGATTTGATGAAATTCACAGCCAATGGTGAATGACCTTTCAATAAGAAAATACTTATAAATGTAATCTCACAAAACAGTACCCCACAAAAGCAGCTGTACAAGATTCACCTTTTTGACTGACAGAACTGGTTTCACACCACAAAAAATGCATTTGATGAGATTCACAAATCATCTATAAGTGATTTTTTAATACAAATATTTAAGTAAGGTTACTAAGTTGGCTACCATTGGAGGCATGTTGATCTAGGGCTCAGTCCCTATAAATTTTAATCAAAATGTGGTTTATCAACAGTGCAGAATATTGCTTCAAAAAAGACCACAACTCAGAAATTATACAACATGTACGTACAACTCAAAGCACATAATAATTATATTGAGAGACAATTAAAAAATTTAGTCAACTGCAAATTAGTGTTCAGATCTTGAATGATATATTTTCTCTTCACAATAAGTTCACATCATATCATATCATATCATATCATATCATATCATAGCCACTGTTATAGAAAGATTTAAATAGAAATTAATCTTAAAAGTTTGGCACATGCCTTCTTATTTTAGATACATGTAATATATATATTATGGCCATCTCAAAACGTATACAAAACCAGTAAAAAACCACACAAAACTTAAATACATACCAATGGTATCCTTCTTCAAAAATAAACCACACAACATATAACTATTTAGACAGTATAGTGTATACACAGACTATAGTCAACAAAATGTAAATTTCCATGAATATTTGAACAATGAATATACTTATTTATTATATAAACACACATACAGTATCTGTAGTACAGACGCTAGCCACATAACAAACATCAATGCAGAGAGAATTCCATTTCAAAGTTATTTGACCTTGACATAGGCCTACCAAATAAAGTTTACTAATTAAAGTTGAATCCCACACTTAGCAAGAAATCTAAAATCCATGAGATATTCATGAAACTTTGCCAAAAAGTTGTTCAAAAAGAAAGCTTTCCAAAGTAAAAAAAAATAGGGGGGCTATCCAACATAATTTTCGAACTATGATCTTTTCAAAATCTTATGTCATTACATTAAAACATACAGTAAAATACTAAAAGAGTGTGGGATTTATAACGAAAAGCAGTGTCACTCAAACAATATCCATGAAATATTTATGAAAAATTAAAGGAATATAGCTGAAAATACACTTTATTGAAAAACGTGTCTTTGAAGGGGGGTTACCAATGTTTTTTGAGAGTTACGTGGTGTACAATATGTGAAAATTGTGAAAAACAGTTCAACAAAAATAAGTCCCCCTTGGATATCTTAAAGATTCCTTCTCCGATTTTTATGAAAGTTGGATTGAATTATAGGCCTGTATATCGACCCAAAATGTGTGCATTTATAGTTTAGTGCCATTATTCCTGGCTGAGCCAGCACCTTTCGAGTGAGCCCACCCCTGTTTTCAAAAATCTGTGACTTTTCCAATGCGTATGAACAATTTGACAAAGTGGGGGAGCCACCAGCTGGGGTATTTTTGTTGAGCTGTGGAGTACAATAGGTGGAGCAGCTGTATTCTGTGGGATTCAACTTTAAAACGCACAACTTCAACTATATTGATTTAGATGATGTAGAGTAAGAGCAGCAGCCTAAACTATTGCATTTAAAGCTAGATAAACAGACATACAGAGGGTTTTTTTGGGGCCTTTTGAAAAATTAAATCTAAACAAATTTTTCTACAAAAACAGAATTAACATTCACTTAAGAGTAAGTTATCTGAAAATCATATATCTGGTATCCACTTAGCTCTCATTTTCCATGCATAAGTTATAAACAGTCTACACTATGGATAAACTGGATATCACAAGGAAGCACTCCAGGTTGGATTCAATATTTTGGCCTAACAGGACAAATTAGCAACTACTTGCTAAGTTACAATATTAATACATGTATACAATTTTGAACATACAGAGTGCTTGAATCTTGAGTACCACAGAATTATGTTCCAATTTCTCCAGCTTTTCCAATGGTAAAAAGTATCATGGTAAAGTCAATATAAAATTTTAAGGGCCTAAAAGGATTGACATTTAATGTCGTTGATACATACACACATACAACAAAATAACATTAAACTTACAAAAAATACACTTACAAGTACGAAAACAGGAGACACAAAACAAGATATTTTGCATTCTTATACATTGCTTAGTTACTGCATACCAATTCGCTGAATCAATAGTGATCAGCACTAATAACATTACAACAATGCAAATAATTGTATACCAACACATACTTACAATTAATTGTTTGCAGCTCAATTAACAAGTAATTAGTATATGAAGTCCAGCCAACATTAGATTTCTGATTTTCTACTAACCAATAGGCCTACCAAATAGTGGAAAAGTATTCAAAACAGTCAAATCATATAATTCATAAATCTAAGTTTTTTCCTAACCTGAGATAGTCTGACAAAATCTGTCTCAAAACGAAGTGCCTACCGACCAATTCTGAAATTTAAAAAAATTTCAATCTAAACCTGAGAGTGACAGATCTACAAAAATAAATATGTTAACTTGTCTGTGGTATCATATGAGATATCATGCAGACTTCTGAAGTTCAACGACACATTTAAAAATAATATAATAAATGGTTTATGTGACTTTTGGTATTTCATAATATGATTGTATGAATTTTCATAGGATCCATGAAAGTCTTTAGTGTAGCTTACAAGACTTTCAGCCTTGTCACAAGGCCTTCATTAGCTCTTGTGTTTTACAAGAAAGTAATTGTAAATTTGTGAAATATTTGTGCAGTGAGAGTGTATTGCCTCAGAAAACTAAACAATCATAAATTATGTTGTTATCACAAAATTACAGTTGATTGTCAATAAAAATGTTTGTTATGACCTCTGCAGAAGGCTCCAAAAATTGGCAAAAGAACTATGAGATCAAGGTAAAAAGTAGCATTTCGGAACTGAATGGTGTAAGTATCATAATTGTTGACCGAACGGCCAAGGCTAGACTACTTCCAAGTCGGAAATTTGGACCTTCCTTTAAAAATTTCCTATGAGATTTAGAAATTTCCAAGCAATGACATGCCCAAATTCCTTACTTTTTCCATTAAAAAGCTGACAAATCTTTTTTAAATTTAATTGCGGGTCTGTGCAATGAGGATATGACAATTGGGATAGGATTGAAGGTCTGACACAATATTTGTGACTTATATCAAAATAACAACCTCATTAAAACATACACAAACAAATATAGCATATATATATATAATAATATATATGACCAAACCTGGTACACTGCATAAAAGCATATGCAAAGGCCTATAGATACAATCAAAGGCATCAGACAAGTGCATAGAGAAAATCATCTCATACAATAATCCTTATAAATCTATAATACTACCCGTTACATATTTTTGATTTCATGTCCCAACTTACAAAATATACAGTTATCCTTACGATAATTTGATTAACATAAAAATATCATAAATATTATATACATCATATATATCATAAATATAACGTTGTAGCATCACTATCATCACAGCACAATGGGAATTATAGACGGGATTTCTCAAAATTGATCTTCAGCCAAATATAAAACATGTGTATAAACAGTACCCTGTTGATAAATCATAGATCTACATTTTGTCATCACACTGGCTAGCTTCCCCCCTGAGATTCAACACAACCAGATCTTCACTGTGATATATATGCGAAGCCAAAATACACGTCATGCCAAGAAGAAATATTTTAAACCAGAGGACCTGTCCTCATCAAATACATTTGGGAAATGCAAAGCATCACAAATTCACAATGCAGTGAGGCACACTATATGTTAATGTGAACTGGTCCCCCTGGACCCCTAGGGACCCCGGGATACCTCAGGTAGGTAGACAAGCACCATCAACTTCACAAAATTCCAACAATACGATAAAATAGATTTAAAAAGATCTAAAATCCAATATAACTTCTCAAACATTTATCACAGTGTTCCAGGATTCACAAAACTTGTGCCCTTTGCAGATCAGCACTCAAGCACATCGACGCAAATTGAGATGATGGGTCGGCTAATAGCACAGATGGCTTGTCAAATTCAATAATCTGAAATAAGAGAGCGAGAAAAGTTATATACTATACATTAAAATTAATCTATAAGCAGTATAGTATATACGTAAGAGACTTAAATAATACAACTGGTAACTTTTGCGGCAGGTATTCTAGAACACAATGCTGAATGTTACCAAGTCATGTTTAATGCCAATCTGCAGATACTCCAACAACTGGCCTGCGTTCTTGAAAATTCAAGTCAATAATTTATAACGATACACTCACTTTTCCATTTTCTAGCACCATAATCCTGTCGCATTGCATTACAGTGTTCAGTCTGTGGGCAATTGTGAGAACCGTGCAACTGCTGAAGACTTCTTGAATGGTTTTTTGGATGTGCGAGTCTGTCTCGGTATCTATAGCAGCTGTTGCTTCATCTAATACTAAAATCTGAAAAAGGTATTGAACTACAATTAACGGTGAATACAAACTCCACACAAAGTATTTCCTAACAAACAAATACTTTTGATGCAATGCACACTTTAGTCAAAATTTTAAAAGTATCGAGAGATTGATCTAATGTTTATTCTGTAGACAAAATATCAAAGAAGGGATCATAACTCAGACATAAGGTCGTTTGAAATTAAAAAAAACCAGAACCGCAAGCGGTTTCAACGCTCGTCTGTTAACGTGAAATCTATCAATGTGTGCCTGACAATCGCCCACAGGCTAATAATTCGATCTAATTTTATTGCCAATCCATACCCAGAGGCCAATAGCGGTACCAAATTTCATAACTGTAGGCGAAATACTAAGCTCACATTGGGCAGTTTAAGAATGCAGAAAGATTGCTGCCAAAATAGCTGACACAAAATGGCCACCATCTTGGATTTCTCGACATGTTCCCAATCATACCCATATGCCCAATTTCATAACTCTAAGCAAAATATCAAGGGCACAGTGGGCAGTTGAAGAATGAAGAAAGATGGCTGCCAAAATGGCCACCACAAAATGGCCACCATCTTGGATTTATCAGCAATTTCCAAATCCATACCCACAGGTCAATACCTGTAGCATATTTCATAACTCTAAACTGAATATTAAGGGAACAGTGGGCAGTGCAAGAATGAAGAAAGATGGCACCCAAAACGGCCACCACAAAATGGCCGCCATCCTAAATTTTTTGATATGTTCCCAATCCATACCCACAGGCCAATATCTGTACCAAATTTCATAACTCCAAGTGAAATATTAAGGGCACAGTGGGCAGTTGAAAAATGAAGAAAGATGGCTGCCAAAATGGCCACCACGAAATGGTGGCCATCTTGGATTAATCAATATGTTCCTGATCCATACCCACAGGCCAATATCTGTACCAAATTTCATTACTCTAAGCGAAATATTAAGGGCACAGTGGGCAGTTGAAGAATGAAGAAAGATGGCTGCCAAAATGGCCACCACGAAATGGTGGCCATATTGGATTAATCAATATGTTAATAATGATCCATACCCACAGGCCAATACCTGTACCAAATTTCATAACTCTAAGCGAAATATTAAGGGCACAGTGGGCAGTTGAAGAATGAAGAAAGATGGCCGCCAAAATGGTCACCACAAAATGGTGGCCATCTTGGATTTCTCAATATGTTCCCGATCCATACCCACAGGCCAATATCTGTACCAAATTTCATAACTTTAGGCGAAATATTAAGGGCACAGTGGGCAGTTGAAGAATGAAGAAAGATGGCCGCCAAAATGGCCGCCACAAAATGGTGGCCATCTTGGATTTCTCAATATGTTCCCGATCCATACCCACTGGCCAATATCTGTACCAAATTTCATAACTTTAGGCGAAATATTAAGGGCACAGTGGGCAGTTGAAGAATGAAGAAAGATGGCCGCCAAAATGGCCGCCACAAAATGGCGGCCATATTGGATTTCTCAATATGTTCCTGATCCATACCCACAGGCCGATAGCTGTACCAAATTTCATAACTCTAAGTGAAATACTAAGGTCACAAATGGACACTTACACAAACCTTAACCGGGACAACGACAACGACAACGACGACGCCGACGATCGAGTGACGACAATAGCTCTTCGTTTTCAAAGAAAACAGACGAGCTAAAAATTACATCACGATTGAGCCAATTGTTCAGAAAGGACTATTTATCAAGTCAAAAGTCTAATATTACACTGGTCACTGGTCAGATATATGGTTTTTCAGTCCAATCATTCAATTCAATTTCAATTCAATTCAATTTTATTCCAGATGCAAACAGGATACATGTATGTATTGAAACAATAAAAATAACAGTTACATCTGGGGGCAGATGTCGGGTGGACATATCTTGCCCAATTACAATACATAAATTGAGTAATACAAGTAGGGAGAACATGAACAGCATGAACAATAACAAGTACTTTTTTTATTATTTATTTTTTTAAAAGAAAACAAAAAGACTACGGCTAAAAATAAAAACAAATTGTAGGATTAATATTATTTGATACACATACATTAAGTTTAATAATAAGTGACAACAAATTCAGGAAGTGTTTGAAATAGATATTAAAACTTACTTTGGAATGTCTTAGTAATGCCCTGGCCATGCATAGAAGTTGTCTTTCTCCAACTGAGAAATTGCATCCCCCTTCAACAACTAGAGCATCTAACTGATTCTCAGAAGAAAGCACCTGTAATATTATGACATTAACGGTTTAATATCCTAAGTAATTTTAACAACCAGAGCATCCAGTTGATTCTCAGAAGACAGCACCTGTAACATTAGGACATTACATAATTATTTGTGTTACATAAGTCATCAACATCCTTCTTGAAGATAAAGAAATATATTCTATAGAAACGATTTTGTAACTGAATTTAGATTGATGTACAGGAGTTCTCTATGTGTTTCAGTCCAGTCCTAGTAGACCCTGGAAATTTTTGGAGCTTTCGGACGTGGCATTCAGAAAGAAACAAATTTATTGCAAAATAATATTTTACATAGCTGAAGTCCAAAGACTGGCATTAATCAAGTGTGAATTTAATGACGAGCACTGAATATATTATATGACACCTAATACATATTAAGGTGAAGTCAAATACTAACCATTTGTTTGCAGTGACATTGCTCGAGAGCCCTCCACAATGCATCGTCAGGGTGTTCATTAAAAGGGTCGAGGTTATATCTGAAAGTAAATCCATTATTATACTTGTATTATCCTTCCTTTTATTTCCATCAGACATATTTTCAAGAATAACTGAAAGATATTTACATTGAGTTTGTGCCTAAATTCCGGGATCATTTATCAGAAACAACACTGTATCAAATACATCAAATACCACAGAACCTAGAGAGAGTAAACAAGCAAAATGTTGCGAAGCAAAATGTTGTGAAGTTAGCAGTCAGCAATTATTAGCTTATCTCCTGGCAGAACACTATATTGCCTTCATGGGTGAAAGACAAAATTGAAAAATTCTATAAACGACTTCAACAAAAGCACTGAATAAATTAACAGGCCTCACCTAATTGTACCAACAAATAACGTTGGATCCTGGGGAATAACGGCCATGTTTGAACGCAAATCTCGAAGACCTATTTTAGAAATATCGACCCCATCGATAATGACAGACCCTTGAGCAGCTTCAACCAAGCGGAACAGGCCCTGGACCAGCGAGGACTTACCTTTCAAACAAAAAAAAAAGATGTATATTATATTCATAAAACATATTTATAATGAAAACAATAGAAAACCAATATATGCTGCTCATCTCTATTTGAAATTACTTTCACTGTATTCTAAATTGAATCAAAAATACTTCTTTCTTTCTTTTTTCCTCTGAATATGACAAATTTATAGCATAGTATGTTTAATTTTTAAGTACTTGTGATATTTATTTATTCTTTGTATCATTCCTTCATCAATCCATGCCCATATCATTTCATCTCATCTCACCTGGGGTGCCCAAAAAACAAACTCTCGAGTTTCTCTGGGCATCCCTCCAACATCATGTCATCACCCAGTTTAATTCATAAATTACTTGTACTTGTGATGTTGGAAAAATATATTATCTATCTATCTATCTATCTACCCCATGTCACTCACCCGCTCCTGTTCTGCCCACAATACCGATTTTCTCTTTTGGCTTAACTTCGCAGTTGATTTTCTTGAGGACCAATGGGAGGCCTGATCTGTAGCGAGTGCTGAACTGTTGCATACTAATGGCGCCCTCTGCCGGCCAATCGTTACTAGGCTTCTTTTCAGGGATTTCATAAGGAGCTTCTGTTTCAATGGTCTGAAATACAATCAATGAATTAATTTCTGCACAGATACAGAGCCACAAAAAGTTGGAGGGAACTTCTCAAGGTACAAAATCATGGGTTACAACGTAATAAGACGTCACAAAAGCAGTCAACAAAATGTTTTTTCTTGTTCATTGGAATTTGTCATTTCAGAATAACTTGCATTGACACAAATAAACATTAGGGTGTGGCTGGTGCCCCTCAAAAATGAAAAAATTGCAGGAGACCCCTGTACCAATTTTTGGTATTGTGGTTTGACCCAAGGGACATGCCTGAGAAATTTCATGGGAATTGATAAACGTTTACCTTGAGCACAATGCAGTAGAAGTTTCGTGGCGGTTTACTAAGAACGGAAGTCGCGGTATTGCATAACTTTGTCAATATACATTTTACAACAATAAAACCTGTATGACTGGACAGGCCTCACTCAGACCTTCATTTTGAATACCAACTTCGACGGTTTTGGATAATTTTGTGCATTGTCAGTCTTTTATTTTACTGCTCCTGGTTACGTTTTTCTTTTTGCCTATCAGATACATGCAAACTTGTGTTGATTTTCAGGATATTTTACATGGTGACTTAAGTCAGGAAACAACATGATTTTAATTTATTTCAATAACTCTGTTAAGAACCTTGTACAAATTTATAAGACCATGTGGTACTTGATGTGTATTAAACGCTGATGAACGAGATCACATATTAAATGTTATGGAGCGAAAATTTTTGACATCTGTCCATTTTCATGGCTGACTTGGGCACACTAAGTAAAATTATTACACAAATGTTAGTTAAGTTAGAGATATATCTAATATCTATTAAGGTTTAATTGTTTGATCGCATACACACAATAGTAAAGACATCCAAAAACATATGTTGCATGGCGTAATTCTGTAAGAATACTATTTCCATTGTATCGTAAGATGCATTGTCACTTGCTGTGGTTTTCTACACTACGTACCTGTGAAGATAACTTTACAGTTTACAAATCTGATTTTTAGGTTTTTAAAGGTATTGTCAAAAAGAAATGTATTCACTGGGCCCATAGTCAAACATATTTTATTTTCAATTAGAGGAGACTAATATTGCAAGTGTCAAAATGTGGATATATCATTACTGGTTTAATTGTTTGAAACTGCTGTCCAACAATTATAAATCCAGTGATCACATTCCCGTTAGAGCTGGAATTAAACCCAAGGCCCAGCAAAAGGAAAACCAGAGCACTCCCCCTTAGTTAACCATGTAATGCCCTGTAGAATTGTTAGAAAAATGCATGGACTCCGATGTATAACAGATCATTAAGTTGGTACCATCTTCTTGGTACCAACTTAATGATCTGTTATTTTATAAAGTAATTCATGTTTTAGCTATATGTTATTTTTAATTATTTGAAAATGTGCTATGGTGTGAAAAAATAAGATATTGAATACACAAAGTCCAAGAAACTCTAAAATGTGTGATGAATCTGATGATGTGAGCGTAATGTTAAAATTCATGATCTCAATAATACAGGCTTGAACACTGAATGCAGATTTTGCACTTAAGAAGTCCAAATATCATCAAAATATATTTTAATTATCAAGACATTGTCCTTGGCAGCCTGTGGTTAATATATGACCTGATTAGCAACAAAGGTTTTGGTTTTTTTAAATATACAAGTTATTTCCCGAACAAGCACAGGATTATCAATTTGATGTACCATGTAAAGTTATCCGAGACCATCGAAGTTGGTACTCAAAATGAAGCTCTGATTAAGACAAGTTCAACCATGCAATTTTTATCAGTGTATGACCAATATTGACAAAGTTATTCAAAACCGCGGTTTGCATTTATAAACAAAAACCAGAAAATTATAACTGCATTGTGCTCAAGGTAAGCATATTCCGATGTCCTTTAAACTTTCTACACATGTTATGGTGACCAAAACACAGAACCAAAACAAGGTACAGCTTGATCTGACAGCGTTGGGGCACCAGCCACACCCTAATAAACATCTCCAGACAAATTGCAGGTCAAAATAACTTATCTACTAATAATTACCTCGGCATAATTGTAGATCCTCTCCACGGAAGTGAAACTAGCACCAGCTTCAGAAGCAATTCGCAAAGTAAACTGGATGAGACCAGTCATCTGAAATGTACAATAATACCAAAATATTATTTAAGGGAATAATCAAAGGACAAGAAATGCAGACAGCGGAGCGAGGACTTAAAATCGAAAAGTGCTAATATAACGATAAATAAATTGCAGTGTGTTAAAATTGACATATTTGAACCCAAAATGAATGACTGATGCTTTGTCACCTCAAATAAATGTTCCTCTTAAAAAGACGCGCAAGTGCAGTGTGATTTTCTGCTAAAAGAAGAATAATTGCGAATGCATTCCTGGACCACCCCATACCAACCCCTAATTTACTTTTTGGATTTTTTAAAAATAAGTACAAGAAGCAAGACTTTACCTGTATAGCATAAGCCAATGCCAGACCAGCATATGTCGTAGGTATTGATCCTTTGAATAACACGGCAAATAGCGCAGTACTCGTGACGAGGAGAGACGCACCCGTATCTTGACGTAAAGCGACCCATCTCATTGTTAGGTGGTAAATTAGATACGGGACGGTGTTAGTGTCCACTGCTTTGTAATACCTGTGACAAAAATTAGAACAAGGAAAGACAATCCATAAACCATTCTAATAAAACGCAGCTAAGGCAACTAATAAAAGATTGGAGCAAATGTATAACATATTGAGGACTCTTCTCAAGGCGCAAACATATAAGTTCTAAAATATGAAAATGTACTGACTGTTGAGTCTGCTGCTCCTCCTTGCCGTAAGCACTGATTGTGTGGATGCCCTGGACGGTTGCCGTAAGGAGACCAAATGTCGGAGCTCGAGTGGAGTTGTCCAACCGTTTTATTTCTCTTACAGCAGCTGAAAAAATAATTCAATTGTTGCAGTAACAGCACATCCAAGTTTAATAGCCTGAATAACAAGAATCCGCGGATTCAAAGCTAGCCATTTGCTATTATATTAAAGGGGCAGTGATTAACTTGGAATGGGTTGACAGCAATGTTGACCTAATCTATAGTATATCCATACTGAAAACATGTAAATAACAATTTGAAGAATGTGAATAATATCATGAAATCCTCGAAATAAAAGGCAACTAGCAAGCTGCTTGTAAATTGGAGGCAAAAGAATAGAATACAATGAAATAAGACAGATACATAAATAAATAAGATAGATAGGTGGATGGACTTGAAAGGGGGAGCTTCCGTCTTAATAGGAAGGAATGCACATGACAAATCGGAAGATCCGGCATTAATTATAAGTTGAGATGATATGAACTCTATCATTTTATTGCAAGTAAAGTACAAATTTACAATGATATAATTTCATACAAATTATATTGAATTAGGCCCAACTTTGTCTACCTTGAGACTATTATCTCTCTGACTTTCCTGATATTGTTTTATGAAGCTGGCTATTGGCTGATTCAATGCACCACTGGGGTGTCCTAACTTGATATTAAAAGGGTGAGCTAATTATCATTTTCAAAACCACTGCATTGTGATAAGTATGCCTAATATCCATTACACCTGTAGGCCTACTCATCAATTCAACCATTCACAGTGTCTATATTCATGATATTCAGAATTGTTAAATTTGAGTACAAGTATTTATATTTAATCATCACACAAAGGTCTACATTTTTCTCACCGAGGCACTCTTTGTGTGATGATTGACTATAAATATAACCTTCCATAGGTCAGGATTAAGTTTACATAGTTGAATACAAGTGTTTTAAATTGGCATTATGTGCTATGCCCAGTTTTAGCCTAGATACAGTGCCGCCTGTAAGTAAGTGAAACGCATGATATTGCGCCATTACATCAATGTTAAATATCCTTAACCAAAATGCTTCTGGAAGGACAAATTCTCATCCGATGAGAGGAAAACATTTTGGGTCATAAAGGCCGATATGTGAGACATGTGGGATAAAAATAGCAGCCAATTTTCTTTGCAGTAGTCGGAGTTAGGTATGGGTCAAAGTCTTTGATAAGTAAGTGAAACGCAGGCCCAATGTTAAAACATAGGGAAGGGTGGTTCACTTACTTATCAAAGACTTTGACCCATACCTAACTCTGACTACAGCAAAGAAAATGGGCTGCTATTTTTTTTCCACTTGCCTCACACATCGGCCTTTATGACCCACTCTGTTTCCCTTTCATCCGATGAGAATTCATGCCTCCACAAGCAGTTTGGCTGAGGATGATTAGCATTGATGCAATGGTACAATGTCATGCGTTTCACTTACTTACAGGCGGCACTGTACAACTGACATTGGCATCAAACCATATTGACACAGGAAATCCAATGCATTGTATTGTATCTAATTACACTCCTGAAAGGTAATTGCTGTTAGACCTGTCAGGGAATGAACTCAAGATATTGCAAGGCTTATCCACCAGAGGGCTATTTTCATACATACAGTGGACCTGCTGCCACCTAGCCTGTACTTGGTTCACATGGTTTCATGGATTCATGGTTACATGGTTACATGGTTACATGGTTTGCTTATGGTTTCAGAATCCCATATACTCATCACCCATTCCAATAGCTACACCTTTGGCTAGCTAAAAATTTGTATAACAATATTATTGAATTGTTGAAATTGAAGACAAGGACTATAACTCTATCAGTCAAGTGTGAATTGATTGTAAAAACATGTCAAAGAGTGATATCACCAGATTATGTGCGAGTTTGGAAAACAAATTTGGAAAGCGGATTCATCACACTTACCATTATAGATGCGGTGAATGAGGAAAGACACAATTAGCAGGGGAATTATAACCAGAAGAAACCAGGGAAAGATCACAGAGATGAGGCAGATGGTGAACAGGGCGAGAACGATGTTGCCGAGACAAATCTCCGTCCTTATTGGGAAACGGATGTCCACTGAAATAATTGAAGAGAAGTCATATTTATAATAGATTATTAACTTTATCATTACCTCCATAAATTGAGGTCCTCATCAAAGCCAAGAACATAGGGCGTCTCCAGCAAAATAAGTTTTTATGTATAATTGATAGTATGGTATGTTTTTTTAAGTGGAGCGAACTGCAATCATACCAATCAACACAATGATAATCTTTAGCAAACCCAAATCCTCATGCATGCAGGGCAAATATGCAAACCACTGTGCTACGAAGTCATTTACACAGTAACATAGAAATTAAATACAGAGCAAGTCAAATGTTATAATCTCTCGCTTTGACCAACCAGCTAAAAATAAAAAAATCCACAAACCTTCATCCATATCTTTGGAGAACCTGTTTATAATTCTTCCAGTGGGTGTGGTGTCAAAAAAGCTCATGGGACAATGGATGACCTTGGCAAACACCTGGTTATGGAGGCTGCTGGAGGCACGCAGGGTCGTCTGTAAAAAGAGAGACATGTGTCACAAACTGGAACAAGTACATTTTGAATGACTCTCAACTTTCTGGACTTGTAATATACCCTTATATCTCCGCTAAAAACCACTTTAACCACATTTTCAAAGAGAAGATCATCCTTTTCATTTACTGGTTCAGCCCCCCAAGGCACTTATTTTGGGACGGCCCTTATGGTGGGCGAATCATCAATGTACTACACCTGGACATAATAGGGCTGCACAACGATAGGCTGGGAATCCCGGACACAATAAAATTTATGTGATTAGTGGCAAGTGGCATATGTTATCGATAAATCATGCAATAACCATGAGATTATCCTAAAATTTCCCGAATGTCATTAAAATTCACAAAATAAAGGACATTTCCGAAAAAAAAAAACACTAGAAGATACTCAAATTCATTCATTGCAATTTCTTCTTGATATCTTTATCACAATAACTTTGGATTAATTGTGCAGCTTTAATACATAAGAATTGTCTTGAATAAATCAAATAAATCTTCTAAAAGCAGTCACGAACCTTCATGAAGAGAAATCCTCGTAGGCACATGGTGAGCACCACAAACACAACAGTCAAGGCGTAAATGCTGATGTACAGGTTAAACTTGGGGTGCTGGTTTATTATTCCATTGGAATAGGTTGCATTCGAGTTAAATGAAGAATTTAGTAATTCCACAGACGATGCTTCTGGAGATCCATTAATTGTGACATTCTGAAAATATACAGATGGATGGATGATTGGGGGTTTATGTAATGTATTTATGCATTTAGGAGATCGATTGATCAGGATGGATGGATGGATGAGTCGGGCTTTACGTCCTGTATTTATGCACTTGGTAGGCTAATTATAGTTTGTCACATCAAGCAGAGGACAGACGTTTGGCCAGATATCTCAGCTACCACAAGCCCCACAGGAGAAATAAACCTACCTATGTGTAGCTTAGCTCCGTTGTAATATGAATATCAGTCCGATATTTGCCATTTTATGGATATGGCAGTCCAATTTTGCAAAATGTTGACATTTGTTTTGCTGCCAATCTGACAGACAATGGGCAGTGACGTCACAAAAGTGCACTGCAGTGCCTCCCGAGACTTAGTTCTTGCCAATTTGGTATTTTCTGAACCTCCTATCTCATTGTGTTGATTTGTATGGACTGTACAAACAATACTAAATTTCTGTTCCAATGCTTGACATGACAAACTGTAGGACAGGAGGAGGACACGGCAATGAGGCGAAGGATGATTGAAACAGCCGTCCAACATAGGCCCAGGTGACGCGGCAAGAACTGGATTCGAACCCTGGACCCAGCGATTGGCAGCCCAGCACGCCACCACTACACCGTGCGTACACCAACCCTACCCCATCGATTGAACAGAACAGGAGGACAATACAATGAGGCAAAGAATGATGAAAGATTTTCAAGAACAACATGATAGAAAATGTCACTGATATTGCATGGCATTGGCAGAGCTAATAAATCAAAATAAGTAAAACACAAGATCCCTATCTTACTGATAGTTTCCCCAAGTGCTCTAAAATATGTCAAGAAATGTTCTTTTATATTCTCAGGCAGCAATGCTCAACTAGTCTGTATATGAGATTTTTACCACTGTTTATAACTTCATTTTTTTTTTTCCGATCAGTTACCTTAGAACATTCTCGTATCCAGAAGGCCATCCAGTAATTTGTAAAGACGCTTAACCCGACAGGAATGAAAAAGGACAAGAGGGTCAGAACTGAGATCACAATGCCCCCTGCTGAGCGCATGTAGACCAAACAGGTTTTCCACTCAATGGCGCCACTTTCCGATTCTTCTTCATCAATCAGACCACCTGGTGTTGAAAAGAAACGGTTAAGTTTAACATGCGTCAAAATTACATGGAAAATAAATCTTTAGTTACTGACAAATACATATTCAAAATATATAGTAAATGGAAAGAAAACCTCAGGGCTTTTTATAAGGTCATTACAATGCCACAGCCCGATGGAATATATATATGATTTAAAATCTTTCTTGAAGAGAGCAATAATTATTCCTCCAACAATAAATCCAGTGAGAATGATATTTTTTGGTCATTATTTACCTTTTGCTGCCTGGTCTTCCTTGGCTATCTCCAGATTTAAATCTTCAACACTGCACACAGTTGAGGCCAGGCTTAGCATACTTTGGGAGATACCAGGAGGCTCATTGCTGTTAATTCTAACAACAGGAAGAACCTGACGATCTTGTGAGTCTAAAACAATAAATACACATCATTAACATTATTACTGAAATTTTTCAGAAAACTTGAAATAAGGTCTTCATGTGGAAAAGTCTAAATTGTTGAGTTTCAATCTAGGCATTTAAATTACAGGCCTCCAAAATTTAAGACCAAGAATGTGCCGAGTCCCATACTGAAGATACTGATTATGATTTCAGTGTTGTTTATGAAAATTACAGAATATAACGCTGACGATAACGATATACTTTATTTTAGTCTCAAAAAGAGAAACTCTTATTTACTTGCAGTCTGCCTAAAACAGGTTACCCCCTAAAGTTGAACCAAAATTGCCAGCATTTTTAAATATTTTTCCATGCACGGCAGAAGACTTTCTCTGACCTTTTGCTACACCTATTGTTAATTGGAATAGTCATTAAAACGACTTGAATATGGAAACCTGAAAGTAAGACATGTCATCAGACCAACATTATCCATTTTTCAAT
Source organism: Platynereis dumerilii (assembly GCA_026936325.1). NCBI lineage: Eukaryota > Metazoa > Annelida > Polychaeta > Phyllodocida > Nereididae > Platynereis > Platynereis dumerilii. The sequence continues at coordinate 16,002,198 of JAPTHN010000008.1, read as the reverse complement.
ATCATTCTTACTCACCCCTATCCTTCTTTCCTTCTTCCTCTTCTTCTTTTCCTTCCTTCTGTTCCGCATAGAACGTGTTGATGAGGGAGGAATAGTCTCCCTGGTGGGAAATAAGTTCATCATGATTCCCTTGTTCGTGAATTCTTCCCTCTTTCATGAACACTATACGATCACAATTGTTCAGGTACTGAAAAGAAAGAATGAATGAACATTTGCTGAGATAAAAGGATGATTGGGTTTTACGTCCTTTATTTATGCACTAGGAAGGCTGGTTAATACAGGAGGAGGACACAGCAATGAGGCGCAGAATGATTGAAACTGCCATCCAACATTGGCCCAGGTGACACTTCAAGAACTGGATTTGAACTCTGGACCCTCCGACTGGCAGACTAGCACGCAACCACTGAGCTAACCCTCCCTCCGAACATTTGCCGAGAAACATTAAAGACTTGACATTTTTAGAGACAAAATTTATTGTTCCACAGCTACAATTTTTTACTGAAACATACGCAAGGTAAGGGCCTCGGGCCAAATTTTTTTCACTTTTAAAATTTGGTATCAGTTAAATATTGTACATGCAATATGATACTACACATTAGGACACAGTAGAGCCATGTTTACCTTGTGATTACACCTGACCTATGTTTCAACAAAACATCTACGAGAACATCACTGACAAAATGATACTAACCTGCAACTGGTGAGTAACAAACACAACAGTCTTGTCCTTCAGCACCCCCTGGAGTATATTTGAGAAAACGTGTTGTCCAACATGAGCGTCAAGGGCCGACAACGGGTCGTCAAGCAGGTAAATGTCTCTGTTGCAATACACGGCTCGGGCTAGGGACACTCGTTGCTTCTGGCCTCCAGACAAGTTGATGCCTCGTTCACCAATCTGAGATTAAAACAATTAAATAAAGACGATTTTATAGTTTCAATGAAAAGAGAATATATTGTTAAAAGTTTCACATGTATAAGTAATTTTATCTCTCAGGATTCAAAATGCTTTTTATTGATTTTCTTGTCTAGCATTTTTTTTCACTTCTATAAAATTTTATCAGGGCTTTCTCTTCTAATTATATAATTGTAGGTGTAATAGCTACACAACTTCACAACTAATGTTTCTCACTAACAAGTATGAAGTGAGTGTTTTACGCCCCATCAGCACCGGTATGGGCTATTTAGAGGCAACTAACAAGTATGAAGAAAGAGAAATTCATATGTTGCATCTACAATTCTACATCCAAAACCTACTCAAACCTTGTTACAAAGTCACACACCTCAGTCTCATCTCCGGCTGGCAAAACCAATATATCCGACCGCAAACTGCAAGCATCCAGAACACTTTCATATCTCTCCTCGTCAAAATCTTCTCCAAACAAAATGTTTTCCTTTAAAGTTGAATTGAATATCCAGGCTTCTTGAGGGACGTATGCTATGCTGCCTGACACTGCAACATCTCCATGCACTTTGACAAGCTGTAAAACAATCGACAACAGAATTTCAATATCAGACCTCTTCAAACTTTCAAAGGCAACTTGATCAGTGCTTTTCCTTGGACCGAAATTCCATTAGCTAAAACAGCTAATTTTAATTGAAATGCTCACATTTGTGGCGAATTTGCAGCCAAAGTATGCAATTTTCACTGGCCACCAGCAAGATGCATCAGCCAATGCTAATGTGGCTAATGGCTAGGAAAAGCACTGGTTTATCTCTGAAATATGCTTGGCTTACATAATCACAATAGGCACAAACAGAAACTTTTAATTAATTGGTCTATTTCATACCTGTCCGAGCATGGCCTGTAAAAGGGAACTCTTGCCACTTCCGACTGCTCCGCAAATCCCCCACAGTTCTCCCTGGAATGAAAAAAACATTTCAGAAAGAGATTCAAGTTTCAACAACTAAATACAGTACATTCAATATTTAAATGCAAAAACACTATTCAGCATAATTAAAGCAATTCTACATTAAAAACAAATTCATTTTAGCATAGAAAGGCAAGTAGGACATATACATGGATCATAAAACACCACGTGTACAAATACTCGGCCATCATAGAGTATCATAGAGAACGTACCAATGTATTAGACTCAAGGACTTATGACTTCATCATCCACAACTCAAAATCTTCACTCACCTTAGGTATACTCATGTGAATGTCCCACAAAACTTCCACATGAGGACTGTCGGGAATAATCTCACTGGTCAATCTGTCTTTCTCTTGTGGTATTTATTGTGATGGTATGCCTACATCCATCCATCATTGCATCAGTGATTGACACCAGATGTCAACACATGCAAGTTCTCATAAATTGTTATTGAAACACAGAGGGAGAATGTAGTAGTATGTGTCAGTTTGCTGTTTTGAAACTGTAAAAAACATCCACTAAGTGTTGTGTTTGTTGTGTGTTTCCTATCTAAAATCACTTGCTGAACAGAGTTTAAAGAGAAACCATCTCTCTCTGAAGTCTTAAACTGGAAACATTTCATAATGTAAGTTAACATTATTTCTCTAATTGTATATATTATCATTGTACATTTATGCTGTAAAATTATTATGATATCAATTACTTAAATATGTTGTACATACTGATGTTTCTATGCATTACTTGATTGTCCTATCAATGTTTGAAAGTTTTATTGCTTTGCTGTGATCAGTTTAAATTCAAACATTCTGACAGTTGTTTGTCAATTCTTCTAGGGACTGAAACAGCCCAGCTTCTGATGTTGGACAATTCTTAAACCCCAAGGTTATTAATAGCTGTAAGACTAATTTACTTTTATGTTTTATAGTTCATTAACTTTTGTGGTGTTAATTCTTATTTTACAATTATTTTGTGTATTTCATAAAACTTGTAACACTTACAGTTCCAGTAATCTTATGCTTAGGCTATCTTATATGTTACTTTAATATTAAGTTACTTACTTTACTTCTAAGTTACTTATCTTACTTCTTAAGATGTTTTATGCCTATAAATAGCCCTCACTGGTGCTGATCAGGTTTAAATCACAACTCATTCATTCTTAAGATATTACTTATTTGAGTAATTATTCTTAAAGTATCAGTTAATAGAATATATCCTAAATGATCTTAAATCTTAAAATGAGAATTTATTCTTAAAATATTCTTAAAACTTAGTATATTATTGGTTAATGATTATTAATTATTATTATTTTGTATACATGTATTAATTATTTGTATTTTGTTTTGTTTTAGTGAACCTCTCGCTCTCGTAATGCGTGTGAGTTTACGAATAACTTTGGAATAAAAAGTTGAACCACTGAAATCTTTGTCCGATGTCATGAAAGTTCAGGCTACTGGAGACCTCTGAAATCCAAGTTCTACTTCGCTCGTCTTCATTCTACTTCGCTCGTCTTCGTTCTACTTTGTTCTACATCGCTCTGCTTCGCTCACATCATGGAAAAGAACGAAGGAGAGGAACACGATGCAAGCGCAGATGGTCGCAAGCCTGAAGATCAACAGGACGTACTTCGGGTAAAGCTAACTAACTTAAAGGCGCTAAGAACTAAATATAAGACAAAAGTAACAAATATGGCTAAGAGACTTACTAATTCAATTGCAACTGAATTGAATTGCAAAGACATTGTTGCAGATTTACAGAAAGCCATGTCTGACTTTAATGATGCACATGATGAATATTGTTGCTTAATTGAATGTTCTGAGTTACGAGAGTATGCAGTTGTCAATGGTCTCGATTTAGAAGCATACCAAAATGTTGTGGATGAGACTTATCAACAAGCAATGTCACAATTTGCTACTCATCTAAAGTCGCATGAGTTGAAAAAGATGCGACATCATGTTGAGATACAGACCCAGAGACTGAAAAGTGCATGTGAAAATTATCAAACGGTTCTCAGTGAATCTCATGATGATCCAGATGTAATGCAGGACTATAGACGTGAAATTGACTATAAGAGTCAAGAACTTTTGGATCTTATGTCTGAGATTCATGTTATGGATGTTGTGTGTGATGATATTAAGCAACAGGTCAATTCAACAGTGATATTAGCAGATGAAGTTAAGAGAAAATGTCTTGTTTCTGCAAAGTACGTTGTACGTAGTGAAATTGATGTGTCTGATGCGCTTCGTGGTCAAGTCACTTCTCTAAAATATCAAAATTTTAACAATGAAGCTTCCTTACAGCCGCCTCCTCTAGATGGTAAATCCTCTGTAAGTCCCAAATCAGAGAGTGTCCCTCAAATTCATTTTAAAAAGACGTCTCTGCCTGAATTCTCAGGTAATCGTTCGGATTGGCCGGAATTTAAGGCACTATGGAAAGACTTGGCTGAATCCACTATCCAAAATAAGTCCCTGCTTGCGTTTGAACTCAAAAGATGTGTGAAAGGCCATGCTAAATCAAAAATTAAACACATATACATCACTAAGCCAGGTGCGTACGAACTATTGTGGGAAAGGTTGTGTGATTACTATGACGATGTTGGTGCCAGTGTACAATGTGCTCTTGATGGTTTAGCAAGGTTGAAGTTGGTTAAAGAAGAGGACTACAGAGGATTGGTTAGTTTTGTAGATTCTGTTGAGTCTGCTTATTCTCAATTGGAAGAGTTGGGACAGGTGGAAGCCCTCACTGTTAGGGATGTTGACAAACTAGCAGAACTTCTTCCAAACTCTGTAAGAGTGGTCTGGATACGGCAATATCATCAACTTGACAGCCAAACTAAAATCAAGCCACTCTCCACATTCATGCAGTTTTTATTCACTGAAAGGGCTGCAGTGTCGCGATTGGCAGAATCCAGCAAAAGGGTCTCAGCCAATTCCAACTTTTCAGCTGAGAAACCCAAAGGTGAGGGCATTAGTCGGAGGATCACAATCACTTGTGCACTTCACAGAGATCAAGGCAATCAAAAGCACAATACAGCAGATTGCAAGGAGTTTAAGAAACTTCCTTTGGATGAAAAGTATGAGCAATTAAAGTCTGTTCATGCCTGTTTCAATTGCCTTGGCATGCATCGCAGAGATAAATGCCCCAGTAAGTAGGGGGGGGAACAAAATTCAAAACCTTGGCGGGACCCCCTAAATTTTTTATTTTTATCATAAAAATTAACAAATGACCATTTAAACGCGTTTAAAATAGGTTTCCAGCCTGCTACCAGCATTTTCCTCATAATAGCAAATATACGTAAATGATAAGTTGCGGTTTTCAATAACTTTGTCAATTATTATCCCAGGGTAAAACCAACCACATATTTGGAATCTTTGTAAAAAATCCTTTCAAATGAATACCCACATGGATGTATTCTGGTGAGTTTTGCCCCTTACAGCTGGTAAAATGTATTGGAAATAAGTTCACGGCTCTCGCTTGGTCCCTTTTCCACTGCAAGCAATGTCAAAAGTACAAAAGGCCATGGAAAAGTCTATATTAGGTCCTCAGTACACAATTACCAGGCTGACATCAATTAGTCCTTTATATCAACTGTTTCCTGATTTGATCCTAGAAGGTCATACGAAGACCAAAAAACTTTCAAAAACGTAAGACTTTCTTATTAAGTTAAGTCCACTAGATTCATTCATGCCATCTGACATATAACAATTTTTGTATCATCCATGTTCTGTGTGATTATTTTTGTTATAAGTTGGAATATTTAAAGTCTTTTTGGGAAGTCTTGCACAACTCTTTAGTTTGAGACAGTATACATCGTGCATGAACATCGTACTCATAATGTCATAACAGTAAGTTTTTCATACACAATTCCGTTGGTATCCCCTAGAATCCTGTTTTGTTGTTGTTTTGATTAGTTTTTTAAACCATTCAATCCAAAAAGAATAACTTGTCTCAATATTTTTACTTAGGCTTCCCCATTATTTCAAATAATTTCCTCAACTTTGACAGATCCATCTTCTCTTTACTTTTTGCAAACCCATTCCTATCGGTAAAGCCCTCCAAAAGGCAAATGCATTGTGAGAGTCTTGAGGTTGCAGTTCATGCAGTATTCAGTACTATGCTACACATGATCTTCTGGAAGATTGCAAAAAATTAGCATAAGCCATGTTTATGGGAAATTATATTCCTTAAGAAACTTTGAGGCTCAGTATCCCATATTTTTGATACTGGACAGTGGACATTGCTGGTAATGTTATCATGATCCATAGAACAACAGTGTGTCATATACATGAATGAGAACTAAAATGTCAATGAGGTGACATTTATCAGAGGTATGAGAAAAGCCTAGTCTAAGCACATGCATCTTCACAAGGGTGTCATCCAGAAATGTACGTAACAGTCGTGAGAACAAAATTGTGTGATTTCGGCGGGAATCAAAGATGTAGTGATCTTACAAAACTCAGACTTAGTTGGAATAAGTGGAAAGGAGCCATGGCTTTTGAAGTTGAGCTATTTGAAAAAATTAAGTTCATAATTCTGGAAAATCTGAAACTAAATAGTAGCCCATTACATATTGACTGATAGCTCTTTTGGAGACGCTAGTATCATGCCAGTAGAAAGCAGTCTGTGCCAGAAACATCTTGGCCCAGGCTCTTCTCTCAATAATTATGATGCATCACATTTTTTGATTCCGAGAAATAAAAGTACTGGGCCTAATAAGAATAATCTTTTCTAAGGACCTAAAACCTTTTTCTGGAAAAAGGTCGGACCACTTCAAAGCGATATCACAGAAACTCATAGCATAGTTACATGTGTCTGTCATATTGATTGCGAATTGTTGATAAAAATAATTGTAAACAATAATTGTACTTAGTACTGACATGTGTGATATAAGATTAAGAGGAATATGTTCAATTCACAATTTAAAACAAGCTAAAATCATTGTAATTTTATTTTAGTCCATTAGCGCCGGTTCCAAGACCTGAGATGACAAAAATATTTAAAGAAAATGTAAATTTTTCAATTAACTTTCCTTGACAAAACAACCTAAAATATCCGCAGCATAGCATTGTTGGTATTCAAATGAAAGGTCTTTCTTCACTGAAAAACATGGTGTAATTATTTTTTGGCTAACTCTAAAATTGACAGAGATACGGAATACCGCGAATTTGCGCTAATGCTAAAATCGGCCATAAACAAAAATGCTGGTAGCAGGCTGAAAAATCAATTGCTGGAAAAATCCCTTTGGGAATAGTGTTTTCATACAATTTGTCAAAACTTAGGGGGGTCACATGAGGGTTTTGAAAGAAAAAGTGATTTTGTTCCCCCCTCTACAGTAAGTCACCTTGTAAAGTTTGTGGGAGACAAGGTCATCATTTCTTGTTATGCAGAAAGTCCAACCCACCATCTGCTGTTCACAAGAGTACGAGTAATGTCGCAACAAGTAACAGCAGCTCAATTACTCCTTCTCTACTGACTTCTTCTTCGGATCACTTGGCATCTAGCTGTAGTAATTTTGCACGGAATGCTGATTCCATGCCTCTGTATGCTATTCATGATGCATTTGTTACCAACAGTGGTAAAATGGCTACTTTGTTCTGCGACAATGGATCCAACACTTCATATATCACCCATTCTGCAGCAGATCGTCTGAAAGCCAAGAAACTGGACAGGTATTCACTCAGTGTCACAACAATGGGGAATATAGATACAGAGTATGACACCAGGTTGTATGAAATCTCAGTCCGTACCATATCGGGGAAAGTCGTCCCCATCACAGCCTTCGGTATGAGTGAGATAACTGGTCCTGTATCTAAATTGGATGAAGCTTGTTTGACACATTTGTTTCCTAATCATGATGTATCTCTACTGCAGCGAAAGTCCAGGAAGGTTGATGTCTTGTTGGGATGTGACTTCTTCGGACTGCATCCAAAACATGAGCTACAAAGGACAGGTGAACACTTAAGCATCATGCAAGGAGACTTAGGAGTCTGCCTCCAAGGACATCATCCGGAGTTGAAGGAGAATACCCAAATTTCTTCAAACATGGTAAAAGCAATTCATGAGTTTAAGATTAAGGCTGATTGCAATCATGTATCTTTAGACAGTCATCCTGAGTTGTCCATGCCCGTTTCTTCATCTGTAAAAAGTCTGGTCTTATCTCACTCCATGTTTTGCAAGTCTGAAGTTCTCAATTTCATAAATGGAGAGCAACTTGCTACAGAGACAAATCCACGCTGTGGAAGCTGCAAGTGTGGTAAATGCCCTCTCCTAGGTCATACTTACTCCTTCAAAGAAGAGCAGGAGTTATTTATGATTCGGGATAATCTGAAGTATGACGAACAGCAGAAGTGTTGGGTGACAAGTTATCCATGGTTAGTGGATCCTGCACATCTACCAGACAACTATCATGTAGCACTTGCAACACTGAAGTCGACTGAACGCACATTGAGGAAGGATCTTGATTGGGCTGATAAGTATAAAGCTCAAATTCAGGATATGTTGGACAGAAAGGTTGCCCGTAAATTGTCGGAAAATGAGCTACAGAATTGGGATGGACCTAAATTCTACATCAGTCACCTTGCTGTACAAAATCCCAATTCCAAATCTACCCCAGTGCGTATTGTGTTTAACTCAAGTCAACCTTGCAAGGGAGTTTCTCTGAATTCCGCACTGGCCAAGGGTCCCGACAACTACATTAACAACCTTGTTGGTTTGTTGTTGAGATGGAGAGAGGAAGGTGTTGCATTTGTGGGCGACATAAGGAAGATGTTCAACTCAGTGCATATGGAAGCCCTTGAACAACACTGCCACAGATTTCTGTGGAGGGACCTGGATGAAGGGAAGAAACCAGAAGTTTATGTCATGACTCGGGTCAACATGGGCGACAGACCAGCCCCTGCGATCAGCACTGAAGCTATCTACAAAACTGCAGAACGCTTTCATGCTGATAGTCCTGCTGCTGCAACTGTACTGCGTAAGTCTAGCTACGTTGACGACTTGATTGATTCTGTTTCAGACTTCCGAATTGCCCTTCGAGTTACTGGAGATGTTGAAACTATGCTTGGCAAAGGCGGTTTCATGATTAAATGTTGGCAGTACACTGGAGAGAAAAGTGCCCGTACTAATAGTAACTCACCAGCTGAAGTTTCACTCCTGAAAGGAACTTCTGAAAACACCAGAGTTCTGGGTGTCACATGGAATCCCGTCTATGACTGCATCCTTTTTCAAGTTGCTTTAAACTTCTCTAAGAAGAGGAAAGGAGTCCGCACTGGTCCCAACTTGACTGCAATTGATGTTCCAAGTGGAATTCCTGAAGTGCTGACAAGGAGACTGGTGTTGGAGCAGGTGATGTCGATCTTTGATCCTCTAGGCTTCCTTTGTCCTTTCACTCTGCTGGCCAAGGTGTATCTGCGGGAGACATGGACACGAAACTTAGGTTGGAATGATGCTCTGTCCATCGATCTGAGGAACAAGTGGAAGGAGTTCTTCACATCTCTATTTCATCTTGAGGCTCTGAAATATCCAAGACGTCTGAAGCCAGAAAATGCAGTTGGTGAACCAATCCTGATTATTATGTCTGATGGTAGTGACATTGCATATGGATTTGTTGCTTATGTCAGATGGACGTTGGATGACGGGAGTTTCTGGAGTCGTCTCATCTTTGCTAAATGTCGAATAGCACCTGTGAATAAGTTGTCTACGCCGCAAATGGAGCTGAATGCAGCTTTGCTCTCCAAGAGAGGTAGGAAAGTCATTGAAGCTGAAATGAGATTTGCATTCGACAAAGTTTATCACATTGTTGATTCAGAGACTGTATTATGTATGATTAACAAGACAAGCACCAGATTCAAAGTCTTCGAAGGCGTCCGAATTGGAGAAATTCAAGCAGCCACCAATGGAGACATGCAGGATTGGGCTTGGATGAGTGGAAAGTCCAATACAGCCGACTGGCTCACGAGGGGAAGAGTTCCAGCTGAGTTGGACGAGAATTCTGAATGGTGGAATGGTCCTGCAATTCTCTATCAACCTGTAAGTGAATGGGGACTGAAGTTTGGACTGAGCAACAATATCCCTCTTCCAGGAGAGAAGAAGCTGTCCTCTGCAGCTGCTACTCACGCTGTCACTGCTCAACTGTCTTCTGTCATTGATTACAACAGATTCAGTTCCATCAAATCTGTGTATTGGGTCGTAGCACGCATTGTCAGTATTTTCAGATTCAAGTCCTTCCGGGGCGGCAGAAGTGTCTGCGTTACTCCGCACATTCTACAAGATGCTGAAAATCTGGTCATAAAGGATGTCCAAGGCACTATGAAGGAGGAATTGAGTAAGGTGTCAAAACATGGTGCTGTTGGTGGCAAGTATTCATCGTTGAAACCTATCCAAGATGAACAAGGACTGTGGATAGTAGGTACTCGTCTCACCAATTTCAACCCCATGACATTTGATTCCAACTTTCAGAAGTTATTGCCTTATGATCATCCTGCTACAAGACTCGTCATGAAGGATGCTCACCATCATGGACATAGAGGTCGCAATGGAACATTGGCCAAATTTAGAGAAATGTTCTGGACTCCAAATGGCAGTAAAATGGCTTGGCAAGCTAAAAATCAATGTCAGTTGTGCAAGCTTCGTTCATGTCAACTCCTGGAACAAAGCATGGGACAATTGCCAGATGCCAGACTTAAACCGTCACCTCCTTTCTGCTTCTGTATGGTTGATTTTTTTGGTCCATACCTTGTCCGTGGAGAAGTCCAGAAGAGAACCAGTGGAAAGGCGTATGGTGTAATATTCACTGATTTAGCTATGCGAGCTGTTCACATTGAGCCTGTATTTGGATACGACACTAGTTCTTTCTTGATGGCACTGATGAGATTTGTTAGCATCAGAGGATGGCCTTCGGTGATTTACAGTGATCCGGGAACTCAGTTTGTTGCTGCCGACAGTGAGCTGAAGAAAGCATGGAACGAAGTGGACAAGACTGCCGTCATTAGAAAAAGTTCCGAAAATGGACTAGAATGGAAAATGGGACCGGCAGACAGTCCATGGCAACAAGGAGCGGTGGAGTCCTTAGTTAAATCTGCCAAAAGAGCCATTAAATTTGCCATACACAATCAACGTCTGTCAGCCTCAGAGTTCATCACACTTTGTGCAGAAATCACAAACCTCCTCAATGAAAGACCCATAGGCACCATTCCTGGCAATGATAGTGATATATCTGTTTTGACTCCAAATTGTTTGCTCTTAGGTAGAGCCTCAGCCAAAAATCCTGGGGGTTGGCAACCTCAAAGTAGCAGTCTTTCAGATAGATACCACTTGGTACAAAATGCAGTGACTTTCTTTTGGAAAAAGTGGGTTGAGCTCTGTGCACCTTCCTTAATTGTTCAGAGAAAGTGGCACAGGTCTTCCAAAAATTTGGAGCCTGGAGATGTAGTCTTAATTTTAGATCAAAATTCCCTCAGAGGCAATTACTAATTGGGACAGATCAAAGAGACTTTTCCAGGGAAGGACGGCATAGTGAGGAAAGTTTCAATTTCTTACAAAAACTTCAAAATTGGAGAGAAGGTGTATGAGTACTCTGGTGCAAAAGACACTGTCATCACTCGTAGTGTACAAAGGTTGGCTCTTCTAGTACCTGTTAATTTCAATAATTCATAAATTACTTCACTGTAAACTGTATCACAGCAACCTGCACCTCCCAGTGTGATGGTATGCCTACATCCATCCATCATTGCATCAGTGATTGACACCAGATGTCAACACATGCAAGTTCTCATAAATTGTTATTGAAACACAGAGGGAGAATGTAGTAGTATGTGTCAGTTTGCTGTTTTGAAACTGTAAAAAACATCCACTAAGTGTTGTGTTTGTTGTGTGTTTCCTATCTAAAATCACTTGCTGAACAGAGTTTAAAGAGAAACCATCTCTCTCTGAAGTCTTAAACTGGAAACATTTCATAATGTAAGTTAACATTATTTCTCTAATTGTATATATTATCATTGTACATTTATGCTGTAAAATTATTATGATATCAATTACTTAAATATGTTGTACATACTGATGTTTCTATGCATTACTTGATTGTCCTATCAATGTTTGAAAGTTTTATTGCTTTGCTGTGATCAGTTTAAATTCAAACATTCTGACAGTTGTTTGTCAATTCTTCTAGGGACTGAAACAGCCCAGCTTCTGATGTTGGACAATTCTTAAACCCCAAGGTTATTAATAGCTGTAAGACTAATTTACTTTTATGTTTTATAGTTCATTAACTTTTGTGGTGTTAATTCTTATTTTACAATTATTTTGTGTATTTCATAAAACTTGTAACACTTACAGTTCCAGTAATCTTATGCTTAGGCTATCTTATATGTTACTTTAATATTAAGTTACTTACTTTACTTCTAAGTTACTTATCTTACTTCTTAAGATGTTTTATGCCTATAAATAGCCCTCACTGGTGCTGATCAGGTTTAAATCACAACTCATTCATTCTTAAGATATTACTTATTTGAGTAATTATTCTTAAAGTATCAATTAATAGAATATATCCTAAATGATCTTAAATCTTAAAATGAGAATTTATTCTTAAAATATTCTTAAAACTTAGTATATTATTGGTTAATGATTATTAATTATTATTATTTTGTATACATGTATTAATTATTTGTATTTTGTTTTGTTTTAGTGAACCTCTCGCTCTCGTAATGCGTGTGAGTTTACGAATAACTTTGGAATAAAAAGTTGAACCACTGAAATCTTTGTCCGATGTCATGAAATGTATATCGGACCTCCATTCTTCGGTTTTTCATCTGCACGAGAGAATATTGTGAGTGAAAATACATGGATGGATGGATGATTGGGGCTTTACATCGTGTATTTATGCACTTGCTTGGCTAATTTGGACAGGCAATGAGGCGAAGGATGATTGAAACAGTATTCGAACATAGGGAGTGATGAAGCAAGAGCTGGATTTTAACCATGTACCCAGCGATTAGCAGCTTATTACGCTACCCCAAGTCCAACAATAAATCCATACTACATATCTTAGAAATTGCGATTCATTCCTCCAGCTAGGGAACTCCTGAACTGGTTCAAATTAAAATTCAGCCATTGACACTAGGCATATATTCTCCTTGATAATCAGAAAATCCCAGGCATAAAACACAGGCTAAAAGGCAGCAACCCTATTTGAAGCGGAAAATCATATCACTCTGGCGAAAAAACAGCAGCGAGCTGATTAAAAAACCAACCTTTGTTTTCAGTCTTTTCCTTATCATCCTCATTGTCAGTAGCTCCCACACTGTCCCAACCAAACACGGCCCTTGTGAACTCAACGGCATTTTTGGGGTTTTTCACCGCCGTGCTTACGGTCTCCTTTTCTTCCATCATTAAAATGTCCTGCAAATAAAGAAATAGGATACATACCGTGATGATAATGGCCAGTGCTAAATAATATTCCATCAAGAAACTTTGGGAATTTGAGAGAGTTTGTGTTTTAATCTCCATCAGCACTTTGGGAATTTAAAAACGAAAGGGGAGAATGTTGCCAATTTGCAAGCGAATTAAACTAAACAATTTCTTTTTGTATTTTTGGAAATCGAAATTCAATGAAAATTTGACATACACTTTTCAATGATTGTTTTCATTATTTTTAATTTGTAATAGGTTTAACACAACAACACTGACCTTCATCCTTGTCATTCCATGAAGAGTCTCGGCCATGGCTTTAACGGCAAAAGGAAGAGGTCCAATGGCTCGGTTTCGCCACAGAAGAAACACTGCTAAAACCACAAACGCCTGAAACAAACATTTAAACTAAATTCCTCCAAGAAGATAAAACTATTTTTCATATGTTTTATTGAACAATGGTTGAACTCAGTGAATTGGTATCAAGAAAACTATCCAAGAATCTGGTATCATATTTGTCAGTCTTACAGTCTGAGAATTATGAGTACTTACATTAAACAGTTTTTAAAAATTATGGACAACATTGACATCACAACAGACCATATCCATCACATTGAAAATGAACTGTTAACTTGTGACCTCAGTGATAAGTGGTGTGACTCATTCAGTGACTTGTTCTGATAGCATTGCAAGTATAGGATATGACCTCACCAACAACTTATGACAGGCTTCAAGATCTTAGTCAGGAGTTACTGCCACGAGTGTGAAAAAATTCTTGAGGCCACAAAAACGTATCACAGATTCTGAAATATATTTCATATTGTGTAAAAAATTGTGCTCTTTCTGATGGTGACCTTTTTAAGTGTCTTTATAGTAGTGTCCAAGTCGCTATCTCACAATTTAAGTGGAAAAACGTGCGAAAAATGCTAATTTTTTGTGACACATTTTTCAGACATCAAAGTTTGACTATCTCTTCCTTGATGGAAATCAAGGATTCATGATAATTGAGGGTACCATGGCATTCCCTATTGTCTAAAGTTTAAAATGACACCCAGTTTTAATAATTTGTCTCAATATATGCTGCTCTGTGAACAGGATATCGAAACAGAGTCAAGTGACAAAAGTAAAAACAATTTATAAAAATGAAGTGAAGTTCCTATTTGATTTTTTTTTTTCAACGTCATCTGAGATATTTATGGACATGAATTACATATCAATATGTTCAGAAGGACTAGACGAAGGCAATAGACTACATAAAAATGTCCTTGCTTTGCATAATTAGGTTCACACACACAAAACATGGAGCCGCTGCTTTTCACTTCTAGTTGTGTGAAAAAATTATGTCATTTTTCTAAATAACTTGCATTTCGTCAATTTTTGTCATACGGGTCTGAAAGTCAAACTCGTTATGCCCAGATAGTTATATTAAAACGAGTTTGTGTTAGTATTTCGATATCTGCCTCCATGAAAAAATGCAAGTTATTTACAATTTTAATTCTGAAAGTCGAAATTCCTTGGTTCGGGTTAAACCTATCGGAAATATAGGTTGTTGGTACTCAAATTGAAGCTTATTTTCTGCTGAGAATGATGGTACAAAAATTATGCTTGTGAAGTGAAAATTAAGCGAAATATAAGATACCGCGACTTACCACCACAAAATTTTTGTCATTTCAACAAAAAATGTTTACCCATGTAGTCATCATAGTTTTTGATGGACCATCATTGAATTCAAGTATATTAATTAGTGATATTAGAGCAGCTTTATTACTGAAGCCATAGAACTACAGACAAATTTATAAAATTTTGGGGGTATCTTGCACGCCCCACTAAGGGGGGCTTTACAAATAGGGGTATAACTTCCAAAATAAAAGAGTGGGTGCATTTTTTTCTTCAAAATTGAATTCCTGACAAAATTTTACATAAGATAGGCTGAAATTGGAATAAATGTTGTGTAGGCTAGAAAGTTGTGAGTTTGGCAGTAATTCCTGACCAAGATCTTAAAGCCTGTCTTATGTAAGCACTTGCCACTTGCAATTCATGAACTCTAATTGTTGAAAATATATAGGCTATAGCAAGGATGGGTAAAGGAACCAGAACCAGTGCTAGGGTGGGACAGGCGCCCCACATTTTGGAAATCTTGGGCGAATCAAACCTGACTCTTTTTTGGAAGTGAGGTTGGCATATAAGAGTGTGTGTGTAAAATTTCAGCTCATTCTATTAATGTTTAGAGGTGGCACATTTCACTTGAAGTTTATAATGTAAATCCCCATTGGCGAGACCTTAAAAACCCTGAAAATAGCATGATTTTCCAAAAATTAGACTTAGAATAAATATTTTCCGACCATTCAGAACTCTTGCAAAAAAAGTCAGGTTTGATCCGCAAACATTGGGGCGCCAGTCCCACCCTAGGAACCACTAGGCAAAACAATTTTGTAAAAACATTCCATCCAAAATTTTAGGAAGCAAACCTCACCTGAGTAGCAGATAGAGGATTTCCGGCCACCGTATGGCAAAAGAACGTAGCCACGGCAGCAAAAACAGGCATCATGGGGCTGAAGGCAGAGCTCATCGTTTGCAAGTATGCCGCTTTCTCCAAGATGCTCCGCTCTTTTTCTCGCACGTCTAAGGTTCAAAAAGTATAATTCTTAGCAATATTTACAAATAAGAGTGAAAATTGTGACATTTTTTCAAGAGTTTAATGCTAATTTGAATCATATGCATAAGAAACACTGTTATAAAGGAAGAACATTTTACTTGCAAAATATATATGGCGAAGCTGAAGTTAAATGCCATAGTAGTACATGACATAAGAGTGCCCCCAACTAGCAAAACACCAAGATTGGTTTTTTCAAAACATTTGATGTTCACACTTTTTCACTGAATCTGCTAATCTTGATGTTTATTCAGTTTGGGACGGCATCCTCATGTTTTAGAGCTATCTATTATCATGCAAAAAGAAAATCTACATAGTTTTGATATTAAGTTTGTCATTACAATTGTAAGTTTATCGTATTTGTAAAACAGTAATTACACACAATTTGCATTAACAACTCAAGATGGATGGATGGATGATTGGGGCTTTACGTCCTGAACAAAATAAATTACAATTACAATTACAATTTTTGCACTTGATAGGCTAATTACGACAGAGGGAGGACACGGCAATGAGGCGAAGGATGATTGAAACAGCCATCTAACATAGGCCCCGGTGACCTGGCAAGAGCTGGATTCGAACCCTAGACCCAGCGATTGGCAGCCCAGAACGCTATAACTAGACCCACCCTCCCCCCTACAACAGCTCAAGAACCTTACCTGCTAAAGACTTTGAAAAAGGAATCTCCCATGCATATAATTTGATCAATTTTATGCAAGTCAAGATCTCACTCATCATCTGGACCTGCAAAGAAAAAATTATTCTTAATACACCTCTACAAAGTGTCAAGTCTTTATCATAAAATAGTTTTTCTTACACTTAAAATTTTAGCAAGTTATTAAATTATGATTACCCTTTTATCTGTGACTTTGATGGACTTTCTCCTCAATTTCAAGGTGATCTTAGAAACAAGGACCTGAAAACCAAGACATATTGTAATGGGTTAAAATAGCATGGATGATTTGCTAACAGTAGTTCTTTGATTATATATTGATGTTTTATAATTATTGTTTAATTGTTATGAGTGAAAGTTGCCTTTCTGGAGCCTGAGCTTTTAGCTTCAGGAGCTTTCGTCTGCATCACACAGACTTCTTCAGCTGACTGAACTGGGGCCTCTTGAGTCACAAAAGGTAACTTTCACTCATATGGATTACAATGGAGTCAAGTAACAACATTTATCATCATATTGTTCGTTTAAAAAGCCAAAAAAATCTATGATAGCATCAGGAAAAATTCTATGATAGCATGATCAGAACTCCTATGTATTGCAAAGCTTCTGTTTTCTTCTAATTCCCCCGCTTGAGTTAGAAATATATCACGACATTTCATATAAATCATAGATCTATGGTGAATTTAATCAGATAATACATCAATATTTATTGTGAAACAAATTATACACACCTGGAAGGGTATATAGATGGCAAAAACAAATACACCAACGAGGATCCAGGGTCCAAAGATGAAGAAGCAATAGATGACGCCAGCTATAATTACGACCGGTGCACCCCATAATAGTTGACTCAGACAAATCGCTTCAAATAGGCGGTTGGAATCGTTCGCACAGATGTTGACGAACTGAAATACGAAGCATATAGAAGATAATAAATTTACAATAATAAAATGTGTATTTAATAATTTATTCAAAATATTAGACGGCCTGACGGGAGGTTTAAATCCCAGGCTGCCTACCCCATTTTATTGGCCCATTTACTTCTCTGAATTAAAACTAAATCAAAAGATTAGTTTTGTTGTTGTTAACAACATCTTCAATTATAGAAAATAAACAATGGATCAGCAACTTATAAAGTATCCAAAATCAAATAATTTTTAAGAAGGCAAAATTTACCATTTGTAATATAAATCACCAACATAATTTTACTATCATCAGTTAAAAATTCATCTACACCATGCTACGTATAATAATGTATAGCGGTATATTCACATCAGAACAGAGTAATATTCTTGACTAAACAATTCATTACCTCCCCAACAGCTTTGCTCTTCAGGCTTCTTAATCTCAATATTTTCTTGTAAAGCAAACCAATCATGGCAGTCCTTGCTCGAGTTCCTGGAGTGGAATATTAAAGGGAACATCAGCTTACAGAAGAGTTCAGACTTTAAAAATACATGGGGGCAATAGAAAGACCAATTCTAAGCACAAAATAAATGGTGGTAGGGAGGCCCGAATTTCAGCCTCAGGGCTATGCAGGTCTCCTCACATTGGCACACCATAATAAACAAATTTGCAAAGTTATGAAGAACCAAATAATCTGGTGATTGCTCAACCAAATTAAATCAACCAAATATTGTGATTGCAAATTCATGATGATATTTGTACTGGTCGCCTTTTTTTTCGCTAATGTTAAATAAATATATATCATATTATTATATCGTATCGTAGTGATTGTCGTTATGTCATAAATAAATGGATAGGCAAAACAAATAACAATGCAAGTTAATAAAAATTTGACAGATTTTACTGGCACCCATAGTCACTTATGATAACTATTCAGCAAAAAAGAAACAACACCACCATTTTCCATAGAGGTAGGATTAAATTCTAAAATTCTGAGGATGTCACCAATTATGTATTATTTAATTATAAGGGCAGTGCCTTATCATAAGGGCAGCGTTATATAAATCATCTCCTGTGCAAAGAGAAACCATAGACTTTAGCTTGTAAAAGTGCACATTTGCGGACAGAATATTTGGACCAATCTCCCGTAACCAATATCCGAAACTGGGTTATGTTGTGCAGTTCATAAATAATAAAATAATAAATATACAAGTTGGCATACAGCGGGAGTGCAAGGAAATTATGACTATGTGCACAAATTGTTAACTTATTAGAAATCTTAAAATTCTCTGAAATGCCACAATTAACTATTAAAAGTTAAAATAATATATATATATTAACAGCAATGCCAGTATTATTTTTCAATTGACATTCCACCGTTAATAGCTACTTATCTAGTCACCTTTGCTATAAAGTTATTTGAATCAGCTACAGTAAATCTTTAAATTAGAGATGAATAGTTTTTGGCAGAACATGCTTTAGGAGTCTGCCTGTGAAAATTCTAAAATTGTCAACATTAAGTACGCACCAAAACCAAACTTAAGAGTAGTAGATTTAATTTTGAGCCCTACATTCCATTTGTTTTACTAGGAATAAACTAGTCTTAACAGAGTTGGCATAAAACAAAAAGATTCACAAAATACCAGCCAGGTTGACTCTGGAAGACAAGGCATTTACAAAACAAATGAAAAACAAATGAAAAACAGATTTCTGGTGTCACCAAGAAAAGACAGTGTCATGGGGGTAAGCCCGGTCACTCCCGGTCAGGGCTGCCGTAAATGGATTTATCTAATGATTTAAATCAAATAAATCAATTCAAATGACATATCTATTTCATGCATAAATATGTTAAAATCTTGATTTAAAATGCCTTGATTTAACATATTGCTAATCAAGGCCTGGAGGTTGACACAAAAATGAAGCGAAGGATGATTTAAAAAGCTGTCCAACATAGGTTCAGGTAGGACGACCTGAGTTGGAGACTGGAGTCAAACCAAGGATCATATCAAACACATGCAAAATCTCATAAACTGATGCAAAATTGCACATACCTGTATGAGAATTATTGATCCACATGACAGTGAAACAGATGGCTCGAAGGAAATCAAAAATCAACAAGCCAAGGACGTACATCAGTCCCTGCCAGAGTTCCAGGGTGCTCTCCTTTGTCGTGTAGTCCAAGATACCACGCAGTAGAAATGTCTGAAATTATCAAAATTAATTGAATCTTAATGAATATGGGCATTCAGGCATGCGCCATTGTGATATGAAATATGTGAGGAGTCTAATTATCAAATCGGTTCCTCAATAATTACTCAAATTGGTTGAAACAAGAGATCCCAGACATAGGGATGGATGGATGGGTGATTGGGGCTTTACGTCCTGTATTTATGCACTTGATTAACTAGGAAAGGAGGAGGACATAGCAATGAGGTGAAGGATGATTGATACTGCCGTCCAACATAGACCCAGGTAACTCAGACAGACTTGGATTCGAACCCAGGACCCAGCGATTGATAGACCAACACGCTACCACTGCGTTTAGATAGATATGGTAAGAGCAACCCTCTTAGCACAGTTCTGAGCGCTCACGAGGGTTGATTGATGAGATAGGAGAGTGGGAGTCCTCAACATGTTACACATTTATCCCACATGAGGGATTTTTTACTTGCCCAGCATAGACACTGATACAAGGGGCCCCCAATTTAGCGTCTCATCCGAACGACATCCATCTCAGAGTCACTCATGAAGGTCCACTGAAATATTTTGGGTTCAATACCCGGGGTTCAAACCCATGCGGGCAAAGACCTTCAACCACTGTTTAAATATGTTTAAGCTGACAAACAAAAAATCTCAGAAATTTGGGAAAAGTACTAAAAACATTACTCACGGGACCCACAAAAGAGGCCATGCACATTCCAAACAAAAATATGAAGTTGATGAAATAGCGTGTCCGGATGAATTTGACAAAGACACGGGCAACGGACGCCCTTTTTCCATTTCTTGCAAGCTCTTCTTTCCATAACCGTTCAGCTCTGAAATAAATTTTACAATCTTTTGGTTCATCCTGAAAAAATATAGGCCTACACATTTTTATTGAACTCTTACCAAAACTTCAACAATCAGATTCGGCACGTTTGGGTAGTTAACATTGAATGCAACACACTTGTAACTTTATGTTGGTTACATAAATATCGGAATTTGAGACTTGAGAAGCTGATTTATTATGATACAGTTACATAATCATAACATTTAGATACTTCATCACAATTTATTTTACGAATTAATCATTTTCAAAAAAAAATTAGTAGATATTGAATTGTTCTGAGTTTATAATGCTAAAACATCGAACTGAATTTTAAGCTCACATTAAGTCGACAATTGATATAAAATTTTTCCCACTTAAAAATCCTAATAGGCCCATATACATATTTGTATACCAGACATACATCATTTTGAAAAACATTGATCAGAAATATAACAAAGTTGTTTGGCCCACCTGCACATAATTTGTCATTAAGTAAATGTAATCTAGGTAATTCACTTAAAGGCTATCACAAGGAAATGATAAACATTGTTATGAACATATTTTGTAGACAACTTAAAAATCGTTTGTTGAATGTGCAGCTTAAAACTTGTGAAATAAATTAAGAAAAAATTAAAAAATACCAAAAGCAAATCATTGCACAAAAATCTGTATTTTGACTCACCCAACCAGAGCTTCCGCCAATCTCTGATGGACTTTTTCAGCTTTCATAATTTGTATTTGCTAAAAAAATATATGTATAATTAATTCAAACCTGTCTGTATTTGTCTTGCAGGCCTCCTCAGGCGGACATGGCCACAAATCTTCAATATCCAACTTGGAAGTTTTAAAGATCTTCCAAATGACAGGAGTGAGAAATGTCAAGCCGATGAAGGAAAATAAGCCAGCCTGACTTGACGGAAATTTGGATGGGTCCCTGAAAAAGAAAGATGCAGATTGGAAACAATGCAATAAATATATTCAGTGTATAGGCTATATAATATGAAGGACACCAAATTCATGAAAATTTACAACCATGTTTGAAATTTAGAAGGATGGATGAATGAATTGATGGGGCTTTAAGTCCTGTATGCATGCACTTGGTAGGCTAATTAGGACAGGAGGACACAGCAATTAGGTGAAGGATGGTTGAAATAGCCATCCAACATAGGCCCATATCAGTCTTTGCGAAGATCCAAAATCCCCTGCCGGACCGAACTGGAAATTTTGGCTATTGCTTGAAATTTTAACATGCATCCAATAACAATTTTTTTGCCTGAACTGCGGGACCGGTTGAAAATCTGCCGGTCAGGTCCTAAGGAACGGCAATCTTCGCAAAGACTGGCCCATATGACGCGGTAAGAGCTCAATTCGAACCCAGAACCCAGCAATTGGCAGCCCAGCACACTACCACTAGACCGACCCCCCCCCCTCCCAAATTTTGAAGAATAGTCATTATGTCTTGTTTCTCAAGATATACCATATCATATAAGAATTAGATGATGGCGACGTTCATCATGACATGTCAACAATATCAGCGGATGTTTTTCTTTGGACTTCATGAATTATTTCGGGTCTTGTGACATCAAAGTGTGTTGCCTAAAGCAGCTAGACTTTGTGATAAGTTTTTTGCAATGAGTTGCGACAATATAAGGTAGGGCTGTGCAATCGAAAGGTTTTCTGAAATCGATTAATCGACTAGTATTTCGATTCGATTATCGATTTTAAATCGATTTTTTCTTAGAATGTCAAGATCAACATAATTATACGAAACATTAATTATCAATGAATTCGTTGACTCTTGACGCATATCCATGGTGTTAAAATTATAATGAGCAGGACCAACAGACTATTTGCAGGAAGGAAAAAGAAAATAAAGTACATGAATTAATTTGATTGACTTAATATTATTCATAATTATAATGTATTGATCCAATGTAACTGCTGATAAAGCTGTCTTCTTTAAAAACCATGCATCTCATTCTCCTGCATGCAGAGCAGTACAGTTGTAAATAGATAACAGATGTGTATTTACTGTATTAGATAAAGTTCTGTCTCCAAAATCTATAAATTCAACATGGATGCAGACTTGTAGCAGTAAAACTTAATTTCTAATTTGTGAAATATTTTTCATGGCTAGAAGTGTGGCATATGCACAGATATGAACACCACAGATAGCACCATGGTGTTCAGCTCCTCGAGAGCTTCAAAACGATACCAAATCCAGCCATCTATCATGAATTCTTCATTCAGTTGAAAATCGATTTTTCCTTATTTTGTGGAGATAATCGAAATCGAAAATTTTGGCGACGATTGTCTGCGATAATCGTCGCATCGGCACAGCCCTAATATAAGGCAACGAAAACATAGATATTTCAAGAATCGACGAAGGCCTTTTTTCTGGCACTTAGCAACTAATGCCTTTTTGAAATTTAAAACCATGAAAATATTGAAGATGACAGCGTAGGGTGACTCCTCACTACTTTCAGGAAGAATTTCATTATCCCTGGCTTATAACATGAAACAAAAAGTCATGGTTCTTATGAACCACACTATATCCTATGGACGGAAGAGCGTTATAGAAGAAGAATAGATGATCAAAGAGGGCACTTACTGTTTAGGTCGAACAGGCTTCAGGACCTGTAGAGTCTCATGGTACTTTGAGCGTTTCACATTTCGGTTTGATAGATTTGAATCCTTGGATGGTGCAAATGTCACCTCCACCTGATCACTGAAAAATAAAAGTTTTCCACAAGTTACCATAACTAGAAAGAAAAAGAAATTCAAGACAAATATATTGGTTCTCACAGTTATCACAATGAATGAATGGATGATTGGGGCTTTATGTCTTGTATTTATGCACTTGGTAGGCAAATAAGGTTAGGAGGAGGACACGGCAAGGAGATGAAAGATGATTAAAACAGCAAGAGCTGAATTTGAACCCTTGAACCAGCGATTTGCAGCCCAGCATGCTACCACTGAGCTAACCATCCCCTCCACAGTAGCCATCTCAGATCAGGAGCCCTCTTTGTCTTAAAGGAGGGGGACCTGCTATAAAAGCAGGGTGGGTTGACCCATGGTCATTCTGTGTCCAACCTCCAAACTGTCAACATCTCTCATTCCTCTTCATAAAAAATGGAATATAATGAGATATATTTCATATATTTAAACAATTTTCATATATTTTGTTTCATTGTACAATTTCACATAATTAGTGCTATTTCTGGTGTTTCAAAGTTCATATTTCTAAAGAAATTAAGGAATATATTGAATTAATACGGATTTTGTCTTATAACTTTGATTGGCAGGTCATCTTTCAATCTGATTGGTCAGAAATAAGAGAACTTTTATGACCCCTAAAATATCAAAGGTCTATAGAGCTATGAAGTTGAAGTATAGCATTGAAAGAATTATACAATTTGTACCCCTCTTCCAATTGGCTAAGACCTTTTCCAGGAAACCAATCAGCTTTCTTGATCAATTAAGATTTTATGGCCCCCATCTCCTTATATGGAATAGGCCACAAATTGACAACCGCCCGGTTTTTGAACCTCTGGACCCTCGTCCTTTAAGAGCATGCACAGTTTTTAAAAATATTCAGTAATAGATGGGTCATAGACCAAACAAACAAAAAGGAATTAAGGTAAATATTGCTCTGGATATGTCTCAAGCCATTGAACTCTTATTTCAAACCATATGCCTCAGCACATGTCATATTTTCCATACATTTTCAACTATTTAAAACAACATTATACTCCAACTAAAAAAATATATATATAAGTTATACAACACTTAGGTCAGAGAACAAAATGAAATTCTGTAAGAAAACAGAAATGTGAAAGTTACTCAATTCGTTTAAATGACATGCAAATAGGGAACCAATGATATTGTACAATATATTTTTATATATCATCCCGAATCAAGTTAGTCTATTCCATGACGAATACTTTAGCAGAGTCAAATACTTCAGCAGTCAAATATTTTTGCTCCACTGCCAGATGGATGGATGATTGGGGGCTTTACATCCTGTATTTACGCATTTGGAATTACGCAAAGGCCAGAAAATATGCAAATTTCCAGGCAATCAGATTGAGTAGGACAAGATTTCCCGCGAATAGTCACGAACCAAGTGAAAACCTCCAAGTCAGAAATTTGGACCTTCCTTAAACATTTCCAGTAAAATTTAGAGATTTACAGGCAATGAACAGCCTGAATTCCCTACTTTCTCCAGCCATGTAATTGGTAGAGTACTAGACTTAATAGAGCAGGAAGATGGATGGATGGATAACTGGGGCTTTATGTCCTGTATTTTTGAACTTGGTAGGTTAATTAGGACAGAAGGAGGACATGGCAATGAGGTACAGGATGATTGAAACAGCCATCCAACATAGGCCCAGGTAACCCGGCAAGAGCTGGATTCGAACCCTTGACCCAGCGATTGGCAGCCCAGCACGCTACCGCAAGACCAACCCTCCCCCCAAGAGGCGAAAGAGGGTTGAAACTCTCCACCAACATCATAGTAGGTTCAGGTGACCTGGTATTAGCCGGCAAAAGCCAGAATCAAACTCGGGACCCAATAACCAGAAGACCAAAGAACTATTTACAGAGCTAACCCCCTAAGATTCTTGAGTAGTGTTGTAGTGACCCGACGAAAATATCGCC
The DNA here is from genome assembly GCA_026936325.1 of Platynereis dumerilii. NCBI lineage: Eukaryota > Metazoa > Annelida > Polychaeta > Phyllodocida > Nereididae > Platynereis > Platynereis dumerilii. The sequence goes on along the minus strand of JAPTHN010000008.1, from coordinate 15,977,011 downwards.
AATAATCATCGCCACTGCCAACATCGATTTCATATAAAATTTGCACAACTATTCAAAATCGATTTTTGTCTTTTCCTATTTGTATGAACTACCATGAAGACTATTTGCTCCACAGAGAGCTATCATTTCAAAGTTCTTGAAGAGATCTATTTAACACAGGAAGAATTGTATCTGTACAGCTTGTGTTATAGTGCAATAATTGCCAAGATTGAGGTAATTTCTCAGTAAGAAAAATATTCTTTTTAGAATCGATGATCTAATCCGAAGGGTCATCCGATAATCGATGTTGAAAATCAGACCTATTCCCATCACTAACTCTGAGAGATTATAGTCATGTCTAGTGCTAGGAATCGGTTGGAAAATCCATAATCGATTAATCGGGTACCTTGACCGATCGATTATCGATTAATAATCGATTATTTTCTTTAAATGTTAAAATTATTTTTTCGTTAAATTTCTTTGAAAAGTCTTAGAACAGACACAAACAATGAACAATGTTTCCTCTGAATCCTCTCTGTATTATATCCTTGCTAGACATGCTGATCTGACAATTGTAGGCCTACATCTATAAAATTTGAGTAACCAACTTTTAAATTTTGTGAAAATATAATTAGTTAAATTGTGTAAATTGAGTGATCCGCCGAGATGTGACTTTTTCTTCCCTTCAGTTCCACATATCATAGCTTAATAGTCAGACTTTGAAAGCTTCTCTATATATATAAGAGGTCACATGGTTTTTTATTTAGCTCTGTGCCAATGGCCACAGACCAAAATAACCTGAATCAATCAAGTTAATGAAATGTTAGATGTCTAATCAGCTATTGGTTGGTGATTGATGTTTGCTCAATTGAATGATCACACCATTGGCATCAGTTGCCAATGGTTAATTGCAATTCACACCTTACAAGGTGGAGAAAAGCCTTTTGTGTTTCCTAATTGTCATTAGGGCTTCTCTCAAGTCTGACAGGCATTCAATGCTTCTGAAATGCAATTGCAATTCACCAAATACTACACTGTGTTCATTACATCAAGGATAATCGATTTTCACTCTCCCATAATCGATTATTCTATTGCAAAAGCCTGGTCGATTGATTAAATCGATTAATGTCGGGAATCGCCGAGCACTAGTCATGTCATCATGGTCATGCAATCAGGGACGTGAGGAAAAGCTAATAAGCACAAATTTGATTTATGTCATGTTAGCTGAAAGCTTCTAAAACAACTTCTTCCGTTCTTTTTTATTTGCAGGCCAACTCCGGGAGGCTAACCAAGCTCTACAGTGTTTACACTGAAGAGTATGTGGAGTTATTTTGAGTTTGACACACATTATGCTATCTTTTAAAAGTGAATCTGGGACAAAACTAGACAGATGGATAACTTTTAAACAGCACATTTTCTAGAACTCAGAACCGGAAAATAAGGGAACTTATAGAAGTTGCCATAATACATGAATAATTTGTGTATATGGATGGATGATTGGGGCTTTTATGTCCTGTATTCATGCGTTTGATAGGCTAATTAGGACAGAAGGAGGACACAGCAATGAGGCGAAGGATGATTGAAACCGCCGTCCAACATAGGCCCAGGGACCCGGCAAGAGCTCGATTCGAACCCTGAACCCAGTGATCAGCAGCCCGTCCAGTACGCTACAACTAGACCAACCCTCCCCCTGAATAATTCGTACGAAACCACATACAGCAGTATGTTATCACACACTAACGTACTGCACGTGTTGTTCTGGTTGGAAAAACCTTTTTAAAATTTACTCCGCTCACTGACTGAATATCACATGTTATACTTTTTTAGATCATTGCTGTCATAAAAATATTTCTTTCCTTATCATGCTTATATATAGGACAAGGTTGTAAAATAAAATATGTCAAAATACCTCATTTCAAAAAATTAGAGAATTATATAAAAGCACAGAATCATAGAAAAAATATTTTTTCGTAAAATAAAATTTCAAAATATAGGACAAACTGAATCATGCAGGAATTTATAATGAATATTCCACAAATAGAACATTTTATCAACTATGCTAGTACCTGTTCCTGTTTTTGTCATCATGGTGTAATTTGCCATTTTGACAACTGTCACTTCCATTTGATGTATCTTCGGTTCTCTCAACAATACCACTCTGCCTTCCATTTTGTACGTCATTTTCTTTGACAGTATCTGTGACGTTCATGTCCTCATCACTTGCAGTTGCGGCCATTTAACTGAAACAGATGAATGTTACAAATTAATTGTCTAACTTGAAATCTAATCAACTAATGGAGTGTTGATAATGATTATTGAATTAGGCGTAATCAACCATAGCAGACTAGACCGTAAAATCATTCGCAGAATTAATGCTCTGTATACAGGATACGGGGGACAGGGAATTCAAAAGTAAAAGTAAATGGCAAAAGGACAGGATAGATGGATGGATGATTGGGGCTTTACGTCCTGTATTTATGCACTTGTTAGGCTAATTAGAACTGGATGGATGGATGGATGTTTGGGGCTTTACGTCCTGTATTTATGCACTTGGTAGGCTAATTAGGACATGAGGAGGACACGGCAATGAGGCGAAGGATGATTGAAACAGCAGTCTAACATAGGTCCGCGTGACAGCAAAGAGATGGATTTGAACCCTGGACCCATCGATTGACAGTACAGCATGCTAACGCTAGACCTGGTAGACCAACCTCCCCCCCCCCTTTGGCCAACAACATTGTACAATTAAGGTACGCGACTTATTACGGCAACTAACATTAATAATAAAAATAAACAATAGGGGACCCGTTCGATTGCACCTACTCTATTAGTACTCCAAACTAACCGCAAGTGACATTTCTACTCGGTTGGGGGTGGGGGGGGTGGTCGCGGTTTGAACCCCTCCCCCCCCCCCGTGTAGATTTTAATCATGTTAATGTAACAATTAAATAGTACATTTTTATTTATTGTTTCATTTGTGCACCTCCCCCCCCCCCCACCATTTCACATTTTCTGGATCCGCCTCGGCCACGTTCAATTACTTCAGGGTGATATTCCCAACTGCCATTGTCACTTTCTAAAACGGTGCAATCCTGGGAGTACTTCCGATCTGCTCCAATCTGCTCTGCCAAACGAATGTACTGAATGACTTGATGACAAGCCAAGGACTCACAGCTTCAAGACGCAAAAAGGGATGGAAAGCGTCGAAGGGGGGGGGGAGGTATACGAATGAAAATGGAAACTGTACTAAAAATATAGAATCTTTAACTTTTTCGATTAAAAGCTAATTTTAGTAATAATGACCTATCACCTTCTACAGTTCTACAGTTCAATGACAGTTGAGTTGAAATACAGCAATAACTTACAAAAGCTCAGTGAATGAATAATAATAACAGCCAATAGGTGAAGTAAAACCTTAAACATATACTTAATGTTAGACGACAAACGCCGACACTAGCAGTGTATGCAGAAACAGGTAGATTCCCCCTTCGATTGAGGCAACAACTTAGCACAATAACCTATTGGGCCAAATTAAAAGATCTCCCAAGTCATGATGTCCTTAATAAGTGTCTTAAAATTCAAGAAGATTTACATAACGCAGGTCAGAATAACTGGTACAGTAAGGTAGAGAAAACCATGACTGAAGCTGACATCTCAAATTGGCTTACTGCTGATCCCACTTCAGTATTAAAGGAAGTGAAACTAAAACTATACACAAAAGAACAGAACAGAATCCTTAATGAACTCTCTGACTCTGAAAAGCTTCCTAAACTTCGCACATATAAACTCTTTAAGACAAGCTACTGCCTGGAACCGTATCTAAATTTGAATCTCCCAAAGAAAACATACACTAACAATTCAAGATTCAGATTAAGCTCTCACAATCTAAAAATTGAGACGGGAAGACATAATATACCCAAGACTCCGATAGAGCTTAGAAAATGTGATAAATGTGACACAGGTGACATTGAAGACGAGATACACTGCCTTTTAGTATGCAACAATAATACTGCACAGAGAATAGAACTTGTAAATAAAGCTAGCAGCATAATCCCTAATTTCTGTAATCTTGATAGCATACAACAGTTTAAAATACTCATGTCAAATAAAAGCCCTGACATAATACATGCCGTGGGTTCTTTTCTCAATAAAATAATGTGAATAAAATCTAAAATTTTTGTGCCTCCCTTGCACTTTGCTTTCACCGGTGCTGCTGTCTATGTCGAGATATATCCTAACTTTGCTGACTTTTGTGCAATAACATGTCTGAAACTGGGACCAATGTGAATATTTCATGAAATATGAAAGACAATTTTACATGAACTGCGAAACCTGTCATTTATTATGATATGACACTAGATTATTTTTGGTAACATCTAGAATACTGTAGATGTAGTTTTGAATTTTCTCAATTGTTTGATTTGTATTTGATTGACACATGTATCTGTATTTGATATTTCTGTTTGTCATTAAAAGTTTATATATATATATATAGTAAAACTATTCAAATTTTAATAGTGTACAACACTGTCAACAGTGTTGTCCTTGGTCTTCTACAACTCTGACAAACATTGTTTTCCTACCAGCATACCTGCACTTCTTCAGTAGCCCACATGTGTGTATAGGCTGTGATAGTGGAGCTCTTCTTTTTACTGCTCTCTGACGTCGCCGAACAGAAATAAACTTTTTCCGGGAACCTCCGCCATTTTGTAGGCCTGTACAATGCAATGGGGCCAGGTTTTTTCGAGGTCCATAACACTGTTTAATCAGCCTGACATCACTGGATTAGCCCAAACTATTCAAGTTCTGTATCTAATCAATGGATCCCGCTAGTTTTACGAGACATACCTGTGATTAATCTGGATATTTCGACCGATGAAGTCCGTCAGGCCGATTCCCGCCACATTTTTCTACCTTCGTCGGGCCCTAACTGAAGAAATACGTCATCAATCGACTGGATAATGGTCGGAATCCATGGTAAACATTCCACTTAAGGCTCGGCGATACTATCCGGATTGTTTTAGTGGTTTTAAAAGTGTCCTGGAGCCTGGAATCCAAGCGTCCATCGACTTCATAATGGTACAAAATGGCGGGATGTTCCCGGAAATAGTTTATTTCTGTTCGGCGACGTCAGAGAGCAGTAAAACGGAGAGTTCCACTATCATCGCCTATTGTTACATCACTGCGGCCAATGTCATCAGCAGCACATAATTGCACCATCAAAACAGAGTGAGTGAACACCTGCTTATTTCTGTCTCAAACCAAATGTTTTACCACCAGCTTTACAAAATGTTTTACCAATATTACGTGACAGTGGCTCTTGAGGATGTACTAAAGCTACTCTTTGAGCAGTGACAACAGTGAACACTGAGATTATTTGAGACAAAAGCAATCCAAACCTTTCCAAGCGCAAGAAATGAATGAATGCATCAGTTTCACAATTTCTCCACGGGGTGGCGCAAGGCGTCTGGTCCGTAAAACGCGGGGGGGGGGGGGAGTTAAAATGCGGATTTGCAGGCCTTGCGGGTAGAAATACAGCCAGGGCAATAGTTAGGGGGGGTTATGTATTTTACCCCCCAGATCGAACAATTTTTTAGCGCGTGAACTTTCCAACTCTGGCTAAAATATACACAGATACAGTTCGTATGGAGGGTGCCCCCAGAGGATCGCGTCACATTTCGCGTGCCCCCAGGTGCCCCCCCACTCGAGACCCCCCCCAGTAACGCCAATGCCTACCCTATATAGCCGCAGGTGGAACCAAACTTTTTAAAAAATTTCCCATGTGCTGAACAAACTTTCTTTTTTCAGTGTCAAGTGGGAAACAAACTTTTTTTTTTCACCAAAAGTCCATAGCCCCCCAAAAGATCATCTGGTCGGCCCTCAACGTCCGACTTGTGATGACTTAGAGTCAAAGACCATCTTTGTTTAAAAAATTCAATCCTTGATGGTGTTACTCAGGCCAAATTAAGAGTCTTCAACGACTACTAGTGTGTTGCCTAGCAGGAAGCGGCTAGTAACAGAAAATTTACACAGCCTTATTGCCGCCCTAACCACAGCAGACTCCTTTTTGGGAGTGCAGGAGAAAAGACCAATATATGAATTTTTGTAGATGACTTTGTCACAATGACCACTAGAGTCTAGAGAAAATGGTAAAGGCTGTGTGGGACGTCAGAAGCTAAATTCACCAGCACCGTCACAATGGCTGGACATCTTGAAACAAATCATCGAACGTCAACCCTAGCTGCTTCAATTGGGCCAGTTGAAATTAATTTTCGTCACACCAACGAAAAGATATTCAGTGCTAACCAATGCACCACATATAATTTAAAGAGATATTAGCAAACAGTGATATCACCAGGCATTGAAATACCATGATCAACATGCCTCATAAACACATCCCAATCTCTCAGCCAATACCCAGGGACAATCCAATACTGCCATTGTTCTCTATAATTTATTTACATCAGCTTACATACCACCTTATACTAAGTCATCAACATAACTACAATGCCATTTTTAAAATGCTCAGAAAACTAAAATTATTCTAGAAAATATATTTACACCTTGAGCAAAGATCAGGCAAGATTTCAAGTTACTGAATTTACATTTATTTAAAAAAGACATTTATGCAAAAAATTGCAAAATGTTGGGACATATAAATACAGATATACTTGGCATTCATTGATTTACATTCATGATCAAAGCTGTCCTAAAAACATTCTAAAGGATAGTACAGAAACTAGCATTAATGGAAAAGATCTAAAAGAAGCAGAAATGTACAAAGCACAGATCTACATTATAAAGGTATAAATTCTTGAACACAAAAGGTTTCTCTGGCACATATATTTTGTACAGACGAGTCATATAGAAAAGAGAATTCACCTCTTTTTAAAACAGGTTTTTATGTCAGGAATAAGAGTACTTATAAAAATTTTGCATAGTTGGAAATATTCTGTATTACATTTAACAATAACATTTTAATGATATTAGCAGAACTTAAGAAATAGGCATAGAAGATTTATGCGACCTAACTTACTGCTTAACCTCGACGAAATGTTTTATTTTCGAATGGAATTCTCGATGTGCTCTCTATTTGCGCTCTTTCACGCAAAATAAAATGACTTTTTTAATAATGGTAACCAAAATTATTTTTTGTTTTTGTAAAAATACATTGTCTCGGAAATGATTTTTGAACCACATTTGTTAGCTACGCTTCAGTTACAATTTGTCCTGTGGTGTTTAGTGTTTTTGAAAATGTCTTTGAACGCGCCTCACATTGCACTGACGCATTTACACTTATACGAATGTGAGCTTCGTTCTTCCCTGGTTAATCTGCCACACGTTCAGCTCCTCATACTCTTCCAAGCAAGCGTCAACGTTATCTGGCTTGAATCCTTTTGTGGCAGCTCTCTCGCTGATGTCCGCCAATTTGACGACCTTTTGTCCGGCTGAAGGAACCATCTCTTTGATCATCTGGAAGATCTGGTCGGCGATGTTTTGTACCCTGGAAAAGAGAATATTGAAATTGTAAATTCAGTTGTTTCCTTCGATTCACTGAGGAGTGAGGAGTTTCATTAAATTGGTGTTGGTTCACTTCATAAATTACATTGGGAGCACAAAAAGATTATGGTATGTTTTCACTTCAAATTTTCATGAAATCTACATCAATCTTAGCTGATGAGAAGTTGTAAATGACATGAAGTCTTTATCATTACAAAGGAGAAAATACCCTAGCAATAGAATCAGCAAGAGTTTACACAAATCAGTGTTGTAGTCGAGGCCAGGGCATCCAATGCCAAGACCAAGCCATGAGCCTTTGAGACCAAGATAGAGGCCATCAAAACGTGAACGAGACCTCCATCACTGGCCAAAGCCACTCAAACTGAGTCCAAGGCTGGGGATTTGGCATCCGAGATTGAGGCCATCAAAATATGGCATCGAATCTCGCCTCAAGACCGCCAACACTGACACCAATTCAGAAATGGAAATCTCTTCTTTCATAGACACTAACTTGTTGACCCCAACCAAATATACCTTATTGTACAAACTAGAGGCCCAATTTACATTGATACAGATATGCCATATTTCAAATCTATATTTACCTGTGGCCATCTTGCTGAGTATTCAATGAATCCTTGGACATCTCCATCAACCTCATGGCTTCATTCACGTCCTCCTTCTCTGCACAGTCTGCCAACCTCAAACGAGCCTGAAACAAAGAACAATCAAAATCAGACACCAATCAAGGAGAAAGGAGACCATGTGGCACTCATTAACTAATGAACAGTTACCGTCAGCTGCCAGCTATGAAAACGAGCAGGCCTCCATATACTACTCAACCTTCATGACGTACGAGAGTCCTTCGTGGTGTATATTCCTATACCCTTCAAACAAGCAGAGTGTAACTAATAGTAGGGCTGGACATCGTTTGATATTTAACGATTCGATAATATGACAATAAATTTGTAACAATAACTGATATTTATCACAATAGATTCTTCTCTTTCATCCACTTTTACTGCAAATCGTCCGCAACATCGTTTTACGCAAACTAGGTTCTTGCGATCATCAATATGTTAGGGAGAAGGCACCGGTTTTTCACGATACAGCTGTGAACCAGTATATCCCGATGGATCGAGCATGCACCAACAGATAGTACCCTCCAAATGAGCAAATCACACAACTGACAGTACACTTACCAAAGCGGTTGACAATCTGAGAATGGCCAAGAGTGTCCTGGCGGATGTGAAGGTCATGTCCTTGTTGTTACGTGCTTCTTTGCGCATCTCCACGTACGCCCCTGTGATGTAATCTGTAAGTCCTTCAGGGATCACAGGCTCCTTCTTCTTGCACAGGGCAATGTAACGTCTGGGAAAAGACAATATATATTTGGTAAAGACTTGATATTTCAGATTTGGAAAGCATGCAGACGGATGGATGACTGGGGCTTTATGCCCTGTATTCATGCACTTGGTAGAATAAATAGGACAGGAGGTGGACACCGCAATGATGTGAAGGATGATTGAAACAGTCGTCCAACATTGGCTCAGGTGACCTGCCAAGAGCTGGATTGAACCCTGGACCCAGCGATGGGCAACCTAGCACGCTATCACTAGACTAATCCTCCTCCGGAAAGCATGCAGAAGTTACAACCTAAAGAGCATCTTGATTACATAGCTGCTTCTGCGCTAAAAGAACCAACCATAACTGCAGCTTTCCTTGTTTACCACTGCTTAGCTTAGTCACCAACTGCAACTGTTGGCTTTGTCAATGAAGTTCTGTAGAATTTAGAAATTATGATGTCCCAATTCCCAATCATTCTGCCAACATGCATATATATATATTTTTTTTTCAAAATTTTAGTGTTTCATACTTTGTGTGCAACAAATTGCAGCCTAAAGTTGTACGATGTTCTGAAAATGTTCAATAGAAAAATAAGAACATTTCAAGGAAAATGGTCTAAAGAATTGAAGGATTACTAAACTATAACACTCACCTCATAAGTTTCATGTCCAGGGGAGTGAACTGCATTGGAGGTTGTGTGTTGTGCTGATGGACGTATGTGATGTGCTGAGCGAGACGAAGATCATTCTCACGGTCCGCTTTGTCTTGGATCAGCCACAGAAGATCGAACCTACAAGGAAATTAATCAACTTATTATTAACTACCAAATTATCCAGAATATCTTTCAGTGTCCACAAGGGCATCACGAGGCAGTTTTACTCACAAATCAAAACAACTACTCATACGGAAACAATGCTACGCAACGCAGTTGAAAACTTTTTATTGTCATGTGTTCTAGCATCACATTATAAGAAATCATATTCATAATGAAGATATTCTTCACAAAGAATGAACTATTCAATTTGTTTTGAATCTATAGTTTCAAAATATCGAATTAATAGTTTTTGAATTTATAGTTAAGAAATTGAACAAGGCTTTATTCAAAGATTACAGAACTACTGGTAATAGGTTCTATGATACGATTTGTATCCTTTTCCACCATCAAACCTTAGGAAGTGACATAGCGCTCATTTATCGGGCCAAATAGTGAATCCAACAGAGTGACATCCCCTGACTGAATAAGCCACATGATTGGCTTATTCACAGTTGCTCACACCTTTTCAACCAATCCTGTCCTTCATTCAGTCTGGGGAGGGAACTCTGTTGGATACGCTACTTGACCCTATGATTTATCTATCATAGATTGAAACCCATACCTGGACAACAAAGCAGCTGGCAGTTGGATGTTCTGTTCCACAGACTTCTTGGGATTGTATCGACCGTATGCAGGGTTAGCAGCAGCCAGGATGGACACTCGGGCATTCAGAGATGTCATGATTCCTGCCTGGAAAAAGAAAGAACGCAAAATTTCTAAAATACTCAAAATAATTCGTTTTCAACATTTTCACATTAAATTCAACACCCAATTTATCAGAAAAGTGAGTGTAGTGCACGAGCTAAATATTACAGCAGTTATATGATCATAAAGTCACTAAAATGACATTTTCCAGTTGTTGATAATATTTATGTCGTAGAACAACTTTCATAAGGCTTTATTAAAGATGTAATGTGCAAATACTTTGTGTGCTTTTAAATTTGAGAAACTGAACTTGAAACTCAACAATCTGGGAAGTCAACAACAGGTATATTTCAGAAATCTTTCCACTGATAATGAAACAAAATTGTTACCTTTGCGATAGAGATGGTCTGTTGTTCCATGACCTCATGAATAGCTGTCCTGTCGCCGTCCATCATTTTATCAAACTCGTCAATGCAGCAGATTCCTTCGTCAGCCAAAACCAGAGCTCCTCCCTCTAAGATCATCTCTCCTGTCAAAGGATCCTTCATCACAGCGGCTGTCAGACCAACACCTGAGGAACCTCGGCCGGTTGTGTATTGACCTATGGGGAAAAAGATAACATGCGTTAGCTTGATTTTTTCCGCACCTAAAGTACAAGGAAAATTAAATGACTTTTTACCAAGAAAATTATTCAAAATTATACTAAAAATTAAAACGGCTAGTTCTTTAATACATGACAAAAAATTATTAGATTGTTGCAACTGAAACATTCTTGGGATTTTCATTATTTCTAACAAAGCTGGCGATCCTAAATTTCGAAGGTTTGACAAAACCACAAGCAATCAGACAAACTTACTTCTTGGTGCCAATCGGTCAATGAATCCCAACATCTGGGACTTGGCAACACCAGGGTCTCCCATCAGACAGATGTTGATGTTTCCTGAAAGAAAAGAGTAAATTTAGTCAAAAACTAAGAACTTAGTGCAATAACATCTGCATATCAATAAAACTTTGACAAATTGAACGGGACTTTGAATGGGACTTCAAAACGCTCCTCAATTTCTAAATTTCAGGAATAATTCCGAATCATCACAACTCCTAAATATTATTGAAAGAAGTTGGGTGTCCTATATTCACTGAAACTTGCGAGCACTCCTCTTCATATAATGTATAAGGCCTGCCCATGTTGATTAGAAAATAATTGATTTATTTGCAACGTACCTCTGATTCTCATTCCCTTAGGAGACTTGTCCACACCTCCGACCAAGAGAAGCAACAGGGCTTTCTTCACATCTTCATGGCCGTAAATCTCGGGGGCAATGCTCATGGCCAGCTTATCATAGAAGTCATCCTCTGTAATAACAAATTTGAATTGTTAAACAAACTAATTATTTAGTTTTCGAGAAGAAACATGTACTTCTCTTCAATCTAAAGTAGTTGCTCAAACATTACCCTATTGTTTGCATTAGGCGCCCAGTGGGCAGATATTATACAAATAGTGGATGGTGAGGAGTCCAATATAGAGAATATTGGATGAAGAAACAGCTATATTGGACGAGGCGCTAGCCGAGTCCAATATAGCTTTTCTGAGTCCAATATTCTCTATATTGGACGACTCTCCATCCACCATTTGTTATATTCTCCACTTTATACTGTCAAATCTAGAATATAGCCAGCCCCATGTAACTTAAGGGAGCTCACTCAGCCATGCTTGTTTCAAACAATTTCTGGATGGTGGGGGGGGGGGATACGTTTAGTGATCTAAATAAAGTATATTGTTATCGTTGTTTACTTTTTCAAGGTGGGAGGTGTGCTTATTTTGCAAGTTTTTAGGGGGGGGGGGGGTGAAATTAACCAGGCTTTCTATTTTTGCATATAGTACCAAGGGGACAAATTTCTGACCAAATCTAACCATGCACCAAAATTAAAACCACCAACCTTCCACTCTTTATAACCCTTGCTTCAAAGGGGTAGAGGGAAATTATTGGATAGGCCTACATGTTTAAGGAATAAACAATTTGTATAGTGTCTAAAGTAAAGCCTAGAAAATTGCACCCCTCCAATTCAGAAGTTCTAAACAGTCCGTAAGGTCCAGTGGATGATCATAGTTGATTTCGGGATTTACATAGCATTTGATTTTTTAGCTGGCACTAATCTATACTGTGTTGAATATCCTCACTACGTAACTGCCCCCCCTCCCTAAATAGTAATTATCCATGACCAGTAAATATGGACATTTGCACTGGTGACAATTCTTCACTTTATTGCTGTTTATGACTTGCTGTAATTTCTAATCTTTTATTTTCTAACATATTCAACACCCCCCCCCCCTTCCTTGATTTCCCTCAAAGTGACTAAACGATTTATTTTCTGATATTTTGCAAGTTGCAACACAGTCTTTTATTTTTCTAATTCCCCAGCACTTCCCCAGGAATCATCTGAATTGCCCTTAACTTAAGACACTTAAGTATTGTTGATATTAAGGTTATGTAACCTAATCATGACAATCGACACAATCAGGAATGGGCTCAAATAGGCATTTACTGATGTTTTGATTTGTTTAATTGGCGATTATGCAACCCAATCATCCAATATAACTTTTTAATTGGTGATTATGTAATCCAATTGTCCAATATAGCTTTTACTGCCCAATATAGTATTATATTGGACAGTGATACAGACTTCTGATTGGCCAATAGATCATGAAGGGAGAATATATAGTCATATTTTGATGGAAATTTGATTAAAATTTGTTCCTAATGGGGTGTGTTTTTAATTCAGAATATACAGTAGAAGATTTTTTTAATATTATGGCCTTAAAATGACAGAATCCATTACATTTGTATATTTTTTCAAATTCATCTTCCTCAACCAATCTTTTATTCTGACAAGAGTGACAATATATATCCTACCGGAAATTTGTCGGACCTCTTCTTCTGTCAACTCCGCGGCTTCCAATTCATCATCCTCAGTTTTGTTCATTCGCACAATTCTCTGTAAATAGTTTAATGAAATTATGGTTTAAGAAAACTACTAACAATTTACACTACTTTCAGAAGAATGTAATCCAAGCCTACAGTTTATAATATTACTTTGCCATATCTTAACTCTAACAATTTACCACAATTCCTTGATTAACACTTAATTTTCTTTCAAATCCCAAACTACCTTGTCGGACAATTGTAAATATTTCATGTTCATGCGTTTTTGATGTGTAGTACATCATGATCATCATATTTATTTTCAATACCTTTTAGTCTGTTAAGTGTTTATTAACTTGCGAGGCCATTAACTGTACAATGCACTTGTTCGGAGAAAAATGGTATATACTAAGAGTAATGGAAGCATTCCAATGAGCAATAAACAGCTAGCAGAAATGGTGGCTATATCAATTCAAGAACTTACGTGAGTTTCGAGGAAGGTCTCGGACAACAGGCCCTGTACGATCTGCTGGAATCCAGCCCTGACCATAGGAAGGAAGACGCCAGTGATACCAACGTGATCTCCCGGCTGAGCTTGGCGAGTTGTTTCTCCTCGGCAGATGATGGTCATGCTACGAGGGATGTTGCCCACGGGAACTTGGTCACTCTGAAAAATATCAAGTTAGTAAATCAAGCACACTCCAAGCAGATTCCTGAGATGACATTCAGGGAGGTCTATAACTATGGTTTCAGCCTAAACAATTATATTTCTTAAATTGTAGTGGTACAACATAAACGGTGTCCTTGTTTTTCTATAATATAATATTCAATTTCTAAACTTACATATATTATGTAATTTTTTGTCACTGGCCCCAGACTGACAAATTTGGATTTTTGTGGGCCTAATCTTCAATGAAGCAAATTTAGGAATGAGTGATTGAAAAAAAAAGGAAAATAACAAAACATCTGAATTACGATAATTTCACACTAAGGATTGGCTGAAAAAGCTCAAGAGAATGCGAACTTTCAAGCGAACTAATTTCACCATTAAACTTGCACAACAAATAAATGAGTCAAATTTTCTTACATGTTCTTGGATTTTAATTTCCTGGAATTTGACGAATTTAGATCCTCTTGTTTGCAGGTAGAGACGACCCCCAGATCGGTTGGTGGTGCACTCTTGGCTGGGGCAGGAGATGAGGGGCATGAAAGTGGGGCTGTTGATCTGAAATGAAAGATTTAGATTTATTTTATTTTCGAAACGAAACATAATGATAGAGGATGGAAGATCGCACTATAAAAATCTGTGAGGCCCAACATTACCCGTGCGTCCTTCAGAAGCTTAGCCTCACACCTATTATAAAGTGAAATTGCAGTTCTGACACAACTTTTTTCTCCATGAAGGCTGGAGTTACACACATTGATGTGTAAACACCAGAGAAATTGTCTTTTCTAATATTTCCTTTCAAATCTTAAGTGCATCAAATAACTAAACTTGGCAGGAGAGCCCTGCAAATGATGCTTACATGAGCATATATCAATATCTAGGTCACTTTACAGAAATCTTAACTCAACTTGAAGTGTGGATAAAACTCACAATTAATTAAATATTTTAGCACAAAAGCTTTGCTCAATCAATGTTAGGGCTATTCCATTTAAAAACCTGGGGGTGGGGTGGTCAGGTTACATTTTTGACCCCCCTCATGCATCTAAAGTGAATTATTTTCGACCCCCCCATGCATTAAATGCAAATTTTTTACCCACCCCACATGCATCAAATAAAAATTTTATTATTACAATGCGTAAGCCTTCATGGAGCGATAATGCACCCCCGTACATCTAAAGTGATTTCTTCTGCATCCCACCATACATCTGAAGCGAATTTCCGCCGATCCCTACATCCATCTTACGAAAAATAAATCGACCTGACCACCCCCCTCCCAGGTTTTTAAATGGAATAGCCCTTATAAAAAGAGTCCACATTAACCATTAATTAATGTCATACTTACTGGCTGGTACGTTTCGGCACCACACTGATCACAAGTATATGTGGCGACCTGCATCATTGGCTTGACCTCAGAGGCCCTCGTCACAATACCCTTGACGCTGACCAACTTGCCAATGCTGTCGGCTTTCACTTCTCGGACTGACGCAAACTTGTTGTTGCTTGGGGATTTGAAGTAAATTTCACTGAAAAATACACACAACAAATTGGTATAAGAAAATAGAATGACCACCAAATACTTCAACTTCTTGTTTAGGCATCTTCACAAGACTTCAATATCAGGGTGCCCACCGAACATCGCACAAAATATTATAGGAATATAGGAATTTTTCACTGTAAAATATAGGAAAATATAGGAGGTTTTCGCCTATTTTAATGAGACAATTTAGGAAATATTTGACAGCGAAACCATCGGCAAATCACAGGATTGCTTCCATCATAAGCCGCAAACTTCATGTCGCGGACAAAAACACGTCTAAAAATTCATATATCTGTGGGGAAAAGACTCTTAAGCTTTTTACCGCGGACAAAAACGTGCATATACCTGCGAAATATCTTGAAAACTTGAAAAATATAGGAATTTATAGGAATTTTTCCAAAAATATAGGAAATTATAGGAGGCCTTAAAAAATATAGGAATTATAGGAAATATAGGAGGAGTGGGCACCCTGATTCAATATTTCAAGTTCGAAGAAAGTGCATGTCAAGAGTCTAGTTCTAATATTGAGCACGAATGAGGATGGTTGTGTAGACAAGACTTACAATCTGCGCATGAGTTCAGCGGGGAACTTGTTCCTGGGATCCCTGGTGATCTCTGGTCCTTGGTGGAGCCTCTGTTCCATGAGGAGTCTGTGCTCAATGTACACATCTAGGGTGTCTTTGTTTACAATCTACAAAAGAGTGAGTGAGTGAGTTTGTGTTTTACGTCCCATCAGCACCGGTGTGGGCTATTTAGAGGCAATCAAAAGAATAAACGAGAATAAAAAAATACCGTGCAAGCACGTAAACCCTCGGCTATATGCAGACAAATGACTTTGTTACGAAAATGGTTGCTTTACAAAAGAAAGTCCACAAGACGGAATGGTTCAAGTGACCAATTATGTGTGAAGAAAAATAAGGTATGTCATTAAGTAGAATGGACTTGAATTGCCATGAATTGTATTTATGTACCAGCTGAGAAAGTCTTGGAGGCATAGTTCAGTTTGTTCATATATAAAGAAAGTAGAATAAGCGCTCGGAGATTGCATACCTGTGCCTGAGGTACTGATGATATCCATTGTCAATAATGAAGTAATATAGGTATAAATAAAGGTATATGTGCAGTGTGCAGGGTAGACATGTCACACAGACTAAGTTGTGCTAGGACAAAGGAATCTGATCCAGTCGGGGTAAACATGCCAATTACCCTCCAGCAGCCTACATACCACTTCCCTCATATTGCCCCCCCCCCCTCCCTGTCCACTCTCCAGATAAGAAAGTACAGAAAAGTAAAAAAGAACAGGATTTGATGATAAATTCCAGAGGTAGGTCTACATCAAGAAGGACCAATTCTCACAATTTATGCCTGGTGACACATGATGACAGCTTAGGTCACACTTAAAACACCCCTTTTAGTAGAAAACATATGGCCTACTTATAGCTCAGATGAAAACATGTCAGAGAGCAGGAGGTTAGCATTATTTTTCCAGGTGACGAAAAGCATTGTTTCGTGTGGATTTAAGAAATGCACATGACTGAACTTCTGTCATTCCCGAATTTAGGCAGAAATAAAGCAACATGTGTAGTTTGACAGCAGCAGGTGCGACATGCGATGAGTTGTGCTGAGACAAAGATTGTATCCAGCCGTGTGGGCAAATGCAAGTTTTGGCCATGTAGGTCATGCACTTCGACAATACCCGGAGGCAGTACTGCCTCGGGTAAAAACTATTTATACTACAAAGTCTCATTAACTTTGGCAGCCAACTAAGAGCATGGTAGCTTAGATGATACAGATACGGCTTTACATCCTGTATTTTGCACTGATTGGGCAGAACAGGAAAGATGGTTGGACGGATGATCCAACAAATCTATGGGTGAAATCTAAAGGCATTTTGCTTACAAAACAAGACAGATGAGGACCTTGACATCAGACATGCTTTACTAAACTTGATAAACGCTTACTGACGAACTTGCTTTTATAGGAAAGCTAACAATGTGTCAGCGTACAAACTTTACTCAGAATTCTTATAATCAAAGATCCTATTAGAATAAAATATTTTCGCCTATTAAGTGACTCTGATCCCCACGAAAAAGTGTTCATGCAAAAAATGAAAAGTTTCTTACATCCTTTTCCTTGTAGTTGGGCAACAGGTCAGACACGGCATCAGCAAACAGGTTTGTGTATCTGCGACAGTTTTCTTCGATGGCACCGCTCAATTCTGGGTCGGTCTCCATGACGTCATCAAGGTCGATCGTGAGAGACACCTGCTCACGGTGAGCCAATTTGACCTGGAGGGAAAATTTCAATGTTTAGTTCAGTGATAAATTAAAAATGAAGAACTTTGTTCTCTAAGCTATTATCACATGACAATATCTGGATATTGAACTTCTCCAAGCAGGAAATTTCAATTTCAGGAAAATACTCCGTTTTAAATTTTAATATTACTTCCTAAAATAAAATGCATTTCAATAGCCGCTACTAAGTCTTTAAAAAAAAACACTCATACAGGAACATATAAATTTCTGATTCGTATAAATTTCTGTATGATTGACATTGATTGACATTTGGACTCAAAAGAAATTATTTTCAAAACAAGGCCATCAGGTTTTTCTGATTTTTAGATGGTCATACTTGTGAGGCAGCTGTGGCCTGAACCATGTCAGAATGCAAACACAATACAATTTCTTTCATTGCTAACTGTTACTCAATCCTAAGTAATACTAATAAACATTGTCTAAACAAGGCCAGAATTCTGCTGTTTAAATAGTCAATTGCAATTGGATGAATGTTGCTTCTTCTAGACTAGTTGATTGACACATTCCATTGAGCCAATTGGATTGGAACAACAGAGTGGCTTCTTATAATTAGATTATATTCTAAGCAAACAAAGAAGCAACTACTCAAACATCTACTGTTTAAACTATGAAGCAACCAACAAGTCTGAACAACAGAATGGCAAAAGAGACCCTGAGTAATACTTTCTGATTCACTGGCAAAAGAGAATTAGACCTGGTCTAAAAGACCAAATAATCATTGTCTTCAGAAAATATGCACATCTCAGAAAGTATAATTCAACAAGAAACATGGATTACAATGACCATACCATTTGCTGTCCATATTTGAAATCTTTGCCTCCATCATCAGCATCCTGGTAAAATTCCTGGAGGAACTTCTTGATTTTGTCTGAAAATTAAAGAGAAATTATTTCATCCATACCTTTTTAATAGGCTTGTCAATTGGCTCACAAGCATCCTTCCTTCTTATAAATGGAATTAAATGCATGAAACTTATTATACACAAAATTCCAATATGCGTGTTAAGTGATATCAGAATACACTTCATAGGCACAGAAAAGCTTGAATTTCAACTCAGAAGTTGTTCTTCTTTTAACATGTTTGATAAGTTGCAGGCCCTAACATAGGCAATTGCTAATAAAAAAAACTTCTGGGGTTGCTGTTTCACTCAAAGTTAAAGTAATTGCAAATTTAGAACTTCAGCAGTCTAACAATACCAACTTCAGATATGCATACCTTGCCACCAACATGGGTGGGGTAACAGGTGAATCCACATTTAAAAGGCCTGTCAAAGAAGCCATGTTTTTCAAAGTTTTAAAACCCACACACAAAACCAAAGTTGTTTTCGCTGACAACACAGTACAAGGCCACCAAATACTCACCCTTTTCGGCTTCGTAGTCTCTGGGAGGCATTTTGAGTAGTTAAAGAGATGATCTGTTCAAGAGACGGCAGTTAGCAGGAAAATAAACAAGCGCACAGGTGCTTCTTCAAGTGACTAAACAAAGTGGCGGTCGAAAATGGCGCGAAATATGGGTCACGTGACACTATCACCTTTGACCTTAGGGAAATTGAAATGAGAAAATTAATTATTATATACATCATGTTTGACATTTATCATCATTTAATGATACATCAAGGATATTTGAGTTCTTTTGTTATGGTATCAAAAAAATAAAAATAAAATTTCACATGAAAGGAAATGGATTTGACACATGCGCAATTAAATGACCTAATACAAACGACTGAGTTCGTCTAAAATGGTAAGTTTTGTGTTTATTATGACCATCTGTGTGACATTTCTTGACTTCTAATTGAAGTTCATA
This sequence comes from Platynereis dumerilii, assembly GCA_026936325.1. NCBI lineage: Eukaryota > Metazoa > Annelida > Polychaeta > Phyllodocida > Nereididae > Platynereis > Platynereis dumerilii. Next base: position 15,957,486 of record JAPTHN010000008.1, on the reverse strand, counting down.
CATTGTTTGGTTTATTTATCAGTCCTTGTTTTCACAGCATAAACTCAAGTCCTCACAGAAGGACAAAGTGAGGCAGTTTGTCGCCTTCACACAAACTGGTGAAAAGACTGCCATCAATTGCCTCAGTCACCATGATTGGAAACTTGATGTGGCTGTTGACAACTACTTCCAGCAACCTGAGAGGTACAACAAAGAACCCAGGAGTGCAGTAGATAGGAAGAAAATAGACTCTCTCTTCAATAAATACAGAGGTGTGTATTGCAACTACAGCTGTCATTTTTGACAGTTCACTGACAGGTGCTGCTCCATGTGTCAAAATGAGGAACTAATGGTATTTAAAGGGACTGACTCATTGGAATTTATCATGTCAATTCATTGATTATGATTGTGTCTTCTTCCTTGATGATAGCTAGTCCAAATAAATCACGATTTGAAGTTGTTAGTACTTGAAGGCTATTAAAAAGTCTAGACTGAAATAAGTGATATTTTTATGTATATGTGCAGAGTTGTGATAATGTTAGTATATATTTTAGCCTGCAATATTTATCTATAGATCTTAATGAGCCTGTATTACGAGTATAACCACTCTGAATAGTTGTGGTGTTTTGGCACATCTAACCAAATTAATGAGTAAAACCTTGACAATCTGCTCTCAAGGAATTCAAATTAAAAACAATTTCTGAGATCAATTTATTGCCTATGAACAACCTCATCAGTAGATTAGTGATGAATAAGATGTTCACAATGCAATGCCATGTTTACTTTTAAAACAGTTTGCTTTTCTGTGAACTTTTTAAAGATCTGTCGAGAATTGGTGTGGTTTTAACCTTTTAGCTCAACATTGCAGCCCGGTAGTTCCTACTACGAGTTGCCAACCTTGGTGTGTAATGAGGCCAGACATAATTGATGTTTAGCTTCTCTGATCTTCTCGAGATGCTAATTTTCTAGGGTTAGTCAGTTGGACGAAAAAAAAAAAGTAGTCTCATTTTTCATTTTTGAAAAAGTCTCTTTCAGGGTGTCTGCCAATCCTGGAAAAGCCTGGAATTTGATTTCTCAATTTCCTGGCCTTGAAAAGCCTGGAAAAACCAGCATTTTGGAAAAAAAGGCCTGGAAAAGCCTGGAATTTAGTTTGTATGGAAATAAAAAAATAGTCCACTGCTAAATGTTCGACAATTTTTAGCGATGACAGGACAACGTACGAATATCGTGTTCAGAAAAAATATGTGTGTATCGTCAGTTCATCAACAAATTGTCCTGGAATTTTGGAAAGCTTGGTCTGGAAAAGCCTGGAAAAAGCCTGGAATTTGTTTTCAAAAAGGCTTCAGACCCTGTCTTTTATTTTTCGAGGGCAGACATTTAGTTGGGATGGTTCATCCAAGAAGCTAAAAATTCAATTGTGCTGGCCTAAGCACCAGCACAGTGGGTCTGGCAGTGTCGCCAAATATGACCTGAAAAGGGCCTGGGCGAGTAGGATTCTTCAGCTACTGGTCCGTCTGGGCGAGTAGCTCATTGCATACCTATTATCGCCCATATCTACTAGCGTCATTCACGTGCATAGTTAGAGAGCAATTAGCAAGACATTGGCAGTCTTAACTGATCAGGATGGCAATCAAGTCACCTGATTGCAATTTAGACTGTTCTCAGTGTTCTGGCTTTCTTTTGACACCTTCTGAAGGTAATTCTACCCCCATTTAGGCAAGTGCTATTGAGATCACCTGTCAAAGATATGACACTAGAACCTGAAGTGCAATTCAGCAATTAAGAATAGGCCACAATGCCCATGCATTATGGATGTATCCAAAGTGTCCTGATTTATCATCATTGGAACAAAATGGTCATATATACACTAAAAAATCAGGTAAACAATAAAACCATGGCATGACTTTCATTGTTTTTGTCACCTTTTTTGCTGGACATCTAAAATTAATTAGGTCCAAATAAAGTGACTGGGTAGATCAACCGGTGAAAGACTGAATGTTTCTTGTCAAAATGGCTTGATTTACCAGAGCTATTCAGAAGAACATCTATCATCAATTAATGATTATAATATTTTTGACATTTGAGGAAAAGAAATCATCTAATCGATAACTTTGTCTCATCCTAAAGAATACGACTCAAATATTTGGACCAGTAAGAATATGCCCGGACCAGTAAGTTATCAGAGCTACTGGTCCGTGTGGACCACCAGCAAAATCAACATAGCGCAGACACTGGTCTGTGCTGGTGTAGTATTGTCAGGAAGAGTTGTAGTACCTGTGTTAATGTTGTTACATACGTCTTTAATTTATGACAATAAGAAGTGCATGGCACACCACGTATACTCAATGTCAGGGTACCTCATGAGACTTTTTTCTCACCATGAAACGACAGAGGCCCAAACACTAGTGATGCACGGATAGTGAAAATAGCCGGATACCGGTTCCAACTGCCGGATACCGGATAGTTGGAACCGGATAGTAAACATGCGAAAAAGGAAGTTTTTCGGCATTTGTGGTTGATTATGAATATTTTTTATGAGAGCTGAGACATATCAGTCCGGCAGGAGGACTGTTCCTCTGATGGAATGTTTTTCGTTTTGTTCTGTAACTGAATTCTGATTTTGAAGATGGTGAAATAATGTTGTTGACTCTGTTGTGGTAACGTTCCTTTGGTTATTATCAAAATTTTAGCCTTTCATTAAGTTGTGAACTTGCCGGATATCCGGTTCTGATATCCGGTTCTCATACCCTCATTTTGCCGGATACCGGATATCCTGCAAATTCCACTATCCGACCGGATACTGTGCCGGATATCCGTGCATCCCTACCAACCACCTCAAATAGAGGCCCTGCTGGAACCTCTTCTTAAAATAGAATGCTTCTGGAAGTTCTAGTCGAGTAAATATGGTAATCTGTTTTTGACTTTACCCCATCAGATCCATCAGAAGAGGACAAGATAACGGCAGAGGGAATGATGAAGTTCCTGGAGGACATGGATCTCAATCCCGAGAGTCGAGTCGTTCTCATTCTAGCCTGGAAGTTCAAAGCAGCCACCCAGTGTGAATTCACGAGGGACGAGTTTGTCACTGGAATGACCGACTTAGGGTAATATTTGACATTCTGATGTGGTTTATTAGAATCGAATGATATTTAGCTCAGGTACCCACTTCAGTGTTCCAGCTAGGCCATTTGAGCATAGCGCTGGCTGCTCCATGTCCAACCTTTGTCCGCCATGCCCAAAAAAAAATATTTTTAGCTTGAAAAATGCATGCATTTCTAGAAAATTGAATGCCTGAATCAAATCCTTGCTGGAACACTACTCACTCGTGGGAAGTCAGGGAGAGTCATGGAAAAATTGCAGTCATGGAAAAAGCAAAAAAGTCAAATGCCCTGGAATATTCAAATTTTGGCCTTAATTCACCCTAAAATTTTATGAATTTCACTGGTGATGGCACTTTTGTTGGACTCAGTGGAGACGTATGTCATGCCGTGAATCTGTTGGTGCATCTTGGGAGTACTGACTACTGAGCAATGGTTTGGTCATGGAAAAACTGAAATTTGGTCATGGAAAGTCATGGAATTTCGGCCTTCAAATTTTGTGGGAACGCTGTGAGCTGAGTGCTTTTGATCTTTTACTGCAGTTTCGAAAGGCATATCATTCTTTTCAATTGTTGTCTATTATTATACTAGCCTAATCTGATTGATTCTGCTTGCGAGACACCGGTCGCTGTTAAAGAAATTTTTTGGAAATTAGCAAATGATTAGCAAATTGTCACTTTTTTGTAGCTTTTGATTTATCACATTATTATAAATTTAAATTTTCATTTAGTTTTACACTTTTTCTAACCATGGTCACCAAATGGGTAAAGAAATTTCACTTTTTAAAAAAATATAGAATTCTAACTTTTTAATGTAGGCCTAAATGCTATGTGTCTCGATAAAAAATGGCTATCCTGCAGACTAAAGATTATTCTTAAGCCTAATCAGTGCTAATGTAATTGCCTGATACAGACTGAAAAGTGATAGTAAAAACAAAGAAGGTATTTGCCCTACCTAATCTGTCTTATTCTTTTGTTCATGGAACAGGATTCAAGGTTTTTTTTCTTGACCCAATATTTAAGAGTTGTTATCTTTGAGCAAATGAATTGTTTTCCCTTTCAGTTGTGATGGTTTGGACAAATTAAAAGCGCGATGTAGTACGCTTGAACAAGAGATTCGTGACACAAACAAATTTAAAGATTTCTACAACTTCACTTTCAACTATGCCAAAAATCCTGGTCAGAAAGGATTGGGTATGTATCAAGTATTCTGTGCGCGATATTTTCTTTGGATAAAGTTTGTCTTTCAGAGTCTCGGAGTTAGAGATTACCTGTATCATGTTAACAGTTCACTAAGGCAGCCTGTGAGCTATAAAAAAAACTTTACAAGCTGAAGAGTTACAATTCTGACCGATAGTTAAGTTTTACCTAATGAATATAAAATAGAATACTCTAGCCGAGTCTGGAACCAATATACATTGACATCACAATACTGATTGATGCGCATTATGAATTACATTATTATATTAGATAATAGTACTTTACATCATGCCCATTGTTCAATTGTGAATTTATGATGTCATCCATATTTATGGGAATTTCTGGGAGCATAAAGAGAACATAAAGAAACATGACAAGAGTTATTCAGCTTGTTGAGATTTCTTAGTTTAATACTTGATGTCATCAATTGTGTTGTACTTATACAAATTTTACAATATTAAGTTTCCTTACCAGTTATTATTTAGAATTTAATAAGGGCTGAAGTTTAATTGATGTTTCTCAATTTGTTTCAGATTTAGACATGGCACTGGCTTACTGGAACATAGTATTAGCGGGTCGATTTAAATTTTTAGACCTTTGGTGCAAATTTTTGCAAGTAAGTCTCCTTGATTTCTTTAAAAAAATTTGGGTATTGGTATTATATTATGTGAGGTAAAATTATTTCTCCTTTTGAAATGTGATGTAACTTGATAATGGTCCCGAGTTCTTGTCTTCGATATATACGATTTTGACTGCAGTTTGATCATGTTTAAACATAAGCTAATTCCTTTGGTTATGGCATTTAGTAGGTGGACCAGACAGCTAAAAGGGAGTTTGAGACCATTTCCCAAATTTATTTATCTCCATATTACTTGAAAAGAATGTTCCCATGTTGCAATGTCTTTGCATAGAATGGTCATCGCATTTCTCTTTCACAAAATTCTGATAATTGTATTGTGTATTTTTGCAGGAACATCATAAGAGATCCATCCCTAAAGACACTTGGAATTTGTTACTAGATTTTTGCAACATGATAGCTGATGATATGAGTAATTATGATGAGGAAGGTATGTGTTGTATTACTCATGTTTTAATGTTATTATCTCGTGTTGGGGCAAAAAAAGTCAACATGGACTTCTGAATACTGAACAATTTCAATTTCTAGGGCTATCTTCCAAGGGAGAAGTAGTAATGTGAACTCAGGGTGTGACAATTAAATTTTAAGGGGCTTGGAGTTTCCACCCTGCCAAGACAACCCCTGCCCACACAGGCTGCAAAAGTAACTATTTAGGGTAAAAATTGGATATTAATGAGCTACGGGTCATTCCTGGCATGTGACATCCCTGTTGTTTTCAAAATGGTGTGAGCTACTTTTTAATGGGTGTTTATCGCACTATCTTTTCTCTAATACTCAAAATAGCCCATATGTTATCCATTAAGGGGTTGCTATTTTTGTGGTTAGCAAGTTTAAAGATTCAAAATGACCTCCCTATAAAGATTCCATGTCCTCAAATTGGAAGGTCACATAAATTATACCCTTAGGGTTTTTGAATCCCGTTAGCTGATTGGCTGAGAAGGCAAACTATGTCAGTGCCTGGAATAGTGGCTGAGGGTTGCTGTGTAGGCAGGGTACTGCTTGGGAGGATGGGAGTTTCTTGCTGAAAAATTATTTATTTCGTAGTAACTGTGACAGTAGTTATTTATTTTCAGCTTGCAATGTCCCCAAATATTCGTGCTTAAATCAAGCAGTACCGTTTTACTCCCACCAGAAATTAATCATTTCTGGACTGCCTAAGAATGACTCTGAAGAGCTATAACTTATTAGTTGTGTGCCAATGCTGTAGCATGATTTATGAGTTGTTATTTTCATTTTTCTACCTTATGTTTCAGGAGCGTGGCCCGTTTTAATTGACGACTTTGTAGAATATGCCAAGCCACAGTTGGGAAACCGGAGTACTACAGTATAACAATGGCCATTGTAGAATAGACTTTTAATATTTTATGTATAGGTCTTTGTATTGGAGGACAGTCTTGATTATCTGATGCTCGAAGGAATGTTATTCAAATCTTAATCCCGGGAGCATCTGCATAAGGTCGAAAGTTGGATTGACGCCGCGATCATTTCTCTTCGAACTGCGAATCGAAACTGCGATTACTTCTGTGGAAGCGTGAGAATGTCCTGAACGTCTTGCAGTGCCACCTGGTGTGGTCTTAACCTTTCGACTTTCGGCCACCTGGTGTTTATGAGAGGAATTGATGTCCGAGAGGACCTCTGGCGTGCAAGGGAGAAATCTTCGATGAGTACATGGGTTTGCTGTAAATATGTAACCAAATTATTCACAAAGCTGATGGAACATTATATAGTTGCTCTTGACTCGCACGGAGTCTAACAGACACAGTCTTTTTGTAAAAAAATGGTGTAGAAAGAAAGATAGGAAATTTTGAAAGCATTTCTGTTGAATTTTAAATTGTAAAGTTCTGTGAATACACTGTTCCTCGTGCTTCAAAATTGTTATAAGCATGTCATGGCTTCTGTATGTGCGCTAAAATGCCGTCATTTAGTGACGTTTGTGGTGCAATTGTACAAATTAAGCGTAAATGTTTCTGTGTCCAATAGTCTTTCTCATTTGATGAAAGTTGCAAAGTTTTATTCTGTTATCGAGTAATTACCTTCATTGTCTTGAATAATTTACTAGTATTTCGCCCTGTATGGTGCATTGGTTTCGTGTATGTGTTTGATTTCTGGTTATTTAAATATTATTTATTCAATACTTGAAATGATTTACATGTGTGGTACTATCAAGTTGTTGTTGAAAATTTTTCACTGATTAAGCTTTGGTTAACAATAACATTGTTACATAGTATAAAAAGTATCTTAGAAATTAATTCTGATATATATGACAATTTTAAATTTTCTGTTTTGAAATGACAAGGTTCCTTACATTGACTTGGCCTCATAGTTAACAACTGAACTTGGCCTGACGGTTAACTTTGCCTCGCAGTTAACTTGGCCTCATGGTTAACCTGGCCTCAATGTAAAAATAGAAGTGGAAGGATCCTTTTTATTTTTCGTTTCGCTGAAAACTTAACATTTGGGATTCCACCATTCTTAACAATAAGCGAAGTAGCTGCGTAAATCCTATGCTACAATATTTGTAGCTATTACTTTATCTCTGCTAATTGATAAGTATGTTATTTATATATAAATGCACAGCCAAAGCTTGCGAATATATACTGTTGATTAGTAATAATTTAGTACATGGTTAACTGACATGATTTTTAATGTGGTATTGTATGATTGAATAGTGTGGCCTGACAAAAATGATTTTCTTGGTGGATAGCATAGCCGTAGTGGTTGTAGCAAAAACTCTTCAAAAAATACTATGGCAAGTGACAGAGACACAGGTAATCGAAAATATTTTCAGTGAACGTTCAAGAGAAAAATCCAAGCTGGGTGTTATCGGATGCTCGAGAGGTCCCCTTGTGTCAGTGTCTGTGCTTGCCAAGAAAAAGATGCCTCAAGAGGAGTAAATGTATAAAATACCGTGTTCCAGCTAGGATTTGATTTGGACTGGCAATTTTCTAGAAATGAGGGCACTTTCCAAAAAAAGAATTCTTTTTTTAACTTAAAGAGCATGGCAGAAAAAGGACGGGCATGGCGGAAAAAGGACGGGAATGGGGCGAAGCCATGCTCAAATTGCCTAACTGGAACACTGCTACACTGCCGACATAAAGTGAAACTTCCTTGCTGTTTTTTGACAAGCTATCTCTCCAGAAATGTTCATTTTTCCCAGGCCAAATAAGTGAAACTTTCCTGCTTGTGAAATTGTATCTGTCAACGTTTGTTCTTCCATATTCTTATAGAGTGGCTGATCGTTGCCCCATATTTATTTTCTTTCAAGTGTCTTTAAATGTCAAGCATGTGAGCAAAGGATTGTGATAAAAGCATTATAATTAGTTTTTTTAATGTGGTAGAACATGAAAGAGAGTGTTTCACCAAGCCAGACCCAATTTTGTAAGGCCCTGTAATTCTCGTTTGAAGTGTTGTCGTTCTAGAAAAGTTATTTATTAAGCAGAATATCCGTTAAAAGGTAGAATGACAGTTACTAAGGCTAAATACGATTGAATCTGTTTCTGACACAATGCTGGATAAGTTAAACAAGTTGTTTGGTAGTTGTATTGTAATTAGTGCTAATTACTGAACTTTATTCACCAAAATGACACCTTGAAATTTTGAAGCTTCTGGATTTTCTGTGTGCCGATTATTACAACAAGTTTTGATGAATTTTTTCCATGATTATATAGGTGACACTATTTAACGTTATAGATCAAAATTATCAAAGTTGCTCAAAAGTAAATTCATTAATTGTAGTTACATTGAAATCGGTAAATAATTTTAAAAAATTGTATTCAAACTTTAACAAGATGAAAGTACTGATCATCTGCTGAAACTCCGTAAATGTACACAAAAAAACCGTCACATTTCCTTAATTGAAATTGTATCATTCAAACAACTTTTTATTCGTGACCGGTGTTGTGATTGTTGACAGATTTGTATTTTATGTCAGCCCTAAATAAAGTAGGTTCCCTGTTAATTGTTGCTCGGGTATGGGCGTGTTAATCTCTGAATTCAGCAGAACTCTCCAGATAGAAACAATAAATGTCAAATTGACACCTCGAGGGCAGGATTTTGGACAAATTCATAGAGCCAACAAAGCTATGTCAAAAAAAAAGTCAGCCAAAATATGGCAATGAAAAGATGTCCAAAAAATGGGGTTGATACCGGTACTTTGACAAAAATTATCACCTGAAATGTATCTCAGCAGCAAAACTTTTAGGTTAATTTTTGGTTTTCAGCTTCTATTAGGTGTCACTTCTTTTGTCTGCTTTGATTGCTGAATTCTGATCTGAGATGAGACGTCCATACGTTTAGTTTTACGAGGCAAGACCTTTAATTTTTTGGTTTATGGGTAGGGCCTATAACGGATACTTCCGGATATTTTGCTAGTGTGAATAATGCAGAATTTAGTATACCTAAAACTTTTACTAGTAAAATGGTTTTTCTGTCTGAAAATAATAATCTTTTCTTGAAATTGATATGATATCCGGGAAAAAAACTTCTAAAATCTGCAAGATTTGATGTGTTTGCTATATTGATGGTAAAAATTGGAATTTTGAAAATTGACATTTTTATTTACTTAGAATCCCTGTTCAACATGGCCCAAAAATACCTGTAAACCATGAAATTAAGATTTCAAGCCGTACAATTTTATAATCACAATAAATGCACCATTGGAGCTTGCTGTGAATAGAGCATTTGGTACATAGGCACTGCTGTATGTAAGTTAAATGCCGTGTGCACAACTGTGAGGAATGTTTGCCGCCTTCCGAATCTGTTAAATTATGTAGAGCTTGTTTAATTTCTTCATGATGAGGTCAACTTTGGTGACCTTCACAATTAGGTCAATGTTGCGACCTTTGTAATTAGGTCAATGGCATGACCTTTGTTTTATTAGGTCAATGTCGTGACCTTGTAATTAGGTCAAATTTGTGTGACCTTTGACCTTGAGATTTGACCTTGAGCGCATCCTCCCAAATTGTTTGAACTTGTAACCTATATGTCATACGACATTTGTTGATCTTGGTTTTAATAAACATGTACCATATACATGACTTTTTTAGTAACAAGGTGTTTAAAATGTCTTTATGCTTCATGATATCTGATGAAAAATAATTTTCTCAGGAAATGAGCTAATATTAAATGGCTCTGTCATTTGTATGTACGTTGCCTGTTATTCTCATCAAAGACAAATTATGTTTCCAAGTACACTGGTTTTAGGTTGCAATAGGGGGGGAGGGTTGGTCTAGTGGTAGCGTGCTGGGCTGCCAATCGCTGGGTCCAGGGTTCGTATCCAGCTCTTGCCAGGTCACCTGGGCATATGTTGGACGGCTGTTTCAATCATCCTTTGCCTCATTGCCGTGTCCTCCCCCTGTCCTTATTAGCCTACCAAGTGCATAAATATAGGACATAAAGCCCCAATCATCCATCCATCCATCCTTGTATTAAATGGGAGTGTGTAATTTTGACATATCAATTACTTTCCCTGTGATTTTCATCAAAGAGTACTGTGGGGAAGGCCGGAGGGCTTTCACTCACATTAGCGGCTTAATTGGTAGTATTTGGGGTTTTATGGTGGGGTGAATAGCCCAGTGGTAGTGTGCTAGGATGCCAATCTAGGTCCCGGATTTGAATCTAGCTCTTGCTCATTGCGGTGTCCTTTCCAATGTCAAAAATGCTTGCCAAGTATGATAATGTGCATTTTTGTGTGGCAGCCCTTTTGCAATGTGGTAAACTCCATAAATGGGCCGTAAAAGTATGAAAACATTTTGTAATGGCATGGAACCTGCTGTATATAATCCGTAAGGTCCTTACGGATGTATGCAGATTACATATCTGAAAAAGGAAATGAAATTTGTTAAGAATTCATTGAGAAAAACACATTTTTATGAGACAGCCATTTTTCAATGTGATAAACTCCATAAGAAAGTCATAGAAGCATCATAGATTCGTTTGTCCGTGTCAAACTACCATTTCTTCAATATAAGTATGAGGTAAGAGCATAGAAAGGTATTTCACATCAGAATGTCATGTTATATTAACATTAAACATGTGTATGATTGTATTCCTTGCCAGTCTGACGCAGTTTCTGTCCATATTGCATGAGAAACACCATCACTATATTGGGGGGGAGGGTTGGTCTAGCGGTAGCGTGCTGGGCTGCCAATCGCTGGGTCCAGGGTTCGAATCCAGCTCTTTCTGGGTCACCTGGGCCTATGTTGGACGGCTGTTTCAATCTTCCTTCGCCTCATTGCCGTGTCCTCCCCCATCCTAATTAGCCTACCAAGTGCATAAATACAGGACGTAAAGCCCCAAACATCCATCCATCTCTTCTTCTGATGAAGGTCTGGCTGGAATAATTCATCATTTGCAAATAGTAGGAAAAGACTTGCTTTAAGGCCCTGTGCCTGATCCGCACCCAATTTACGGTTCTTTGTCATGCCGTTCTTATTTGAAACATGTGAAATGAGTTCTTCAATGTCATTACAAAACACTCCATTTTCTCCATTTACTTCTATAATTTCAAAAAGATCATCAAAGAGTAGATTCGAATGAGCCAAAACAAAAAATTCTTGAACTCGGGTTGGATCAGATTCCGATTGGTTGACATCATGCGGAGATTCCCTGCCATTTACAACATTTGGTTGAAATTATACTGTTATGGCTTCATTAATTTTTGGTACTGAAGCTAATGTTGCCCATTTTGCACCCTTCCTGAATCAAAGTAAAGTTTCGTTGACTAAAGTTAATTTGAGTTCTGGCTGACTTTTGAGTTTTGACATCAACAAAGAAATGAAGTGGTCATCACCAGGCCAGACCCTTTGATAAAATTGAAAGCTTTTCAGACCCTTTTGTCAAATTGGAAAACTATAGTGACAGTAGTGTTCGATCATTGGTTCATTTTCTGTCCAAGCTTCTTTGATGCGAAATCAACAAACCTGGAATTGACAATTGCTGATTGTTTAAGGTCAACAAATGTTGGACGGCTGTTTCAATCATCCTTCGCCTCATTGCCGTCTCCTCCTGTCCTAATTAGCCTACACAGTGCATAAATACAGGACGTAAAGCCCCAAACATCCATCCATCCAATTTAGGGTCAACAAGCAGAGGCAAAAAATAAGTATTAACCTATTCATCGCTATCATTTTGGCTTCGGGCCAAAATCTGTCTTATGCCATCATGTTCAGTATGTGTAACAGCAGTTTTAGCTTCCCAGGTCACAATATCTTTCTAATTTTAGGGTTACTTTCCCTCAGAGTCCTACATTTTCATGGTGTAAGATATCTTGACACATGTTGATAATATTAGACATTAAGAAAAAGTAATGATATTAGACATAGATAAGAGTGGAGTGGCTGCATGGTGTCATTCGGGACCAGATAGAGCATTTTGCTGCAGTATACAATTTTAATCAGCTCTGTTACAAGGAATGAAAAAAATCTTAAGAGACCATAAAAAAGTCAGGTGCCTCTAAATAGCCCCCACTGGTGCTGATGGGACGTAAAACACAAACTCACTGCCTCAGTGACAGGTACTCCGACAGAACAGAAAGATGTGAATGAAATCAAGCCCATCATCTGTTAGAATTGCATCAATAGTATACAATTCATCTCTTGGATGGTGGTACAGATTACAGATAATAAATCTCTTTTTGGGAGAGTTTTTGGCATTATCTTGGAAAATATCAATAATTTGACCATCGAATTCCTTAGATCGTAAGTCAATGTTTGATATTTTATAACTGAAATTGTTGCATAGATATATGGCTATTCCACCATATGCACTGCAAGATTTACGTACAGATATTAATCTATACCCATTTATTTGGAATTGGGAGAGATCAGTGGCTGCCTTGAACCACGTTTCTTGCAAACATACTGCACATATTTTGCTGCTGTAGTTTTCCATATATATGTTTTCAAAGAGTCAAATTTGGCATTCAGAGATTGACAATTTAGGCTTATGACTGAAAATGTGTTTTTCTTTGAATTTGAAAGATCAGCGAATTCTTGGTTAGTGAAGTATGGTGAATTTTGAAGTAATTTTGGCTCATATTCAGTTTCATCTTTAGTTTCTATGTCATTTTCGTCTAGTAATTGAAATAGACTTTTTTTTTCCAATACATCTATATGGAAGCTTAAACTATTTATGACATTGTTTTCTAGTTCATTTTGTCCTTCTTTGAGCTCTTGTAATTGTGCCTTCGATGATTTTCATGCATTCTTCATTGAAAGAAATGGGAGCTTCTGATGTTTCTTCAGTTGGATGTGTTTGGTCTTCTGGTTTGGGTAATGATATGTCCGGTGTAACTGTTGTATCTTCCGTGAATTCTTTCATTTCAGATCCCTCCTTTTCTCTGTAGAATACTCTACCTGATTGGTCTAGGTTTGGAAGATTTTTTTCTCTCTTTTAAGGCTTCTTGCTTGGAAAGCCAATCGCGCATTTTGTGGTGTTAGAATTGTATCAACCTGCAAATTAAATAACTTTTGTTTTCATGATGCAGTAAGTTAGTGTTTTTTGACTGTGAGTGTAAATTACGTGTACACATGCTGTTATGTTTTAGAGGTTAGGAACGTAGTGATGTTGGGCCTCAGACCAAAAGTGACTATTTGGTGTAATGGTTAACGCAAACCTGAAACCAAGGTTTGATTCCAGGCAAAGCTTCTTGAAGCATTACATTGCAATCCTGCAGGGTGGCATGATGACTTTCACTGAATTTTAATCAGCTCTGCATTACAGATGATTTCATATTTGTAGACATAAGGACTGAATGTGAATTTTTTTCTGGGACATGTATTCCATAGGGAAAAATGACATCAGAAAACTTATGACATCACTTTTCCCCATAGGATACCATGTCCTAGAAAAAAATGCACATTTCTTCCTTGGGTCTACAAATATGAAATCATCTGTAAAAAAAAATATTTTAGAAATTAAAAAATACTAAGAGACCATAAAAAACTGTTACTGCCTCGGTGCCTCTAAATAGCCCCCACTGGTGCTGATGAGACGTAAAACACAAACTCACTCACTGCCTCAGTGACAGACACTCCAACAGAGCAGAAGAACAGAGAGGCGTGAATGAAATCAAGCCTCATCTTGCAGCGTTACCGATTAATTCAACTTCTTCAGGCTGAAGATTGCCTTCTTCTCCTCCTTTTTCAGTGTTTTGCTATGTGTAATAATAGTCCCATGACAAAGTTCAATGGCTGCTTCCTTTTTCCCAAAATACAAGGAATGTGAGATGTAAATTTTTCCGAATGCCATCCTCAATATTTTCCAATAATCCATATTCAAGTCTGTTCCTTGATGCCCAATTCATGATTACTGGCAAAGCATATCCTCCCAAATAAAAAGTAATGGTAATGTCATCGTATCTAAATGTAACTTATGGCTATTCCACCATGTGCACTGCAAGATTTACCTACAGATATTAATCTATACCCATTTATTTGGAATAGGGAGATATCAGTGTCTGCCTTGAACCACGTTTTTTGCAAACATACTGCACATATTTTGCTGCTGTAGTTTTCCATATATGTCTTTAAAGAGTCAAATTTGGCATTCAGAGATTGACAATTTAGGCTTATGACTGAAAATGTGTTTTTCTTTGAATTTGAAAGATCAGCGAATTCTTGGTTAGTGAAGTATGGTGAATTTTGAAGTAATTTTGGCTCATATTCAGTTTCATTTTTATTATCTATGTCATTTTTGTCTAGTAATTGAAATAGATTTTTGTTTTCCAATACATCTATATGGTAGCTTAAACTATTTAAAACCATTGTTTTCTAGTTCATTCTTCCTTCTTTGAGCTCTTGTAATCTTGCCTTCGATGATTTTCATGCATTCTTCATTGAAAGAAATGGGAGCTTCTGATGTTTCTTCAGTTGGATGTGTTTGGTCTTCTGGTTTGGGTAATGATATGTCCGGTGTAACTGTTGTATCTTCCGTGAATTCTTTCATTTCAGATCCCTCCTTTTCTCTGTAGAATACTCTACCTGATTGGGTCCAGGTTTGGAAGATTTTTTTCTCTCTTTTAAGGCTTCTTGCTTGGAAAGCCAATTCCGCATTTTGTGGTGTTAGAATTGTATCAACCTGCAAATTAAATAACTTTTGTTTTCATGATGCAGTAAGTTAGTGTTTTTTGACCATGAGTGTAAATTACGTGTACACATGCTGTGATGTTTTACTGGTTAGGAACATAGTGATGTTTGCCCTCAGACCAAAAGTGACTTTTTGGTGTAATGGTTAACGCACGCCTGAAAACCAGGTTTGATTGTAGGCAAAGCTTCTTGAAGCATTACACTGCAATGCTGCTGGGTGGCATGATGGCTTTCACTGAATTTTAATCAGCTCTGTTTTAAAAAAAACTTTTAGAAATTAAAAAATACTAAGAGACCATAAAAAACCGTTGCTGCCTCGGTGCCTCGGTGCCTCTAAATAGCCCACACTGGTGCTGATGAGACGTAAATCACAAACTCCCTCACTGCCTCATCAGTGACAGACACTCCAACAGAGCAGAAGAAGAGAAAGGCGTGAATGAAATCAAGCCCTGTCCTGCAGCACCGATTAAGCCAACTACTTCATGCTAAATGTTTCCTTCTTCTCATGCTTTAGTGTTTTGTTATAATAGTCCAATGACAAAGTTCAGTGGCTGCTTCCTTTTTCCCAAAATACAAGGAATGTGAGATGTAAATTTTTCCGAATGCCATCCTGAATTATTTCCAATAAACCATATTCAAGTCTGTGTCTAAGGCACAGACCTTAATATGGATTATTGGAAAAAGACGCCCAGTTAATGATGACTGGCAAAGCATATCCTCCCCAAAGTAAATATCTGCTAGCTCGATAGTGAATGCACTAACTGCTTCTATAATGTCATTGTATCTGAAGGTAACCTATGCTGTAGCTTATGATGTGTGCAGTCATTGGTAACTCGTTTCCTCTGCCAGAAGTGGAGCTTTTGTGGGACTCCTGGAGGATTCAGCAATTGTTAACTTCTGAAGTGTGTTGGGATGGAGGTGTTATTAGCTGGGGGTCTGGATAAACGTTGAAACATTCTTGATTCTTACAGCGAAACACTTTAATAGAGAATTAAAGTGGACTGTGGCACTTTGAAAATGGCACTTCGTGTGTCATCATGCTGATGATTTGTCATGATCAAACCCAATACTTTCAATATTAATTTGATTGAAGGAGACTTATCCCACTTGTTGGTGACAGCCAAACGAAAGGATTATGCATCTGATTTTCACTCTAAAATTTGTTATGAGAAGTCAAATGGCTTACTCTTGATCATGACTGATCAAACAGCCTCTATGTTTCCCATGTTGAAAGTAGAGAAGATGACACTTCATCCGCTATCATGAGTCACGAAGTGCCATTTCACAGTGCCACAGTCTACTTTGATTCTATAGCGCTAGTGAGCAGTTTACTGGAATTGGCGCTATATAAATGCCTATTATTAAGAACTTCCCTTGGGAAGTTCTTCTTGATATTGTACGGATTTGCACTTTTCCGCCGCGTTTTTGGTCATTTTTCAATGTTGAATAAAACATGGCCAAGGCAAGATATCAGAAAGCTACTTCAGCACAATATAGACACTAGAAATGCCCTTTGGTGTTGGGAATTACGCATCGGAATTACGCTTGACATGGGAATTACGGCCAATTTTCAACAAAAATTTCTCGCTCCGGTTCTGGGAAAAGTATTGACATACTTTTCCTCAAAATTTTTCCCCCTGGATTCTCCAAAGAAATGCGCAGTGCAGAAAGGAATATCATCTCGCGCCTCCTACAAAATTTTCGAGAAAAACGAGTTCGAAGTTTCGGCACCCCGAAATTTCAAGGGGTGATGTCATGAAAAACCATGATGTAGTGGTCTGCATTTCATGTCCTGCCACAAATAATGAGTACTACCAGGGTACAGTGGAAATCCAAAAGTACGGCGCTCCAGCTCCAATACTTTAGGTGCTACAGGGTCTCAAAAATCGAACTTTGGAAGGGCTGTATCTCCCTTAATAATAATCCTAGAGAAAAAACAGGACCATTTTTGAAAACCTCAGAATGTCAGCTTTGCAATGATGTATAGCAATAATCCCTAGGACGTACGGTATAGAATCGCGGTGGACATTGAAAATTTCATGTCACTTTTTGGGCCTCCCAAAACCTATTTTGCCCAAAAAAACTATGAAGCTCCTCATGGATGTTCATGTATATTTTTTGTGTGGTACCCATTATGGACCTGCATAATGTCTCCAAAGCAAAATGTTCTACTTCAAATACTTTTTGCTTGAGAATTTTTTTCATTTCAAAATTGAAATGTAGATTGCTCAGCTTCTACTTGTTCAAATGTCACGAAATTAACACCAAAAAATGTGGAAAATGATGGCCTTTTATGTGCTCCAAGGGCATATACCTTATACTAATAGCCGCATCTAAAAATAAAATTTTATTTATTCATTTATAACTCATGAAGTATTATTTCAAATTAAGTCCAACTAATATGGAACATTGCTTATTGTCTGCCCTATTTTTCCATGCAAGCACATCTCCCTACCATGAATTTTAGAATCCAATTAAAACTCTTACAATAATGTCTCAAACCCCTTAAAATTGATATGATATGTTGCTTATTTGTTGCCCTATTGTTTGCAAATAAGCACATATTTTTTCTATTACATTTATGATCAAATTATAACTTGTGAAATACTGCTGCAAATCACTTAAAACTGATATGACATGTTGCTGACTGTTTGCCCTATGTATGTCTAAAAGCATGCCTTCCTACCTCTTATAGTTTGTCTGTGACAAGTCATTAGGGTTAGGGTTTCAACAAAGTTCATTGCTTTCAGGGTGCCATGATGAGGCCACAGTCAACCAGACTTCCAGTAACTGGATGCCACACATATCAATGCTCAAATTATTACAACAAAGCTTCGCAATGCTATGTTTCCTTTCTTATGGAATGCCACAGATCCAGGATTTGTACACAGCCCACCTTGCAAAGAACAATTCTTGTTTATTGCTAATTGCTTAAATAATCTGCTCAGTAGCAAGCTAAATCAGCCTGATATTCCAGTCAAGCTTGTCATTGTATTGATATAGGCCCACATGTTATGTACTGCCAGCATGCCACTTGAAACATCTGATGTTTTAAATATATTCAAAATAACCATCATGCTACCTATTCACAAGGCCATTGCTGCTAATTATATTTTGCCCTTAATATATTCAAAGAATCAAAGTGAAACATAAGCTTACATGCTGTTTACACAGGCCTGTTACATGGGCCTGCATACATCTGCATGTATATATGTTTTATTGTATTTCTTTTTTTATACATTCCCAAGTGTGGATGAATGAATAAACTCAATGAAAAAGCAAATGTCTCATTATGTCTGCCTACAAATGTACACCACATTATTTAAGTGTGGTCCTCCAAATTCACAATTTAACAGCATGAAGGTCAATTTTCAGAAGGCAAATAGTTCACACTCCTGGCTGCATTGTGCATGCAACTTTACTCAAACCTTTGGGAATATTGCCTTGTCTACATGTATACATTTCATTGATCAATTAATAAACTGTGCATCACTTGAGAGAAGTTTGGAAATTTAATGAAGATTAAATATAAATTGAGTGTTTTATAATGGTCTGCTACTTTGATAAATCTTCTCTTTGTGAATCTTGGCTCTGTGCCAATTATCAAATTGACAGGTAAAAAGGGCCAGAAGGTGACCTCTGTGCACTCAACTGTGTTGATAACTATGTACAGATAGGAGGTGCTAGTGGTTTTACTTGAGATATATGGATGCCTCATGCATCTTGACAAATTGCTCCATGACCAAAATGTTTCAATAGCCATGGCCTTACTGTACCATTGCCCACATAAGCCCTCCATGCTAAGAAATGTATGATTTTGTAAGTGCCACTGTTTGTGTAGTTCCTTGCACTATTGCAAGTCAGCTTGAAGTACCACCTATGGCTCTAGGCCAACCAAAACAGACTCATCAATGCTAGGGCAAGGAATCCAACGTAAGGCAACAGAAAAGAAGGGAAAGGATCGAAAGGAAAGGCAGGGATTGGAAGGGAAGGGAAGTTCTTCCTTTAAATTGCTGTGCAATTTAGTATACTAGTTATTATTATTATTATGAATAATCTTCATCTTAAATCATGATTTACTAAGCTTGCCTCTAAATGGCCCAAACAGGTGCCGAGGAGACGTAAAACCCACACACACACACATGCTGTCGTAGTCACAGTCACAGCTTATTCCATGTTTCCAGATGCATCGGAATGATTGTGCTGAAAACCGGAAGCCCCCATTACAATGTACATTTAAAATCTTGAGAATTGAGTACAGTACAATCCAAAATAAAGTATGATTACCCCAGCAGGAAGGCAGAATCAGCCGCTACTTAACCCTTTTACACCTTTTGACTACCCCTGAATCACTTCCTAATTTTACCTACTTGAAACTACCTTTTAAAATAACATTAAAATCACATTTAAACAACACCAATTTACTTGATATTTTGGACCTCTGCTAATTGCAGTTACATTGGTAGCTGTGTAAATAGAGTTCTGAATTTGGGCTAAGGTTGTTGTAAGGAGTCAAAGGGAGCTGCACTGTATAATCGGAGGCACTGATTCAGCTCAATTGATTGAGTGAGATGGTTGCACAAGTTGATTGAGCTAACATAGATTAATGTTTTAAGTTGAGATAACTCAAAATACCGAACTGAGATAGCTCAAAATACTAAGCTATGTTGACTAAGGTATTCAAGCTGAGAAAACTCAAAACAGTGAGCTGTGTTGACTGACAGCTCAAAATATGGAGTTTTGTTGACTTATTGATCCAAGCTGACACAACTCAAAATCTTGAGCTGTGTTAACTTACTTTTAGTTGTTTTTGATTTATATTTGTGTGACCTGTCTTATAAAGTTATTTATGAATATGGGCTGTAATCCCAAAATATTGTTTTATCTCTCAACGGGATCCACCTGATACAGAGTGCTTCATTTTAGCACACCATGGACATGCCCAAGATGCATTCAACAAAAGACCAATGCATCACAAGGAGACTTAAAAATTAATTTCTTGTGTATAAATCCCAATGGCCAGTGGCTCATCTCAGTTGGTAGACAGTGCTAGAAGCCTATATTTGAACACACTCTGACTTGGAAATGTTGGTTGACGTGTGAAAGCATGCATCTAATTACTCAAACAAATTAATTTAGGAGAGATAAAAATAAAATAGTGACCAGCTAAAGTGGTGTGCTACTTATTTTTTCTCTGGGATAGTGTAATATATATGTTCTTTTTTCTTGTAAGGAAATAATTATTTAAAACTGAATTTAGTCTTATGAGAAGTGCTTGTTATAGATGGCGCTATATGTGGCATGACTGAGATGTCAAGCTATCTGCAACAACTGAAGCTTTCATGTTTTCACAGCTTAATGTTATGATTCGTTTGGACAACTTACAGCATTGAGCTATCATACCTTGACAACTTATAGGATTGAGCTATCATAGCTTGAAAATTATTTACATTCTCAGACAGCTCAAATTATTGCTTCAACACAGTTTTCAAATTTTACAGTGTAATTGTAATTGTAAATACTCTCAGTCATGCACTGCAATGCAGGCACGAAATTCGTGGTGAGTCTTCCACTGTGATACAGCTCAGGGCAGCCATAGAACGGCGCCCATGGGCGGAGACTAGAGGAACATTGCCCAAGGTTCCCATGCCGTAGCACTTTCCAGTGTTGGTGACCGCCGTATGATGATGATTGATGAGAAGACTGTGAGTCTGGCACATACCCTATTAATTCAGGGATGCCCAGGGTTTTTCAGTTGCCCCAGCACAGAACACTGGATACAACCCACCTCCATTTAATGTCCCATGGGCTCGGACCAAATTGAGTTCCAGGAGTGGGAGTCGAACCCACGACCTCAAAGCCAGACTGGTAGCACAAACAAGCACCTTAAACCATTAGGCCACGGAGAACTTTTATGTGTGTAAGGAGATTTCGAGTAGAGAGGAGAAAGGAGGGAAAAATAGGTAAACAGAGGACTTCTGACAGAAAATGTTCATACTTTATTTTGGGTTGTACTGTACTAACACATCAGATTTAAATAATGAACTTCTCTGACTTCTTTTTCCTTCATATTCCTGAAGATCACTTCTTGGTATCTGTCTATCTTCTGTGTGCAGGCCTGGATCGCCCACTGTTAGTGGGGGGCAGCACTTTTTGTATCTTTATTATTTTCCAGGGTTTCCTTGCAATTTTTGTCAGTGTTTTTGTTTCTTCTTTGAAGATATCCTTGGTTTTTACCACGAGTTGATTGCTGGTGCCATTGGCATTTTTCCAGGATGTGTTCTTGTGTTTCCAGTTCATTTCTGCAGTGTCTGCATTGTTGATCTTGGTATTTATTCCTGTAGTTTTCCTTGATGTCTAGCATCCTTGTCCTTGCTTTGAATATCAGACCTACTTCTGTTCTTGTACATTCCATCATGTATTTAGCACACTTAGTAGTTGGGCCCAGTCAATTTGGTGGTAACAATGCAAATTCCAGCTTGGATATGGTAATGGTCTGCCTTGGATCAAATTGGAAAATGATAGAGCTGGATCATCTTCTAGGTCAAGATAGATGGATGATTGGGCTTCATGTCCTGTATTTATGCACTTGCTTATTAGGACAGGAAGAGGACATGGCAATGAGGTGGGGAATATTGAAACAGATGTCCAACGTAGGCTAAGGTGACCTGTCAAGAGCTGGATTCAAACCGTGGACACAGCAATTGGCAGCCTAGCACCCTCCCGTATATCAGATTTCCCCACATTTGATAGAAGATCATTTAACCCATTTCTTGACGTACACCAATCCGTATGCTAACAACATTTTTACAAGGCCTTGGAAAAGTTAGGTCAAGATTTCAAGATTCAAGATTTTTTATTGAGAAAATAATACAGTAACATAAATTATAAACAACAGGGCTGATACAGAGATGTATATATGCCCTGTACAAACAAATGCTTATCAACTATGATAATTAAAACAGCAGCGCATTATTTTACAAACTAAAGTGTAAGTAAAAAAAATAAAAAATAAAACACAGAGGTAAAGGTACAAGGGGTACAATTTATACTTTTTTTGAAAACGGAAAATGGAATCAATAAGATAATCATAGGTATTTCCCCAAATTTCTATACAATACACTGTATTGTATACAGTAAATATGGATTCACAAATGCAAAATACAATTTTTCTTAAAGTAGCTAAGTGAAAATATTTCTTAGCCTTGCAGATGATACCAGTTGCCTTGGAAATTTTTGATTTAATATGGTAGATATGATCAGCCCACGACAGTTTATTATCAAGAACTACTCCTAGAAATTTAATCTTTTTGACTTCTAACACAGGTAGATCATTAATTATTACATTATAAGACATTCTTACTTTGTATCTGGGAGGAGTAAATATCATAAAGTTGGTTTTAGATATATTAAGGGATAGTTTGTTTATTTGCATCCATTTAACAACTTTTTTCATTTCATTATTCATTGTTGTAATAAGATTAGTTTCATTTTTATCTGATGCAAAGAAACTGGTATCATCTGCAAACATTATAGGGAATATTAATTGAGATACATTAGCTAAATCATTAATATAAAGAATAAAAAGTAGAGGCCCCAGGACGGAGCCCTGGGGCACTCCACAATTAATTGAACCATGTTGAGATTGGTGATTAGCAAACATAACATACTGCTTTCTATTTGTGATATAGTCAGAGATCCAATTATATGCAGTCCCTCTAATACCATATTTATAAAGTTTATTCATTAAAATTACATGATTAACAGTATCGAAAGCTTTTTTCAGATCAATAAACACTCCCAACACAATTTCCCCTTCATTCACGGCAGCAACAATTTTATCAGCTAAGTAAATAAGAGCCAAAGAAGTATCAAATTTTTTCCTAAAACCAAATTGAAGTTTATACAGTATGTTATGTTTGTTAATAAATTCAATTAACCTATTATAAACAACACGTTCTAAAATTTTTGAGTAAATCGACAAGACAGAGACAGGTCGATAATTACTTATCTGAGAAGTATCTCCAGATTTAAATATAGGTGTCACCCTGGCTAATTTAAGCTCAGATGGGAAAATGCCCTGACTCAGGGATAAATTAATAATATGCATCAATACATCTGAGTGTACATAATATGATGTTTTTAAAATTTTAGCATGTATAGCATCATAACCTGGACTGGAATTTTTCAATGACATCACTATATTTTTTAATTCAACCTCATCAACAGGATTTAGAAACACCGAAGAGGGATTATGACTAGTAATAAGTGACGTAGGATCAGAATCAGTGTATGGAATATTATTAGACAAAGTAGAACCAACATTAATAAAATAATTATTGAATTTCTCTGCAATAATTGTTTTGTCAGTTACTTCTTGGTCATCTAATTTAATATTAGGAGTGCTTTAAACAAGTGTGAATTTGACAATTGCTGATATTTTGTGTCAACAAATCGACCTGAACCCAAAAATCAAGAGTTCGTCTTGTGCTAGTTATCGTTTCTTGTATATCATCTGATGATTTAGCAGAGGCATTTCAATCATTTACCAACAAAGCTCTATGGCATGCATGATACTGGCCTACTTAAACAGTAAAAGGAAGGTGGGGAAGTCTGGGCAATTCTCTTGAATCAGCCACCCTGCACCCCATTGGCATAACATTACTGCAGGGTGGTCGATTCAGGGACTTTCCCACCTTGGTGTGTCTGTACCACTGGTAGTGGTCTGGTGCTGAACTGTTGTGAACAAGTGTGATGCCTGTGTCATTTAGTATGATCAGGGTGTGCCATCCTGTTCAATATGTGTGGTGCAGTGTTAGCTTCCCAGGTCATAATATCTTTTGAAATTTTATGAGTCTCTTCCCGAGTCCCACAGTTTTAAAGTGTGTTACTTTTTGACATAACATTGGTATTTCACAACTGTTAAGGAATTAATCGTGGGGTCCAGATGCAGCATTTCACTACCCATATGCTCAGTCATGTTGCTGACTTTGTCGGATTATTATCATAACCAAGGCTCAAGTTTTGTTAAGAACTTTGAAGCATACTATGATTGATTTGGGCTAAGTCTTTTTGACTTGGACCAAATGGCCTATTTGACTATGGGCTACAGTGCCGCCTGTAAGTAAGTGAAACGCGTGAAATGGTGCCATTGCATCAATGCTAAACATCCTCAACCAAACTGCTTGTGGAGGCAAGAATTCTCATTCGATAAGAGGAAAACATATAGGGTGATAAAGGCCGATATATGAGGCATGTGGGATAATAATGGCAGCCAATTTTCTTTGCTGTAGTCAAGAGTTAGGTGTGGGTCAAAGTCTTTGATAAGTAAGTGAATCACCCTTCCCTATTAAATAACATTGGGCCTGTGTTTTTGCTTTATAGATTATTATTCTAATCTATGTCTATTTTACAGACAGATAGATAGAAAATAGAAAAGGAAAGAAAAATAAGTAAAGAAAGGAAATGAAGGGAAGATCAATTTTATTTCACTTTTATTTGGTTTAAAAATGAAAAAATACAAACTCTTCTAGCTGGTAAAAGTTAATTATTATAAGAACTGCAGAACTAATGATCAGGTGCTTTACATGTTGTAAGAGGGCTACAGGAGACTCAATCAGGAGTGCCTCTAAGTGCCTTGTATGTCTTTTTTATTATTTACATTGAGAAGGAGTATTGTAGAATTCTTTAATTAATTAGTATGTACATGCATTTGCATAGTGGTTTTATTATTTTTTAAGAAGCGTTTTGTGGAGTTTTTGAATGACGTGATTATTCCAAATTTGAGTGCCAAAAATAGCACAGTTTCTATTCTTAGTTGGCCAATTTCACTTAGAAGGGACATGGACTAAATTGTACTGTCTTAATGGTTATTTAATGAAATTCTCCAACTTATCTCCCATACTTTAAAGATAAATGCAGACTGGTCATGGTTATTGTCTGTATTTTGTCACATAATGATATCCGTTTTTTTCCTGCTTTTTATCTAAATTTATCAATGAATGTGAAAGTTAATCTATTGATGGTTTTTTTTGTCCAACTTAAAGTAAATTAATATAAGTTAAGTTGGCTGCTGATTGAAAAAAGTCCATAAACTTAAAAAAAAAAGTGTACTGAATTAATTTAATGGAGTTATACCCTGAGAAAGTGTTCCAATTTTAAGTGTATGATAATGTTTTATCCTTAGATAACTGTTCGATGCCTGTCGTGAGATATTTTAATTAGGATGGATGGATAATTAGGGCATTACGTCCTGTTTTGATGCACTGAGGGACAAAGGATGACTGAAAGTTTCGTCCAACGTAGGTTCAGGTGATCCCGCCAAAGCTATAATCGAACCCTGGGCGCAGCAATTGGAAACCCGGAAGGTTTTTTCCCCTGAGCTATTCCCCTCCATTTTTCAGTTAATTGATAGCCCCTGTTCTAATGTGATTGTATAACCCTTCAAAAGATTAAGCTTAATTTATAAGGATATAGAATTTCTAATTGATGCCTCGCTGGTAATTGTTAGTTTTATCGCTAAACAATGATGTGTCAGTTATTATTTGAATTTTTTTTTATTTTAACATTTTTTGGAACCACCACTCTTTTCAATGTTAAAGACTTATACTGGGACACCGCTGACCTTTTTATTGGCCTAAAATAATCAATTTTATTTCCTCAGAAATGACAGACAGAAAAGTCCCATCAATCAAGTTTTAAAAAAATTAGAATTATTTGATCAGGCAAAAAATAACACACATTTCGTAGTGAGAAAAAGAGTGTCCGCCTGATGTCATAATTTTTGCTTCGTACCATAATTTGCTTATCTGTCTCTTTTGATTTGCTGAACTTTGCTCTGGTATGTCACTTTCTTTGATAAGATGGACTTCACCTGATGATAACAGAAGTCTGCAATCATACAATAATATCAGGATTGCCAGATCACTTAACTTTATATCCTACCTACCTATCAGAAGGGTCTCATGTAATTTACAACATAAACCTCGTTATCATTTTACAATATACTTACACTCTACAGCAAACATGTGGAATTTATTACGACCTACTAAAAACATTCTGAAACGATTTGTTTCGTACAGCTCAAACCAACGACGGACAATGATAATCCGGAGTTTATTCGATCCAGTGGATTTACCGGAAGATAAAACGTTTCCACAGTTTATGTTGGACAGGTTTGATACATTCGGAGACCGTGTTGCTGTGGTATGTACTTTATTATATCATGTCATAATCTACCAGCAGGTCTGATATATATGTGATTCATTGTTGATACTTTTTTTTTGATTTCATACTCTATAGTTCTGTTTTCCAATTTGCATAAGCATTGTAATTCAATCTGATTTGGTGGTTAAGCTATCAAATTCGAGTAGACTGAGAAAAAATGCTGCAGGGATCTAATTGTAAAGCTGCAAAAGACACAGCGTACTTATTAAAACTGCTGAAATGCTGGTGTTTTGTATCAACAAACTTAATCTGACCGCTTTTGTTGAGATAAAATGTTTGGTAAATGATGTCAAGTCCTTCTTGATGTGTTTTCATTTCTGGTTCATATTCAGCTGAAAGAATGTAGTATTTCCAACAGACTTTAGACATCACCAAGATACTTATACTATTGGAAAAGCTGGTATCTAACTGACAATTTTGCATGTTAGCGCCCAGCTAGGGATTAACTTATAAGTTAAAATTTGTAATAGAAGAAGCGTATGATGTCTAAGTCAGTTAGACACCTCTTTGTCGGGTCCTAACATGCATTTTTGTCAGTTAGATCCCTCCCTCCAGTCGGGATCTAACTGACAAAAATGCATGTTAGAACCCTCCAAATCGGTGTCTAACTAATACTTAATAAATTCACCTCTTTGCCTTTAAGCTTATGACTATAAGAATATATGAGGACATATTTGAGAAGCTGTTTTTTTTTTCATTATTTAGAACAAAGTTGAGGTAAGAAAAGGCATGTCTTCATCTTTAATTTGAACTGTTTGATTGGACCATATTAAAGGGTCCACTTATTTCACCATTAAAGTAAGGCCAGATTTGAGTTCAATTTTCTTTGTTTTCTTTTAGAGCTATTTGCAGATTGGCAGTCCATTGAAAAAATTAATTTTCTCAATTTCAATTTACTCTCTGGCTTTGCCACATCATTGGCAGTTTTCTGTTTGTGTCCTAATCTTCTTATTTGATGAAGTGTCTAAAATCATTTAATTAGTTTGTTTAATGTCACCTATGCTGCTAGATGTGATAAGCACTGAATCAACTGATTAACCATAACTGACACAAACATAACATTGTTAAGCCAGTGACATCATACAACCAACTAGAAAGTTAATTTTGAAACTAGACTGCCGATCTGCAAACAGCTATAGGGCCTAATGGAATATTTTCAAAAAAAAAGTCAATGTTCTCTCTATAGATTAAAGACACTTTGCCTTGTCTGCAGTGTCTTGCAGATTTTTTTAAATTTAGCAGTTTTGCAGCACTATATATAATATATGTGTATGTAATACAATATAATTTCTGTATTTTAGATAAATGCTCTGGATGACAGCTCGTTGAAATTCAACGAAATCCGTCCTGTAGTGAACAATGTGAGTGCAGCCCTCGCTCGGAGAAATTTCCAGCAGAATGAAGTCATGTGTTTCTTGTCTAGGAATTGTCTGGAGTTCTATACAACTTCTTTAGCAGTCATGAGTCTTGGTGGCATTTGCAGTGGATTAAATCCTATATTTACCAGATGTAAGTACTGAATGTTTGATGCTTAACTTTGTTCTGGATGTGTTGTGTCATGTTATAATGCCATTTTTGTAGGATAATCATCTTTTGTGATCTTTTGTATTTGGCAGTAAATTCGCATATACTCTTGCGCTTGGTGCATATGTTCATTTTTGACTTGTATTCATCTTTTCTGATATCTTAAATGTCAATATATCTGTACTACTCACAAATTATAATTGCAAATTAAACCATGTCAAATGGTCTGAGCTTAAAATAGGTCTGACTTATTTCATGCTTTGAGTTCTTTCATTTGATTTGATTTGTCACACCTGTTATTATTTGCCATTAGACTGTCATTCGATCCCTTTTTTGTCCTGAAAAAAAAAATGGTCAGAAACCCTGATCTAAAAGTCTGTCTCATTTATGCCTGAGATAAGGTGATATGCATTGTCTGTTGGTATCAATTAATTTGTTCGCCAAAGGGACTTATCCATTCATTTGTGTGTGTCATTTTGTCTGTCTGTCTGTTTGTTGATGAGCAGTCTGTCACAAAAACAACAGCAATAATGCAGTTGGCAATAATAACCAGACAAATAAATTCATCGTGTTGACTGTTCACTTGTTGCAATTGAAACTTGCTGCTTGTGGTCTTTTACATGTGATGATGATGTCAAATTAATAAAATCTTATTAATTTTATTGTCATGTTATTGAATATTATCATTATTAACTTACGTTCATACACCAGCTTAGCCCCATTCTGTAATATTCTCATCAGTTATGCACTTGCTCTAACCCTCTTACCTTACTCTCAAGTGTGCAGACTTCCAATTTAGTGTGTATGTACTTGCTCTTACTCTCAAGTGTGCAGACTTCCAATTTAGTACTTGCTCTTACTCTCAAGTGTGCAGACTTCCAATTTAGTACTTGCTCTTACTCTCAAGTGTGCAGACTTCCAATTTAGTGTGTATGTACTTGCTCTTACTCTCAAGTGTGCAGACTTCCAAAAAGTTCCAAATTAGTACTTGTTCTTACTATCAAGTGTGCAGCCATCCAAAATAGTAGGCCTACTTGCTCTTACTCTCAAGTGTGCAGACTTACAATTTAGTACTTGCTCTTACTCTCAAGTGTGCAGACTTCCAATTTAGTACTTGCTCTTCCTCTCAAGCTTGCAGATTTCCAATTTAGTTGCTCTTACTCGCAAGTGTACAGCCTTCCAATTTAGTACTTGCTCTTACTCTCAAGTGTGCAGCCTTCCAAAAAGTTCCAAAATAGTACTTGTTCTTACTATCAAGTGTGCAGCCATCCAAAATAGTATGCCTACTTGCTCTTCCTCTCAAGTGTGCAGACTTCCAATTTAGTACTTGCTCTTACTCTCAAGTGTGCAGACTTCCAATTTAGTACTTGCTCAGACTTCCAATTTAGTACTTGCTCTTTCTCTCAAGTGTGCAGACTTCCAATTTAGTGTGTATGTACTTGCTCTTACTCTCAAGTGTGCAGACTTTTGCTCTTACTTAAAAGTATGCAGCCTTCCAATTTAGTACTTGCTCTTACTCTCAAGTGTGCAGACTTCCAATTTAGTGTGTATGTACTTGCTCTTATCCTCAGTCCAGTGTGAATCCTTGATTCTGATTGGCTGAGAGCCGCGGTGTATGACACCGTACACCCTGTCTGTCGTCACCAGACAGGGTGTATGGGATAAACAATGATGTCACAATTGCAACCATAGGATTGTTATGACGTCATCCTTGTAGCAACAATAGTCATGATGTCACAATGCCATTGTTTGAGCCATTGTGACATCATCCTGGTGACAGCACTGGTGATGACGTCACAATGCCTTTGCTTTGTTACTGAAAGACATTTCAGACTCAGTTTGCAAGAAAATCTATGGGCATCAATAAAACAAGAAGTCTGAGGATAAAACCATTACACCCTGCTCGTTTTTCGAGGGTACGGGAATATACACCACTCAGGCCTCCATACACCACTCAGCCTTCGGCTTCGTGGTGTATGGAGTCCTTCGTGGTGTATATTCCCGTACCCTCGAAACGAGCAGGGTGTAACTGATATTACTCTTAAGTGTGCAGACTTCCAATTTAGTACTTGCTCTTACTCTCAAGTGTGCAGACTTCCAATTTCGTATGTATGTTTATTAATTCAGATGAAATTGATCGTCAATTGCAAACCTCACAGGCCGCCTACCTCACCACATCATTAGAACTCTTGCCGGTTGCCGAAGATGCGGCGAGAAGATGTAGCAGTGTTAAAGTGAGTGATGAATGTTAAGGTTCTATCATCATTCTTTGGTTTGTGAATTGTCAAGAACAAATGATGTTACTCTTGCTTGATTTAGTTTCATTTTCATTCAAATTTATCAGTTATTCATCAAAATCAGGCATAACTTGCACTCAAACCTTACCTTAGCATGTATACAGTATAGTCTGCATTGCTGCAATTGATGTGTCAAACAAGAAGCCACTCTTTAGAGCTTGATGACAATGTCATAAGGATCTATAGACTCAATCAACGGCTACAATGTGAAACCAGCTGCATTACTTTTACAACAGTTACCATTAAAACAATGATCCCTGCAGTGAAAAAAATGGTTTTCTACTGTAATATGGCAATTTTTGTATTCATCATCATAGCCGTCATAAAGGTAATGCAGTGTATGAGTTATAAAACAGTGAAATACTGTATACCAGCAACAAAATGTTACATCCTTTATTTTAATTTATGCAGGATATCTTTGTCATTGGTGAAAGCCAAGGTGGACATGCATCTATTCATGATTTCATGCGGGAAAAAGGAGAAGTGCCAAAAGTCAACATCAACCCAAAAGAAGACACGGCATTTCTCTTTTTTTCTTCAGGGACGACTGGATTACCAAAAGGGGTGAAAACTACTCATTATAATCTCATTGCCTCTGCAGCTCTATCTGGGTATTTATATTATTCATTCATTGATTCTCTTATTTTTGTTAAGTCATGATGAAGGGCGTTACTAAGTAACAACAAATTCACATTCAAACTAACATTAATTTTAGCAACGCTTTCAATTTTTTCGACATTTTACCATTGACCACCCTATTCACTAAGAAAAGCGGATTTAAAGAGGCAATCCTGCCAAAAAATTTGTCAGAACTTTCTGAATGCCTCTCGTATTATGGAGTTTTCGCACATCGCAATGTCCGAGCCTGACTCAAAAATGCTTTCTTCAACATATGATATTATTCAACAAGTTTGACACATATAATTGGCAAAGTTAAATTAGAGTCTCTTCCTTGAAATTTCAGAACCAGTGAATCCTACATGTTTAGAGAGGAGCCTCAGATGGTGGCCAATATCATGCCAGTATTCCACAACAGCGGGTTCATTGTTTGCAGCACTAAACCTTTGTTTATGGGAAATACTGTGGTTTTTGTGCCAAAGTATGAAATCGAGGAATTCTTGAAACTCATTGAAAAGTATAAGGTGGGTTAAAAAGCCGCATACTTTTAAATTATAAGTTTAACAGAAAGTCACTGATTCTGAGATGAAGTATGACGTATTTTCATATATTTATTTGCCTACCTTCAAAAGTTATAACATTAAGATTTCTATTGTACTCCTCACGCGGTTTACGCCTCTGGTACCAAGTCAATAAATGGAATTTATAATACAAATTGAGGATGAGAGCTATGGATGTCTAACATTGAGATTAGGTGAAATAAATAAATTATTTTCACAGATGTATTTAACCCCCTCTGATTCATTTTGTCTGTTGCTTTACTACCTTTGTGCCAATGTCAATAGCAGACTGCCTTGCATTTAGTCCTATTCAGGCTTATTACCACATCTGATTCTCTTGATTTGTATTTGGTTTATTTTGTCATGTAGATACGTCAGACAGGCTCAACTCCAAACTTACTCAGTCGTCTTGCAAATTTTCCGGGTATCGAAAAGTACGACCTTAGTAGCCATGACACTTTCCTCCTTGGCGGAGCTCCTATCAATCCTAAATCTGCAGAGATTTTGCGCCGTCAGCTTGGTATAAAGTACATCCATTTGGGTGAGTGATGACAGTTTGATTGTTCCGAAGTAAGTCCTGAGAAATGTATTAAAACTTCTTGATGAGATCATTGCCTGGATGTCTGAAAAAAAAAATATATATTCATGTACAATATATTCCAAAGCATGGTGCAATGTATTAATATAGGAAATAATCCCCCAATCATCGATCCAATTGCATCCATCCAACCATCCAAAGATGAAGTATGGAATTAAAGTTGAATCCCACAGAATACAGCTGCTCCACCTATTGTACTCCACAGCTCATCAAAAATACCCCAGCTGGTGGCTCCCCCGCTTGGTAAAATTGTTCATATGCATTGGAAAAGCCACAGATTTTTGAAAACAGGGGTGGGCTCATTTGAAAGCTGCTGGCTCAGCCAGGAATAATGGCACTAAACTATAAATGCACACATTTTGGGTCGATATACAGGCCTATAATTCAATCCAACTTTCATAAAAATCGGAGAAGGAATTTTTGAGATATCCAAGTTCATTCTAAGGGGGACTTATTTTTGTTGAACTGTTTTTCATAATGTTCACATATTGTACACCACGTAACTCTCAAAAAACAGTGGTAACCCCCCTTCAAAGACATGTTTTTCAATAAAGTGTATTTTCAGCTATATTCCTTTAATTTTTCATAAATATTTCATGGATATTGTTTGAGTGACACTGCTTTTCGTTATAAATCCCACACTCTTTTAGTATTTTACTGTATGTTTTAATGTAATGACATAAGATTTTGAAAAGATCATAGTTCGAAAATTATGTTGGATAGCCCCCCTATTTTTTCCCTTCAGCAAAGCCTTCAGTGTATAAGTCAGACACACCCCCAATACTGACCAATGAACACACCTTCAAACATGTTATGCAAATGAGGCCGATTTCGCCGATTTACGCATTTTCGTAAATCCTAGAGATACGATTCCAACTGTGTCAGATAGATCTCTCCGAGACCTTTAAAATGACAGGTCGTGGGTCTCTGAGAAGTGAATAGTCTTGACGTGGCGAGAATACTGGTCGCTGATTGGCTGAGACGCCATGACGCAAAATCTTATGATAATACGCTATGATTGAGGGATTCGTCTAGGGTAGATTCTCTGGGTGTATTTTTTTTACTTTGGAAAGCTTTCTTTTTGAACAACTTTTTGGCAAAGTTTCATGAATATCTCATGGATTTTAGATTTCTTGCTAAGTGTGGGATTCAACTTTAAATATAGCAAAATATATAATTTTTACCGAAGTATATTCGTTGGAATAGGCTCATTGGTTGCTCAATAATTGTGCGACAAATCCTACGTCTACATTGAAAATTTGCCTTTTCTCCTGTTATGTGAAAGATAAAAGCAATTAAAATGCCCTCAGAACCCTGAAATACTGTAAATATAAGAATTGTATAGGTCCAGTGTGGTTAGAGTTTCATATTGTCCAAATTTGACACTGGAAAGGAAATTACTGAAAGTGACAACAAATCTATTTTACCAACTGGCAACAATTTATAACAAGAATAATGTACTTTTGTCTTTGCAGTGTATGGTTGCACTGAAGGCTCAGGGTTGTCCCATGGAACTTACCACAAAGAGACTACATCGATAAGAGAAGGGAGCTCTGGAAGATTGCAACCAAATATGGAGGTTAAGGTGATGAAGCAATTCTAAATATCTCACTGAATAAGTTTTGAATTATTATAGGTTTAGAAAGTGACTATGCGAATTTGCTGTACTTACATTATATTTACTTAATTCTAGATTGTTGATCTTGACTCCGGCAAAGAGCTTGGCTACCACGAAACAGGGGAAATCTGGGTGAAAGGTCCACTGGTCATGAAGGGATTTTGGAATAATCCTGAAGCTGATGCTGAAACCATGACAGAGGATGGGTGGCTCAAAACTGGTAAGAACATCAGAACTTTTGGAAAACCAGCATGTGCTGCAGCTTTCTTTAATACCTACATTTATCACTTGACAGCTGACAACACCACTTGCCTTACAAGATGTATCAGTATGCAGATCAGAAACACATAGTCATAGCTTAGACTCTAAAAAATGTCGGGACAAAATTGGTTTTTTAGATTCAAAATGGTTTTTGAAAAACCAAATTTCAATGCAAAACCAACATGGATTTAAAAAAAAATCCATGTTGGTTTTTTGCGTTGAAATTTGGTTTTTCAAAAAACCATTTTGAATCTAAAAAACCAATTTTGTCTGAATTTTTTTAGAGTGTAGGCTTAATAATTCGGTTAAAAAATTACACAAATAGACAGGTATAGTGTAAAAAAACTGGATGGCTTATTAGATCATAAGTTTGCCTTAATTTGCTTTTTTGCAAAATTTCGCTTGCAACAGCAATGGGCAAGATGTTTTGTCAACAATCAGATTATCGTTATGTTTTGACCAAGGTTTGCGTTGATGGAGTAAAACTTACATTATGTTTCCTAATAATGGCACACTTGTCCACTTATATTATTTTTAAAGGTGATGTTGGTTACTGTGATGAAGAAACGAATATCTACATAGTAGACAGAATTAAGGATTTCATCAAATGCAAAGGATTCCAGGTATATTGAATATTCTACTCTAAGACTTGTTATATCTGCATATAAATTATGAGAAAAGTAAAAACCCCAAAAATTAATCCAAGGTTCAAACTTGATTGCTCAGTATTCACGTAGTATTTTCAGCTTGCCTGATTGGTCCATGAGCAATAAAATGTCCTCCAAATCTCTCAGCTTTGTTAGGAAAGTAGATAAGATTAGCAGGGCAAGACTAAAAATAATAACCATCACCAGACATGTCAGTAGTTTTGATGTACGTTTTCAGGTATTCAAATTAGATTTATGCTATGTAATTCAGTGTCTCAAACAATCAATTGGAGCAAGTACAGCATTTACTCCTTGAAAATGAAGTACATATACTTGGAGTTGGTGAAACATGGCTGGATCACACAGTCACAGACGGTGAAATTGACATTGATGGTTACAGTCTTATTCGCTTGGATCGTAACAGACATGGTGGTGGAGTCATGTTTTACATCAGTGATGGCCTATCATATAAGCAGATTGATATAGCTGCTGAAAATGTTGAAAGCATTTGGATTACGTTTACTGTTGATAAAGAAGTTCATCTTGTCGGCAACATTTACAGGCCACCAAGAAGTGACTCCAGCTACTATGATTCAATGCTTAATGTAATTGAGCAAGCTACAAGTACATCTGATAATGTGATTTTGGTTGGGGACCTCAACTATGATTACAGAAGAGACGCAAGCCTGGCCACCAATCCAGTTCACTTCATTGAGTCGATGTTTGAGATGAAACAGCTGGTGGAAACCCCCACTAGAATAACAACAGACTCCTCTACTTTACTGGATGTCATTGTGTCAAGTGTTCCTGAACGTCATCTGAACACCAGGGTGCTTCCGATAAGTATGAGTGATCATTTTCCAGTGATCACTACGTTGAAGACGCAACAGAAAATTAAAGCTGTCCACAAGGCCGTCCGTTTCCGTGATTTTAAAAATTTTGTTCTTAATGACTTTTTAAATGACCTTGATGCAAGGCTTCTCAATGATTGTCACAGTGATGATATCGCAAATAATGAACAAACGTGTGATTCTGAAACCCTCTGGTTACGTTTCAAGAAGACATTTCTAGAAGTCTCTGAAAAACATGCTCCCGTGAAGACGATGCGAATGAAGAACAGATACTGTCCGTGGATCAACAAGGATATCCTGAACTTAATGTATCGCAGAGACTTTCTTCACAAAAAAGCTATAAGTAGCAAATGTGTGAATGATTGGACTGAGTACACTAGTCTTAGAAATAAGGTAACCAATGTCATAAAAATGGAAAAACGTAAATATTATGATAATGAGTTCTGTAAACATGTTAAAAATCCTAAACAATTTTGGAAAAAAGTTAATCAGCTTACTGGTAAAAATGCCCATGTGATGGCACCTAATGACATCAGTGCGGAAGATTTTAACAACTATTTTTCAAATATAGGTCACTCTGTTGTAAATGATATGCCAAATTATGCCAATGAATCTCTGAAGTGGAAAAACCCACCTTGTATTCATTCATTTAACTTTGATCCATGTTCTGTGTCTGATGTATGTAAAATTATTAAGTCGCTGGGTTCGGATAGCTCAATTGATGTTTTAGGTTTTGATACTAAACTTCTACATGTCTCTAGTGATTCAATTTCTCCTATTATCACAAAGATTGTAAATGTGTCATTGCGAACTGCTAAGGTACCTAATGATTGGAAATTCTCGAAGGTGACTCCTGTATACAAAGGAAAAGGTTCCAAGGGAGATATGAATAATTATCGACCCATAAGTGTTATTTGTCATATTGCAAAGTTAATGGAAAAAGTTGTTCAGAGACAATTGCTGTACTATTTACTGTCTAATGATCTAATTGCTATTGACCAATCAGCATATAGGCCAATGCATAACACTCAGACAGCTCTGCATAGGGTTGTAGACTCATGGATTGACAATATTTGTGATGGTTTGATAACTGGTATATGTCTACTGGACATCCGTAAATGCTTTGATACGATTGATCATGATTTACTTAAACAAAAACTGAATTACTATGGTATAAGAGGAGTTGAATTTAAGTGGTTCTCAGACTATTTGAATAACAGATCACAGGTTGTCTTTCACAATAAAGAATTTTCTATCAAGAATTATGTAACAATTGGCGTGCCACAGGGCTCGGTCCTCGGACCAATTTTATTTATGATTTTTGTGAATGACTTAAGTCAAAACTCCAATATAGGTATATGTAATTTGTATGCGGATGATACTATTGTATATTGTCAAGGTTACTCTGTACGTGAAGTTAATGAAAAGTTACAAAGTTGTGTTTCACAATTAAATCATTGGTATGTAAATAACAAATTATCAGTAAATATATCTAAAAGTGAGGTAATGTTGATGTCATCTTGTCGCCGTTTTTTATCTGATGATTTAGATATCAGTATAGATGGGCAAAACTTGAAATATGTACAATGTGCCAATTATCTGGGTATGAAAATTGATAATAATATCACTTGGAATGACTATATTAACAAACTATGCTCTAATGTTGCCTCAAAATTGAGCAGACTGCGAAGACTTCAGAATACTGTGTCCAAAGATGTATTAAGTAAAATTTATTTGACTGCAATTCAACCATGTATTGACTATGCTATAAGTGTGTGGGGCCAAACTTGTGAGTATAATATTGTTAAGATTCAAAGATTACAAAATTATGCTGCCAGAATTATTACTAACAATTTTGACTATATAAATTGTAGAGGAATGGATATTGTCAAAGGCCTCAAGTGGATGAATGTGAGAAAGAGATGTGACTATTTTACCTGTATATTAATGTTTAAATGTATCCATGGTCTGGCTCCTAATTATTTAGTAGATGAAATTGTTATGAACTGTGATGTCAATGGAGTACGTACCAGAAGTCATGAAATGAATGTATATGTGCCAAGTGTCTCTAGTCAATTTGCTAAACGGTCTTTCAAGTACTCAGGTGCGATTTTATGGAATGGGCTACCATCGTTTTTAAAAGATATACATGATGTCAAAGATTTTAAATTTAACTTAAAGAAGTATATTTTAGTTTAGTTTAATTTTTTTCTCATTTTTGTTTTAATAGTTTTTACCCTTTTAATGTAAATTATTATCTATTTATTTTACTTATTATTCCCTGTGATATGTATTGTTGTTTTATGTATATATATAATTGTTTTATTGTATACATGGGCCACTTGAAAAACAGCTGAGCTGAAGTGTCACCCATTTAAAATATATTCAATAAATAAATAAATAAATAAATAAATAATCAGAAGAACCACATTTCAACGTTTTTCCATCCTTTTGAAGAAGCTCATATTTGTTGAATTGGCTGTAATATTTTGATATGCTTGACACAGGTTGCCCCGGCAGAATTGGAAGATTGGCTGATGTCCCATCCAGCAGTCGCAGAAGCGGGTGTTGTCGGAATACCTGACTCCCGGGTTGGCGAAGCTCCCCGCGCTTACGTCGTTCTTAAAGCTGGAGCCGAAACTACAGCTGAGGAATTAGTGACCTTCACTAATAGTGAGTGGTGGATGTGAAATTTTAATGAGTTAATTTCATTCTAAGACTAGTTATGAACCATAATTAGCTACGTATGTGTCAATGGGACTTTGTGAGAGCTTAATCTAAAGCGATTTATACTGCAATATATATATATACTTTGGGAAGTTCAAGTTTAGATATGGTTCATTGGTTCAAGATGCAGGTCTGTCTTAAATAATTTGTATATTCTTATCTTAGGATTTTTAGTACTATCATTGATCTCATCTAACATATTTTCTCCAGCTTTTGCAAATAAGAGTGAATTTAATTTTATAAGGAATTTATTTTATTAGGACTCAATTCAAAGTTAGTGATTCCAAAATGAGTGAAAACATGACTTGTCGACAACCAGCATGGTGCCTTTTTCATTTTTAGTACAAATATAATTAATATATATTTTTAAACGTATTCTTGGGCATGAAATATCTTAAGTCAAGGACTACAGTCTATTTGTATCTTACCGTATATCGTATCTATCACACTTTGAAATAATTCTTTTCAGGTAAAGTAGCAGCATACAAACATCTTCGCGCAGGAGTAGTTTTCATAGACGAATTGCCGAAGACCTCGACAGGAAAAGTTCAGCGTAAACCTTTGCGAGAATTGGCCATGAAGGACGTAAAAGAATCTGCTCAGGCTAAATTATGATTCAGTTTTATTTCTCTGAACAATGGAATTGTACAGTTTGCATTATGAAGATGTTTAGACATAAGATTTTAAATATCGCTATGTTATTGATGTTCTTAGTAATTTATTGCATAATAATATTGCATGCTTGATGCATATTTAGAGTGAAATATATACTGGTTGTTCAAATGTTCATGATTTTCATTGTGATGTACATATTAAAATGCATATCTAATGTGTGTTATTTAAAAAATGGCCTTGTCTATTTTCTTTGTGTGATGAATTAGTGGAGGTTTGGTCTAGCGGTGAGGGTCCAGGGTTTGAATTCAGCTCTTGCCGGGTAACCTGGGCCTATGTTGGAGGGCCATTTCAGTCATCCTTTGCATTGTCCTTTGCTCCTCCTGTCTTAATTAGCCTACCAAGTACATACATAAATACAGAAAGCAAAGTCCCAATCATCCATCCACCCATCTTTGTATGATAAACCCTTAAGAAAGTATATCAATGACTTTACCAAGTATAGTTGGCAAGTACGATGGAATGCTTGCCAACGAAACAAACTAAGCACAATCCTACCACAAGTCATGAAAGATATAAAAATTGATGTGTACTCACGCGGAGAGCAAATCGTAATCCATAGATGTCTTATAGGACACAGCAGATTAACCCATTCACACTTATTAACCAATGACGCAGCACCAATATGCGAAGGGTGCCAAGTACCACTTTCGATTAAACATATCTTGATAGAATGTAATAACAATCTACATCACCGTCCCTTTCAATCAGGTAATCTCAAACACTTGTTCTTAGAAAATTCAACATCCAGTATTTCAAGATTCAAGATTTTTTATTGAGAAAATAATACCGTAACATAAATTATAAACAACAGGGCTGATACAGAGATGTATATATGCCCTGTACAAACAAATGCTTATCAGCTATAATAAGTAAAACAGCAGCGCATTATTTTACAAACTAAAGTGTAAGTAAAAAAAATAAAAAAGTAAAACACAGAGGTAAAGGTACAATGGGTACAATTTATACATCGACATGGTTAGTAAATACATTTAACTGTTATTTAACAACTGATTAACTATTCTCTTACGGTAACTAAATATGGTGTACTTTGTACTAACTATATTTCGGTAAGCATTCCAAATTTTTTCACCATTATATTTTAATGTCCGTTATAAGTAATCAGCTCAATAATCAGGAAGATCTATATCCAATATATTACGAGCAGTATATGAATGTATATTACCTCTATATGAGAACATGTTATGAAAAGCCTCTGGCAACAGATTTTTACTATATTTATAATAAAACATAATTATGCTAACTTTATACATTTGTCTACAGTTCAATATTTTCAGCTCCTGAAACAAGGGTTCGGAGTGACTCCTAAATGCTGCAGATTTCAAAATTCTCACAATCTTTTTTTGAATACGGAAAATGGAATCAATAAGATAATCATAGGTATTTCCCCAAATTTCTATACAATACAGTAAATATGGATTCACAAATGCAAAATACAATTTTCTTAAAGTAGCTAAATGAAAATATTTCTTAGCCTTGCAGATGATACCAGTTGCCTTGGAAATTTTTGATTTAATATGGTAGATATGATCAGCCCACGACAGTTTATTATCAAGAACTACTCCTAGAAATTTAATCTTTTTGACTTCTAACACAGGTAGATCATTAATTATTACATTATAAGACATTCTTACTTTGTATCTGGGAGGAGTAAATACCATAAAGTTGGTTTTAGATATATTAAGGGATAGTTTGTTTATTTGCATCCATTTAACAACTTTTTTATAACACAGTTCCTCAGAGATAACGACTACTTCTACAAATTATGAGAAATTAGTTCAGGGATAATCTATCAAACCAATGTTGCCTCTAAATAGCCCACACCGGTGCTGATGGGGCGTAAAGCACAAACTAACTCACTCACTCACTCACTCACTCACTCACTCACTTGTATGATAAACCATTATTATTTTGATGGCCATGGATTCATGGGAAAGATTTAGGGGTTATACGAGGGGTGTCCCAGAAGTTCTGACCAATTTTTTTGGCAGACCTTTCTATTTGAAATAGCTAAATGAAATTTTCCCAGAATAAATTTCAGGTATTTGACCATCTATTTTGAAAAAAATCAGGACTGTAAGAAGTGTTTCAGTTACTGTTCTGTTACCATCGTTACAAGAGGTCAGTGCACCCAGCGCAGCTCAATTTCTCAGACGAAGTTTAACAAATTAGCTGTGCTAAAAGTCAGAGAATTTAAAGTAAAAAAGCGAATGATTGCAAAAAAATGTATTTCCTGATAAGCTTGCAGTCTTTCAAGAAATCTTCCATTAGATTATAAACATTTATTTATATTTCAATCTGATCAGCTGAGGCAATTTCCAAAGGCTTTTTCCAGCAGTTGCCTAACAGTGCTTTAGACGGTTTGGCTTAAAAAATCTGCTGTCAAGAGGCAGTGCTCAAGAACCTTAGGTTCAAAACCCAATCTCATCTGCTTTAATTCCCAGGTTTGGCCTTCTGTAACTTTGCGTGATACTTAAATATATATACCAGTTCAAAAATTAAAGAAATTATAGTCATAATCAGAAATGAAGCAGTCGCCATGCGCCACATACACTGAAATTCCACAATTTAGGAACAGCCCAGTTTGGCGGACTCAGGTGATCGCCTCAGCACACGGGTTAAACTGATTCACAGTGACTTTAAATGTAAATGAAAAACTTTGAGATACTGCTAGGTTTCCAAATAATATTTTTCATGATCATCCATTGCATATTTATAGTAAATTCCTTGGTTATTTACAAGCCTAGACACTTGGCCTAAAAAATTAAGCTGCGCTGGGTGCACTGACCTTCTGTTTCCATGGCAACAGAAAAGTTATTTAAAATGTTCGAACAGGTACCATATTTTCAAAATGGATAGTGAAATACCTGAAATTGATTCTGTGAAAATTTCATACAGCTACTTCAAATAGA
Organism: Platynereis dumerilii; assembly: GCA_026936325.1. Classification (NCBI taxonomy): domain Eukaryota; kingdom Metazoa; phylum Annelida; class Polychaeta; order Phyllodocida; family Nereididae; genus Platynereis; species Platynereis dumerilii. The sequence continues at coordinate 15,915,956 of JAPTHN010000008.1, read as the reverse complement.
AAGGTCTGCCAAAATAATTGGTCAGAACTTTTGGGACACCCTAGCTCGTATATCGTTTTGTCTAGATATACATCTATCAAGGATGGATGGATGATTAGGGCTTTACAACCACTTTTTACAGCTGCTTGCAGCCTGTATTACGAGAGGAGTTTCAGGAAAACTTATGACAACTGCCCTGGTCATGCTGATTCACCTATGTCATTAAAACTTGGCATGCAGTCTGAATATAATATTATCTTGCTTCCATCAACTTTTGGTAAACTTCTGTGACAATAAAATTTTATTTTCTAAACTAAAAAGCTAGTGTTTCCCGCGAAATTTGAATGATTGTACACAGTATCCTGCTGCAGCAGTTCGCGGTAAAGTGGGACGTAGAAAAACGGAGCTCTCCCGTTGTCATTTCACACCTGTGCACAGGCACTGGATGGAGGCATTCTTGGGACAGATAGCACTTAATTGAGGCAACAATGGATTACACAATTCTGTTGATCTAATGGCAGTTGGAAGATAATGGTAGGCCTACACAGGTTTCTGAAGTGTAATTAAGATGGAAAGGGTTAAAGTTCTCCATGGTCAAAGGTGTGAATTTCTTGAATTGCAATTTTTTAAACTATTGACCAAGTGCTGTGACTGCTGACAAATTATGTGCATCTCAGATTGATAGTTTTAGAGCAGTTAATTGCGTATCTTTACTTGTACTTGCATTTATACACAATAGGCCTATTCTTTTTTATTCTGATTCATTTAAAAGTAAGTAAAATCTTTTTTTTTTATCAGATTTTTGCTCAATTAGCAACTTTTGCTAATCCAAACTTTATACTAGGGTGCGCACAGGGAAGGAAGGAAGGAAGGAAGGAAGGAAGGAAGGAAGGAAGGAAGGAAGGAAAGAAGGAAGGAAGGAAGGAAGGAAGGAAGGAACAAATAGATAGAAAGATGGATAGAAAGATAGATAGAATGATAGATAGATAGATAGATAGATAGATAGATACTTCAGCCTATATATCTACAAGCAGCTGTTAAAGTGCTTGCACGTTATTTTTATGTACTTGATAGGCTAATTAGGACAGGAGAAGGACACAGCAATGAGAGATACCATGATTGAAACTGCTGTCCAACATTAGTCCAGGTGACTATACCAGAGCGGTAATCAAGCAACCTACCCTGCAATTTGTGTTGAGCATGGAAGTATCAGATTTAGTATCTTTCTAGATGTTACCTTTAACAAGTAAACAACAGGTCTATATTCCACTATGTGGAGAGTATACCATACTACCTTGTGCTCCACCTGGTGTTTGTGGCCATTGTTATTCCCACCTGTTGGCTGTTGGTGTTCTCCTCGTAGCTGATTCCTCCTATAGGTCTGTCTCCATTTGTAGTTATGATATATGTATGGATGGCATCTGCAAGCAATAGCTGCGAGTGCATTCAGCTTGAAAGTTATTTCTTGGGGTTCTTCTATTCTTTTTGAGGCATTCTGTTTACTTTTTCTGAATTTCTGAATTTTTCGGTTCATACATTTAATTTTAAATATTTTTTGCCGTTTCAATTTCGGGCAAATTTTTTCTATTTTAATTAGCTATTCTATAAAGATATAAGGTAAAGTACACATTATTAAGTGGTTCCTGAAGTAGCTTCAAGGCCCTGTGAAGGGTGGGGCCTCTTGCCCCACACGCATTTTAATTTGACCTCTATATTTTGAACTAAAATGCAAAAAACATGATACAAATCATATTTATGATACAAATCATATTTATATTGTGATGGTCATAAAGTGAACCAATGCAGATATCCATCATACAAAGTTCTCTCTGACAACCCCTTTCAAAGAATTAATCAAAGTTACAAAAACCATGCACATTTTTTTGTTTCTTTAATTTCTACTATGGTTTGGTGCTGTTTGCCCTGAAAATTTGTGACGTCACCTAAAAAGCCTCAAGCTTCAATCCTATCAATCAGAAAACGCACCAAAAATGTAAGTTTAGACATAACCCTGAGGGGGGGGCTCTCACCTAACCCGGGCTTCTTGCCCCGCCTTACTCTATACTATGTATCAGCTATTCAGCCTAGCAAGGCTATGCGGAAATCCATCCGGGAGAACAGCTGTTTTGGGCGTGAAAGGCCATTGGCCATTGCATGACAGTCCATGACTGTTGTGTCAACAGCTGAGGTAAGACTATTTTCCCATGGAGAATTATATAGGTCAAGGGTTTAAGAGGTCATTGGTTGAATTTGTGCCAAATGATTTACAGTGGTCAGTCATAATTCAAAATTCAAAACATTTATTGACATATTTAATACAGCATTATTTTAAATAAGATAGGTAGATGGATAGATAGATAGACAGATAGATAGATGGATAGGTAGATAGATAGATAGATATGGTAAGTGCAGCCTGCAGTTCTGGGCACTCATGAGGGTTTTGATGAGATGGGAGAGATAGCATAGTCCTCAAAATGTTACCCAATGTGAGGTATCTTTTTCTTGTCCAACACATACACCATGGCTGATTCACAGGAATTTATCATGCCCTGGATGAATTAGTATTCATTATGCATAATAAGTGAAACAACAGCATATATATAGTAATTCTTTGCAACTCAGTGTCCAGTTGGTAAATATGTTGGACTGGGGTGGGGGGAGGGTTGGTCTAGTGGTAGCGTGCTGGACTGCCAATCGCTGGGTCCCGGGTTCGAATCCAGCTCTTGCCGGGTCACCTTGGCCTATGTTGGACAGCTGTTTCAATCATTCTTCGCCTCATTGCCTTGTCCTCCTCCTGTCCTAATCAGCGTACCAAGTGCATAAAACAGGACGTAAAGCCCCAATCATCCATCCATCCATGTTGGACTGGGAAATTGATGACTTGGACTTCACAAGTTCACATCTTGTATTTATGCATGAGGTTGGCTGATTGGGACTTTAGGAGGACCACAAATAAGGCGAAAGCAAATGAAAATCATACCTCCAGCTCAGTTATTGGAAGAACGGAGTGCTGCGGCCTGAATTTCCACAGTAAAAAAAGTCAGCTGAATATGCAAGAGATGTTTTCTTAAATGCATTTTGGTTAGCATGTGCAGTCCCATGTTTATGGACTTCAAAGTATGTTTTAAGTCTCTCCGAAGTCGTACTGAAATCCATAATACTGCAGTAAGCACTTCTGCGGCCCCGTCCGTATGAAAATAAATCCATCAGACCTGTTCATCGCAAGTACAAAGAGGCAAACGAAGCTTTTTTTAGTCCCAGGTGCAGTGAAGCAACTATAATGTTTTGTTGTTGGCCTTAACATGGATTTTTTGAAGTTGAGTATGAGTGAAACACTGTCGCAATCGTTGCACTTAAGTCAAAATAGTTTTTATGAGGTCGTTTTCAAACTGTTGTATTTTCTTCTTAATCTCTCTTTGTGGTTTACAGTCTATCCATTAGTTATGCAAAAAGAGAGGACCAGTTCACAGTGAAAAATGCATTTTGTGACTCATGATAGCCGATGACGTGTCATGATAAGTTAAATCAAATTAACATTGAAAAGTATTGGGTTATGATAATGACAAATCATTGGTATGATGACCCACGAAGTCCCATCTTCACTGTGCAACAGTTTACTCTTTTTGCATATTAAATTTACAGACTGTAGTGCATTGATTAATCCTTGTTGTGCACAAATGTAGGTCTGCAGGTCTGATTCTTTGTAGCCAAAAATGTCAGACTCTGTTTCTAGTCATTAACATTGCATACAACATAATCAATACAGTGTAGCTGACCCAAACAATCAAACATTTAACAAACACACTCATTAAGTTAGACTCCTTGGCTTGGTCAACAACACCAATCACCTTTTTGAAAGGCAAAGGGGATTCCATCAGAGCTCCTATTGCTTGGAGACACCACCTGTACATAAATTCGGAACTGCAAATGGAGACACACCTGTTTCCAGGTCCTGGGTTTGAATCCAGCTCTTGCGGGGTCACCTGGACCCATATTGGATGGCTGTTTCGACCATCCTTTGCCTCATTGCTGTGTGCTGTGTCCTCTTCCTATCATAATTATATATAGCCTACCTAGTGTATAAATAGAGGACATACATGTAAAGCCCTGGTCATCCACCCATCTTCTTCCTATAGGCCTGTGTGTTAAATTTTCTAGTTTGTAGCATAGTGCAGTTGTGTTATTCGAAATAATCTGTTTTGGTTTTTGCGTGTTGACAGTTTCAAGTTGGGCATACCTTTGTAGAATGACCATGCCATTCACTCATTCCATGGGCATTGACTTGCTGTTGTTGGTGCGTTATTATGCTGATTGTGGTGTACAGCTTTGCCAATAGTGATGACCTTTAACTCTGCCCTTTGCTAATTGTTGACAATTACACAAAATAATATTGATATATTTGCTTTAATTGGGGATATCAATGCAATGAAGTCAGTTGACAGCCAACATGAGAACAGGCGTGGTGATGGATCTCTGAGGTACTGGGTATGATTTCCACTTGTAATGTGGGTGGAGTGGGATGGATGGATGATTGTGGCTTTACATCCTGTATTTATGCACTTGGTGGACTAAGTAGGACAGGAGGACAATACGGCAGTGAGCCTGGGGGGGGTACTCAACATTTTTTCTGATACGTATGCTAGGCTGGAAGTTTGGCGACCAGACCCGGTGCTAGGCGGTCGGTCGTCGCGAAGACACCCTGACTCTAGGAAATTTTTTTGTCGCCGCAATGGTATTTGCCTGTTTTTCCCATGTATTAGACCGTCATTTCACCGAAAAATAACATCGTGATTCGATAAAAGTTCCTATTTAAATTTAGGGGCCAACTCTAGGAATTATGTCAGATTTTTAGACCCAACTCTAGGAATTTTTCAGTTGAAAAAGGGGGCCTACTGAGCCGAGCATAGGTGTACACTTGAACAAGTAAGTACCCCCCCCCAGGGCTGTGAGGCGATGGATGATTAAACTCTTGTCCAACACAATAGGTTTTTCTCCATATGGGGATTACGACAGTGTTTATGGGCAGGTGGCACCAAGATAAGGGCAGAAGGCATTTTTGTCTTTGGGTAAGCAAATTAAATGAAATCTTGTGACCATCAGTTGATAATAATCTAGTTGTTAACATGTAATAATCCCCCGATCTATATGATTCTTACCAGTTACACACTTTTCTGTTGAACTGCTGTCTTAAGAAATACTAACTAGCAGACCCAAACAATCAAATATTCAGCAAACACACATGAAGTCAAGACTCCTTGGCTTGGTCAACAACACCAATCACCTTGCTGAAAGGTAAAGGGGATTCCAACACAGTTCCTGTTGCTTGGATATGCCACCAATGCATAAATTCAGAACTGCAAATGGGGACAGAGCTATTCCAGGTGAACTGGCCAGAGTGGAAATTGAACCCAGGACCCATCAATGCACTCTCTGCAAATGGAGACAGACCTATGCAGCTGGGTGGCCAAGTGGCTTAGGTGCCCGCCTGCTCCGCTGAAGGTCTTTGCCTGCATGGGTTCGAACCCCAAGTGGGGAACCCAAAATTTTCAGTGGACCTTCATGAGCAAAATCCCAGCTGGATGTCGTTCGGATGAAATGTTAAATTGGCGGCCCCTTGTATCAGTGTCTATGCTGGGCAAGTAATTTAGGATCCCTCACATGGGGTAAATGTGTAACATGTTGAGGACTCCCGCTCTCTCCCCCATCTCATCAATCAACCCTCGTGAGCACCCAGAACTGGGCTTAGAGGGCTACACTTACCATATCCATCTATCTATCTATCTATCTGCATAGAATCAAACATCTGTCTGACAGGGGTTGCAGGGCTCAGATTGAACCTAGATCACAGAGGTTAGCAGCCTGTGTGCTGCCACTGAATCAGGCCCCAGTTCCTAGTCCCATCTGTCTCACATGTCACCAGTTGTTGTTATTTTGTCATTGTCATGATTGATAATGACTCGCTCCGTGAGGTGAAAGCATGACAACATGACCAAGGTCACTGAGATGGAAAAAATTTTGAAATGAAGATATTGAGCTAGCTTGAGGCCTTCTTGTGGATGTTCAATGCGTATGTCAAGTGTCAATTTACAGTCGTAGTTTTTCCCGGGAGGTGAACATCATCTTGATTTTCAACTATTTGTCGTTGATGGTAATATGAGGAGGTACTTCCTTAACTTGAAACTGCAGGTTGAATTCTTTGAGTTCTTGTACATGACATAAAACATGACATGACGGATTGTCAGAATTCATGCTCCTGCAACAGGAATTGAATCATACATTATTGTGCTACAGAAGTTTTCTGAATCTTGTTGGAAAGCTGTAAATGTAACAGAGAAAAATAATCATGGAGGTTTTCAGTGAAGCTATATATATAAAGTTATCAATGAAGTCAACATGTATAATGAAATCCAACAAGCCATCAACCAAAGCTCCAAGTGCAACAGGAGCTGAGCTACAAGGCAAAATGTCATCGTGTCGCACGTATGGTGTGATACTCCTATCACCTGGTCTCATGCCTGTTTAACAATTCACTAGCTAAGGTGTAATGGTAGGGCTACTCAAGCTGCCAAATTGTCTGATCTGTAAATCGGACTTTACAAAATTGACAACAGGTACACTATAAATCCAAAAAAGAATAAAATATTCCATTATAGATCTTTGCGGATTAGCGGTCCAAACAGTTTCAAAATTGTCATTCAACTTGGTCTTGTGATGTCACTGGCTTTTTAAGCATGTTCTTAATGATTTGTTTGACTCCGTTGTGATTTAATCAGTTGATTCAGTGCATATCATATCTTGCAGCATAGGTGTCATTAAACAAACTTATACCACTGTTTGCTTTTTTTGGCCAATCAGAAGGCAGGATTCACTCTGATATAGTGCATATCACAGCTCATACGCCTGACCACGATATTGCATGCTTCGCTGACTACAAGTCGACAAAATTGAAAGAAACATTGAAACAAAACTGTTCAACAAAGGATTAAAACTGAACAACACAGACAGTAACGAGGAGGAAGATTCTATCTGGTGTAACTGGTCTCAATAAAAAAGCTGTATTCACTCGTTTTTATACCAATATCTGAAATAATGATCAAATTTTAGGTCACTTGATAAAAAGTTCATTTTGGATAGGCAAGCTGCCAAAAAAATAGCGGAGCAGCAGACCAACAATTTTGGCCCAATTTGGCAAGCTCAAAGAATTATTTTTTCTTCTTTAATTTCTAAAGCCCTCGGATATATTGCATATCGTCACAAACGAGGGCGTTATCTATTACTAATTAAATGACTTAAAGCACTCATCCAGAAAGAAGATTAGGAAACCAACAGAAAACCGTCAATGCCGTGGAAAAGCCAAATTGCAAGTTGAAAAGAATAAAATTTATTTTTCCAACGGACCGCCAATCTGCAAAGCGCTCTAATACAGGCCTATACATTGCAAGACTTGATCTCTGCACCTCCGCTAATGTCAAAGCATGCCAAATCAGATTTACCTGGCTTTAGCAATTAGGTCAAAATAGCCTGGTGTGCTATAAAACACAGCTTAATGTTGGGAGGAGTCTGGTCAGCTCTGCAGGACAGCTGCAGAGCTCTGTTGGCTTCTGTTCGCCAATGTTTCATGCTGTTAGAAGTTCTGCTGGCTTGTGCTGGCTTGTGCTGGCTTGTGGCTGCTGGCTTCCTGGCTGCAGAATGTCACCGGCTCAAAAGCAGTGACACATGCAAGCAACGTCTTATTGTGGTCCCAACATCTTGAAGTCACACATCTGCAGCATGAAGAAGTGCATTTAAAGCAAGGTAAGATGATTTTTTTGTTAATTTTCAAATGCTGATTATAGCTCTTTGCAGATTGGCGGTCCACTGAAAAATAAATTTTCTTATTTTCAATTTGCAAACTGGCTTTGCCATGTCATTGACAGTTTTCTGTTTGTCTCCTAATCTTATTTGTTGATGAAGTACCTTAAGTCATTTAATTAGTAATAGATAACGCCCTCGTTTGTGACAATATGCAATATATCCGAGGGCTTTAGCCCGAGGATTATTGCATATTGTCACAAACAAGGGTGTTATCTAACTTATACCACTAAGTACAAAACAAATTAATTTAAATCCCTTTGTTTGCCTTCAATCCTTCTTGTTTGACAACATTTCATTGTACTTGTTGCACATTCATGTTCCTCAGTTCATTTGAAGGTTGGCAGCCCTGAAGGCAACAGGTCAGAATTCTTTGTTCTCAGGAAATAATACAATACATTAATTTCGTAGATAGAAAGATAGATGGAAAGATAGATAGAAAGATCGATAGATAGATGGAAATAACACAATACATTAATTTCATAGATTAATTTTATAGATAGATATGGATAGACCGATAGATTGATAGACGGATAGATAGATAGATATATAGATAGATAGGTAGGTCGATAGTGCAGCCATCTCAGCCAAGGTCACTTTGGGGAGGTTGATTATTACAGTCGCTTAGCAAATGATATTTTTAAATTATGTAAGACATTTGAAAAATAACAGAAAGCAAGGAGCAGGGGTTCGGGGGCGGCAGCCCCCGAAATAAGAAGAAGCAGGGGTTCGGGGGCAGCAGCCCCCGAATTAAGAAGAAAAAATAATTCTTTGAGCTTGCCAAATGGGGCCAAAATTGATGGTCTGCTGCTCCACTATTTTTTTTTGCAGCTTACATATCCCAAATGTACTATTTTATCAAGTGACCTTAAATTTGATCATTATTTCAGATAATGGTATTTATAAAACAGAGTGAATATAGCCTTTTTATTGAGACCAGTTACATTTGATAACAATCTTCCTCCTTGTTTACTGGCTGTGTTTTTCAGTCTTAATCCTTTGTTGGTCAGTTTTGTTTCAGAGTTTCCTTCAATTTTGTCAACTTGTAATCAGCCAAGCATGCAATATCATGGTCAGGTGTATGAGCATTATATCAGAGCGAAATTCTGCCTTCTGATTGGCCAGAAAAAGCAAACAGTGGTATAAGTTTGGTTACTGTCACCTATGCTGCTAGATATGAAAAGCACTGAATCAACGGACTAACCATAACTGACGCAAACAAAACAGTTTTAAGCAGGTGACAATGCGTGATAAAGTTGAAAGTTAATTTTGAAACTGTTGGGACTGCCAATCTGCAAACAGCAATAAAGTAATTGACTTGACTTTGAATTGAAATGCTTATTGACAATTGAATTGAATTTATTGAGTTCTTATCATTCAGTTCAAAATACCATATATATGTGCCTTGGCAGAAGAACACCGAAGTATTATTTTGTTAGTTTGATTGACAGGTTTTCCATGCACATCCAACTGACATCAATGTAGCTTACACATTATGGAGGATTTATTAATCCATTTAAGAACTTTTTCTCAGGACAGTTTTAAAGTACAAATTTGATCTCAGATAAACGAACTGGCTAGGATTTGTGTGGAATGTTTTCTTTCCTGTTTGGGGTGAACATTACATATTCGGGGTGGGGGACTTGGAGCTTTTCTCAAATGGAAATGATGTATTTTACCAAAACGGCGAAATTAATTATTTATATTTTGAGAACACAACATCCTCAAATATTTATTTATAACTCAAACAGTGCTATGTTAAGAAATAGCCCCAACAGAAATTATTCATTTCATTTCAAGACTGACCAGAAAGAATTTATTTTTATTATCTTACTAAAATAAGGCAAGAAGGAACTAATTTCTTAAAAAAATTCACCCCGGGAAATCTATTAATGGTTGCTCCTGTACTGATTTAGCCCTAAAAAGTTAGGATTAATTTTATTTACAGAAATCATATATTAAGATGATGCTATTTAATAAGGTATGAGGAGCTGCTAAAAAGATTTAGTTGTTCAGCAAATTTCGACAATTGAGTCTTGGGCAGGTGCAATGATAACATAACACTATTATGTAAACTCCCAGGTCGTGACTATGTGTTAATAGGTGTCATTGCTTGCATCATGGTTGTTATAGCATTTTTCTTGGAAGATCTATAAAGCAGCTTTGTGGTTAGAGGCAAGGCCCTGCGTCTGTAATCCTGAAGTTCCAGGGTTCAAGTTCTAATAAGGAAGAGAAAAGTCTTTTGCTGTGTTGAAAAAGTTTCAAACCTATCTAAAAAAAGGAAATGATTTATTTGAAGGTCTTTAGAATTAATTTATTTGGTCTTGCACAAACAACACGGTATCATAATGATATTATGATGAAGATAAAGAGAGAATTTATTCAAGACCAGGACCCACTCAAAGACATAATGTCATGATGTATACATAATACAGGATAGTTCTGCATACTGTATAGCGTCCACAAAATATTTGAAAGAAATGTTCATGTCAAATTTAGTAATTTCCCGTTCTGCACCGTTCTGCAACTCTTTCGTGATGGTCCTTTTTTTTTTTACATACTTTTCACGCAGAGTGAAAATTGCCTGTCATCACAAGTCCTTTCATACAATACTGGTTTGATGTACCCTGAATGATATGCATTCTTCGTGGATTCAAGTAGAACACTTTGATCGAACACCTTTCTAGGTTTATGAAATGATTTATGTTAAACTTGATGGAAAGGACCCTTTGTGTTAAACTGCAATCAGGCAATGATGCTTGTTCATCACTGCATTTATCTTCTGTGATAAAATTTTTTATTTCAAGTGAATTTTTAGAGCTTAGCTTTAATATGTAATAGATGCACTCAGTTTTGATGATTTCAAATCACGAATGTATGCAGTTCTTCCAGAAAAAACTTTTTAAGTACCTCCTTTGTGAATAGAAATGGTGCAATCAAAGTAATTCACTTATAATGTAATGGGCAAATTTTATCTTTGCAAGAAAATATGACCCCTTGCAAATGCCATAAAAGATGAATGAAATGTGATATCGATGATGTGATCAGATGTATTTTAGCCTTGAATTTTGGTGATCCATTACAGAGAATATATATATAATCTGAGGAGTAGTATATATAACACCACACTGTAAAATTTGAAAACTGTGTTGAAGCAATAATTTGAGCTGTCTGAGAATCTTAACAATTTTCAAGCTATGATAGCTCAATCTTATAAGTTGTCAAGGTATGATAGCTCAATGCTGTAAGTTGTCCAAACGAATCGTAACATTAAGCTGTGAAAACATGAAAGCTTCAGTTGTTGCAGATAGATTGACATCTCAGTCATGGCACATATAGCGCCATCTATAACAAGCACTTCTCATTTAGTTTTAAATAATTATTTACTTATAAGAAAAAAGAACATTTATATTACACTATCCCAGAGAAAAAATGAGTAGCACACCACTTTAGCTGGTCACTTTTTTATTTTTATCTCTCTTAAATTAATTTGTAGGAGTAATTAGATGCATGCTTTCACACGTCAACCAACATTTCTAAGTCAGAGTGTGTTCAAATATGCTTCTAGCACTTTATACCAACTCAGATGAGCCACAGGCCTTTGGGATTTATTCACAAGAAATTGATTTTTAAATCTCCTTGTGATGCAATGGTCTGTTTTGAATGCATCTTTGCCCTGTCCACGATGTGCTAAAATGAAGCATACTGGATCAGTTGGATCCCCTTGAGAGATCAAACAATATTTTGGGATTACAGCCCATATTCATAAATAACTTTATAAGACAGGTCACACAAATATAAATCAAAAACAACTGAAAATAAGTCAACACAGCTCAAAATTTTGAGTTGTGTCAGCTTGGATCAATAAGTCAACAAAACTCAATATTTTGAGCTGTAAGTCAACACAGCTCATTATTTTGAGTTTTCTCAGCTTGAATACCTTACTCAACATAGCTTAGTATTTTGAGCTATCTCAGCTCGGTATTTTGAGTTATCTCAGCTTAAAACATTAATCTATGTTAGCTCAATCAACTTGTGCAACCATCTCACTCAATCAATTGAGCTGAATCAGTGCCTCCGATTTTACAGTGCAGAACCGCAATGAGCAACAGAGCTTTTCTGATAAGCCTGGGCTTTCTAGAAAATTTGGAGTCAGATAAATTGATGGATGGATGCATGGCTTTATGTTGACGTAAAAATATTTGTGCATTGCAATGTGTTTGTTGCGTAAAGAAGATGTCTCAGTTAGATTCGTATTTTTTAAAAAGCTTGATGTTGACTATTACTGTGACACTTGTGATCAATGGGTACATCTTAAGTGTATACCAGGTATGACTATTGGCGATTACAAAAACCTAGGCAAGAGTGATGAGGAGTGGTTTTGCTCTGCTGTTTGCAATCCACAAAACGTGACCAACCTGGGTGAAGTTTACGATTTTTCAGACTCTCTGTTCCTGTCTGAAAGCGAACATGAACTCAGTAACTCTCATGTCAGTGAAGATGAAGAACTTGACATCAATAAGACTCTAAATAAGGTCAGAACAGATCATGCAAAGGAGCTAATTGTGTCGTATTTAAATGTTAATAGTCTGCGACATAAAGTGCATGACATTCGATCGTGGTTAAAAGACACACCCATGGACGTCTTTGGTGTTGCTGAAACAAAAATCGACTCAACTTATCCTGACTCACAGTTCCAAATACAAGACTACCGAATGTACGGAAAAGACAGAAATCAGTACGGTGGAGGTCTAGTGGCCTACGTCCGAGCTGATATACCGAGTCGTCGTAAAAAAGACATGGAACTGACACATGTAGAGATGTTAGCCTTAGAGCTGAAGCCCAACAAGAACACAAAACTGCTAGTGGTGATTATGTACCGACCACCGAACACCACAAATGAAAACTTCAAAAATGAAATGAGACAACTACTTGACAAAGCAGTTCTTGACTTTGATCATATATGGTTGATAGGGGATTTAAACTACGACATGTTATCGAGAAACAAAAGCTCAACCCTTGTCGACATCTGTGATAGTTATAATCTTACTCAATTGATCAAAGAACCTACAAAATTTACTGTAAACGGACATTCACTCATTGATGTTGCCCTCACCACGTCACCCAGAAAAAGTAACTCTGGCAGCATCCACACCGGCCTCAGTGACTCCCACAATTTGATCTTTGTGACATTAAATTTCCGTGCTCCCAGACTTCCCCAGAAAACTGTGACCTATAGGAGTTACAAGACCTTCAAACCAGAACAATTTGCCAAGGATGTGTCCCAAATTCCCCCAAGTATTACTGAGATCTTTGAGGATCCCTCGGACAATTACTGGGCATATCAATCCCTACTTCGAGAAGTCACAGACGATCATGCCCCTCTAAAGACAATTAAGATCAAGGCATGCGAGGCCCCTTTCATGAACAAGACACTCAAACAAGCGATTAGGAAGAAGCGCAGATTCTTCAAAATATATCAGAAGTTTCCCAACCCAAGAACCTGGGAAAATTATCGCTCCCTCAGAAACAAGACAGTTCGTATCAGGAAAATAAAAGACTACTTCCAACAGAAATGTGCTACAGGTGCCAAAAACTCGGATTTCTGGCCCACCATCAAGCCTTTCCTGACAAACAAAGGTCAAGCAACTACCGAGAGTATTACTCTCAAGACAGAAGGGGATAAACTGCTCACTAACCCCCAAGAAGTCAGTGAATACATGAACAACTATTACATTAACATTGCCTCTAACATCGGAGGTGAAGTTGAAATCACACAGAGATACGAGAGCAATGAAGATTTTGTGTCTAAATGCAGTGATCATTTCTCAGACCACCCGAGCATAAAGACTATTCGAGAAAAACATGCATCAAATAACTTCAAATTTCACCATACCAGTGTTAAAGAAGTGGAAAAAGTGGTAAAGAGTTTGGACATCACTAAAGCGACAGGAAATGACAAGCTTCCTGCCAAACTCCTAAGACAGACTGTAGACTCTAGTAGTCCACACATAACAAGACTTTTTAACCAATGCATAGACAACAGTACTTTTCCTGATGCAGCTAAACTAGCTGAAGTTGTGCCATCTTTTAAAAAAGATGACAATCTCCTAGTCAAGAACTATCGCCCCATTAGCATCCTCCCTGTATTATCAAAGATTTTGAAACGTTTGATGCTAAATCAATTGACCCCCTTTCTAAACAGTGTACTACATCCCCGGATAGCAGCCTATCGTATAGGGTACAGCTGTCAGACAGTGCTGCTGCGCTTAGTGGAAGACTGGAAAATAGCTGCTGAGAAAAAACATCATGTCGGCGGCGTGATGATGGACCTTAGTAAAGCATTCGATTGCTTACCACACGAATTGATCATCGCAAAACTTAGTGCTTACGGGGCGGATATTCGATAAAGCGCCCTCATCTGGTCGTATTTCCAAAACAGAAAACAACGGGTCAGAATCAGCGGCCATGTCAGTGAATGGCGGACCCTTAAGAAAGGCGTGCCGCAGGGCTCAATATTGGGCCAAGTGTTATTTAATTTATTTGTGAACGACATTGTATACAAATTTCGGAAGTCATCATTGTATAACTACGCGGACGACAATACCACCTCTGTGTCTGGCCCAAACAGAGATGTCGTTATTCAAACCTTGGCTGGCGAAACCAAGGTCGCTATCGAGTGGTTCCAGCAAAACATGATGGAGGCAAACCCTCAGAAGTTTCAAGCTCTTTTCCTAAAACGTAATCAAGTCTCAAATGACTCTTGTCACATTCAAGTTAATGACTTTGAAATTGTAAGTGAAAGAAATGTCAAGCTCCTTGGAGTGAAATTAGACGAAAATTTCAATTTCAATGAGCACATAAAAGATGTATGTAGGAAGGCTGGAGCCCAGCTAAATGTGCTAACTAGACTGTCCAAGTATCTAGACAGGGAAGGTAGAATGAGTATCTTTAGGTGTTTTATTCTATCTCACTTTAATTATTGTGCCCTTGTTTGGCATTTTTGTGGAGCTGTAAACAGCAAAAAACTGGAGCGTATTCAGTACAGAGCGCTCAAATTTGTCTTTATGGATTTCCAGAGTTCTTATGAACTCTTGCTGAGTAAAGCTAACTTAAATTCTTTAGAAGGAAACAAATGTTGTTGAAAGAGGTGTATAAAGCAGTAAACGGTACCTCACCAGAGATCCTGTGTGATCTGTTTAAGATGAAAAATGTAAAATATAATTTGCGATCAAAAAATACTGTTGAAGTAACCCATTGCAGAACAAGTAAATTTGGGTTAAACATAATTTCCACCTATGGAGCTAAGTTGTGGAACAGCCTGCCGGAAGCAATGAAAGACAGTAAAGACTATAATAATTTTTGCAGACGAGCAGATTCGTGGTCTGAACCTTCCTGTAAATGCAGGCAATGTAGAATTTAAAATTTTAGAACCTTAGCAAAATTTATACTGTAGCAAAAATTTTTAAACTGTAAAATGTTTTTAATGCTTTTAATGCGATGTTTAATATGATGTTTTCCCTCACACCGATAATATGTATGAGTGCTGAAGGACAATTTGAAGGGGATATTCCCCATCCAATGGACAATTTTATAAGGACTCTCACTAGTCGACACATACTTTGTTTTACTCCCTTGTTATAAGATATTATTTATCACAGTTATATATATAGCTAGTAATTTCTAATTTTACATGTTAAATGTTATTAATTTGTTACATGGTCGGTTGATTAGCCTATGGCTAATGTTATCCTCTTTGTACCCTTTCAATCCGACGATAAATAAAATTAATTGATTTGATTTGATTTGAGATATTATGCATAAATAGTTATCAAATACCTCAGTCCTCAGATGTTATGCATATTAGAGTCAAGGAGGGTAAATCCGTCCACTTTTGGCTATAACTGTATTTTAAGGAAAATGGTATTAGATACAAAAATAAAAAATAGCACATTGGGAGGGGAATATTCCGTACTACCACTGGCAGCCAGAAAAGTAAAATATTCAAATAAGTTTTGCTGAAACCATGGCAACAAAAATGAAAGGTTAGGGCATCTAATTCCGTCCAGGTTGTTTCTAAATCCGTCCAGTAAGGATGGCAAATCCGTCCACAGGGTATTATGCAGCACATACCTATCATATATTGTGATTTTTAAAAGTTATGCAATATATTAACTGCCACAAAGGATTTTTTGTCAATATCAGAACATAAGGGTGCTGATCGCATTTATAATAGAAGAATCAAATAACGGTGGTCAAGTTAACTATCAAGAATTTCAATTGACTGCCTCAATCACAATTTGAAAACCTTTTTAACCCAATCAAATGGTATAATTGCTTAATTTTATTTATTTTATCAGTTCCATGCTATTTATAAATAATATAGGTCATAAAAGTACTTTTAAAGACCATTTGAAGTGGGTGGACGGATTTACAATCACTCAGTGAAGCCACTTTTGAAATAATGATGGTAACTCCGTCCACTTTTATTTCCATTGTATCTTCCTTCCATGTGTTGGCCTACAAGAATAATAATATCAATCGTCCCATGCATCAATTATTTACCTTCAATACATTTTGGTTTTGATGGAAATAGGCCTACAAGACCAACTGCCTGTTATTAAAAAATGGCTGTGATGACGTCACAGGATTTCATTGTTTTTTGTCTTCAACTTTTAAATGGACCTGAATATCGTTTAAAATGTTGTCAACACCATAAAAACGGCAAAATTAGTTGAAAAACGTGTTTCTCTTGCTTTTACAACTCACACAACTGAAAAATTGTAATTATATGCCTATATTAGGGGGTGGACGGATTTACCCTCCTGGACGGATTTACCATCCTTGACTCTACTGTCCTTAGATATTATGCATATTACTGTCCTTAGAATATGACTGTGCTTAGATATTACACATACATAGGCCTACCTCAGATGTGATTCCCCTATGCAAGGTTGAACACTCTCAATGGTGTGACAAGTTGTCAATATACGTTTCAAGGAATCTGTAATATTGCCAAGATTGATGGATAAGAAACTTCTGGTATAAATCTTCTCGAATAGGCCTTCTATCAAATAGGCTGATATACAGGAAAAAAGAGTAGGCCGATGGTAAGTAGGGTAAAAAAGGAAATTATCTTTTGCCATATTGTTTTTATGATTTCACATTGAATATTTTGTTTTATAGTGGCCCGTTGTGGCTCGTTACTTATGTGTTAGTTGCTCTCCTGCTCAAGATGAATGCTATGGTTGTAAATTGGTGGTCCAGAAACTGATTTCGTGGAAGGAGGAGTTTGTCATATGCATGACACAAAGCAGTTTTTTTCAGTGCACGGAATCAGGTATGTCTATGACTGATATAATAAGCAGTATTTCTATCATGTATTTGGATAGTTAGGTCACAATCCTGATCACTGTTTATATTGAGGTTGTGTACCTTTATATGTACAGGCAATCTTTGCAGTGATTTTCCAGATGAGCCTATCACATGCAAAGCATCAATTCCAAAAGGTAGCCTAACCATGTCATGCTAGTTTCTGTGTCGGACTGTCCATTCCATCTGTAGATGAAGTAACCTCAAGAAAAAGTACTGCATGTATGATGTGACTTAATGTTGTCAATGCTAATTAAAGACAAGTAATTAACTAATGTCGTGCATATACATACAAGAAGCTACCCGGTCTAATTAGATCTTCGTGATCAACATAAGTAAGTAAGTAAAAATTAAATTTCAAGTCGGATTAAACACAACAAATAAAATAAGCACCAAGTGCTTGTAACTGATAAAAACGGAAATAATATTTATAATGAGATATGATATTAAAAGAATGAACACCCAGTTGATGAAATCATGCTTTACTACATAAAACACATTGTCTACATTCGCATGGAAAACATCACATACAAGGCACCAATCCAAAGAGGTATCCTAACCAGTAATCAGCTTATAAATGTTGTCTCCATGCCCATCCAATGGGTTATCCTCAACTAAAAATACTGCATGTATACGAAGTACCTTAATTCTGTGAATGCTAATTTAAAAAAAAAATTATTAACTAATGTTATGCCAATACATGCAAGTAGCTACCTGGGCCTTCATGAGGAAAATCCCAGCTGGATGTCATTTGGATGAGATGCTAGATAATACTTTCTGTCATACCTGGGTTAGGGTGTGGCTGGTGCCCCAAAGTTGTCAGATCCCACTGTACCATTTTTTGGTACTGTGTCTTGGTCCAGAAAACATTTCTGGAAAGTTTCATGGAAATCAGAAAATGCTTAACTTGAGCACAATCCACTTGAAAATTCTTAATTAGTCTTTAAAAGCTCAAACCGCGGTATTATATAACTTTGTCAGTATGAGTCATACATTCAAATAACCTGTATGGTTGAACTGCTCTCAATTCTAAAGAGCTTCATTTTGAATACCAACTTCAATGGTCGGAAAATATTACATTCTGTTATAAATCTCTTAATTCAATTTGTTTGGGAAATAATTTTCAAATGATATAAAGATGAAGATTTGATGTCAATCCGGCTAATATTGCAAAGCAAAAAGTGTCAAAGGCACTATTTTGACATTTTGAAGACATTTGATTATAATTGGATATTTTGGTGCACTATTGCAAGAAGTTTTACTGTTATTTGTAAAATCTCAAACTACACAATAACGCAAGCAAATTGAGAGTGGCCAAATTCGGCCTATGCCTAACCCAATATCTTTATACATACACAGTGGCATTAGGCTTATGTGAAAATGAAACAACAGACAAATAAAACCAATTTAAGCTGAAAAAAAAATTAAGTTGGCACCAGGTGGGTGAGACCTTAGTAGTCCATACGTAATGCATCTTAGCATTACGTATGGACTACTAAATTGTATATTATCATAAGGTCAAGGAAAATCCTTTCTCAATCAACTCGTAATGATATAGCACATTTTCAAGCACACAATGTCCAATAAAATCGAAATTTTTGACTATATGGGCATGAAAAGTGGCCTATATAGCTAGCCACATTTTTTAAGTTTGAGTTGAATAATGAATTAAATGACATATGCTGAATGTGATGCTTACAGGGTGACCCACCTCAACTTGTGCATGACTTTAACATTTTACTGAAGACAACAAAAATGAGACAGGCAATTTTTGAAAACATATTTGTCTAATTGTTAGTAATGGCTGTTAAATAAAGTGAGTTACAAGCCTCTGCAGTAATTCTATCAAAAATGACAGGCAAGTGAAAATGTGTCGCTGTTTTAGTTTGTGCCGAAAAATCAGGTGAGAAGAATTCAAAGTGCACCAGCATCAACAAAGTCCTCCAAAACTGCCTGAAATGACTTTGATATGCAAAAGGAGGTTCTTAAGGAAGGGAATGGATGATGTTTGTGAGATTTTGAGTCCAGTGTATGTTACCAAGTCAGAAAATTTAGAAAGACAACCAGTCGGAGACAAACAAGTCAAAATATGGCAAAACAATTAGCATAACCGACAGTCAGATGATTTCCAACACAAAATAGTTAGGTATTATGATTGTCAGAGTCAATAGAAACGTAAAACATGACACTCAGGTTTTAAAAGCAAAGAGAAAAAGTATAGCAACACTTCTATCAAAATCCATTTTTGGTGTCATCTAGAAAGTCACAAATTTCCATCTCTCAAAATCTAGTCTTATTTTGACCAACATTTGTGATGGAAACACATGGTTCTTTAATGCTGCCAGGTGCAGAAGATTCCCCTCAACAAATTCACCATGTCATTTGGCCTAGAAATCCAAGCAAAGTAATTTTTCTTGGAGATATAAAATTCATTGATGACAATTTATGTGCATTATTGACACAATTAATAAAGTTGCGGATAAACACATCAATGCTCAAATTGAAAGTGATTAATGATATTCCCATGTAAGATTACGCCATTCAAATGCCCATTGTGAGGTAAAAACTATTTTTGCCCACCCATCACTGGTAATAGACCCCAGGAAATTACCGGTATGAAAATGGTGCACTGCATCAGGACAGTATTTGGGCTTCCTGACTCCATAAACCCAAACCTCCTTCGAAGAAAAGCCCTGGCACTGCTTTGTTATAGCTTCTGTAATACAGTAAATGCATTACATGTGAGCCAAAAATTTTTTCCAAGGTTGACAGAGCTAAATAGTAAAAAATCAGAAAAAAAGCTATGCGAAAATTTGAACTCTTTTTCTGAGGCTAATTTTAACCAAAATTGAACCAAACTTGCATAAAACTCTTCTCTTGGCTCTTGTCACTGAAAATCCAATTTGGTTTTTGCATTGGAAGTCCTAAACTTTTTCAGCAAACACTGTTTTGGTTACAACATCAATGCACAAGTTGAGGTGGGTCACCCTGTATAAATAACAAAGGTTTCTGATTTTCTCTCTTGTCACATTTTTAGGATGCAATGATCATGACAATGTGTGATATCTGAAACATGTTTATCCTCCACAAAGCATTCTAAACTTCATAAATCAGGTTTCTGAAGTCTAATGCTATGTTTGAAGGAACTGTGATAAATGACAATGATGACAATATTATGGTATTTAAAGAGATGATTAACACACCGCATACATTTGTGTCTTAACTCAGATGTGATCAAATGACTGAAATCTCAATTGTATTAGCAAAATTATTGCTTAATCATCCTTGTTTATCAATTTTACCTCAGTTGGTACTGATTTCGCATGTCAACTCACTTAAAAAAAAAAAAAAAAAAAAAAAAGGTTAGCTGGTGTCAATGTAAACTCTTTTGACATAATTAGACCAAGTTACGCTTACCTTTTATTTTTATTGGCACAAATTACTCTTAGAATTGATAAGATTGACTATTGGCTAATTCACATATTTAACAGTATGCCTGGAACTGAAATTTTTTGTATTTTATCACCACTCATAAGCCAAAAACCATGGCTTGCAGCATACACTGTCTCTTTGTATCAATTAACCACACACGTGTTAACATGTATTTATGTATGACATTGTCAATATTAGACAGATACTAAATTTTAAAAAAATTGAAATCTATCAAGACATTGTCATTGCTTCATTAAATAGGATAATTTTGGGTGATAAAGGCCTGTTGACATTTATTATGAAGGTAATCAGTACTAATCACACAAATTACGAAACTGCAGGCAAATTATGAATTCATACACTGCTTAAAATCATCTGATACCATTGAAGCTGGTATTCAAAATGAAGGTCTTATTGAGCCCTGACCAACTGCACATATTATATTGTTATTTAATGAATATTGACAAAGTTACGGGAAACCGCGACTTTGGGTTTTAATAAAACGAGATGAAACTTCAACTGCATTGTGCTCAAGTTAAACGTTTTTCAATTTTCTTGAAACTTCAGAGAAATGTCTCTCAGATCAAACCACAATACCAAAAAAAGGTACAGGGGGCTCCTCCAAAATTTTCCGATTTGATGGGCAACAGCCACACCCTAACCTGGGTAGTATGTCCTTTTTCCAAATTTTTGTCCTGTGATTTGACCTTTTGTCTCCTGCTAGAAAAAAAGCAACAACTGAAAAACATGAGAAATAGTGAGGTTAATGAGGACCAACAGGTCTCCGGTGACAATTATCGAAAGACTGGCCAAGTCAAACGATGCCTGAAAGGATAACTGATAATTATCTTGTCGTTTTGTCAGTTTTTCTTTGTAAAATGGTAGCGGATCCTGTGTCTTTTGTTTTGTGATAATGTAGCCCTAGCTTAAAGAGCATTGGACTGTTGTTGTGGATCCGTGTGAGGTCATTCATAGAATTGCAATTATGCTGACTGTTCAGAAGCTGCATATCACAGGTATGTTGCCTCTGGGAGGCACCCATCACAGGGACCACTGTTTAATGCATCATGTTTGATATACATTATACAGTGTGTATCTATGTATATTGTTTTAGTAGGCCTAATGCTGTCTAGAATATTGGTTATTTTTTGGACTTTTTGTGAAGTTGTATTTTCAATAAGGTCTACTGATGTCATTATTGTGGACTTCTCACCATAGCCTTGGGAAGTTTCAGTTTCAATACTGCTGTGGTGTACTTTTGACTTGGAGATTAACTCCAAACTCTGAAGCCGCTCATTTTGTTAAACCCCAGAGACCTAAAGTGTAACCTTATTCTGCTACTAAACAGGTGAAACTGTTTGATTGGTTCAGGGCACAGACTGGGTATCCTTTTCCCTCTGGGAATGCAGGAGACCTGGCACTTGATTCATTTTGTCAATATTTGAGATCCACTCTGGCTGTATGGCTGTTAGAGCATCATTGCTTCTTTTGTCTGGGTGTCTTTGTGGTAAAATAGTATGGTGGTGATAACAGGTGTCACATGTCTGCATGTATATTAAAGAGACCACAACATGTCAAGTTATGAGCGAATTTGTATGATTCCTACGTGTCTGGGCCTGTTGGCACTTTTACATTGCATTGTGTGATGTAACCAAGGGGATGTCAGGTAGAAAGTGACAAATGTTTATTTTCAGAGAGTCCAGAAGGCAAAATTTGGAGGTGTTATAGTAGGAGACTATTCATGTGCGGCAATATGTGGTGTTGGTAATTCATGCTTGCATTGATAGGGCTTAATTAATTACGTCCTGGGATCTTGGTACTGATTTGACTTAACAGGACAAGTATGGACCACAGTGGTGAGGTTAGGTCACAGCAATGCATGATACATGTAATATTTGTTGCCTGGTCAAAGAATCAAACTTGGGCCATTCCAGATGTCTTCAGCTGGCATCTCACCACTGACTTAGGACTCAAGTCTAAAAAAAGACTCTGAGGGATTCAATCTTGCAACATAATATACTATAGCATGACACAGTGACACACAGCATCTGATGACTAAATTAACAGGCCTTCGCCCTTCAGAGTATCCAGGTAAATCTGTTGCTGTTCCATTCAACAACTGAACTGACCCTTCAAACAGCCTTGGCAATGAAAAATGCTAAGGCTGCATAACGCTTCATCAAATTTTCATTGTCCCTGCAGTGTCATATACTAAATCAGGGTGTGTTGCATGCTAATGATGTGCATGCGAAGTGGATGTAGTTCTTTCTATTATAAGAATTTAAAATGTCTGCTTGACACATTGAATTTGTAAGCACTCCCAGTCTACCCGTTCCTCATCATGATTGGGCACCTCCCAAGTGTCCAGCAAATGGGTGGCATTTGGGTGTTGTACTGTGGCTGTCCTGAGCTGTTTATCATTGTTGAAGGCTCGTCATAAATTTTGTGGCATATTATTGTGCATGACAAATTGATAAGTTCACAAAAATGTTCTGAATCTTGGTATAAGGAGAGCGGTTTAATGATGGCCATGTTGCTCTCACAATTATCTCAAGTAAATTAAAACTTGTATGAATTTGTACCCTATATCCTTTCATCCTAACAGATTTAATATAGGCCTAGCCTGAATCATTTTACATGAAAGATTTAGGTAGAACACTTTTGATCAATATCCTTTTCAAGTTTATGAAAATGTTTTTTTTGTTAAATTTGGTGGAATGGTCCATTTGTGCAAATGGGCTATGACGCCTGTTCATCACTGCATTTATTTTCTGTGAACTAAAATTGTTTTTCAAGTGATTTTTTAAAACTTTGCTTTAGTTTATAAATGGACTCAGTTTTGATAATTTCATATCACGAATGTATGAAGGTGTTCCTGTAGAGAAACTTTCAGTCAGGTGCAGCGTTGTGGGTAGAAATGGGATGCAATCAAAGTTATTTGTTTATGTAATGGACAAAATTTCATCTGTTCAAGAAAATATGACCCCTATGCAAATGCCATAGCAGATGAATGAAGAATGATACAGATACTGTGATCAGATGTATTTTAGCCTTGAATTAGGTGATCCATTACAGCGAATGTATATAATGTAAGGTGTAGTATATAGCAACAGAACCGCAATATGCAGAGGAGCCTTTCTGATAAGGCATTGGCTTTTGAGAAAAATATTATTATTATATCATTTATTCGCCACATAGCAGCATACTATTTAAAATAGAAGTACAAATTAATTAAAAAGTGGTAAAAACAAGCATAAAAGAAAATCAAATTTAAAAAAAACAAAATGAGGTAACTAAAAATCTCGAACAAAAAATTGCAGTAATCGTCCCTCACAGAGACTTTCAATAATAATATTATATTCCTCTTTACTTAGTGGAGACTCACAGAAACTATCTTTCATGATAATGACACCTCTTACAATGCTGGCATGAGCTACATCTTCCTCGTTAAAACTATCCAACCAAGGAGCCTAGATCTCGATACCTTAGCATTTTCGAAGATGGAAGATATTACAAAATTATCTGATCTCAGATTTTTCACAAAAAATTTATAAAACCTCTGGTGAAATACCATATCAAGTGGCATACAATCTCCAATAAATGGAAGTAATCTACTATGGGTTCTATATGGCAGCTGCCATGTTCTCTGACAGATTTTCTCCACATAACATTAATTTTATTCTGCTACTAAAATTACTAAAATGAGATCCATAAAAAGAGTAACAATATTTTTCAACTAACTGCCATTTTATATCTGATCTAACATTACAAAAATCTGACAATACTGCATTAAATTTTCCAACAAAGTCCCTCTTTCCACAATCAGTTAAAGAATCGCTTCTATCACGAGAGATAAAGTGACCTAAATAATCAATACCATCTCCGCATTGATATTTCTTCAGCACAATCTCCAGCTGTCACACGCATCAGTTTACTCTTAGATCCATTAAATTTGATACTATACTCAAGTGCAAATTCTTCTACTATGGCAATTTGTTTACGTACTGCCTGTACTGATGGAGCTAACAGAATAATATCGTCGGCATATACACATATGCCACACAGCCCGTATAACAATCACCTATGTATGGAGTCAGATGTCAGATAAATGGATTGATGGATGTTTGGCTTTATTTCGTGTAAAAATGTTTATGCATTACGAGGGGCGTTCAGAAAGTTCACGGCTTTTTTTTGTATGGACACTTATTTTCAATGTGGAACTATGAATTTTTTACAGGATAAAATTCAGCTGTTTTGGGATAGATTTCCAAAATTTTGGATAATTTGGACATTTTTAAGTCATTCTGTGGTTGCCATGGAAACTGAAAGATCAGCTAGGTGGAGCAGGCAATTTTGAGACAAGTAAAGCTAATAAATTGCGGCTGGTAAAGACTTCTCTCTATCACTTGTAATAGTGAGTTTGACAATATTTGACATAAGAAATATGATATTAGCTTCCAAATATACTTTCAAACACACCAAATGTTTGTATTCTCACTCTGAACCCTTGTTGTGCAGCACTCCTGCAATCCAGATTTTGCAAGAGAGTTTCACGCGGCAGGATGTGGGTCCTTTACTACATAAAGACTTATGACAAAGAATGGATTCACTGGTATGAACAAGAGACCTAAAGAGACAGCATTATCCATCCCAGCTATTCCTATGACATACAGCTTTACATAAGTCCTGGTTTGCCCTTACTTTAGTCACTGGGGGCTATAGTTTCAGGCACTGGAGGGGAAAAGGCTTTGGATGACCGAAATTTGTTCACAAAACTTTGTCTTGACGGCTTCAAGGAACATTTTCTTCAACGGGTCAGGAGTGTGAATTATTGCTTCTGGTTTACTTGGGAGTATTTTGATAAGCTAGTATTATATTTCTTGCGTCAATTCTTGTCAATCTCACTAATACAAGTGATAGAGCGAGGTTGCTCTCAGCCACTATTCATTGGCTTTCTTGATCTCAGTATTACCTGCTCCACCTAGCTGATCTTTCGGTTTCCATGGCAACCACAGAATGACGTCAAAATGTCCAAATTGTCCAAAATTTTGGAAATCCATCTCAAAACAGCTGAATTTTATCTTGTAAAAAATTCATAGTTCTAGATTGAATACAAGTGTCCATATTAAAAAAAGCCGTGAACTTTCTGAACGCCCCTCGTACGATGTGCATTACAAATATATAGGTCTGCCTCAGATGTGCTGCCCTTTTGCAGTGTTGAACATTCTCAATGGCGTGACAAGTTGTCAATATACGTATCAAGGAATCTGTAATATTGCCAAGATTGATGGAAAAGAAACTTCTGGTATAGATCTGCTCGAATAGGCCTTCTATCAAATTAGCTGATATATAGGAAAAGAGTGGGCAAAATGGTAGATAGGGAAAAGGAAATTACTTTTTGAAATATTGTTTTTATGATTTCACATTAAATATCTTGGTTTAGAGTGGCCCGCTGCGACTCGTTGTCTATGTGTAAGTTGCTCTCCTGCTGTACATAAATGCTATGGTTGTCAATTGGTTGTCCAGAAACTGATTTTGTGGAAGAATGAGTATTATCATATGCATGGCACAAACAGAAAGAACTCTTTGTAATTTTGTGATACACATGGCTTATGAATATGAACAGCTACTACGAAATGAATGTTGGCTGGTATCCGTGGAAAATGTTGTCTATATCAGGCTAAATTTGCATATGAAATAGTTAATGAAGTTGTCCATCCTTAGCAAATTTTTATGTAATGTGATCATAGAATTGTTGAGAATGAACTTATAACTGGTTAACTTGAGACACCACCTAACGTTTGTTTTGTCTGTTTTAAACAAACAGTTTTTTCAGTGCCTGGAATCTATGACTAATGTAAGCAGTATTTCTATCATGTATTTGGATAGTTAGGTCACAATCCTGATCACTGTTTATATTGAGGTTGGGTACCTTTATGTGTACAGACAATCTTTCCAGTGATTTTCCAGATGAGCCTATCACATGCAAGGCATCAATCCAAAAAGGTAGCCTAACCAGCTATACCTAGTTTCTGTACTGGACTGTCCTTTCCAATTGTAGATGCAGTACCCTCAACAGAAATACTGCATGTATGAAGTTCCTTAATATTGTCAATGCTAATTAAAAACAAGTGATTTTAACTAATGTCAGGCTTACGTACCAGCAGCTACTGGTCTAATTAGATCTTCTTGATCAACTACACGTGCAAGGCATCAATGCAAAAAGGTATCCTAACTACCAGCTGATGTTAGTCTCCTGGCCCAATGTCCATCCAATGCAGTAGCCTACTTAACCTCATTTTAAATTACTGCATGTACGAAGTACCCTAATGTTGCGAATGCCAATTAGAAAAAATGATTGACTAATGTTATGCAAATACATGCGAGTAGCTACCTGGTGTAAATAGGACTCCATAAGGAAAATCCCAACTGGATGTCATTTGGATGAGATGCTAGATAATACTTTCTGTCATACCTGGGTGGTACATCCCTTTTCCAAATTTTTGTCCTGTGATTTGACCTGTTGTCTCCTGCCAGAAAAAAACAACAACTGAAAAACATGAGAAATAGTGAGGTTAATGAGGACAAAGGGGTCTCCGGTGACAATCATATCGAAAAATAACCATCTGGTTGTTTTGTCAGTTTTTCTTTGTAAAATGATAGAGGATCCTGTGTCTTTTGATTTGTGATACTGTAGCCCAAACCTGAAGAGTGTTGGACTGTTGTTATGGATCCATGCAAGGTCATTTGTAGAATTGCAATTAGTGCTGACTGTTCAGAAGCTGCATATCACACACAGCGCTCCTGAATAAATTTCAAGATTAAAAAAATTCAACAAGAAAACCGAAAGCGCACGCTTATAGAGCAGGGTCAGGAGAACATTTTAAGACAAAAACCGAAAAATTCCGTTGGGAAAATTTTGAGTTATCGTCATTTAAAATTTTTGGTTTATCACACTCATATTTTCTTGGTGACACAGGGGCATAGAAAGTTGTGTAAGTCATTTATCATGTTTAGAGAGACAAGTGTTGATGGTAAGACATCATTGTTTAATTTACATGATAATTGTATCTGTGTTAGATATGTATTGGCTAAAAATAGTATGAAGAGTGTGATAAACACAATGCAGATGTATATTTATCAAAGAAGTGGATTTGTAGCCCCAGTAAATTGATTCTTTCGTTTGTTGTGAATGTTTCATCTGCTTTTAGCTTGATTTGAATCTAATTTAGCCTTTCTTTTGAATTTTCGCAATGCTTTTCATCAAAATATAACATTTCAAACTCGTTAAATTTGTGGATAATTCTTGCTAAGACTGAATGTTATTTCTATCAATTGCCTCAATATATCATATAAACATGACAAAAATGTTAAGAAATAAACTTTGGCTTTTGTGATCCAAGAAGTGAGTTAATGAATATTACTGACTGCATTTTTTTGCGATAATTTCGGGCAAAAAGCCTATTTAATGGACTAACTTACTCATCCAAGCCATCATAATATGTATGTGAGATGCTAAATAGCTTGACAATTGATACTGAAACACAATATGACATTGCAAGAGAGTCGTTCATGTGAAAACAACAGAATAGGTAGACAATTGAGCAATGATGGTCAAATAATTACTTTAAAAGATATATAAAAGATGCTATCAGCTGATTATTATGCAATTGTATTGTTCTTCTAATTGCGGCATCTGCCTGACATTTGAAAATATTGATAAATATAATCTCACAGACGTATATGATAACAAAACACACTTTTCTGTGATGAGAAAATGCATGAAATATTAATATATCATGTAATATACATTTAGTTTTTGCTTAAACTGGCCTTAATACAACAAATTATTCAAAGGGATTAACAGAGGCAATATTTAAGAGTTGCAAACTTACTTGCAGGTGTGTTAATTCCTATAACATGCAGTCACTTGTGTTTATCACACCCTGCACAATATTTTTGATCTAAACATATCTTACACGGATACAAAGGTAATGTAAATTAAAAAATAATGTCTTACCATCAACATTTGCCTCCCTAAACATCCTAAATGTCTTTAACAGCTTTCTTTGCCTAAATTTCAGCATGAAAATATGAGTGTGATAAACAAAAAATTTAAAATGAATGTAACTCAAAATTTTCCCAACGGAATTTTTTGGTTTTTGTCTTAAAATGTGCTCCTGACCCTGCTCTATAAGCATGCGCTTTTGGTTTTCTTGTTGAATTTTTTTAAACTTGAAATTTATTCAGGAGCGCTGTGCACAGGTATGTTGCCTCTGGGAGGCACCAATCACAGAGACCACTGTCATTGTTCATGCATTATGTTTGATATATATTTAACAGTTTGTATGTATTTGTTCAGTAGGCCTAATGCTGTCCAGAATATTGTTTTTTTGGGTTTTTTTTTACTTTTGTGAAGTTCTGTAAATGGGTGATGTTATTATTTTGGACTTTCCTCATAGGCTTGTGAAGTTTCATTTTCAATGCTAATACCATGTACTTTTGACTTGGAGATTAACTCCAAACTCTGAAGCCGCTCATTATGTTATATCCCAGAGCCCTAAATTGTAACCTAATTCTGCTACCAAACAGGTGAAATTGTTTGATTGGTTTAGGGGACAGACTGGGTATCCATTAGCCTCTGGGAATGCTGGAGACCTGTCACATGATTCATTTTGTCAATATTTGAGATCCACTCTTCCAGCTGTTTGGCTGTTGAGCTTCAATGCTTCTTTTGTCTGGGTGTCTTTGTGGTAAAATTGTATGGAGGTGATAACAGGTGTCGCATGTCTGCATGTATGTTCAAGAGACCAGCAAATATCAAGCTGCGAGGGAATTTTATGAAGCCTACGTGTCTGGGCCTGTTGGCACTTTTACATTGCATTGTGTGATGTAACCAAGGTGAAGTCAGGTAGAAAGTGACAAATGTTTATTTTCATAGAGTCCTGAAGGCAAAATTTGGAGGCGATATAGTTGGAGGCTATTCATGTGCTGCGATGTGTGGTGTTGGTAATTCATGCTTGCATTGATAGGGCTTAATTACATCCTGGGATCTTGGTACTGATTTGACTTAGTAGGACAAGTGTGGACCACAGTGGTGAGGCGAGGTCACAGCAATGGATACAACATCTGTCCGCTATGACTAATGCTGTGGTAGCCTGGTCAAAGAATTAAATTCGGGCCATTCCAAATGTCTTCAGTTAACATCTCACAACTGACCAAGGCCCCAGGTCTACCAAGATTGTGGGCCTGCTCTTTAGAGTGTCCAGGTAAATCTGTTGCTGTGTCTTGCAACAACCGACTCTTTCAAACAGCCTTGGCAATGAAAAATGCTAAGGATGCATAAAGCTTCATCAAATTTTCATAGGCCCTGCACTGGGCCTGCAGTTTCATATACTAAATCAGGGTGTATTGCATGCTAATATTGTGCATGTGAAGTGGATGAAATTCTTTCTATTATAAAAATCAGATGTCTGCTTGACACATTGAATTTGTAACCAGTAGGCTGCACAATATTTTGGAAATATATCCTCTTGGTCAAGGGTGCTTTGCGTCACCGCCAATTCTGAGGATGTGCGTTCAACTCCTTGAGCCAGCAGTGGCGGATCCAGACACGGTCATCTAGGGGGGGGCCCGGGCGTGTTTCGGCATTCGCGTCGCCGCATATTTCCTTCCAAATACCGCTATTAATCTCAGTGGTCTAGGTGGGGCCCGGGCCCCCTAGCCCCCCCCCTGTATCCACCACTGAGCCAGTGAGACTTCAAATCTAAAGCGATTGTAAGGCCACACATAATTGATTCTTAGCTTCGCGGACCCGCCGACACAACAGATTTACTCCCGACAGAAAAAAAAAATTTGAAAAAAAAAAATATAGTGCCTTGAGAGGATCCGAGAAGTTAATGATCAATTATGTGTGGCCTAATTGTATCTAATATTCGGGTGTTGTACTGTTGCTGTCCTGAACTGTATTATTGTGGAAGGCCGACCACAATTTTGACATTATAAAAAAAATTTTTTTTTTTTTTTTTTGTCCTACCGACTGACCTTAGAAAAAGTGCCTTGAGAGGATCCGAGAAGCTAATGATCAATTATGTGTGGCCTAATTGTATCTAATATTCCTTTTTGGGGCAACTGAAAGAACACTGACGTCCCTGATTGAATAGTATATGTGCCAGACTCCCAGTC
The DNA here is from genome assembly GCA_026936325.1 of Platynereis dumerilii. Classification (NCBI taxonomy): domain Eukaryota; kingdom Metazoa; phylum Annelida; class Polychaeta; order Phyllodocida; family Nereididae; genus Platynereis; species Platynereis dumerilii. The sequence goes on along the minus strand of JAPTHN010000008.1, from coordinate 15,885,137 downwards.
TTCCAATTGCTCATGATGATTTGGTATCTCCCAAGGGTCTGCCAAATGGGTGGCATTTTGGTGTTGTACTGTTGCTGTCCTGAACTGTATTATTGTGGAAGGCCGACCACAAACTTATGGCATATTATCGTGCATGACAAATTGATAAGTTCATAAAATGTTCTAAATCTTGGAATTATGACAACGTTCAATGAAGGCAAAGTTTCTGTCAAACTTTTCTCAAGTAAATTAAAACTTGTATGAATTTGTACCCTATATCCTTTCATCCTAACAGATTTAATATAGGCCTAGCCTGAATCATTTTACATGAAAGATTTAGGTAGAACACCTTTGATCAATCACCTTTTCAAGTTTATGAAATTATTTTTGTTAAATTTGGTGGAATGAACCCTTTGTGCTAAACGGCAATTTGACAACAACGCTTGTTCATCACTGAATTTAGCCTATCTTCTTTGATGAAAATTTAGTTTAAAGTGAATTTTTTGAGCTTAGCTTTAATATGTAGATGCACTCAGTTTTGATGATTTCACATCACAAATGTATGCAGTTCTTCCAGAAAAACTTTTAAGTACCTCCTTTGTGTATAGAAATGGTGCAATCAAAGTAATTCACTAATGTAATGGACAAAAAAAAAGATTTCATCTGTGCAAGAAAATATGACCCCTTGCAAATGCCATAGAAGATGAATGAAATGTGATATAGATGATGTAATCAGATGTGTTTTAGCCTTGAATTGGTGATCCATTACAGCGAATGTATATAATGTAAGGTGTAGTATATAGCAACAGAACCGCAATATGCAGAGGAGCCTTTCTGATAAGGCATTGGCTTTTGAGAAAATCTTGAGTCAGATGTCGGATAAATGGATGGATGGATGTTTGGCTTTATTTCCTGTAAAAATATTTATGCATTACGATGTGCATTACACATATACAGGCCTACCTCAGATGTGATGCCCTTATGCAGTGTTGAACATTCTCAATGGTGTGACAAGTTGTCAATATACGTATCAAGGAATCTGTAATATTGCCAAGATTGATGAAAAAGAAACTTTTGTTATAGATCTGCTCGAATAGGCCTTCTATCGAATTAGCTGATATACAGGAAAAAAGAGTAGGCCGATGGTATGCTGGGAAAAAGGGTATTACCTTTAGCTTTAGTTTTTATGATTTCACATTGAATATTTTGTTTTAGAGTTGCCCGTTGCGGCTCGTTGTCTGTGTGTTAGTTGTTCTCCTGTTGGAGGTAAATGCTATGATTGTCGATTGTCAGTCCAGAAACTGATTTTGTGGAAGAAGTTTAATCATATTATATAAGGCACAAAGCAGAAAGAACTCTGTGCTCCTGGTAATTTTGTAATACACATGGCTTATGAATATGAACAATAATTGAACATTTACTCTGAAATGAATGTTAGCTGGTGTCAGTGTAAAATTTTGTCTGTATCAGCTCAACCAAAATTATTATTTGAAGCTATTATGAAGTTGTCCAATGCCCATTCTAAACTAATATGTAGATGGCAATGCCATAGATTCGCGGAGCTCAAATTAACTGTTATTTTGAAACCATATTATAGTATACAAATATTGACTGATTTCGAGGGCATTAGTCAAATTTATTTCCCTCGAGGGTGTGTAAGTGAAAACCATTTCACGAGGCAGAGGCCCAGGGAAATAGTTTTTCTTTCACACAGGAGAGTAGATAAGCAGACGCATAGCCTGCATTGCTCTATTATTACTAGTTTTGATGATTTTTTTTTGGTCTTTACTAATTAATGCCCTAATTTTATTTTATTTTCCTGCACTATTGCAAATGTATGGAAAATTTTGAAAGAAAAAGGTTGAAAAAAAAAATTCGCAAAAAAAAACTTTTCGGAAAAAAAAAAAATTTTTGGGAAAAAAATATTGGAGGGCAATAGTCCTGGTCAATATACTAAAATAATGACTGACATGTGACCAGCTCTCAACCAATGACAGCTCTGCTTTCATGGTCGAGGTATAATAATGATAAACAAGAACACAATCAGTTGGGCCTAAATTAATTGATGCTATTTAAGTACAGTAATAGCAATCAGCTTTTAAACTTCACACCTCAAATAAACTTCACACATCACTGCTCACAAGCAGGCTGCTGATAGTTCAGTGTTTTTCCCTGGGTGTGGCACTGCAAGCATAATGCTACACCGGTGGTGACACCTGTTAGCAAAATAAGCTTTTTTCATGCAGACGACATAAATGAGCATAAAAATGAAGTTTTCAAAACAGAATTGGATAGCAAAGAACAAAATGGAATTTTTCAGACACTACTGCAGTATTGCAAGAGAAATTCAGGGATGTTTACGTTTACCAAAACTAACTGTTTAATCAGGGACCAACTCCATGGCAGGTACAGGCTGTCCTTCATGTATTTTGATAGTTCGGTCACAATCCTGATCACTGTTAATATTGAGGTTGAGTACCTTTATGTGTACAGACGATCTTTCCAGTGATTTTCCAGATGAGCCTATCACATGCAAGGCATCAATCCAAAAAGGTAGCCTAACCAGCTTATGCTAGTTTCTGTGTTGGACTGTCCATTCCATCTGTAGATGCAGTAACCTCAACAAAAAATACAGCACCTATGAAGTTCTTTATTGTCAATTCTAATTAAACAGCAGTAATTAACTTAAATCCTGACATAAATGATGCTTGTACATACAAGCAGCTACCTAGTCTAATTAGATCTTCGTTATCAACATCACATGCAAGACATTAATCCAAAAAGGTATCCGTGCCAGTAACCAGCTTATGTTAGTCTCCGTGCCCATCCAATGGCGTAACCTTGACTAAAAATACTGCATGTATGAAGTACCCTTAAATTTTGAATGCTATTTATAAAAAAATAATTAACTAATGTTTTGCCAATACATGCAAGTGGCTACCTGGTCTAAATAAGCCTTCACGAGGAATATCCCAACTTGATGTAATTTGGATGAGACGCTAGATAATACTGACTGTCATTATTAGTGTCGTACCTGGGTAATATGTCCCTTTCCCAAAGTTTTGTCCTGACTTGACCTTTAGTCTCCTGATTGAAAAAAGCAACAACTGAAAAACATGAGAAATAGTGAGGTTAATGAGGACCAACAGGTCTCCGGTGACAATTATATCGAAAAACTGGCCAAGTCAAACGATGCCTGTAAGGATAACTGATAATTATCTGGTTGTTTTGTCAGTTTTTCTTTGTAAAATGATAGAGGATCCTATGTCTTTTGATTTGTGATACTGTAGCCCTTACCTGAAGAGTGTTGGACTGTTGTTATGGATCCATGTAAGGTTCAGAAGCTGCGTGTCACAGGTATGTTGCCTCTGGGAGGCACCAATCACAGGGAATACTGTTTAATATACATTAAACAGTGTGTATCTATGTATATTGTTTTAGTAGGCCTAATGCTGTCTAGAATATTGGTTATTTTAGACCTTTTGTAAAGTTATATTTTCAATGGTTTCTTTTACTATTTTGGACTTCTCTCCATAGGCTTGTGAAGTTTCATTTTCAATGCTGATATGGTGTATTTTTGACTTGGAGAATGACTCCAAACTCTGAAGCCATTCATTATGTTATACCCCAGAGCCCTTATTAAGTGTAACCTTATTCCGCTACTAAACAGGTGAAACTGTTTGATTGGTTTAGGGCACAGACTGGGTATCCATGAGCTTCAGGAAATGTTGGAGACCTGCATCTTGTCAATATTTGAGATCCACTCAGTTGGCTGTATGGCTGTTACTTAGAGCATAATTGCTTCTTTTGTCAGAGTGTTTTTGTGGTATAATTGCATGGTGGTGATAACAGGTGTCTGCATGTATATTGAAGAGACCAGAACATTTCAAGTTATGATGGAATTTGTATGATTCCTACGTGTCTTGGCCTGTTGGCACTTTTACATTGCATTGTGTGATGTAACCAAGCGAAGTCTAGCAGAAGGTGACAAATGTTGGTATTACAAGCGCCCTTTAATAATAGCGAAGTTTCTGTCGCACTTATTTCAGGTAAATTAAAACTTTTATGATTGTGATGTTGTTCCCCATAATGTCCCAATATCCTTTCATCTAAACAGTTTTTGTACCCTGAATCATGCATGATATGCAAGATTTATGTAGAACACTTTGATCAATCATCTTTTCAAGTTTATGAAAATGATTTTTGTTAAATTTGGTGGAATGGTCCCTTTGTGCTAAACGGCAAAAGGGCAATGATGCTTGTTCATCACTGCATTTATCTTCTGTGATGTAAAATTATTTTTCAAGTGAATTTTTTTAGTTAGCTTTAGTTTATAAATGCGCTCAGTTTTGATAATTTCCTATCACGAATGTATGAAGTTGTTCCTGAAGAGAAACTTTCAGGTGCAGCATTGTGAGTAGAAATGGGATGCAATCAAAGTTATTTGTTTATGTAACTCATAAGATTTTATTGATGCAATGAATATGACCCCTTGCAAGTGCCATAGATGATGAATGAAATGTAATATTGATGAAGTAATCAGATGTATTTTAGCCTTGAATATTGGTGATCCGTTACAGAATGTATAATTGTATATGGTCTTAAGTGTCATATAATACCTGAACACTCACACGTGCAGCTGAGCTTATTTTATAATTATGAGGATGACACTTTTTAGAATCTGGAGTCAGATGTTGAGTAAATATGGATGAATGGATGGCTGCGTTATGCCTTTATACACTTCCATAGGCTAATTTGCACAGAAGGATGTCTCATGTAGTTTTGCATTACCTGAACATGCCAAATATTGGAGTCATCAGATGTTACATAAAATACTGCAGATATGGTGCCTGCACACTAAAAAAATTCAGACAAAATTGTTTTTTTAGATTCAAAATGGTTTTTTGAAAAACCAAATTTCAATGCAAAAAACCAACATGGATTTTTTAAAAAATCCATGTTGGTTTGGCATTAAAATTTGGTTTTTCAAAAAACCATTTTGAATCTAAAAAACCAATTTTGTCTCGAAATTTTTTAGAGTGTGTGATGCCATCATGCAGTGTTGAACATTCTGAATGAAGGGACAAGTACTCAATAAAATGTGTGGAGGCATTTGTTATATTGCCAAGATTGATGGAAAAGAACCTTTTGGTGAAGGGTTTGCCCGGATAGGCCTTTTGACCAAATAAGTAAATATGGGAAGAGACTATAGACCTATAGTGACTTACCGTAAATAAGAGTGCAAAAGAATATATCATATTTGCTCAATTGGTTTTTGTTACGTTTTTCTGTCATATTCAAGGAACTCGTACTTGTTGAATTTGCTGTAAGCTGATTCATCCAAATAGCTAGCTGGTAGATCTTCTTCATCAACATCTTAGCTGGATGTCATTGGGATGAGATTGATAGTTTTCTCAAGATAGGTTGATTGTGGTGTGTTGATGCATATGGAAATCTGGATAGTACACTTTTTTGAAGCTTTACCCAATGACTTGAAACGGATGAAAAACTTCAGGAATAAAGAACGTAATAAGAGTCAACAGGTGTCTGGTGACAATTATATCGAAAAAAAAAAAACACGAGTCAATTGATGCCTTTAGGGATAACTGTAAGAGAAGCTGTCAACAGAGGATCTTATGTCTTGATTTGTTGACACTCTCGTCCTTACCCAAAAGGTTTTGGACAGCTGTTGTTGCTGATTGGGGTAATCTTAAATATAATCATTGCAATGGAAAGAAGTTGTATACAGGGGAGGTGTGTATTTGTACAGATATTCACCCAGAGGGTAAACCGAAAAATTATGTCATATTTTGAGTCAGATTTTGTCAGACTGTCTGGGGAAATAGAGGAAAAATATGTGATTTATCCATAGAGGGGCACACAAAGTAAACCCCAACATTGCTAATTGGTGGAGGGCTGGTCTGTTGGTCACGTAGATATGTATGGTAGAGATTATGTTGCCACAACGTGAACACGACGTCGGGGTGTTTTTACAACATTGCCATAATGTTGCAAGCTGACGTTGAACCACTGACATTGCCTCACAACATTTGTTGTGAAAACGTCGCCACAACGGCGCATGCTAACATAATACATTTGATGTTGCTTCACAATGTTATGACAACATAATTTCAACCACACATTTCTACGTCATTTGACAAACATGGTGACGTTGTTGCAACATTGCTACGATGTAGATGTGCCCATAGGGTAAGCCTTAGGTGTGATTCTCTAATATTCCTGATCCTACGGTGAATAACCGGCTTATATCATGAGACAAACACTGAAACATATAAACATTGCAGAATAAGTGACAGCAAAGAATTTGGGATATTGCATTGGAAAAATGGCTTATAATTGGCTGGGGTATTGAATATTATTTTTGATAATGTTTTCAAGACTTCTTTCTGTAGGCTTGTAAAGTTGTATTTTCAATAGAGTCTAGTCGTATGGTGGCCCTTGGACTTGAAGAGCCCAAAGCTGATGTTACTCATAACTTTATACCCCAGAATCCTAACGTGTAACCTAATTCCATGACCAAACAAGTGACACAGGATTCGTTTGTCAATATTTGAGATCCACTTTTCCTGGAGCTGTTTGGCTCATAAGAGCCCCCCATGCTTCTTTGTGAGGGTGTCTTTGTGGTAACATTGTGGTGGTAATAACTGGTGTCACATTTCTGTGGCTTATATCTATTCAAGAGACCAGCACATATCAAGTCATGAGGGACTTCATGTAATGCTTACCTGTTGGACCTGCAGCCAGTTTTACATTTATACTGTGAAATGTGACAGGCGATGTCAGGTAGAAAGTGATAACTGTTTGCTTTATATCATTTCAGGTAATTGCTTTGACACTAGAGAGTTTTAAAGACAAAATTTGGAGGCGATAGCCTATAGATAAAGGCTATTCAGTATTAATGTGTTGCAATAAGAGGTGTTGGTAATTCATGCTTGCTTTGATAGGGCTTAACTACATACTGGGATCTTGGTATTATATTGATTTGACTTACTGCAATTTCACTTAAGTAAGAGTTGCAAGGCCACTGGCTATGTAGCATTTTATCTTCCTCTGATTGGTCCTTAAGTGATCAACGTTGCAAGTGGTCCCAGCAACTCATACTTGTTGAAATTGCAGTAACAGGACAAGTATGGACCACTGTGGTGAGGTGTGGTCACAGCAACGGATGAAAACTCTGTGTTTTTAAATATGGCTTGCCTTGTCAAAAAAACTGAATCTGTCCCTCCCAGAGGTCCGTAGCTAGCATCCTACCACTCAGCCAGTCCCCACTGGCTCCAGGCATGCCAGTCCAATGAAGGAGTCAGTCTGTCAACAAGGTTTAGCATGTCACATAGACAGCAGCTTCTGCAGAAGTGAACTTTGGGCCTGTTCTAAAGAGTTTCCAGGTGAATATGTGTCATGCAACCGTTTGCCCTTTTCATGCAGCCGTTGCAGTGAAAATTGTGAAGGTTGCTTCAAACTTTATACATTTTTCATTGTGCCTACTGTGATATGTCGTCTGCTGTAACTGATAAAATATGAACATTGAGATGCACTGTAAAAGTTGCAATTTTGAGTCGGCCTAAATGATTGATTGAGACAGTTGTATAATTCCTTTGAGCTAACATAACTTGATGTTTTAAGTTATAATAACGGGCAGATTATCTGAAAACAACCAGCTATGTTGGCTCAAAATAATTGTGCAACCATCTCACTCAGTCATTTAAACTGACTGAAAATTTAAAACAACAAGCTATGTTGGCTCAAAAGAATTGTGCAACCATCTCACTCAATGATTTGAGCTGACTCAAAATTTCAAATTTTACTGTGTTGAAACCGAGAAAACCAGTTAATTGCAACTGAAAGGTATATTTACATGTAACACAGGAAATACTATAATGATCATCTCAAAATGTCCCTCATTATTCGCCTCTCTGACACCAGGGGTACTTGTTATGTGAAGTGTGGTGGAACTATGCACTCTTCTGGTTGGTTGTTACAAGAAAGAAATTTATCTTGAGTCCGCCGTATTTGTTCAAAATTTTGTTGGATAGCAAACTCTGGGCCTTTTGTACTCATGGGATTAACAACTCCATCCTCCTTCACTGAGCTTCTAAGACAGCCACCAGAAACTTCCTGCTTCTGGTTATTATCCAAGTGTAAGACTGCTGAATCTGCTTGAAACTTGTATCTTCTAAAGATTGTTAAGCCCAAATCAAGCTGATTTGTACTTGTTCATGCCTTTAAGTCATTTAGAGTATACAATTTCTAGAGGCAGACTTCCAGTTCAATGTCCTACATTGGTTGTGATACAGGTGTACACAGTGTTCTTGAAAGCCCAAACTAATTGGAACAGGAGAATTGCCTACCTCAGGGACTATGTGGTGTCTTTGTGATATAGCGGTTATGGTGACCGAGGTTGAAAGCGGTGTGGTTCTCAAAGACCGAGTTTGAATAGACAATGTAAAATCCCCAAAATCATTTAATTTCGTATCTCTCTTCTATCATATAATGTAACAAAGTTGTTTTTTTTTTGCACCAATTTTTGTCTCTTAGATATAGCCAAGTGGTGAATGGCAAGTACTCATACTATTGATTTTTGAAATTCCAAAGAAAGTCTTCTTTTTTTGCCCACCCTATTGCCCTATCAACAATGACATTCTGATTTTTCAAGCTTGTGCATTTCTTGATGGGGTTATACTCATCCAGAAGAATTTTTATACTTAACTCCATTTGTGGTATATTACATAGAAGACATTAATGAAAGTAATCTTCCTTATGTTGTTTTACAGTTTCCTGCAATGAAATCATATCATTATCAATGTCTGTTACAACCTTATTCCAGGTATATACCTGAACACAGGCAGATTTCCTCTTATGCCTATATAAATACAGTAGCCTACCTTGCTTAATTATGCATAGTGGGCTGAAATCTGATAATCTACCCGGTTGCACACATTACTTAGTCACTTAGTGAGTTTTAAGATAGACCTATGTATGTTCTCTATACAAGTTATGTTACTTATTGTCAAATAAGAACACCATATTTGCAGAGTTATGAAATATAAACAATAAAGCTCTGCATACGTGAGTTTGTTCCTCACAGGACTTACATTTTCATTTTTGTGTGTGTGTCTATCCATCTGTCTGGCTGTATAGTTGTCTGCCAACTTCAATTTTGGAACATATCTACTGCCAGTCAATATACCTGTGATGTTGCTCATGATGGCAAAACAGTGGTCCCTTTGTTACAAGACCACCCTTTCTGCAGTCATATTGCAGTCTCTGAAGGGGGTTTGGAGGTGCAAATTCCACTAAAAATATTATTAGGCACAGGAAATGAGATGAAATAAGTTAACTTGCTCTGATATATGAACTCTAAAACATTTTTGGGCAAAATCGGTTTCTGAAATACCAAATAGTTTTCGCCTGAACTCTGGTTTCCTAAAAAAACCTAGAGCATTCATGACCATTAAGCTGTAGGGTATTTCCTTAAACCCTAATTGAAATGATATGGAGGACAAGTCCAAGAACCAATCCAGGGTTTTGAATGAGATTTATTTTTAGAGTTTGGCAAAGTTCTTATAATGCAGGGGCTACTGTGAATGGATTGACCCTGTCTACAAGTTGACCGCTATTTGCTGCCACCTAGGGTGCAAAATTCGCGAGCTCCTGTGAGCGGTCAACAGAATTTCATTATATGGAAGAAACCAGGACAGTGGTGGAAGAAACCAGGACAGTTCCATCATTTAGTGATGGTCTAGTTTATTTCCAAAAACTCTGTTAGTGTCTAATCTGACTTTGGTTGGCTTCAATTTCAAGCAGACAGCTTGTAAATGCCAAAATAAGTTGGAACTATTTTTTATCATGGAGGATGTATACATTGTAGCTCACATATCTAATGCCGGTATAGAGGGGGCCACTTGTGGCATGGACAAGATATTTTATTGAGTGTTACACAGCTTTTATGAAATTGTAAATTATATTGTTGTCCTGGTTATAAATCTCCATAAAGTAACAGAATAAATACAAATGAGTATTCTTGATATCACATAGCAAAAATATTGGCTTTGTATGGACACATGAATAAGTGAGAGAGCATTCTTTTTGGACACTTTTCTGACCGCAATTTAACATGCACTAAATGGCATAAGTAGATTGTATACCATCAAACTTCTGATGAGTAAAATCATCCCTTTCACAGGCAAAGTTTATGCTAAAGTTTCAAAACTTTCTTTTGTCTCACGATTTCCAAACATTTTCATTCAAAGCAGTGGACTGGATCTTTGCCAGCAACCATGCTTTGTTAAAGTAGTTTGGCGTAGTAATATGGACAGCTGTTGTGCGACCTGATCTTGTGATCTGTCCAAAACAGATCAAATTATTGTTGACCCAATTCGATTTTCCAGGGACTGTCAGCATTCTGCTGCCACTTGTCAGTCCCGAACAGAGACAGGGATTGACCCCAATGCAGTGCATTTGCAAATACGGGACTTGCAATTTTTGGGTTGGCGATCAACAATTGCGCAAATTTCAAGATCCAGATTTCATACCATATCAAATGAAATTGCCTAGAATCATTTAAAAATTGTTAATAGCTTTTATTTAATAATCTACCCGAATTTTTCAGCCTGTTGCCCAAATCTTTCTATTTCCAAAACTAGGTCCCCCCTCCCATACACCTTTGATGTAAGCGCCATCGACGGTTGATAATTCGGTATTATCCAATAATGTCACTGAACTGTATGACGAATATGGACAATAATAGTGGTAATGACTTGATTGACTTCCTAACTGCACTTGACTAATATCTCTTAAACCATATCACGTTGCTGATAAAGCATATTTGTGATGACAATAAATCTATTAGTATCATCTCAATGGCGGCAAGATGTTTGGCTCATAATACAATCACTTTCTTTTGAAACCAATACCATTGAGTGTTGGATGTTTAGGACTTTGCTGAATAGGAAATTATACCGGGTGAGTTTGCATTCAACTTGTATTTACAGTACAGGTGGTAATGGGATACCTGAGGAATACATAATTCCTGGCAGATGAAGTGGACAAACAGATGGACAGCTCTATAGATAGAATGCTGAATAGTAAATAGTAAATAATTTATTTATAGAGTGCAGACTAGAGTTCTTTTAAAACCTTTAGGTACACTTTACAATGTAAATCTCTAGCATTAAAATTAATATCAATATTTAGTAAATATAAATGTCTTTAATTTGGATTTTAAAGAGTCAATGGTTTAAGCTTGCTTGACATAATTCAGCAATCCATTCCACCATGTTGGGGCCATCACTATACATGCTACACATAGACAGATGGGTGGATGGATTGATGGATGTTGGTTGTTGATTGAAAGATGGATTGATGGATAGATGTATGAATAATGAGTGTGTGTTTGTGTATTTGAGTTTTGCGTCTCATCAGCGCCTGAGTGGGCTATTTAGAGCCATACTCAAACTTGAAGAAGATTCACGGTCACAGGTACATTAGCGATCTTTTTCAATTCGCATAATTTCCTGGCGTGAGTGGGGTTAATGACGTGCACCAATAGATTTCCATTATCTTGTCGTTGAACTGACTGTGGTTTGCCAATCATGTCCATAATTGTCTTGTTGATGACATAGGCTGACATACCTTTCAGGCTGCAATCCCGTGAAATAATGACAAGTTTGTGTAGTGAGGATTGTTCTGTTCTGCTAGCAGTCTTTCTCTTGTCCTTGGGAGGTAACAAGTGGTCTGTTGAGGATTCTTGTCTTGATGGAATGGGTGCTTTCTCAGCAGATGATAGAGTGTCTTTTTCCTTACATTGGGCTGAAGTCCTTGTCTGTGAATTATCAGAAGATTGACTTTGTTGGAGCTTCCGTGGTGAGGTGTGCACAACTGGTCTAGGGCAATTCTCAGTTTCTTCTGTCTTTGGTTGTGCCGGTGAAGGTGTTTTCATTAAGACATCTGTGAAGAGGTTCCTGTCCAGATGAATCTTTCTCTGGGGTGATGGCCCCCGCGGGTCTCGGGCCTCCTCGTGGCGGTGGGTGGTAACACTAAGGTGAAGACCTCTATCCTTAGTGGCCAACATGAGACAGTGCGCATGCACGGTGTGTCCCCTACCTTACAGGGGAATATCAATGAATATGTCATTTACCATGATTCCAAACCGGATCGTACGTCAACCGGGTAACCAAGGTGCGCGTCCCTCAGCGGGAAACCAGGCTGAGATCGAAAAGTTAGCTACTGGACTACCAAGATTTCAATGGACAAGGACATCCCCGGATGACTTGATTGACCCTGACAGCCCCTCACACATGACAAAAGATGAACATTGCCTCGTGATAAAAGGTGTTAAGAAATCACTTGAAGACCTGTCAGCAATTGCTGTTTATGAAATTATTGTGGACATTTGCGACAACACAGTAGCAGGAAAAATAAAGCGTCAAACCAACGGAACCTTTCTTATTTACCCTCGGACTGATAAACAAAAACAGAAACTGACATCAGTCAATGAAATAGGCGGTACCAAAGTCTCCATAGAACATTTCACAAGACCAGGCAAAGGCCTTATCTTCTCGAAAGAGAGTAAAACATGCACTGACTCTCAGCTAAAGAAGTGGTTCCAGAAACAAGGCATTGAACAATTCAGACGTATGTCCCAACGAAATGGATACGAATTACTACAACTGACATTCAAAGATGACAAAGTTCCTGAGAAAGTACCTGTTGCTTTTGAAAAGTGCAAGAGTTCGCCCTATCTTTCCCCGACCAAGCGTTGTTTCAATTGCCAAATATATGGCCATTTCGCCAGTACATGTAGAAGAACAACAGCTTGTGCCAATTGTGGTGATCGAGATCATGCCCATGCCAGAGATAAACCGTGCTGCAGACTCCCACATTGTGTAAATTGTGGAGGGGACCACCCTGCGTTTAGCCCTGAATGTGGAGTCTTCAAGAAACAAAGAGAAATTGTACAAGTACAGATTTACACTGGAATATCCTTTACTGACAGGACTTGGGATGACGAAGAAACCATGGACAAAATCAATCAAGTATCAGATTACCCTCGACCAGTTTTGCATCCATCCCCACAGAGAAGGCTTCACCTGAAGAGGAACCTCTTCATGGATGTCTTGCAGGAATCACCTGCTCAAGATCAACCAAAGAAGGAACAAACGATGAATTCTGCTGAACCAGTTGCTTGCGCATCACCCAGGAAAACAATCCTAACAGGTCAAACATTCTCTCCAACCCTACGGGCAAAGACACCACTCAACCACGTCAAGAAGAAAGAAGCTTTGGCTTCTGAAGACAAGAAAACACCCAAACCGACAAAACAAGAAAACTCAACAAACCATTTGATTCGTTGCACAGACAAAAGTAAAAACACAGGCACTCCCAACAAAAAAGCACCCTCTACGTGTCACAAACAAAACATGACAAAACCCTTAGTTTTTAAGATATCACAACCATTGATACCAACCAAGTATGTCTCTAAATAGCCCAATCAGGTGCTGATGAGACGTAAAACAATAACTCACTCACTCACTCACTCTGGGGTGATGAATGAAGAGCTGGTCTAGGGTACTCTGCTTCTAGATCAGGTTTGTCCGTGTCCAGATGAATCTTTCTCTGTGGTGATGAATGAAGAGCTGGTCTAGGGTAATCTGCTTCTAGGCCAGGTTTGGCCGTGTCCTGTTCTACAAGACGTTTGGCTTCGGGAAATGATAGTTGTCTTGCAGTTCGTAGTTGAAGAATTTCTTTTTCCTGCTTGAAGACGCTGCATTCATGGCTAAAGGCAGGATGGTTCCCTGAACAATTTACACAATGTGAAAGTTTAGAGCAAGGTTTATCGTGTGTGTGAGTATGATCATGGTTGCCACAATTGGCACAAATTGTTGACCTGATGCATGTACGACTAAAATGGCCGTACATTTGGCAATTGAAACAGCGTTTTGGATGGGGAAAGAATGGAGAAACTCTGCACCATTCAAAGGCTACAGGAACTTTCTTTGGTACACTGTCGTCTTTGAATGTTAGCGACAGTAACTCATAACCATTCTTGTGAGCCAGACATTTGAATTTTGCGATGCCGTGTTTGTTAAACCAATTTGTAAGTTCAGAGTCTGAGCAAGTCTTGCTTTCCTTGGAGAAGATAATGCCTTTGCCTTGTCTTATAAAAGGTTCAATGACGACTTTGGCATTGGCGATCTCATGGATGCCGGTCAATTTATCGTTGTGGTCTGAGGACGCAGGTTGGAGGAGGAATGTGCCATCGGTTTGGCGTCTCAGGCTATCTGCGACTGTCTCGTCACAAAGGTCTGCAATTGTTTCGTATAGAGCAACAGATGACAAGTCTTCCAGTGATTGTGTGACACCTTTGATAACAAGCAAATTTTCAGACTTTGACAGTTGTGGGGGACAGTCAGGGTCAGTCAAGTCATCCGAAGATGTCTTTGTCCATTGAGATCTTGGTATTCCAGTCGCAAACTTTTCGATCCCAGCCTGGTTACCCGCTGAGGGACGCGCACCTTGGTTACCCGGTTGACGTACGATCCGGTTTTGAGACTTGGTATTTGACATAACCATTGATATTCCCCTGTAAGGTAGGGGACACACCGTGCATGCGCACTGTCTCATGTTGGCCACTAAGGATACAGGTCTTCACCTTAGTGTTACCGCCCTCCGCCACGAGGAGGCCCGAGACCTGCGGGGGCTGTATGAATGATGAATGATAAGGTTTGGTCAAGGGCTAACATTTAAAATTTGTAATCATATTTTGTTGCAATGCTGAGTCCCTCAACAATTGCCATCACTTCCAGTAGCCAAGTGCCCCTTTGCACCTTGGTGGAGTAATGTAAAGAGTTAAGGAGGATCTCTGGGTTACCACATGGCACATGACATGGCTGGAATCAAAGTTAGCAAGATCTCAGTTAAAATGCAAGCATCTTATCCACTTGGCCACAGCAAGTCATGTGTAAACATGTTGAGGACTCCCACTCTCTCTCTCTCATCTCATTAAGGGTTGTTTTTCAATCGGCGTACGCTCTGGAAAGTCAAATGATATCCAAAATACCTGAAATGCCATACGTATATGTGGAAAAAACGTTACACAGAAAGATTAAACATACTGAGACGGACCTACAGTAGCGAAAAAATTATTCAAATCGGTTGATAACTGCCCGAAAAAAATTTATTTGTGTCATTTTGACCAAAATTGACTCTCATTTGCAAATTAGGCAAATATTGCTTCAGGTTTTTCAGTCCTGACCTAACAATAAGTTTTAACCAATGTGAAAATGCTTTCAACATGGTCCCAAGAGTTCCACATTAGAATTACATGCAACAACTATGATTAGTCTCTTCAGAATCCTGCATTGAACACATTAAGGTCAATTCCTTCAAATATTGTCCTCTCCGAAATAGGGTCAGCAAAACAGCAATAACATTAAATTAAGAGGATTTTTATTTTATAGAAATACTCCTTCAATAGATTAGACAAAGTTTTGGTAAGTGTTTCACTTCAGTTGTATGAACTGCACAATGCTCGTAGCGGAAAACACCAAAAACAGCTTCGTCAAATAAACTGTCCTCTCCATCCTCTCCGAAAATATCTATTTTCCTTGACACGCACAAAAGTTCTTGGCCAAAATTAAGCAAGTAAGATGATTTTTCATTGTCAGATATATATCTATCCACTCAGCACAAGCCCATACAACTGAGTGTGCTATACATCCAGTAATAGAGTGATGAGCAGAATATTGACTTCGGTCAAATTATCAAAAAGTCAAATAAAAAAAAAATCAGAATACTTGTACTACAAGTCTTGTAGCCCTAAAATTTTCAGAAATCCACGGCACAGTGTATAGCAACAGAAAAAAGTCAATTTGGCCAGAAAAAAAAAGACCTTTATTTTTTACCCCCTTGAGACAAAACTATGCACCCCGATTGAAAAACAACCCTTAATCAACTTTCATGAGTGCCAACACTAGGCTTAGAGGGCTGCACATACCATATCTATTTGTCTATCTATCAGTTATTTATGATGATACTGAGTCATAAAGCACTGATGTCAATTATTTTGTTGCAGCTCACAGATAGAACCAGCTTTCTTGGAACAGAAGTGTAAGAGTTATGTCAATGCTGATGTTCGATTATGTCGATAACAAGCAGGTGACAGTACTATATCAACAGATGACTTCAATAAGTACTGTCTGTGCTTGGTTAAATTTTGACTTCCATCCAAAGATTGTGCAATTTAATGCAACACTGTTGCGCTTCATTTACTTGTGTAACCTGTTTGAGAGCATTCCAATTTGCAATGTGGAATCTTCAATGTCAGTTGTTTGGTTTACAGCACACATAAGACCTGATAAAATTCAATTTGAGGTTCTCAGGTCTTCCAGAGGTACTTTATTAAGGTTGGTCGATAGGATAAAAAAAGCTGTAACCTCAACTAATTGTATTCTTCTTCTTTCGTGTAGATGCCCACATCTGGCGCATTTCCGTCTCATGTAATTATGAGACCGTTTTACAATCATTGGTTATTTCTGTACCAATTAAATAAAATTGTGGGAATAGTTTCTTGGCAGAAAAGGTGTTTTGTCAGTATGTTTTGAGAAGCTAAAAATCTGTTTTGTCTGGCCTAAGGGGCCGCTTCTTAGGTGGTGGGATCGGTCAGTTGTGATATCTTTGGTTACTGAGAAATTTTTTAACTCTTTATTTCAATTCCGTCATCATCAGATAATATCTGAAGCTGTTGAGGGACAAGGCAATCAATGCTGTGTGAATCAAGATAAAGTTATCTTGGAGAATTATGCTTAAAGTCAAGACATTTTATTTTGGCAGTAAGTTTTTAGCCAATAAAACAATCCATGATTAAGTCTGGGGTTTAATTTTTGGTTTATTAGGGTGAGTACACCATGACCAAGCATGATTTGGATTAAATACATGTCCTCTGATCCCCCAGCCTTATCATACAGGCACTTACAATGCTAAATTCTTGCTGCTCTTCAGCACATTTAGAGCTATTTTTAGCCTTCTGTTGTGACGTCATCAGCATTGTTGGCTCTATGACATCACTGAAACAATGGTGACGTCACAACAGCAGCAATAGAAGCAGCAATGAGTTGTGTTGACAGCAATGTTATTCTTATGGGACTACCTCAAAACCAGAGCTACAACAAGCCAATACTTCCTAATGTTTATGAAACTGTTTGGTCACAGTGTCAGGAACGAGGAGACAAGTATTTTTGTCAAGAGTAAGGTATGTTTTTAATTATCAGCCAAAAACTTACTGCCAAAATAAAATGTCTTGACTTTAATCGATGAGATGAGAACAGTTTCGAGTTACTGTATCTGTGTTTATATTTATGATACATCTTTGTTGAAAGGGTATTCAAATCATTATTATTGGCTTGTGCTGTGATAAGCTTGGGTTCACTTAATCACCATTTACAGGTGCGGGATACATGTCACAGAAACTCAATAGATTCACTCGGATTTTGAACCCAATATCGTATTCAATAGCACTTTAGACCTTACCATGATACTTTACCATTGGAAAAGTGGGCATCTAACTAACGGTATTTTATGTTAGGGCCCTGCTAAGGATTGACAGTCCGGTCTGGACCTAACTGACAAATGTGCATGTTGAAATACTCTAAATCAATGTCTAACTAATACATAACAATTTACATCTTGGTAAACTTGGTGAACTTAGTTGATCACCAGTACTTAGAATTTAGATATTTTTCCTATCAATTTGCTTAACAAATGACATGAAAGGAAATTTTTATTAGCTTTCTTGGGTCACATTTCAGTTGCAGAAAAACAAAAAAAAAGCTTTGTCTACCTGTTGATTTTCTTCTTTTGTTGCAGTTATATTGCGTTTATATTGGCTACATATACTTCTTCAAACATGCATAACAAGTGAACAGGCAAACTCAGCAAATGAGAAATGTTTTTGATGAGACATCAATTACCCCTTGTTTTCCCCTTGGCTTGATTTATTTACGAGTTTTGTACGAGTGGTATCTTTTGAAATCAAGCCGTGCCTGTCCTCAGATGTACCAAACAGGCAGATGCCTCTCAATCATAACATGCACTCTCCATGGCATTTCCTTTGGTTCAGTTCCCACATTCCCTTAACCTAGGGTGTAAGCTCTCAGCTTAGTTAAATGGTGGCGCTCTCAGTGGAAGATCCAGACAGGGTCATCTGAGAGGGTCGGGCATTTTTTGGCATTCGCAAGCCAGCGTCGTCGTATATTTTCTTTAAAATGCTGCTTTTAGTCTGGGTAAGGCCCCTTGAATTTGCCACTGATTCTAGGCCGTTAAATGTGGCAGCCCTTTTACCAGGTTCTTAGTAGCTTCAAAAGTGGAAAATTGTGCACCCATTTCACTACAAACCATGCAGTGGTTTTTGCTGTAGCTTGATAACTAACAGGCAGACAAATAGACAACTAGACAGATGGACAGACGGACACAAAAATGAAAGCATAAGTCTTGTGACGAAAGACCTTTTCTGTTGCCATGGAAACAGAAGGTCAGTGCACCCAGCGCAGCTCAATTTTTTAGGCCAAATCTAAGTGTCAGGACTTGTAAATAACCAAGGATTTTACTGTAAATATGCAATGGATGATCATGAAAAATATTATATGGAAACCTTACAGTATCTCAGAGTTTTTCATTTACATTTAAAGTCACTGTGAATCAGTTTAACCCCTGTGCTGAAGCAATTACCTGGGTCCTACAAACCGTGCTGTTCCTATATTGTGGAATTTCAGTGTATTAATGGCTACTGCTTCATTTCTCGTTATGATTATTTTTTCTTTAATTTTTGAACTGGTATATATATTTTAGTATCACCAAAAGTTAGAGAAGACCAAATCTGGTAATTAAAGCAGATGACATTAGGTTTGGAACCTAAGGTTCCTGAGCACTGCCTCTTGACAGTAGATTGTTTCAGCCAAACTGTCTCAAGCGCTGTTGGGCAACTGATGGAGAAAGCCTTTGGTAATTGCCTCAGCTGATCAGGTTGAAATGTAAATAAATGTTTAAAATGTAATGGAAGACATCTAGAAAGACTGCAAGCCTACCAAGAAATACATTTTTCTGTAAATCACTTGTTTTTTACTATAAATTCTCTGACTTTTAAAACAGCTAATTTGCTGAATTTTGCCTGAGAAATTGAGCTGCGCTGGGTGCACTGACCTCTCGTAACCATGGTAACAGAAAAGTAACTTAAACACTTCTAACAGTTTTGATTTTTTCAGAATAGAAGGTCAAATACCTGAAATTTGTTCCGTGAAAATTTCATTTAGCTATCTCAAACAGAAAGGTCTGCCAAAAAAATTGGTCAGAACTTTTGGGACGCCCCTCGTAAACAACAGTGTTCTTATTCAACAATAAGTAGCTTTACTTACAGAGGGAGATAAGACTATAAGTGACCAAGTAAGAATGCAACTGGGTAGATTATCAGATTTCAGGCCACAATTGTGTATGCCCAAAGCATAGTATTACATAATCACTCACAAATATCCACAAAAGACTTTCATGGATTTTGGCTTTGTCTTTTGACTTTGACCAAAGAGCCTATTTGACTATAAGCCTATTTGATATTAGGCTCAATTTTCATTGGCTGTTGGATATTATTGAATTCTCAGTGTGTCCAATGAGAATGCAGCTTGATATCCACTGGCCAATCATGGCTCTGTGGATATTAGGCTTGACAGTCATTGGCTAGGATATTTGGCTGGATTCTCATTGGACAGGATATTAGGTGGCATTCTCATTGGACAAACTATTAATTACAGTGCCCCCTACTGTGGATATTAGGGTTGATTCTCAATGGTCAAGATTTTAGGGTGTATTCTCATTGGTCAGTTCACTATTATCCAAAGTTGGATATTTGCGGTAACAACAATGCATAATTGAGCAAGATAGGCCACTGTATTTATGTAGGCATATAAAAGGAAATCTACCTGTGTTCAGGGGGTAAGAAATGGGCAGTGCCAGACATTGATAATGATATGATGTTGATGCAGAAAACCTGTAAAACAACATATTACTTTGATAAGTGACTCCCAAGTGAAATTTATCTGGATGAGCATAACCCTTGGAAGAAAGTGACAAGGTTGAAGAGTGATTTGGCAGAGCTCTTTGCATCTTTGGGCTTAATAACGAGTCTTGTATTTTTGGACTGGTAAGGCTATAAATATAGAACAGACATGAACCACAGCAGCAGAACACAACAATGACAATCGTAAGACATTCAACTGGGTGGCCAACTTAAGAAACGGTATACATGTACACGCCAAATGCCTTAGAGCTGTTTGCGAATTAGCGGCCCAAACAGTTTCAAAATTAATTTTCAAATTGGTCTTGTGATGTCACTGGCTTAAAAATGTTTTGTTTGTGTCAGTTATTGTTGCCATCACATTAGTAAAGGTTATTCACCACGGGAGAGGGAATATGTGATTTATCACCCGAGGCCTTTAGGCCGAGGTGTGATAAACACATATTCCTGATCCCATGGTGAATAACTGGCTTATACCTTGAGACAAACACTCAAACACTCAAACATGAGAGGATAACTGGACAACAAAGAATATAGGAATTATTTCCCTGTATGTGATTGGCTGACAGAGGTTTCGAATGGTATAATGAAGGTTAGGCAGGTCAGGTGCAAAACGAAATGTTACCAGAATTCCTGCTTTTCTAGTATCAGTCCAGTGTGAAATAAATTACAAGCAGGCCGGGTAGAGGCACCCTCTGCATAGGATGTCCTCAAAGAGCTCTCTGGTCATAAAACCATTCTGTGTTTAGACACAATGGTTCTATACTAGGATGGCACCAAGTATCAGAAGAAGAAGATGGCCAAAAACCAATCTGGATCTGTCTATGATATTAATTTTTTAGAGTGTATAATAATAATAATAATAATAATAAATACTTTATTGTCATGGATATCATGCAATTTGGTGCGTGCGTAGCCCATTCATACAAGTTTATTGTAATGCAGGGACTATACTGTGAATGGTTTGTCCCTAATTTGACAAAATGTGATGGCCGTCTCTGGTTGATAATTCTGTATTACATGTATCAAATAATGTTGCTGAACTGTATGACGAATATGGACAATAATAGTGGTAATGACTTAATTGACTTCCTAACTGCACTTGACTAATATCTCTTATACCATATCACATTGCGGATAAGGCATATTTATTAGTATCACCTCATGCACTGGTGGCAAGAGGTTTGGTGCATAATTGAGTCGCTTTCTTTTGAAACCAATACCATTGAGTGTTGAATGTTAAGGACTTTGCTTAATAGGAAATTATACTGGTTGAGTTTGCATTCAACTTGTATTTACAGTACAGCGGGTAATGGGATACCCGAAGAATACATAATTTCTAGATTCATTGAAACAGACGAACAGATGGACAGGTTTATAGATAGATAGAATGCTGAATAGTAAATAGTAAATAATTTATTTATAGAGCACAGACTAGAGTTCTTTTAAAACCTTTAGATGTGCTTTACAATGTAAATGATTAAAGTTAAAATTGCATGCAATATCGAAATTTAGTAAATATAAATGTCTTTAATTTATAATTTAAAAAAAACTATGGTTTAAGCTTGCTTGACACGATTCAGCAATCCATTCCACCATGTTGGGGCCATCACTATAGATAGACAGATGGGTGGATAGATTGTTCGATATTGGTTGTTGATTGAAAGATGGATTGATGGATTGATGGGTGGATCAATGATAAGGTTTGTTCAAAGGGCATACAATGTAGATTTGTAATCATATTCGGCAGACGAAAAGTGAAAATGGTGCTGGTAAAATGCATGACTGCCTCGGACCTTCAGGGGAGCAGGAGAAAGCAGACATGCAGCCATATTAGGTGCTACATTGCTAAGTCACTCAACAATTGCCATCACTTCCAGTATCCAAGTACCCCTTTGCACCTGGGTGGTGTAATGTGATGAGTTATATTACATGTAAAATTACATATGAGAAAAGACACAATATAACAAATTGTCTGGTGCATTACATAGTGTTGAGATCCCAGGACCTGACCTGGAAAAGGGTAGAGGAAATAAACCAAAACAAACCAGAGTCAGGTGTAAGGAGGTGTGAGACTTAGGACTCACATGTGATGTTAAGGCCTTTAAGGACGTCCAACCTTCCTTCTCCTCCTTATGGAGGATTTCTTCTACCAAATGGCACATGCGTGTATGCCAAGGCTTGGACTCAAGTGGGTGATGTCTCAGTTAAAAGGAAAGCACCTTATCCACTTGGCCACAGCAAGTCAAATGTTTTAACATACATGTTGAGGACACCCACTCTCTCTCTCTCATCTCATTAATCAACCTTCATGAGTGCCAACACTTGCCTAACAAGGCTACACTTAACACATCTATAGGCCTATCTATCTATCAGTCATTTATGACAATACTGAGTAACAAAGCACTGAGGTCATTTATTTTGTTGTAGCTCATAGAAAGAACCAGCTTTCTTGGAACAGAAGTGTAGGAGTTATGTAAATACTGATGTATGATTGTGTCGATAACAAGCTTGTGACAGGAGTACTATATCAACAGATGACTTCAATAAGTTTGTTCTGTGCCTGATGTGATTTTGAATTCCGTCCAATCAATCATGCAAATTAATGTAACACTGTTGTGCTCCGTTTGCATAATATTATATATAACTTATGTGAGCGCAATCTAATTTGCAAGGTGGAATCTTCAGTATCAGTGGTTGTGTTTACAGCAAACCTAAGACCTGATGCAATTCAATTTAAATAAGCTTCTCAGATCTTCTCAGGCAATTTTATTAAGGTCAGTCGGGTCCGATAAAACAAAACTATAATCTCAAGTAATTGTTTTCCTCTTTCTTCTTTGTCTACATACCCACACCTGGTGCATCTTTTGTAATTTAAAGATGGTGCATGGTACAATTGTTGATATGTTTGTGTCAATCAAATAAAATAGCGGGAACGCTTCTTTTTAGCAGAAACGGTGTTGTTTCTGCATCTTCTGAGAAGTGAATAATCAATTTGGTCAGGCCTAAAGGGCTTAAAATGGGCCCACTGTTCTTTTGAGGAGGGATCGGTCAGTTGTGATATCTTTGGTTACTGAGAAATTTTTTAACTCTTTATTTCAATTCCGTCATCAGATAATATTTATATATCAAATTCCTGTGAACTAAATGAAAGTACATAATCATATAAATTGTGGTATAATCAATAGACAGACATAAAAAATTAGGTTTGAAGAGGATCCTTAATTGCTGGCTCTGAAAATATTTAATGTCTACTCTTCGAAAATTTTATTTATATGCTATGTACAACAATAGATTTTCACGAGAAGTGTGTCGGTTTTAGAAAAAGAGAACAAGTGCAGCGTATAACATTACAAAGACAAAATATTATAACACACTTATTTATACCTTGTCGATAAAACCTGTGTATCATATTTCTTGGAAACATAACACTCTATCTTGAGAGCATTACTGGCATTCTAAAAATTGTTCAGAGCACCTCATTATGAAATGTCCGTCAAAAACAAAATGGGAGAAATTCAGGTAGCAATTTCACAAGTTTAACAGAGTGAACAATATATTGGTCTATTAACTTAGTTAAAATGTCCACAGACCCTCTAATACATGATGATATGTGAAGTCTGCAGTGAGCATATCTTTTTAGACAATAATTTGTAGCGCCACCATAAGCCCACTGAGGACCATGCATTGCAGCATTGCAGCCATCTGATTGGTTTTTCCATAAACTTTTTTGTTTGTTGCATCAAGAAGCCCACCAAAAAAGGGAATGGCATCTTCGTCCATCAATACAGAGGGCTGAGACAAAGCTGATGTGTCTGGTCGTACTGCACCAACTTCCTGACATATCAATAGACAAAGAGGAAGAAGTGCAGAAGTCTTATTTAGGAAACCTGAAGCTATTGAATGACAAGGCGACCGATGGTGTGTAAATCGGGATGGAGCCACCCTTGAGACTTACTCCAGATTGATGAGATGAGATCTGTTTGTAGTTATTGTAACTGTTTTTATATTCATGGTACATCCTAGTTGAAAGGGTATTCCAATCATTATTAGCTTGTGCAGTGATAGTCTGATAGACTTGGGTAGACTTAATCACCATTTACAGGTGAAGGGATTGCATGTCACCGAAACTCAATAGATTCACTCAGATTTTGAACTCAGTATCGTATTCCTAACACTTTAGGCTGCACCATGATACTTGAACCTTTAGAAAAGCTGGCATCTAACTGACACATGACAATTTAATACTCGGTAAACTTGGTGAACTCAGTTGACCATGCACCAGTACTTAGAATTTGAGAAATTGTTCCAGCCAATTTGCTTAACAAATGACATGAAAGAAAATTTCAATTAGCCTTCTTGAGTCAACATTTTAGTTGAAGCCTGGAAAAAAAAAGCTTTGTCTACCTGTTGTTTTTCTTTTTTATTTCAATAATATGGCATTTATATTGGCTAAATATGCCCTTTCAAACATGCATAACAAGTAAACAAGCAAACTCTGCAAATGCGAAACTTTTTTGATGAAAGATCCATTACCCCTTATTTCCCCCTTGGCATGATGTATTTGTGAGTTTTGTACGAGTGGTATCTTTTGAAATCAAGACGTACCTGTCCTCAGGTGTGCCAAACAGGCAGATGCCTCTCAATGATAACATGCACTCTCCATGGCATTTCCCAGGGATTAACTTCCAACATTCCCTTGGCCTGGAGCCTAGCTTAGTTGAGCAATATATTCTGAAATATAGATATGCCTATGATCACATCAGGTTCTGGCAGAAATATTTCAATGATAACGTACACTCTCGATGGCATCTCCATGGTGTTAACTTCCAACATTCCCTTGGCCTGGGGCATATCTCTGTCGTAGCATTCTAGGCTTACTCAACAATTGCCTGGATTTCCAAAAACCAAGTTCCCTTTTACACCTGGGTTAATTATGGAGAATCTGCTCAGTTTGAACCTCCTGTATCTTCTTTAACAGATGAGCACCTTGGCCACTGCTTATCATTTGTTTAACATATTGAAGACACTTGCTTTCTCTCTGGTCTCTTTATTCAGCCTTCATGAATGCTCAGAACTGGACTTACAGTTTGTCACGTCAACATTGAGACAGACGTTTGGCCAGATAACTTACCAACCAGAAGCTGCACAGGAGAAACACGCATACCTACGTATAGCTTAGCTCTGTTGTAATCTGAAGATATCATTTTTGTGATGTTTTGGTGCCATTTTTGTCAGATCTTTGCCAATTCAGGAGAAAGGCAGTCCAATTTTGCACAATGTTAACATTCCTGGTGCAACCAATCTGACACACAATGAGCAATGATGTCACAAAAGTGCACCACTGCGCCTCCCTGGACTTAGTTCTACTTAAATTTGTATCAGCGGATCCACCAATCTCATTGTGTTGATTTTTATGAACTGTACAAACAATGCTATATTGTCTCAATGCTTGACGTGACAAACTGTAGAGGACTGCACTTACTACCATAATTATCTATTTGTCTATCTATCTATCAGTCAATCATTTTTCATGATATTGAGTCACTCATCACTGAAGTCAATTCTTATGTGGTAGCTCGTAGATAGAGCCAGCTTTCTTGGAATGGAAGTGTAGGAGTTAAGTAAATGCTGATGTTCGATCATGTCTAATCAGCAGTTGGTAGTACTGTATCAATTTAGTTTTGTCTTTTGTCCAATCAATTGTGCAATAAAATAAAATAATGGGGATGTTTCTGTACCTTTTGATGGAAAATATGTTTTCGAGAGGCTAGTAATCAATTTTGTCTGGCCTAGGCTTACAATAGGCCCACTTCTTATGTGGAGGGATCAGTCAGTTATGATATCTTTGGTTACAGAGAAGTATTAAAACCATTTATTTCAATCCATCTACAGATATTATTTATATATCAAATTCCTGTGAACTCAATGAAAGTACGAAATTATATAAATTGTGGTATAATCAATAGACAGACATAACAAAATTAGGACTTGAAGAGAATCTGGTGCAGGCTCTGAAAATATTTAGGTCTTCACTGCAAAATGCTAATTGTGTGGTATGTGAAATAAATTTTAATGAGAAGTGTGTTGGTTTTTTAAAAAAGGGAACCAGCGCAGCATATAATATTACAAACACAATATTTTATGCCTCATTCATTTATACCTTTTCGATAAAACCTGTGTATCATATCTTTTGGAAGGACAACATGCTATCTTGGGAGCATTACTGGCATTCCAAAATTGTTCAGAGCACCTCATTATGAAATGTCCAGCAAAATGGGAGAAATTCAGGTAGCAATTTCTCAAGTGCAACATAGTGAACAAAATATTGGTCTATTCAGTTATTTAAAATGTCCACAGACCCTCTAATACATGATGATATGTGAAGTCTGCAGTGGGCATATATTCTAGACAATACTTTGCAGCACCACTGTAAGCCCACTAAGCCCACTGAGGACCATACATTGCAGCATTGCAGCCATCTGATTGGTTTTTCCATAAATTTTTTGTTTGTCGCATCAAGAAGGCCACCAAAAAAGGGAATGGCATCTTTGTCCATCAATAGAGAGGGCTGATGGCAAAGCAGGTGCATGTGACTGTACTATACCAACAGGCTAAAACATCAATAGACAAAGAAGTGCAAAAGACTTATTTAAGAAACCTGAAGCTATTGAGTGACAAGGCAATCAATGGTGTGTGAATCACGATGGAGCCATCTTGGAGATTTATGCTTGATTGATGAGATGAGAATTATAGTTTCTGTAGCTGTTTCTATGCATGTATTTATGATCCACCATAGTTGAAAGGGTATATTAAAATAATTATTAGCTCATGCAGAATACTGCGATATACTTTGGTAGACTTAATCACCATCGACATGACAAATGATGGGATTACATGTCACAGAAACTCATATATTCACCTGGATTTTCAACCCAATATCGTATTCAACAACACTTTACACCTTAACATTATACTTTCACCATTGGAAAGCTGGCATCTAACTGACAATATTACGTGTTAGCACCCTGTTAAGGATTGACAGTCCGGTTAGGATTTAAATGACCAAAATGTGTGTTAGAACCCAAAGCAGAGTCTAACTGATACATAACAATTTAATTCTTGGTAAACTTGGTGAACTTAGTTGACCATGCACCAGTTCTTAGAATCTGGGAAATTGTTCAAGCCAATTTGCTTTACAGGTGACATGAAAGAAAATTTTTATTAGCTTTCCTGGGTCACATTTCAGTTGAACCCGGGTAGCAAAAAAAAAACAACATTTATCTAACTTATTTTTTCTTTTTTGTTGCAATTATATGACAATTACATTAGCTAAATATGCCTTTTGAAAAACATTCATAACAAGTAAACAAACAACCTTAGCAAATGTGAAATTTATTTGGCAAGTTGATGAAAGATCCATTACCCCTTATTTCCCCCTTGGCTAGATGTATTTGTGAGTTTTGTATGAGCGGTATCTTTTGAAATCAAGAAGTACCTGTCCTCAGGTGTGCAAAGCAGACAACGCATCTCAATGATAACATGCAGTTTCCATGGCATTTCCGTGGGATTAACTTCCAACTTTCCCTTGGCCTGGGGCCTAGCTAAGTTGAGCAATCTATTCTGAAATATAGATGTGCTTATGATCATATCAGGTTTTGGCAGACATATTTCAATGATAACAGACATTCTCGATGGCATCTCCTTGGGGTTAACTTCCAACATTCCCTTATATCTCTGTCGTAGCATGCTAGGCTCTCTCAACAATGCCGGGATTGCCAAAAACCAAGTTCCCTTTTACACCTGGGTCAATTATGGAGAATCTGCTCAGTTTGAACCTCCTGTATTTTTCTTTAACAGATGAGCACCTTGGCCACTGCTTATCATTTGTTTAACATATTGAAGACACTTGCTTTCTCTCTGGTCTCGTTATTCAACCTTCATGAGTGCTCAGAACTGGACTTAGAGGACTGCACTTACCATAATTATCTATTTGTCTATCCAAATTCAGGTGACAATTTCTCAAGTTTTACAATGTGAACAATATATTGGTTAATTTACTTATTTAAAATGTCCACAGACTCCCTAATACATGATGTTATGTTAAGTCTGCAGTGAGCATATCTTTTTAGACAATTGTTTGCAGCACCACTATAAGCCCACTGAGGACCATGCATTGCACCATTGCAGCCATCTGATTGGTTTTTCCATAAACTTTTTGTTTGTCGCATCAAGAAGCCCCCAAAAATAGGAAATGGCATATTTTTCCATCAATAGCAAGGGCTGAGACAAAGCTGATGTGTCTGGTCGTACTGCACCAACTTCCTGACATATCAATAGACAAAGAGGAAGAAGTGCAGAAGTCTTATTTAGGAAACCTGAAGCTATTGAATGACAAGGCAATCAATGGTGAGTGAATCAGGATGGAGCCATCTTGGGAGATTTATGCTTGATTGATGGGATTAGAACTGTTTCAAGTTATTGTAATAGGTTTTATATTTATGATACATCTTAATTGAAAGGGTATTCAAATCATTATTAACTCATTCTGTGATAGACTTTGGTAGACTTAATCACCATTTAGAGGTGAAGGATTACATGCCAGAGAAACTCTGAAGATTCAGTCCAATCGGGATCTAACTGACAAAAATGAGTGTTGTAACCCTCCAAAGCATAATACATAACAATTTGATTCTTGGTAAACTTGGTGAACTTAGTTGACCACCAGTACTTAGAATTTCAGAAATTGTTCCAACCAATTTGCTTAACAAATGACATGAAAGGAAATTTTGATTAGCTTTCTTGGGTCACATTTCAGTTGAACCCTGGCAGCAAAAAGAGAGAAAAAAGGTTAGTCTACCTGTTGTTTTTCTTCTTTTGTTGCAATTATATTGCATTTATATTGGCTAAATATGCCTTTTCAAACATGCATAACAAGTGAACAAGCAAACACAGCAAATGCGAAATGTTTTTGATGAGAGATCAATTACCCTTTATTTCCCCCTTGGCTAGATGTATTTATGAGTTTTGTACGAGTGGTATCTTTTGAAATCAAGACGTATATGTCCTCTGGTCCTCAGATGTGCCAAACAGGCAGATGCGTCTCAATGACAGCATGCACTTTCCATGGCATTACCCTGGGATTAACTTCCAACTTTCCCTTGGCCTGGAGCATCTATCTAAGTTGAGCAATATATTCTGAAATATAGATGTGCCTATGATCATATCAGGTTCTGGCAGATGTATTCCAATGATAACATGCACTCTCCATGGCATTTTGTTCAGTTAAATTCCTACATTCCCTTAACCTTGGGTCTTAGTTCTCAGCTTTGTGGAATGGTAGCATTCTCAGTGGAAGATCCAGACAGGGTCATCTGAGAGAGTCGTGTTATTTTACAGAATTTGCGGGCCAGCGTCGTCGCATATTTTCTTTGAAATGCTACTTTTAGTCTGGGTAAGGCCCCTTGAATTTGCCACTGATTCTAGGCCGTTAAATGTAACTTCTTGGATCCCGGTATGATCCTTGTCCAGACGGCTAATGGCAGACGGAAGTTTCAACCTTTGCCGATATTGTAAACCTTACGCCATGGCCCCTAGTATATACCTATGTGTCCTATTAAACCCTATCAGACTGTGAACATGTGGAGGATTACTGACTTCATCTTCCTTCACTGAGCTTCTAATCAGTCATTGGTACTCATCAAGAAACTTCCTCTACTGGGTTTTCTGAATGTAAGACACTGATATCTTCTTGAAACTTGTATATATCCTAATGACTAAGCTCAAATCAAGCTGATTTGTGCCTGTTCATGCCATTAAGGCATTTGGCGTATACTATTTCTTAAGGTGGCTACCCAGTTGAACGTCTTATGGTTGTAATTTTTGTGTTCTTCTGCCATGGTTCATGTCTGTTCTATATTTATAGCCTTACCCCTTTACCACTGCAAAAATACAAGACTCGTTATTAAGCCCAAAGATGCAAAGAGCTCTGCCAAATCACTCAGTGACATTCTGATTCTTCAAACTCGACCTTGTCACTTTCTTCCAAGGGTTATGCTCATATGGTCCATGATCCAGATAAATGTATACACTCCATTTGTGGTATACCACTTAGAAGTGACTTATTAAAGTAATCTTTATTATATTGTTTTTAAGATGTTCTGCATCAACATCATATCATTATCAATGTCTGGCACTGCCCATTTCTTAGCCCCTGAACACAGGTAGATTTCCTCTTATATGCCTACATAAATACAGTAGCCTATCTTCCTCAATTATGCATTGTGGCCTGAAATCTGATAATCTACCCAGTTGCATTCTTACTTCGTCACTCAGTTTGTCTCAAGATTTGTCCTTCAAAAAGCAATGTTACTTATTGTTGAATAAGAACACCATATTTGCTTAATTACAGTGGATGCTTAATTGCTTATATTTCTGTGAATCGGTTTGACCCTAAATTGAGAAAATCTGATGGTCGTCGTTGGTTGATAATTCTGTATAGCATGCATCAAATAATGTTGCTGAACTGTATGACGAATATGGACAATAATAGTGGTAATGACTTAATTGACTTCCTAACTGCACTTGACTAATATCTCTTATACCATATCACATTGCTGATAAGGCGTATTTGCGATGACAATAAATCTATTAGTATCATCTCATGCACTGGTGGCAAGAGGTTTGTCTCATAATTTCTTTTGAAACCAATACTAGTTAGTTTGGGACTTGGCTGAATAGGAAATTATTGAGGACGGGTTTGCATCCAATTTGTATTTACAGTGTGGTCACAGAGGATTCTGGGATTTCTGAAGAATACAAAATTCATTGATTGGCAGATACCTGCTTCTAGATATATGGAGAGAATGATGATGCAGCAGTAGTTCAGAGGAGATGTTAAATTGGTGGCTCCTTGTATCATTTGCTAACAAAATAAATCTGTCTGAGTCTGAGGCAGTGCTGGTCAAGTAAAGGATCTCTCAAATGGAGTACATGTCTAATATGATGACTGTTGAGGACTCCCAGTCTCTCTTCTTCTCAACTGATCAACACTTGCGAGAGTGCAGAACTTGGCTTTAATGGATTGCTACACTTACTGTAACTACCAATCCATCTGTGATGGCTCACAAGTATGATCTGCGAAGTACTTGTCTCAATTTCTTAAATGTTATATCCTCAGCCCTGCTGTCAATGTTGAGTGCCCAGAACTATGCTTTGGGGGCACTTACCATGTCTATTTGGCTTTCTATCTGCCAGTCGATCATCACTCATGATATTGAGTCACAAAGCACTGATGTCAAGTCCTTTCTTGTTGCTCACAGGAAGAGCCAGCTATCATGGAACAGAAGTGTAGGAGTTATGTCAATGCTGATATTCGATAATATCAATAATGAGCAGGTGGCGGTGCTGTATCAACAGATGACTTCAATAAGTATGATCTGTGCTCAGTTAAGTTTTGGTTCTTGTTCAATCAATCAACACCTCATTAATTTTTTTATGTATCCTGTTATGAGAGCAGTCTCATTGGCAATGTGGAACCTTCAATGTCAGTGGGGTTTATAGCACACAGAGGCCAGACATAATTGATTTTTAGGTTATCAGATCTTCTCGCGGCACTTCATTGAGGTTGGTTGATATACAGGATGTCAAAAAAGCTATGATCTCAGATTTTTATTGCATCAATTAATTAAATAAAATTGTGGGGACACTTTTTTGGCAGAAAATATGTTGTGTCCAAGTTCTCGACAAGGTAGTAAATTATTTATGGCCCAAAGGGCCTTCTGTAGGGGAGAGCGGGGCACAGTGAGACACTTTTTTTATTTGCAAGTGTTCCAAAATGTTGGCAGTAACGAGTTAAATGAGATCAGGTCCACATTATAGATAATGACGTTGGGTATATTTATTATTTCTGGCCTAAGGGGCTTGCTGTATGTCCGATTCTTATGGGGAAGGAAATGTCAGTTGTGATATTTTTAGTAACATAGTAATATTTAAACAATTTATGTACTTCAATCCATTTTCAGCAGCTATTATTCATGTGTCAAATCCCTGTCAGCTCAATGAAGCTACAAGATGACAGGAGTGAAAGGTAGTTGTAACAAGATTGAGTTGGGGAGGATAAATAGGAAAAAGTAGGCAAACAGAGGACTTCTGATGGAAAATATTCTTACTTTATTTTGGGTTGTACTGTAAATGGTGTTGTATTCTGCAGACAAAATAACAAATTAGGATTTGAAGAGAATCTGGTCATTCCAGTGCGGGCTCCGAAAATGTTTTATGTCCACTCTGCAAAAATCTTTTTGTATGCTGGGTACAACCATGAATTTTCAAGAGATGTGTTTTGGTTCTAAAAAAGGGAACAAGTGCAGTGTATAACATTACAAAGACAAAATATTATACCACACTCATTTATGCGACATGTCTGCCTCTTCAAAACATCTTTGTATCATATTTCTTGAAAAATTAACACATGAGAGACCGTTAATGGTATTCTAAAAATTGCTCAGAGCACCTCATTATGAAAATTTCCAAAAAACGAAAAGAAAAAGGAAAACTCATAGCAAATTTTGATTAGCAGCTCTTGTACGTTTGACAGTCTCACTATGAAAAAAATGATAGTAGTAGATAGAAAATTACCAAATAAACAGAAACACCAATGACATTATGTAAATTCTTCTGTGTCACAGCTACAAAAAGATTGAATCACCGACCCTCTAATACATGATGTCATGTGATCTAAGTGATGAAAATTACATCAGGGTGTAACAATTTTCCAAAATATTTATATCTGCCACCCGTAAGTGACGCCTGATTGTTCTTTCCATCAACTTAATGTTTATCACATCAAAATATCAACTGAAAAGGGAAGAACATTGTGGTCCCTCAGAAAAGAGAAAGATGATAGCAAAACTGATAGCAAAACTGATGGCAGAGGTGATGTCAAAGTGATGGCAAAGCTGACGTCAAAGTGATGGCAAAGCTAATGACAAAGTCACGGCAAAGCTGATGTCAAAGCTGGTGCATGTGGCTGCACTGTACCAACAGGCTGAGTCTGGCTGAAATCAATAGATGAGGGAGAAGAAGTGCAAAAGACTTATTTAAGAA
Source organism: Platynereis dumerilii (assembly GCA_026936325.1). Classification (NCBI taxonomy): domain Eukaryota; kingdom Metazoa; phylum Annelida; class Polychaeta; order Phyllodocida; family Nereididae; genus Platynereis; species Platynereis dumerilii. The sequence goes on along the minus strand of JAPTHN010000008.1, from coordinate 15,851,974 downwards.
ACCTGAAGCTATTGAGTGACAAAAAGCAATCAATGATGTGTGAATCAGGATGGAGCCATCTTGGAGACTTATGCTTGATTGATGAGATATGCGCAACTTCTAGTTATTGTAGCTGTTGTTATATTTATGATTCAACTTCATTGAAAGGGTATTCAAATCATCATTAGAACATGTACTGAAACACTCAATTGGTGCCGATACACTTGTGGCGCAGGCCCTTGCCTTCCAGCCATTACTTGTGTAATACAACAAATTATATAGGCAAGGTATTGCATAACAGAAAATTGTTGTTTTATTCAGGCTATGTGAGACGTGCATTATTTCGTATAATTTATCTATTCCAAAACGTTTGTGTAGGATAGTTCCCAGGCCTGTGGAGATTTAATCAAAATCTATTTGGTTGAAAGGACTACAGGTGACAGACACAGTAGATTAACCTGTATTCTATAACTATTCCATTTTAATTCTTGGTAAACTTGGTGAACTTAGTTGACCACCACCAGTACTTAGAATTGGAGAAATTTAACCAACCAATTTGCTTAACTAAAGACATAAAAGAAAATTTTGATTAGCTTTCTCGTGTCACACTTAGTTGAACCCAGGCTACTGGCAGGTAGAAAAACAAAAAAAAGTACTTTATCTGTACCAGTTGTTTTTCTTTCTTGTGTTTTATGGCAATTATGTTAGCTGATATTCCTTGTTAACAAACAGCACAACAAAACAAGCAATCTCAGCAAATACGAAATTTATTTGACAAGCTGATGAGAGATCAATTACCCTTTATTTCCTCCATAGCTAGATTTACTTGTGAGTTTTGTACACTGTATGAGTGGTATCTTTTGAAATCAAGATGTACCTGTCCTCAGATGTGCCAAACATGCAGATGCAATGACAACATGCACTTTCCATGGCATTTCCCTGGGATTAGGGGGAGGGTTGGTCTAGTGGTGGCGTGCTGGACTGCCAATCGCTGGGTCAAGGGTTTGAATCCAGCTCTTGCTTGGTCACCTGGGCCTATGTTGGTTGGCTGTTTCAATCATCCTTTTCCTCATTGCCGTGTCCTCCTCCTGTCCTAATTAGCCAACCAAGCGCATAAATACATGGTGTAAAGCCCCAAACATCCATCCATCCATCCTTGGCCTGGAGCCCAGCTCAGTTGAAGCACGCTAAGCTGTTGATCTCTGGGACTCCAGTATGATTGATGCCCAGAAGACTCATGTCAGATGGATGCCAATAATATACTATGGTCCCTACCTGGTCCTTTTAATTAAACTTTATCAGTTGGTACATGAGATAGCAGCTCAATATACACGTATATGTTTAATGATTTTCATAATATTTTTGCATGGGTTCAAATGCAGGGTGGGGAACATAACATTTTCAGTGGACCTTTATGAGGAAAAGTCAAAGTGGATGATGTTCAGATGAGACATTTAATTGATTGCACCTTGTTGATATCACTGTTGGTGCTGGGCAAGTAAAAGATCCCTCACTTGGGATGAGAGTGTAACATGTTGAGGAATCCTGGCTCCCGCTGTCTCACTCTCATCTCATCAACCAACCCTCATGAGCACCAGAACTGGGCTTAGAGGGTTGCACTCAATATATCTATCTGCCTATCAAGCTATCACCTTATACTTTCTCCTGGGTGACTGTAGTGAGCCTCAGATCAGTGCAAGAATGGTATTGAAGTATGTGACGTGTTGTATCAAAGGAAGTCATCTCAGATTTTGGCCGTAGTCTGTGGGATCTCTTTGGCAGAGTAATATAGGATGGTAGAATAGATGATGGAGCTATTATCCTATATATTTTCATAATATATTATACAAGGCTTAACAAGACAAGTAAGGACCATGATAATGAGGTGAGAGGTAGTACTGACAGCACGGGATGGCACATCCGTCTAGCAGGAGTTTCCTGGGCTAGCAATACAAGATTCTACCACTGACCTGAGCTCTGGTAACATAAAACGAAAAAATGTAGTTCCTTTACTTCAGTATGTGAAGAATGAATTAATTGTACTCATGGTTTTTCTTTGGGAAAGTAAATGTTGTAGAAAGCTGCTGAATGCTGATGCTTGCCCCATGGTCATATATAATCATAAAGAAATTCTGTGATTTTAACTCCTCATTATGTCAATTTATGTTATGATAATGCTTCAAACTTCTAACTATTTCTTGGCTTTAAAAAAAAAGTAATATATTTTATTACCAAGTGGTCAATGACTGCAAAAGCTAGAACAAGAGAAATTTCGCTAATAAATTTTTGGTGATCTACGAATTGAGAAATCCTATCTTGGAAAGTTCACGAGTATCGAGCCACCTTAACAAACATAAACAATGGTTTTATTATATTTTGCTGTAAATTTCATATTTAAAGTATAGTTTATGAAATGTATAAGGTCTAAGTTAGATGAACCTCATTTCTGGTTTCTAACACGTAATTTTGAAGGTAGATCCCTCTAACTGACTAAAATGCTTGTTAGAACAATCAAGATTTGTGTCTAATTGAAGCTGAAATGGTCCTGGCATGAACTCCAGAACTTTTGTTATTGTAAAGGAATAATAAGATTAATTATCTTTAAATAAGTGAATATTGATGAATGAATCTATATAAATTCTTCAGTGATGCCAACTTCCACATAGCTATATTATTACGAAATATGAAAGGCAATTAACTGCATCAAACAGGTGAATTTTTCGAGCTGTAAGTCAATATCTGACACCCAGGTCCTTGTCCATGCATTACTATAATGAAGGGGATTGTTTATGGGGGATCATGATCCTTGGTTTCCAAATCAAACAAATGATTACTATCGTATGGATCCATCATTTCAGTACATAGGATTGTAGATTGTAAATTGCGTCAATGAAAACTCACTTATAAGCTTTCTGAAACTCATTTATAAGCTTTCTAAGTATCAAAATAAGTTCTGATTTGGCTTTAGCGTTTATCACATTTGTTGAGAATGGCCATGTGCTAGACGGATGAGATGCAAATAAATTGATGAGTATGGTAATAAGAAAACAGAAGAGGCTGGTCTTTGAGACTCTTTATTAACTGCCCAGTTTTTCCCCTGGGCCACTACAGGTTCTTTTGTTCAGAGTTCACTCCTCCAGTAGGAATGTCTGAAAAGTGACTGATAACTAGCCATCAAATCAAAACATGTTGATTTCAAATTTCCCCATGGATTATGAAGATATGTTAAATATTCTTTACGTTTCAGCCTAAATCTATTTCCCTTAGTGGGTCTGATGTGCACTACTTATAAACTGACTGTGACGGCTTAAATTTGCTTTGGAGCTACATGTACATGTACCTGTAGCGCTTGCAGTTTAGTTTAGTTGAACTATCTACAATGTATTTTGTCCACAGAGGATGTACAGGCAGTGTCATGACAGCAACAACATCTCAATATAGAGATTCAGATAGATCAGTTCGACCTGATAAGATTCAGAAGGCTGGAACAAGGACTAAAATGAATATAAGTCATCCTTCAAAAATGTTTTGAGTGTATCATTTTCAAGCCTGTTGAGGTCCTGAAACGAATATGTCAAGTTTTTTTTTTATTTTTTAATAAAGACACAACATCCATGTTTTTAAGATATAGGGAAATTGGCAATGAACAAAGGAAACTAAACTTACCATTGCCAGTGCACTTCATGTTTGTACATTGTCTTTTCTTTCACTGTGTCCTCCTTCTTTGGTTTCCAACTTCAGTTTATATGTATAATGACTGCAGGTTCAGACATGATTATATGTTGCTTCATAAAATCCATTATTTGATCTGGTCATGAAGGTTGTATCATGAAAAAAAGCTATTGAGCGATTCCTAGCTGTTGTTTAGGTTAACCTATATTTGTTTCTTTATGTAATTTTTTATAATGTTGAAATAAATTACGTCTGAGTCTGCGTCTGTAGACAGCAGACATGGATGCAATTTAGTCTGCTTCAGCTTTCCATCTCGATTTCTGTGCTTTTTTTGATGAATTGATTATGTTGCTATAGTCTTCTGTTTAGTTATTAATAGAGGGGTAGACATACAATTAGTGTGTTTTTGTGTTTGTGTGTTTTTAAAATGATTGTGTAGGGTTTATTGATAAACCCAGATTAAAAATGAGAAATACACCACTTCCTTCGTACCTTCCTCATACCTGTATGAGCACACCTATTTGTCTATCTTACTATTGTTATTTCTATCTCTCTATCCGTTCTTATTTCTGTCTGTGTATCTGTCTAGGTTTGTATCTGTCTATCTATCTATCTATCTATCTATCTATCTATCTATCTATCTATCTATCTATCTGTCCTTCTATCTTGCTATCTATCTGTCTATCTATCTATCTATCTATCTGATATATCTATACCCATTCTACCCTATATATTTTATCTTTCCAGTACGTTTTGAGAAAAGGAAGTTATCAGCAAGTCTGCCATCTCATCGTGTATTCATTGGTATATATTTTGTTCAGAAGAATTTGTGCGTGCTCAAGCATACAGGTGCAGTAACAGAGCTTCTTTTTTTTTTGGTGAATCCGCTGATGGAATCCAAGAGATCAAAACAAAGACAATCGTGTTTATCTTAGGAGAGGTGGAATGATGGAGTTCTTTGGATGTTGAATTCCTTCAGTGTATTGCAATCTGAAGGCTGAATGAAAAGTCTTGTCAACCAAAAAAAGGTTCAAAATAAGAATGTAATCAGGATGCAGACATGACAAGACCGACTTTGCTGTCACTCCCAGAGAATATCTCAAAAGAAAAGCACACACCTGGTAAGAAGATAAACATACAACCAAAGCAGTTTAGTCACCAAGTAAGCCGAAGTACACCTTCACTGACAAGTTCTATGGAATCCTCATTATACTGGTCAAACGTGACCTTTTGTCTGTTGCTATGAAATTGGTAGGAACAGACAACAGAAATCACGACAAAAAAAAAAGAAAATTAAGTAGCGATGAAATAGAGCTATGAAGACATTAAGTACAAACTAAGTATGAGTGCCCAGAACTATGCTTGGGGGCACTTACAATATCTATTTGTCTATCTATCTGCCAGTCGATCATCACTCATGATATTGAGTCACAAAGCACTGATGTCAATTCCTTTCTTGTTGCTCACAGGTAGAGCCAGCTTTCATGGAACAGAAGTGTAGGAGTTATGTCAATGCTGATATTCGATAATATCAATAATGAGCAGGTGGCAGTGCTGGATCAACAGATCATTCCGTTCTGTGCTCAGTTAAGTTTTGGTTCTTGTTCAATCAATCGACACTGTTGCGCCTCATTAATTTTTTTATGCAACCTGTGTGAGAGCAATCTCATTGGCAATGTGGAGCCTTCAATGCCAGTGAGGTTTATACCACACTAAGGCCAGACGCAATTGATTTTTAGGTTATCAGATCTTCTTGCAGCACTTCATTGAGGTTGGTTTGAAGGGGAGACATGATACCAATGATCCGTCTTAAGAAAAGGATAAAATACAAGGTTTTTTTGGAATGAATTATTTGGATCAACTTTCCCCGTCATGCGGCACAACTTACCCTGGCACCGGGGCAAGTTGTGCCACTTGACCTACTTTTTCAAATGCCTACCATGACCTTCCCAACGGTCAGACTGCCCTAAACCTTAAGTCGATTCTGGCCAATGTATTATATTTTGATGTCTAATTTTCAGATTACGTGATTTTAAAAGCTTTGGTTTTTCAGGAAATCCGCCTGACGCAGAAAATGGCACAACTGACCTTTGTCTCCCCTATACAGGATGTCAAAAAATCTATGATCTCAGATTTTTATTGCATCAATTAATGCCTTCTGTAGGTCCAATTCTTATGGGGAAGGAGCTGTAAGGTGTGATATACTTAGTAACATAGTAATATTTAAACAATTTATGTACTTCAATTCCATTATCAGATATTTTTCATGTGTCTAATTCCTGTCAGCTCAATGAAGCTACAAGATGACAGGAGTGAAAGGTAGTTGTAACAAGATTCAGGTTGGGGAGGGGAAGAAGGCCAAAGTAGGCAAACAGAGGACTCCTGATGGAAAATATTCTTACTTTATTTTGGGTTGTACTGTAAATGATGTTGTGTTCCTTAGACTGAAATAGCAAATCAGGATTTGAAGAGAATCCGGTGTGAGCTTTGAAAATATTTTATATCCATTCTGCAAAAATCTTTTTTGTATGCTACGTACAACAATAAATCTTTGTGAGAAGCGTGTTGGTTTTAAAAACAGGGAACAAGTGCACTTAGTGCAGTGTATAACATTACAAAGACAAAATATTATACCACAATCATTTATGGGACGTGTCTACCTTTTCAAAAAAAAGTTCTATCATATTTCTTGAAAATTTAGGTGCAAGAGTCAATCCATGGTATTCTAAAAATTGCTCAGAGCACCTCATTATGAAAATTTCCAAAAAACGAAAATTGAAGAAATTCATAGCAAATTTTGATTAGCAGCTCTTGTACGTTTGACAGTCTCACTATGCAAAAAATGATAGTTAGTAGATAGAAAATGACCAAATAAACAGAAACACCAATGACCTCATGTTAATTCTTCTGTGTCATAGCTGCCAAAAGGGTGAATCACCGACCCTCTCATACATGATGTCATGTGACCTATGCGATGAGAATTAAATCAGGGTATAACAATTTCAAAATATTTATATCTGCCACCCGTAAGTCACATGTGATTGTTTTTTCTGTAAACTTAATGTTTATCACAACAAAATATCAACTGAAAAAAGGGAATGACATCGTGGTCCATCAGTAAGCAAAGCTGATTGCAAACTGATGGCAAAGTTGTGACAAAGCTAGTGGCAAAGTGATGGCAAAGCTGGTGACAAAGCAGGTGCATGTGGCTGTACTATATCTATAGGCTGACATCAATAGATGAGGGAGAAGAAGTGCAAAAGACTTATTTAAGAGACCTGAAGCTTTTGAGTGACAAAAAGCAATCAATGATGTGCGAATCAGGATGGAGCCATTTTGGAGACCTACGCTTGATTGGTGAGATATGCGCAACTTCTAGTTATTGTAATTGTTGTTAAATTTATGATACAACTTCATTGAAAGGGCATTCAAATCATCATTAGCAGATGTACTGAAACACTTATTATCGTTTTCATAGCTATGTGTTTTTTGAAAACTTCGTTTTGCAGTTAAACCGTGACATCAACGGGTATCTGTCGATGTGATTGGTCTAATCTTCAATCTGTGACATATCAGTTCAGAGTTTGACATCACAGTTCATGACAAAGGAATTTAAAACTGTCAGGCAATGTTACTATTTATGTACAACCACAACAAACAACGCATGTCTAAGCTCAGTGTTGCACCTCATTAATTGTTTTCCAAACAAAATGTGTTACTGTTTTTCACAGGACACCAGTCATCACAATTTCAAACAAAATTTTTTACAGTAACTGCTCCTTTCAGGCTAAGTAGTCTGTTTGGTCAATGCACTGTGCTTGTAATAAACAAAATTATTCAACTTAATCTCTGAAATCACAGTTTTGGAATGAAGCAAATTGCAAACTTGCAAAACATGTAGCTATGAAAACGATAATAATTGGTGCCGATACACTTGTGGTGCAGGCCCTTGCCTTCCAGCTATTACTTGTGTAATACAACAAATTATATAGGCTAGGTACTGCACGACAGAAAAATTTTGTTTCATTCAGGCTACGTGAGACGTATGTCATTTTATATAATTATTATGTATTCTAAAATACAGTGTATTCGTAGGGTAGTTCTCATGCCTGTGCAGATTTAATCACAATCTGTTTCGATTAAAGGTTACAGGTGACAGAAACACAGTAGATTCACCTGTATTCCATAACTATTCCATTTTGATTCTTTATAAACTTGGTGAACTTAGTTGACCACCAGTACTTAGAATTTGAGAAATCTAACCAACCAATTTGCTTAACAAAAGACATAAAAGAACATTTTGATTAGCTTTCTAGTGTCACATTTAGTTGAACCCAGGCTACTTGCAGGTAGAAAAACAAAAAAAGCTTTGTGTACCTGTTCTTTTTTCTTTTTTGTTACACAATTATATGGCAATTATATTAGCTCATATACCTTGTTAGCAAACAGCATAACAAAAACAAGCAATCTCAGCAAATAGGAATTTTATTTGGCAAGTTGATGAGAGATCAATTAACCTTTATTTCCCCCTTGGCATGATGGATTTGTGAGTTTTGTACGAGTGGTATCTTTTGAAATCAAAACGTAGCTGTCCTCAGATGTGCCAAACAGGCAGATGCATCTCACTAAGAACATGCACTCCCCATGGCATTTCCCTAGTCCTAGATGTTGTTCGGATGAACATTGAATTGGTGATGCCTTGTATAGGTGTTTGTGCTGGGCAAGTAAAAGATCCTTCACATAGGATAAAAGTGCAACATGTTGAGGACTCCCTCATCTCTCCCATCTCATCTGTCAATCCTCGAGAGCACCAAAACTGGGCTTAGAGGGCTGCACTCACCATATAGATATCTACCTATATAGATTATATATCTAGCTATCACCTTACTTTCTCCTTGGTGACTGTAGTGAGCCTCAGATCAGTGGAAGAATGGTATTGAAGTATGTGAAATGTTGTATCAAAGGAAGTCATCTCAGATTTTTGCCGTAGTCTGTGGGATCTCTTTGGCAGAATAATATAGGATGGTAGAATAGATGATGGAGCTATTATCCTATATATTTCCATAATATATTATACAAGGCTTAAGGACCATGATAATGAGGCGAGAGGTAGTACTCACAGCACGGGATGGCACATCCATCTGACGGGAGTTTCCTGGGCTAGCAATACAAGATTCTACCACTGACCTGAGCTCTGGTATTATAAAAGAAAAGCCCCCGCAGGTCTCGGGCCTCCTCGTGGCGGTGGGTGGTAAACACTAAGGTGAAGACCCCTATCCTTAGTGGCCAACATGAGACAGTGCGCTTGCACCGTGTGTCCCCTACCTTACAGGGGAGTATCAATGAATATGTCATTTACCATGATTCCAAACCGGATCGTACGTCAACCGGGTTACCAAGGTGCGCGTCCCTCAGCGGGAAACCAGGCTGAGATCGAAAAATTTGCGACTGGACTACCAAGATTCCCACGGACAAGACCATCCTCGGATGACTTGATTGACCCTGACCGCCCCTCACACATGTCAAAAGATGAAAATTGCCTCGTGATAAATGGTATTGAAAAATCACTAGAGGACCTATCAGCAATCGCTGTTTACGAAATTGTTGCAGACATTTGTGACAACACAATAGCAGATACAATAAAGCGTCAAGTCAATGGAACGTTTCTCATTCAACCACAGAATGACGCACAAAAAGAGAAATTGACATTTGTCAAAGAAATAGCGAATACACAAGTCTCCATTGAACCTTTCCAAAAACCAGGCAAAGGCATTATCTTCTCGAAAGAGAGCAAGACATGCTCGGACTCACAACTCACAAAGTGGTTCCGAAAACATGGCATTACCCTATTCAAACGTTTGTCCCAACGAAATGGTTATGAATCCATAAAACTGACTTTCAAAAACAACAATGTACCCGAGATAGTACCTGTAGCTTTTGAAAAGTGCAGAGTTTGCCCACTCTTTCCTCGACCAAAACGCTGTTTCAATTGCCAATTGTATGGCCATATCAGCACAACATGTAGACGGTTCACAATTTGTGCCAATTGTGGTGATCGAGATCACATTCACACGAGAGACAAACCATGCTTCAGGCCCTCGCATTGTGTCAATTGCAGAGGGGACCACCCTGCGTTTAGCCACAACTGTGAAGTCTTCAAGAGAGAAAAAGAAATTGTACAATATCAGATTGACACAGGGTGTTCATTTCCTGAAGCCAAGCACATAGTTGAACAAGATCTGGAAAAAATTGACCAAGACGCAGATTACCCAAGACCAGTACTACATTCGTCACCACGGAGAAGGATTCAACTTTTTGAGAACCTTTTCAAGGATGTCTTTCGGACAACGCCTTCACCAGACCGACCAAAGACGGGAGAAACTGTGAAATATCCTGAATCTGACTTATGCACACCACCCAGTAAAAAGATTCAACAAAGTCGACCATCCTCTCCTTACGCTCCACGGACAAAAATGTCACCACAACAACCGAAGAAGAAAGAAACAGCTCCACGGACAAAAATGTCACTACAACAACCGAAGAAGAAAGAAACAGCTGCCGAGTACAAGAAACCATTCAAAGCAACAAATCAAGCCAGCTCAAAAGACCAACGATTTCCTTGCATAGACAAGAGAAAAATGACAAGCAACAACAAGGCGCCTGTCACATCTCACAGACTTAACATATCAAGAACCTTGACACAAACCAAGTATGTCTCTAAATAGCCCACTCAGGTGCTGATGAGACGTAAAAAACCAACTCACTCACTCACATTATAAAAGGAAAAAAATTTAGTTCAGTATTTCCGCATGTCAAGAAAGAGTCATTTGTACTCATGGTTTTTCTTTGCGAAAGTAAATGTTATGGAATGAATGCTGATGCTTGCCCCATGGTCATATATAATCATAAAGAAATTCTGTGATTTTTACTCATTATTAGTGCTGGACATCATTCAATTTTTAACGATACGATAATATCACAAATCCACGATAAATTTGTAATGATACACAATATTTATCGCGATAATTGAGCAGCATCAATCATGCAAAATGCGAAGTTTGTAACATAAATGCTGTCAAAAGTAGTTCTTGCTACAAAAATTTTAATTTTTGCTCAAAAATTGGTCAAATTTCACGAAAAACCACTACTTTTTTCATATGCAGTTATCGTGATGTTATGATAACATGTGAAATGATTATCACAATTATTCTGTGAACCGATATATCGCGATATATCGATTAATCGGTCCAGCCCTACTCATTATATCAATTTATGTTATGATAATGCTTCAAACTTCTAACTATTTCTTGTCTTTTGAATGTACTATATTTTATTACCAAGTGATCAAATGACTGGAAATGATAGAAAAGGAGAAATATCGCTAATGTATTTTTGGTGATTTACGAATTGAGAAATCCTATCTTGGAAAGTTCACAAGTATCAAGCCACCTTAACAAACATAAACAATGGTTTTATTATATTTAGCAGTATATTTCACAATTAAAGTATAGTTTATGAAATGTATCAGGTCTAAGTTAGACACCTCATTTCTGGTTTCTAACACGTAATTTTGAAGGTAGATCCCTCTGACTGACTAAAATGCATGTTAGAACAATCAAGATTTGTGTCTGGTTGAAGCTGAACTGTTCTGATACAAACTCCAAAACTTTTTTTATTGTTCTGGAATAATAAGATTTATTACCGTTACATAAGTGAAAATTGATAAATGTAAATTCCTCAGTGATGCCAACTTTTATATATATATCTATATTATGAAAGGCAATTAACTGCATCAAACAGGTGAATCATCCCAGCTTTAAGTCAATATCTGACACCCAGGTCCTTGTCCATGCATTACCATAATGAAGGGGATTGTTTATGGGGGATCATGATCCTTGGTTTCCAAATCAAACAAATGATTACTATCATATGGATCCATCATTTCAGCACATTGGGATTGGTTTATTGTAAATTGCAGCAGTATAAACTCATTGATAAGTTTTGTAAGTGTCAAAACAAGTTCAGGTTTGTCTTTCTTCATTATGATCATAATATTTTAAGTATTTTTTTGTTATTATAGTTACTATATCCCAAAGCACAAGCGTTGAAATATGCAGTCACCCAGTCCTACAGTGCCGCCTGTAAGTAAGTGAAATGCATGACATTGTGCCATTGCATCAATGTTAAACATCCTCAGCCAAACTGCTTGTGGAGGCATGAATTCTCATCGGATGAAAGGGAAACAAAGTGGGTCATAAAGGCCGATGTGTGAGGCAAGTGGGATAAAAATAGCAGCCCATTTTCCTTGCTGTAGTCGGAGTTAGGTATGGGTCAAAGTCTTTGATAAGTAAGTGAACCACCCTTCCCTATTTTTTAACATTGGGCGTGCGTTTCACTTACTTATCAAAGATTTTGACCTCTATCTAACTCAAACTACAGCAAAGAAAATTGGCTGCTATTTATATCCCACTTGCCTCACACATCGGCCTATTTGACCCAAAATGTTTTCCTCTCATCGGATGAGAATTCGTCCTTCCAAAAGCATTTTGGTGAAGGATGTTTAACATTGATGCAATGGCACAATATCATGCGTTTCACTTACTTACTGGCGGCACTGTATTAAAAAATTGATATTCTTAAACTCATGAAGCGATGGCCGCAATCAGGTGATAGTTGTGTACGACGTGCAGTGAACTTAGGTCAGTGACATCTAAGATGAACGGATTATTGCGTCTAATGTGAACTACTGATGAAGCGACTGTGACTGTTTAAATTTGTTTTGGAGCTGCCTGTAATGTTTGCAGTTTAGTTTAGTAAAACAGTTTCTGCTAGTAATATCACCAAGAAAAAAATCGATATCGAGTATCAGATAGTGAGACCTATGCTCAGAAGGCTGGAATAAGGACTTAAATGATTTTAAGTCATCCTTCAAAAATGTTTTTAATGTCATATTTTCAAGCCTGTTGAGAGCCTGAAACAAATATGTCACAGTAGGTAATGGCTTCATATTTAGACACGACATCCAAGTCATCCATGTTTTTAAGATATAGGGAAATTGGCAATGAACAAAGGAAACTAAACTTACTTTGCCATTAGGGTGGCCTAAAAATGTACAGGAAATTTTTTTTTTCTGAAATTCACATCGCACACCCCCTCATTTTAGGAGAAATGGTGAAATAAGCACCTTGTTAAAATTTCATGAAAATCAGTCAAGTCTAAGTGGTCTCACAAGGCCCCTAAATTCTCACCAAAAAGAAACATTTCAACCATTTTCGCCGATACGAGGTTTACAACAACTTTGTCAATTTGTAATGTACAACATTCTAATTGCCATGGTTGGAAAGGTCTCAAAATTAGCTTCAATTTGCATACCAACATTAATGGTCTAGGACGGTATCGTAACTCCCATGGACTCTTCAGCTGACAGTGCTTACGTGCGAAAGTGTTGCTGAATGACTAAACCTGTTCAAGAAAAGATTTCTATTTAATTTCACTGTCGAGTAACTTGTCCTTATTCACCAAAATTGCAGGATCACCAGATAAAACATTAAACAATTTTTTTTACATTGGAGAAACCCGCCTTTTTGAGCTGTAAAGTTTTAAAGTTACATTTTGTCTAAAGTGCTGAAAACATCGAAGAGGGGCTGTCACATTTCATAGTTTAACTTCACAGGAGTTAAATATAGAACAACATGATTTATACCATGTGAAACAAAGGAATATTGTCTTCAAGTGGTATCCACAATGCTGCCATGTAATAAATTTGGATATGAGTTTGAATATTACAATTCCCCCCTGCTATTTTATGAGTTTGCGACAAACTTCAACATAAAATTTCATCACTCATAAACCGGGCATTCCCAGGGTCAAAAATCTTTTTTTTTTTATATTTGGTCACTCTGGAACTTGGAAAATAAGAATCACAGCAATTTCCGATGAAAAATATTAAAAGCCTTTCTTTTATCAGGATCAGTCGTTCAGCAACAATTTCATTCATGAAGAGTGTAAACTAACGAGCCCATGGGACTTGAGATATTGTCGTAGACCTATAGTGTTGGTATGCAAATTGAAGCTCTTTTTGAGACCTATCCAACCATGGCAATAAAAATACAGTATTGTACAAATTGACTAAGTTATAAGAAACCGCGTATTGGCGAATAATGGTTGAAATTTTCCTTTTTGCTAAGAATGGAGGGGCCTTGAGAGACCACTAAGACTTGACAGATTTTCTTGAAATTTTTAGAGGGTGCTTTTTTCACAATTTCTCCTAAAATGAGGGGGTGTGCGAATAGAAAATCATAAATTTTGTTTTTTGGGCCACCCTATTTGCCATTGCCAGTGCACTTCATGTTTGTACATTGTCATTTCTTTCACTGTGTCCTCCTTCTTTGGTTTCCAACTTCAGTTTACATGTAAAATGACTGCAGGTTCAGACAGGATTGTCTGTTGCTTCATAAAATCCATTGTTGGATCTGGGCATTAAGGTTGCATCATGAGAGAATCTATTGAGGGATTCTAAGCCATTGTTTAGGTTTATTTGTAGACAGCAGACATGGATGCAATTTAGTCTCTTTCTGTTTTCCATCTCGATTTCTGGGCTTTCTTGATGAATTGATTATGCTGCTAGTCTTCTGTTTGGTTATTAATGGAGGAATTGATTTACAATTAGTGTGTTTTTTGTGTTTGTGTGTTTTTAAAATGATAGTTTAGTTTTTATTGATAAACCCAGATTAAAGATAAGAAATGCACCATGCACTTCCTTTGTACCTTCCTAATACCTGTATGAACATATTTATATAACTATTTGTCTATCTTACTTTCGTTATTCTGTCTCTCTATCTGTTCTTATGTATCTGTCTATGTGTGTATCTATCTGTCTATGTATATATCTATCTATCTATCTATCTATCTATCTATCTATCTATCGATCGATATGTCACATCTAGCCATTCTATCCTATATATTGTATGTATCATGTACGTTTGACCTATAGATCACTCTATCCTATCTGCTATCTACCTTTCTATCTATCTATATACTTCTGCCTAAATCCAAGACGTCTGACATCTTAGTTTTGAGAATAGGAAGTTGTCAGCAAGTCTGCCATCTCATCGTGTATTCATTGGTATTTTTGTACGCAAGAATTTGTGCGTGCTCAAGCATACAGGTGCAGTAACAGAGCTTTCTTTTTTTGGTGAATCTGCTGATGGAATCCAAGAGATCAAAACAAAGACAATTGTGTTTATCTTAGGAGAGGTGGAATGATGGATTTGGAATTGGTGGTTGTTTGGTTGTTGAATTCTTTCAGTGTATTGCAATCTAAAGGCTGAATGAAAAGTCTTGTCAACCAAAAAAGGTTCAAAATAAGAATGTAATCAGGATGCAGACATGACAAGACCGACTTTGCTGTCACTCCAATTCCTCTGCCTCATCCTAGAAGGACAACTATCTCCTGAAAAATTTCAAACATTCCGACATCCGATTATACTCGATTACCTAGACTCAGCAGTTAAACATCTTCAAATGTCCAGCTTTGGCAATGTGTCTAGGAAGCTGACTGAACAAACAAAAGAAAAGCTGCACACCTGGCAAGAAGATAAACATACCACCAAAAGAGAAATACACAGTTTAGTCACCAAGTACACCTTCGCTGACAAGTTCTATGGAATCCTGATTATACTGGTCAAACATGACCTTCCATCTGTTGCTATGAAATTGGTAGGAACAGACAACAGAAATCACGACACAAAAAAAGAAATTAACATATAGCGATGAAACTGAACTATAAAGACAGTACAAACCAAGTATGACCCTAAAGAGTCGAATCAGGTGCTGTTGAGACGTAAGACACAAACTCACTCACTATCCCCTTTATATTTTGAAATTGTGTACTGTGATGCTCTTTTACAGTCTGTCACTTTGATATAGAAAATTATGAGGACCATTTCACTGTGAAAAATGCACTTTGTGACTCATGATAGCTAATGATGTGTCATCTTCTCTGCTTCAACATCGGAAACATATAGGTAGTTTGATTAGTCATGATCAAGAGAAGGCCATTTGACTTTTTATAACTGATTTTAGAGTGAAAATCAGATGCATAATCCTTTTGCTTGCCTGTCACCAATAAGTGGGATAAGTCTCCTGAAATCAAACTAACATTGAAAGTATTGGGTATGAACATGACAAATCATCAGCATGATGACACACAAAGTATCATTTTCACAGTACAACAGTCCACTCTTTTTCTATATCAAGTGACGGACTGTAATGATTTTGAGAGTAAAAATTATAATATTTTCTGTGCTGTGTGAGGCTTGCACGCAATGCCAAATCATTTATGCTTGATTTTTAGTTATGATCTAAAAATAAGTAGGTCAACCTTCTCTGGAATTCCCCTTGCTTGAGGTTTGCTTGATAATTAATTCCTCTGCACTTCATTTGTTTGTGTTGTCATAATAACTTTGATAAAAATTTGATAATGTCAGAGTGTGATTTGATGTGACTGATTTCTTATATCATAGCCACTTCAAGAAGTCTGCCAGACAGAGGTAGGGGATTTTATTTTTGTTGATTATTGGAATTTGTACTTAAGTTGAAATTTTAATCAAATTGAAAGTTGTTCAGTTTTTCCCAACTTATAAGGGGAAGCCATTATATGGTGCATCCACCTAATTAAGGCTGACTCAGAAGTAGCCGAATCGAATCCCACTCATGGTGGCATGTGGCATTGATGTGGTAGTAATAGGTTGCTCCTAAGCACTTCATAGATTTATAGGTTGCTCCTGAGCACTTAATAGATTTCGATTTATTTTATTTTTCTCATACCTCATACGTTATTTTACAAGTATAAACATATTTATCATATATAATTTGTAATTACACAGCGGTGTGAAAAGACATCAGCCTGAGAGGTGCTGTAGTCTATAGTGGATAAGGTGCTTGCTTGGAAACTGAGGCAATGCTGGTTTGATTCTTAGCCATGGCATGGAGAAACTGATTGATCCTTCATAATTATTTTCTTCACTCCACCCAGGTGTAAATGGGTACTTGGCTAAAGGGCCACATGGGCAGTGATGATAGAGTGTTTTAGCATTGTGGTGCAGTCTGTTGATATGGACTCTGTCTATGTTATGGACTTTCAGAAATAAAAATACATTACATTTTAGCCTGATAGTTTTAGGCATATAAGAAGTTCATTTTATAGACCCAAGCATATTTTTGATTCTTTCATGAGCAGATAAAATAAAAACAGGTTGCATTGACATGCAATGCATTTCCAAATGAACTTTGAATAGGTAAAAGTTTGACTTTGAAATTAGCCCTTTGTGGTTTCTATAATAACAGGTGCAACCCCTCTGAGGCAAAAAGGTGAAAATCTGAATTTTGCATGATAAACTCTTTGTTGCATCCGTGCCATTATTCAACCTATAATTCAGTACATCAAGAGGATAAATGTAGACCGTGTCCATTTGAAATAACCATGATTTGTGTGGCTCCGTGGTACAGTGGTTAGCGAGGTATATATTTTTCACTATTTGGCATGCACACGAATTTGTAAACCTGCAAAAACGAACATATGCACGAATTTAGCATTTGTGTAAGTGTGAAATATTGCAATTCACGAATTTGTGTAAGTGTGATTACGAACATTGCAACCTTAAACTTGGCTAAAACTAACTCTAAACCTAATTTTTACCCTAAAACTGAAAGATGTAACACCTCCACGAATGTTAGTAATGACAGGTATATGCGAATGAATAATCAAGCCCATACACGAGTGCTAGTTATTACACATACACGAGCACCTATGCTCGTTTTTTTCGTAAGATTGAAATTTTCTAATACTGAGAGCCCAACCAGATCTATAAAATTGCATTTTCTGGTGAAAGAAATAATGGAATGTCTATTGTTTCAAAATAGGAAATTTCCGCAGTTGACCTCTATTGACTGCTTAATGCTGTTGACATCCTAAAAAACAGCTGAACCAATTGGAAAAGAAAAATAACAATGTTGAACAATTGGTGCAAAATCTGATTTGATCTTAAAAATTAATCAGTTTACAGATTCAAAATGCCTGGAAAAAAACCTTTGATATTCAATTAATTCTGCATAATGCACTGAATTTGTATGATTTTCAGCCATTTACAACATAACACCTTTTATATCATATTTCACCCCCAAGGACATTATTTCATACATTTTGTCAAGGTTCACACTCAAATGTTATGGTCATTGCAAATTTGCATGCAGTGAAGTGAGTGGATATTGTGTGCAAAAACATAACAAAAAAACATTTATGTCTTTAACACCTAATATAGAAAATTAATGACAAAAAGTATAGGTGAATTAAATTTATATGAAATTGACGCTTTGTAAAAATATGTTTTTATTATCATTTAATATCTTATGGAATATATTGTTTTCTCTGCCAGTATTTTTACATCATATGCCAGTATTTTTACATCATATTTGTGACAACTGGTGGGGGGTGGGGGTTGGTCCTCATTGAGCCTGCACCAAAAAATCTCTCAACATGTGCGTATTAAAGTAGTGTGATAATGTGACACCCAGTCATTGGACAGGGGTCATAATTATTATTTTTCTGTGGAAAATCCATCTTTAGTTACTGATGGTTATTAAAATTATGATTACACGTTAAATCATTAACTTTTAATTGAATAAACAGACAAATTATAGTCTGATTCTACCAATTTACACAAGTGATATTATTATCATGAACTCACCTTGTGGTATCAAATTATAAAAACGCATGCATACTGCTTTAAAAAGTATCAGGAAATAGATTGATTGATCAAATGCATGACTTCAATTAATTTCCTGACCTTCAGACTTTACAAAAGAAACCATGCGGATTGGCAAAGTCTCTTTCTTGTGCATGCCGGCCTATATCCAACTTTCTTTCGGCATTCAAATTTCAATGCTTCGGTATGGATAATGTTTCCTATTTTTATTGTTGTATTATCAGGCGGTATAATAACTATAACCCTGGCATCACTCCGATGCAAATGGATATGATCATTTTTATTGAAAAAAATTAATAAAAATTGCATGCCATATCTACATGCATCGGGTCCTTGAACCACTTCTATACCGCATCCATTTTCTATTAACAATGCATTGTGTAGTGTATGAAAGGGAAGTGTTAAAGGTGTATTTTATGGTATCAAATCGAATGAAATATGGATACAGTTAATAGTATGTGACCGCCCCTCTCCCCAATTAACTTCATTTTGACATTCAATTTCATTGGAAGATATCTATCAAGCACTGTAAATGTTTAATTTTGAGTCAGCTGAAATGATTGAGTGTGTTGGTTGCACAATTCCTTTGAGCTAACATAGCTTGTTGTTTTAAGTTATGACAACAGAAAGATTATCATAACGCTGAAGAACAAGCTATGTCAGCTCAAACAAATTGTGGAACCATCTCACTAAATCATTTGAGCTGGTTCAAAATTTCCATATTACAGTGTAGGCTAACTAGGAGAGGAGGTGGACACTGGACACAGCAATGAGGTAAAGGATGATAGAAACTGTTGTCCAATGTAGGTCCATGACTTGAGTGTCCTGGCCTGAGCTAGAATCAAACCCAGGACCCAGCGATTTGCAGCTCTGAGCATTACGATCTAACCACCTGGTTAACGAATGATTGGTCAGTTATGCAACCAAATACTTTTGGGGTGGTTTGTTTTATATTTACCATAAAAGATAAATTACGTTTTATTTTTCCATACACAGCCTACTACTGTTAGTGTCACACTTTGAATCTGCTGGCTGCTTATCATCTCTTGCTCATTAACCAACACCTGAAGCGCAACTCGCCTCATGATAACTTTGAGCATACCAGTTTTTGCCTGGATAAAAGCTAAGATTTTTTCTTTTATGACTTTGTGTGTTCTGTTGTCTCTGTGTTTTAGCCAATATTATAGCCAATACTCACAGGTGCCTTTGTTTTATTCTTCCTCTTTGTTATACACATATTTTTGCTCTTTACCATTTCTCATATGTGCTCTCCGCATACGTCAATATGCCAAATATTATTATGGTCCAAAAGGAACATAAAATAAAAGAAAGCATATACCTGTTTCCACAGGACTGATGATTAGCAGCAATCAGCAGAAATGGGCATTATTACTGAGTCTTCAGAAATTACTCAATGATGCTTGCCACTTCATGGGGATGGTACAACAAAAATTAAATTTAAAAAAAAAGTGATTTTTAGAGCAAATTCCCATTTTTAATGAATGAAAATATTGTTTTTTTATTACTAAGCCTATATGTTGTGCAGGGCTAATGCGTCGCCTAATAAAAACATAAGTAATGGTAAAGTCTTACAGTATTCCAGACCACTTGCTGCAAAACAATGGTGTATGAATTATCATATCTTATGTACTACATGTGCAGATGCACCTGAACAGGGATAATAATCCTAAATTCAAAGCTGAATTTAGTATCTTGTTCTTTGGGCATAACTGAAACTTGGCCCTGAAGTAACGACAGAGAAAGCATAAACTAATGAATACTGTACCTATCAGATGTTTTATGCATCTCCGATATGGTCATCCGATGCTGCAATGCTTGTGATTCTCATTATGCATTGATTTATAAACCTTTATGCATGCATGTAATGCATCAACACTGAATCTGATATGTTTCATGTATCGACTTTTTTTACCAGACAACTGATTAGGACGTAAGATTTTTAGATTTATTTTATTTTTCTTACACCTTGTACATTAGTTTACAAGTATAAATATAATCAACTGTTATTTATTATTACAAAATGGTGTAAGAAGGGGGTGCATTCGAGTATACATATACTATAACCCGAGGGTGAATGCACCCCCTGACATAGGTTAATAATGAAAAGCATTAACACTCTTCGCCTCTTCCTGTTTTGCACAGTCATCCGACTTAAAACTGTCATAAATGTTTTTGTTTGTACGATGAGAGAAAGTGCTGATAAGGGGTTTTTGCTTCTTATATAAACTTTGAACGTAATATAAGCATGCGGAGTAGTACAGTACCTTTTATTACGGTGACGATATCCTATACTTTGTTTCATCTTTCCTCTTTGACATTATGTCATCTAAGCAGGTATCACTGCATTGGGAAAACAAGATATCAACTGCATCTTCATAAAGGTTAGTTATTACCTTCTCTCAGCTGCTTACACCTGCAATAATTTCAGGTAATTACAGGTAATTACAGGTGTGCAAATGGGCAATTAATAAAGGCATGAGAGAGATGTTCACTGCAATGTTGTGTTGCTACTTGCAAAATTGTGGAAATTCATTTGAAGGATGGCTGTAATTGATTCGGCTACTTTCTGTTAATTTTGAAATAAAAAATCAAGAAGTTTCTCTTCAATAAGATCGGGCGCTCAGGGCAGACGATGCACACTACTACAAACACTATAATCAGTAGTGTGGTGTTTACAGTTTACAGATGATTTCATAATTGTAGACACTGAAAGTGAATGTGAATTTTTTTCTCAGACATGTATTCTATACGGAAAAGTAATATCTGGAAACTCATGACATCTTTTTTCCCAAAATAATACATGTCCTAGAAAAAATGCACATAGAAAAATGAGGTAGGAGTTTCAAGCCCAACTGAGTTCCATTTGCTTTGCCACTTTACAGCATGTCTATCACCAGATGGCTCCCTGTCAGTATCTAAATTTAGCAGTCAAGCAGTTGAATCGAACACTGGACCTCAAAATTACAAGGATAGTGTTGAACGACTCAGCCACCAAGACACATGGCTTTGCAATGAAAAAGGATCTTCACACCAATGTGCATCATAACATTGTGTAATCTTTAATCGAGATTTAAGATCAGGGCAGGAATTGGAGGTATATGATGTTATAATAAAACCCCATGACAGTGTAGTTCACAGCTATGAACATCATGAGTGTCAGGTCTGCTCTGAATTAACACGAGTCCGAAGGATGAGTGTTATTCAGAAGGCAGACCTGACATGAATGATGTTCATAGTAGTGAACTACACTGTTATGGGGTTTTATTTATATCCCGCAATGACTTTATGTGTGGTTTTTATTAGATTTTAGTCTGATAACTTCAAATTCTCCCAAGTTGGGAGCAGCAATTTGTTGTGACGTCACCAGCTGCCCATTGTGGCGTCATGATATAAACAACGTCAGATAATTTATTTCATTGAGTTCACTAGGATGAACTCAATGGTGTGAACTCAATGGTTTTTTCATGGTGTTCACTCGCAATTGCGGGATATAACTTGTTTATGCACATATAATATAAGAACAGCAGAAGAAGGTGGAATGTTCTCTTGAGGCCTCCATTTCCTGCCTGCCTGATATCAGTCCTTTAACAAAGTGGCCAATCAGAGGCTTGCATCATGACAAGTAAAATGTTGATGCAGGCAAATGTAAAATCATCTGTAAGGAAACTCCAGTGATATTTTAAATTAAATGATGATGATTATGTGCATTGTTCATCCTCAGAGAGCTGTATCTTCTTATGATTGTCTTGCCATAGGAGATAAAATGCACACCCGCAGGGCAATACTCTCGGAGTTTTCAGGGACAAAGTATTGATTTATCGCAAGTTTTTGACATTTTGCCAAATCAAGATTTGATACTCAGACATATATTTGTCTGAGGAAGGAAATTCTCAACTGCGCCAGATTATATCAACACATAACTGTTGACATGGGTTATCCTAAAGTGGTTAAGCCATATAACTTTACTTTTAACAGGGTTAAAGGGAAAATAACCTAGCCATGTTTTAAGCTGACCTCATGTCATATTATGACCAAATTATTTTCCCAGTAACCCAGTTAAAAGATAAGTTTTGGGAATTAACCACTTTACGATAACCCGTGTTAAGCGTTGATACAAGGCACAGATGTTTTATTTTCATGTTGAAAGTCCCTGAGATGCTATTCATTCTTGAAATTATGTCAAAGAAGTACATTGTCATACAAATATCTCATCCTAAATCTTTTATCACCTGTTTTCCCCATGCAATCCTGTTCCTTAATGGAACTTTTTTTAAAATAAACCAAAATAATGCTCCTGAAAGGATTTTACCCTTTACAAACATGTATGCATATCAAAAATAATATATTTTTGCAAGGTGGCATACTTTTTCGTTCATGCACCACTGTCACACGATTTTGTTATGACAATTAAATATATAGGCCTACCATAAAAGCAGAGAATCGAAAGAAAACCTCATGATTCATGAATGATAAGTCCTGCACTCCAAAATAATTCAATAAAGGCACATCTGTATTAAATTTTACGACTGAAGACATGCCATAATATTTTAGGAAAGCGGAAGTATTGATTATCATCATGGAGGAACTGAGCAGATCCTCCACAACTCTTTGCTTCACTTCTTCCAGGTGTAAATTGGGTACTTGGCTATATAGGCAGTGTTGGCGTTTGTGGAGTGACTTAGCATTGTGTGTGCTGGAAATGGCTGCCTGGCTGCATACACGCCGCGCCAGGGAGAAAGGCTCATGAGAAAGGCTCATGCTTGAACAGGCCTGACAAGTGTGTTATTGTAAAGTCTGTTGAGACTGAGTTTGTCGGTGTAATGGACTTTAAAAATCCTACATTCAACATTTACCTTCATATGTTGCACAAACTTGGATCTTCATTATTCTTTTGGTTGAATCCACACAAGGACAGTAGACCATCTATCAACTCATACATCGAGAAATTATGTAAAGTTCTGTGTCATAAAGAACGAAATCGTGTCAAGGTGATGTCTACAAAAAACAGTATCAATGTGATGATGCAATGACAATTAGGTATCCTACAATTAAATATGATTGCTCAGGTCTCATCAAATACAATTATGTGCATGTCTCTGTAATGTGTAATCATGCCACAGAAAATTGTGACTTATTCATTGTAGTATCTTATTACAATTGATAAGTCACAAAGCTCAATTCTCATTGGCTTACTACTTCAAGTGACATGGCTGTAACCTCCCACTTTTTTCTCATTACAGGTGATGGACTGTTAAGCTTCAATAGGAACAAGTCATGACTGGAGACTGGCATGAAGTGACATTGTGAGTATGAATTGTTATCACCTGACTGATTTTGAGAAATTGAAAGTATCACTATTCTGGTTTAGCATCTCTACTACAATTTTGAAGAACATTATTCACACTTCATTTATATTTGCCCTTGCCATCTAAGCTATTGAAAGATTTGGTTTGAGAGAATACTATTTAATTTAGCAAGCCTTGATTAGTTTATGATTGCAGTATAGCTTTTAAAATACAAGTTGCCAACCCGTAACAGCTGAGTTACATCTAAATCACCAGTTATAGTCTAGTTATATCTAAACCATCCCTTATAAATTTGACCTTTCTCTTTCAGTAACAAAAGAAAGCACTGATCAGTCAGTGTTTACTTACCACCATATAATGACTCCTCTTCTGCAATTATCAGTTATACTCCTGATATTAAGAGAATCAGAGACATCATTTGTTGTGCCGCGACTTCAAGCAGGGGCCTATTATCGCCCCGGGGACATAGTCCTTGGTGGATTATTCCGAGTCCATACTTATTCAGCAGACTCACTATGTGGAACGATTCACTCCCAGAAGCAGTTTCAGTACCACATGGCGATGGTTTACGCCATTGAGAACATCAATAAGAGAACAGACGTCTTGCCAAACATAACTCTCGGGTTCGCAATCTTAGACGATTGTACAAAGGACCAAGTAAGATGGCTGTTGTCTACTTTCTGTCATCACCTGTACTTGACGTTGTCTGTTTATCTCAATTTGTGTCGTTGAGAGTGTCCAAACAATATCTGCACTGAAAGGAGAAGGGTGTTAGATGTGTCATCTTTCTATATCATTTTAGTACTGCTGAGAGTGTCCAAACAATGTCTGCTTGCACCGAAGGTAGAGGGCTCTTGGACGATCGATCGGATGTCTTAAAATTTCTCAATTTCCAAGTCAACGTAATGGTATAGCCATTATGTTCCAGCTGTCTCAGAATTTTGAAATGGTTTATTTGACGACAGCTCCCCCTATACCTACATTTACATCCTTTCCAAGTCAATGAGGCAGCATTATGTTCACAGCCCTTCACTAGGATTTTGAAATGATGTGAAACTAAATGTACAAGCAAAGAGGAAGAGAAAGTGCTTAATTGATTTGCTGTCGAATAAAATCATTGTCTCTGTTGGTAGTGCTGATAATACCATAGAATAGTGCTCAGTCTAAATTGCCTTTTGGCAATTTAATGTTTGTATCAAACCGAACGCACAACCCTGATGATTTATTGAGTCAGATCAGATTGAACTGCAATCAGACTTTTCGTCTGTTGCACAAACCAATTATACCTTCTTTTTTTTCTCTTTGCAACAACAGTTCCATGTCTGTAATTGGTTTCTGTTTCTTTTTGTTGAATCTTTGAACAGCGATATCTTTTGTACCATATCAGATTTCTGCGTGATAAAGTATGCATTAAAGACTGAGCTAAAATAATAATAGCTTCCTCTCGAGCTATCAAAGCTTATAGTTGCCTTTTGACGACTCAGCGCTTTTTCGATGCCTGTGCATCACTGCGAGACATTTCATGTAAATTTTACAGCAACTGTTATGGTTTTTGCTACTGACCGTTGCACATCCAATGATTTTATTTGATTACTACTGATTTTACTGGCTATTGAAAACACTAAGCCGATACTTGCTGAATCTGTTTTTGCTCTCCTTAAAATGAAAATAAACATGATTTTCCTAATTTCATTAGTGTGACAGATTGTATGTAAAGTGAAACAACAAACATTCGTTGCATATTTCTCATCTAACTCTTCAGGGTTTGATTCCGGTCTAGGCAACCGATGTTAGACAGATGTTTCATCCTTGCCAAGTGTTCACTTAGCCTCATTACCATGGTCCTGGCCTGACTTGTTGAACCTAATCAGTTTTGGAAATACATAACTTTTTAAAACCGTATCCCCCAACCTCCTGAGATGGAACTGCCTCAAGAACATACAAATGTAGTGTCAAATTTACTTTCAGCATAAACATTAAATAAAATTATTAGGGATGCAAGATATATCCTGCAAGGTATCTGGTATCCGGCCTGATAGTGGAATATTCAGGATATCTGGTATCTGAAAAAGTTAGGGTGTAGGGCCAGATATCTCGAATGCTAAAAAATAAGTGAAAAGCTAAAAACCTTAATAAATAAAAGAATGTAGCAAGAACACAGTCAAAAACATTATGTAACCATCTTCAAAATATGAATTCATTTACAGAATATATACAAAATACATTCAATCAGAGGAACAGTCCTCCCGCCGGACATCATCTCTCTCGCCTCTCAGGAAAAATATTTATAATCATCCACGAATGCTGAAAAACTTTCCTTTTGCGTATGTTTATTGTCCAGTTCCTACTATCTGGCTCCTATCCGGTATCCAGCAGTTAGTGTGGCTGGATTATCCGGAATCCGGTATCCAGGTATTTGCACTATCTGTGCATCACTTAAACATTTTAACAGTGTCTCCTTTGTGGTTTACCATCATTTATGGTGTTTTGACTGTCTCAGTTCAAAGTTGTAAATCCTCTTTCTAGTTTCCACCTGTAATTTCTGAAATGTAATATCCGCCATTTGCTTCTGCCTGTTGTGCTTTGTGGATGTCATTTTTGTTGTGGAAGTTGCAAATGTCACACCATTCTGTGAAGGCCAGAAAGTAGGGATTTCCATGCAACTTATGGTGTGGGAAAACAGAGTGGTGATAAGTCAGCCAGGCTAAATGGATGCTTGGATAAGTGTTTTGTACCTTCTGCATTGTTCTTAGAGAAATGCACACTATATGGCTGTTTGGCTATTTATTGTCTGCACTATACATTGTATGTCAGTGCATCTCTATTAGCAATTTAATTTAGTATGCTATTCTAAGGTTCATTGCCCACTAAATACACAGCATTTATGCTTTAATCTGATTGGTTCAAGACCAACACAGCCAACAGAACGTCATTAAGTCTATGCATTGCATTGATTCCTCGCTGCCAACTGTGAATGACCAGAATCGCTCAGTAATTAAATAAAAAAACACCTGTAATGCTCTCAAGTTGCGCAACTAAACGTTAGATAACCAAACTGAACAATTATGCAGATTATCACAACAATTAACTATCATTAACACATCTTGTTTCAACTAATTTTGAAACTGCATGGGTCATTATGAAACCACCGTTCTCTATTTCATTTTGTAACTCAGCCTATAATTTGTAATGATTAGTTGGCACGGTTAATAACCGATCAATTAATTCCTTGAATTTCAGGTTGCCCTGGGTAGAACACTGAATTTCCTGGAGCCTTCTCACAGCCATTTTGTTCTTAACTACACACAAACCAATGACGTCATTGTGCAAAGGGAAACCCTGCCTGCCAGTGCCACCTATTATGACGTCACAGGGGTCATCAGTGGAACCAACAGCCAAAATACGATAACTTCGGCAGCCATGTTGAATCTTTTCCAAATACCGATGGTGGGCACGGTGTCAACATCGGAACTTCTTAGTAACAAAGCCAAATTCAAATATTTCCAAAGAGTTGTACCATCAGATACTTTTCAGGTAAGGGGATCAAAAGAAATAAATAATTTAAACAATTTATTTGATTAAAACATAAATTTAATAATAATAATTTTGTCGCTGTCATGGTTACTAAATGGCCTGTAAACCCAATTTTTCACTGTTTCCTACGCCAGGCCGCTCAACTTGCAGTAGGAAAAGAATAATTTTATTCCGAGCAAAATTACTTCCATGACACCTTATTGCTTTCTTTTCAGGCACAGGTAATAATCGATATCATCACCCAGTTCAATTGGACCTACATCACTGTCATCAATTCTGAAGGGAGTTACGGAGAGATGGGAGGCAAAGCCGTAATGTCATTAGCCGCAGAGATTGGAATATGTGTGGCCTACTCTCATGAGATTAACAAAGCAAGGTAAGGACTAATGAGTTATTATAGTAATACCGAAGTGCTTTCTGTAAAAAGCATATAATGTAAAAGTACTGCATGGTGAATTCAGTAGTTGTAGAGCAATGTAGCTGAGTCAAATGATATTGAGCGATTTTTGAAAATGGCGGAAGATAAATGGGTTGTGGTTTCAATAGTTGTGTGAATGTGGTTGTGCTGGCAGAAGTGAAACAAAAGTGGTATTAGTTGTGGAAATCTCTGAAATATGTGGCCAGGTTCAGCTATTTGCAACCCAGGTTGCTGCATGATTCACCGCCCGCATATTTAATACTCCGCAATTCAGCACTAAACTCATTGCGTATTCTTATTCTATAAAGTTTGATTGTCTCTGCAACTTGACACACACAGAACAAGGAATATTAATGGTGCAAAAAAAATTAGGTCCCCTGGTGAAAAACTACGTCATACAGCCATTGATTTAAGCCATGAGCTTTTTAAAAGGCTATTATTTCCAAGACAGGAAATGTAGGTCTCTGGACGATATCCTATTGCTTACTGTTTATGTTCAAGGCCCTGTAGAAACCAGTCTTTCCTTATGCCTCCAATTCCTGTCATGCTCATAAATCTCAATTTAGTATTTCATAATTATGTATATTAGTCTCAAGATTTTTTTCACTAGAATGTCAAGTGCCTCTGTTGCCGAGTGATCTGCAAGCTAGCCTGGTAATTTTGAGGTCAGGGGTTCAGATCCGATGCTTGATTTTTTTTTTTAACTGACCAGCAAAATTGTAGGTGTCTGATTTACTGCCTTCATCTGTAAATATTTGAATTTAGGTAGTTCATGAATCAATGCTCACTTGGCACGTTCAAAAACTGAACTGATAAGCCCCATACAAGTATGCCACCTGGTGATAATCATCTTACAAAATGGGTTAGCAAACGTGACTCTTTTTTTTTTTTACAGAAAAACCTTTATAGTAAATTTTACAGACTCTGTAACATCCCAGGTAGTATCCAGAGTGGTAGGTAAGGTCATAATCTGCCATGTGTATTATAGTTTTTCCTGTCGGGCCTCCTGTTTTGGATTCAAAGGTTGAAATTCATTATGCTCGAATTCCAGTTTTCTATGTGTGACAGGAATAGCTCTTACAAACTTTTTTACAAAATATAAGCTTTCTCTGCAATGAATGAGAGATTGTGAAACTGGAAGTTAATTGTGGTAATATTGCAAAACCACCTATAAGGTCAGCATCAACATGCCATTTTTGCTTCAACGTAACTTTGAGGAAGCATCGCTTATTCAAAAGACCAGGCGGGATCCAGCCCCAAATTAGATATTCCATTAGCTCAGTGCATCTTCTCTATAAGAAATTGTCATATGACATGCTGTTGGAATATACAAAAGCTTTGAAATCCTGGATGAATGCCTGCTTTTCTTTCATAACTGCATTTGTGCTCAAAGAAAAAAGGCCTCACCCATATTTGTTGGATCGAAGAAGAAACCCGTCTACGTATAAGGATATTCCATGGCGCTTTTCCTTTTGAAACATACATGTAAACCGTTCTGTAATTAGTCTTAGGAACTTTTTGCAAACTTGTCTTAAAAGAAAAGCTGGTTTTGATATTAAAGGTAAAACAGAAGTAAGCAAACTTTTTTGTATCTCATTAGCCATTTACAGGTACTTACAGGTACTTACAGGTCCTCTTCTGACTTGAATAGGCCTATTCGGCCTCTGGTGTCAGCTCCAGTTGTTGCGCATGGCGGCTAATTTGTGGTTGAACGTCCGCTTCGTGATCGAACTTCCACTCCACATGGTTCCAGTATCTGTCCAGGCGTTTTTCGAATGACATGACTGTTTTGGCATTTACTAAATTTTCAGGCAGGCTATTCCACATAGAAGTTGTGCGAAAAGTGAACGAGTATTTGCGCAGGTTAAGGCGACAGTGTTGTTTGTAGATCTTGAATTTATGTCCTCTTGTATCGCTGGGGTGTAATTTAATGAAGTCTGCTGTTATATTTCCATCGTATTTCCCTGATAATATCTTGTAGATCTCTATCATATCTCCCCTTTCTCTTCTATATCTCAACGTTGGTAAGTTCAGCCTCTTCAGTCTTTCTTGGTAGGTCATGTCTTTGAAGCCCGGGATCAGCTTGGTTGCTCTTCTTTGGACATTTTCTAGCGCGACGATATCTTTCTTCAGGAATGGTAAAAAAATGACACAAAGGATCTCTGTTCAGGACTGACAAGTGGCAGCAGAAATGTTTTCTTTGACTTGACTACAACCTCGGCACAATGGCCGACAAGATGTTCTTGGGGGGGGGGGTATTCACACTGGCCATTGAAAAAAAAACTTTATTCTGTCTGTATTGAAGTCGAATTGTTCAGTGATTAGCCAATAAGGGCTTTCCAAATTCATAAATTTCCAGACAGGGTTAAATTTGTAAAAGTTTATGCTAAAGTTTGAAAACTTTATGCTAAAGTTTGAAAACTTACTTTTCTTTTTGTCTCATGATTTCCAAACATTTTCATTCAGAGCTGTGGACTGGATCTTTGCCAGCAACCATGCTTTGTGAAAGTAGTATGGCATAGTAATATGTAGGGGAGACCGGGGCTGGTTGTCACAGGGGCAGGTTGTCACACTGTGTAGAATTTAAACATGCTCTATTTCTATTTAAAGTAAGTAGGAGCACAGCCATTGTACATGTATATGAAAGTCAAAACGGGAGTAACTTAAATCTATCTGGTGAATATATCCCTATGTCATTCGATATCTTGATGTCATAGTGGACATTTTTTTGAAATTCAGCACTCGGGGCAGGTTGTCACACTTTCGGGGCAGGTTGTCACACTTTTGGTTAAGAGTTTGAATGCAGGAAGTGAGACTCAGTAAGTCAAATCCTGAATGAGACAAGTTATTTTAGACATGTCAGGAATCCCCTACTTGCCCCGTGCAGACCTTAACAATCATGTGACTCTGTACAAGGGTGCTACAAATTTTGACTTATCAAGGCAACAGAAATGCATTTTGATAAGGAAGAGGGTGAGTGCAGACTGTAGAATTTTTCTGCAAATTCCTTTTGAAAATTTGAAATAGATCTATTTAGACGCTATGCCTTTTCTGCTTACATCATCAATCATCAGTAGAATGTACTAAGGACATGACAATTTAATATCCATGAGAGCGTGACAACCTGCCCCGAAAGTGTGACAACCTGCCCCGAAAGTGTGACAACCTGCCCCAAAAGTGTGACAACCTGCCCCGAAAGCGTGACAACCTGCCCCGAAAGTGTGACAACCTGCCCCCAAAAGCGTGACAACCTGCCCCAAAAGTGTGACAACCTGCCCCGCAAATGTGACAACCTGCCCCTGTGACAACCAGCCCCGGTCTTCCCTACAGCTTAGCTGTTGTGCGACCTGATCTTGTGACCTCTTCAAAACAGATCAAATTATTGTTGACACAATTCGATTTTCCAGAGACTGTCAGCATTCTGCTGCCACTTGTCAGTCCTGAACAGAGACAGCCCTGAGATCCTTTGTGTAGCACATGTTGGTCTCTAGGGCTAGTCCAAACAGGCCTATCTTATTGTTGTAGCGCAGTGCCAAATTGAGGAGCAATGAGGTTCCAAAAAAAAAGCCAAGAAATAATTTGAATATAAATACTTTGGTTACTTTTTTATGTGAGCTGAAAAGGGGCCAACAGAATGATTGTTAGGGGGGGGGACTATGCATTTTACCTCGGGACGAAACCTTTTTTTTGTTTGTTTGAAGCATCTATGAACTTCTATGAACTTTATTTTACATGCGGACGGTCGAGTGACAAACTTTTTTATCGCAATTTTAATATTACTGTACCATTGGTGCTTGTGTCAACAAACTTTTTCTTTTCATGTTCTGGACAAACTTGCTTTTTCAGTGTGCATTAGGAAAAATTGCTTTTTCTCCACCAAAAATCCATAGCCCCCTCCAAAGATAATCTGGTCGGCCCCTTCATAGTACGTACAAACCTCAAACTTCAAGACAAATAACTTTGAAGAGGACGGCTTTGCTGGTTGTTTTGTTTATTCCCTATCAACCTATCTTTTCTTTTTACTTTTCATGAAGAAAAGCCATACATTTTGTAAACAATCATTAAGTACACTTTTGTGAAGTAAAAAAAGCAAAGGACTTCGTTTTCCCTGTCATTTCCTTCTCATCTCCTTGATTCTAAACAAGTTTATTTAAAAAACAACATATGTTTTCTTGGTACTCTGCGGAAAAAAAATGTATTGTACGAGAGTGCATGTCTGTAGTATAATATGCTTTCTCTCATCTGGTATAAAAATTACATTTCTTTTTTTGGTCTTCTGAGTTTGTTTGAGAGACTTGGAAATTAGTTTCTAAAAAATGAAGAACTTCAAAAGTAAGACCTGCAAGAGTCTGGATGAAACAATCTCTTATACAGTGATTGTAATTTTCTTATGGAAAGAAAATGCAACTTTTTTTTTCAGTTGTATCATTCTGGATTTTACTTGGAAGAGCATCTATAATGAGTTCTGACATCTATGCATGGCGCAATGTTCTTTGTCTATGAGAGGATATTCAACTGCTATTTCTTTCTTTATACTTAGTAGACATTGGCAATTGTGTTTTTCTCACAAGCTGCATGCAACTCAATTTTTTAAATCACTCGTATGTTGTGTTCTCACGACAAGGACTTTTCTGCACTGCGGAAGCAAAAGTCAATTTCCAGGGATACTTGACGCGAACATGAACGGACATGAACTAGACAGCATTACAAAATCAATTAGTGGCCCTTTTGCGGTGACCATTTTCCTTCTGCAGTGCTAATTTTTTTTTCTGCAGTGACCAACTTGCTATTGTCGGGCGCCAGAGAAAGGCAGCTGTGAAGCAACAAACTTGAGCACCAACTTGTGCCCAAACCAGGTTTTAACATCACCTCACATCATTCAGACATGTGGAGCAGATATTTAAATGTGCAAGACAGGTGCAGGGCATAACTGCAGACACTTCGGGGTGGCAGGGAAAGACCGCGTTGAGCGGGGTTGTTCTATTTTCTGCAGGGCGCATAGAAAAATAAGCAATTCACTGGGATTTTTCTACCCATCCAAAAAGAGAGGCTTCTATGTGGCAGTTGCTATGCATTAATCCTTCTTTGACATCAAGGCCACGATGCACCTGATTTTTATACAGGACGTAAAGCCTCAATGTGTAACATGTTGAGGACTCCTGCTCTCTCTCTCATCTCATCAATCAACCCTCGTGAGCGCCCAGAACTGGGCTTAGAGGGCAGCACTTACCATATCTATCTATCTATCTATCTATCAATCATCCATGCATCCATCAATGGGTAGGCCAACATGTGTCATACACCCAGTTGATGTTTTAAGATGCAAGAGAAGTCTTTTAAACAAGAGCTTCTAAAAATGACTTGTCGATTTCCCGACTCCTTTTACCTTGAATACAAGCAACCACCGATAAAACAACCTACATTTCTTTTTATCTCGTTGTTTTGACGGTCTCTAATAAAAATACGATGTTGACTGTTGGGATTTATTGGACATTGAATGTCACTTATCCAAACCGGTCGGGTGAGAAAAGGTGTATCACGTTGTCTCTGACTTTTCATTTGCTACTGATAATGTTGGTTGGGAGATAACAGGACCGGTGACAAGTTTATGTTTGTTGAGACCAAAAATTATTGAATAATATGTTCTTCTTAAATGCAAGGAACTACTGCCTAACCTATGATTTGGTGGGGTTTTCTTCAAATTGGCATTTTATATAGCCTAGGCCCAGAAACCAATGATGTACAGTACAACTCAAAATAAAGTAAAAACTCCTCTCAGTTGTCTTCCTACTTTGACCTTCTTTCTTCTCCCTACTCCAATTGACCTTACAACTAACTACCTTTTAGCAATACCCAGGGGCATAACATTACAGACATCAAAGACAATAGGAACTAGTAGACGTAACTGCGAGCGGTAACAAAACTTCACCTACTGAGGTACCAGTAACTCGAACTTGACACAAGTAGATGAGTAAGTAAAAGGTACATGGAAAAGTACACAAGCATCATACATAATTATGTAGCATGCATACAGACAAGAATACAAAGATGTTTCCTGTACATAGAGTAGGCCTACATGCAAGTATGCACAGAAAAACGAGTACATAAACCAGTTCATGAACCATACATGAACCAGTATATGAACCAGTACATGAACCAGTACATGAACCAGTACATGAACCAGTACATCCACCAGTACATCCACCAGTACATCCACCAGTACGTCCACCAGTACATCCACCAGTACATCCACCAGTTCATCCACTTCAGGGTCATGTGATCTCTTTGACCATCAGAAATACATAAAATTTTAAGGGTCCGGCGATCATTTAAACTACAGTGCATTTCTATCAATTAACACTGATAGAAAATAGTGTTTTGTTTAAATTTAAGGCATAGTAGAACTCTACTGGACTAATAAAATGAATTTAACTGAATGAATTCTAAAAAATATGCAACTGAGTTGATTACTAATGTATCATATCACCACAATGTTGTGAATTTACCAGTTGCTGTTATATTAATTCAAGTTCAATTTTATGTAGAATTGCCAGATCTAATTCTTTGATTTGAAATATAAGAGCAATGATTTTTTCAATAGATTGTACAGTTGATCCATATCTCTGCATGCTTCTACTCAATTAATCTCAAAAGTAAGTTTATTCAAAATGCTACAATCATATATTGTGTTAAAAATCAATGAACAATATTTAATATGACATGGTTATAAATTTACTATTAGTTGACAATGATAATAAAACCTAGAGAAAATATACCTTAATTCCTGTTCCCATGTCAAGTATTCCCTTGGAAGTGAAAAAGCAGGTCAGCATACATATTATACTGCAAGAATTTCCATTTATCACGTGGAACTAAATTTAGGTTACATGAACATATGTGTGAGTGAACATGAAACACCTTGCAGCAGTCCTGTTTGATGTTAACTGTAAAAGTTAGCTGTTGTCAGTAACTTGTTTATACTAAATTTTTTCCTAGAAGTTAACTGTTATCAATAACTTGTCTGTACTTAATAGTATCAAGGTGGGGTTATTCTTAATTTTAATGGCCCATCTATTTATTTAGAGATCATCATTATGTTCAATTCCATACAAGTGGTTTTACTTATTTCTTATTGTGTCGGACCAGTGTGGGTTGATGTGTAAGAATGCACACCCCAGCCCACACTGGACATCTGTTGGGTTCACAACACCCAAGGTTGCTATAGGCCTGAACTCAACCAGAGAATAGAAAGTTTATCTGCAGCTATCTGTCTGAATGAATGAGAAATATGATAGAATAGAATAGAACATAACAGAATAGAATAGAATAAAAAGATATGAGATTATATGAGAGGATCGAGAGGAATATACAGTGGGTTGCAGAAGTATACACCCCCCTGGAGTGGTCTTTCATTTCCTGACATATCTTTTTTCTGAAAAGAATCATCATTCGCATATTGCTACACGGTCATACTGACATCTCTTACAACCTATATACACCATAAAAATTTTAATGCTGGATGGAAAGTCATGGTAAAGTAGAAAAAATTGAATCAGTAACAAGAACCCAGGGGTTCAAAATGGAGGTGGCGGAATTTGTTAAGAATAGTTAATTTCTGGACCAATCAGGGCCAAGTAAGTTACCTATACGGTAATTGGAGAAATGCAGGGGAAGGACAATCATCTACTAATCTTTTGCACTCAGCCAATAATTCTTTAGTATTTGCATGAAAGTAACTCCCTATATTGCTAAGACCTCCTAGGTTCCTACTATCATGTCAATAAAGATCTTACTTAATGATATGCTGCTCTATACACCTGTCAATCGACATATAATACCACAACCAGCTAACTTGTAGAGTCACTTGTATATTTCCAGTTGATAAAATTTGATGAAGAGTGGTATAAAAGAGTAAAATTCAGACATGTTTGTGGAAAATTTGATACACAAGGCCACTGATGAACGATTATCTGAAAATCCATGATATTCATTTAATTTTTCCAATATTAGCCAGTGTTTTGAATAAGAAAATTAATTTGCTCAAAATTAGCATGATTCTGATGTGACACACTGTCAAATTTATTTTGCTATATATTCTAAAACCTGGTATTAAGCATAAACGAAAAATGGGGAGGAAATAAGACATTTTTAACCTTTTTTTTGCATTTTAAATCTTAAATTTGCATTTTAAATCTTAAATTTGCAATAACTCATGCAACAGCCTTGATTACTCCTTCATAGTATG
Source organism: Platynereis dumerilii (assembly GCA_026936325.1). NCBI lineage: Eukaryota > Metazoa > Annelida > Polychaeta > Phyllodocida > Nereididae > Platynereis > Platynereis dumerilii. Next base: position 15,816,034 of record JAPTHN010000008.1, on the reverse strand, counting down.
TTTAATTCTAACAACTTAACCATTACTATTTTGGCATTTCACACAGAAATGTCAGAAAATTGGCGAAAAATCTTCTTCCTTTTTTTTTTTATAGTTTTTTTGATTTTCATAAAAAAATCATGTAGGGTTAAAATTCCAACTAGAGATGTTAAAAGAAAGCTAACTAGAAAATTTCATAGATGTAACTGCAAGATTGACTGAATCACATAGTTAAAAAAAAAAAAAATTCTCACATTTTTGGTTAATTTTCATCAGTCCCTGTTTCTCAGAACATTTAGACCGTCAAAATAAAAGGCACATCTCGGGTATTTAATACACACTATATATATATATATATATTGAAATTTCAATGACATAACAGCTTTTGAGTTCAGTTCCGGAAAAAAGAAAATATATTTTTTCACATTTTTCAATAATTTTGAGAAAAGAAATAATGTCATGTGGACTGGACCCCAAAAAGGCATAACTAGGATAAGAGATACAATAATGTGCCAAAAATATAAAACATACAAGTCATAGTTCTGGCAATACTGGCCAATACACAAACAGGACACACATTATATATGCATTCTAGCTAAAGTCACGTCCAAACTACAACTTGCCTGCTCTTCATTCCCATACCAGAAGCAAGCTCTATAATTAAGTTAGATAGCTCGCATGACCCAAAACAATTCCAAACAAAATGGTGAAGTTATGGTCAAAAGACATTCTGAAAATGCTCAAATTTTGAATTTCCCGCCAAAACTTCCATTCTCCCAACTGCATAAATGGAGGTGTGTTCACACCTCCATTAAAAATGGGTGTTGCAAAAGTATACACCCCCCTTGTAAGTTGTGATGTTCTTTATTGATAACCGAGTTGTTTTGACCTGAAGAAGTGAAATTATGGTATAAAACATTGATCTCTGATTGGTTTTTAACATTTTGGATTGTTTTACCTTATTTGTGTAACTTTTGTGGATGGAAATTATCAAATAATCCACCTACTGCAATAATAATTATGAAAATTCAAAATGAAAATGAATCAATTACGTAATGATGTTGATAAGCTGCATTTGAGTAGTTTAGAACTTGCATAGGTAAACAAAAATATTTTTGAGCCCTAATTACACATCAGCATGCCTCAAAGTGGTGTCAGAATGAACTGACATTGTGACCTGACGGAAGGTGTTGGGATTCTATTTCCTTGAGAAGCCCCTAAAAAGCAAGAAATTAGCTGGACAGGCAGGGACGGACCCTGATTCAAACTAGAAAAAGTTTTGGTTCAATATATGCAATAGAAGTGGAAAATACATGCGGTCAAATTATTGGATAATTTTCATATTTTGTCACGTCATTGGACGACTACTAAAAATATCACTGAAACTCCACTTAGCATTGTCAAATTGTACCAACTTGATATTCATAACTGCTAGAACCATGTGCAATGAATGGTTTTATTGAAAACAGAAACTTTTAAGACACAAGACATCAAATGGGAGAGTGCCAAAACTAAGTATTATTACCAATTTATGTGACCATACGTATTTTCACGTCTGTTGCAGATATTGACCCAAAACTTTTTCTAGGTTGTATCAGGACGTGTCCCTGCCTGTTCACCTAATTTCTTGCTGTTTGGGGGCTTCTCGAGGAAATGGCATCCCAACACTCTCTGTCAGGCAACAATGTCAGTTCATTCTGACATTGCAATTGGGGATGATGGTGTGTAATTAGGGCTCAAAAATGTTTTTGTTTCCCCATGCAAGTTCTAAACATCTCAAATGCAGCTTATCAACATCATTAAATACTTGATTTATTTTATTATTGAATTTATTATAATTTTTATTACAGTATGCGGATTTTGTGATATTTTCCATCCACAAAAGTTACACAAAATAGGTAAAACAATCCAAAATGCTAAAAACCAATAAGAGATCAATGCTTTATACCATAATTTTACTACTTCTAGTCAAAACAACTCGGTCATCAATAAAGAACATCATAACTTACAAGGGGGGTGTATACTTTTGCAACACCCATTTTCACTGATTTAATTTTTTCTACTTTACCATGACTTTCCATCCAGCATTTCATGGTGTACATAGGTTGTAAGAGAGGTCATTATCACCATGTAGCAATATGGGAATGATGATTCTTTTCAGAGGAAAGATATGTCAGGAAATGAAAGACCACTCCAGGGGGGTGTATACTTCTGCAACCCATTGTATGTGTTGTGTATCCGGTCACTGTGTGAAAACTCCAGTCAGTATTCGAATACATTGCACTTATTCTCTTCTAGTTCCTGTCTATTAATCTTTATATATATATAATTAAGACTCATATAACGGTCTTGTTTATGTGAAATTTGAGATATTTTGACTGGTGGCCCCTTGGTAGCGGCTCTTGGGAGCCTTAGAGGGGTCTCCAATGTGCTTATTTTGTATGGGAAAAATAAATTATCTGAATCTGAATCTATTCGCTGGCTATGCAGGAAAAAACATGAAATTTTAAGGGTCAGGAGATCTTTTAAACCGTCATAGCTACGACAAAATGTTCAGAAGATGAAAACTAGGGGAGAATTTGGCCTTTTCAAATCTGTTTACAGATTCTCTGTATCTTAATTAGGACCAGAGTTATCACAGATTGAAATTATGGTACAATTCAGGAATAAAATACCTGAATAAATGTAGTTTTTAACTTAAAATCACTGTATAACCAAAACGGTTCAATGAAAACATACATAATTAGCCAGGATTATGTAAACAGATGCAAGAAATAGGTCCAGACAGGTTGATAAAAAAAGGATGATTTCTTCTTTATCAAAATATTGATATATTGTGAAAATTTGACAAAAAACATGAAATTTTCTGGGTACGGCGATCTTTTTAACAGTCGCAGCTATGACAAAATGTTCAGAAAATGAAAACTAGAGGAGAATTTGTCCTTTCCAAATCTGTTTTCAGATTCTCTGTATCTTAATTAGCACCGGAGCTACGGCCGTTTGAAATGACGCCATCTTTGAGAAATGTGAAAAAAAATGTTTGTTTTTCGACCTTTTGACCTTTGGTGTGCAACGTAGGTCAATTCGAGGACCTTGAAAATTTACAGGAAGCCTCTAGAGTATTGTAGCAAGTATGTCTACAATTTTTGAAACAATATCTTGATTCCTTCTCTGTTAAAAAATATGAAATGTCAAAAATGTAAAATATTTTGTCATGTTTGACCTTGAGTTTGACCTTGACAAACATTTTGTAGGTCAAAATGAATATGATTTTCATAATGGCATTGTATAAAAAAGGGGGGGTCAGCCATGCATTGTAACCCTGTACAATCAATATTTCCTTGTCAAGAACGCGGAAATGTGTCATTTTTTAACATTTGTCGGTTAGCAATATTTAAAAAATTTTCATAAATCCGGGGACAGAGGTAATTAAAATATGATTAGATATTATGAATAAACAGGGCAATGTTCATCTGTCTTTTGTGAATCAAGCTGATATCTTAAAAATAACATGGTAAAAAAAATTTATGAAAATGGCACCTTTTCAAACTTTTTCGGGTCAAATGACCTTGAAAAATGAGGTCAAGGTCAAATTTAAAGGTCAGTTTGGGCTTATTGGGTGTATGTTTGGGGGGGTTTACTATGACATGTTATAAGCTAACATCGATTTTTCAAGGTAAAATTCTCAAGGTCACTGATTTTGGTGACGCGGTATAACTTTAAAATTACGGAACTCAAGAACCGGTACTGCCGATGGAAAATAAAGAGTCGGGCAGATGTCCCATGAGTTTGGGCAAGTTTTGGCACCATCGGTATGACTCTACGACTTATGGATTCTGAGATCCCGCGATAGACCTCAAACCATAAAAATGAACTTTGTACAATACAACCTTGACCTACTTTCATGAAAGTAGGTCAAACTGTGAAGAAAGTGTCTAGGACCTATCCATGTACAGGAAAATGAAAACCGGTAATAACCGGAAGAGGTACATGCATTTCAAATATTGAAAAATCCGACTTTGAAAGTCTCTGTGACCTTGAAAAATAGGTCAAGGTCACTCATATTCAGAATTTGTAATAAGGTTATTGTCGGCTATGTATATGAATTTTTTGAAAATTCTCCGATAAGTTTGAATAAATAAAAATAATACCGATTACAAGAAACTTCACCTATGTGTAGGTGAAGTTTAATTATAGAGTTTAAAATGGTGTTGGTTTAGAGTCAATTTAATGTAAATTTATATATTTCTAAAAGGTAGTTCTTGGTACAGCCAAGTAGTGATTCTGGGTTAGCCCAAAGGTGTGAAAGGGTTTAGTATTGGCTAATTCTTCCTTCCTGTCAGGATAGTGGTGCTTTATTTAGGGTTGTACTGTGCTTCTACGAGGGGTTTTCCAAAAGTTCTGTCCAGCTAGCCATAACTTTTACTAGATTTGATGTAGAAACATGATATTTGGGTCAGATAATACTGACGTGATTTGGACACAACAACCAAAAAATCAGATCATACAAATAAAAATAAATGCTTAATCTGTTGCCATGGAAACCAGAAGTCATGAAATGCGGCCTAGACTTTGCAGTCCCAACTAAAAACTTATTGAATACCTACTTGCATTATCTGCGTCTTGACTTATTGAATTAAAGCATTATCTTTTTTTTTCATATAATACAATCAGTTAATTGTAAAATCATTAATAACAATGGAAATTGGTATTATTGTGACATTTCAGTCATCTTACCATCACTCATGAAGTTTCTCAGTTTTGTATGAGATGAGAAATTTTTGGGGTATGGATGACATCATATATGCCTGTTGTGTTTCTTCAATTTAATACGATAAAAAACTAACAGAGAGAGTAAGAACCTTTTATCATACATACAAGGATGACAGTATGAGTGACAGAACCTAATGAAAATTGTACAAACGTTTTCTGAATGAAGAGAACACACATTAGAAAACATAAGAAAGAAGACTTGGCAATGCCAAAACTGACCTTAACAAGAAGACTGAAGTATCTTATTTAAATATGGTAAGAAAGCATGAGAAATGTATTTACAGGGTCCCAGTCATTAGTTTAGGGAGTTGCAAAATGACTTTGAATGTCTTGAATATATTCTGTTCTATATCTCTTTTAATAATTACATATTTTGATAAGATATATCAAGTATTTGTCTGTAAACAATATCTTGGCCGCATTTCATGACTTATGGTTTCCATGGCAACAAATCAACAATTTATTATTACTTCTATGATCTGATTTTTTGGGGATCATTTGCAAATTACTTTATTACCAACTGACCCAAATATAATGATTCTGTATAAAATCTAGCAAAAGTTACAACAGGTTGGACAGAACTTATGGAAAACCCATCATACACTGTAAAATCGGAGGCACTGATTCAGCTCAATTGATTGAGTGAGATGGTTGCACAAGTTGATTGAGCTAACATAGATTAATGTTTTAAGCTGAGATAACTCAAAATACCGAGCTGAGATAGCTCAAAATACTGAGCTATGTTGACTAAGGTATTCAAGCTGAGAAAACTCAAAACAATGAGCTGTGTTGACTTACAGCTCAAAATATTGAGTTTTGTTGACTTATTGATCCAAGCTGACACAACTCAAAATTTTGAGCTGTGTTGACTTATTTTTAGTTGTTTTTCATTTATATTTGTGTGACCTGTCTTATAAAGTTATTCATGAATATGGGCTGTAATCCCAAAATATTGTTTGATCTCTCAAGGGGATCCACCTGATCCAGTATGCTTCAATTTAGCACACCATGGACAGGCCCAAGATGCATTCAACAAAGACCATTGCATCACAAGGAGATTTAAAAGTTAATTTCTTGTGAATAAATCCCAATGGCCTGTGGCTCATCTGAGTTGGAATACAGTGCTAGAAGCCTATATTTGAACACACTCTGACTTGGAAATGTTGGTTGACGTGTGAAAGCATGCATCTAATTACTCAGACAAATTAATTTAAGAGAGATAAAAATAAAAAAGTAACCAGCTAAGTGGTGTGCTACTCACTTTTTCTCTGGGATAGTGTAATATAAATGTTCTTTTTTCTTGTAAGTAAATAATTATTTAAAACTAAATGCAGTCTTATGAGAAGTGCTTGTTATAGATGGCGCTATATGTGGCATGACTGAGATGTCTAGCTATCTGCAACAACTGAAGCTTTCATGTTTTCACAGCTTAATGTTATGATTCGTTTGGACAACTTACAGCATTGAGCTATCATACCTTGACAACTTATAGGATTGAGCTATCATAGCTTGAAAATTATTAACGTTCTCAGACAGCTCAAATTATTGCTTCAACACAGTTTTCAAATTTTACAGTGTAAAGTGCACAAATTCTGCGAAACACCAACAGTGATCTCAATATGAAGACTTTGAGTCATTGATTTTCTAAGAGATAATTATAAGGTTAAAGGAAATGTATTCAGTACCAAATAAATTTGTTTAAGCCTTTGTGCAATGTCAGGGATTATTTTTAAGAGGTTTCTTGTTCTGTATCCCTAGTAAAATTTACATTTTTGACAGGATATAATGAATCTGCGTCTCTAAAAGAGTCCTGGGCCACATTCCAAGACATTTGGTTTCCATGGTAACAAAATAACCATTTTTTTTTGTTTCTTTGATCATATTTTTTGAGGATCATTTGCAAATTACTTCAATATTATCTGACCTAGGGATTTTATTTCTGTATTAAATATTGCAAAAGTTATGGCAAGTTGGACAGAACTTTTGGAAAACCCCTCGTATTCATTTGTCTGCTTTACTTATTATGTGTATGAATATATGCATTTCTCTGTTTCTATCCAGGGGCTCTTTGGAATTTGAAGAGACAGCCGCAGCATTGGTGAAAGAAGCGAATGCCAAAGTCGTTGTCTTGTTTACACAAGGGAGTGATGCGAAGAAATTAATTCAAGAAGTCTCGCGAATAGCTCCCGGAAGAAGATACATCTGGATAGCGAGTGACGGTGTCAGCCCTGAGAACGATCTCTCCGATTTTCATAACGAAACACACGGAAGCTTTTTCATCGATCTGTATTCCACAGGCGCCCCTGGGTTTTCAGATTACTTCGAAAATCTTACCCCTTACAATACTGATAACCCCTGGATAGCTGAACTGTGGGAAAATAAGTTTCAATGCACAGTCTCACCCAACTTAGCAAATCCAGTTAAATCGAACAATACTGATGCGCACAATTATTGTGATCTGTCGTTAAGGATGGGCAATATGAGTGATTACAGTCCGTACAAGAAGACTGCATTATTTTCAGACTCCGTCTCAACATTTGTATATGCGATGGATGCCGCCATTAAAGACAATTGTCCTAATGCTTATGTAGATAAGACTCTCCTGAAATCATGCCTCAAAGGTCCAAAGCTGTTAGACTATCTACAAAATGTGACGTTCAATGGCAGTTACGGCGAAGTCAGGTTTGATTCGCAGGGTAATGCCGATGGAAAGTATGTCGTCAAACAGATGCGTATGAAAGGTTCTGGTAATGGCTGGGGAGTCATGGATGTTGGCATTTGGGATAAAGCGACTTTAATGTTAGCAATCACAGAGCCTTTACAATGGCCAGAGGAAATGATTGATGACACAGACTTACCTGAATCTGTGTGTAGTTATCCTTGTTCAAATGGACAGTACAAAGTTCAGTTAGAGTTGAAATGTTGCTGGGAGTGCCGGAACTGCCGATCGAATGAAATAACTAACGTTAACAAAACCGGTTGCGAGGAATGTGCAACCTTATTCTGGCCAACATCGGATGCGAGTGATTGCGAATTCATCCCGCCGGATCATCTACGTTGGAGTGAACCTTTGTCTATACTTGTCATGCTTCTTGCCATTGCTGGACTATTTAATCTCACCGCTGTTTTGGTCGCGTATATTCGCAATCGACATGAACGTTTGATTAAAGCTACAAGCCTCGAACTCAGTATGATGACTCTAACTGGTCTCCTTCTTGCCTACCTTACCGTCTTGCCAACCATCAGCCGTCCCCAGCCAGAATCTTGCTACGCTTCTCGTTTAGGATTTCACATCAGTTTTGCCATCATTTATGCTCCTCTCTTAGCCAAGACCAGTCGCATCTATCGTATTTTCAGCTCAGCCAAAAAAGGGCATCAGCATCCTTCATGCATCAGTTCTGCATCTCAGTTGACTCTCTCTCTTGGACTCATTGCAGTACAGGTAAGGATTATTCTCATATATTTGCACTCAATGCAAAATGAGACACCAAATTTTTGCTTTGGGTTATAAAGTGAGGTAAGTTGTGTAAGCTTTGTCATGACGTCTTGGTTGCCCATCTAACATAAAGCTCCTTATTCAAGTAATCACAAAAATTGGGATTCTCATTATCAGTGTCAAAGGAATGAGAGACACAAATTAAGTTGTCTCTTGCTGTGACCATTTTCTGGCAGTGATTCCGTTCTATGATTTATTTTTGGAGAAATGCTTGCTAATTAGTACAAAGTCTTTAAACTCCCTCTTAATGATACACATATCTCACAGATTGGCACATGCAACAAAATGTCACATTGTTAGGGTCAGTGAGGCTAGGAATTTTATATACATACTATTTTTTATAAATAAATCGACACCGAGGAGAGAAAGGAAAACTTACAACTCTCATATAGCATTTCCATACATATCGATTCATGTCCCATCTTTCCATATCCATTTGTTGTCATGGAAAATTCGAGATATCTAAGTAAAATCAAAGTATGACGTAATCTTAGAGCGTAAGTAGCTTAAAATCCTAATTTCTAATGGAGCTTATGAGACTATTAATGAATTAACACATTTTATTACTTGGTAAATGAAGGGATAATACGTTGACATGTTAACAACAACACATCTTTGATGTTTTGTTGCTATTTTCTCCATAAGCTGATTAACCCTTATCCTGATCCTTTCTGTATTCTCAAAGGAACCTGCTCACAATATACAACAAGAGTGAAACCCATTAAAGGCCATTTGCAAAATACCTCTTGGCATTATTAATCCTTCTATGTCATGTAGATTGTAGATCAACCGAACCTTTGGCCTTACTCATCTCAGGCCGGTAACTTCTTTAAAACATCTGCAAAAGTTATTGGTGCACTTTTTTCACCTTGTATTTGCAACACTACCAAAGGTTCGATGAATTGATTAGAGGGTTTGAGACATGGACTGCTCAATTTCAATCGGTTGATTATTTCTGTGATATATAAAAGATTAAATATGGTATTTGCAGGTTCTTGCATCAATCCTGACGACTATTTTATCTCCGCCTAGTGACTTGCTCAGAATGCCGGTTCGGACCGAGAAATATGTTGAACTTCTTTGCGACATGCCTTTGACGGGAATGATTCCGCCTCTTCTATGGAATCTCCTTCTGATCTTGACTTGTAGTGCTTATGGATTCAAGGCCAGGATGCTCCCGGACAATTTCAACGAGTCTCGATACATCTTTTTGTCCGTGAGCACGACGGTCTTTCTCTGGTGTGCCTTCTTGCCAACCTACTTCTCCGCATTCTACGCCAAACAGCGGGCCTTACTACTATCTGCCATCTTACTGCTTAACTCTACTGTCATGGTATTTGCTCTCTATTATCCTAAAGTCTATGCTGTGTATTATGTTAATGATGATGACCTGAACATCCAAGGTACAATGTCGGTCAGTAAAAGCTCAAATTCGAACAATCGTATTAATAAAGTAGTGCCATTGCCAGTTGTTGACGAGAACCAATCTGAAGGAATTAATGATGTTGTTGTTGTTAGTAATGTTCACAAGATTGAAGTTGATAATTCAGAGCATATGTAAACTAGTTCAAGGGCAGATTGAGTCAACAAAGTGTTACTTTTAACGCTGGAACTAATGTTTTTCAATGATGAGTAATGTATCCAAGGTTTGGAATTTTTGATTGACGTTTGACCTAGGTAAGTTCCAGAAAAATGTACAAAAGTGCACCAGTGGAGTTGTAAAAGTGATGTGATACTTTTGTAAAAATATTGTTTTGTATATCAATTGTTATTTTGATGAACTCAATATGGTCTGGTTGACTAAGCACTTTTGAAAGATTTCAGTGGAATTTGACGCGATGGGGTTGCCAAAAATATGGTGAGGGATCCAAGCGATAAACTGATAAAAGATGTATTACTCTGGCCAAAGTTTTCCTATCTATGGTTTTGCAGCAACACTCGGTTTGTGACATTGTACACTTTGTGGTGCTGAACCACATATTGCATGAGTTCCTCTATTTTTGGTTGTTTGGAAAATTGTAGGGGACATAAACATTTGGGAATAAGCAATCGGGCCCTGTCACAATTCCCATCTAAAACTAATCTAACCCCATGCATAAATCAGGGAATGCACTTCAATGAAATAGAATGATGTTATGTTTCAAAAGTTTGGAATTATTGGAATTAACTTCAATGTTCCAAATTGGAAATTTTACAGGGGGTCAGGTATTTATCCCCAAACTCCTGTTGAATACACTTTCATATAATAATAGTTCTTCTTGATGAACAATATAAACAGTTGACATGAATATTGTTTGGTACCGATTGTGAGTTTTATATTGTTTCTTCTTATAGTTATTTTGAATTGATATGGCACATTCGTTTTCAAACAAGATTGACCCTGTACAGTCATGCAGCATTTCTTAATCGCCAGTCATAACGTATAAATTGTTTCATAATTGGTGATTATTTGTTAATTTTGGGGACGTTAATCAAGTTTGTAACACTGAGGTTGGTTTTTTGTCTACTTTATTTAATATCACAGGCGTTTTATTTCAATCATTTGCCAGTCCTCCTGCTCTCTGAAGTGCATGGTGCTGACCTTCTTAAACAACAAGAAAGGTTGGAAAGTCTGGGCAATTCCCTTCAATCAACCAATCTCAGCACCCATTAGTACAACATTGCAGCAGGGTGGTCGTTTCAGGGGACTTTCCAACCTTTGTGTGTCTGTATAGTGGTCAATCACTGGTCATAAGAGCCAGTGGCGTGGCCTAGTGCAGAAGTGTGGAGAACAATAATAATTATGGTTATTCCTGTGTTTAATATTATGTATTGTTTTATTGGCAGTGAAGATTATCTACTAGAAACATGTGTCATATTAAATTCTGCACTGGATTTCCACACACTTTTTGAGTATGTCTTTTAAGGGAGGAGAATAGATAACTTTGGGTTATTCCACTTTTTTTTGTAGTGCCTCATTCTGCTTGTAATTGATTGAATGCCAGATCCAGATGTCCGAAAGCTAACAGTATATTCACAATTATTTAAGAAGACTTAAAAGTATTGAAGACTTACTCTGATGTTGCCAATGAGAATTACTTTGTAACGAGACTTTTTAACAAATCATATCTTTTAATTGTTGTTATATTCATCCGGAATGGGATAACTTTTGTCGGCCGAAGCCAATAATGCCCTAGTCATCCGGACACTGTGTTGAGTGGCAGACTGGCCAGCAGCAATATCCTGTTGAAGGTTTAAATTTAAATTCTCTGATATTCTTTTGTTTCCTTTGCATCTCTGAAAATTTCCAATCGCTGACTCCTGATTGAAATTGTAGTATCCTGCTAATTCTATTCCGGATAAATATCACAGCATCAGTACCTGCAGCACAGCATATATTTCACTTGAATGTTGTATTTCTGAAATTCAGGGTTCATGTTGATCGTGGATAGTATTGATTGTTTTGTATATTGTTGATTTGTAATTTGATATGACTTCGATATTAAATTCTGAATATTGCATTGTTTCCTTGTGTTTTATTTTCTGTCCATTTTATAGAATTTCCAGCTCTTCCATTAGGTATTATAATAAAACCCACTCAGGGTGGTGGATCAGTCCACTGAAACCCACTCGTGGTCTGGCTGGCGGAGGAACTCACGAGTGATGTCATGTGTCGTGATTGTGACCTCATGTGTGATCTGAAGTAGTGCCACAAATAAAAAAAATATATAAATAAAGGATAGTGGATCATATTTAAATTAGGAATGGTGGTTCGTATTTATATTAGGGATGGTGGATCACAAAATTATATCCAATGGGCTGTTAAGCATGGGTTTTCCATGAGGATCACTGCAAAGTGTGGGATATCATATATAACTGTAAGTCCAGTTTTGACAGGATTTTTGTTGTTTTTTATATTCCACTTTTTTGCCCTTTTTCCTTGGTTCATAAAAATAATGCTTAAATCTTGTTCATTATTATATAGTGAAAAAGATAAGGTGAATCTGCTTTAAAGGAAGACATTTATTTCACCACCTCACTGTCATGAATACAAAACATATAAGATATTTATCATTATATAACATCAATGAATAATCTTTGTAAAAATACCAATGTACTAGACAAGACTTCTGAAGATTACTAAACTGTAGCCTTCTGGTGTGCAGCCTTTCTTTGGAAACATTTTCTATTAATTATATTAGTAAGCCTTCATTCAGAGAAAGTTAGCTGCTGAAAAACTACAAAACCAATAAACAGGAATAACATGACATTACTAATATTTCAACAATGATAAAATCAACTTTATGCTAATTTAGGTTTTCTTTGATTCTTTATCTTTATCCATTAACATTGGTTCAACGGTCTGGGTAATGACTTCTTCTACAATCTCTTTTGCTTTGGATCTGATGTCTTTCTTGGTAGATTTAGTGGTTGTGACTACTTCACTTTTTACAATCGACTCTTCTGTTTTTGTCATTACTTCTGTGATGCCCTCATCATTTTCTGGCATTACCGCAGCTGAGAATCCACCGTTTTCAGCGGTTGAAGTGCCATCTTCATTAGTTGGCATTACACTGGCTGAAAATCCACCTCCGCTCTCTGCTGGTTCGTCATTAACTGGCATTACACTGGCTGAAAATCCACCTCCGCTCTCTGCTGGTTCGTCATTAACTGGCATTACACTGGCTGAAAATCCACCTCCGCTCTCTGCTGGTTCGTCATTAACTGGCATTACACTGGCTGAAAATCCACCTCCGCTCTCTGCTGGTTCGTCATTAGTTGGCATTACGCTTGCTGAAAATCCTCCTGCTGATGACTTCTTTGGTGATTCTTCTTTGATTGTTTTGTCTCCTACATAATGTCTCGTCATGGCTTCTGTAGAGAAAAAGAAGAGGAAAAGAAATAAGTATGCATCCATCGAATTGAAAATTAATTTGGTTCATTAATATTAATACTTACCAGTGGGTATACCAGAGCGCCATACTCATTCTTGACTCTATGCCTTTCTAATATCTAAGAGTCGAATCATTGGTGTTATGCTTGCTTCTACAGGATTTAACTCTGAGAAGGGGTAATCTTTCCAGGATTTTTGGGGGACTAACTATAATTAGTTCAGGCTATAAAGGTTGGTAGTGATGATTGACCCATCCACTTAATGCAAGGATAGGGTTTGAAATAGTCAGTAAATGTTGGTTTTTATGTAAAATTTCAGCCACAGACGAAGCCGAATGGTCAGCCGTATTTTCTTGATGAACCTAGTTCCTGCGCTTGCGGCTTATTTGAAGCTGCGGTAGTGTTATAGTTGTGGCACGTAAGCATCTTGTACTGTTGCAGTGTGATAGCAATTGACTAACAGCACTTGCTCCATTCTTGGCGTTCAAAGCATGAGGCAGATCCCGTTTTGCAGTATCCTTAATTAAAGTCTAACACCATTACCAGTATAATATCATGTTGTACTTAGTCTACCCAACCTTACCTCGGCTAGGCCACACTAGCTACTGTCCCGTTGCATCAGTATCTGAATATATAGATGCAAGCTGTCAGTGCCACATTAGCAATGTGATGGTTGTGATATATATGTATATGAGTGAATCCGTGTCATAGTAAATGTGTAAATGTGTCGGTTTTATGTTTTCTAATTGCAATTGCTTTGCTCACCTTCGTCATCGGCCACTTTTGCAAAAAACAGTCCTAAATATGCTGTGATCCAAGAGAGAATCAAGCAAAGCAATATCACTGTAAATATAACAAACACCCCTTTATTATCAACACTTATAATACTTAACAATAGTGTCATCGTCAATCCATGAGACTTATCACTAATTATATGAGTAACACTGTAACAAGCACCGATTCTGAATTGCAATTACTCGCCTCCGAATTTACGCAATGCTGCCATCATAGGTATCTTTCCCTTAAGGTTTGCCTTTGCTTTCTCGAACGCTTCTACAACGACAATGTTCCTCGGGTCAATGTCCAAAGATTTGACGTCTTTTACGACAGTCGCCTTGACGTCTCCTTTCTTAATGGCGTCTGTGATCTTGACATATTCTCCGGTTGAGTTATTGAAGTATTGGCCGGTCTCCGTGTTGAGCAGGCCTTCCTTAACTGCCTGGCTAAAGCTGGGTTTGCTGTTTCTCAGTTGGTCTTTTGCCCAATAGACGGCGTAAGTTATGGTAACGATTTCTGGCTCAGGGGGCGGTGATTCTGTCTCATCGTATTTGACGACCAAATGTCCTGATTCCAGAGCATCAGAAAGAGACATATCCTTATTAGTTAGGGTGTTCTTATAGATGTTCCTCATTTGGTCTATGATATCATTGTTGATTGCTTCATCGATTGACATCCTTTTGTCTGTTTTCGCATCCATTACAGCTTGGATTGTATACGGGCGACTTTCTCTCTGAGTAGTGATGGTGATTAACCCTATGTCTGTCTTTTTTTCTTCGGACTTTTTCACCAATTGCAGTTCTCCCTTGATGTTCCCCTCGTTCATGGCTTGAGGTATCGGAACGGAGAAGCCCGTCCTCGGGTTAACGTACGTCCCTTCTTCATTGTTGATGATTCCCATCTTGACCGCATCTTGCATTGATACTTCGTAGCCACTTCTTGGGTCAACAATACCTGGAAAAAAAAGATGTTGTTTTCATGATGAATCCTGGCATGCAATACTTTTGAACACAGCACCCTGATGATGGTATTCAAAGAAATAGCAGTAGAAGACTTCCTTTATAGCAAATTATTTACGGACTTAAATCTTTAATAAAAGTGATGCACGGGTTGAAATATATCAGGAAGCTTACTTCTGGATAAATGACCACTCAATTCAATATATTAACAGAACTCCAACCTGTGATGACAAACTTCCTCTCCTCGTGATGTTCGGCTGTGCTCATGGAATCTGAAGTTGTGGTTTCCTTTGTTCGTTCAATTGTTGTTTCCAATTCATACTAGAAATAACAAAACAAAAAAATGAGAGAAACCTATATCAAAAGAAGAATAAATTATTCATGTGACATGTTTTACTTTTTGCCTAAAATTGGAAACTGAATTAGTTTGAAAAATGATAAGATTGTTAGTGGTAAGATTAGTACGTTTAGTCTTTCTTCCTCCTCTCTTCTTATTCGCTCTTCTTCTTCCAACCTCAGTCGTTCTTCCTCCTCCTTTCTCTTTCTTTCTTCCTCCTCCTTCCTTTTTCTTTCTTCTTCTTCTTTTCTCTTTCTTTCCTCTTCTGCTTTTCTCTTTCTTTCTTCTTCCATTCTCCTCTTTTCTTCTTCCAGTTTTCTTTTTTCCTCTTCTAATCTCTTTCTTTCCTCTTCCAATCTTTTCCTCTCTTCTTCTTCTCTCCTTTTTCTTTCTTCTTCCTCTTTGCGTTTCCTTTCTTCCTCCTCTTTTCTTCTTCTTTCTTCCTCTTCTATCCTCTTTCTCTCCTCTTCTTCCCTTCTCTTTCTTTCTTCCTCCTCCTTTCTTCTCCTTTCCTCCTCTTCTCTCCTTTTCCTTTCTTCTGCTTCTTTCCTTTTCCTTTCCTCTTCTTCCTTCCTTTTTCTTTCTTCTTCCTCTGCTTTTCTCCTCAGTGCTTCTTCATCCTCCTACAGAAACATGGGTTAGTTGCTGTTAGTTTGTTAGTAAGAGAAGCAAGCACATCAGAGCATAAATTATATTAAAAAGAGCGGACATGTGATTATTATTATTTTGAATTGACAATATAAATCACAGGTATAATATAACGGCTATGCTGTTACTGTTCAGTCTGTTCTAATCATGAAAACTGTAAAATTTGGTCCCTAGCAAATATTGTAAACTCACATGGGTTTTGTTCCAAGTTTTCTTCATGAGTTTCAACCATTCTTCAAAAGTAAGGTTATCGCCATCACCGAAGGTGAGTCCTTGTTGCCACAGCCTATGAATAAATCCAATTTCTTAATATTTATCCACGAGCAAGGAAATTTATATTTATGCACCGAAAAATTAAATCAGTTACTGTTTGCTTAATCATAGGCTAATGACTATCTCTATGTATAATTTAAGAATTTGGAGAACTGTTAGATGAAGTTCTGAGAGTAAGCAAAAGATATCATAATCTGGACTGCATAAAGAACTCCACATGTGCATAATAATAGATGACATACTTTCTCAGCTCTTCCATGGAGATGAATTTCAATTGCTCCCACTTGTCGACAATGAGGAGGTGGTCGGCATGACGGCTGGTTTCAACGATGATCTTGTATGCCTCCCATTGGGACCAGAATGTCATATAACTTCTCAGCAAGTCTTCTTCTGTTTTAACTTTGTCTACCAATTGGTTTTCAAACTTCTCATCTGAAATGGAAGTTTTGAAGTTATTCAAGTTACTAGACAATGCTTTGGAGTATTATAATTATTATATTTTTACGTTATGTATCGTATCAACTGTTATCTTATGTCTAGCTACATTTCTTCACTGATACTGTTTAATTGCCCTGGGTAATATTCTATAAGCAAGGACAAATAACTCACTCACTCACTCTATAATTAGGTTATTATATACATGGCTTGAACTGTATTTCCCGATATTTTCAGTTGTAACTCGTCAGTACATATAATGATAGATAAATAGATAAAAGCTAATACATTATTTGTTCATCAAATAACCACCTCACCTCTGAATTTAGCATCTCCCTTTTCGGCAAGCACCTTCCTCAACTTTTCTATCCTGGATTGCATTTCGTCATAACCGGCATATCCCTTCCAGTATGGAGCAAGGGTCTCTTCGATATACTGGAGGCTTGCCAGGACTGCTTTCTTGTTCTCTGGGCTCATGGCCTTTAGTTTGTTGAGCTGTAGGAAGACAAAATGGAAGATGTAAAATATTGCTTTAATTTTATAAATTCAGGATAAATTCTCTTTGGAAAATACAGTCTAAAGGAGTCCCTGACTCTTCAAAATGTTTTGACACAATTAAATAATTTTCTTATACATTTTTAAGTTGTTTTAACAAACAATTCAGAGCATAGAATGTGAGAAAAGATATCCCCTCAGAAAGATTGGGTGTATTGTGCAATTTTACATGGGTGACACCCTCAAGCCTTTGTGCCTGTGACATTAATTTCTGCTAATGACGAAAAAGGGAAAAAATCACATCCCTCTCAAAGACTGCCTGAAAACAAGACCCTTAATTTTTTAGATTGTCTACAACATATTTCCCATAGTCTTTTTATTGTCTGGTGTATTTCTAGATTCAGGCTTATGGTATAATAGGTGTTGATCGTTCATGACAGAGCGATTCATCAATGGCTAAACTTCACTTCCTTACCTCATCTTCATTGAAGTCCTTCAGCACAAGAATTGTGAAAAGAATGATTGACTTTCCAACTCTTTTCACATTGAGGGTCCATTCTGTCAGCAGCTGTAGTCTAAGTCTAGAAGACAAGAACAAATTGGTAAAGGTAAGTTAAAGTAAGGTTAGGTGAAGTAAATGTTTATTCTGTTGCAATTAAGGGCTTAGGTTTTTTCATTTTTGTGAAGGGGTGTATTTTCTCAAATACCATCCTACTGGTATTGTGGAAAAGAGAGGCAGATTAGTATAACTAATAATTCCCAACACCAAATATAATTTGAAATTGAAGGGGGGGGGGGGTAGGGGAGGGATACTTGTATGTTCAATGAAATTTGCTCGTCCCCCATACTCTTCCAAGGGGCATGCATCCCCCCATTCCCCCCCAAGACCTATGCTCCTTTTAGTAAGTCAGCAATTAGCATCATTACCAAGAGTCTCTTTGCATTCTTTTGACATGATTGACATCCATATTCAATAGTATTGGATGGCCAACCTCTAAGTTCTATAAACAATATTTTTTTTATCACCTGTTTCTTTCAAGTTAGCGAATCATTTGAAAATTGATTATGTTATGGGTGCTCTATACAATTTGGAAGTATTTTTGGACTTCAAGATGTTGTTAAATCAGCATAGCGATACTACTTTGTTCAGATTATTTTTTCACATATAATATATTTTTATTAAGACAGTATGAATTGTTTTGTCAGAAACCACAAACAGTATCTCTTGTATGTGTCAATCAAGCATCTTGACAAGAAACTGCAACTTTTTAAAAACTCACGTGTAGGCAATACACTCACTTAATTTGTGATAAGAACTGATAAGCAGTTGTAAATCTAGGTGGCCTAACACATTTCAATAACTAATGAGAGGGAAATCCCTGTTATAACTGTTAAAAGATAACTACATGATGAAGTAAGGCTTGACATAAATAATAACATCGTCTAGACCCCAGACAATGAATATTTATAAAATGTATCATGATCGCTGACACGTACTGTGGTTAGCTTAAGTAGATTAGATGGTTTTTATTCATTTTAAAGAATGATACTGCCCATCTTGTCTTTTTTTCTTATATATTTTTTATTCGGACGGATGTATTGAAAGGAATGTTAAAAACTTGTAGTGAAGGACACTTGCTAAAAGAACTATGCAACAATTGTGTCCAAAAGTTTTCATAACTAGAGAATCCAGACATAGACGTATGCCTATTCTATTTTCATATTGGTTACAAGTATAGCTCATCTTTAATTTCCATTCAAAAATCTGTTTTCAATTTGTCTCTGTGATATAATTCATTCAGCTGCTTTTAAAGATTTGATTTGTCTTAAACATTGTTCTTTGCTTTCAAGAAATCATTTAGAATCTGGAAGTATGTCTCAACTGTCTCATGCAATAATTCAGAATATTATGAGCTCAAAGAAAGTTTGCATATTTTACCTTGATGATTTGGTTATTTACTATGTTGATGATTTCGTTATATATTTTGTTGATCATTTGATATTATTCATGCAACATAAGGGAAGTTTGGTTTAATTTGTCTTAAACAGTGTTCTTTGCTTTCAAGAAATCATTTAGACTCTGGAAGTATGTCTCAGCTGTCTCATGCAATAATTCAGAATATTATGAGCTCGAAGAAAGTTTTGACGGCGAAAGTTTCCGAATTTTCATTGTAGTAATTATCAGCAACATTTCATGAAATGTAATGATATAATGACGCAGAACTTCCAACTAATGCTACTTGTTGTAAATTCTTATCTCAAAGTGTTTTTGCTGAATTATTACAATATCATGACATGCCATTGACATGGCTACAGAAGCATTCTTTCCATAACAATTTTATTTCAAATGACAAGTACTCTAAATTACAGAATATGATTTTTCGGAGTTGAAGATCTAGCCAGAAGATGATGTTCTATTAAATGCAATGTAAGGCATTAACTTCGGGGAATGCTATGATTCAGCAATGCAGTTTTGATGAATTCAGTACAGTGCAACCTCTTTATTTCGTGGTGCTTGGGAGACATACTTTGTCATCCGCGATATAGCAGAGGTCCTCTCTATTTCGCGATCGACTGCCATGCCCCCTAGCGTGTATGACGGCCGCGATCATTGAACCGGAACAATTAGGTCATTACAGAGCTCAATGTCTGGCAGCCTGCCTACTTGTTGCACTGCTATAGTCTATGGGATAGTTAAATAGCAATTAGGGCATCTCATTCATGTGTGTTAATTAATTGTTGTAAGTGTCACCTTTCGACTGAGACATTCCCAAAGCAAAGGTGAAGTGAGGTTCAGAAGTGCAATTAAGTCAATCGGCTTAGCTACTTGGAAAACCACAGCAGATCACTTTACTTGTTCTTGCTTGCTTATGTAGCAGTATATCATATCATATAGCTTCAAATGTTTTATCACACAAAAAGTGAAATACTTTAGGCTGAATATTCTGAGTCATTTCTTATGTCTTCTTGAATTCCTTAATTAAATTCATGTAGGTCTGACTGCCATTAGCTATTCATACAATACTGAGTATTCTTGATTGCCATTGACAATGCAATCATGTTATCCCTGTAATCAAGAATAGCAATCATGATAGTTTCAACAGAGGCATTGCTAATTACCCTTTGATAATAGTTTGTTTCCAAAGCTCCTTGAAGATATGATTACAATCATCACAAGTTTATTAACACAATGCTGCTATCAAGCAATGACAATCACTCAAGCGCGACGGCCGCACATGGGCTTACGCGATGACGCAATTTGAGGCCTTTGAAGTGCCAGCCTTGCAGTTGGGGGACATGAGGGCATCGCGAATAAGGGAGGTTCGCGATATAGAGAGGCGCGATATAGGGAGGCTGCACTGTATAATTAATTTTTTTGGTAGTTCATTAAATATTGAATATAAAACATATATCCTATGCTGAATCGCCTTGTAGGACCCATTTAGACCATTGGATACCCCTCAAAGCTTAAAGACATAGATGTAGATCAATCAAAAGAAAAATTTTGAAATTGTGAACCGAAGAAGTCCATAGATTTACGGTGCTTTTTTTTTCTAGTTTATTCAATTTTATTGTATTCAAATTATTAAATGGCTCATTAGCTCAACTTTCCAATCAAAAAAGGGAGTAAGTATCATAATATTATTTTCTTACGTCATAGCGGCCTGTATGGCGTCCGGATGCGGCCCAGGAATGAGGCAGATGATGGAAGGGACGTGGGTTTCGGTGTGGTTGAAATTTCTCACCTGGTAAATTGACAGAATATGTATATATGTTGTATAAAAACATAAATAACTAAAATTGTAATTATCTCAAACTTAAAAAATTTTTAAAAAGTGACGAAATGTAAACGTAGATCTTTACATATAGTTTTACTTCCAGTATTATAATAACTATTAACTTTCGTATTCATCAATGAAGGCAGTCAGTTTCAGATAGACCATTAACTTAAGAAACATTGTTATTTTACTGTGAACAGAGAAGTGTTAGATGGTGTTAATTAGTGTTTGTCACAAACAGCATAGTCACTAGAGGCGTGAAATGTATAAAGTAAGGTCATGTTCTGAAACCTGGGATCAGTAATCTTTCTAATTCTAGATTCACAGAGTGCATTCAAACTCACCTGCCAGCTTTCAGGATCTGAATTGTCTGTTAACAGTAACTCCTCTCCTTTTTTAACTAAAATTTTGTTGGTTTCATAATTTGCCAGTGATTCAACAGGGCGGAAGTATTCCATTTTTTCATTCCTGAGATGGACTGGGACAATTTTCTTGCTTCGATCAAACAGTTTCTCAACCCTGCCTTGCCAGTGTAGAAAGAGGGCCAGCAGTTCCTGTACAATAAATAGTATTTGTCAATATTCAATTATTCATGTGAATTAATTTTATAGATACGTAAGCGTTACCGTAGTTTCAATAACTACGAGATGCTTTTCATCTTGCAATGTAACCGTTTGTCGTAATCCGATAAGTTGTAATTACTGAATGAGGCGATCAGGGTATGATATTGAACTTATTATGCTATTTCTTGTAATGAGAGTTCCAGAAAAATGCAAACGCGGACAATGAACAGTAAATCATTCACTATATATATGTAGATTGATGATGTTTCTGGCATTGGCAGGAGAGTGTGTCATATAGTTCTATTAAAAAGGTTCAGTTTGATTACCTACAAGTGATTTGGAAGAGTATACTTGTAACTGATGAAGTTTTGAAAAATCTATGATTCGCCTTGAGACATTTAAATTATTTGCAAAAGTTTTTCCTGCACTTCAACAATGTTATGAGAATAATAAGTACACATTATTTTAGTACTATTAACATCTAACTCAGATGACAGCATGTTATCCCATTACCTTCAAATCCAGCAGCCACCTCTGGAGTTCAGCACCTGAGCCTTCGGTTTTTTCATGAATTTTCACTTTTTCTTGAGCACCTTGTAATTGAACTGGCATCCATGTGGTGTACTCCTTGATCTCATGGAAGAACTAGAAAGAAGAAGAAGAAGAAAACAATCATGTTATTTGTCCTGTCATTTTTGCATTGACATTTTGGTAGGGATGCACTGACACAACTTCAGATCCGATACCAATGTTAGTATTTTGTTACCGATATCACTGATAACGATACCGTTCCAATACCGATATCATTGGTTGATACTGATTCTGCTATTCAGTGCATCGCTAGCTTTTGGTCTTGTGTAAACAGTGCCACAATCAAAAGCCTACATTCGGGTAGCAGCTTCTCCAACATTTTCTTCAAATATTTTTTGATTTCCTGAAGTGAGACATTTTTCGTTGTGTGTATGTAATACTATGTATTCTACACATGCTTTGTAAAATTGTTTTAATTTTTCTAAAATCAAATAGTTTAAAGTTTTCTTTGGTTCTTTACCTGATGGTAGTCAGAGGCATTTTGGAGATGAATATCTGCACAGGATACTAGGTCTCTAATCCACTGCCAGTTGTCTCTAACTCCAAGAACACACTTCTGCAAAAACAAATCCATAATATATACATTGAAAAAGTCTGGAAATGCTATGTACCGTACTTCAAACAGTATCTGACAGGACTAAATTTAAATAGAAATTCATTTGAAATTTTCTATATGGAAAGCGGTATTTGCTATATATCGTTTATGGAGAGCTATACACACACAAAAGGTTCTTTATGTTGTCTATAAGGAACCCACAGCGAAAAAAGGTTCTAAATTTTGTCAAGGGTTCAACTGAATTGAAAAGGTTCAAAACTGGTGGGAAGGCCCTATGATGGAACGATAGGCTCCCAACTAATTATGGGAGTTCAGACTGGTCAGTGCAGCTGTTGAAACCTTTTAAAAAGTTGAATAATGAACCTTTTAGGGTTTCTTATCTATATCAGCTTATAGAACTCTTAAAGGTTCCATATAAAACCTTTTTGTTACGAGTGTAGGTCCACCTTGTTGGCTTCAGCGATATTCTTATAATGCTATGGTTCGTAAGTCTTTGTTTAGAAATATACAATCAAGTAATTATCGAAATTTCCAAAGCATGCCCAAAGTATATAACTAGAGAAAACTGTAAACTGTTTCATAATTCTCAATGGCAAATCACTCAGCCTAAGAGTGCCTCTAAATAAAAGCTCTAATATCAATTTATTGGCAATTATTTATTTCCATTATCATGCTATGACAGTATATATATGTATTCTGTACATACAGAAATGTCAATAGGAGCATGGAATAATGATTATGTATTATATCGATATATTTCCACTGACATACATGCAGCCATTATTGGTGTATTTACTTGCCATTACATGACTTCAGGTCAGCAGTTTATTCTCTGATTTAGGGGACCACCCTGGCTCTTTACGACCACAGTGTGCCAGCCTTATTTTAGACTTGCACTATGTTAGTGTATGACAGTATAAATGCTTTTTTTACATTTAATTAAGAGTGATTTATGAATCAATATACCTGGGATGGCCAATATATCATGAGGTAATCATGACAAGATAAGTTTTGTCTTTGGCAACAACAACATGCCAGACATATAAATAATAAGTATGTGTGTATTTTTATTAAAAGAGTGATCAAATCTCATAATTGATTTACAACCTTGTTTAGAAATGTTGGCCTATATATCCCATTTATATTTAGATCTGGATTTCTGAAATGCGCTTTATCTCACAATGTAAAATTTGAATTTTGAGTCAGCTTAAATGATTGAGTGAGATGGTTGCACAATTATTTTGAGCCAACATAGCTTGTTGTTTGTAAGTCATAACAACGGAAAGGTTATCATAACTTAAAACAACAAGCTATGTTAGCTCAAAGGAGCAGTGCAACCATTTCATACAATCAATTGAGCTGACTCAACTTCTCAAATTTTACAGAGGACACAGAATGAATTAGATCTTGTCATTTCAGTTTGAAAACATTACCTCAACAATTTATTTCTTTTCTCTCTATTTTATCACTCATGTTAATAAAATTTCACATGAGCAATTGAGAATTTTTGGATTTTGCAATCTGCCTATTGCTATTTCACAATAAATCCTTCTCTACATTCTTTTACCTGAGCTGCAGCAGCTGCTCCACTGGTGACATTTTCTGGCAGTTGCTCTTCCTTTTCGTTGGCAACCAAAGATGATGCTGTGTTGGATACTTCTACTGACAATTTCTGAAATGAGAAAAAGTTTTTGTTGCTGCAAACTATAAAGAATATATCTGTGTTCGATGTTCGTCCATCTGAGCATGATTTGTTAGCTACAAAAAAAATAATAACAATGCAAAGACAACTTTGTATGAAAAATCTCCTTTCAAAACTGCATAACTTTTCAATTTGTTACACATTCTCTATCAGAGTATAAATTAATTATATGATAATAATGTGTTTGTGTTTTACGCCTATGCAGCACCTAAGTGGGCTATATCATACAGAATAAAGATAGCTTTGTTGTTAAATTGATGGTGTGAAATCAAACACTTACCCCCAGAGAGTTTTCGAGTTGAGCGATTTGAGAAATGTTTTCCAAACAGCCAGCTCTTTTTTCGGACAGGTACTAGAAGATGCAATATATAATTATTAAAGAATTCAACATTTTTTTACAAATATTAAAAAATTAACAAATTTTGTCAAAACTTACCTCTAATGTGTTATAACTGTCTTGCACTGCTTCCTGTAGAAAAAGTAAAAAAAGCCATTATACAAGATGTTTATCAAATATATTTTATTCTTAAATTTTTAATTTTGAGTCTGCTTAACGATTGAGTGAAAATACTAACATAACTGCACAATTCCTTTGAGCTATGATAGCTTGTTGTTTTCAGCTAAGATAATCTTCCCGTTACCATAACTTAAAAAAACAAGTTATGCTTGCTCAAAGGAATTGTGCAGCCATCTCACTCAGTCATTTAAGGTGACTCAAAATTCAAATTTTACAGTTAACATTGCTATCAAATACCCATAATGATAGTTTTACAATTTACCTTATCACTACCGGGAAGTGATGAAACTGTCTTCGAATATGATTTGACCACATTCTGGCGCTCTTTTTGGTCTGCAAGGTTATCTGTGACACTTTTGAGGTTCTGGCCATACCCTGATGTCGTGTGGATTAGCTGAAATGAATTAGTTTCATATAAATACATAGATATGTTTTCTTTGTAGTGCATAAAAGATCTCAACAAGAAATCTCCTCTTTTTTACAGGAACCCTCAAGTTCAACCAAACCTTTATCAATGCTAGTAGCCCTAAATTCTACTTTATTACACACATTTGTAAACCCTCATAGATAGATAGATAGTTAGATAGTTAGATGGATGGATAGATAGTTAGATAGGTAGATAGATAGATAGACAGAGAGATATGTAGGGAGACAGAGAGATAGTTATATTCGCACAGCGAAACGGCGGTAGGCCGTTTCGCGAAACGAAACTTAGCACAAGAAAGGTTTCAAAAATCTGTGCAGTGATGGTCTCAACATCAATGGTCGACAGCAGGAAATTAGGTCAAGTGGGACCAGCTTCTTATCAATGATTTAGTTTCAAATTAACAAAACATGACATATTCATATTCAAAAGTGTCTTAAAAATTCAATTTTCTCCATTAATATTCCCTGTATCTATTATTTTTATGGAATAGTTAATTATAAGCTTTGACAAGCTGAATTAAATTATTAACATGTGATTCATTTCATTTCAAAACAGACAACAAGAAAACATAACGTTACATAATCTTTGTCAACTGATGGTTATGTAACAGTGAGCGATTAATCTACATGCCGATCATGTTATTGTTTTTGTTATCACTATTATATGTAATATCAACAATCTAGCATAGACTTAAATTTGGCAGCTTTCAGTGTTGTCTTCCTTTTTAGTAATTTTTCACTATTTAGCTGATTAACTATCAATTCTATTTATTCTTAATCCTATTTATTTGCTATCCTATCTATCTATCTATCTATCTATCTATCTATCTATCTATCTTTCTATATATTGTATTTTTTATCTATTTTATCTTTCTAATAGTTTCTAGTCTTAATTTCTCTCTATTTTTACCCTCGGCAATGTATACATTGCCGACGGGTATTGTAGTTACTTTGGGAAAATTTGTCCGTCCGGCGGGCGGGCGGGCGGGCGGGCGGGCGGGCGGACGGGCGGGCGTCCGGATAACGGGCGTCCCACTTGTGTATTGGGAGTAATGCCAAAACTATGGGATGTATACTTTCTATTTTTGGGACATTATTGCATCTTTTATCCTAGTTGTGCCTTTTAGGGGTTTAATCCACATGAGATTAATACTTTTCTCACAATTATTGAAAAATGTGAAAAAATATTTTTTTGTGTATTGGGCGTCAAGCCTAAACTATAGCATGCATATTTATCATTTTTGGGTGAATATGGTATCTTTTATCCCAGTTGAGCCCTTTATAGGTCCAGTCCCCATGACATTAATACTTTTCTCACAATCATTGAAAAATGTGAAAAATAGTTGGTTTTTTTTTGTTTCTGGGACAGAACTAAAAAATTGCGGTAATTTTGACTCTGAAATTTGCATATTGTTTGCATTAAATACCCAGGATGTGCTTTTTGTAGGTCTAAATGCTCAGAGAAAGTTGAACTGATGAAAATTTATCAAAAATAAGAAAAAATACTATTATTTCAAACCTGCATGATTCAGTCAATTTTGGAGTTAAATCTATGAAATTTTCCTATTAGGTGTCTAAATTATGTCTCTTTAAATATCTCAACTCAGTTGGAATGTTGGTCCTCTGAATTTTTATAAAAACTCAAAAATGATAAAAAATCTCAATTTCCAACATTTCTGAATGAAAAGCCAAAATGGTAATGGGTAATTGAAATTTAAAGCTTATTGTAGTTAGACACACTATGAACTAATATTCACAGCCACTGCACGAGTTATTGCAAATTTTTCCATTGAAATTCATGACATGTCATATAGACATCCGTTCTGAAAATTTGAGTTTTCGGCCATTTTTGGGGCTCTGCCACCAATTGGGTAATAGAGATATTTCAAATCGGACACCAGAAACTGAAAATATGGGTGCAATTGTCATAATAACCGAAATATTAGACCTGTAGTTGCAAAATGTGACTCTATACGCTGCTTCAAAATCAGACGAAAATGCATTTCCTGAAAAGTAAAAAAAATCACCCTAAATTTCAAATGGTCATATCTCCATGAGTTTTGACAGCACAGATTTCAAATTATGGTCAAGTGCCTAGATTAGGTAGTACTAAATCTGAGATTTTTTTCTGGGATGGTGACCTTGGGCAAGTCTCTGATTCTGGGTGATTTGGCATGGAATGACCCACATGCATTTGTTAATATTTTAATAATATGTTGACACTAAACTTCAAACTTCCAATTATTATAACTTTATGGCTAATGTCCAACCTCAGTGATGTAAATTTTAGAATATAAAGTAATGTCAGTCCCTTTTATTTAGTTATTTGCATGAAAATTAAATGTGTATGTCACTGTATGAATCAGACAGACTGGCTTTTGTTGAATAGAGCACTGGAGAAGTCTTGATTATGTAATGTTATGTCAGAGGGTCATTGTCTTCCCTGCTAATTCTTTCAATGACTGAAGCCAAGATCACTGGGGTGACTTCAGTGGATATCAGGCTTGGCTGCTCCATGTCTCTGCATTGTGTAATTGTTACATAATCTTATGCCAGTCACAGTTGGTGGTTAAGTGGCTGGCTAATATGTAGAACACATCAAAAGCAGCAGTCATGAAATTATGGAGATATTTTAATGAAGAAAAATGCATTCAAATATAATTTTCCAAAGTTAAAATCTACTTTATTCTGCAAATTTTCATTTTATTTTACTTCATATTTCTTCCCTAAAATGGCTATACACTCAATACTATAATGATTAACATTAGTTGTTAAAGTATATTTTTTTGAAAATAAACATACTGTACAATGTATATCAGTTGTGAAAATCACGGCAAAATGGTAATGGCTCTTTAGACATCTTATTATTGTTAGACAACTACACCGTATGACTGTCTTATTGTCTGAATCATACAGGCCAAAAGTAGAGCCCGGAACCACCGCAAAATTTAGCCGCCATCGCCACAAAACTCAAAGGTCAAAGTAAGCTGACTCTAGGCTGCTTAGCCGCCGAAAAAATTGACGAGCGCCGCCGCTGAAATGGCTTGAAAAACGTGAAATTTTGATAGCTTCCTGCTTCAGAGAGCATCAAGCTGACAGTGACAGTTCAATGGCAATCAAGCACTGACACTTCAATAGCAATCTTTACACTAGCTCTTCAATAGCAATCAGTTCAATTCCAGTCAAACATTGACCATGTACCTGACACTCCAATACCAATTAGACCTGTATTTATTGCAATTATCCTGTCTATTCATACCATTGTTCAGGGAGGCCCTTTATCAATAATTCCTTGGAAGACCCTGGTTAATAAAATAAGTAAGTCCATCTATCTATCCATCTTTATATTTCTGTGTTAATCTTTCTATCTGGCTATCTGTCAGTGGATCCAATTGAAATGATTTTCTAAGAAGCTCATCAAAATGCGGTCTGAGATGTTCAAACGCGGATACACTTTGCAGGTGTCAGTCAAACTTATAATCCCCAATTTACATGGCAACCAATCAAATTTTAGTGGACACACAGAAAACAAAATTATCTTCAGTAAGATACAAATGACTTTATTTGTCAGTTTCATTGACAGCTTGGTGTGTTGATATCATTTTACAGAAGCTGAGATTAATAGTTGGAATTGAGAGTGTTCCTACGACATGTCATGTAGGCTTCCATACGTCATGTAATGTTTTTTAAAATATGCAATTACTCATTTATTTTTCATTTCAGGACTCAGTGCTTATCGGGTATTGTTTCTAAATTAGTATGCCCTCTTACCAGGCCTAAAATTGTGTGATTTGCCCTGATAATTTTAACGCAATATTGAAAATACAATTTTTGCTGGACAACTCCTCTATGAAAATCAAGAAGTCTACTTCAACGCGAATTCCTGTACGAGTAAGTCAGAAAAGATAGTCGAAAATTGTCAGCTAAGTTGAAGTCACAAAACTTGGCTAAGTTGAATAAGTTAGTCAGGTTTGGTTCAAGATAACAGGGCTCCCAGCGGCCCTATATTTCCTATATTTCCCTATTTTTTTTTTTTTGCTCCTAGATTTTCCTATATTTTAAAGCTTTTTGCTCAAAATCCCAATAAATCCCTATATTCTGGGAGGCCTGAGTTAGTCACAATTGCCTGACTGATTTGGCTCCGGCTCTAGCAAACAGAAAATGTTGATAGAGAAAAAACTCAAATGATAAATAGATTCATATAAATATTGGTTCCAATGGAGATTAGTGGCTGAAATATTATAACCTGTCAAGTCAATCTGAATTCCGAAATTTCTAATGGCCTTATTTTTCAAAACCTTAATTATTGTCTGTGCCCACGTTTAAACTGTTCTCCAAATTTTTTGGGGGTGGCCTGTCCTGCTACCCCCCCCCCCCCCACCCTGCGGAATAGCCTGCTGAATAGCCGAGGGTATGCTGCTGCGCAGCCTATGTTTCTATATATCGGTCGTTCAATTTTTTTTTGAAAAAGTAACATAACTGCCTTTTGAATATGAAATAAATTCAATGAAAGTTATGGTAAAACCATAAGTCCTAAAAAAACTTTTTAAGAGCTGCGCGAATTTCATGGCTGTGCCATTTACATATTATAAGATAGATAGACAGATAGGTAGATGGATAGACAGATAGATAGGTAGATAGATAGATAGATAGATAGATAGATAGATAGATAGATAGGTAGATAGATAGATAGATAGCTATGGTAAGTGCATCCCTCTAATCTCATTTCTGGGTGCTAATGAGGGTTGATTGAGAGCGGGAGTCCTCACCATGTTACACATTTACCCCATGTGAGGGATCTTTTACTTGCCCAGCACAGATACTTTCATACTATACCTAGACCTGTGTCCTGAATTTCTTACTCTCTAACATTATCAAATAAAGTGTGGGACTCAAGGAGAATCCATAGTAACCAAAGTTTAAGGGTTCTTATGATGAAATATCAATAAGTCAAGTATTTTGCCAAGTACTTCTTAGAAAATTTGTGTCAACTGAATAAACTTTTAATGATAAAAACTGGTTATAGGTGAAATTTCTGTATAATTTTGATAAATTTAGATGCTTTGCTTTCGATTTTAGATGACAGGTATAAACTATAGAATGATAAGTTTTGTTATACTTTACTGATAAATTGAAAATTGTGTCATTCATATTTCAAGATTGGCAACCATGTCAAATATTGGAAATGTGCAATAACCATATCACTTCACTGGATGTTTATCTGATATTTTTATGTCCCATTTATTTTTAAAGTTACCATAGAATTTTCAATTATAATACTGCAATAAAATAATTGCAAAATGTTAAATCCTCATATAAATGAAAATGGAGCTCAAGGCAACTTTTGCAACCTAATGATTTTAGAAGACACAACATTTCTGAAGGTTTTAGTTAATGTTTCTGGCCTTATTTATGTGTCTTATACTTGCATAACAGTTAAACTGTACTGTGACAAAAATATAAAAAAAATCTTTCAATTCTTATGTTGCTGTATATATATTTTTATAAATCTAAAAAGATGTTTATTCACTCTTTTTTTTTCGACTTGATTTTATCAGGAGGAAGAATTATATTACACAGTTTAGTAGTTTCCTGAAATTTACACACACACCACCCAGACATAAAATAACTGTCCAACAGACACCCTTTCTTTGCCCTATTAAATTCCAACCCTTGATTTTATCTGATTTCTAAAAGATTCAAAAGCTCTATGTCCCCAAGAGACTGACTTGGACTGACTGGTCTCCTCAAAGTGAAATAACTACCATCCGAAATGAAATTAGTTTTATTGCACTTTCACACCCAGACAACTGCCCCTTTGTCAATTGTATGGAATGCACAGAGACTCAGAAATGTATACTTTGTACAGGGTGGAATCACTGGAATGTTAGATTAGCAAGGATGTGCAATATGTAGCTTACTGATATTAGTGCCTCCATGAAGTTATGGATATATTAAAATTATTTTCATATCATATGTAAAGTAGTGGTGAACTCCTCTGTTATTAAATGATATGTTCAATTTATATAAAATTCTTCAAATAAATGGTTAAGTTGATGTAGGGGCATGGGCGGCCATACTAATAATTGAGAGACATGAAGTATCAGGGCATGCAAATGGCTTCAGTGCACCTATAATCTAGCATATGACAAATCAAAGAAATGCCCTGGAAGACATGTGTATTTTGATATACTTGTCACAGATTCTATCCAATTTGACAGTTGATTATGACAAACATTCTCTCAAAATTCACAGTTATTGTTGGGTGTTGTTGGTTTTTTAAGTTGTAGATTTGTATCTACTTCTCTCTTATGTCTAACTGCTAAAAGCACAAATAGTAACAAACAATGTATAACAGTTTGTGATCACTTCTGTTGATGTATGTTAATTAGAATTTGTCATGTATTTCTTCAAAATATGCAAATACTATAAAGGAAAAAATTATTTGCATGCCACAACATTATCAAAATAAGTGAGATGTACAAGGTCAACTACTGCATTTGCACCATATCTGTATGTTATTTGCAAAATGACCCTGCTTCTGCAATCTCCAAATTCGAATTGCATACGCTTATACCCTGTCAGTATGCCTCAGCGGTCCAACGTCGGCCCAGCGTCAGTCCAATGTCAGCAGCATTGGACCAGCTTCGGGCCGACGTTGGACCGCCGAGGCATGCTGATAGTCTTATAGGGTAGTATTGGTATGCATGCGCGACAGTTGCGCGTGTGTAGGGGCCCTTGCCGTGGCTATAAGACCATCTGTTATTTGTAAGACCACCTTCCCTCATCAGGCACTGATGTGGCAAAGCCATAAAGATTTATTATATGGCATTTGGAATGCTCCAATGAAGACATACTAATGTATGTAACCAGATTTTGCCACCTGTTCCGGAAAAAAATATTGAACTTTATCACCAAAACTTCAGTATAATTTTAAATTAATTTTAAAGTTTAATACTGAAATTTCACTTTTTCACCGATTTGATTTTACGACAAAGTTTAGGCATACCATTCACTGCATTCACTCTAACGGTGTATAAAAATACCATATGGTCAACAAGGACATGAATTTACATGTTCTTGGGCCATGTAACTGATTTTCAGTAACACCCACTGAGTGTCAAAAGTCATAATGGCCATTCAATGTGAGGGGTGCTTGGAATTTGCTTAGAAATTGTCATAATCTATGGCTTTTTGAGTTTCCTAAGACTTCAATGAGGCCTTCAGAGGGTTGAAATGGGTGGAATAAATCATTTTTGGTCAATAACCTCTTATGTGTACTTCTTTATGTCTTTTTACTCAAGTGTGGGGGTTGGTGGGAGTTGGCCATGAGTGTTAATGCAAGGGGTCACTAAGCTCAAAAATGAAATTTATGATTCATTTAGATAATTTATAGTAATAAGCAGGCTCGTCAACAAACTTTGAAGTGACCTCTTGCACAAGTAGTGAAGTTACTGAAAAGTTTTATCTCATAGCTTTACTCCATTGAGAGCTACATTGTGAGCATTATGGCCATAACTGTTTTGGTTGATTTTGGGCAGTTGTGCCATTTC
Organism: Platynereis dumerilii; assembly: GCA_026936325.1. Lineage (NCBI taxonomy): Eukaryota > Metazoa > Annelida > Polychaeta > Phyllodocida > Nereididae > Platynereis > Platynereis dumerilii. The sequence continues at coordinate 15,783,303 of JAPTHN010000008.1, read as the reverse complement.
TTTCCTGATCACATTAGACAAACAAACACGAATTAATCCAAGGCAATTAATTCCTCGCAAAAAAACAACGTTTTCTAGAAATCGACACTGAGTCTTATTGTTTGGTGTTGTTTGTGTTAAAACGTGATAATCCTATTCTGTTTTCAACTCTGACAATGTCATGTCTGGTCATATTTAACTGTATGCAGAAATCACAAATGGTGTAATAAGCAGTGTTGTTGACCTTTTTTATTGATCCAAGTTGGCTCGAATTGGTCAAATGCAAAATTGGTAAGAAAGCAAATTAGCTGGGAGAGGGCTTCTATGGAGGATTACATACAAAATCTGGATTTGAGGGTCGTTTTGCATAATATGGTACCAAGGTAAGTCAGATTCACATTGTGCACCATTGCACGCATTACAGTACAATTTATTGTACAGAGGACAAAGATTGTTTTCCAAATTTTGTCAATTTCTCCAGCCTGTCAGATATTTCGTGATATTAATATCTTCAGGTTTATTTAAAAATTGAGTAGTGAGTTGAGTGCTGTAGACCATATAGACCACGGGCTGAGGGCCTTTAATGGACAAATTTTCTTATCAATCTTAATAGAATTTCTTGTTATAGTACACAATGGGCTATCCGAAAATGCTTTTCTTAAGTGTCAACGTCGGGGCGTTTCTGCTGTAGCCCTCATTAATGCATTTTTTGTACAGGTCAATTTTCTCAAGATTGTTGCATAACATTTTTGTTTACTACAAACAAATTATAAACAGCGGAATCTTCAAACTTGGCACAATGTAAACCAACCATCTGATAGTTATTCAAAAGTCATTTTGATTCGGATTTATACATTCCTCTTGGTTTTATAAAACTTTGAAAATAGAAAAGCTTCAATTTTTTCGAAAAATGATAAAAAAGTTTTGAGAAGGCAACCATCTGAAACATACTTTTTTTATTGATTTCTTTGCGGTAATTAATATAGAAAACTGCAAAATTTTCTAAGCTTTAATTTGTTATATAATACGATGTTGTAGTCTAAACACTAAGCTCAGAATACCCAAAATAGTTAAGGGCCTCATTTTCCCTGAAGTGTTTATCGCACTGCCACAACTTCCATGATCAACAAGACAACAGGCACTGGAGAGTTAGGAATGCGGAAGTAAATTATATCAGATTGATTCACAGTGAAAATGTATTTGATTTATCAGATTGTAGTCTGAATGATCAAATTTAAGAATTATTATAATATTCACTTTTTACAGGAAAATATGTATTTTTAACTATACAGAAAGAAAAAAATCTACTAGGTTTTGGCTTTATAATGTAAACATTGTCTTGTCCCAATACTTATAATAAACAGATCTTAAACAATTGAATTGATATGAAGCAGATTCTTATAACAAGTAATAAAATATTTGTAGAGTAAGAAAGTGTCAAACTGGATAGCAGCAATAATATTGACATCAGTCACCGGCGATAACCGTCACATTAGTGAATATTATATGTTAAACCTCTGGGTCAGTGACTAAAATATTCTCTTCATGTACATATTATATAATACAGGAATCAATATCTGGACACAAAAATATCTTAAAACCTCAGCCTTGACAATGCTTGCCTCAGAGGCTCAAAGGCCTATACTAGGGGAAACATGAGATTATGCAAAATATGTTGGATCAACATATATAACTTTGTACTGAAGATGGTGTTAGGATTAATGAAGTGATGAAAAAGACAAAGACTGCGCATCCTGTCTGACCTAACATGAAACTTGTACCGAGAAAACTAAAATCCTTCTGCATATTTCCAGGATGCAGAGGTATGCAAACTAGTCCACTGCACATATCACTATGGAGCATATCATGTTCTTCATCTTGGAAGACCTTAAATGATAACTAAGATAAATATTTTCCAAGCTTTGGGAATGAAATTACAGTAGTCTGAAACTGCATAAGGTGCAGCCCCCGAAGGTCCGGGCCTCCCTGTGGCAGTGGGTGGTAATACTCAGGTGAAGAACCCTAACCTTAGTAGCCAAAATAAGGCAGCGCACTTACATAGTGTGTCACCTCACTTACAGGGGAATATCAATGGTTATGTCAAATACCACGTTTCAAGACCAGATCTTATTCCAATCGGGTAACCAAGGTGCACATCCATCAGGAGTATTACCAGGCTGAGATCGAAAAGTTTGCGACTGGAATACCAAGATTTCAATGGAAATGGACATCCTCGGACAACTTGATTCACCCTGACAGCCCACAACAACTGTTGAAAGGCTGAAAATTTTATTGTCTTAAAAACTGTCAAGAAATCACTGGAAGACCTGTCATCAGAAAATGACAGATATCCATCTGATACCTGATGCCCAAGTCACCATTGAACCTTTTTAAAGACCAAGTAAAGACATTATCTCCTCCAGAGAAAGCAAGCAGAGGGAGGACCAGCGGGGCCAAATGGCAGGGGCCCCCCCACTTCAAAAGTAGAGTAAAATGCGAAAAAATGAAATGATGCTCGATTTGTACAGGGTTAAACTGGTGCCATTTTGGGCTCCATGGCAGAATAATTTCGTGGGCCCTCATGTCACTACATTTGCCAGTTGGCACTTCAAGTCACTATAGTTGGCAATTCAATTATGAAATTACGACTGTACTGCATAAGATGAACAATTTGATGGATACCTTTTTTTCATATTCATTACAGCTACTGATAAATGACAAATTATTACAATAAGAGGAGAATTCCTTCAAAACTTTTCAGTTAAAGGCTAATCCTACTAACAGCTCTGGTGACCAAGATTCAAATGGCTGTAGCCTCAAAAGCCCTGTGGTGTATGATTGTGGAAGCAAGACATGCTCAATGTACTTACGACTGAAAAACAAATATCATTCCCCGAACCCAGACAACTTGCAGAAGAGGACATGGACAAAACTGAGTCTGACACTATAGATTGATTTCTCAGAAGGACAGCTTCAATTTGAATAGTTTCCCGCAAAAATAAATGTGCTCTGAAATTTTCTTTTCAGTGCATGGTGAGAGATGTTATTATTTGACAAATTATATTAGGCTTATTTGGTATGGAAATAGTTTTCAGTATCATAAAAGACCGCCTTGACGGAAGTACAGTGCACTTAGAATGAATACTACTTCCAATTATTCATTTGTCTAAACAGAAGTACATGTACTTTTTGATGGAAAACGATGTTAAATAAATATTTACATACATACATACATACACAATTGAATAAAATTTTCTTTGGAGAACAATAATAACATTTCCTTGTGTGAGTAGGTTTATCACCTGTACCAATAGATTTCCATTGCATTGTCAATCAACTGACTGTGGCTGTCGATCAACTGACTGTGGTTTGCCGATCATGTCCATAATTGTCCTGTTAAAATGTCAGGCTAAATTATTCTATAAAATGATAATTGAAAATTGTATGCATTATTGCGAACGAATGAAATCAGAAATAAGATAAATCCCCCAAAAATCAGGGTTTTGGAATTTTTTAACATCGGATTTTTTTGGAAAATTTTACAAGGCTGGTAGGATGGTACAAAGGAAAAATACGGGAAAAGTACATGCTGTTTTGAGAGATGAGGGGTCGACAATTTGCATCCTACATCAATTGGTACATAAGCATCCAAGTGCTTTTCATGCATAACTCGCAAGGGAGGAGGCGACACTGTTTTGGCTTCTGTGAACTTATTAAGAATAACATCAAAATGAATTATACATGAAATTAAAGAATGGAAAACTTTGCAGTTTTCGATGCTGGTTATTATTAGATTTGAAGAAAATGAATGTGTTCTAACTGCTGTATAAGTTCATAAATGCCGCGAAATTTGGCGTAAAATTGTCACACTCCTATTTTCAATTTTGGATAAAAGCAAAAATAATAGCTGTATCAAAGTAATTATTGCAGAAATTATATCGTCCAACCCTCTAGTTTACATGTGGAAAATTACAGATTCATATACATCTTATTGTATTGATAATATGACAAAATGTGACACCACCTCTACTCCAGAAATGAAGCATCTAAAAAACACAATAAAACGGCCTGTACCCTAAACGCCCCAACAGTGACACTTAAGAAAAACATTTTCTGGAGCCTCAATATATACCCTAACAAAATATAATATTAAGATTGATAAGAAAATTTGTCCATTAAATGGGTTCAGCCCGGGACTAATATACTCATCTGTTGGTCTCAATATTGAAATTATTTCAATTTGGTTCTGTCTATTTTTTCTAAAATTTCTAAAATCGTGACATGAACATAAATATATACTCTTTACTCTGCAGTTTTCTACTTGCAATACAAATTACAAATTTAGACTTATAAAATCGATTAGATAACACAATCATGTACTTGAGGACATTCTGTGAATTTCTCTCTGATGTAGGTTGGCAGATAAGAATGCTATTTAACATTTAAGATTAGTGTTATACTCGTGTAATATTACATTTTTTAGCAACTGTTTTCTTCTACCTGATATTGGAGTCGTGCATTTTTGCTAATTCAAATAAGATAGTACAATAATTTCATTATCTGAAAGTCAATGATGGTGGCTTATTTGTGAGACAGCTTAGATTTCCTGAAAACTTATAAAATCTGTAGAGCCCCATTAAAGTAATGTGACTAAATAGCCTATTTATTGATATGCTTTATCATTTAAATACAGAATCAACTAAAATTTAACATCGTGAATCTAAGATATTATGTATTGTTTTGGTAATGTTCTGTAGATATATATGCGAATTACCATATTGGGGCTCAGCTTATTTGTATGTATGTACATGTTTTGAACGGTGTAAAATGGAGAAATATTAATATTGAAAAAAATGTTGACAAGCCGTTTTTCATCAAATAGAGCCCAGTTTATATCACATATAAATCATTTTGCATCATATTCAAATATAATTACCCCTTCTGTCAAGAATCTTCAAAGAAATTCAATTTCACCAAAGCGTAAAATTTCAGCATCTTTTTTTAAACAACTTTTTTTACGATATCAAAAAACTGAACTGGTTAAAAAAACTCTTGCTCATCTGTAAAGACCATTTAGTGTCAAGAGCAGTTAAGTCAAGTCTAGCGTAATGAGAAATGTCTATATTAACTTAAATGTTTGGAGCTTTAAATGAGCATATAAACATAAATAGTGAAGTCTCGCCCAGGTACCATCCTACATATTTTATCTTGCTCGATGCACATTTCTTCACAGAAAGTACTTGTAAAGTGACATACATCAGATTTTCAGAAAACCACTGATAGAAATGCACAATGAAAGTTTATTACAGCCTGTAAACTTGATATGCAAAAAGAGTGGACTGTGAAACTGGCACATCGTGAATCATCATACTGATAATTTGTCATGATCATACCCAATACCTTCATTGTTAATTGATTTAAGGAGACTAATCCCGCTTGTTGGTGACAGGCGATCAAAACTTCAAAAGGATTATGCATCTGAGTTTTACTCCAAAATCAGTTATTTGTGTCCCCAAATCAAAAATATCTTCAATTAATGAACGATTTCTTGAAGAAGATTTTGTATTATAACTTCTACAATATTCGGATTACTTATATTTCCCTTCAAGGATGTATTCCTAAATTTTTAGACCTTAATTATTTCCTTGATGGGCTAAATTGATGACATACTCCCACAGGTGGCTTCCTGTAACAACTCATGTATCATATATCAGGAAGATAGCTGTGACCTGAGTCATGCATTCAATGGTATAATTACAAATTTCCTAAATGGTCTCAGTGACTCTCAGAAGTCAAACCCTAAGTCAAATTCCATTTGTGCTTGAATGGATGCATTTAACCATAAAACATTTGTCAGCACCTAATTCTGTGACAGTAGGGGGGTAGTAGGGTATTAATTTGAATCCTAGCAGGCAGTTGCCTTTTATGGTAATGGCCATTTGTATAATGGAATGAGTACTCCTGGGTTTACCTGCTGTGGTCTAACTAGTTAGTAAGTACAGTTAACTGACTTCTGGAATTTAAGGATCCAACAGAAAAAAAGAAAGATGTCTGAAATTTTTGTGGACATTTTTGAAATAGTCCAGATTTTTCAACATTGGCAAAAGAATGAAATCCCTTCAAGGAAAACGTCATTCCCTGTGACCCTGTCATTACTAATTTAATATATTGTAGGTGTTCATTTAAAATGCTTGTTTTTATCAATTTACCCTCTTATGTAGTACTGTACTTCTTTGAGCATATGTGTCTCACTTCATATATATTTAATAATGAAATATACAACTCCAGGAAAGTATATGTATTATAAGCCATACTGAACACCAAATACTTAGGCACCGTGTCAATTTTTAACTGCTAAAAATTACCAAATCATAAAAGTTTCAGTTATAAATCACCAGCTAGCTAAATTGGCAAAGAAAGTGTACTTTTAAAATATTCGCATGTCAAATTAACATTATAACCACGGACTAATTGGACTTGTTGACAGAGAGGGAAGAGGATTCCTCAACTGAGCAATAAATACATTTTAAAATCCTATATTTCCATATTTCAACATATTTAGAGAGTTTCAACTGGAAATTGCAAATAAAAAACAATCTCACCTGTTCATCTTTGATCCATCTGAGACTTTCTTCTTTTTTGGCTGCCATGTTTCCTTTAAAAACAAATTTCAGAAGAAGAAAAAATAGAAAATAATTGTAAACCTCTAAAGATTAGTTTCTTTTGCAATGATTGCATTTCTTGACACCTTCACATCATATGAAACTAATTTAAACCTACTGCTATTGATATTTTTTGAGAAATTATGTTTTTCAGAATCAGAAACTATATTTGCATCATTCCGAATTAAGTGATTATCCAAATTGAAATATCTAATATTTAAATAACATCTTTATGAATATGTAAAACTTTTTGAGAGTGCAGTATACTTTATATTCTTGTTATCACAGTTTATATACCATTATAACTTGATAAGCAATACATATATATGTTCCTGTATGTTCCTCACTCACTAAAGCACACACATACACTATGTGATCAATTGAAACCATTGCAAACCAATGAACCATAACAGCTCTAGTAGCCTGAATTACATTTTAGATTGAATTGTAACTGATACCAGTATGATACTAGTAATATATACTGTAATAACTGTATAGGAATTCAGTATAAAATTTCCTACCTGCTACCCTCTGGTCTCCTACCATCCAAAGCCAAATGAGTCCCAGCAATGGTTTTGGTTCTATATCTTTACGATAGGGGCCACTTTTTGTGTGTCAATGACTTCTTTCTGGTCAATGACTTTGATAAGAAATTGTGTAGGTAGGCCTAAATGTTTACTCAGGGCCTGTGTATGCAGTAGTGTGGTACAAGTTTACTGAAGAAGCAAAAACAGGCCATTTATGATCAGTTAAGATTTAATGAGATAAGAGTGTACAATGTGTAGTAAGTGGTTGGAATTTAGAACTTTTTTTCTTCTTGGGTGTTGATATATGATTATAAATTTAAAGGAAAGAGCACTGTTTGATAATAATATTTTTGTTGATCAATTTTAGTATCAATTAAGATATAAAAGCAACCTTTAGAACCTCATTTGGTTTTTGCAGGACCTATGATGGACAGCAGAATCTATCATCCTTTGAATCACTGTCATGTCCTCCTGTCCTAATTAACCTATCAGAGTGTACAGAGTGTGTCATTACAGGACACACACTCCAATCATCAGCCCCAACAGGTCTCGGGCCTCCTCGTGACAGAGGGCAGTAACACTAAGGTGAAGACCTCTATCCTTCAGTGGCCAACGTGAGACAGTGTGCTTGCTTGGTACGTCCTCAACCTTACAGGGGAATATCAATGATAATATTAAAAATCATGTTTCAAGACCAGATAGTACGTCAACCGGGTAACCCAAGTTCGCATCCCTCAGCGGGAAATCAGGCTCTGATCGAAAAATTTGTGACGTGACTACCAAGATTTCAACGGACATAGACATGCTCGAATGACTTCATTGACCCTGACCGCCTCCCAAACATCTTGAAAGACGAAATTTGCCTTGTGATGAAAGGTGTAACAAAGTAACTGGGCAACCTGTCAGCTATCGACGTTTATGAAGTCATTGCAGACACTTGTGACAGCACCGTTGCAGCAGGAGAAATAAGACATGAAACTAATGGCACCTTCCTGATTCAACCTCAAAATGATCAACAAAAAGAGAAACTGACCCTAATTTTCCTCGCCCAAAACGTTGTTTCAATTGCCAAATCTATGGACATTTCAGCAGTATGTGTAGAAGGTCGTCAGTTTGTGCCAATTGCGAAGGACTGGATCACACTCACTCAAGAGAGAAACAATGCTTAAAGTCCTCACATTGTGTTTATTGTGAAGGGCATCACCCTGCATTTAGCAAAGACTGCATAATCTTCAAGAAAGAAAGGGAAATTTATCCTACAGCTAAACATAGTCAGAACAGTTCATGTCAGAAAGAACAGCCAGGACACCTAACTAAGTCAGCTGCAGCAGTTGTCTGCTTGGTGTTAAACAACAAATGGCAAACTAATCAAAGGAAGCTCACAGAAGACTATCTTGAGTATACAAAAACAATTCTTGCATCATTGAGACTTCACCAAGCACGCACATAACTTGTACAATGTACACAACAAGCAAAGGGGCCGTTCAACGAAGACGATCTCAGTACAAAGTCAGAACTCATCAAAGCTATTAAAAATTACAAATTTGCTGAAGAAGGAGCAGGGTGCTCTAATCCTTCTTATCTGCCACAACCTGTTTACAACTGCGCTATAAGTAGCCCAGAAGATCCATAAGTAATTTCTTCGCCAAGCTACCAAGTTAGTCCCTCAAACATAGACATACTATGTGGACAATAAACAAAGACAAGTAACACCTGAGCAAGCCTCGATACTCGATACAGCCCAATAAGGTGAGGCAGAGGCGTAAAACAAAAACACACACACACACTCCAATCATCCTTGCAAGTTGCAAGTGAATGTAACCAGCCATGACCAGTCACAATCAATGCTGATTGAAAAAAGGCGTAAACATGAAAAACCTGTGCTTTTAAGAAACCAAAAAATGTTTCAAGAACAACCAATTGGGCACTTCTAAGTCGCAGCAATGTTGTGACAACGTCGTAATGTTGGTTGTAAATTACGTAGACTCGTATTGTAGGAATGACGTTGTCACAACATTGTGAATCATCATCAATACCTATTATATATATGACGTTATATAAGATCATATGATGTTGTGGGAACATTGGAAAATGTTGTGTTCATGTTGTGGTAACATAATTTCTACAATACATTTGTACGCAACAACAGATGAGCCCTCCATCAACTAGCAACATTGTGTTTATGCTGTGTGCCCTTGAAAGAAGATGTACATTCTGGGGGAGGGTTGGTCTAGTGGTAGTGTGCTAGGCCAATCGCTTGGTCCGCGGTTCAAATCCAGCTCTTGCCAGGTCACCTGGGCCTATGTCGGACGGCTGTTGCAATTATCCTTCACCTCATTGCAGGGTCCTCCTCCTGTCCTAATTAGCCGACCAAATGCATAAATACAGGATGCAAAGCCCCTATCATCCATCAATGATGTACATTCTGATTCATCCTGTTACAAAATCCCTGATGATGAATTAGAGATAATAGTCTGTCTACAAGTTGACCGCTATTTGCTGCCACCTAGGGTGCAAAATTCGCAAGCTCCTGTGAGCGGTCAACAGAATTTCGATCTCTGGGAGAAACCAGGACAGTGTGGAAGAAACCAGGACAGTTCCATCATTTAGTGATGATCAAGTTTATTTCCAAAAACTCTGCAGGTGTCTAATCTGACTTTGGTTGGCTTCAATCTTAAGCAGACAGCTTGTAAATACCAAAATAAGTTGGAACTATTTTTTATCATGAAGGACGTATACATTGCAGCTCGCATATATTGCCAGTATAGAGGGGGCCACTTGTGGCATGGACAAGACATTTTGCAGAGTGTAACACAGCTTTTATGAAATTATTAATTATACTGTTGTCCTAGTTAATAAATCTCCATAAAGTAACAGAATAAATACAATTGAGCATTTTTGATATCACAAAGCAAAAACATTGGTTTTCTATGGACACGTGAATAAGTGAGAATGCATTCTTTTTGGACCCTTTTCTGACCGCAATTTAACATGCACTATATGGCATAAGTAGATTGAATACCGTCAAGCTTCTGATGAGTAAAATCATCCCTTTCACAGGCAAAGTGTATGCTAAAGTTTCAAAACTTTCTTTTTGTCTCACGATTTCCAAACATTTTCATTCAAAGCAGTGGACCGGATATTTGCCAGCAACCATGCTTTTTGAAAGTAGTTTGGCGTAGTAATATGGACAGCTGTTGTGCGACCTGATCTGGTGATCTGTCCAAAACAGATCAGATTATTGTTGACCCAATTCAATTTTCCAGGGACTGTCAGCATTCTGCTGCCACTTGACAGTCCCGAACAGAGACAGGATAATGGTCAAAATGTTGAATAACTGACAAATCTAACTTTCGCCAGAGCAACTCGATCTGCATCTAGCAGTGGTATCATTCTGGAGGTACCTTTCACAAGACCAGCAACCTCTATGTTCTCTGTTCTATGTTGTACTGGACTAGGGTCTTTACGACATCGACGTCCAGGGCAACCGCCGTATGATGGATGAGTGATGGTAAGGCTGTGAGTCTGCAACATGCCCTATTAATTCAGGGATGTGCAGGGTCTTTCAGTTGCCCCAGCATAGAACACTGGATACAACCCGCCTCCATTTAACGTCCCGTGGGCTCGGACAAGTCAGGGGCTATTTATAGTACATAGAGGCTCATAGAGAGGCTCTGACCCTGCCTGGGCTCGAACCCATGCAGGCACAGACCTCCCCATAGGAGCCCGACGCTCTACCAACTGAGCTATCCCCCCTTCTTTACCTTTGCTGATAGATCAATTGGTGTGTATGGCTCTTGACTATGAAATCAGACGTCAGCCGACATCTGAAGTATTGACAATTATCTCCAATTAAAGAAACAATCAAAGACTTTTTTTTAAGCTTTCATCGTAGTTTTCTTGTACGGTGCATCTGAATGCATATGTATCTACAAATGGTAGTTCAGTTTTTCTTTTATAATTCACACTTTTGTTTCAAAAACATCTCTAGATATTAGCTGGTTATTCAACAGCAAACTTGTGCAATAACAATTCAAAAGAAAAGGAAATGGAAGCTTATTTTCAACTTGAAATTACAAGAGAATTATCTATGCAATGGCAATCCTTCAAAAGTCATGGATCTACCTGTATAAAATGATACCCAAAGAAAATGACTTCTAAAGATATTTTGTCTCCTTAGCCCTGAGGGAACTCTTTGAATACCAAGTCCATTAGCTAATTTTATAAAGCTAATGATCAAAGTAGCTATATTGTTATAATGTCAAAACAAAATGTCAGATTTCTGCCTAAGAGTTCATTATTTTGAAATCTGAAGGTTCTCGGAAATCAATTTCTCTCGCTCAAAAGCCGTTATGAAACAGGCTTTCCGGAATAAAGACATCGGTTTTATAAGCTGTACTATTTGGATAATTATGGTAAAATTGAAACGGTATAGTCTTTCAACTGGATGTGAATTTCCTTGCATTTAAAAAACGATTTCTTTTCCAGATGATGATATAATGGTGTGAAGTTTCTGTTCCTTTATTTGTCATTTTCCATGCATTGTCAATTTCCACACTTACAGCCAAGGCGATATGAGTGTCTACCAAAGTACACTCCAGTTAGGGGACGACCATTTAATTCCCGGCTTGGGTTTTTTCTAAATAAATAATTTCTTGCTTAGTTTTGATGAAGTAAATAAATTCTTTTGGGATTTCTTGAAATAAATAGTTTCTGCCAGGGGTATTTCTTAATAAGGTGTTGCTAGATTTAGGAATGAATATATATTCGGGGACTTCACACGCCAGAAATAAACACTGCCGCCATTATCATGAAATAAATAACCTCCCCTGGATATTAAATGGTCATCCCTTTATATCAGTTCTTATAAAAAAACATGTGCATTTGATGACATTAGTACACTCACTATGTTGCAGCTGTCTCTGTTCGGGACTATCAAGTGGCAGCAGAATGCTGACAGTCCCTGGAAAATCGAATTGGGTCAACAATAATTTGATCTGTTTTGGACAGATCACCAAATCAAGTCGCACAACAGCTGTCCATATTACTACGCCAAACTACTTTCACAAAGCATGGTTGCTGGCAAACATACAGTCCACTGTTTTAAATGAAAATGTTTGGAAATCATGAGACAAAAAGAAAGTTTTGAAACTTTAGCATACAATTTGCCTGTGAAAGGGATGATTTTACTCATCAGCAGTTTGATGGTATTCGATCTATTTATGCCATTTAGTGAATGTTAAATTGTGGACAGAAAAGTGTCCATAAAGAATGCAGTCTCACTTATTCATGTGTCCATACAAAGCCAATGTTTTTGCTTTGTGATATCAAAAATGCTCAATTGTATTTATTCTGTTACTTTATGGAGATTTATTAACTAGTACAACAATATAATTCACAATTTCATAAAAGCCATGTTACACTTAGCAAAATGTCTTGTCCATGCCACAAGTGGCCCCCTCTATACTGGCAATATATGTGAGCTACAATGTATACATCCTTCATGATGAAAAATAGTTCCAACTTATTTGGGTATTTACAAGCTGTCTGCTTAACCAAAGTCAGATTAGACACCTACAGAGTTTTTGGAAATAAACTAGACCATCACTAAATGATGAAACTGTCCTGGTTTCTTCCACACTGTCCTGGTTTCTTCAAGAGATCGAAATTCTGTTAACCGCTCACAGGAGCTCGCGAATTTTGCTCCCTAGGTGGCAGCAAATAGCGGTCAACTTGTAGACAGATGTTGCAGTCAAATGTTGGTGAGTGTCTTAGCTGCTCTTGGAATTAGGGATGGGTCAATCACAGGTGTTAGCCTTTCACAGTTATTGTTTGGGTTTGCAACAGGAGATTATACCAACATTTACCGAAATACTGACAAGGTATAGCAGTAACCAAAAACTAATTGTTCTCTTTGATCTTATCAGAAGCCCAAGGTCACCTTTGACCCTGAAGGCCCTGAAGGGATTTTCTTGGATTTAATTATAAGAGCATGTTGTTTTCTGTTTCAAGTTTTGTTGGCTCCAGTTTGTTGTAATCTTTTTTGTGTGAAATAGCAAGTTTTTAATCCTGTTATTTTTCTTATTACCACAGTTGTGTGAGTGACCCCAATGTATAAATTGCCGACCTCAAATTATAAGATTTGTTGGAGCTTGTTTTTGGATGAATGCATGTTAATTCCTTAACTGCAAACATGAACACCACAACAGCCCCTTAATCATGTGAATACAAACAAAAGGTCATTATGGCGCAGACCTTTATCTCAACCTTCTCAGCGAATCATAGAAGCTCAGAGAATTGTGTCGAGTCAGTCTGAGGTTATGCTGGGCTGGAAAACTCAGGCCAAGTGAGGAGTGAGCAACTTTGTTTCATTTTACTACGGCCTATGGGTCAATGTAAGTGAAGCCCAAAGCCTATCATCCGAGACCAATCTCTTCTGACACCCAGAGAATCTGCTGAAGTGTCTTCTGATTGTTCCACATAGGGGTTGATCATGATAAGTTTAGATGGTGCAGTTGGTATAGCACTCGGTCTTCCAATTGCTGGGTCATGGGTTCGATTGCAACTTTTCTAAGTCACTTGGACATGTGGTTGACATCTGTTTCAGTCATCCTTCACTTCATTAATTGTTGGATCCTCCTTCACCTGGACCTGTGTTGGATGGCTGTTTCAATCAGACTTCCTAATTAGCCTGCAAAGTGCATATACACAGGCTGTAAAGGCACAGTGATGCATCGATCCAATGTTGGATCCTCCTCCTGTCCTTGATTACAGGCAATTTCATTACCATGCGATTCTTGTCTTTCACACTTGGCTGTGAGGAATCAATGCTAAACCAGCACTTACTACGTTTGATAAATCAACTGTGTGACGTTCTGTTGTTCCTGAACCAATCAGATTAATATAACCAGAAATGCTATGTATTTAGTGGCTAAAGAACCTGAAAATCACGTACTAATGAAATTGCCTGTAACATATCACACACAGTCCATAAAAATGGGATTTTTTGCCCCAATAATCCGTCCAGAGGAGAATTGCTCTTTGATGATGAAAATGGACTATGGTGGGTCATCAACATTTTCAACAGTATTTTGGAATTTCACATTTTGTTTGCTAACAATTTCTTGATTTTACTGGGCCCCTCATTGCCTCAGCATTAGCAGCAGTAGGTGGCACTCATGTATTACTGTGAGGAAATCAGTGCCCTCTGGTGGCTAAATAATATTTTTGCACTTACATGCTGCCGTTGAGTCTGTGCCACAAAATGCAACAATATTCAGATTTTGCCAGATTCAAATAAAACCAGCTAGTTTTATTACTGCTTAAAGATTCTAATTATTAGATTCTAATTATCGTGATCTGGTACCATACACTGCATGGTGCGGCTACCCATGGCACTGTTGGCAGCAGGAGTGCCTAACGGTGCTGTGGTATGGCCACACCATCGCATGTTTAGAACAATCTTAGCGAAGTATTGTTACTGAGTCAGATGAAGCCAATTTTTAGTATGCCACAAACTGCAAAACTATTCAGATTTCGTCCAATTCAAATAAAACCAATTTCCACTAAGCCACCACCTCTGCTAATATTCAGTTCCAATGTAATTCAGATGAAGCCAATTTATACTGTGCCACAAACTGCAGCAATATTCAGATTTTGTGTGATTCAAATAAAACCAATTTCCACTAAGCCACCAACTGCGCCAATATTAAATTCCTGCCTGTTTCAGACAAAGCCAATTTCCACTAATCCAAAAACTGTACCGATTTTCAGATGTTACAAGGATGTCAAACTCAGTTCATGAAATATGAGGTTGAAAAATCAAAATGAGTGTTTTTTCTTTCGTTCAATTTTGTCTTGACCAATAGACAACATATTTTAAAATTGCTTCGACTCAGTTCTTTGCTTTAACTTCAATAAAGCAATACTAACTATAGTTCACAATGAAATTACAAAAAAGAAACACGGGTGGTTTTATAGTTTTTTTAATTTTTACAAACAAAATATATAAGCCGTAACGACGCATAGCATACTAGACTTGCAAGGAGAAATTGAAGTAAGGGAAACTTCAGATTTTAGGATAATATGGGGTATATTTTGATTAAAAGCGATAATAAGCAATAGGCTAAATGGTAGGAAAGGATTTGTTTTAAGGAATACAATCAGTGAGAACATCTTCCCAATTATCAGGCACCAGTTTTGAGTATTTGCAAATGCATAGTACAGTCAACAATTTATCAGAATCTGTCTTTACTAATATTGATCTAACTATGTCTATATCCAAAAACAGAGATCTTTTAATGGCTAAGGTTTTTCGATTTGATTTACCATAACTGCTACACATATATTGACATACATTGTATACATTTTATAAAAAATCTACTTGTAATATCAGTGGTAGTAGTAACATTGTTGTATTATGTAAAATGTGTATATGCATAATGGATAAGTATAACAAAATTCTACAACAATCATCAACATTGTCAAAAAGTAAAAAAACAAAATCATAACAATATCTGATAACATCAATATCATCAATAATATAGCATGGACAACTTTAGTCTTTTTGTGGTCTGCCGAGTCCTCATGTTGGCGGAGGACCATCCGTATATTTTAGCATGAATGCTAAAGACGAGTGAAAATTGTTTGTTAGAGCACAACCGAATTCTTCTTCGGTCATAGGCAGAAGACAAGCCACCCCTAGAAGGAGAACCATAAGTGCCTGTAACGGCAAGGCACAACGACAAGCTCGAGAAAGGACCCCTGCAGAGTCACTCAACATCATCAATCGTTCGCGAAGAGTACTTTCATCTAGATGCCCAGGACTAACTATAACTGCTGCGTCGTCTTCATTAGAGAGAGAATATTCGTAGAGACCAAAATCACCACTTTCTTTAACGGTTTCTTCCGGTAGCACATCTAAAGATGTTCCAGATGATGCAGCGGTCGGAAAAACATCACCTGAATCAACGCTCGACTCTGATGAAGTTGAACCGGACCAGAAAGAGAACCTGGATGAGGTTGAAGTGGGTGAGAGATCAGACATGGAGCCTTCGGAGTAACCGGAATCTCCAGTAGATCCGGCAGAGAGTTGCTTCGGACGTCGCTTCCTCTTCTTTTTGCCTTTCGGTGACTTCGATTCAGATTTGACGTCCTTTTCAGTAGCCTTCTCTCCCTTTTGTTTTCTGCTCATGACGATAACGGATGTCTCTTCTCCTGATTTAATGCCAGAGACTTTACTTCCATCTCCTGAATGAACCAATTCGAAATCTGTGTCCTCAACGATCAACGAAGCTTTAGCTGTTTCAACTGTTGTACCTTCCTTGATATCTGCTACCTCTCCTTTGCCGTCAGCACCACTTTTGATTATTTCAACAGTTCCTTGTGAGATCTCAGTCACTTTAATGCTGCCCATGTCAGTTGCTGCTGGAATGTGTCCAGCAACAACATCAAGATTTTCTTTTGCCAACTCTCTCTTCTTAGCTTCATCAGTACCAGCCAATGTGATGATGTCCTTTTGTGTATTACCATGACTGCCTTTAGCTGATGCAGATCCTGCTTGACCTGTTGATTTTCCTTTGTCAACATCTGTCTCAATACCACGAACGGTTCCAAACTGTGATGCAAGGGCACCAGCAGCTAGTAGTCCTGTGCCACCAATGGCACTGCCTTTTTCCAAGCCAGATCTTGACATGTAGTACATTTCATCATCTTCTTTTTCTACCTCAACAGCTGGACCTTCAATGGCATCAACAAAGATGTCTACGCTACTCTCAGTTGTTCCAAGAAGCACAGACCTGCTCGTTCTGCTTGTGGTGTCATCTCCAGCTTCTTTGACAGTTTCAACTTCTTCAGATCCAGGTACAACTCCTACTGGTTTCTTTCTTGGCATAAGGATAGCTCCTCCTTCAGCAGTAGCAATACCAGCTTCACCATATTCATCGCCAAGGTCAAGACTTTCATGGGCTTCTGATACAATGACCCCAATTGCAGCTTGTGGATCCACACTGCTGGCAGTTGATCTGTTATCTTTTCCAGTTGTTGCATTTCCATCATCACTGTCTTGCCCAGTTGCAACTGCTGTAACTCCATCTACGTCTGATTCTTTTCCGGCATTCTGCAGATGTAACAGTCCAGTACCGTCATCAACTTTCACAAACAAGGAGTCATCTTCATCTGCTGCATCAATTCCAGTTTGATCAACTTCAATGGTAGCCCCATCAACATTGCTATCAATGGAGCCTGTTGCAAACCCTGCAGCGGCAATTCCAGTTACTGTTAGACTGCCATCATCGGTGTTGTCCATATCATCATCCAACTTTCTGTTAGATTCTTCTTCTGCAGAGTCAGCTGTACCAATTTTGGTACCTTCAGCATCTTCATCTTTTGCAGAAAGGTTTTCTTTATCATCAGTTTCTCCATCGAATCTGTCACCATCCAAGGCTAAAACATCATCATCTTCTTCAGGTTGTTTGTCAACATTGTCAATTCCAGAAAGGACTCCTTTGTCATCAGTTTCTCCATCCAGTCCATCGCCATCCAAAGATAGGACATTATCTTCTTGAGGATGTTTGCTTACAGTGTCACTTTCACTGACATCTGTCTCCTTGTTCAGATCAACAAAGCCACCATCTACACTGCTGCCTCCAAGACCATCTGAACCAGGTTCACCAGCACTGGAGCCTTGCAGTATATCTACAGCTATTCTACGATTTGGATCTATGTTGCCTCCACTGTTTTCTATTTCGGAGCCTGAATCAGATTTTTCTTGTTCTTTTGATGGAGTATCCTTGGCATCTGAAGTTCCATCAATGCTGCCTACACCAGGTTCATGTGCATCTGTTCCTTCACTTGAACTTTCTCCAGTTGGTTGTCTTTTCAACAGAACATCATCATCTGGGCTTATTGTAGCACCAGGCAAAGAATCGTCGTCAAAGACTACAGCTTCACTGCTCTCTATGATTGTGTATTGGTTTCCAGTTGCTTGTTGTGGGTGTGTATTTTCGCGACCATCATCAGTTTTTGCGACCTCATCATTATCATCATGGCCATCATCATCATCTTTGTCATCTTTATTATGATCAGCTGCATCTTTGCCGTCTTTCTTCATCCTTTCTTCAACAAAAGCACCAGTAGCATCAGTCAGCATTGAAGGTCCTTCATCTTCTTCAAATGTTTCAGTAACATTGCTTTCTACAGTAATCCCATACTGATTACTCATATTTTGCTGCCCATCAGAATCGGATGGTGTGATACCTGAACCTTGATATGGCAAATCATCATCACCTGATTGTTGTTGGCTGGATGTTGCATCATTCTCTCCTATTTTGCTTCCTGATAAATCCACAATGTCAGAATCTTCTTGATTTTCATGCGTATCCAAGGGATTGTTAAGGTCTTCATCAGTGTCCTCCTGTTTAGAATCAGTCTGGGCATCTGTCTGGATATCATCACTTGGCTGGTCTTGGTCATCAAGGTCAGTTGTTGAAGGTTCGTCTTCTCTTCTTAAATTTGGGTCTTCAGCATCAGATTTTCCTTCTACTCCAAGTTGATCAGCATCAAAGTCTTGAGCATCTGTCTTCTTGTTCAGATCAACAAAGCCACCATCTACACTGCTGCCTCCTTCTGCTCCATGTTGATCAGAAGCAAAGTCTTGCGCATCAAGGTCATCAACATCAGATGCTACTAGGTTGTTGTTATCATCTTGGTTCTCATTTGAGACCCCTGTGTCATTTGCATCATCAGCATCATCAGCATCATCAGCATCAGGACCTGTATCATCTGTATGTGGCCCAAGAGGTTCAGCAGCATGGACAGATGGACTGGATGCATCCACAGATGAGGCTGCAGACTTTTGGCTATCTGCCCCATCGGAGTATTCATCATCATCTCTGGGTATGTGACCATGAGCAAGAGCTGGATGGACATGGGCATGGGCTCCAAAATCATCAGAAGCATCAAATGATACTTCATCTCCACTTGAGTAAGCATGAGCACCTGTTGCATGGGCACCTGCATCGACACCACCTGTTGCGAAATCTTGAGGACCAGTGTAATCTTCTCCATCTTCTTCATCTTGTTCAACATTCAAGTCACCATCTTCATCTGTGTTGTCAAGATCTCTTCCTGTTTCAGGTATCTCATCATTGGTATCATCTCTCTGGCCGGTATCATCAACTTGATGTGCTGTATCCTTTTCAGTGTCATCATCATTATCAAAAGCAAGTTTACCTTCTTCGAGCTTGTCATTTGGTTCTCCTTCCAGTAATTCAACATTTTCATAATCATCATTTGCACTATTGACATTTTCATTTTGTGAATCATTTCGTAAATCAAAGTCTCTGTTATAATCTTCATCATGTTCAATATCTGTTTCTTCTTTTTCCTGATTGTCATCTTCATCGTCAAAAGGTTTAGTAGTGGTATCGGTAACATCACTGGTGGTTGGTGTGGGTGTATTTTCAGCATCTGTGAGAGTGTCAAAGAATTAGTAAAAATAACAGTAACATATATAATAATTCAATTTACTTTGAATATTGTAGATATATTTATATATATAAATGATATATATTTTCAGCCTTTAGCAGTAGGATAGATACTTTCCTGGCATAAAAATAGGGTGTCTTAAGAGATTAATTTGAATATGACATTGTATAATTTCATTATGCTTTCAATGCATGATTATTGAGTAATATTATCTCAACTTTATATAACTTGATATATTTTTATATAACTTGATATATTTTTTACATAAATTTATCAGCAATTTAGCATTTATCCAAATTTGTCACACTGCAAAAAGCCATTCAATTAGGATCTTCAGGAATATCACACTAGTAAGCAATATTTAAAGTGAAAAGGTATCATGCAATATTTTCACTCAATAACACAGAAATATATAGCACACTTGAATGAAAGGAACATGAGAAATTCATAGAATGAAAATAGAAAGAAACATGCTGAAAAATGAAGAGATAACTTCATAAAAGCTTGTTCAAACAACTCAGGGATCTGCACCATTGTTTGCAGATGGGTATGGGGAAACTGGGCATGCTTGTCAGTATGATCACTCTAAAACAACAATCATTTGAAGCTTAGGGTTCGTTGGAGGAACACTAAGTCACAGCTGGGTAGTTTTCCACACGACATCAAAATAAGCGGCATGCCGTGTACCTTGGGAAGACAGCCGGTAGGTGATGTGGACTTGGTGCTATCAATCAAAACTGGTTGCCAGGGAGATAGTGGATGTTCTTTTTATATTTCCTTCTGAGGCCCCCTCCAGGTGATTTAGACCGAGACCTGTTCTGTTGGGACACTTCCAAGAAGCCTCTACGGGATCCAGAAGCACTGTCGGCTTCCGATGAGCTGGAACCTTGCTGCTGTTGAGCAGATAGTCCGGCAGCACCACCTAACACAGCTATAGCCGGAACAGCCCTCACCGTCTCAAACTCTCCACTTGATCTATTGCTACTACTATCTTGCTGCTCTAGCTTCACTTTGGTTGTTCTTAACTTTGGGGCGGGTCTTTTGGGCTCGGCGAACATTTGTGCCCTAGATTTCACTGATGAGACTTCCACAGTCTCTGCTAGTCTTGGTGGAATAGGAGGAGCCTGTTTGCCTGACTTATCTGTCTTGCTATCTTTCTTAGTCTTGTCATCAGATCCTGATTCTGATTTAGACTCCGACTTTGTCTCAGACTTCTTGGATGACTGCAGTTTACCCTGTTGACTCTGACTAACACTAAGAGAGGACTTTTGTTCAGACTTGGAAGAAAACTTGCTGGAGCTTTGTAAGAACTTGCTGGAGCTTTGTGACACTTTTGTTGAACTCTGGGAAGCTGAACTAGATACCAACATTTCTGACCCGCTAGATAAAACTTCTGACTTTGAAACAGATTCAATTTTGGAACCAGATTCAGTTTTGGAAACAGATTCAGTTTTGGAAGAAGATTTTGAAGTTGATTCTGAGCCTTTTGATTTGGAACTGGATTGAGATTCAGCTTTGGAAGAAGATGATTTGGTCTCCGTTTTGGACTTGGGCTCACTCACATTCTTTCCACTCTTTGATGATGATACTACTTCAGTTTTTTTGGAATACTGTCTAGTCTTTTTGCCATCTTGCAATGGTCCAGTGCCAGCCTTTTTCTGAAGCAGAGCCATTCGTTCCCGCAATGTCGTTGGCATTGGTTCTTCTTCTGTTGTTGCTTCTCCTGTTGGTGAATCCTGGTCACCTTCTTTTGGTTCATCCTTTGGCGTTTCTTGCGTTGCCTCCTTTCGTTTTCCTTCCTTTAGTGCTTCAACAGTCTTCTTTGCATCCTTTGACTTTGGTGCGGTCTTGGGTGCTGTCTTAGGTGCTGTCTTTGGTGCTGGTTTTGGTGCTGTCTTTGGGGCTTCCTTCGTCTTCTGTACCTCTTCTTGTTCTACTGTTTGGTCTCCTCCTTTCTTCTTCTTTCCTTTGGGTTTTGGTGCAACTGGAGGTGGTGCCTTTTTGTCACCCTTTGCTTCTGCTTCTGCAGCCTCTGCTGCTTCTGCGGCTTCTTCTTTCATTATTCCTTCTATCTTAATCTCTGTACCTGGAGGGAAGTTAATCGTTTCAGTTTTCTCTGTTTTCTGGATAAGTTCTCTCCCTTTTCCATCATTCACCATCCTCTTCTTCTCCGTCAATTCATTAAAACTGACGACTTCTTCACTTTCTTGAATGGTTGTTGTCACAGATGTTTCTTCCAACTCAATACGTTTCTGTACAGTCTTTCCATCACTTGAACTTTCTTCAGTCTTTGTTGTCTTTTCAGTCTTTGTTTGTTTAATTACATCTTCTGCAGCAGCTCTGAGGTCAGTATCTGAAGCACTGCTATCAGCAAAGACATTATCCGAACCAAGAGATATTTGATCACCTTCAGATATAATCTGAGTCTTGGTTATGGTTTGCGAATGAGAAGACACTTCTGTACTAGAAGGAGCTCCACCTAGCAGCTGCGATTCAGAGCCAACAACAATTTGCACTTGGCTGATTTGATCCCCAACTTGTTGTTGAGTGCTTGAGACTTGTTGAGTCATTTGTTGTTGAGAACTAGACACTTGAGTCACTTGTTGTTGAGAACTAGACACTTGAGTCATTTGTTGTTGAGCACTAGACATTTCAGTCATTTGCTGTTGAGCACTTGACACTTGAGTCACTTGGGATGAAATAGTATCTTGTGATTTTTCTGATGAAATTATTTCAAAATCATCTTGATATTGCTCGGACTGAGATGTTTCGATCATGTGGCTCTCTGACTTTTCTTGTTTTTCATTCATGGCATCTTCAATCATTTGTTCGATCTGGACTTGTCTGGATTCAGAGACCTGTTGAACCACACTTTCTGAAAGCTTAGCCTCAGACTGAGAAGACACTTCTTGACCTGGTGCTGAACTTACTGAATCTGCTGGGACACTCATTACAACACCATCTGTAGCTTGCTGTTGCTCTGTTGTAATATCCTTCTGATCTTTAATCATCGCAGCTTCAACCTTGGACCAGAGTTCACTTTCAGTACTACTATCGCCCAAATCTTGAGTATGTGAAGATAGGGTCCTAATTTCTTGACTTGATTCAGTCTGACTGATCATCGTTTGTTGTCCTTCCATGAACATCTGCATTTGTTGTTGCATAGTGACCTCTGTTGTACTCTTTTCAGTCTGTTGATTGTTCATCACTTCCGTGTTGCTTCGCATCATTTCCTCTATGTCAGGAGTTGTGACAACTTTAGGTGTAGTTGGTGTTGGTAAACTTCCAAGGCTGATTGTATCATAATCTGCTGGTTTACCCAATGAAGTAGAATCAAATTCTGTATCAACCACATCCTTTTTCTGGGTTTCTGCCACTTGCTCTTGAGCCTCTGATACTATTATATCAGCCATGCCACCTGCTAAGTCTGCTTGCGTTGTTGACACTTGAGTAACAGAAGTCTGTTCCATTACTTGTTGTGACTGAACCTCTCTTGACATCTGTTGATTTTGAATCTCAACCTTCGAAACTTGAGATAAACCTGCATCTTGTTGATCAGCAGAACTTTTGATGACCTCTTCCTGGCTTTGAGTGACAATTTCAATTGAAACTCCATCGGTTTTATCTGAAGGTTGTTGATCTGCTTCAAGTGATGCTAAAACTTGGTTTGCATCTAAGCAAGGTGCTTCAATAGTATCGAGAGGTTCTCCTTCAATAAACTGTTCGACTCTCTCACTAGATACTGATGGCAGACCAAATGTTACCTGCCCTTCAACAGCTTGCAGTTGGTCAGATGAAGATTCTGTTACAATCTGAGATTGCTCACTCTGCTCCGTAACCATCTCTGTCTTATCAGTTAACTGACTTTGCTCAGAAGACTGACTGATGATTTGAGTGGTCATGGATTGAGATACCATTGTCTGTGATCCATCTTGAACTTGAGTTTCGAAAGTGCTAGTTTCGGATGTATTGAAACCAACTCGTGATTGCAATCGCAAGTCATCTGTTTCATCGGGTTCATCACCTTGTTTTGCTTTGTTTAGGATTGCATCAAGCTCACTTGCGACAAAGTCCATTTCATCAAAGACATCATGCTGAGCAAATTCTATAGAAGTAGACTCTACTACCTTAGTGCCTTGGATATTTTCAACCTGGGTCACAGATTTTGAAACTGCAGATCTTTGAGTCTTAGGGGTTTGAGGAGCCTGATCAAATGGTATTAGCGATTCATCGAATTCTAATTGTCCAACTTGCTTTTGTTCTTCTGTACTTCTTATCTCTTGTTGTTGTGTAACTTCAACCACACTCTCAGACATTGATGTCTCTTGAGTAATCTCAGTTTTGCTTGTTTCAAGTGATGTCACTTCAGAGGACTTAAGATTAGCATCTGTCTGCTCCAAAGTTTCTTTTGCTTCAACAAATTCATCACTATCCTGTTTTTCAATAATTGTTGTTGATTCTGTGGTGATGCTGGATGTGACTTGTGACAGCTCCAGAGTATTCTGTGGTTGACCTTCAAGAAACTGTTCAGATCTTTCGATTGATACTGCTGGTTGATCTTCAGATGGCTTTGCTTCAGGTTCACCCTGTTGTTGTGGCTCTCGAATAGGCTCTGGTTCGACAACAATTTCAGTTTGCTTTTCTTCAACTGCCTGTGGTTCTACGACAACTTCAGTTTGCTGTTTTTCTTCAATGGCCTGTGGTTCGACAACAATTTCTGTCTGTTGTTTTTCTTCTACAGGTTGAGGCTCAACGACGACTTCATTCTGCTGTTCTTCTACTACAGAATGCTGTTCAGAAACAAGTTGTTTTGGTGATGTCTCTTCCACTGATTCCTCCACTGATTGTTGTTGGGAGATCAATTCTGTTTGCTGGACTTCTTGGACAGTCTGCTGCTCTGACATCATGACTTCTAATTGTTGGTTGTCAACATTTGCCTGAGGTGCCTGTTCCTTTTGAATTTCTTCTGGTTCCTGCTTGACTTCTTCCAAAGGCTGTTGCTCAGACACAGGTACTTGTGAAGGTTCCTGGTTTTCTGTTGAAGGCTCAACTACAGGTTGAGGCTCGGAAACTATTTCTTGTTGTGTCTGTTCTTCAATCGGCTGTGGTTCAACTACCACCTCTCTTTGTTGAACTTCCAAGAAAGTGTGCTGTTCAGAAATACTCTCTTCTTGCTGCTTTTCTTCAACAGGTTCTGGCTCAACAATTACTTCTTGTTGCTGTTGTTCAGTACTAACGGGTGCTGTCACAGGCTCTTCCTGTTGTGGGGTATCAACTGGGGCATCGGGCTTCTGCTCCTCAAAAGGTTCTTGTTTCTGTTCCTCTGGCTTTTCTCCTTCAGGGATTACCTCTTTTGTTGGCTGGCTTGGTTGTTGAAGCAACTGACCATCTACAGTCTCAGATGTGGGTAGTGCAGACTGTTGTAGATCAAGGCTAACTTGCTGACTCTCAATAAACTGTTCTGTCCTTTCTGTTGAAACAGATTCCTGTGGCTGTTCAACAGGTTGTACCTCAGGTGCCTGTTCCTGTTTTGGTTCCTCAGCCTGAGATTCTGGTAATGGTTGTTCTTGTTGAAGCTCTCTGACAGGTTCTGGTTCAGAAATAATTTCTTGTTGGTCCTGCTCTACAATAGGTTTGGGTTCCACTACCACCTCTTTCTGTTGTACTTCTTCGACTGTTTGCTCCTCTCTGATCACTTCTTGTTGTTGAAGTTCAGTTACTGATTGTGGATCAACTACAACTTCCTGCTGAGACTGGTCTGAGCTCTGAGGTTCCGGTTCTTGCACCTGAACACCATCAGTTTCTGAGACCGGTTCAACCTTTTCTTGTTGTGGTTGAGCGGCTAGTTCCTCCTTTTGAGGTTGAGCATCTTGAGACTGAGGTTGTTCTTCAGGTTTCTGTTCTGGTTGTTGTTCTGGTTGCTGTTCTGGTTGCTGTTCTGGTTGCTGTTCAAGCTTTTCTTCTTGTTGTTGTGGTTGCTCTTGAACTGGTTCCTGAATAGGTTGTTCTTCTATAATCACTTCCTTCTGGACTTCAGGTTGTTCCACTGGTTTTTCCTCTTGTTCGGGTTCTTTCTGCAACTCCTGAATCATGGGTTCGGGTTCACCGGTCACAATCTCATCTTGGGTTGGGGCTGTCTCTTGCGACTCAGTTGTGGGTTCCTGTTTTTGTTCTTCAGGCTGTTGCTCTTCCAGCAGCTCTTCTTGCATTGGTTCTTTCTGTAGCTCCTCGATTGGTTGTTGTTCTAAAGGCTTCTCTTGTTCTGGTATTTGTCCAGTCTCTTGGAGCTGAGGTTGTTCCTGTGCTGGTTCCTGCCTGTCTTCTGGCTGTGTTTCTGCCACTGGTTCTTGTTGCAACTCCTCGACAGGCTCCGGTTCTTTGATGATTTCTTGTTGATTCTCAATCACAGGTTCTGGTTCAACGACGACCTCAGTTTGTTGTTTCTCTTCAACTGGTTGTGGTTCTGAGACTACCTCCTGTTGATCCTTTTCTTGAACAGGTTGGGGTTCAATCACCACCTCACTCTGTTGTTTCTCCTCTATTGGTTGATCTTCAACAACAACCTCTTGCTGATTCAGCTCTTCAACCGACTGCTGTTCGACAATAGCCTCTGGTTGTTGCTGGTCAGTGCCTTGTGATTCAGGAACTTGTTCTTGTGGCAGAGTCTCTTGAGTTGGTTCCTCTGACTTTGGTTCTTCTTGTTTTTCTTCTTGTCCAGGAGTTGGTTCAGGTTCTGTTGGCTTTTCAGGTTCAGACTCTGTTGGCTTTTCTTGTGGTTCTTGTTCTTTTTGTTGTTCTGGAGCAACTTCTTGTTGGTCTGTTTCATCAACAGGTTGTTGTTCAATTACTTCTGGTTGATCCACAACCGATTGCTGTTGTTGTAGCAATTCTTCAGCAGGCTGTGGCTCAGAACTGATCTCTGGCTGTTGTTGGTCAACAGCTGATGCTTTTGGCTCTTCTTGTTGTGGTTCCTTGTCAGGCAAAGGTATCGGAATACGATGTTTTGCCGACTCTTCTAGTTGTTCCGAAAAGCTATGAATATTGTACGTAGTGATTTCCTTCTTCGGGTAAGGTACTATCTCCTTCTTAGGTGCAGGAACGATGGCTCTGCTTTGATACAAGGCTACCTGGTTAATTGGCCTTCCTTTTGGAGGTGCATCTGGTAAAGGTATAGGGGTATGCTCCCTTACTGATTTCTCTAACTGTTCAGAAAAGGATGAAGTGTTAAATGCTACTATTTCTTTATGTTCGACACTTCCTGGTTTATCGTCACTAATTGGCACCTCACTCTGGCTAATCTCAGTACTTTCTACTGATTGCAATGTCTGCTCTTGTGAAACAATGTCACTTGTTTCAGTAGGGGTATCCTGTAATTCTTGTTGGCTTACCTCAGTACCATCTACAGATTGCAGAGTCTGCTCTTGGGTACTAATAACTTCAGTAGTCTCAGTGGTCTCCTGTAATTCACTTTTGACTACCTCGGAAGGTTCTACTGAAGGCAAGGTCTGATCTTGGGTACTAGGGATATCCGTAGCATCTGATTGCTCACTTTGAGGTACCTCACTGGTCTCTAAAGATTGCAAAGTCTGCTCGTGGGTACTAATAACTTCAGTGGTCTCAGGGGCTTCAGGTAAATCACTTTTAATAACCTCGCTAGTTTCTACTGATTCAAAAGTTTGTTCTTGCGATACAACTTCACTAGTCTCAGTACTTTCTGGTAGCTGACCTTTGATTATCTCACTTGTTTCTACCAATTGCAATGACTGTTCCTGGGTGCTGACTGTTTCACTAGTCTCAGTGCCATCTGGTGCACTCTTGATAATCTCACTAGTTTCTACAGATTGCAAAGTATGCTCTTGGGTACTAATAACTTCAGTGGTCTCGGTTGTTTCAGTGGTGGTAATTGAGGATGTATCTACTGAACTGACAGGCGGCTCATCTGGAGGGGCGTCTATAGAATCTTTTGGGACAGAATCATCGGGAGTGGGCAATTCTTTGTCTGGCGGGGGGACTTGATCGTCGGGGACAGATCGTTGTTGATCAACGACCTCTCTTTGCAAGATTTCCTGTTGCAACATCTCCTGTTGTTGCTGGATTATATTATGCTGTTGCAACAGGATCTGTTGTTGCTGTTGCAACAACAATTGCTGTTGATCTTGCTGGACGTCGACTTGGGGGGCGTCTTTAAAATCTGAAGAAATAGCACTAAGAGAGGGTTCATTCAGGAGCGTGCTGGCGTCGTTACCTTGCTCTTCAAGGGTATTATCAGCAGCATCATCTGCACAGGGAAAATAAATACATAGCAGTGTAACTTATGCAAAGAAAGAGAGAAGGTGCCCTTGCCTAGTTCATGTTGAATGCGGGTGGCTTGTGATCTGTTGGCCTCTAGCTATTTCAGCGAAGGTTTCTCGGGTTCTAGCAGACCTGACAAAATATCAAGTTATCGATTACTATAAGACCATACACAGGGACACTGACATTCCACAAACACATAGTTAACTATGCTAAAAGCCAACAGATGACTAGCATTGCAAGGTATTAAAATATTAATCAAAATTCACCATTACACATTAACACGTACCACCCGGGCCAAAAGATATTAATCTTAAGATTACTACTATGAGTTGGAATATATATTAGACGAGTACATTCAGGTGTGACACATTTTGTTACATTACACAATTCCCAAGCTGCCGCCACCAATATGAAGCATTATTGTCATACAATTATCCAATACCAGCAAAATAATATATCTTAAGCATCAAGCATCATAAGTTAAAGGAAATATAAAAATTGGTAAATACATGTTAGTGTAAGCAAGGGTAGGTGCAAAGGAAAGGAGAGGTCAGGTATAGATCAGGTTAGGAAATTAAACTTAAAAAAATTGAATAGTTTTTAGAGTGATACCAATAACATACCATAGTGAGAAAAGTATGAGGCTAAAGTGAATTGTGAATCTAATAATTCAATAAATTAGATTCGAATATAAACTGCTTAGAGCTAATATTTGCGCTTTACGTACCATCATTGTTGTCCAGCCATATTTTTGATGATTTAACAAGCCACTAAATTGTCTAAATTTGGAAAAAAAGATCATCCAAATTCACAGCAAATACAAGGAAAGACATCGTGAGGAGAAAACCCCAGAGTCTGTTCCAAAATAGAACAAGTTTCAACGAACAACTGAAAAATCTTTGTTGCTAGGATATATCAGTTCTGATAAATCTTACATCATCATTACATCATTAGCAGATATTTTTTCTAATTTCTTATGAGAAATAAAGCTTCATAGCTTAAAACTAAAAAAAGAAGTGTGTTCGCTTTCTTTTGCGTGATTGTGTTACAAGCAGAGAGTAAAAATAAAGAATATTTGTAAATCTCATGGGCCTCAACCCTGCGAATATTTTCATGTATTTGTTTGATATATCCTGCTACAAAGCAAAAGTTGATGGTAGGTTTGCAAATAACATCAGTCAGTGGAGGTATTCATAAAATACCTTTTCCAGTTTCAGCACTTGCTTCTGATCCACTCTGGGCCCTCTCTGATTCTTGCGTTTTGTTTTCAACATTGGAGCCGTTATCTTTAACATCATCGCCACTGGCTTCATTTCGAGCAGCAAAATCTGCAATCTCCTCAGGCCCGCCATATATATCTAAATCATTTACACATACTAATCTTACTTACTGATATAATTAAATCCAGTTATTTCAAGTATGGATCATTCAAATCGATTCATACTTAGAAATATCTACTCACTTATTATCACTCAGGAAAAATCTGATAAGTATAAATAATTCATCGCATTACTCAAGTAAATGCAATGAACATTAAACATTTTCAAGGTTGTCAGGATAAAATTGATTCATTTCGCCTAAAATAAGGCACAGGAGAAAGAATTTTGTGCAATGATAAAAAGCTATTGGTGTATTTGAGTGTTGAGTTTCTTTTTCTGTCACCAAATGTTTGTATGCAAGCGAGCTAAAATCTACAAAGATGTGCTTGCTAGAATTGACAAAAAAGTGGTGCAATCTAGAAGAAAGAAAGTCAAGGATTCAAGATCAACTAAATGGGGAGACTACATGCAGGTTCGCATTCTTGCATTCAAGGCAAAACCACTCAGTTTGAGGTAATACTTTCAGGTTTTATTGGATTTGAAGCGAGGAACAAAAAAATGTATGAGTACAACCAAAAGGTAAAAAGCCACGCTTAGGTTCATAAGTTGGAAAACAAAACAAAAACCAAACAAGCTCATACAAAACAGTAATAATATATAATACAATAAGTATATATATATAATATAAGCAGGAAGTCTAAACATTAACATAAGCAGAGACGCTACGTAACAAAAGACAAACAATTACAAAAAATATCTGCAGTCTATCAAAATGATTATATCATGTAATAGTAATGGAGTTACTGTTTTTGTATATTTTAATGTATGATGGATTTATGTAAAGTATAATATGATTAAATAATTACAAGTGACATGAGATACTTATCATGGTGAATAAAATATGTAAATGGAAAGTCTATACATGTACAGTGTTTACTTTTTTACTAGCACCGTTAGTGTACAAAATTTACTTGCCCGCTGCTTTTTTGAAAGCGGCCACGGTCTTCAGGGGGTTAAGGAGCTTACGCTTCATGGTTTCAAGCGTTTCGACCACTACACGGTTCTCAGGGTCGATATCAAGGGAGTTGGGGTCTTGGACGAGGGATGCCTTAATGAAGCCTCGCTTGATGGCATCTCCAACGTAAATGTACTCTCTGTCTATGTTGTGGTAGTAAGATCCTGTCTCCCTGTTAAGTAGACCAGACCTAATGGCATCCGAGAAGGACACCTTGGCCTTCCTGCGCTGGTCGACCACTCCGTGGATGGAGTAGGTCTTAGAGACGACCTCCGGTTCGGCTACAGCGGCACTGTTATCATACTCAACAATCAGGAGCCCTGAATCAAGGGCATCTGCTAAGGACATGTTCTCCTCTGTCATGGTGTTGTAGTAAATGCCGTTCTTCTGATCGAGAATACGACGACGGATGGCGTCATCAACACTCAGCTTGTCATCGGACTTAGCATCGATGACGAACCTCACAGTGTAAGGACGACTCTCTCGCTGGGTCCTGATGGTGATCAGTCCTACATCACGACGTTTCTCCTGTGTCTTCTTGGTGGTGGTGAACTCCACCTTGATGTTGCCCTCGTTCATGGCCTGAGGGATGGGGACTGACAACTTAGTGTTGGGATTGACGTAAGTTCCCTCCTGGCTGTTGATGATGCCGAGCATCACGGCCTGGTGCATGCTGACTTCCTCTCCGGTTCGTGGATCAATGACTCCTGCGAAAGGACAAACCCAAATCACTTTTTCAGTATCATGTATCGCATCGTGCCATCATGTCTCATAGCTGCTTTTAGCTGCAAAGTCCTGGCTTCCTCATTGTAAAGGACCTTAACTTCATGAACTTCACAATAACTCCTTAATGAAAACTACCGATTGTGCTCGTATTGCGTCTGTTTTACCGGCATGGATTAACAGACACAACTTTTAAGTTGGCTTGATGGATGTCTGTGTACATCATCTAGTCATCTATTCAACAGACTGGTGTGCTCTGTTAACATATAGTGTTCATCTGTTTTACCTGCTAGGATTAACAGAAATGAAGGAATCGCAGTCTGTTTTACCTGCAGTGGATTTACAGACTGTCGAGAAATAGTTTTGTTGTGTGTAAGTTGTCTCACGACATATGTGCATATGTAGATGTGTTTGTGTGTTATGTTTTCATTTGTTTTATCATCTGGTATCCTATTATTAATCTTCTGCCTGTAGTGAAATCAAATTTAGATAGTCTATCTACTCACACAGTTCACACCAAACTTAAAAGCAAATGTAAAAATCATAAAAAATGTTTAGTTAGCCGATTAAGCTACACATGTTGTATTTTACTCTTTTTTTGTTGGGTAGGTTGAGAAACCACAGCCTAGGGTTTGTATGTTAGCAGCTACAGCACAAAAAACAGTTGACAGACAAAAAAACACAACCCTAGATCTGCTAGGGCTTTGCAAAACAGACAATCTGGCTCATTCATGCGATCAAAACTCTCTACGGATCACCTACGGTTTTCTATTTACACACCCGCAAATGTACAAGTACCTTTGTGTACCATGTACAACACGAATTAAGCTTTAGGCACCTTCACGTTGTCCTATCTTTTCCTCGTTTCATTATATCGCTGCAACAATTCCATGAGTCATATTATATCATGAAATTGAAATCACACAAGCAGTAACTTTAACAATTATATTACCTGTGATGACAAAAGTTTTCTTTTCTTCCTGGGATGCGTGGGTGACTTGGTCAGTCGTGGCGGTCTCCATGGCAGCGCTGGATTGGGTGGTGGTCTCCAACTCAGCCTAAAAAATCATAAAAGAACATATATTATAAGACCAGTCAGAGAGAGGGATAACCGTCTCGACAGGACAAAAGCATCCCGGAGACTGAACGACGCACAATCTTAGCGTTATGCACCATGCAGACACCATCGACCAATTGGATGAATTTGGATTTGATCTTGTTCTACAGTGAGTGAAAGGATTCTTGAATCATCAGGGTGTTAGCCGATACCCTGTCACCAACACCAACTACACTGAGACAAAGGAAGGTCAGTGAACCTCAAATGAATAAGGTTTTTTGACAGACAAAGGAATCGCATGCGCCCTTTCGCAAATCATTGTTAAGCAGCGACACTGGACAGAACAAAGCGCAATTCGAGAAACGAATCTCAGCTGAGCGACCATCTTAATCACTATAAGCTGAAACTAAATCGCCATGAGGAAAATGAGCAAAAGAATTGGAAATAATTGAGAAACAAAAGATGGAAGAATAACTTGACTGAAACTAAAGTCTAAAATTAACAGAAAGTAACAGTACAAGGATATTAGCAAAGCACATGTATTATAGCGACATCAACATGAATTTTGTGTCAGGACACACGATACACAAAAAAGTGAATGTTTGATATGATATGATCTTTACAATTAAGGATAATTACTTTAATGGATAGAAATATACATGTAATAATACTTAAAGAGATAACATAATGATCAGACAAGGCATTTTCACAAGTATGTTTAAATACAAATTGATACATATAATATAGCATAAGACTTAAAAATGTATGTCAATAAAATATGGGTGCTGTTGAATGAAATATTCTCTTCCAATTTCATTACTAATTAGAAGGACAATTACACAACAGAAAATCATGCTATGATATAAATCAATGATATTATGATATAAATTTTTATAGTTTGTATGTGAAATTGTGGGAAATTGTGTAAAATGAGCGCGCAGGCTACCTCCTCAAACCCATTTCTTCCTTCGCCCAGCATGCCAGTAGACTCATACGATTCCTCCACCATCTGAAATAAGGGGTTATTTCTATGAATTGGTTACCATGGTAACATATCACCCAATCCTTTAGAAAACATGACAAAATAGCTCATCGCAAATGGCTCGTAGCGCGGTCAAACCTTGACCCAAAAAGCGCCATACTTAGCACGATGGTATTAGCGTTTTAATTACAAAATGATATATTAAATAGAAATAAAACATTTCAATGAGTTTGCATCTTGCAATCTTTACACCAATGCACTTAACATGCATGAACTTTGAAATGTTTTACGTGCCTCTATCATATCCATTACGCTTGCCATCTGTACAAGAAAAACAATTGCAAGATAACTTTAGAAATTTGACTCAATTACAAAGTAGAAATTGGGAAAGCGGAGGAAAACTATATGATGAGCACAATTTTGGAAGAGAAACTAGGCATCAAATATTTTTCTTTTCAACTCTGGAGAGCAATAACATAAAATTCATTCATCAAAAATTATACCATAATTATCTTAATTTACTATTTTCTTTACATATTTCCAAAACTCTTAGATGTGGAGTTTCATTTTACATTGTACAAAAGTGTGCTCATGTACACAATAAGGGAAAGATCATTCTGCAACATGATTTAGACAATCAGGGAACACAAGGAACATCTATGCACAGTAAGAAGAAACTGAAGACATCAGGCAAGTGAGAACTGGTTCCATCAGGTACAGTACAAAAAAAGAGGGTTACTATACAGAGGTCCCAAATTCACTCATCCTCTTAGGGTAAACATACTAAGCAAGTTTCTACTTATAAAGCTCCTCTGCTTATTTTTTCCAATTTAGGCTTGTCTTTCACCAACTCTAAAATGGTGGATATTGATAGTTTTTTTCTTGAATTTACACTTGAGCCGTGTAAAATTGTATAGCTTTCTGCTGACTGGAACCACAAACTTCTCACATGCCTGGTTCAAGACCACAATTGAGAAACAAGATGGAGACGCGATAGTTCAATCGATATTCGGAGGATGACGGGAAGTCTCAACTCCTTTTGCCTATGTACAACACAAGACATGCTTTTAAGACACCAAATGGAGAGTGGCAACACTGCGCTTGGTGCTAAGACAGCTCATTAGACTCATCACGACCGAATCTAAAAGTGACTCAAGGCGCATGACAAGAAGCGAACTCAGCAGAGCGCGGTGCCGGAAAAAGACAGGACGGTGACACCAACAAGCTGGATTGTTTTGGAGAAGCCAAGGTGCTAGTGGAGAAGTTTGCAAGCAGGGATCATCATCAAACACTGACATTGTATTCTTGCCCAGATCGGAGACCCTGGGGTCCGCGGACTGTCTTGGTTGTGATCGTGCGCTCTTCTCGAACCTCCCAGTCGCCTCGTTCCTTCTCTTCTTGCTCTTGTTTCTCTCTGAGTAACCTCTCTTCTTCTTCTTTCATCAATCTCAACCGCTCCTCTTCCTCTTGGAGTCTTCTTAGTCTCTCTTCTTCCTCTTGGAGTTTTCTTAGCCTTTCTTCTTCTTCTTGAAGCCTCCTCAACCTCTCTTCCTCTTCCAATCTCTCTCGGTCTCTTAGCTCCATCTCTCGCTGCTCGAATTCTAACCTCGTCCTCATCTCTTGTTCTTTCAACTCTGCTTCTCTCAGTCGTTTCGCTTCTAAATCATCCAACAACTGCTGCTGGCGTCTCTCGGCCTCGTTGAACTGGGAATCAAGATCGTCCAAACGACCTCGCACATTCTCTGACTCCAGTTCTGTTGTGGTGACAGTCCTGATGGTTGTCACACTGGACTGATCGACTGAGTCAGGACCACCCAGCTGGTACGTGCCATCTTGGTCACCCGTCTACATGGCAAAAATTGCATCATCAACTACATGATACTATACATTGTGACATACACTTTACAACAGTAATTGACCAAACCCATGTTTATATATTCATCAGGGCATGTTTTGGGATTTTTGTAAATTATGCATTTTGAGTAATTCAATTGGAAAAATGATTTAACTTAGTTCCTGCCCCAAAATTGCATACCAAGTTTACCTATCCGTTAGGATTTGGAATATGAGAATATTGATTCAACAAAATTTATTCCTTCTAATGGTTCGATTTCAGTAAATTTTCTAAGTCAAAAGAACACGAAAAACAGACGCTATAATTTCTTGAAGAGCCCTGAATTGATATAGTTTTGAAAATCATGGATTTGGTCATTTAATATTTCTAAACTATACTATATATCATACATACCTCAAGAGAAAACCTGTGTAATATGCTGTTATCAAAACACAACCAAACAACTAGATGATTATGAATCTATTAACTTCATGCAAATGTAAACATACCGTCATCTACATATTCACTACGAATATAACTTTAATGTCCAATTTCACAAGAAATTCTAGGAAAATTCACTACAAATTCAGTAAATTGAACATCACTTAGAAATATCTATATTATTTACACTAGAGAAATCCTCAACCTTTATCATTGCAATTCTTGATTGTTGTGTCACTTACATGGATTTTCTTTGATTTCATTTCCATCATTCTCTTCAACCAAGATTCAAAGTCCAAGTTGTCTCCATCTCCAAATTCCAAACTCTGTTGCCACAACCTGCAAATGAAAGGCACATTGTAGTTGTGATTTACTTTCAAAGGTATGAAAACTTTGTCATCAGGACAGTACTACTGTGGAATACTAACTCTCACCTATTTGACTGATTTATACTTGCAAAGCTCAGGAAACCCTAACATGAAACTTTGCAATTGATTACTGTTGGATATAATCAACCAATGCCATCTATTTGGAGGTTAAAAATTGAAAAAAAAAACAACATATAAATAATTTATTTGGACTAAGATGGATAATAATATAAAGCTACACTACTTTGGAGGCACTGTCTCTTCACCTTTGATCAGGATTGAGCATTCGACTAATCACATGGAGGGCATATAATGAGTCGAAAAAGGGCTTCTTTATGATTCACATATTTTTATCATAACCAGACTCTTGCTTTTTTTCTTATTCCAAAACTTACTTTCTGAGCTCATCCATATCGATGAACTTCAATTGCTGCCATTTGTCCACAATGAGCATGTTGTCGGCATGACGACTGGCTTCCACCATGATCTTGTATGCCTCCCATTGTGACCACATGTTTCCGTAGTTCTTGAACAGATCTTCCAAAGATCCGAGACGGGCAAACAGCTCACGTTCAAAGTCTTGATCTGAAAGCGTAAAACTGGAAATTAGTAATATGTCTGTCTTATTGTCTCAAATATGTTATGTCTCTCATATTACTGTATAGAAACATAATTTTGGATTTTACACTTTTCTGAAAGGAACCAATGACTGAAAGATTATTAAAGTGCTTACTATGGCACTTGGAGTCTTTGATCTTGAAGGTCACACATAATTGCTGTATTGCTTTCAGAAGTACAGCGTAGATATATCAAAGGTTATTCCATAAATTACACTTTCAAATGTACTGGTATAGCACTCTTGACAGTTCCAGTGAAACTTACAGATGTGGACATTTGGACTAGTTACATTAGTTATATTTTATTCCATCATTAAAAGCCAATGTACAAAGCCAAATCACACAGGACTAACCTCTATCCCTAGGGTTTCCATCCTTCTTCAGTATCTCCTTGGTCTTGTTGACTCTTCTTTCCAATTCCTTGAACCCGGCATATCCCTGCCAGTGAGGGCGAAGAGACTCAAGAATGAATTCCATGATACGAACAAGGTCCTGCTTCTTGTCCTTGGGGATCGCTTGCAGTTTCTTGATCTGTTGAAAGATAAAGGAGGTTATAAAAGTTTCTTTCGTCGTAAATCAGGAAATTAGGAACAGTTGGAGGTATTTTCAAGGTGATTTGAGGGAGTTTTCCCTCCAGTTTGCACTTTGTTGATAATTATTGGAATTTATTAGATGGAAACAGAAAGGAATTTACAGCTTCTCAGGTGATAACATGCCAATGAATGCTGTTCCAAGAGTATGCAGCTCACCTGGGTAAGCTCATAATTTCTCAAAATACAGCCACTTTCTCTATTTAAAAAAATTATTTTATTTGGTTTGGTACACATTCATGTTCTTTTTTAATTCGATCCTACATGTATGCATGTTCTTAATGTCACCCATCAGTTGAGGAAGATTGCTTTGATTAATGGTTTACACACTGTATAAAAAATGCACATATAACGGAAGAAGGTACATGTGAAAAAAAAAAAACAGTAATTAAATGGCACATCAATTTTGTCCATCTGAACTGGAGATACTTTACCTCATCATTGTTCCAGTCCCTGAGAACAAGGATGTTGAAGAGGATGAGGGACTTGCCTACTCTCTTGATGCACAAGGTCCACTCTGTCAAGAGCTGGAATCTCAGTCTGAAAAGACAAAAGTGGTTTTGACAACTTTTATTTAAAGTTTGACCAGTCATGGAATTTGAGATGTCTTTAAATAAAAACGTGTTTGACAAACATTGAGACAATATTGGTGTTTTTGAGGCACCGAAACAAGATGATATGTTCTGCTTGATGGGACCAATTTGGTCTAGAAAATATTATTGTGGTGTTAAAAAATTATTACTTTCCTATACAAGATATTAAATGAAATATTAACAAACAAAACTTAATT
This sequence comes from Platynereis dumerilii, assembly GCA_026936325.1. Lineage (NCBI taxonomy): Eukaryota > Metazoa > Annelida > Polychaeta > Phyllodocida > Nereididae > Platynereis > Platynereis dumerilii. The sequence goes on along the minus strand of JAPTHN010000008.1, from coordinate 15,745,618 downwards.
TTGCATAAGAAAATTGTTCTTCATAGGGAATTCTATTTAGAGGACACTGCTTATTCCTGCTCTCAAAGACAAACCTATATTGCCTGGTGCGAATCATCAGAATTTCCAGTAATTTTGAAAAGGAAACTCAGAGAGGGAGAGCCATGGCATTTAATTTATGGATTTACCTTGTAGCAGCCTGCATAGCATCTGGATCAGGACCAGGAATAAGACAGATGACAGATGGAACTTTGGATTCAACTGAGTTGTGGTTGCGAACCTGGAAAAAACAAAATAAATGTGTTGAAAAAAAACCCAGTTAAAACACTAATTGAAGCAACACCGCTGGATAAAGAAGTTATTACACTGTATTCTATTATTGATAACTAGAAAAAGAAGCTCATTAACATATCGTTGATGGCTTTTCGACAACATGCAACACATTTGAAATTACACAATGCATTGAATCATTGATGTTCATTGTGAAAATAGTAAAGCTTTGGAATAACTGTTCTTTTATGAAGTGATATTGGTCTTACCAGCCAGCTCTGAGTATTAGAGTTGTCGATGAGGAGTAATTCTTCACCTTCGCGAACGTCAATCTGAAAGAACAACAGACAATGGAAAAATATAATTAAGTTTCAAAACACAATAAAACAAGATCTTTCACATGTTTTTGGCCATGCAGTTATAAACAAGCAACTTTGTTCTTTGTCAAATTGTAAATGCTCTGCATGGACCACCCATTAAGCCAGAATCATGACATGATTGCATTCAACTCAGTCTGACACTGCATTTATCTCTACAACTTAATGTGAAATGTAATTCAATATTTAATATGGAATTGAGTTGATGTATCGAATGTAAGTGGCAAATCCAATTTCCAAATCCAAAAGATCAAAAATACGATGTAACATTTAACATCAAAAGTTTGTTTGTGTACAGACATATTTTGACATCAGAATAAGGTAGATAAAATTGATACAAAACTTTAATCATCACTAAAAACTCAATACAAAGCTACATAATTTATCAGATGCTGTTGGAATATGAATGCAATTAGACTGTACTTACTTCGCTAGTTTTGTATGGCACCAGAGATTCAATAGGACGATAGTAATCTAGTTTCTTTGTGCGCAGATTAACGGGGACTATTTTCTTGCTGCGGTCGAAAAGTTTCTCCAACTTGCTCTGCCAGTGGATGAACAAAGTGAGCAGCTCCTGCAAGATAAACAGAATTAAAAATGGTGCATAAAGTCAAAATGATCCATAACAACAAGCCTCAACAGTCTCACTAAAGAAGTTGTTGTTCAATGGAAAAGTTTCTGAAGGAAATATAATAGATAAAAATCTTCGACAAATCGCAGACCTAAGGCTAAGCTTGATTGTCTAGTCTAACTTTAAGTTAGTCTTTTCTTTGCTTGTCACCACTAAATTCAAAGGTGCCATGCTCTGACTGAGCCTGCCAAGTTCTTCTGGACAGAATATGGGTCACTTTCGAACTGGGCCAATGAGAGTAGTTCTTCCAGATGTGACTTTTGAAAGAACTTCTCTGATTGGCCGATTCCAGATGTGACTTTTGCAAGAACTTCTCTGATTGGCCGATTCCAGATGTGACTTTTGCAAGAACTTCTCTGATTGGCAGATTCCAGATGTGACTTTTGCAAGAACTTCTCTGATTGACCGATTCCAGATGTGACTTTTGCAAGAACTTCTCTGATTGGCCGATTCCAGATGTGACTTTTGAAAGAACTTCTCTGATTGGCCGATTCCAGATGTGACTTTTGCAAGAACTTCTCTGATTGGCCGATTCCAGATGTGACTTTTGCAAGAACTTCTCTGATTGGCAGATTCCAGATGTGACTTTTGCAAGAACTTCTCTGATTGACCGATTCCAGATGTGACTTTTGAAAGAACTTCTCTGATTGGCAGATTCCAGATGTGACTTTTGCAAGAACTTCTCTGATTGGCCGATTCCAGATGTGACTTTTGCAAGAACTTCTCTGATTGGCCGATTCCAGATGTGACTTTTGCAAGAACCTCTCTGATTGGCAGATTCCAGATTTGACTTTTGCAAGAACTTCTCTGATTGGCAGATTCCAGATGTGACTTTTGCAAGAACTTCTCTGATTGGCCGATTCCAGATGTGACTTTTGCAAGAACTTCTCTGATTGGCAGATTGCAGATGTGACTTTTGCAAGAACTTCTCTGATTGGCCGATTCCAGATGTGACTTTTGCAAGAACTTCTCTGATTGGCCGATTCCAGATGTGGCTTTTGCAAGAACTTCTCTGATTGGCCGATTCCAGATGTGACTTTTGCAAGAACTTCTCTGATTGGCCGATTCCAGATGTGACTTTTGCAAGAACTTCTCTGATTGGCCAATTCAAAAATGACATATTTTCTGTCCAGATGAAGTTAGAAGGCTCAGTAAGAGCATGGCATCTTTGAAAATGACAGTAACAAGTGAAGAAAAATCTTTATTAGGCTTGGACCTGTGATCAATTGGAAAGATGGCATCACACAGTACATTGTATTTACAAAGAAATGTCATACCTTGATGTCTAGCAGCCACCTCTGGCCCTCCTTGCTGGATCCTTCTGTGTCCTCATGAAGTTTCACTTTGTTCTGTGACGCTTTCAGCTCCACCGGCATCCAAGCTTCATTCTCCTTGACTTCGTGGAAAAACTGAAAGAAACAAATAATAAATCGGATGCTCAGATGGATTATTGGAGCTGGTATGCCCTGTATTTATGCACTTGGTAGGCTAATTAGTACTGAAGGAGGACAAGGCAATGAGACGAAGAATGATTGAAACTGCTGTCCAACATCATTTCGGGTGACATGGCCAGATCCTGGAGCCTACTAAGGGACGTAAGCTCAGAGCACGACAAACTGAGCTGGAATATTTCAGGATTGTAATTACTTATCACGGTAATTTGAAATGTTGTTGATGGTAAAAACATTGCAGAAAAGGTCTGTACATGCCTATATATTCTTCAACATCACGTTACACAAAGCCCTAATGTCAAATATGAAACTGAGAGCAATGGCCTTACAGGAATATTTGTAACAAGACTGAGGAAATTATAGAAGTGTGATTCGTACATCTGAGTTGGAGTGAAATGCAGCAAACTGGTATAAGGCCACACAAAATGTGGAACTCTTTCAGCATCTTAGAAGATCAAGTGTATATCAGAGAGTCAATTTATTTATTTATGTTTACCAACACTCTTAAAACCAAGTGATAACCCACATATAGCCTATCTCTGCACCACATCAGAGCACCCAAAATATCCATGGCTTAAGAATCTGTTTTTGCTATGCTCACTATGTTTATAACCAATACAAGATCTGTGTCCTATGTTTTGCAAACATATTATAGCAAGTTTACATAGGCTCCAGTCCTTGAGCTATTCTCAGTGCTCAGATTGTGTTTGCAAGTTCTTGAAGAAGACTACCAGAAGTGGGGTTCAAGATGGTGTAGTGTCCTACCAGAGTTCAGCAAGGTTCAGTAAGGATGTTTCCAGTTTGTGCTAATGAAGTACCAAGGCATTTTGTCTGCACCCCTGTGCACAGTATGTCTGCTGGGTTATAATATACATCATATGCTTCAGGCCTATGTATACATGTGTGTACATATTAAATCATTCTGGGTGGTCCGGATATGATGCCGATATGTTTTTTCGATCTTGCACAGATATAAATGCTACCAACGACATCAATACAGTTATCCTTGCATCATCAGGCATATTGGACATTTCGGAAACTAACTTCTATTTGAAATGATATCTAATAAATTAAATGACAATTGGACAATGCTATTCTTTTGACAGTTGTCATTCGGAACTCCTTCAAAGTAGTTTTAAAAGATGCCTGACTGGCAAAAATAGATGATACATCTTTTCCACTCTGTTACATGGCATTGCTAAATGCAAAAAAGTTGGATTCTGATTTTTTTTTTACCATTTGAAAGGCCACAAACAAAAGCAAATTGCAAACTGACCTCATGATATTCTGATGAGTTCTTCAAGTGGGTGTCTGTACATTTCACCAACTTTGAGATCCACTGCCAATTGTCCCTCACAGCAAGAATACAGTTCTGAAATAGGACAAAAAATATTCTAATACTACTAATAGCCATTCATATAGACATGATAGATATATCATATACTTGCAAAGTGGGGAAACAGGATTCACAAAAAACAAAAAAGTCATTCAGTGTTATTTGGCTTAAGAAATGCTAATATTTGCCTGAAAAATGCATCATTCAATAAGAAATGTACTCAAATGGCTGCCAAAAGAATATTAATAAATACCGAATGCACTGATTTTTTGCGAAGGTATTGTATATGATTACCTGATCAGAATAATTACATGCAACATTACATTCATTGATATTGCACAAAGTGTACAACATATATTTATTGGCTTGTACAAAATGCTTAGTTGGTGATTATATTATAGGTTAAAAATATTTTATTACAAGTATTTTCAAATTAATTATTATTCATAGAAAACAAGAATTCTGAACTACATAATTATTAAACCATCTCCTTCCAGCTATATAAATGTTTTTGACTGTGTTACTAGTGTATTAGCCAAAATTGGTTGCTTACTTGCGCAGCAGCTTTGATGCCATCGCCGGCATTTTCTGGAACGAACTCCTGGCGGTTGCATTCTGAGGCCACCAATGAACTGGCCTTGGTTGCAAATTCCACTGAGAGTTTCTGAAAAGAAACAAAAAAAATATTTTCAGGGATGGAAGAAGATGATGGCAGCTATTTATAAGGTGATAATCTCCCACGACGTTATCGGGGAACGGCTATTGTGACAAGAAATGAGCTTCTGTAACAGTCCTGGTAATAATTTCCAGAATCATATTAATCAAATAACAAATAACAATATTCAGATGATATACCTGCAGAGTTAGCAGAATAAATTGAATGATACTGGTACTTAATTTCCAGAATCATAATCAAATAGTGAATGTGGATAATTCAAGATTACATTCTAATACATAGTTTTGCTTTTGAGGTACATGTAATTTTCCTCAAGGAAAGGTAGAAGTTTACAGAGATCCAACGAATAAATTTCTCTGTGATTTAACTAGCAAACATGATATGTATAAATTAAATATAAAAAGGGGTACCCCAAGGATATCCTCAAGGCCAGCGATACTGGCAATGTCCTCCAGGCAGTTCAATCGCTTCTCTGAGACGACTCTCAATGTGTCGTATGAGTCTGTCACTGATTCCTGAAAAACAGAAGTAATGTCATGACATAAAGAGGTGTTTTGAGAACATAAGAAGAATTCACATACCTTATCATTGAGATACATAGCAATTGTTAGTAAAACATAGACTAATTTTTTGAATTAGTTTTAATGAATTTAGCAGAAATCCTTAGAGAAACAGTTACGTATATGTATGTTATACATTCAACATTATTTCCAAACAAAGATATTTTTCAATTTTGTAATAACGTGTTTGCTCTTGTAAACTTAGACTTGGCACCTCATGTTTGTTGGGAGATGAAATACTTTTATACTCCAGTGTTACAAACAGGAGTCTAAATAATTATGAAATATAGCAACAAAAAACATTTTTCTCTATTACTTGCCAAAGTTTCATGTTGTTTGAATTTGTTTAAATATTTGAAATTTTCGTAACATCCATTAACAATGGAACATAGCCCTATAATGCACTGAGCTATGTTCAGTTAACATGGCAATGTAGTTCTATGGAGATGTGTCATTATTCAGAAACAATGAAACAATCACCTTTTGACCAAGAACTTTGACCCCTGACATGCAAGTCTGACCTTTGACCTGACATGACATTATTCTGGACATGATTGACCTCAGGTCAGGTTGCCCATAGCAACAAATGATGCACTCGTCATACACATGGGGGAATGTTGTTTTGAGAGATCGTACTATACTTAATTGTACAATATTTATTCTATAAAACTGTTAGAGCCCCAATATTAAAAGTTGTCTTACCCTAGCATCTTTGGGAAGTTTGTTAACATCTTTTTCATAGGAAACTACAAGGTTGTGACGTTCGCGTTGTGCATCGAGGGCGTCATTCACTGAACGCAGATTTGAGCCGTAGTCAGCAGTTCGGTGAATTTGCTGCAAAAAGAGAAAACAATGAATCAACTTTTGATTATACATAATAGAATATAAATTAAGTCAAGTATGAATACTTCAATGAGTATTTATATATATATAACCTAAAAACAATGCTTTGAATCTTACACATCTGGAGAATAATATATATTGAGCTTTGAACGTGAAGATCATATACTTCGAAAGAATGAGGATTTCACTTTTCTCTGATGAATAACTTAATTTCCATACTATTTTGTTATGTTATGGAGAGTTTTTTAATTTCATTTTTTACACTTTGCTGCAAAAAAGGCTCATGCAACTGATTATTAAGTTGAAAACTGCATATTCTCATGCATTGGTTGGAAATCATCTTTGCTAATCAAAATGGTTTCCTTTGAACTGACAGAACTGTGCAAATGTAAATTATGTAATCACAGAAATATCCTTGCGCAATAGTAAAAAGTCAACTTTCCTGGAGGAATCAAAGATTGAAAACTGGAAACTTGTCACACGATCATGCAAAGCAAAATCCTTCAAAACTTTATTTCAATAAAGATCAGAATTCATGATTCCAATCTAATCTATTTTTAGCTTCAAGACAACAATTGCTAGTCTGAAGCTTGATTAGTAACACATGCTGAGTGGTTAAGTCTAGCTGACAGTAGCTAGCCTGGCTGGGCTGGGGGTATGCTGCAAGTAACCTTACGTTTCTTGCACATGTGCGCAAATTTCTGACCAGCGGTCGTCTGCTTTTGTTTGTAAACAAATGACGTCATGCAGCTAAGAACGGATGGAACGTACACAAACGTTTTGGAACGTCATATTTCGAGAAAATAAGCAAGAAGGTGAGGCAAAGGGTAGGTCAAACTCAGTCTTACAAGCTTCCAACAGCCTATTTCTCAACTTTAGAATTATGCGAAACAGCTTGGAATGAATTCTTCCATGTTGTTCGTCTGCATGCTGGGTTGGGGTCATGGTCAAATATTACTCAATATTGGAAAGTGTGAGTTCATAACTTTGTGTATATATCAAATGTGTTTATTGCTGCTGGTCTTGGAATTTCATGCTTCCTGGAGGTTTGCCCTGCTGATGATGAATACTTCCAGACCCCTCATACATCATGAACTGTCAGGAACCTGTATCTGGGCTAATTTCATGCCACAAGTACATATTTCTGGTGCATCATGTATACCAATGAGTATGCATGATGGTATATTCAATCCAAGAACATAACTCATACAAGTAAATGTACGAATAAAACAGCCATTTTATGGAAAAGTAAAATTGTTGTTTTTAAAATTCATTTTACTAAAACCTGAAGAGTACTACATGAAAGAAAATATATTGGCCAATTCGACATATATTTTACTGAAGAATAATTCAGATATTGAATATCTAGCAGCTGATTTGGGTAGCAAGTCTGGATATATATATAAAGCTCTAAACAGGAGCGATAGGCCTATCACAATCTCTTAACTGTCTTCATCCCTTGTGCCATCAGATTCTAGAATATTGCTAAGAAATATAGTTACTCTTTCTGAAACAAGAATTTCAGTTTTAAATTGGAACTTCTGAAAGTTAACTGAATATTCAATATTACACCATTACTTCAAAGTTCTACACCAGGCCAATGACTCTTCTTGTAGCCTACTACCATACCACTAAGTGCTCAGCAATTTCCAGGTGTATATTTTTCTCTCTCTTCTAAACCTTCTCAGTTGCATTTTCCCCACTTGCACTTCCCAGGCTAGGTCCCAGGTATCTAGACAACACTTTCTAGAGGATCTCAGAAACAAGATTTATTTTTAGCCAACCAAGCAGATGTTAGTCATGATATGTGCATTAGAAGTAGCACTCAACTTAATGTGCAATATTCTCTGTAATGTGTGATAATATAAAAGTAGATTTATTAAGATCTGTATACATCTGGTTTATCTCAAAAGAAATAATTTGTTTTGATACAAAGTCTATAAATATACATCATTATTTTATCATTTGTTAAAATTATGGTATATTTCTTTGTTTTATTGAAAATTGGGGGTAAATGAAATAAAATAAATCAATACAATTTTATTTTTGATTTTGAGATTGATATAATCTTTTAGACTAAATATATAGGTGAATAAATATTTAATAATAATATTAATATTGTCATAATAACTCTGAATTTTACCAGGTTCCTATGTACAGCTTCTTTACTTATCCATAGCATTTTGTAGAACCTCAAAAACCAAGAACTCACACCCTTATTTCTGTCAGACAAACTGGAGTATTTTAAGAAAAACTGCATATTACAGGCAGATGTTAAAACTGTTGTAGTTTCACCTATGCTGTTTAAACTTACAGGAAATAGAATTGCAAAAATAGGAAAGAAAATGTTATGTTCTACATGAATACCATTTGTTGGTGTAGATTCTGGATATAATTTAGAAGATGGTCTGTATTTTGCATTTCAGAAAATGACTAATAATTGACACATTTCATCATGTTATCCAGAAAACCACACACCTCAAGGATTGATAATCTTTAATTAAGTTGGTATTCAAGTGGTAAGCAAACAAATATTACTTGTGCACTGTTTTATGAGTTTACAGGACCTTTATAATGTACATATTATATGTATACACCAAAAGATAAGTCAGGGGCTACAGTAATAGTACAGTTCCATAGATCTGGTATACTTATCAATGTTGTATGTTGGGGGATCATATACAATACTTTCTTATACCTGCCCTTTTGGCATAGTAATGAGGTCAAATATTTAGGATTCACCCCCAAAGTTCATTGGGGCAAGGTAGGGATCAGCCAAAGCACCCTTGTATCTGTCTGACAGACAGACTGACAGAAGTAGACAGTTATAGATAGCTACAATTGACCCACACAGACACCCTGGAGGGGAAGTTGATAGATAGACAGATAGATAGATAGATAGACAGATAGATAGATAGATAGATAGATAGATAGATAGATAGATAGATAGATAGATAGATAGATAGATAGATAGATAGATAGATAGATAGATAGATAGACCCTGGAGATAGACAGATTGATAGATAGAAATATAGATCGATAGATTGATAGAAGTGAAATATTATTTCAAAATAATGGCCAAGTGCCTTTCAGCATACCTCCACCATTGCAGTGGGTCATTTCTGCTGAATATAAATCTGACAGCTTTCCTATATTATTCTTCGTGTTCTTTCTTCCATTATTAATCAAGTTGATGGATATTTTCTAGTATAATCTTATATTGTTTTCCAATGCAATGTTGAACTATACTCATGATGTTTTACAAGCTTTTACTCAATGAGAAATTGAACCTAGGACTTTGAGCAAAGCAAGCACAAACTTCAACCATTTCCTGATTAGATTAGAGACATGCAAGCTGGCACTTTAGACAGACAGACTGACAGAAATATCTTCAGGTAGATAGCTCCCACACAGGTACACTGCACAAAAATAAGTTTTATGCCCTCAAGTTAAGTTTACAGGCTGTTATAGCTGTTTAGATTAGAGTGCATAAGGTTTCTAAGTTTCAACACTTGGTAATTTTTGTTTCAGAAAGAGCAACTTGCTCTGCGCAATATTCTGGAATTTGATGACTCAAGGGATTGAGATAGTGAAGAGATTAGAGATTATGATATTTCTTCTCTTTAGAGCTGTTATTGAAGTATCCGAGTATTTTAATAGTCCTATTATCCTATACTGTTTACCTACTATTTGCTAACCTTTGCTACATAACAGCGAAACACTTTGATATAGAATTAAAGTGGACTGTGGCACTGTGAAAATGGCACTTCGTGACTCGTGATAGCCTATGAAGTGTCATCTTCTCTACTTTCAACATGGGAAACATAGAGGCTGTTTGATCAGTCATGATCAAGAGAAAGCCATTTGACTTCTCATAACAGATTTTAAGAGAGAATATCAGAAGCATAATCCTTTCGTTTGGCTGTCACCAACCAGTGGGATAAGTCTCCTTCAATCAAATTAACATTGAAAGTATTGGGTTTGATCATGACAAATCATCAGCATGATGACACACAAAGTGCCATTTTCACAGTGCCACAGTCCACTTTAATTCTATATCAAAGTGTTTCGCTGTAAAAGATTGCTTTTCCAAATAGATGAAGAAAGCAAAATTGAGAATAAATTTTGAGAAATTCTGGAAGTCAAAAAGCACCTGGCTCAAAAAGGGGTTGAGATCAGCAGGACCAAGACAAACGTCCAAGTTGTCATGATAATGTCAGAGCTTTGGGCAAATACCATGCAGTCAATGCCACGGGCATTGACAAAGCATGCCAGAGCCCTTGATTGGACCGTCAATGTCTTTGGCAGAAATTATACTCATCTGCACTTTCTTGAAGACTTCCCATTTCAACCAAGCTTGATATCAAATGTAAAAACTCCAACCAATTCAAAAGGCTGTTCATCAACCAATAATGACGATTGAGTCATGAAGCAGTTGGCGGAAAACACAATCATTTTTTTAATTCTGACCCATATTATGTAAATGTACGACAGCATTTATATAACAAAAAGTCAGTACAGATCTATTTAGATGCTTCTTCAGCATGAATATACAGTTATATGACTTGTTTTTTGTTGAAATATTACACCATTGGACTGACAAAGGCCTACTGTATTTTAACTAACCCTGCTGCTAAAGTCATTTTTCATGCTAAGTCCTGTAGTTTCCCCTATAATCAACATTTTCATTACTTTTTTCCTGGAGTTTTAGAGCAATAAAAATGGCTGTACTTATACTATCAATGGCGTTTTTATGTTTTCAAGCTTTAAAATAGCTAAATGCCAACTCATTTTTTGACAGTATGATAATTTGTCAAACTTTCCCACAATAAAGATATGACTTATTTTTGAGAGTAGAATTAAGTTCTTTCATGAACAAACTGTGCGTTAACTGTTGAAAGTCATAAAGTGGAAAATTAAAGTTACGAACAATTTTGTTTGATTTTTATCATGATTTATATGTGCTAAAACTAAATAGTTACATATGAAAATTCACATGGAGCACTATTAGCATGGGAAAGGCTCAAACAATTGCAAAACGCACAAAAATTCAATTTATACGTTTTGAAAAATTGCAATCTCAATTCAAACCATGCAATTTCAATGTATACTCTTGCTCAGAACTATGGAACACATTTTCAAACTTTCCAATCTTTTCTTTTGGAAACATGCAAGGGGATTCCATATTTTTGAGCAAGTGTGTACAATGCTAACTCAATTTTACCATTTCTTTTTGTATTGACTGAAAGAAAAACATTTCAATATATAGTTTGATAAAACACTGAGATACACATTTTGCTAAATAATGAAGAGTGAAGTCTTAAATAAATATATACACATAAGGACATGCAATGAAATACATCTTCACATATATATGTCAAATATACCCATGATCTTTAGCCTAGTGCCTAGTAGTGGCATGATGACATGAAAATATGTAAAAGAAATGATATTTAAGAGCATTTAAGTAATTAAATGTACAAAGGTTGCAAAAAAACCAGTTGCATGATATGATGGGATGAATGCATGAATCTGTGAACCACAGTATGTGCATGTATCTGATAACTCTGATGTGAAGTGATGTTCATGAATTTAACTGGAGAAGGTTGCTAGTTCAAACACCAAAAATGGAATGTTTGCTTATTTCTTTTCAAGCAGAAATGACTGTCAGATAGTATGTAGGACAAGTCTGTAGTAAAATAATAATTTTAAGTATTTATTTCTAACCAATTAATATGATTAATTTCTAATGCATCTTCTAAAGCTGGTCATTGATGGATAAGTGAATACTGAGGGCTTTGCATCCTATATTTATGCACTACATTTGGGTCTAACTGGGACAGGAGGAGGACATATAGCAATGAGGCGAAGGATGATTGAAACTGCTATCCACCATTAATCATCCATGATAGGTCTAGGAAAACAACCCCGGGTGCCAGCGATTGCAAATCCACAGCGCTACCAATGAAATGAAGTAATGAACTGATCTTCTCCTACTGAACTAATTATAACTGTAGCTGGTGAAGTATTTCTTAAAAATATTTATCAGCACATATGTTAATCTTGATTATTGAGATGTTTGCAAACTTCTCCCAATTTTAATGTCTTTATGAGGTGAGGTTGACCTACAACTATGACACATGCTGAAGACAATTTTATGTCTGAGAGACTATCTGCATGATGAAGACTGGACTATAAATATCATCTTATTAATCATATCTTTTATACGCAGCAGGACTACCAAGACTAGTTAATCAAGGCTAGTTAACTAGCCTACATATTCCACATGTATGGGGCTGGAGTGGGTGTATTTATATTTAGCTTGCCCTGTAGACTACAGTCTGCAATATTTGCCCTACTATGCAGTTGGCAAGGGGAGAAGGATGCTTAAGAAATATGCTGGTACAATAAGTCATCATTATGAACTCCAGACATATACATTGATATGCTATCAGAAACATATGCATGTGAAAAGCAACTGTTTTGATCTATGACTGGCTGAATTTAGAGCATACATGCACCTTTAGTTCAGATTTCTAGGTGTTTTTCTTTTCTTGCAAATAGAAAATAAGAAGTTTTTTGGTGTATCCTTAGTTTAAAAAAATTTTTATAAATTATTTGCGAAGGTTCATTTGACTTTATTTATTATTTGCACATAACCATATCGAGGTTTATTACAAAAAATGTTTAATTGAAATATATAATATGTAAATGGCACTGCCATAAAATTCGCGCAGCATTGTCATAGAACTACTGCATTATCTTCAACATTCTTTTTAAAGGACTGGGCAAATAAGCAGATAGATAAGATTAGATAGATCAGATCTATAGATTAGATAGATAGATAATTAGATAAATAGACAGATTGCACTAAATTGTTGATGTTACATAACTGAGATCAATAAAACCATAGCTATTCAGAGGTGACTGTTTACTATTAGACTGTTACATAATTTGTTGATAGTTAATGAAGATTATGTAACCTTAAGTGTTGTTATGATTTCTTACTTGGTGATCTATTTAAGTCATTAACATCTGTATTGACTTTTAATTTTTATTCACTTCTTGCAATCAGTATGGAAATAATCATTTCCAATGTTGATACACATGTTGATTTAAATCCCTGAAATATGTCATTGGAGGTTCTTATAGGACAAGACAGAAATTTTAAATCTATTTTGGAATTTATTTAACACATTTTAATTATTTACCAAACTAAACTGTGACTAAACTACCAGCTCCACTTTTATGGCAACTACAGGCACTTCCTGTTCAGGCAGTCACTGCAGACAGGAGCACCACACAGAATGAGCTGTCCCTGTGCTAAGTGAGCTTCGCTCATGGCTGCCTTCGGCAGCCATGAGCTGCGCTCATATAATAATTATTATAATTTATACATGAAGAATACTGGTACAAATGTACAGTTTGGTAGTCTCTGCAATCAGCAATCAATAAAGCAATTGGTTTACCTGAATATATTATATCAGCATTAATAATGCCACTTGGGCCTGCTGTATTTCCTGTACTCCGTACTGCCTTTTGAGCAAATTGCCAGAAAGACAGAAATATAAGAAATAGATAGACAAAACTACTGAGAAAGGAGGATAATAGTTATTATTTGAAAGTTTTTCAAAATGATAAATTAGCCAACTTTCCACATGGAAATGAGCCTATTTTATGCAACCAATTAAACCAGGTAACAGCTTAGAAAATGTTGGCTCTTTGTAATTTGTCTTGTCAAATTTGTAAAGTTGTGAAATTTAGCCCTCTCTCCACTTCTTTAACCATAACCATTGCACACTGTACCACCATGAAAAGCTTTCAAATAAAAAGGAAACATAGATCTATATTGTACTTCCGTATCTATCACATGTATTCCTAATTTGTATTTTTGTTTCAGAAAAAGTACTATATATACGAAAATGAAGTACAGTTTGTACAAAAACTAGAATAAACCATGGATATGTGACTATTTGAGCATTTTTACTATAAAAATACAAAAATATGAAAAATCACAATAGACTTATATACAATATAATATGTGAGTATTAATAATCCAGGGCTCACACCTGTTATGTATTGTGCTAATAAATCAATTGGATTTATAGTTTAATGTATTTCAATTACATATATGAATCACATATGTTGATGGATAGCCTTTTAATGTGACAGTATTTCACTATTAAACCCACAGAAAAATGATAGATCGGTTTACTCTTATATTAATGCTATATATAGAAGATTTCTATATGATTCATTTCAATTTCTGCATTTATTGCACCTTACATTGAATATATATGTTCCAATACATTTTTTTTTATCAGGAAATCAGATCATTTAGCAATTATATATATATATAGCCAATTTTTAGTATTTGTGTTGTGTTTTATGTCTTAATCATATTCAAACATTGTAAATGACCAAAAGTTTTATAATAAAGAAAACTTTGAATTGTGACTCTGCGTAGATTCTTTAATGTTTTGAAAAGGAAAGGTATTGAACACACTTAGAGGGACCTTCACTATAAAGTTTTTTTTTTAAACTTGCAAAGAGCTGCAAAGCCTTCCAAGTTATTAAATTGTGCTTAACATAGCATGAGGTTCAAAATAGATACATCAATTCCAATCCAAGAATAAACATTATTTTTTACTACAACTTTTTGACTACATTCCAAGTAGACCTCACGAAATGAAAGGTAAATTCAGACAGCATAACACTCATTTTCATTTTAAAGTGTTTTTATAACTTTTACTTCTCCTTTAAGTTCTTTTCGCCACTTTTATGAAGACTTCAGTTTATAATTTATAACAAATTTTGCAAGAAATAACTGTTATATGCCTTAGAAAGCACTTGAGTTGTTAAGTGAATGTCTCAGTAAAAAAATACCACGAAGACATAAGTTAATGATTTATATAATTTCACATGCTACAGTAATTATTATGGGGAAGGTGAGCAGAAAAAAAATCTGACATGAAAAGAGGCATTATTGTGAGGTGGGCCTCACTTAATTTATTACTTGGGCATTGTATTTTTTCAGAGATATATTTAGTCTAGCTGACTTGGGTGTACTTCAGCTAACATCTTTCAGCTTGGGTTAATATTATATCAGTTTTATGGGCCAAGATCTAATAAACTACATAATAATAAAGTGAAAATACAGATAAAAGCAGTTTTATTAACTATCTGTTTGACTGTTTGATATCAAACCATAAGGACTTTGAAAGTCAACAAGAAAACAGATTAAAATTTAATCATTTTCAGTTATGAATAAATTTGGCTCACTTTAGTCACTTATGGTGATACTTGTGATGTTTGTATATGCAAATGAAGACATTAAGCTTAATTATAATCTATTAAACTTTCTTTGATTAGGGAAATGGTCTGAATTAATGCAAATGAGATGGCAATGGATGTGAAAATGATAGTTTTATTTTTTAATGTGAATAAATTATCACTTACAATGATGTTTTAATTTTACATATGATAAAATTATGTAATGTGCTGGGGGAATGCAAAAGAAACTTTCCTTGACAACAGTGAATAATCTTACTACATATTGCATCTAGGAGTCATAAAGCATCAATGTAAGTGATTTGAGTGGGATGAGGATTATGGATTTTGATTTTTAAAACAATATCAGACTGATGCCTATAAATAAGACAATAGCATATGATGTAAATGACAATTGGACATATGCAGATGATATTAATGGAGTTGATTAACATATACATTATAATAAATTATGCAAATGAATTAAATTAACATACCTCTTCGTCAGCGATCCAGCGCTGACTGTCTTTAGCGGAACCCGCCATACTGCTACTGCGACTCTGAAATTAATGTAAATGATATTAATCCTTGTAATTGATGTAAATGTGAGGAAAATGCCGGCTTTACAGCAAGAGGGTGGCTACTGTGTAAGAGCTGCAACTGGACTGAAAATACCTGAGCAGGTAAAAAAGTAGTTGCTGAATCTTACACTAGGGGCGTGGTTCTAGCACTGCAGCACAACCAGAGACACCTAGGTGCTACTTTTTTTTTCTTAACGTAATGTAAACAAATGACTGGTAAGATCTCGTCTGCTTGGCAAAAATTATAAAGAAAACTTGTTTCAAGTAATCTGGAATAGCTTTTCTCAGCCAAAAGCTACTAAACTCACTGAAAAACTTTTGAGAAGGCATGCATCTACTTTGTGTGAACGTATTTTCTTGTAACTGATTAATTTGCTTGACAGATACATTGTCTTTTGAAAGTTCAATCTTGTGTTCATCAACAACAGACTCTTCTTATTTTTCTGTGATTTTTAACTTTTTGTAGTTTCCATATACACGTATAGCTATTCTCTGCCAAATGCTACCAAATTTACTGGAAACCTTCACTAGTTTATGTATCTACATTCAATATTTCATTCTAACTGATTACTTGTATGCTACAGAAGGTTCTAAAAGTGCATCTATCCAATAAACACAACACACTTGTTATCTTCCTGTGATTTTTAAACTGTTTGTGGTTCATATTACTCACACCATGTAATCAAACACAATAAACTGTATTTTTACCAGGACTTAGGAAATTCTTCAGGCTAATACAGTACTATCTTTATGTTATGCAAATATTCTAAGTGTCTGGTATGTGGAGATAAAAAGTATAGAAGGCTTTTTCTCTTTTTATTCAAAACTTTCTCTGTTTACTTAATTATGATTCAGTTCTAAGTAACCTTCTAATGAAATATGGAATTTTAGGACACTTCAAGTCTGTCTACTTATAGTAAGGATAAACCTACTTATAATGAAATGAATGGAGTCAATTTAATTAAGATAAAATAGTTACTTCATAATGAATTATCCTGTTATGGAAGCTATAACTTTAAAACTGAAGGTAAACGTAGTGTCACTTTCCCCAATACTAATTAGAATTTCACTATGTCATTGTTTAGTTTACCCTCGGGTGTTGACTTTTTAAAAACAGTTTTTTGTGAATATTTTGTTTGTTCATTACACATGCAAACCTGTGCCAGTATTTGGGCTGTCTTGTGCAAGAATACCTAATTAATGTCTTTAATATTTCTTACATACTATGCTAGTTTTTGTTGAATGTCCTGGATGTCTTGCCCCTTCTGTTTGGGTCAATATAATAAAGACAGTTGACGAATATGGAAATGTTATAATATTGTATGAGTAGGTAATTATCTGTCGATTTATTATTTGAAAATAAATCCTGAACATGTTGGTTGGATGGTACGTAAAGTCTCATAATCGCCTATACACAATAATATTATTTTATTTTTCATAGTTTTGATTCAGTCAGGTGGATTATAAAATTTTTCACTGAAAATGATTTCGATAGTTGCTTGTTGGACTTCTTATCTGTGAATGAAGCTAAGAATTAAATATATATATTTTAGTCTTTTCAGTGCAGAACCATACCGATGCCATATTGCATTATGTTTATGTACAACATACCAGGCGGCATTCTTAGTATTTCTAACAGTTCTTATGATGCAATGTACGCGTTTACACATTAACACAAGACCAAGAAATAAAAATCAAGAAAATCGTCGAAAACAAAGAATTCACAAAAATAACAACGCAATACCTATTTGATGCTGCAGCAACCTCCACGTGGAGAATAGCTTATGTACTGAGTCATAGGGAAGACACCCTCACCCCTTATTTTCATTTACCCCACCTTTGTACTAAGGTAGATCAGCCAACATATGTAGCTAAACGGTAAGACTGGTGTTGTAAGACTTACACTAAATTGTAGATGAATTTGCATCATTTGCACAATTCCTCTGAGCTAATATACATGTAGCTTCTTGTTCTAAGTTATGACAATGGACAGATTATCATAACTTAAAACAACGAGCTATGTCAGCTCAAAGGAATCGTGCAACCATCTCACTCAATCATTTGAGCCAACTGAAAATTTCAAATTTTACAGTGTATCATCCCTTTGCTTGAGGAGAATTACTAAAAGTATCCTACAAAGTACTAACAAAGAAATTAATTTCTCAAGTTACTCTTGCTTTTAGTATTGCAGGTGTCTATCATCAATGCTCAGAGTCAGAGGGCTGAAAATGTACTATACCCCCACTGCAGACATATATATATATACAGTGTCTCTCAATTACATATTTCAGCTACTGGAATCTCCTCCCACTAATCCCATTGGAGTTTCACAGTGCAGGAATATACAGAAGAAGGATGTTCACCCCAGCAAGACAGGAGTAAGACATGGGGTGATATTCTTTGTTTTGGCTTAAGTTATGACAAAAGCCACAAGGAGAAGATCTGGTCCTGCTGAGTTATGACATAACAGACTGATTGCACTTCACAGGTGTAATATAGTCCAGCCTTTACTCTGAAGAAATTCAAGAAAAAAATCGTTTTTTAGATTCAAAATAGTTTTTTTGAAAAACCAAATTTCAATTGCATTGAAATTTGGTTTGTCCTGAAATTTTTTAGAGTGTTGTACAAAGAATTGCTGAAATGGTCAAGAACTTAATTTATGAATAGACCAAGCTACTTGTTATTTCTGTAAATCGTGTAAATAAGTGGAATAGTTCATTGCATGTGACATCACTTGAGTTTTTGATATGTAAAATTCTAATATTTCAATATTTCGATGTTTTAGTCTTTCATTGGTAATGGCACATACATCTCCAAAAGATGTTGGCCTACCACAATGTTTTTTATGTACCATGACAATGTATTTCTTTCTTCTTTGTTTTAGTGCTCAATAAATTGAAATTTGAAATTGAAAAGTAGGAAGCTTTGGAAGACAATTGATCAACATCTTCCATAAATCTAATTGCTTCACTTAGAAATCGTTGAACATGCTTCTGAAAAAATTAGTGCTTCTAGAAAAGAAATATCTTTCAAGACTATTCTCCAAACTTCCAAAGCACAAGAATATAAACTATATGTCAATATATCACACATGTCCATATGGTCTTCAAGACATTGTTACTCAACTTCGCTAACTGATTCAAATATAGCCTCTAAATCAAATTAAATTGAACTTGACAGCTCGAGATCTGTACACAATCCACTAAACATCAGGACATGATACTTCAGAAGATCAAAATGTCAGCAAAATGCAATAAAGTGTGGTTAGCCTATTGTTTACAACCTCAACTCAAATATTAGAAACAGTGACATTTCCAGTCTTAGATTATAGAAATTCTTTGCCCCTCCCAGTTTCAGTTCAACCTTGAGTATAAATCCACCCTGTTAATGTTACTTTGTTATTTTTAGCCATTTATCTCCATGCTATTCTCTAGGCCAGGTCAGGTGAGAGGCAGATCTAAGACTTTCAAACGTGCAACTTCAAAGGTGTAAAGCAAGGGGCCATATTGTGAACAATTACTACGAACAATAGATAATGTTGGAAGTGTTCTTTATCTATTCAATTGTCTACATGTCTAGCTGTCTATCTAGCTGTCTATCTAGCTGTCTATCTAGCTGTCTATCTAGCTTTCTATCTAGCTGTCTATCTATCTATCTATCTATCTATCTATCTATCTATCTATCTATCTATCTATCTATCTATCTATCTATCTATCTATCTATCTATCTATCTATCTATCTATCTTTCTATCTATCTATCTTATCTATCTATCTATCTATCTATCTATCTATCTATCTATCTATCTATCTATCTATCTATATATCTATCCATCTATATATCTATCCATCTATATATCTATCCATCTATCCATCTGTCTATCTGTCTATCTGTCTATCTGTCTATCTATCTATCTATCTATCTATCTATCCATCTATCTATCTATCTATCTATCTATCTATCTATCTGTAGAACCTCAAAGTCCTGCTTTTCATTTGGCCTACTTTCCTACAGACCTACCTGCCTGTAAAATTACCTACTCCCGTCCTACATGTACCTACAAGTAGTGCTTGGATACCAATTAAGCCTAAAATAAACTGGAAGTATATACTGTTTATACAAGAATTAGCTGGCTCACATAATATACATACCAGTGTATGTTGACATTATACACAAAAAAAAAACTAAGACTTCTAGACATTTTGGCTGGTGTAACACAAGGAAGTGTTGTTTTCTCATTCCTTTCTAGCATTTCTAGAGGAATTTTTAAATCAAAGATCAATGTAGGACTAAATACACTCTAAAAAATGTCGGAACAAAATTGGTTTTTTAGATTCAAAATGGTTTTTTGAAAAACCAAATTTCAATGCAAAACCAACATGGATTTTTAAAAAAATCCATGTTGGTTTTTAGCATTGAAATTTGGTTTTTCAAAAAACTATTTTGAATCTAAAAGACCAATTTTGTCTGAATTTTTTTAGAGTGTAGTCAGATATGATCACATTTCTCCACTGCTCCAATTTCTGTGTTCTAATTCATCATTGCAGAACTCTTGTATAATGTAATAATGTAATGAGAACTTGTAAAAACATTTTTGGCATGCCATTAATGTGTAAATACACCATGGCATGATTGTGTTACATGTATGAGGGATTTATCACTGATGATTTGATATGATGTTATGTAATGACCAGGCCACACACGATATTCCATATGAAATTCAGTCATGATACAGGATATCAATTGCCATTTTTTGCTCATTTTTCTGTCCAATTGACATATTTTTTGTTGTTTTTTATGATTTTTTTTTGCCAAACTGTTCTACATGATCATGATGTTATTGACTGGTCACTCAGTGGGCTTCATTATTATTTGTTACAAGAAAATTGAGAATGCTCCATATTAATACTTCCAAACCATTTTTTCTCCTATCCCTTCCATTTTAATTTTGGGCCGGGGGGGAGGCATGGCCCAATGCCTCCCCCCCTAAATACGTCACTGGTCTTCTAATCTTCTTATTTGATGAAATACTTTAAGTCATCAAGTAGTTTTTTTATTTTCAGTCACCTATGCTGCTTGATATTATAGGCCTAACAGTCTGGTGAAAATGAGAACTGCATGCTGCTGCCACCTGGCACAAAAGTTGATTTTGTATGCTACATCACTGCTGTCCCAAGAAATAGTTCCAATTTCATTGCACATTCACAAAATTTCTATTCAACATTGATGTATACCAGAGTCAGACTCGGCAATCACATTTTCTAAGGAAGTAGACAAGGCCATCAGCACACTCAGAAACAGCCCCGGTGTCTTCCAAACAAAATTGTGTGTGTTCCTCTGATCGAAATGATGTGGACGCTCACGGCGCACACTAATCACAAGGTGGCAACAGAAGACAGCATATGTACTGATCTGTGGCAATGCAAGAGCAGTCCACTTGTAGACAGAGGGCCTGAGCAATGAATCAACTGATTCACCATAACTGACACAAACAAAACATTTTTAAGCCAGTGACCTCACACAACCAAGTTGAAAGGTAATTTTGAAAGAGTTTGGACCGCCAATCTGCAAACAGATCTGTGAATCCCCTCATGTTTCCAGTGCCTTGATATGCTGGTCAAACTGCGAAAAAGCCTTAAACTATTTTAGGAAAATGGAAATCATCAAAGTTTTCAAAATTTCTATTTGCATTTTGTCAATTTCTATGTCAGTAATTTTGACAAGCTTCATAGCTTCACTACTTACATGTAACTTACAATAATACAAATTATACAATGTATCTAATAACATAAGCCTTAGTTATACGTCAGAACATACATATTACGTTAGAACATATAGATTACGATTAAAACTTTGGAGGCATTTTGCGAAGAAAAAAAGAGTGCGTTTAGATGATTAGAGAATCGATGTTGCGAATCCAACTCGCAAGGCAGAATTGAAACCCTTTTCAAATTTCAATGAATTCTGACGGTGACAGTCTTAAAAAAAACTACTGAATTTCAAATTATAACTATAAAGCAGTTCACTCACTCAGAATGCACAGTGTGATCAAGGATTTATATGTGACAAAATTTAAAAATTAAATTAGCCTTATTGGCTTAGTTGGTTTCAATGTTGAAAGGAATTAAACAAAGAGGTATTTCAAAACCATATAAGTTATATTATACCATTCTGAGTATTACAGACATTGAACTGTATGAAAATCATAATTTATATCCAGTAGGCAACATGTGCCATTCAACATCCAGTCATTCAACTAATACTAAGCACACATGGATAATCTCATCACCATTAATAACACATAAACTGTGCAATGTTAACTTTCAACTCTCACCTGGTTTTCTACTTCAGCTATCCAATATATTCAGTGATATAAAACTGATGATACTAATCCAATATAATGTGCGTCTGTGCACTATGGATAATCTCAATAAAGTGAGCTTCTGGGATAAGCCTCGTGGCCTCTCACATGTGGCGTTAGTAGGTCGAGATTTCTATTTTTGCTGACATAACAAGTAGGCAAACCCAGTTAAATAGGTGGGGAGGGTAGGCAGGGGTAGGATTGATGTGTTATGTAATACAGGGTGAGGAAGTGAAGTTTCTTGGCAAGACAAAAGTGAAGTACTGAAAGTTCACAGATTATCTGGCTGGACAGCATAAACAAGTTACAATGATGTGAAGCATATTGTGGGCTTTCAAAGGTATTTTTGTAGTCAGTCTGTAGCTAAAATAATCAACTGTTTTATTTTCTCATTATTTCCTTTGGATCTATCTATCTATCTATCTATCTATCTATCTATCTATCTATCTATCTATCTATCTATCTATCTATCTATCTATCTATCTATCTATCTATCTATCTATCTACATGTATCTGTTTATCTATCTATCTATCTATCTATCTATCTATCTATCCATCTATCTATCTATCTATCTATCTATCTATCTATCTATCTATCTATCTGAGGCATATACCTGGAAATAAATCAATAACGGATATTGTCTGCAAATTCAGCCAACCATGGATTTTTGTCCAGTACTTCAGAATATATGGCTGGAGGTGTACAATTCAGTACAAAGGTCAAGCTCCATTTCTATCCTGAGGTCAAATGTATCGTTAGAGTACCCCAATTGTATCTGAAAGGTATCTCAAATGTACCTGGGGTGCCATTCAAGGTGACAAAACGATTATCTGTCACTCTAGTAGTCAACTCCGAGTGACTCATGACTGTGAGGCTTGGATGACAAATTGCTGGTTACAGAAAGATAAATAGAAGGCCATTTATTGCCTCTTATCTATCTATCTATCTATCTATCTATCTATCTGTCTATATCTGTCTATATCTGTTTATATCTGTCTATCTATCTATCTATCTGTCTGTCTATCCATCTATCTGGCTACATATCCCTTTGGTTTACAATCAGAAAATAGATGGAAATGACATCATTCCTTTATATACATCATAACTCCTACGTGAAAATGTATAGGAAACACTGTAATTTAGTATAAACACAAAGTTCTGAGAAAAGTAATGGATATCAAACAAGGAGCTGCAATGTAAACAGTGTACTTGACACTCATGTACCTGGGAAATTATTACTAAAATCTAAGTAGTAGAGAGTGGGCCATACTGAGTTTTCTACTGAAACTGTATTTAATTAAATCCAATTTAAGAATATTTTTGTGACACTATCTTATATGGAGATTGTAATATTGAAACGTATACAGACATAATATTTGACAG
Organism: Platynereis dumerilii; assembly: GCA_026936325.1. Lineage (NCBI taxonomy): Eukaryota > Metazoa > Annelida > Polychaeta > Phyllodocida > Nereididae > Platynereis > Platynereis dumerilii. The sequence continues at coordinate 15,721,901 of JAPTHN010000008.1, read as the reverse complement.
ATCAACTGACAGACATAGGAGAAAAATGCAATTATAAGCGAGAGAAGATTACTCAGTTTTACAAGAAAGTAATAAACATTGAAGTTGTCTGTAAAAAAAAGTATTTGGAAATTTTATGGTGATGGAACCACCCAGAAATGTGACAGTCTCTAAGGAGGTAGAGGATCACCTAAATTTGAATTAAATTGTAGATTTACTGGTAATGCCTGGCTTCATTCTTAATTCCTAAGATTCTGCTTCATATAATTATAAGAGTGCAGTGCAAAGATGCCAGAAAAGTGATTGAATATCTGGTTCAATAAAAAAATACCTCTAGTTTACATGCTATTAATTAATTTTTGGTCCTCACTGACACTCTCCTATTATTTTTAAATGTAGTTTTTACTCATGTAAACCTCTTGTGATATCAAACACTCAGGCATTTCCGTGAACCAAATCAGCTGACTGAAATTCAATGATCCTGCCCCTGTCAAGAGTAACGTGGCATTCCTGTGGGTTGTTTGACAAACCTCAACAAATTTTGTGGTTTGTCAGTGAATTATACTGCCACAGAGGATGTCAATTACATTAAATGTTTTCCATTGACATTACTACAATATCCTTAACATTTGTGGTTCACAGAATACTACTTGAACATCAATTATTACTATTCAGTATCCCATGATTGATGATGGAACTGATCTTATTTTATATTCTGCAGGGATGTTGCAGAAATACAGAGGATATGAATCTGCAGAGAAATGTAAAAAAAACTTTCAAATGTTTCATGTCAAGGTATTCCTATATAGGAAATGAAAATTAGTGATTTTAGGTCAACTAGTATTTGCTAAACTGCTAATTATTTGGTGGTCTGTTATAATGAGAAGGTTGGTTGGTTCAGTTGGCAGCTCTGGTCTTCCCATCGCTAAGTCCCCGGTTCATTTCCCGCTCTGATCGGGCTAGAGACTAAAGTTGGACTGGAGTTTCAATCATCCATCTCATTCAAATATATTGCTGTGTCCTTCCTTTGTCCTACAATGTAAGTAAAGTACCAATCAGTCCAAGCCCTGAATTACAAGGACTTGAGGGCTATCCGCGCTTCCACAAAAGACATCCACATCTGCAGAAGGGCTTTGTGGACTACTAAAAGGTGTCTGTACCAGAAGCAACTAGAATATATAGTACCTGAAAATTCCTCAATGCATACTAGACCACTCATGAATATAGTATGGCTTAGCAATACAGAGGATCCACCAGGCATGCACAACCTGGATTATTTAGACAAAAGAGGGATTGTTTTCTAACAAATGTGTGAGGCCATCCTGTAGTTTTTACAAGGGATATTGCACATCATATGGGACAGATTTTCAACCTACAGAACTGCAGAATGACTCAAAATGCAGAATGCATATCTGCAGAAAGCTGGTGGATAAGACAGGCAGGGCCAGGTTGCTAAAAAAATTAATTTAAATCCCGACTATCTATAATCTTATTGCATTTTTAAAGCAATGACCTAATTCTAACAGAAATTGAAGCAAACGTGTCGGAAGAATACCAAAAGCCTTAGAAGAACTTTTACAGTAAAATGGAAGCCAGCAGATAAAGTTTGCCACATTTTATATGAATGAAGATTTAGACCAGTTGAAGAAGAGATGGTGTAATATATGAACAGGAGACACTCATTTGGGCCAGAACAAAACCAATGAATGTGCCATTTCCAGTTTTCAATTGTGTCGCAGTCGTCGACAATTTTAAACTGTAGGCGCATGGCTTAAAAGGCATTTGATCTATATGGAGAGTAAGCAGCATGCATACTATATTCCATCTGGTCTCTCTCAACCAAAATGATAGTTTTTACTAAACTTTTATTTTTCTACATATTTCCTGTCGTTTTCTGCAGCCAGCCTTATCAATCATGCAATGTTTTCTATCTAAATACCATTATGGAATAATTTTCAAATTTCCACTTCAAAAGTCTGATTTAATAGGAGAGCAAATAATAGTCCTATGGCATGCAATGTTTTTGTATAAACTATGACAGATATCTTTAAATTTATGACAAATTGAGTAATACCAATTCATCATATCACCAAAATGCAAATCACTTCTGACATCAAAAGTGCAACAATGAAATGGAATCGCGAAAATTGGCTTCAAAGTGGCTCAATCAACAAATAATGAATTTTTTATGATCTATTAGGTCTATCCTTTTTGTATATTTTATAAATTTTATACAGATATTCCTAATATACATGTATGAAACATGTATCAGGCTTGAGGCGCTTACGACCATATGCGCTAAAACCTATATACTGAAAAAAAAAAAATTTCAAAATACCAATTGCTTCTTGTCGCTTTCAAGAAATATCTATGTCATATAATATATATATCAGTCATTATGAGAAATTACTTTTATTGTGTCTGAGAAATTAAATTCTGTGAAATGATTTTCTGTTTCAATTACCGTGTTGCGCTATCAGCCATGTTGAATTGGAGACCCCCAGAAGGCTGAGAAACAAACCAAAGAGAATAGTTTGATCTTTACCACATGAGTCTATGACATAATACGACTTCAGTGCAATATGCCTAACAGTTCCCTGTTGTGTTGCCCCAAGACTACAAATCTTGTACAAGTAGTTGTCTGTAATTTCCGGATTTTTAGTCCTGGAGGCATTTTGAGGTCATTTCCCCTCTGGCAGACATTCTTTTGACTGACTGCAGACTTTGTAGACACTTTCTCCTTCAAATATATTTTTGCTGACTCAGCTGTTTGAAAGCAGACGATCGTTCGGTCTAATGGCGTTTTGTTTACATAGTTTTCGCGCCATTTTTCCACAAAAACAGGAGAGTGGGAAGTGAAGATTGTTTGAAGAGAGTTGGAGGGAAAAGCGAGAGAGACAGTTGGGGAAGGGGGGGGGTAGCTGAAAGATCAATCTGTGTCTGAAAATGTATGATCTAGCAATTTTTAGGAAATAGCATTTGTCTGTTTTTAATAATTCAATTCAATTACTTAATTTCCTTGATATCATGAACAAGTGCGTTAGTCACTTAGTGCCACTGCTATAAGAACCTTAGTTTGAGAGCTGCACTTATAGCGAGTCTATTGAAAATTTATGAACATTGATATTTGCAATCACCTGTGAGACGCTAAATGTGTGTAAGAACAGGCGTATCTCGTAAATAGATAACTTAAAGCGATTATGTTCCGTCAGACAAAATATTCTATTTCGGCCCAAATTTATATCAGAAGCTCTAGAACTGGAACCTTTTAGAACACAATAGAATAGCCTGAGGGATGAGGGATGGCCAAAACTTCTGACAACTGCTGTATATTAAATGTTCTTTATTTGAACACACCTGTTTCTCTCTTAGTCTAGACCTCAGAATAGTCCACAAAAAAGTAAAGCATCAAGTATCCACATGGTCCCTTCTTGGTAAAAGTTGGTATGGAACATCAAGTCCAGAAGGCATGTAACACTTCTACTTGAGATAGGCCTATATCATATCTGACTCATGAAATTCTATCCAAATCAACTTTTTCTCATTCTAATCACATGAATATATATGTCTCTTCAACTTGTTTAAACACCAACACAAGAAATTCCCAACATCATATTAAATTTCATTATATTTGAACTGTCTTTTTTGCAAGCATTTCTTTTCACATATTTCCATATTACCACATCCTCTATCCTTTTGAAAATAAGCTGAATATTTTGTGAATTATGTTTGAAAATCCTCCTGTATTATATTCCATTGTTTATTTTCTCAAATAACTGATTTATGACACACACTTATAACTCATAGGAACCCAGGGGGGTATAACACACACTGGTAGTATTTCATGTCCCTGTGACGTCACAACATTTTCCATTTTTTCCTCTTCAGGAAATGCTTAGCAGTGGGTGCATGACCTATAGGGGATATAACTTTTTGAAGTGAGTTATTTTTGGAAAATTCCAGCTGTTAGGGTATAACTTTCAAACTTTGAAGAGCCAATGATTTATGAGTCAATCATGAGGCTATGATATATATTTTTGTGGCTTTTCTATGGAATTTTGAAAAATCATTTCAATTTTGTATGAGGTTGATGAATAGCACTTGAAGTATGGCAGTCACACACAAAAAAGATGATGGAATGAAAACTTCAGAATAAATTCACACTGTTGCCAAATGGAATAAAACTGGATTATATTGCATTAAATTGGCCAAATGATAATTTTGAATAGGTCAAATTAATTGATAGGCCAAAATGATAGACTAATTTTGAATCCATCTATCTTTCTTTCTTTGGGACTTGGGAGGTTTACTTCTGTCTTGAGGATGAAATAACATATACATAAAGTTATCAAATGGATAATTGAGAAATATAATTGGCAGTTTTCTACTCTCAGTTTGCCTAATCCATTGAATTACTTTTTATATTTCCAGAATTAATTCTTTGTCTTCAATATATTAGTTACAGTAAACTGTATTCAATTGACAAATACCCATGCACATTAAGCAAATTTATTGAAATAAGCCTGCCAAAATACCACTATAGGCCTACTTTACATGCATGCCATGCCTATCAGCATGATCTCCCCATTACCTCTGTGAAATGCACTGAATAATCTCTCAGGATCCAACAAGAATGAGGCATTGTGAAGACACACACAAACATGCATTGTCACAATGGGACAATCCCCTATTGTTCTTTAAGAACGTCACTTACAAAAAAATATGTCATTTTCAATTTGTCCATAGATCATCTCAAGTGGAAGAAATGTGAAAATGGGGTAGAAGGGGACCAAAAAGAAATGGATCTATAGATGTTTAACATGCAATAGAAATATGATCGAAATATATATCAACAATTCACATGTTTAGTTGTTTGCAAGATGTTGGAAATAGGGAAAATATTGACAGTCACATATGTTATGTATGATAGATTCTTAATTTCTTGATACCTCAGCTTACTATGTGTTTTAGTATTGAATTTGCTGACCTGAAGGTTTATATATGCAGAATAAGTATGTAACATGTATGATTCTTCAGACATTTTGTCATGACCCTGAACATGTTAAATTGGGGGAGGGAAGGCAGTTATCTATGTATTTTCCCTGCACACAGTTTGTCCATACTTGACTGATCCTGAATTTTAGTTGCATTTTTAGTGATCATTCTGCCCTGTAATAGTAATTATCTGTATATTTTTATTCATTTGAAAGACTTATTTTTGTGTATCATTGTTTGTGCTGTTGTTTATTATATCTTTGCATGGTATTGCATACACCCCATAGAGTGTAAGCATGCATACTTCCAATAAACATATGAATTATGAGGACATTTTATTTTGAGCAATTATAGAAGAATTTCCTTTTACAATTTTCAATTCTATTTATTTTTTACTACATGTCATGTCATGATGTAGACTGACCACTATCAATTACTGCAGCAATTTTGAACAGATTATGTCACAATTAGTAATATGATCCCTGCCAGTCATATCTCATAAACATACAGTCCTCATAGTAAGCATGTATATGTCTATATATTTAGGCGCTATGGATGAAAAATTATCATAAATACAGCCATTAAGTCTGATTGCAGCAATTTACATATATGTGCTCATGTCAATTTTGCTTCATTGATGCCAAATTTTGCTCAGGGGTCACCAGTATATTGGCTCCCTACTATAAAAACACAAGTTTGCCAAATCCACTGGTACTCATGCAATATTATGTTAGCATGTGAAAATTAAAAAAAGATTTTAAAAAAAAAGAGGAGTTCATAAATATAAAACATGAATATGTGAGGACCATGAAATTGAAAATTCAGCTTGTTTTAGCATGCTTGTTCTGCAGGGGCAGTGACAGGTACATAATTGAATGTTTTTGGACATTTAAAAATAAAATTCTACTCAGCTCAGCTGCGTGGTACATGGACCATGTGGTTCATGATTAGCATGATTTATATACATGTTTACATTTTTGAGAAGCAGTGCCAAGAGAATGAAGTCTCACTTAATTATTATTTTGTGATCTATGTTTGTCTGTCTATGTTATGTAAGTGCACACAATCCAGCAGAGAATGGATCATTCCACCAAGAGAATATATATGAAGTGGATGATTCCAGTGTGAATGAAAATAATCATACATTGCATATTATTACAATTATACATTTCAGTGATCCCTACTTCTAAATCAAAAAGCTAGTTGAAATAAATGTGACAGCATTACAGACTATGTTTCGTCTTATTTTTTTACCTATTAACTAGGAGGCATGGATATGGTGTCACCAATCTCTGAACCCATGGAAGGCATTTAGCAATTATAATGCCTCTTACAAGGGATAATTAACCCATTGAGTGTTCAGAGAACCCAGCTTCTTTTTTTTAAAGTTTAATTTTAGTGTTTTTCAATAGAACATATTCTAATTCTATGACATAAAAGGACATTATTTCACAGATATATTCACAGCATAGTGAATTGGTGATGAAAATACTCTCATTATTTCGCTGTTGAAAAAAAAGAAGCTAATTTACCCTACAGATCTAATTTAGTTTCTCTTTTTTGTCACAGAACAGTGTACATGAATACAGAATTCCAGATGCTATGTGCAGTTGTACACATGATATTAACTTCATCACAGTAAGATATATTCCTGGGTGCACATGGTGTTTACTACGATGTGAAGTGAAACACAACAGATGGGTCTTTGTAACAAAAGTAATGTTACAAAAAGTTACAAGTGGGTCATCTATTCAAGTCACCACTATTAGCAAGCACAGCTTTCATTGGCTTAGCATATCATTGTAATGTTAATGTATAATACTAAATATATTAGAATTTGTCAATAAATGTGAAATTATTGAACTCAGTTTGCTATTTAGTTGTGAAACTTTGTTGCAACACGTGGAGCTAAAATTTATGAGTTGTTGCCAAAGTTGGCCTACCTGTTTTCGTGTAAGATATGAAGATACTTTCTCTCACAAAAAAAAAACAATTGTGAAAAATTGAGAAGTGAGCTTTTGAAATGCATAACAGCATAACTGGTCTCCCATAATGGAGATAATGAGGTTCAAAACCCAATTTTATTAATAAGCATATGTAATCATTAAATTTAATTAGGGCTCTCCATTGCATTTGCTGTATGTAAATATACATATATATTTTTTGTCTTGAGAGATCATATCATTGTACTATAACACGAGTATTCAATACAGTACACTCAATATAGTAGGCCTAAACTTCATAAAACTGTGAATGAATATCGTTAATTTCCAAAATTGGCCTAAATTGCAGCTAGATCTCTGTACATTTAGATCAATTCCATACTCAAATCTCTGCATGCAGGCTATAATGATACATTATGTGAGTAGAGCTGTTACAGTCCAGTGCTCAGAAGTCGACAATATAGTTCATATGGCCACGTTACAAACTGCACAGCTTTCAGCATACAAACACAGCAATAACTTGCTCTAAAAGAATAATTTCAAAATTCATACACCTACCCCAGAGTTGCCATTCATATAGCGGTATCCAGTGCTAGGCATATTGGTTGTTTAACAGTGCAGCCCAAGTTCTATCTATGAAATGAGTAGCCCAACATTTCATGAGGTATTTTGTGTGACCTGCTGTATGCGTCACATAGTGCTGGGGGTCCAGATTTTTAGGGGGGGGGGTCCACATGTTGGAGAGAGGGGGCCATATACCATTTCATGCATGAAGCATGCAACTGTTAAACATGTGTAAAAGTGTAAAAAGAAGATACACAGTAACGCAGATGTATATCAGTATTACCTACAGAAAACACTAGTCTAAGTTACATTATACTTTTTGAAAACTTGAAGTAACAAAAATCAATTATTTTAGTGAAGGTATAATTCAATGGTTATTCATGTAGTAAGTTATAACCCTACTTAGTCAGCTCCAGTCAGAATATCTCATGTCAAAATAGTGGTTTTTGAATTTTCAGAATTTATTATTTTTCCCTTTCACATGCTACTTCTCTGAAGAATATATACGTTACAGTGTTGCATTCCATTTAGGATGACACTGTTTTTTTTCTTCCAAAACTTTGCTACTAAGAAGTATTCAGTTTGCCTACAGCTTTACTTTTGAGTACATGCACATACATGAAGAATGAGGAAGGATTGGGTTCATTAATATTTTATTCAACCATAATTTCTCATGTTCAGTCAGTCAGTTACAATTAGTCAATCAATTAGTCATGTCAGTCAATCTCTGACAGTCAGTCTTTCAATGGATCTATTGTGAGCCTTCGATGGCAGATCTACCTATCTATCTATCTATCTATCTATCTATCTATCTATCTATCTATCTATCTATCTATCTATCTATCTATCTGTCTATCTATCTATCTATCTATCTATCTATCTATCTATCTATCTATCTATCTATCTATCTATCTATCTATCTATCTGAGGCATATACCTGGAAATAAATCAATAACGGATATTGTCTGCAAATTCAGCCAACCATGGATTTGTGTGCAGTACTTCTGAATATATGACTGGAGGTGTACAATTCAGTACAAAGGTCAAGCTCCATTTCTATCCTGGGGTCAAATGTATCGTTAGAGTACCCCAATTGTATCTGAAAGGTATCTCAAATGTACCTGGGGTGCCATTCAAGGTGACAAAACGATTATCTGTCACTCTAGTAGTCAACTCCGAGTGACTCATGACTGTAAGGCACAGATGACAAATTGCTGGTTTCAGAAAGATAAATAGAAGGCCATTTATTGCCACTTAATTTGGCTGTCCAAGTAAATTCAGGAACTTTGTCTGGAAAGGAAAACTTGGCGTTCTTGTTCATCAGTTTACAAGTACGTAATACTACGTATGTCAATATTGATGTCAAGCATTGCGGCAATGGCAAAATATCACCTGCTTCACTTACTTACAGGCTGCACTGTAGATACAACCAACACTTATAAAGACTTATTCAATGGGCTTTGTGGCTTTAAAGTTAAACCTGAGCTAACCTGGCCAGCCATAACATCAAATAATCAAATCATTTTGACAAATATATACCCGCAATGTTTTTCTCGAGTGAATACTGAATATATTGACGGAATTGTTTTTCTGGTACCATTTTTCAAAGGTTAAAAGACAACTTTTACATCACAACTAAAAACTCCATAATCTGTTTAAATGCTTTATATAAACCATATTTGCATAAATTCCTAACTCAGAATAACTCTAATATAATTCCACATAATACCTCCATCTTGCTCAGGTAAATATGCCTTTCAGTGGAGCCAGGTTTAGTCCCTCACCGGCTAAACATACAGATCAGATTTCCAAACAATTATTAGATGTTTGTTGTGTGTTTAGGGGGACTATTTGTTGGTAAAACCCTCTTATATTCATACGCCCACAGGCCACAGCTAGTCCCAGCGGATGTCAACAGAAGACAGGGTGTCAGACTGTCAGTCAATTCGGCTGAAAAGTTCTTTCAACAACATATTGTAGGTTTTGGTAGTTCTTTAAAGTCACTGTTTACCAGTTTGCTTGTTGTGACAGACTGAAAATGGAAAAGGGATCTCATATCATTATTGAATGAAGGTTATTTGTAAGCAAAGTCACAGTCACAGAATGCTCCTTTGAGAGTTCCATGGTTTGACCTTGGACACTCGTCCCCCATTTTGAGCCCTACTTTTTAAAAATCCTAAGCGATCAATCTGGCGCGCGTTATTTATAATGCAATACATCTATATAAAGTTGCCATCTACAATTCTCGTGAACCCTTTTCATAATTTTACTTTTCATTCTAGCGGCCTAGGCCGGCTGAATCTGCCGCTGTTCGTCTGTTATAAAGGTTGAAAATAAAGTCAAATGCATGCCTTTGCTCAAGTTTGCTGCCATCTTCCATCAAATTTGTACATTTTTCCCCTAGTGCATCTATTAATGTAACTAAAATGAAAGAATACTCCGTTGGAAACAAAATTAATATTGTTCAAATGTCATGGCTGTCAGAGATGGACCACCGTATGAAAGCGTGCTCCTGTTCTGTGTCTATGCGCTGACATGTGCAAAACTCCACTTTTGTTTTTACATGGTGTCACATTGGTGTGGCATGGCATTGATACATACCATTCTCTAGTGCTGTTTCTGTCTTTGTCATCAAAATAGTCATTTGTATGATAGTAGCTGACTTCAAAATGGTCGTCTGTCATCTAAGTGTTTTTTGGCTGCTGTTATTCCAGTGTTCCCAGGCAGGAAACTAATTCCTGTTAATTTAGCAAACCATCTCTTGTATACTTATCATGTAATTTTGTTTTATGTTGGATGCTCCCCTTTCTCTTTTCTATACTATTGAAGAATCACCTTGAACAGCAATACTAAATCCAGAGAGCTGCACCAATCCATTTGCATGCGTCTGTTAGAAGAAATCTGGTTCACCATATTAGAGCCTGGAAATTTGATATGCAAAAAGAGTAGACTGTTGCACTGTGAAAATGGCAATTTGTGACTCATGATAGCTGATGAAGTGTCATATTCTCAAAATGGGAAACATATAAGCTGTTTGATTAGTCATGATCAAGAGAAGGTAATTTGATTTGTCATAACTGATTTTAGAGTAAAAGTCAGATGCATAATCCTTTCGTTTGGCTGTCACCAACAAGCAGGATTAGTCTCCTTAAATCAAATTAACATTGAAAGTATTGGGTACGGCCATGACAAATCATCAGCATGATGACACACGAAGTGCCATTTTCACAGTGCAGCAGTCCACTCTTTTTGCATATCAAATTTCCCTGCTGTAATGTGATAAATCAAATTTTATTGAAACATGGTTTCATTGGGTTGTACTGAATTTTATTGACAAACAACTGATAGTAAACAATCAAATGATAATCACTGCATTGTTTATTGAAATTTTCAATGCTCTAATTTCTGTACTGCATGTCTAGTGTCATTAACATGTGTACTTGCGATTGTGAACCGAGAATATTTCTGACTATTTGGCACAAGTAATACATTTTGGTACTTATACCTGATTTATGGTATGAAACATACGTGAATACAAAATAGCTACAAGTATGCTCTCTTGCTCATACTAATTGGGATGCATCCTGCTAAAGATTCGGTTATGTATACAGTGTCACCTGCGAGTAGGTGAAATAGTGACGATTTGCCACCGGGTCAATGCTAAATATCCTCAACTAAACTACTTGTGGAGGCAAGGATACTTATTTGGTTTGAAGAAAATATAATATGGGGTCATAAAGGTCAGTACTTGAGGCTTGTGAGATACACAGTTCCAATATGGTTCAACAATTTCTCTTGTTTGTCTGCAACCACATAAATTAACTGGCGGGCTTCCTCGCAGACCAAAATGGTGTCCAGACTGTCTTTAGAAGTAAACTGCTATGATGCTATCAAACCGTAATAGCCAGCATAATCCCGTATATGGAGAAGAATAGATTTGTTTGTATTTTTTTCAACTAAACTTTCAAGAATTGAAAGACGTTATCACTGAGAACACCTAAATCAGAACTCAAGGTACAGTCTAATAGACGGGACAGAGCCACCGACTCACCGAGCGGAGCGAGGTGTCTCGTCCCTTATGGCAAACTAGAGAGGAGTCAACTAGATGGTTCAATAAAAAAAAGTGATTTAGACATCCCATAATATGATCCTGGCACTTTTTTCTCATCACGCCTGACTACCTTCTTCTTCTTCTAAAATTATTTTCCGCCTCTTGTAAAAAAAAAAAGTCAAAATAATACATTTTTCATTTTCCAAAAAAAAAAGATACATTTTCTCTCAAATTTTTTTTTTTACATTTTCTTTTAGAATATTACCTTTCCACCCTATTTCTCTTTTTCTCAAATTTTTTAAATAATTTAGATAATTACAATTTGGAGTCTTTAAAATTTATTTTTTGCATTTAGGCGGTCCCGTCTTCATGCTTCGGCATTTACATATTATGTGTTGCATGAAAACACATTCGAAAACAGCGTTGCTGCTAAATATGTACATAACAAGTATCAAAATTCTAAGCACAACTTTTGGCACCATCCATATTTGTGTCTCTGGCACCACACTCTCAATAATAAATCCATTAGCAGTTAGACATGATTCCATGTGGTGACCTACTTAACCATGAGTGACCTTGTGACCCCAGACTGACCTTGACCTCAATGTGACCTCATTATATTGTTATGATTGATCCCGCCCAAAACACACAACGAAGTGTCCGGTTCGATTTTCAATATACAAGTTTATTTCCATAAACTCTCCAACAGGCAACCCTGTAAATACGAATAACATATATATAAGATACAATAAATAATCATATTAATCATAGTATGTACAAATAACAAAGTGAACATTATTCATGTAATCCACATACCCTAGTTGGGGTTATTCCATACATATAAGTAAATATCCCTCCTGATGAACAGGCACTCCAATCCTAGAAATAAGCATTAATAATCCCTTTAACTAAATATCCCTAAATGCATGATCTATGTACAACATCTAGCATGATCAATAAAAGTCAAAAATGAATGAATGAATCGAATGTGATATATACATGAGAATATGAAATTGCTCACCTTCACTTAAAAGTGTAAGTTCCAAATATGAAATCCCCAAAGACTTATTCCATAAAGATATTATCAACTGTCTGGTAACCAAATATGACTAGCAGCACTGAACATCTGCTCAGTTCAGGGAATCACATGAGAATGGTAAATCTGGGCAAGATAGTTCCTGTTACCACACCAAACATCAAACAAAGAACAACAAACACTGTTGAGCTTTGGCAAGTCTTTATTCAGATAACATAATAGAAACTGAGAATCACATCAAACCAATGACAATGTGTTGAAACAACAATCAAGCATTCAGAAAATAGACAATGTACAGTAAAACATAAATAATGAATTTATACATTAGAAATATATAAATTTATACTATATCATATACCCCCTAGCAAGAAAAAATGGTTTCCACACCATTTACTTCTCTAGAAATTCTAATAACCTATTAACCAAACCTACTTTGTCCTGTATGCCAACAAAATTTGTGACATAATCACCTGATCTAAACTTTTCAGGCGGTCTCCTGATCCTAGTAGATCTCCTTGGTAAAACTGTTTCTTCTTCTGACTCCTCTTCCTCTTGTTCCTCTCTTGCGATAGCTTGAGATCTTTCTTCTGTTACAACTTCTGCTTCCACTTCTTTCTCAGATTCTGAAGTTTCCTCCTTCTCTGACTGTGTCTCTGGTCTAACTCTCTCAGTTCCTGCTGTTCCAGCTGTTCGTTCTTCTACCATTTCTTGTCTCTCAATTTCTTCTTCGCTCGAATCACTTGATGATTCACTCTCGCTCTCTTCAATCTCGGATTCTTCTCTCTTCCGACCAATCGGTAACAACATGTTCCGATGTAATCTTCTCACTCTGCCTTTTCCACTCTGAAGTCTCACATCGTACACTGGCATACCTTCCATCTTCTTCAGAACTTCGTATGGAGCATCTTCCCACTTGTCTGCCAACTTGTGTTGTTTTCCAACCTCAAATGTGACTTTCTTGACCAACACCAGATCACCTTCTTCTAAGCCTATCCCCTTGATCTTCTTGTCGTACCTCTTCTTAGATTTTCCTTGAGCTTTGTCCATGTTGTTCCGAGCTATGCGATATGCTTCGCTCATCTTGCTCTTCAGATCTTGAATGTATTCATGGTACGGCTTTCCTTCCTCAACCTCCTTCAATCCAAACTTGAGATCTATTGGCAATCTTGGTGACCTGCCAAACATCAGCTCAAACGGTGAAAATCCGGTTGATTCGTGCCTCGTGCAATTATATGCATGTATCAAAGGCTGAAGAAAGTCCTTCCAATGTTTCTTCTTTTCCTCCTGAAGAGTTCCCAACAAGTTCAACAAAACTGAGTTCATCTTCTCGCACTGACCATTCGATTGTGGGTGATAAGGAGTTGTTCGTGATCTTTTGATGTTCAAGAGGTCGCACATGTGCTTGATGACTTTGCTAGCAAAGTTAGCTCCTTGGTCGCTATGGAGTCGCTCTGGAAGTCCATATCTGTTGATAAATAAGTCTATCAATGCCTTGGCTGTTGTCTTTGCCGTCTGGTTCTTCGTAGCTACTCCCATTGCATACTTGGTGAAATTATCGGTCAACACCAGGATATTCCCAAATCCACCTGAAGATGGCTCCAGACACAGGAAGTCCATGCAAACTAGCTCCATAGGTCTCTCTGACTTCAGATGTTCCAAACCGGCACACTGGTTAGTTGGAGTCTTCTGACAAATGCATCTGTCACTTGCCTTGCTGTGCTCTTCAATGTCACTCATCATGCCAACCCAGAAAAATCTTGACCTTGCCAAGTCCAAGACTTTATCCCGGCCTAGATGACCCATGTCATCATGCAACAACTTCATGGCGTCTGCCTGACATTCCTTGGGTAAAACCAATTGTCTCACTTCATGTTGTCCATCTTGTCTCTTCCTGAACAAAATACCATCTTGTAGAAAGAGTTGTTTCCGTTGTCTCCACAAACTCTTAACCTCACCGGAATCAGGGACCAACTCAACTTTGTTCTCGATTGCCTGTCGAACAAGTTGAATCCCTGGATCCTGGCTCTGTAGCTCAGTCCAATCATTCCAGGTCATGGTATCTTCCAACTGACTATCAAGGATGACTTCGTTGTCTGGAAGGGAAGAAGTAGACAAAGACAAACATGACACATATTCTTCAACATTAGCACAATTACAGATGGCTTTAACTGAAGCATCAGACATCTCGTTCCATCCTTCACGTCGAGATAATGCATCCGCAGCTTGATTAAGACGTCCGGCCTTGTATTTGACGCTGAAGTTGTAGAGCGACAATTCTGACACCCATCTGAGTCCTGTGGCATCTAGTTTTGCTGAAGAGAGCACATACGTCAAAGGATTGTTGTCCGTCAGAACTTCAAACGTAGAGCAGTAGAGGTAGTCATGGAATTTATCCGTAATCGCCCATTTCATGGCTAAAAATTCCAACTTATGAGCAGGGTAGTTCTTTTCTGACGGGGACAAACTCCTGCTGGCGAACGCTACTGGTCTCACCATGCCATTCTGCTCTTGACTGAGGACTGCACCTAGTCCTTGGAAACTAGCGTCAGTGTTGAGGATAAATGGTTGATTAAAATCCGCAAATGCCAAAACTGGAGCATTTGTCAAAGCAGCAATCAATTTCTTGAAAGCTTCTTCTTGCTCATCTCCCCAAACAAATGGTAACTCTGGAGATTTCTTCTTGGCTGATTTCTTCTTCTTTTCCCCACTCAGCAACTTCTGTAGCGGGTGAGCAAGCTTAGAGTAATCTTTGACAAATCGCCGATAATATCCTGTGAGGCCAAGGAATCGATGCTACTGTTTCTTATCTGTCAGAACATGCCAGTTTAAGATCTTCTCGATCTTTGCATCGTCTGTCCTCACTCCATCTTCAGACAAAATGTGACCCAGATATTTTGTCTCTCTCTGGAATAAACAACATTTACTGGGTTTCAGTTTCAATCCAGCAAGCTCCAACTTAGACAGCACCAAGTCTAATCTGTGTAGATGTTGTTCAAAGTCCGAACTGAAAACGATCAAATCATCCAAGTACAAAAGACAGCATTCAAGATTTGACGACCCCATCACAGTCTCCATCACTCTCTGAAATGTGGCAGCAGAATTGGATAGTCCCATAGGAAGTCTAACCCATTCATAGAATCCTAGACCACCAGCTGTGAAGGCAGTGTATTTTCTGTCTTCTGGCTCCATGTCCACCTGCCAGTATCCAGCTTTTAAATCAAGTGTCGAGAACCATGAAGATCCTGCCAATCTGTCAAATGTCTCATCTATTCTCGGAAGATAATGTGCATCTTTCACAGTCCGGAAATTCAATTTGCTTAAATCAATACAGAAGCGTAGTAAATTGTCATATTTTCTCACAAAGACAGCGGCTGATGAAAATGGACTCTGACTTTCCTGGATGACGCCGGCATCTAACATCTGTTTTAGGTGTGTCCTGACCTCATCAACCATGGCCGGGGGTATTCTGCGGTATCTCTCACGGAAAGGAACTTCATCTGTCAGGTGAATCCTATGCTTGTACCCCTTAAAATGGCCTAAGTCCCAGTCTCCCCAAGAGAATGCTGCTTTGTGTTTCTCCAAACACTGGTACACTCGTTGCTTCTGGGATTCTGTCAAACCGTCTAACTTGAAAGTCTTCATAATTTCCTCAGAAGGAATTATCTCTTTCTCAACTTGCAGTGCTGCAACTGTCACAGGAACTGCATTACCCACAGTGGCCTTGGAAGGGATGATGACTGCCTTCTGAGAGAAATTTGTAACCAGTACCGGAAACTTCTTCTCAGATGTCTGACGAGGCACCATTAATGGTGTGACAAACAATCCTCCAGGTAAAGATGTCAACTCATCTCCATCAACCATCATGTACGGAGTCTTCCATTCCATCTTGTCATTAGACGAACAATCTATCAGAAGACTGGAGTTGGCTTCAATCTTCACCTGTGTCTCCGTCTTCACTTGAAACACATTTTCTGAACTCACAGAATCCCTACAGATGCACTGGAATGCCACCTTCCATGCCATGGGCAACTGACTTTCTCCTTTAAAGTCATCATGAAACTGCAAACAAGAAGAAATAACGTTAGTACCAAGTAAAATTGGACACTTAGAATTATACCGAGTATCGGCAGTGACCAACAATAAACAAGCTAAGGTCTTTTCATTTACAAGCACTCTGGCTGGAAAAGTAACTTCAACCTCAATAAAACCTGTGTAAGGCAAAAGATTGCCTCCCACCCCCTCTATTTGTAAAAGAGAATCAAGAGATTGAATATCAATGTGAGATAAATGTTTGTCATAAAATGATTGTGAGACACAACTAATTTGTGACCCTGTATCAAGTAGAGCTAGAGAAGGAATGTTATTAATTTTAACAACAGTCTCATTAACTGGACCAACTAATGTTGGTGGGGCTTTGGTCACAGAGTCTACTTGTTGCCCTTCACAGCAGACTGTTTGGAGTTTAAATATTTGGTACAATTTCTCTTTATGTGACCAGATTCCTTACAGAAATAACACATAAAGTCATTACGTGAATTGGTAGAAGAAGTATACTTATCTTCTTTCGGTTTCCCTTGTTGAGTAGTCTTTGAATTCTGCTCAATGCGTGCAAGTCTCTTCTCCCAATCTGCTGCTTTCGAAGTTAAAGTCTTCAAAGATTTCTTGATGTCATCTAGTTGTTCATTGGGGGCTACAAGCTGTGCCTTGGAGATCGCTTTGGACTTCTTAGTTGCCACTCGATCTTCAGCTTCCCGAGTCAACACCAAAAGTTGATCAAAGTTGACAGTCTTGTATTCATGTTGAACAGCATGGCTTATATCTTCAGAATATAAACCGGAAAAGAAGCGCGATTTGAGAAGAGTCTGAGTATCTGGTAAACCTGATAAATTGCACTGATGCATCAATTCTTCTAGTCGACATGCCCAGTCGGCTACCGTCTCATTTGGTTTCTGTTCACTATTAAAGAAATCAGTAAGTTTCTTTTCATCACTTACAACTGGACCAAATACGTTTTGAAACTTCTCCAAAATTCTTTGAACCGTAACATTTTGACCCAACCTCACCAAAGTTTCAGCTGCGTTACCACTAACGGACTGAAAAATAGCAGACTTAACATCCTGCTCTCCAAAATTTTGTCTAAGATTCTCAACCTCAAACTTCCAAACACTAAAAGAAGGCTCATTCTTGGAAGTCTTACAACCTGAAAATGTTGACAATTTAGGCATCTTAATTTTATAAGCACCCAGTTGCCCTTTGTTCTCATGTGAACCGCCACCTAATCCATCTTGGCCTTGACCACCAACGGCACCTTTACTATCAAGTGAACTATCTGAACCACCACCAAGTTCCTGAGCTGAACCGTTCCCTGGATTCTCCTTTGGTTTAACACCAGTCAGAAGACTAAGTAACTTTTTCTTGTCTTCTTCATTCAAAGTTTTAACATACTCTTCAGGATCCATCTTGGAACAAAAGTGAGCTGTGAACAATGGATGATGATGCGATGTGTGATAATGCGAAGTAGGCAAAGTATGATGATTGATCACGCTGAGTGAGTACAATGATTGAGGATAAATTTGAGAAGTATTGAATTCATATGAAAATGGGATTTGATAAGTTGAAGTTAATTAAGTCTAAGAAAATTTTGAATAAATGGATTGGAGTATCAGTTCAATCAATTATAGCTAAACTATTATGAATCGGTTTTGTATAAATAATTGAATAAATTAACTAGTGTTAATAGTTATCTTAACTGTAAGTGTTAAACTACTTAACTAATTAAACAACTTAAGAAATAAACAACTTAAGAAATAATCAACTTAAGTAGTAAGTTAAATTTGTTAAGTTATACAAAATGTTGAAGTGTGATAAACCACACAAAATATCCTAAGTAAGAAATTATAGTAACTTAAACTAACTTAAAATTATGTTAAGTTATAACTAAATTATAACAAAGTTTGAATAACCCAATTGATAATGACCAAATGTGAGTTTGAATAAAGTTCACCACAAACTAAGTCACTTATATTCTAAGTACTCACACTTTTGTACAAACCTGAAGTGTAAAATTAAAACATTTAATTTTAAAGTTTGAGAAAATAATCAAAGTGGCTAACTATAGTACCATAAAATTAAATTGACCTCTTAATAAAATGGTAATGTTTGACCACTGTATAATATTGTAATACCCAGTAATATACTATTGATATACCATTAAATTCAATTTAAAGAATCATTAATCAATCTCAATTTAAACACTCAATTGTCCAATGTAAACACAGCTGATGACTGAAGGACAATGACCTACTAGTGCTGACCTATTGACTGGTCAATACACACACTAACACAATACTTGAGAAATGATCAACAGGTTACAACAAACATATCAATTTGAGTAACATAAACAAGGTACAACTCAAACATGAAAACTGTGAAATTTTGCACAACAATCTCCAGAAAATCCAACTTGTCAACAACAAGCTGCCAAAAAGTTCACACCTGAGATTACAGATTTCACAGTTATCAAAAGCAGGAAAAGAGTCTTTGTTTCATCAAAATTTGAAAATCACTCAAGCAGTACTATTCAATATTATATCTGTAGATTATATTGCACATCAAAATGTCATTATCTGAGTGAATTTTACAAATCAATCTGGAGTCTGTTCATAGGAGCTGATTCCTTGGTCCACAATGCCCCTGTCGGTCTCAGGCTTTTAAACATTTGTCTGACTGACAAAAAAATAAAGTCTTTGACACTCACAATACTCCTGTACTGTAGATCTTCACGAAATCTTCATGCCACACTTGCGATCGATTGTGGGCACACTTTCACCACCGCGCGGATTTCACAGGGACTTCTCCGTAGAACGTAAGGAATCAATCCTGTCGACTGCGCCATTTGATCCCGCCCAAAACACACAACGAAGTGTCCGGTTCGATTTTCAATATACAAGTTTATTTCCATAAACTCTCCAACAGGCAACCCTGTAAATACGAATAACATATATATAAGATACAATAAATAATCATATTAATCATAGTATGTACAAATAACAAAGTGAACATTATTCATGTAATCCACATACCCTAGTTGGGGTTATTCCATACATATAAGTAAATATCCCTCCTGATGAACAGGCACTCCAATCCTAGAAATAAGCATTAATAATCCCTTTAACTAAATATCCCTAAATGCATGATCTATGTACAACATCTAGCATGATCAATAAAAGTCAATAATGAATGAATGAATCGAATGTGATATATACATGAGAATATGAAATTGCTCACCTTCACTTAAAAGTGTAAGTTCCAAATATGAAATCCCCAAAGACTTATTCCATAAAGATATTATCAACTGTCTGGTAACCAAATATGACTAGCAGCACTGAACATCTGCTCAGTTCAGGGAATCACATGAGAATGGTAAATCTGGGCAAGATAGTTCCTGTTACCACACCAAACATCAAACAAAGAACAACAAACACTGTTGAGCTTTGGCAAGTCTTTATTCAGATAACATAATAGAAACTGAGAATCACATCAAACCAATGACAATGTGTTGAAACAACAATCAAGCATTCAGAAAATAGACAATGTACAGTAAAACATAAATAATGAATTTATACATTAGAAATATATAAATTTATACTATATCATGATGACCTGAATGTGCATATGATGAATGTATAGCGAATGTATGTGACATAAAACTGTGTTCTATTTCTCATAAAAGTTAGCTAACACAATTAATTAGTACCTAATTTAATCTGTACAGTAGTGATGTTTGGATAACCCATGTTAAATGAGTTATGGAAGCATCAAATTCACATAAGAAGATATGTTATATGTATCACAAGTCAGTAAAATGTGACAATGCAATTGTAAAGATCCTCAGAAAGGTCATCTGTTTCTTATGACACACAGCATATATCTATCTATCTATCTATCTATCTATCTATCTATCTATCTATCTATCTATCTATCTATCTATCTATCTATCTATCTATCTATCTATCTATCTATCTATCTATCTATAATTCTGTCTGGTTGTCTGGAGTCGGGATACTAGACTATAGATATGCACCATATATTATGCAAACTACAGTTATTCTTAAATTTCAGAATTCCAAATATAGCATTATGTCAGATATACACACTAGACACATAGAGTAATTTAATATTATCAAGTCAGAATATTGTAATACAGGATCTAGCTGCTTGGAGATCTCATTTCATTATTTGAGGTTCTGAAAAGAACTTGTATAATATGGTAATTGCAATGTACATAGGGCTTGACAAATGTGTGTGAACAGTGTTTGTGTTTGGAAATAAGAAATTAGGAAAATAAAACAAAAGCAGGTTTCTTAACTTATAACCCGTACTAATATCTTTAAATAACCAATCAGTGATAATAACATATACCTGGATCATTGGATTATTTTTCGAAACTCAACTCCATACATGTACAATTGTACTTTTTATTTATTTATTTTTTTTACAAAAAAGAAAAAAAAACAAAAAAACAGCTAAACAACAACAAGTCCATCTAAACCAATCGATCCTCAGGCCACATTATGAACTGTAATTATCTTTCATTCAAATCAAATAGTTCTATCATTAAGTTATAACTCACTGATTTATTTACAAATTCTGCCATTTCTGTGTGGTCTTTTTTGTAAAGGAGAAAATCACCTGCTTTTGGGGGCATACCATGTGTTATTATTTCCCACAGCAATTTTACAAATTATGGCCTAAAATGACACAATAATACAGTTTCTCCATTAAATGGACACTTGGGAGTAAATCTAGTGTAAAAAAGTTAATAATAAACACTTTATTGACGATTTCCCAGTCAGCTGTTTGTGAGTTGTGGGAGTTCTTGTTATGGTAACACTTCTTTTATTGCAGCACAAAAGCTTTTAGTTTGCATTATCATTGACCACCCGATCCTATTTATGCTTTTTCTGGCAATTACCTTTGAATAACCCCTTTCAAATTCAGACTCAAGAGTGACTTGGATCTTACACTTATCTGCTGTGAAAAATTGGTGTAATTTTTACTCTTTTGGGCAGAAAACTACAATGTGGCAAATTTTGCTGTAAAGACATTCAGAGTTCAAAGTTGCTTATATTTTACTCAACATTTGCTGATAGATTTATCAAATTTGTGGTATCTGTAATTAGTAGTAATTTTTTTATTACTACTTCCAACTTTTGGTTGAAAGATATAAATTGATATAACTTGGCACATTGTTATGCACATTGCACTTAATTCTACTTATTGTAAGGTCAAATTTATCTGAGCACTGAATTTGAATTGAATTATTTCATTTCTATTAAGTTTCTATGTTCATAAAGGTATTTTGCTACAAGTATAAGTATGTACTTTCCAATTCAGGCTACTCCTTCATAACTTTTCTGAAAATTGTGAACTTTATTGATAAATTTCTACAGTGCCAGTATGAACATATGGGAGCACCAGACCATGACTTTATTGAAATACAGTTTATCACCAAAATCTTGGGTCACTTTAACTTATTGAGTAAATTCAATGATATAAGTTGACAGTTTTTGCAATTGCCTTTCACCTAACTTAATATTATGCAATTAAATGTCAATACAAACACTAGAAAGGGTAATACAATCACATGTGTTGAACGGTGCCATTCAAAACCGTTGGGGGAAAAATCAGTATAACGGAGCCACACACTACAATGGAACCATATATATGTGGCATTCTGCTGTTTGAATGATAATAGAAGATTTATGGGGAAGGCATATAAAGTATTGGTTGATAAATGAGATTTTTATATTATTACATATATTAGGGGGATTTTACCAATGAAAGAGTTTCTTGCAAACTTTTAAAATAATATTTAACAATTACGGATGGCATGTTACAAGCGAGATTCAGAAACTAATATTTAACTGATTTACATATCCATATTTCATGGAGAGAACATAGCACTCCAGGGCAGATCAGGGAAATTCCTGACCAATATCTTGTCAGATCCACTGCCCTGGTCACAAGTCTGACTTGACATGAAGGTCCAATCATCCATCCATCAATGTCCTAGTGGTCAATGTAGACTCAATCAGACATCAGACTTACCTAAATTGACATAAAAAGCATCAGGCTGATATCAGAGACGTCATCTTGATGTCCCTCTGATGTCACAGGATGTCAGATGCTTTCTTGGATGCCACCAGAAGTTGGTTAGTTTCCATGTATGAAATTGAAGGACTACTTTCCTCATTTTGGCAATTATGTAAGGCTAATGAGGACAAGCACAGACAATGATAACAGGACAAGACACTGTGGAGGCACTCTATAACAAGGATGTCCTGAAATGTATGGTGTTTTTATTTGTAATGATATTTATTTCATTTTATTACCTCATTTTCCTTGATGACTCCAAGGTCCTCTAGGAAGGTCCACACAGCTAGGAGGGCAACAAACATGACCTTTGCAGATTATATATACTCCAAGAAAAGGTCCTTAGATCTCAAAAAGATCCTTATTGTCTTTAGAGGGGCATAATGTCTTTTACTATTGCAAAGTCAGGTTTCCTGCATACTTGTAGTGAAAAACTGAGCTCCATACAGTTTAGTTAAGTCCTTGTAGAATATTCCTGAATTTCAATGTAAAACTATGTAAGTGCAAGATATATAATCCTTTTGAGTGTGAAATACTGTAAAATATAGGGGAATGCATAGAGTGCCTAGAATTTATATACATGTTGTGTGGTGTACATCATAGAATAAGGTATTATTAGAAAAACAATTAAGGGTTGTTTTTCAATCGGGGTACGCTCTTGAAAGTCACACGATATCCAAAATACCAGAAATACCATGCATATAATTTATGAGGAAAAAACGTTACACAGAAAGATTAAACATACTGAGACGGACCTACAGTAGCTACAAAATTATTAAAATCGGTTGATAACTGCCCGAAAAAAATTTATTAGTGTCATTTTGACCAAAATTGACTGTCTCATTTGCAAATTAGGCAAATATTGCTTCAGATTTTTCATTCCTGACCTAACAGTAAGTTTTAACCAATGTGATTATGCTTTCAAATTGGTCCCATGAGTTCAACATTAGAATTACATGCAACAACTATGATTAGTCTCTTCAGAATCCTGCATTGAACACATGAAGGTTCATTCCGTCAAATATTGTCCTCTCCGAAATAGGGTCAGCAAGACAGCAATAACAATAAATTAAGAGTATTTTTATTTGATATGAATACTCCTTCAATAGATTAGAAAAAGTTTTGGTAAGTGTTTCACTTCAGTTGTACGAACTGCACAATGCTCGTAGCGGAAAACACCAAAAACACCTTCGTCAAATAAACTGTCCTCTCCGTCCTCTCCGAAAATATCTATTTTCCTTGACACGCACAAAGTTCTTGGCCAAAATTAAGCAAGTAAGATGATTTTTCATTGTCAGACATATATCCATCCACTCAGCACAAGCCCATACAACTGGGTGTTCTACACATCCAGTAATAGAGGGATGAGCAGAATATTGACTTTGGTCAAATTATCAAAAAGTCAAATTAAAAAAAATTCAGAATACTTGTAGCCCTAAAATTTTCAGAAATCCACAGCACGGTATATAGCAACAGAAAAAAGTAAATTTGGCCACAAGAAAAAAACCTTTATTTTTTTACCCCCTTGAGACAAAACTATGTACCCCGATTGAAAAACAACCCTTAACTAGATCTATGCTGACCATTCCAGACAAAACCTTTCTTTAATCTCAGTTTTATAATGTATTAAATCTCTTTACCTTATCATACACTACCATTATCTACTAGATTTACATGTTACAAACTCACTTATGAAATACATTATCTGTATATACAGTCAACACAGAAATCATTTGCACGCTTTGATTTTTCATCATATTTCGCAGAAAAATGGTAGTATGATAAAAAGAACTGCCCTATGTTTTAGAGTAGTGTTAGTGGGTTAGGTTCCGATGCATTTCGTTTTTTGCCAAAATTCATTTTCTTGGAAAATGTGAAAAAACTGAATTTTGAAAACCAAAAAATATTTGCACGCTTCAGCCAACTGGCAGAAACTGAATTTTTAATGATGATACTCAATTTTTTCTTTGGAACTACTGTTGTTTATGGTATATTTAGCTAATTTACATCAATCAGACATTATTTGGGGTTCACAGGTGGGATTGCAGGTGTTACCAAGGGAAAGCACTCAATCCCATGTTTTTTTTCTATGTATGGCTATAGAAATATGGTTAGAAACAAGCAACTCACATGAGACTGATTAGTAAACTCCATAATTGTGTCTATTTGTCTAAAAAAGTAATTTGGCAGGTAGTGGTAGGTAATTGTGTTCTACGTGCAACCGCAAAATACTGGAAACCAGTAATACGAGTAGAATCAAACTGAAAAAATCTTAATTACAGGACTCAATTTTGCCCCTGGGGACTATTTTGACTGAGAGCTGTGAACAATAGGTTGTAATGATTTTGGAGAAAGTCAGCTGAGATAATTAAGACAAGTCATATTTTCGAATTTTGCACTATATTATTACCATTATGCAGCCTACAACAATTGTTGCATCATAGGGTACCCCCATTGAGGACCTCAATGAGTGAAAATTTCACAATAACGGGTTTCCTTTGTAAAAATAAGCTTTGTACAATGAAAACGATTCAGCTGTCATAATAATTTAGGCCATAATTATTGTATAGACAAGCGTGGGTGGATCTTAATAATCGATGCATGACAATGCATTGAATATGCTACACTTACACATATGCTAAAATCTAATAATGACCTAATTTGTGAGCAAATATTAAAAAAAAAAAAACTCTAAATATTCTTTCTTAACAACTATTGATAAGCCAGTGGTTAAATAGCTCGTCAGAGGCAAATCATTAGTTGTATCTCAGCACAAAATCACCAAGAGCCTTTTTTTTTTACATTTCCTGATGAGATATTGAACATAGTTCTTCACAAAAACCTGCATAGTTTATCTTTTTCTCACAATTTGACTATTTTAAAGGACTTCACAGACTAATTTCATGACAATTGCTATTTTTAAGTAATTTTTATACTTAAATGTATGAGAAAAACATGGGAATGGGTGTACTCCTTCAGTCACACCTGTAATCCCACCTGTGTACCCCAAATAATGTCAGATTAATGTAAATGAGCTAAATATACCATAAACAACAGTAGTTCCAAAGAAAAAGTTGAGTATCATCATTAAAAATTCAGTTTCTGCCAGTTGGCTGAAGCGTGCAAATATTTTTTGGTTTTCAAAATTCAGTTTTTTAACTTTTTCCGAGAAAATGAATTTTGTTAAAAAATGAAATGCATGGGAACCTAACCTACTGACACTACTCTAAAACAGAGGGCAGTTCTTTTTATCATACTTCCATTTTTCTGTGAAATATGATGAAAAATCAAAGCGTGCAAATAATTTCTGTGTTGACTGTATGTTTAAAAATATATACTGGATTCACCATGAGATATAATTATTGTAATCATATATTTCTGGGTTTTTTATTATTCGCTCACATGGTATCGCTAACCTCAGATTGTTTTGTCTGCAAAAATGTTCGTTTGGAGGAAAAAAATAGTACTTTGATTTTCTGGTGTTTTTTGAAACAGGCACTGACCAATTAAATTACAAGAAAGAAATGTATGAAAAATGGAGAATTCATTACAGGTAGTGAAAATTGCAAGGCATGCTAAATGCACCTAAATTTTAATCATAGAAAAAATCTTCTTCGCTATCCAATTTGAGTGACTTTTCCAGAATTTAGTCAATTTTTTTGCTACAAATTTCAGATAACGATGTAAGACTGAAAGTGATAAATTTATCTTCAATTAATCACCTGATAATTGTTCAGGCCTACAGTAATTACAAAATGATAACTTAAAATTATTATTTCAAATATAATTCAGATTTGCATCACACAGGTGTTACAGTATTTTGTGAAAGTCAAAATGTATGATTCAAACTTTCAAAAAATCAATCAATATAATTTCTATTTTGCCATATGTCAGCACATATGTTATGACATACTATGCTGTAGAGATTATTACACATTGTAAGGATTATTATTTTTACCACACAGCCATTGCAAGTAAACATGTATGCAAGGCAGTAATGATGTCAAAATCATAATATTGTGTAGTTTGAGAATAAACTGAAATTCTGCATGACCCAATTTTACTTTATATACTAGCAAATATATTGAATCACTCTCAGTATATATTAACTCATCAAATTTGAAGCTCAAAACCACTCTAAAATCATCGATTTTCAACTACTTTGTTGCATTTTTTGTGTGTAATAAGAAGTATCCAATGGACTGAAAGGTATACAAACAAGAATGTTCCAATATGTCAGAAATATTCCAAATTTGGAGCTCAGACGAAACGAAAAATGTTGGTCCTCCTCAACAATAATCCCTCATGGTCTGTTTGGAAATCAATCATCAGGAGCTGAGGCTGAGTCAAGCAATGGATTCATACAGTTCAACTCTGATTTGAGGCCAGGTTTGCATTTTTGGAAAAGCATGACATTTGCGATTGACTGAATAATTTGTTTAATTAATTGATGGCATAAGGATTCAGGTATGTGAGGCTCATAACTTACAACTTCACAAGCTATTCTGCTATTGTTATTATCTTCCTCGATCAGCCTTACGTCAAACTGACACTAGGCCAAGGTTGCTAACATCAGGCTGACATCTTGCTGATATTTGGCTGATGTCTGGGCGACATCTGGCTAATGTCCGGCTGATGTCTGGTTGACATATGGGTAACATCTTGCTGATGTCTAACCTCCATCAGACACTGACATGGATACTATAACTGCATTTGAAAGGGTAATTACATGGCACCATCAAACTGGTTTCATATCACTTGCGAGTCAAAAGCCTCATAATTCATCTTTACGCAATAGTTTTTAACGGTCTGTTCCCTCAATGGCTCCTGTCTTACATGGGCCTAGTGTATAAAACACAATAGATCCATAAGATGTTAATTTTCTAGTCATGATTGATTCGAAAAGTGTTT
This sequence comes from Platynereis dumerilii, assembly GCA_026936325.1. Classification (NCBI taxonomy): domain Eukaryota; kingdom Metazoa; phylum Annelida; class Polychaeta; order Phyllodocida; family Nereididae; genus Platynereis; species Platynereis dumerilii. Next base: position 15,694,267 of record JAPTHN010000008.1, on the reverse strand, counting down.
TTTCAGTGACCACAAAACAAATAAATCAGAAAATAAATCAATCCGAGCAGGAAATATGAATTTGGCATCAGACTGACGTCACTAGATGTCACAAATGTCATCCTGATGTCAGCCTAATGTCACAAGATGTCAGAAAGCCATTGGAAAAAGTCAGCATGTAAGAGTCATATTTGTTCCCTGTCACCACTCTTTCCAAAAATTCAACCAGGGCTGTTAAACCTAGATGTCAACCCAAAGCTGAAGAGATTCCTTCTGCAAACTTTCTCCCTTCTTACAAGCTTGTTTCAACTGTGCCAAATTGCCAATATTCATTGTTTTTCTCTGTGAAGCATGCTCATGTTTTAAGTGGGTAACTTGAGCATCATTGAATACCTGTTTGGCAACCTTTTAGCAAATTGCACTCTTGCAATTTTACATTTTTGGGTTTAGCCCAAAATCAGAACAGAGCGCAGCCTCAAGAGAATGGCTTATCGGCATCTGAATGACTGATGTGGCTTAAATATTGAAAAGAAGTAGTAGTTATCGGCTAACATCTTTAATTGACTTATTAAACACATGCAGATACTTTTTGCATTGAATGTTAATAAAAAAGAAAAAATATATATATATATACCCAAAACAAACAACAACAACAACATGTGGCAAGTTCACTCGCTTAGCTGGATTCCTATTCAAGATTTGTCAACTTATTGTCAAGACCAAAATTTTCCAGAGACCTCATAAAAATTTAATTTATCATTTCCTCCACTTCAGTCCACTGTGGGAAAATGCCATTCCTGCTTTGTTGTACTTAAAATTATTCGTAATTTCTTATATTAGGTATATCATAACTTTGACAAATGTGATCACAAGAATATGATTTGAATGTACCTGGTAATAACATACAATATTATATATGAAGCAATACATTTCCAGGTATTATTGTATTGAAAGTAAATCATATCACAGATGGGCTTAGATAATATTTGTCAAGTATACATTCAATTATTATATCACAATAATTCTCAGTATATTCAATTGATTACCATGTGACACACATGTTCTTAAACATGTCAAATATTGAACAGGTGTATGCAAATTAAGAATATTATGATCTGTTGTTGTGCTAAAATACCAGGTGATCCAGGTCATATTGTGTATGCAAAAGATAACTAGCAAAAGAGGGTGGTCAAACAAGATCTCAAGAAAAATCCAGAGTCACAACTGAATTAACAAGGCAACTCATTGCAGACTCTGAAGTCAGTGATGATTCCAGGACGATGCAAAGAGTCGAGCTTCTTCTTTTAAGTGAAGTGAAGCAATGTGTTCAGCTGTAGGAATAGTCGGTGTTCTACTGTGCAAGTGTCAAAATATCTAAAGATGTTACTCAGACGGTACAACATTTTTCAGGTCCCAAAATGCCACCAAGATCAGGTATTTGGAGTGGCAGGATGAGGTTCCACAAATTTTCATATTGCGCAATGAGGGGATTAACCTTTTTTATGAAAAATGTTTTTAAGCAATACCATTTCTCCTGAAACAAGATTTTGCTCATATTTATCTTACATTTTGGTCATAAATCTGTTTGCCTTAATTCTGCATTAAACAAACAAAAAAAAACAATAAAAAACTTATTATCCAAGAACTTTACATTGTCAAAAAATATTCCTTACGGTGTGATGTGAAATGTGTCCCCACAGGCGACAAATTATTTTCTTCCCCGAGCTTAGATTTATTTACATTATTTCACAAATGCTCGAGTTTTAACACTTCTGATATTCTCTCAGGCTGAAATTTCTAGTTCTCAATTGAATAATTTTGACAGTCAACCGTGAACCATGCATGTTTCCGTGTCAAGTGTCACAGTTTTTGATGTTATTCACAGTTTTTGAGGGCTTAAACTTTTTGGCTAAACAAATTCATATTTAACTGTAAATGGTTGAATGTTATAAGGAAAGTTGGTATTGGTTGACTTGTGAATAAATTGGGTGGGATAAGGATTGGTCCTATATTTTTGCACGTATAAGCCTTAAAAGACAAGCCTGAAGGTGCAATGATAAAAAGGGTATTTCGTACAAATTTATTACACCGGATGAAACATCTTTCTGACATAAAAGGTGCCAGGGATAGGGCACGTGTTCCAGACCAAGACTCAGCAGTTCATTTTGCTGCCAATTTGGCTATATGTTTTCCGGAGTGAAAATAAAGATTGTCAATTGAAACATAGCATCAATTTACTTTTATGATCAACTTATTTCATGATGATATATGGATGTTGTTCAGACCATATTCGGACCACATCAAGTCGCATTCAGAAGTCTCGTACAAACCAACCTTAGCAGTAACAACAAAGCGTGTCTGTCGTTATAGATCATTTTAATGTACCAAAATCTTTTTGATAATATTATTTCAATACATTTCAACACACATTTTAACCTAATGCATCACTGTTGAGAAGGGCTGACTCTTCAAAATTCCACAGAATATCAAAGAGGCACTTTCATGTCACTTAGAAAGTTATACAATCAACACCTATGTAAAATCAAGCACTATACACACAGAGCAAAAACACTCAGGAACTATTTGCAGTTGTGTATGAATACGTGCTGGGTCAGAGGGTTGTGAGGCCAACAATAAGTACCTTGTAAAAGCAAAGAAATGAGATTCTTAAGACTCAAGGGTGTTCTGTCTATCTGTCTACTTGTCTACCTGTAAGCCGAAGACTAAAGTTGCTCGATTTTGGGTTTTCGCACAGACATGCAAGTCGGCGAATTAAACTATCTTTGTGGATACATTTAAAAGAAAAACAACAATAACATATCGAAGTTCTCAGGAAAGCTTGTTCCATGCCCGATATTGTTTTAATTAAGAGGCTTCATGAATTTATTTATGTCAAATCATATCACCACCAAAAATTCGATGTATCTTAAGTTCAAGAAGCACTAAGTAATCAATGGATTACGGCAACAAAGATTGATATCAAGGTATAGCCATAGGCCTTCCTGAATGTCAGATGAACTCAGCTACTGTTGCTAATTGGCCTGTCTCCATCTGTAATTCGGAGTTAATGTATTGGTTGGATATCCAAGCAATAGGAGTTCACCCATGGCCTAATTGGTAAGTGCGCTTGTCCACTGGCTTTGAGGGCATCGGTTCAAATTTCTGCACGGAACCCACTTTAGTCCGAGCCCATGGGACATCAAATGGAGGCAGGTTGTATCCAGTATTCTATGCTGGGCAACTGAAAGACCTTGCCTGAATTAATAGGGATGTGCCAGACTCACTGTCTTCTCATCTCATCATCATATGGCGATCGCCTGCCTCGATATAGCCCACTAAGGTGTTGCAGAGGCTTAAAACACAGACAAACAAAACAAAAACAAGAAAATCCAAGCAATAAGAGCTGTGTTGGAAACCCCTTTGCCTTTCAATGAGGTGATTGGAGTTGTTGACCAAGCCACAGAGTATGACTTGATTTGTGTCTTTGTTGAATGTTTGATTATTTTAGTCAGCTAGTGATTAAATGTTGTGGAGACAGCAGTTCTACAGAAAAGAAAGGCAGACAGATATCATTTATTCTTGAAACAATGGTGTACATACAATATAATAATGAATAATTTCTTTAGATTAGCAATATCACATTGTAACAGCGGAGACTTGCTGAAGGCAGATGCCGCTAATTGCAACCAACAGATATGGAAAAAATTAGTTTTTTTTATATAACCTTGACATAGTGCTTTAGGTGAATGTAGGGAGAATGAATCAAGAATCAAATTTAGCATTAGTATAGAAATTGAAATAGGTTGTATAAAAAAAAAAGAATAAAAAGAAAGAAAAGTGTGTTGTTGGTTAGCATCATATAGATTGGGGGACGATGACGTGTTAACAACTAGATTTTTATTAACTGTTGGTCACAGGATTTCATTTAGTTTGCAAACGAGTCAGACAAAATGTCATCCGAATTGGTTTTCAGAAAAAGGAAGTCCTTCAGGTTCAGAAGAAAGAAATAAAAAAAATATAGAAAAGATAAATACGAACTAGTAGTTTGGCTGTTTTTCTTTTTATGGGGAGTAGGTTTGTTGATAATCATGTGACACAGTCAATGACGTAAGGAATTTCTTTCAATTAAGTTTATTTGAAAAAGATGACTTTTTTTAGAAAATACCTTCAATCCACTTTCAGTATAATTTTTTTGGAAGATCTAGATATTCAGACAATTAAAAAACAGTAATAAAAGATAACATGAAAAGTTAGAATATAGCAGAAATTAAAATGCTGGGTTAGTATAAAAAAATAAATACTGAACTTCTCTCTTTCTCATAGTAAATTTTCTGGGTTTTCTTTTTGAAATTATATATCGAAACTTAGGTAAAAGGGTCAACGTCTTGTTAAATTGTTTCCCTTATCACTCTGTGTTTGTCAGCCTGTCTTTCTGTCATGCACATTGCATAGCCCTATTTACCTTGCTCTTTTTCCTGCCAATCTCCTTAAAATATCTACTTGAAAAAACTTCAGCCTTGGATGAAAACCTCTTTTCCAAAAGTGCCTACCTTTCAGAGATCTGTCCTATCTAGCTTTCTAGCAACCCTAGCACAAACGTCCCATTGTGAAGTATATGTGCTCATCCATGTCTCTTAATATCCATTTTTTAAATTAAGTTTTTAAAGATCCTTTTTGGTTTTTCTTTTCTAAAAAAAATATTATGCATATCTTGTGGGCGCATTTCAGAGACTATCTAAAGCACAGTATTCCAGTTTCATATACAGATATACCATATTATGGTGACTTTCGGCATGGGTATCTATATTTGACAAATTAAAGTCTTCCTGTTTGTTTCTGTATTTTTCTAATCTGCAGGCAGGTTACTATATATATAGTCCTGTTTTGCAGAAAGTCTTTGCATGCATGAGTTCGAACCCCAGGTAGGGAATCAAAAACATTTCAGTTTTCAGAGGACCGTCATTCATGAACTGAATCTAGCTGGATGTCATTCAGATGAGATGTTAAATAGGCGACTCCTTGCATCAGTACAGTGTCTGTGCTGGGCAACTAAAATTTCCCTCACATGGGGTGAGTGTGTAAAATTTTGAGGACTCCTACACTCAATCCTATCTCATCAGTCTACACTTACCACATTTATCTTTTTATCTCTTTTCCCATTTTAGAAACTGTTGAAAAGTATAACAACATCTTTATGTTTGTGACATGTGTCTATGCTTGATCTTAAAATATCCCACTTTTATATAAAATGCACAACAAAGTGCTTACTCCTCCATGTCACATCATCATCGTCTCATCTTCGTCACTGTCATCATCATTACCACTGTTATCATGATCATGATCATGTTGTCAGCATCTTTGTGGATATCATCATCGTGAATAAACTCCTTTTCGAATCCATCGAACTTCCTAATTTTTCCAATTCTCCATATCATATAATACAACCACGAACATGTCAAAACCCCTTACAAATCTCTTCTACAAATGTCATCTCTATTACAGTTTACTTGTCAATCTATGAAGGACTCTTACGAAGAAGGCAAGTTTTAGTTTCAATCCATTGATACATGACACCAAAACAACCCTGTCCCACCTGCTAAGCAAACATAACTCCATTGAGATGTACAGGAGAAAAGTATTAAGTTTTCTGTTGGGGGTTCATAGCATTATGCTTTGTACAAAAGTAAATAATGAACAAACTGTCTGTTTGGGATTTCCACATGACTTTACAGTTAGGTGAAAGCTAGATTTCAATGGACAATGATATTTCAATTTATAAAGTATTGGCAAGATAATAATATAAATCCCGATTGATCTTGTTTGGTAGTCAATCAAAAACTGCAATTGAATAAGGGAGGGGAATTTATATCCTGCATTTTTACACGGAAGAGCTTTACCCGACAGGAAGAGACCACAATAAAGAGGTGTGAATACTATCGCGCATTGCCCTCGGTAAACAGTGCACTGCTAGAAACTGCTACAATCTTATCCCTAATTTTATGGGATTTTATGAGGCGATGCTTCAGCCCTTCACTCTATTTTGTGCCATTCATCTCCGATTAGTTGAGTCGGGAAGCCAGAGGCCAAATCTGCAAAAACCATGAATATGATGCAGAGTTGAAGCCAAGCAACTGTGTCCAGTTGCATGTTCTTTGTGGTAATCTGAGACAGGAGGGGGATCCAGAAAATTCTGGTGGGGGGGGGGTCTAACGCGCTATCGTATCACGGAATGCGTAGCTCGCGACGCAACGCGACTGTGCTGATAAAATTAACATGTAAAAATATATAAATTTTGGTCTGGTGGGAGGGATGCATCCCCCCCATCCCTCCCCCCCCTGAATCCGTTTATCCCTGATCTTAGAAGGAGAGCCAACGGAGCTTCCACATTCAACATAATTGGTGTGGAAGCTCTAATATAAGTAAATGTCATTGTGAAGCTTCTGTGAGCAGCGATTAGCTTTAATTGGGACTATAGGCTTATAAATTATAAAATTAAATATTTAAATTATAACATAGATGATAAAACCAACAGAAAAAAACCGTGCAAATCTATGATCTTGATAAAATAAAACATCGTGAACTCCAGACATTTTTTTTGAGACAGGAAATGTTCCTCTCCTTAATGTCTCTATGATAGAAGTCTCATTCAATGACTACATCTATGAATCTTAGTTGGTACCCAGGTCATGTCAGCAGTTGAAAGACCCAGTGTGAAATGTCATAACATCACAGGGTCTAAGAAAAACTTGTTCTGCCTCAAAGATCATAAGGCCAAGCATTATGAATTGGGATGTGAGTTGAATTGTTGAGTTTTCTTACTCCTAATATATAATGACAGAAAAACTCACAAGAAAAATTATTGGCAGGTACAGCTCCAATCATATACTACAAAGTATAGAATTTGTTGAGATATTTCAATTGACCATGCCTTTCGCCTTTGCATTTTGTAATCAAAATGATGTATCTGTCTCAGACTGTCTGTTTTAATATCTTCTGATATTACAATAAGTATGTAACTCTTCCTCGGCATTTACTGAATCAACTTATTGTTCAATACTGCCAAATACACTTGTGAGTTGGTCTGAGGTAGCTGCAACTGATCCTGTATTAATAATTATTGTGATCATAATATTGTTATTACAGATTTCGTATAAGTGTGCAATGTTCCATGTGAATATATGCCCAGATGATGTCAGTATTGCAATACTGACATCACTATTGGGCCTCCAAGCTTGAGTGTTGATTCCAACTGCCACCAACAAGTCAGGCTTATGGGCTGTCTAAGTGTGAATAACAATTGATTAATCTGCATTCATTGGTATGGTTGTTTGATTCAGTTGGAGCAGGTGAAACTGATATGTTTGAGCCACTTGCTTGATCATCATGGACATTCATGGTGTCCTGTTGTGAAATTTCTCATTGAGGGCAGCACGTTGTGGCTTTTCAGCCAATTAGGTGAGATCTGTGCCAAAGAAACTGTTCAGAATTGATGACTGGAATGGGGATGATGGGGAGATTTTTCGGAAGTGAACGTGGCGGTGTTGCATGGGCATACCGGAGGACGAGAAATGGGGGGGGGGGTAGTTTCTCCCCAAAAATTGGGAAAAGGCAAGACAAGGAGGCTTAGAATTCGATCATCAAATAAACATTATTGGAAATCAGTGATAAGGATGCCCCCAAGCAAAACTCCCCCCCCTTAGGTCTTAAATTCTGAATGGATCCTGAGTACATTATTTTTTCCAAGACAGAGCAGCACATGATAACCTCTCAGACCAACAAATGAATGTGGGAGTGAATGAATTTGTTTTGTTGTAAAAGTGCTAAAACTGATAGCAGTTATACACAAAATCCATGCATTATATATAGCTGGATATTGTAACTTTTGGATTTTTTCAAAACATCAAACTGAATAATCAATGTTGAGCAACAATCTAACAGCTTATGTGTGAATTTGTAATGGTGTGATCAGTATGGGTTCCAAGTGACACAGCTGAAACTGCGAATATACCAACTGTGAAATCATTATGCTGATACTGACATCACAAGAGCACTGTGGCAGTTGAAAAGAACATGGCACACTAATACGAAATCTGTAATAATGAAGAACTTTGAACTTGAAATTTTAAGTCAACACATCAGGAACACAGAAACCAAAATCTAACACTGAAAAAGCAGTCTCATTGGTAATGTTTTGTTGTCTGTCAGGTTGCAAAGTGACTCAAATTTCATTTCTGTAAGGTATCTTTAGTTTTGACACCAAAACTGTTGCTTAAAATGTTACAAATGCTCAGAAGAACCAAAGACCATTACAAATACATTATTTCTGAAAATCTTCAGAAGCATGCCTCGTAAATATAGCTACAACTGTGAGGTTTTCTGTTTTAATCCAAACTCTATAGTCTATATTTTTATGGTGTGCACCTATATGATTTGCATGCACATAGATCATAGATTCAAACAGCAAATAAAAATCGTATTTTCCTTATTCTGCTGAACAAGGAAGATCAAAACGCTCTTTGTATGATCATGTCCTTCATTTCTTTACTTTGAACAAATTCTTCTGTAATTTTCTCTTGGCAAACATAAGGGTTGGGCAAATATGAAATCTTCTTTAACACTCCTCCAAAAATTATGGTGAATAAATAAAAACTAATAGTAGAGTCATCATGAAAAGTTTTTCTGAACTACTCTTGTGTTTTGAAATGACTAAAACTAACACAGAATGTTGGATTTTGAAGATATGAGAGTGACAGTTACATCTTGACAAATATTAGCGAACAACAGACTATTGTTTTATAACTATAAAAGGGTTGTTTTTATCCTTTGAAAACATGAATGATGAGTTTTCTTTAGCTCTCAACTTTATTTCAAGCTTTGAGAGTTAGACCAAGTTCCTTTTTGAGAATTTTGCTGAATATTGACACCTAAATATTTCAAAACCAATTTTCAATCCCTCGTCTTGGGTTGAAACAATCTTCTAGAGAGTGAAAGCATACTGCATGTCAAAGGCGACAAAGTCGCATATGTCAAAAGACATACATAGTGATCAGGAGCCCGGAAATTCGGGACTCCATTGACATTGCATCGACGTACCGTCGTTCCTATGGAGTCATAGAAGCTAAAAAGCTACAAGCAGGAGAATTACAGCATCACTCCTGCATCAGGCCCTATCACTACGCAAATTTTTCAATTAGGGGGAACGGGGGCACATTGGGACGCGGGGCACTGTGGGACGGTGGGGTTTTCTTGGATCCTGGCAAGGTATAGGATATATGGTAGTGCCATCATATCTTGTAATTTCACATCCTGATGTTTCCATGGTTTTATAGACAAATTACAGCCACATACAGAAGTATGGCGAGCCAAAGTTTGTTTTCCTACCACTAAAGTAAATATGGAAGGGTTCAATTCGAACCATTCTGTGGACAAACCATGAACAATGAGGCTTTCTCAGTGCTTGTATGAATTTTATATATCGTAACGAACAGTTATGAATTGCTATGGTGATAAACACACTCACTGGTGTCCGAGAAATTAGCATTTTGGTGTAAAAGTCATATCGGGGCTCATTGGGACAGTGAATTTGGAACACATTTGGACGCCCTTAATATGGCAGAATTTAAGTGTCCAAGGCAACAGAATGACCTGGGACAGCACACAACAGGTATTCAGGCCACAGGGAATAGAGGCATAGTGGATTACCATGCTCTGTGAACAAATTTGTCGCAAAGCACTGTGTGTTACTTACATAGATGTCCGCACCCAGGACAGTTTATGTTAAATGTTTAAAAATGTTTAAAGTTATGAACTATTGGCACTACAAAGTGTTAATGCACTGTATATTATCTTACGCACTACTTATATGTGATATCTATTGCACGTGGAGTGTTAAAATGATTTTTTAATGAGGAGCCTTAAATGGATATCCACAAGGTGACGCCACCATCAATGAAACCATAACGTCATGAAGAGTTTACTGTCAATGCACAGACTATGGAGATGAACTGGCACTTTTAGTCCATTTTCTCAGCAACCAGTGGACATATTGACAAAATTTAAAAAGCATCATGAAGCTCACCATTATGCCCAACACAACCACTTATTAAAAGCATTGCAAATATAATAACTTTGACACAAAAAAATCATAAACTTAAACATTTGTACCGAAACTGACTAAAATAAACATTTCAATGAAGTAAAGATATGCTACTCTCAAATGATTACAGTTAGAGGAATGGTTTTAATGTCAAAAGATGCCTATATTAAAGGGCAACTTTAGGTGAACATATCATGCTCCCAGCTGTATTGGTTTTCTTCAGGATCAAGCATTAAGTCGCCCAAAAATGGTGTTTTTTTAGATTTTTTGAGAAATTATATTTTCAGTGGTAAAAAGTCTGCTATAAAGTTTAAGAAAGACATTTTAAATCTTAACTATCATCGATGAATATAATTGCAGATTCTAAAAATGTAAAAATTATTTTTGAGAGTCCAATAGTTGCTGATATATGATGAGATATGTTTCAACATGCACAAACCGAGTTATAGCACCAGATTGCCAATTTTCGACTTTAATTTTAGAACTTCTTGCATTCAGTTCTATTAAGTTTGAAAAAAAAAAATCTCCAACCAAACCCAGTATCAGGGACACCACTTAACAGTTAACACATTCTAAAAATATAACAATTTAACTGGAGGGTCCAGTAGTAGCTGATTTATGATGGGATAGGTTTCGACATGCTGCTAGATGCATGCACAAAGTTATGACGTAGAATGCCAATTTTCTCTACATTTTTTTAGACATTCTTGTGTTCAGAGCATTAAAGTCTGCTTTAAGTTTGAAGAAAAATCCCAAACCAAATCAATCATCAAGGACAATATTTGTAGATTCTGAAATTGGAAAAATTATTTATGGGAGTTCAATAGTTGCTGATTTATGATGAGATACATTTCAACAATCATGGCAAAATGACACAAACTGAGTCATATATCACTTTTTTGGCTATTGCAACTAAAGCATACTACTTGATAAATAAGGGTATATTTGCAACAAAGAATCATATAATTAATTTATATATGTTTTTGTCCCAGTAAAAACTGGTAATCATATGGTGGCTTTTAACCATTTATACCATTCGACACCTCTGTCAGCCAATGGCATGCTAGACTAGTATTGCAGAGAAATAATTCCCATATTCTTTGTTGTCCAGTTATCCTCTCACGTTTGACTGTTTGAATGTGTATCTCATGGTATAAGCCGATTATTCACCATGGGATCAGGAATATGTGTTTATCATACCTCGGGCTAAAGCCCTCGTCTGATAAATCACATATTCCCTCTCCTGTGGTGAATAACCTATACATATATGTGGTGGAAATGAACATGCAATGTTTTCAACTGCTTTATCACATGATTATCTGAAAGGCAGAAGAACACTGTCACACAAATGATATTGTGATTTTAGAAAAAATTCATAATCACAGTAAAACAAAGTTATATTCTTGGAATTCTCCTTTTAAGATAATTTAGGAAATTTTCAATGTTATCAATAAGTAATATTGTATTCTATTCTTATGAACTTTTCTTTATCAATTGACCTAAAATTACAAATTGATTAACATTTCAAGAGTGTCTTGTTTATTCATACATGCAGGCATACATGTATCTCTTATAAGACTCTTCCTACTTCTCCCCCATCTCCCTGTACTCCCTCCCCACATCCTACTCATTCCCATCTCCTTCTTCTCCTCCTGCAACCATTTCCTCTATCACCCATCTTCTCCTGTTCCTCCTTCTCTAATTTCCTCCCATCTCCTCAACCCATCTCCTCTTCCACCGATCATCCTCCTCCAGCTCCTCCTTCTTTCATCTCCTCCTTCTCCCATATCCTCCTTCCCTGATCTCCTCCTTCTCCCATCTCCTCCTTCCCCCCATCTCCTCCATCATCACCTCCTGTCCCCTCCTTCTCCTCCCATCTCCTCCTCCTCCTCTTCCCTCCTCCTCTTCCCTCCTCCTCTTCCCTCCTCCTCCCATCTCCCCTCCAATCTAGTTCTTCTCCCCCTCCCATCTCCCCTCCAATCTCCCTATCTCCCCTCCCATCTCCACCACCCATCTCCACCTCTCGTTCTCCTCCTCCTCAATGGGCAATTATTTATATTGGACACCCAGATAGACAATGGATAATATTTGGAATGGCAACTTCCCAAGGGCACACAATATAACTTTAGACAATGTTGCTTATTGGTGAAGGGTTGGTCTGTTGGTCATACAAAAATGTATGGTAGGAATTATGTTGCCACAATGTGAACACAACATTGAATTACACTACATTTGAAGATGTTGCCACAACGTCGTATGCTTCTGTGTAATTTTCACAAACATTTCGACATTGTCATAACTCATAACTTTAATGCAATGTAGATATGATCATTTGGTTCTAACTGGTTTTGGTCAATATTTTGGAAAAATAATTTCCTATATGTTATCCTGACTTTTTTCTATTAACGATATTTATTTCTGTGCGAAAAACTGCATTTGAAGCACAGACCTATCTTTGCAACATTGTCCTCTTCATGTTGCGATCTGGCATCTCATTGACGATGTATTAGGAAGTCGGATAACATAAACAAATGTGTTGAAATCAGCAGATTTTGCTCTAAATATGACACTAGTTAATATATGTGAATTACATTGTAAGGAGAAAGTTGAAGATGTGGCTTGTCTGGCTTTAACGCTCTGAACAAAATACGAGTAGTATCTAGATAAAATGTCAAAACTTGGTTTTCCAGCATCATAAGTTAGTTTGTGAATCTTGAATAGTATCTCATCATAAATCAGCAACTATTTAGAATACAAGTACTACTTAGTGTCCTTAATGATGGGTTTGCTTTGAAATTTTTCTCTCAAACTATAGCGCATTTGTAACCTCCGAACACAACAATGTCTCCAAAACTGTTGGAAATTGCTTCTGATGCCATAACAAGGGACCGTTCATGACTGGGGGGGGGGTTGGTAGTTTTGTCGGAACTTCCCATAAAAAATTGATATTCCAGTAAGAGGTCTCAGCTGTTATTCGGGACTTTTAACACCTTTCGACTTAGGGACCCATGGGTTCTTGCTATTGTCCTTGTTGATGAATTTCCTTTGAATTGTTTTTCTCAGAACTTAACAGCTCACTTTAAAGCTCTTATCATAAAAAAAATTGACATCCTGGCATCAATCACTCAATTTGTGCATGGTGTAACGTATCTCGTCATTAATTTGGAACTATTGGACACTCATAAACAATATTATATATTTTTTAGAATCTGCAAGTGTTAGTCCTTAATGAAAGATTTGGTTCGAATTTATTTTCTCAAACTTAGAGGCCGACCAGATAGTTGGGCTATGGACTTTACCCCCGGGACGAACCCTTTTAACATTACGGTACCCTAGCTACAGGTAGAAACAAACTTTTTTTTATTTCCATGTGCTGAACAAACTTTTTTTTTCAGTGTCAAGTGGGAAACAATCTTTTTTTTTAACCAAATATCCATAGCTTCCCCCCAAGATCATCTGGTCGGCCCCTTAATAGTGGACTTTAAGGCTCCGATCAAAAGAACATCTAAAAAAATGTCAAAAATAAGCATATTGGGGCATTAACTCAGTTTGTGCATGTCAATAATACTTTTTCCTTTTATAGAGTCTGCAAATATTGTCATTGATGGTAGATTTGGTTTGAATTTACTTTTTCCAATTTTAATCTCTGAACACAAGAATACCTAAAAAAAAAAATAGGCATTCTGACGTCATAACTCAGTTTGTGAATAGTGCAACGTATCTCAGCAAATATAAGACACTCATAAATAATTTTTTACATTTTGACAATAAACAAGTATATTCCTTGATGATAGATTTGGTTTGAAATTGTTTTATAAAACTTTATAGCAGATTTTAAAAGCTCAGAACACAAGAATGTCTCAAAAGAGTAGAAAATCGGCTTTTTTTCGTCACAATTTAGTTTGTGCATGTTGAAATGTATCTCGTCACGTATTGGCAACCATTGGACTCTCAAAAATAATTTTTACCAACTTTGAATCTGCAAGTATAGTGCTTGATGATAGATTTGGTTTTATATTTTATTCGCAAACTTCATAGCAGACTTTTAACCCCTGCAAACAACAATGTCGCAAAAAAAACCCAAAAAATCGTATTTTCGGGGGGAATTAATGCTAAATCTAAAAAAAACTGATTGAGTTAGGAGCATGAAATGTTCCTTTCAAGTAGTCCTGTAATATAGGTATCTTTTGGCATCAAAACCATCTTGCTAACTCTAACCATTCGAGAGCTATGATTTTTCCAAAAAGTAAAGAAAAAAGCTAAATCAAGTTCACTTACTGAATGCACGGAAAATTTTATAGAAACAACAAGTTTGACTAGTCTAGTGGTAGGATAATATTATTTCCTAAATGTTGCTTTTTAAATTTTGCAAGTGGGATGAATATTAAAGTCTACAGGTCTGTTTTTGTCTTGAAAATCATGCAGCTGCATGCTTTTCTGGACTACCCAGCTGGTAACATTGATAGTGCTGCCACCTGGTGGGATAGCTGTTTAGTGTGGTTCCTCATTGATGTCCCAATGTGCCCTGGCTGTTTTAGCCGGGGCATATTGGGACAGTCATTTTTACGACTCTCTGGCTGCAAAAGGGTAGGTTCAGTCCAGTTTATTATGCCTTGCATTTAGGCTCAATAGTATTGGTGATATTCATGCAAACTTCTGAGTTCTTCAGTGCTTTCAGCATTGAGCAAAATTAGTAGACGTTAAAAGCGTCCCAATGTGCCCCCGTTCCCCCTACCTCAACTGCTGTTGGGTTGATAGATATCCTTATTAGGCCTACCTATACCGGAACGGTACTGGATAAGAAACTTGACAAATGCTCTCTGACTCCCACGTGATATTTTAAAAGCACAGAATTAAATGCTGTGGCATCGAAAGACATAGGTAGTTTGAAAATTGTGATAGCCAATGGATGAACGGAACCATTTTTCTCAGGTAGAAGAGGTCGTGCCTTGAGTTTTATGAATGATACAATATCCATGATCAGGAGACACATTTCACCACTGTTTGAAATCATACAATATTTGGAAATTCTAAAAGAAAACAACCTCAATATGTATTATGTATACATAGCATAAAAAATTAAAATAAAAATCTTAGAAAAGATGCTTTTGTTTATTAATTAAAAAATTAACTTACTTGTGATGTTAATTGATTCTTCACTGTGGTGTAAAGTAACTGGAAATTCTCAGTTGGTGGCCTGGCCTGAAGTAGGATCTCTCAATAGTATAGTAATGTGATGCAGGGGTTCTTGGCTGTGGCTCTGATGTGCAATTAATGTGATCCTCTTTGCTGTCTATTCACGTAATAGCCAGAGGTAGTGTGGTGTCAGGGTGCCAGTTGGCATAAGGGGTGTCGTGTTATGGTACCTGTCAAATTCTGTAGTATTCGACTATCATGCCAGTTAGATTCGGAGCTAAGTTGCTTTATTTCTAAAGGTTTCTGGATCGTGAGCTGACTAAACAAGCATCACTTGTATTTATTCATTTTGCCATGGTGTGTGCACATTCAGGCCTGTGCAGCATTGTATAAAGGCATTAGTCTTTAAGACATACGCTGATGCACATTCCCCATTCATGGCCACATGTAATATATGTGTAATTCTGACTTCTGAGTGTGTGGAAGGGCACAATGCCATCATTGTGCAATTATATGATCATTGCCTGTTGTAAAGCTTCACTGGAGGTTCACAAAAACTAGAAAAAGTCCAGTAGAAGACTAAAGTTGTAGGTTAGAACAGCCAAACAGCAAGCATGGTTAGAGTGAAAAGCTCAAAAATACTATGTGGTGCATTTTACTATAAGGCCTATCTCAAAAATAATGAAGCCAAAGTGTGACATGACCATCAAAATTTTAAAATGTATTTTTGTATGAAATGACCTAAGCATATTGTAAAGAACATATTTAAGTTCCAGAAACTATATATTTACCTTGGTGCTTTGATGAGTGGAAATAATTGATAACAGCTGAATATTACAGAATTTTTAAAAGTTTTTTTTTTTCATGACAGTGAAACAAAACTGGACAAAATGCTAATTTGTCATGAAATTAAATCAATTTTCTTTATTTGACAACAACTGGCACATTTTTAAAAGTCTTCTGGACGATTGTCAGTCAAATACACCAAATATCTTTTGAGAAACACCAAATTTTTCGAATTTTTTCGGAAATTTCTTTTCAAAACTTACATAGATTAACCCCAGAAGCATATTTTTTCGTTTAAAATGATTTTAACTGCCCTATATTATGCGTCTATATGTGGGCTTCAAATTGTTACCAAATAAGTGCCACCGAAGTGAATGTCTGCTCAGCAAATGATGATAGAAGTGTGATTTTTTGCCCATTTTTCGACATAAAAAGCTGATTTTAAGTACTGGTGTGATATGAATCTTCAGAAAATGTTATTTTATATTATTAATTATCAGTCATAACTGGGGGTAAAATACAACCGTTCACAAAATAAAAAATATTTTGTTACTGTTTATTGCCTTTTTAGACAATTTGGCCCAAAATTTTAAAGAATGCTCCATAAATGTTAATTTTTTTGGAATTAGGCAATGAAACGTACTCCAACTATTGAAATTAATTGTTAATTTTCACTCCAAGTAATATTAGAATGATCGCTTCACTGTTTGTCAGAAAAAAATTGAATATGATCAAAATTTTTCAGAGCGTTACGCGTGCGACGAACATAACTTTTGAATTTAATCACCAGAAACTTGTCAAAAACTTGGGTTAATTCATAGATTAATAAAACTTCATAGATGTACTATATTTTGAGCCAATCCAGATTAAAAACAGAGCTTCCATAGCTCTATACCATTTGAAAGTACTCTCAGTGTTACGTGTGCGACACATTCACCTTTCCAGCTATTCATTAGAATTTTTCCGTGAACTAGATTTTCCAGAATCATAAAAAGCTCCAAAACAACTAAGTAGATGTAATACTAGATCTCAATGGCAAAAAGATTCAACTGAAATATGCTAAAGGGAAACTAGAGCATTTCTAATCAGGAACATTCAAATTTGACTCAATTTTACAAAGTCAACCTTTGAACCCAAATAACTCAATCATGTCGATACAAGTGGATGGAAGTGCTTGTTTCAATGGATTTATGAAGCCTGGGGATGTGGAGATTCCAAAAAGTAAAAGGAAATAGCAAGGGGACATGTCAAACTTTGTGAAATTGAAAGAATTCATCAGGTGAAATAGTCTATGTCACGCTAAATAAGTGAAAAAATGCATGTTTTCCGATATACTTTCATCTCTATCTCAATAACCTTTTGACGAATTGCGATGCAATTTTCAGGATTTTGGCATACGAATGTATTTAAGGCAAGACTTTAATATGAAGTTGTTTCATACAGCTGTTATCAAAATTTGTGACCCTCAGTGAAAACCAGCTGTGTGGCTTCATTATTTTTGAGATAGGCCATAAGTGTTGTTTCAAAGATCTTAGTCTTCATCTTGGCCATTGACCTGAGAAATTTTCTCCCTAAATGATAAATTGATTCCAATGATTGTCTACATCTATGCTAGCCTGAAGACGGTCCTTCAAGAGGTCATTTTTGATCCTTAAAGGAGGTCTGAATATTCCTAGTCATGACCCAACATTCTTGGTATATATATACAAGACAGAATTTTCTTAATAAAAGTACATTTTCCAACATGCACATGTGGCAGAATATATATTAATTGATGCCGATAATTAAATTAAGTACTTCTTTTAAAATGTGACTTCTCTTTTGTTCACAAGGCTCCGCTACAGCAGAGGTCTGGGCAAGAGACCTTTGCTGCCCACCTCTGGCATAAGAAAAAAGAAGAAGAAGATTCGACTGAGTAATTGTGCTAAAGACTTCCCTGCACCAACGGTGCCTGTTATATTACTCTGCAGATAATAATTACTATTCATGATTATGTGAATTGTATGAGGCAGTATTGTGAAGCAACACACTATGATTCCACTTTCATTATGATGTAAGCCATAAAAATAATGTTAGAATGGTTTATGAGTCTTCTGCAGATTTCAACTCTGCTTTCTCTTCAAAATTGCATTTTGACATGCATTCAAAGTTGTTTTAAAATCCTTCAATACTTCAATATTAATACCCTTATAGGCCTACTTGTTGATTTCTTACATCAGCTGAAAAAATAATTTCGTTATTTATTTGCTTCACATTCAGTATCATGATAAACAATTGTAAGGTATTTCCCACTTGTTTAATACCATGCATTCCTTTGTCTGAAAAATGTCTTCCTCTAACAATAAAGAATGCATGCAGTAAAAACCAGATGCATAGTGTTTGTTCTTTTTGAAAAGTAAATCCATCACCAAAGCAATACCCAGGTAAGTAAACAGGTAGGTGGCAGCACTGGTAGTTGCTAGGCCTATGCATCCCTGGTGAGGAATATTATATTAGTTACAAGTGTTTCTTTGTTGTTTTCTTCTTTCTGACTTAAATTAAAAGTGGTCTTTAAATTCAACAGTTTAAGGGGAAATTTTAAAAGCTGTTGTAGATGGTTGGGGATGAAACCTTGCGTTTAATGTCTCATCACATGTTTAGATTAATTAATAATTTGCACAATAAAACACCTTTCATGATATTAATTTTTACCAGAATGGATGGTCCGGCAACTTAAATATTCCAACTGGTTTAGCTTAAAATCTTAACTTTTATGAACTGTTTTGATCCAGCTGACCTGTGAAGCATTTTCCCCTGATAATAGATGATTTTTGAAACATTAGGCACTTTTGCTTTTCATGACTCGCCGGACCTGCAAATAATTTGGTGTACGTGTACAAGCTATTTTGACATCAAGATGTCACACAACATATACATGTATTATTATCCGCTGTGACAAGTGTAATGCTGAATGAAGGCATCCTTTGGTCTGAAGGACTACTGAATGAATCTGTGCAGGCCTAACCACCCTGGGTACTCCCACAGCTTGGAGGTTTGAATGACCACTGTAAAATTTGAAATTTCGAGTAAACTCAAATGATTGAGTGAGATGGTGCACAATTTGTTTGAGCTTACATGGCTTTTGGTTTTGAGTCATGAAAATCTTACCATTGCCATAACTTCAAACAATAAGCTATATTGGCATGTATATATTTTTCATTATGTGACATGTACACAAACTTGTGGAGGTGTAAAAACGAGCATGTACGTGTTTGTGGACATGCAAAAAACCATGTATATATTTTTCATTATTTGGCATGTTCACGAATTCGTGGAGGTGTAAAAACGAGCATGTACAAGTTTGTGGATGTGTAAAAACGAGCATAAGTGCTCATATATACGTAAAAACTTTCAGGTTACAGTTTTAGGGTGAAAATTAGGTTTAGGATTAGTTTTAGCCAAGTTTTGGGTTAGTATGTTAGTAATTACAAATTTTACAAATTCGTGAATGACAATATTTGACACATCCAAGAATACCAAATCCATGTACATGTTCGTTTTTGCAGGTTTACAAATTCGTCCACATGCAAAACATTGAAAACTATATTTGTGTACCTGCCATTTCCACGAATATTAGTATTGGCAGGTCCACGAATAAATAATAAAGCACATCCACGAGTGTTAGTGATTACATATACACAAGCACTTATGCTCCAGAACTTATGCTCGTTTTTACACATCCACAAACTCGTGCATGCCAAATAATGATAAATATATACATGGGTTAGATTTAGCCAAGTATAAGGTTGCAATGTCCGTAATTACACCTACACAAATTCATTAATAACTGTATTTGACACTTCAGAAGTTCTATGACTGCCAAATTTGTGTGCACGTTCGTTTTTGCAGGTTTATGCATTTGTGTACAAGCCAAATAGTGAAAAATATATACCTGTACCTCATGTTGGCTTAAAGGAATTGTGCAACTACTCACTCATTTAAGCTGACTCAAAATATCAAATTTTAGAGTAAAGGTGCTTATCTGAAGTTCTCAAGATATTTCACAGTTTCAGCAAATCAGAATCGCAGGACCCATCCTCAAGTCATGGACAGACTTCTTTAGATCAGGGCCAATTAAATTAAAGTCAATATTTTTAATGCAAATTTAACATTATTTTTACGACACATTCTTCCTTGCTAAATCATCAGGTGCTGACAATGCTCCTGGATTACTCTCATATGTCATATGGCTAGCGGAAATACTCGCTTCTCATTGGCTGACAGCCGTGCAATATTCTACGATATTGCACGCATTATATTGCACGGTCATTTTAACATGTGAGAGATTGGACGGACCTGAGACGAAGCACAACGTTTCAGTGCTGCTGCAGCCACAGCTGGCAAACAATTTGTGTTTTCCGATTTTAGTAAAAAGTGCACTGTACAGCAACGCAGGCAGTTAGAAAGCTCGTAATAGCAGCAAAAGATGCGTCTTTTTAAGGGCTATCAGGATATCTATTTTTTGTACTGATTTTATTATTTTTATTTCCAGAAAAAAAGCAATAAGTGACCGAAAAATAGCATTTTTTCCGATTTTTGTGTGTTTAGAGGCCTAAAGTCTGCTATAAAGTTTCAGAAAAAAATCTAAAATAGAATTCATCATCAAGTAAATCATTTTTCCATTCCAAAAGTGTAAAAAAATTTTTTGTGAGTGAAATATTTATTGCCTTTTGACGAGATACATTATAAAAAGGCGGATCAAAAGAAACACAAGAAAAGTTTGGACGAGGAATTCCAGCCCTTTTCTTTGCATTTGACACAAAAAACCGTATGATATAACAGTTATTGCACATCACCTCGTGCAATATCAGTCTTATGGCACCTCGGTGACTAATATTGCACTCGGGCTGCGCCCTCGTGCAGTATTAGTCACCTCGGTGCCATAAAAACTGATATTGCACTCGGTGCTGTGCGATAACTGTATAATATATCGGTCCTCTTCTTCCAACATGATGGCAACTTCAAACAAACCAAGGTTGGTGATCACTATGTACCCACAAAGTGACATAATTACAGATTTATTTTATTTTATTTATTTTTTTACATTTTGCAGGTTTTCATATATAGAGCAAGCAACAAACTTTGCCATATAGCCAGTGTGCTGTCTTATACTGTACATTAAATACTAACAAAAATGTAATCAGTGAAGTTTTCTGGGAGATTAGGCAGTTTCAGTAAATTTTATTGCATTTTTAAAAACTATAATCACCAAATCTTTTGATTGCAGAATATTTAATGCTTGTAAATTCACATCAGGATGCCTAATACGTCAATACAGCATGCAGGCTATGTTATATTGTAATTTAATTGGTTCCCTATCCAAAATCTTAGATTTTATGATTAACTAGGTCGCTTTGCATAGTGCAAATGATGCACAGTGTAATGCTGATGTTGCTTGGTTTAGTAATGACTTAAACACGCCAAATTTTTTTTTCAAATATTTTTCTTCCTCTACACCAAGAAATGTTGTCTCTACCTCAATCCTGCACGAGCAATGACTCAGCCCTGAAGTCAATTTTTTTCCTGTGTAAATGTCGAGTTAAAGTAGAATTTAGTAAGAATTAAGACGAAAAGTGTAAAAGCTAGATGTGAGCTATTTGAGCCTCGATTCCATGAAATGCAAGTAACATTTTATTTACAATTGACAAACAAATGTTTTAATTTCTAATTTCTTGCTTCAAAAGCTTTGTGTTTTTGCATTCATTCGCACAAATGACTGCAAACGCAGTTGTACAGGCCAAATATTCAGCAGCTTCTATGAAAGCACTATAATGAATTCATAGATGGTATAACTCAGGAAATCTTTAAAATTCATATGGCGTTATAAAATAAACTGAAGGACAAAAATAAGTTACCACTTTTCAATTTGAAATAAATTAAAGAAAAAAATTCTTCAAAGTTATTTGTGGGGTGTTATATGTTCTAGACATTAACAATGACCAATTAGTCATGTTTACATATCTTGTCACGGGTCATTGCCTCTGCACTGGTACAGGTCATGAAATACAGTAATTAGGCTAATGCTTGAGATCAGTTGCCCTTAACTACACAAAAAGCACTCAGAAAAGTTCCTTGATCTTTCCTGAGTTGAGATACGCCAACAGACTGCCATTGGGTAGACTCTCCATTGAGCAATGAGGTCCAGTAGTTGGGATGCTGGCAGCTGGCATGTCCCAGAAAGAGGTTGCATGTCAGAGGGGCTGCTCCCAGCCAGCAATCAGCAAGCTCATGACCAAGTTTGGTCTAACAGGCTGAATGAAGGACCTTCCAAAGCAAGGCAGTCACAATCCATGATCAAGACAGGCACAACATCTATCAGAATCTGGGTGACCATTTCAAGACTGATTCAAGCCCGCCACATCCACAGCTGCTGAAATTCCAGGCTCTCAAAGCCCTAGAGTGAGTGCCAAAACATTTTTCATGTGCCATCCAGGTAGTTTTCCTCCGGGAATTCATACCAGTCTCCTAAAGAGGTGATAACTTATTTTTGTCCTTCAGTTCACATGTAGACTTGTTATAAAAATTATTGGATTAGGCTTACTAGCGTAGTACCCGTGAAAAAAAAATTATAAAATTAAAGGACCAAACCCAGATAAGGTTGTTGTAGGAAGTGAAAGAAAGGAGGTTGCAAGTTTTCATGAGTGAGGAATGAGTAGTTTGGGAGGAGTAGCGTAAAACATTCGTGAATTAATAATATGATGATGATGACCTCATGAAATTATCTGCCACGATGAAACAATAATATTAATGGAAAACAGCCTTGTAAAATTCTTCGCAAAGAAATGAAACAAAAACAACAAAGGTTGAAAAGATACAAAAATAGGAATGCTTTATTTAGACCATGACTTTATTACATAAAGCAAGAATGCTAAACCACACCTAATTCAATACCTTAATCACATTATGTACCCTTTGCATAAAAACTGTCATCTTTAAAATTTCAGACCACAATGGTCCCTTCAAAGTTTAATACCATATTAAAAGGCCTCTTGGTACAAAAACTGTTCAAAAATACTTCAAAAAGTAAAAAAAATCTTAAAAATGGATCACAGTCCAAATTTCGAAACAAACATGTATTCAATTAGAATTTGAACACAATAATTGTATACGAAATGCATAATTGTAAACAGCCAATTGCTAACATACTGAGCAAAGAATTATAATGTATATTTAATTTTGAGACTGATAAAAAATCCGTAAAATACTATTCAGCGGCAACAACTACAATAATGATGAACAAATTTCAGCACGCATATAGACGTCAACGTTTTAATTTCATTAACAAACGACGCATGAAAAGACATGCATCATGGTAAAATAATACAAGATTTCTAATAAAACTCAGTGACTTGAAGTAACAGTGAGATGCATAACACAATATTCTGACATTCAAATCATATTTTAATAGCACCTTTACTTGGGAGAAAGACAAAGATCTATATTTGCAGGGCTGAGTTTCAATAATAATACAGATTAACAAGCTTCAAAAATTTATACAAATACATCTGGAAGGAGAGTGAAATCACCATCAGACTTTTCTGGGCGAACCTTCGTACGTCCCTTTTTCGGAATATTTATAACCTCAAGCATAAGATACATCATATATTAACCCTTAGACATACATTATAGTTGCATATCATTAAAACCATCATAATACTGCATATATGAGTTACATCTATTTTGGTGCTGCTCCATCCTGAAGCGCATCCACTTCCGCTTGTCGCGCCTTCATCTGTTGTTCGTACTCTTTTCGTTCTTCTTCTAATTTTTGGCGCTCTTCCCTGGCTGCAGCCTCCTTCAACCGCCTCTGTTCCAATTGGCCGAGAAGTTGCTGTTGCCTTCGGGTTGCTTCTTCGTGCTTCGATTCCAATTCCTTGAGACGGCGCTCAATTTCTTCTGGTGACTGCAAAAGAAGAAGAGAAACATTTAATCTACATTAAAACTTAAAGTAAAACTGATTGAACAAAACAAAACTAGTACCCTGAGGCATATCTGTCTTTGAAGACTCAGCTCAAAGAAATGGGTCTATGCTGCTATTTGATGAATATAATTTATACGGTGTCGGAATCTGGAGTTGATTATTATAGATGCCAAACTTGCATAATTTCGTAAATTCTATATTGCATGTTAATCTTGAAATTTAATAATTCAAATCAAATGATGCTGCTGCTCTCTAGTCCTTTACATTACCCAGACTTGACCAATATGATACATGCAAACAGGTACAGAGGGCATTACAGGTGGATCCCAAACATTCCCCTGTTTTCAAAGTTGTTAGGGAGTACTTGAATAAGAGGTCTCCGGGAAGATAGATGGTTCAACTCTACCAAAATAAAATTCAGGTAAACTTGAGTATTTCTTGAGCACCCATAACAGAGTGCAAAATCCCTACTCAGCATTTCCAGTTACATAAACTCACTAGATTGGTCAAAAAGTTTCGTCTCGTTTCCAAAGAAGATATTACAGAAAGAGAGTCAAAGAGGTTAATGAAGTAACTTTAACATATCCTTATCATATTGTTATATAAAGTTGGTATTATATACTCGAAAATGGTTCCTTTGCTGCTTCACTTAAATAAAGTTAAACATTGTGCCTGATGGCCATACTCATACCATTCACTAAGATTTTGCACAGACACTAGCCTGACCAGCCAATAGTCAGAATAGCCAATCCTTTTAAAATATATTTACAAATAAAAAGAATAAAAAGTGGATAAAGGGACTGAATTTTAATATAAGGTATGAATACCAAATACCAAAGGTAAGTTTTGAAAGGTTGAATAGAATTCTCAGGCTGATCACTTGAAATCGCAGTAGGTGACCTTTTCTTGTTGAAAGGGCCTTTGTCATTCAAAAAGCATTGAGGTCAATGTTTAAGGGAACACCTTTAAAGGGCTGTGTGATCATAGAAGTGCTTAGAAGTTGAAGCCTGCACTTCGGGTTATAAAAACATCATTTTGAAGGTTACTCTGAAAATCCTCATATTTTTTGTCATATGGAGAGAAAATCTGGTAAAGGAGGTTGACATGGTATAATTGATGTTATTGAATCTGAAGATGACTCGATTAATATCACGTAAAATATATTTCTGGAATAAAAATGACTTAAAGAAGAATTTACCTCATCTTTAATCAATCATTTAAATAAATGAAAATAACTTCCCAGATCAGCATGACAGTGCAAGTGCAATAAGTGTCTGGCATAATTTTTTGATAACTATGGGCTGTATGGCCAAAGAAAGAGTTCATGATTATGTTGATAACTAAAGAATTTTCACTTTGGTCAACTTGTTTTTTGGAAAAAAAATTTTTTGGGTGAAAATATTTAAACAACAACAACTGCTGTGCACAAATTGAATATCTCCAGTGTTTACATTCTTCTGTTTACCTAGACACGTATATTTAGGTCAAGAATTTATAATATAGATGTAGTTTGCTGTTATCACTAAACAACTTCACATAAAATCAATTTTGGTGAAACTAATATTTACAGTGTGAAATTATAACGAAAGCTGTGAGATTGACTTACATAGCTTCATGCACAACACTGTTACTGAGCACAGCACTTGCATTAAATTGTCTCTATTAAATTATGTTTTGCCCCACTGCAAGTCTGCAATCATTATCAATATACACTGTAAAATGCACACATAACAAATATATGTTTCAAATTGGCCAAGCAAAAAAAACTGAAATATTTGAGGCCATAGGGCATAATATATGTGTCAAATATATGGGGTTGTGATTCCATTAATGCACAGTTCATTGTTGAACTTAAAATGACATCCCTATAATATAATAACACAATCAATGAATCATGGAGCTTTATTATTCTCAACATTGCAATTTCTGCAACAAATCACAGGTCAAATGGCTTATAAGACTAGATAAAAGTTATGTGCTGTATTAATTTGGATTCTGAAAAGTATCCATTTTTTTAATATATGAAATCTAATTAGGGTTTAGTATGTTTCACAATCAATTATCTAAAGGAAAATCGATGATCAGAAATAAAATTTAATCATTTGTGTGTTTAAATTGATGTACTTCAATAATCCATGGTTCAGTATATCATGTATATATAGTCAATATCTCATGCATAATTAAATAGATTGGATTTTTAAAAAAATACGCAAATGGGGATGTGCCTGCAAACACAGACAAACCCAGTATCATAAAAATGTTGTAGGTGAGCATTGAAAATACTGTTGAATGAATGGAATCATTGTATTATCACCCATGGCATATCACAGATTCACAATGGGTATGGACATGGGAAATAAGCAGTTTTAAATCATACAAACAGTATAAGTGATATATAAAACAGCTCATGGCAAAAATAATGACTTTAGACTCAATCATGCAAACATGTGGGGCTCTGAGCTTATTTGGTGCAGTCATAACACTGCTATAGCCCAGCATGGGTTAGACATTAGCATGGTATTCAATGGGAAATAGCTTAAAATTACTGGATACACTGACACAATCTGATAACTATTGAATAACACAACTTACTAGTAGTACTACCTGTTAGATACAATGTCAAATTCTACCTACCATACCGTCCATGATTGTGATTTTAGTCTGTTCCACACAGTCTTAGCTTGCCTTGCTCTTCAGTAGCCAGTATTCAATTGCAAATGTATGTGACCTCCCAGGCATGCGTCACAGAAGTGCTATAAATAGATTGTGAGGGGGGGGGCGTTTCCTGAGTAGGGGCATCCCAGAAACTAATACATAAAGTATGCAGAGAGTTCCCATTTGATTTTAGTATCTAATGTGTTTTAAATTTCTATATTATATGTATGTCTATCTATCTATCTATCTATCTATCTATCTATCTATCTATCTATCTATCTATCCATCTATCTATCTATCTATCTATCTATCTATCTATCTATCTATCTATCTATCTATCTATCTATCTATCTATCTATCTATCTATCTACTATCTATCTATCTATCAACACATTCTCCACATATAATGAAATACGTACTTTATGGACTTTTGTCACTTGAATATGAAGGATGTATTTAATTCTGAAGGTACATGTACAAGATAAAGGATGTCATTCATTTTCTGATATAGATATAGATATGCCTATGGCACAGGTAATTGCCAAAATGGACCTTTTTTTTTGCTGAATTGGCCTCTTTGAACCTCCTTTTACCAATACAAATCCCGGCAATCTTGTGACATTGAATTTATGATGAGATGCTTGTGCTTTCCTACTGATTGAAGCTGGAAATATCTGCAGATTTGTGTCGAACTTCACATCATCAAATTGACATATTATTGTGTTCTCGGATGTAATTTCTACCATTTATGAAATTTGAGTGACTGATTTATTGCAAAATTGAAATAACACAACTATTTTTCCTCTTTAAAAAAGCAAGCACATAATGTGTAATGATGTGAAATATTTATTCTGCCCCTCTCTCCTCCCTTCTCGGATCTCCTTCTTTCTTTTCCACTCTTTCTTTTTCCCCTCTTTCCTTCTCCCCTCCTCTTTTTTTCCCTTCTCCCCTCTTCCCTTCTCCCCACTTCCCTTCTCCCCTCCTCCCTTCATTCGTCCTCCCTTCCTCCATAGAAAATATCTACCGAATTTACTTATTAGAAGACCTTCAAGCAGTCGGGAGAGCCCAGCAGGGCCTCTATTTGAGGGGGGGGGCTTATTCGAGACAGGCCTCTATTATTATTGTCATAATGCTTGAAAAGAAAA
Organism: Platynereis dumerilii; assembly: GCA_026936325.1. Classification (NCBI taxonomy): domain Eukaryota; kingdom Metazoa; phylum Annelida; class Polychaeta; order Phyllodocida; family Nereididae; genus Platynereis; species Platynereis dumerilii. The sequence continues at coordinate 15,666,510 of JAPTHN010000008.1, read as the reverse complement.
AAAAAACAGTACAGTTGATTTAGCTGTAATGATGAACTCATATGGGGCCTTTATTCAAGGGAGGCCTTTAATGTATTTTCTTTTTTTTTTTCTTTCACTGGGGGGGGGGGGGCTTTACTCGAGCACATAACTCAATGAAAGCCCCAGATTGTTTGCTTTCTAAAAAAAACAAGGGGTTTTCATGGCATTAAAAACAAGTACATCCTGTGAAGTATTTTTATGAGAAAATACAATATCTATTGCATTTATAACATAATTTAGTTTTAAATTCGATCAAGATCTCGGGGAATATTACCTAAAATCCAATGGTTATAGCAATAGCATGTTAAACATGACTGAAAGCTATCAATAGACAAAACTTTTGAATAGGCAGATCTAATAGATTTAAGTGAGAAAATGTGTCCCTCTACCACTGAAGTCCAAAATGGGAGTAGATCTCAATATATCCAATTATTTTCATGACAATTATGAATTTATATGCCCAAATAACAGAATTTGTCATTAAGCATTGTATCCTTGCTAAATTGTAGAGTTGAAGTTATTGTTGGATGGTAACATTGGTTAGTCTGAACACATTTAACAAAAAAAATTGGTGAATTATTGATAATTTCAAAAAGTCTGAGGTTTGATAATTAAAATATGAGAAAATGAACTGCAATCAAAACAATTCTGTAGTTATAAGAATACACTATATCAAAACAATTCTGTAGTTATAAGAATACACTATATTAATTTTGAATATAACTTACAAATATGTAAATAGGTCAGCTATACTTATCTAATACATGCTATTATACCTTCATTACAATGGAAGGTTGGAAGAAATGATAATGAGATAAGACACCACCCCTATAATAATCTGATAATGACCTGAGCAATGATGCATACAATGGATATCACAAAGGTTAGGTAATCAGTAAAGGGGTAATGGAAACACTGTTATAGTGAACCTATCTTTAAAAAGTTTTAAAAAAATGCACTTAGTTAAAAAAATTATGTGACATGTTATTTTTATAAGCCTTGATATTTTAAAAAAAATCATTATAATAAAAGGCTTTATATTTGTGGAAAAGTTATGGATAAAATGAACCCCCCCCCACACCCCCTACCAGAAAAAGCAGGCACGGAGTATCACAGCTGCAAGAAAAGGGGGGGGGGGGTCATTTAAAGTAATACCCCATCCCCACATTGAAAAGTTTGGCAGTACCTGATGGGTAAAATATTGACTAAAAACTAGGTGAGTTTTTATAAGTGAGACAGCAACCCCCCCCCCTCTGAAATCTGATATAACCTTCATACTTCTATTTAGAAAAACAAAAACACTGAATATATGCCCTCCCCCCCCCTTCATGAAAATTCCTGGATCCACTCCATCTGGATTGACTTGACTGTACTCTAACAAACCGAATACAATTATTGAAATGACGGTTGTAGGATTCAATATTGTATTTTACTGAAAGATAAAGCCCAGCGTTTATTTACAAAAATAATTTTGATCTTTTATTTGTACAAGAAAGAACAAAGTTCAATGAAGAGTGATGTTCATTCAACCAGGCATTGGTCTGGAGTAATAACAATGACTGGATATGAAGACTGTCCTTCATTTTCTTCAATAGGAAAAATAATGGATCCTGTATTTAATTTGATTTTGCAATGAAGACCATCCTTCATTTTCAGCTTGATTTTGGAGAATGAAGACCAGCTTTTATTTTGTAGAATTGTGCAGAAATAAAGACTGGTGTTCATTCTCTACAGCTGTGTGATCTATAACCGAGAATGAAGGATGTCCTTCAAGATTGTTCCTTCAGAATGAAGACTGATGTTTATATCTAGCTGCAAAAAGTCCATGAAGTATGTATTTCATTCTGGGGTGGAGAATGGACTGCTATCTATCTATCTATCTAACTATCTATCTTTCTATCTTTCTATCTATCTATCTATCTATCTATCTATCTATCTATCTATTTTTCTTACTTACTTTCTTTTTTCTTTTTCTTCGATCTATTTCACTGTAGTTTAAAATATCTGTTTAGATTAATAATCAATCCATAAAAAAAGTTTATTGTACAATTTTAACTTTAAATTCTTTCAGAAGAATGTATTATGTATGATATAGATACATTGAACCATAGGCATATCGGAGGGGGGGCAGGGGGGGGGCGATCGCCCCCCCAAAAGTTTGGGAAACAGCAAGATTCGGGCAAAAAGGCTAAAAAACTTGGGCGGATGATTAAATAAACACTATTGAAAATTAATGATTTCCAGGCAATTACATTCGAAATGCTATTAAATCTAGATCTTGATATTCGGGCAAATGTCGCTCGCCCCCCAAAAATCGCGCGCGCCGTACGCCTATGCATTGAACATCAAATGGTCATTTTTGACATTGTCTTCATGATTTATGATTAGTTATGAAGTTTAATGCTATCATAATAGATTTTTGTTGTTAAAAAAAAAAGTAAGTTGTTACTGGACTTGCATTGACTGTAATTTTTCCACAATTTGGCTCACCAACTGGATGAATGAAATATACAACAATAGTTTGTTGTTGTTTTGTTTGTCTATTTTTGAGGCTGTATTGTTTGAATGTCAGGTTTGGCTTGATTGGCTTACCTATAGCTATTTAAATTTGAAAGTCAGTGAGGTTTGCAGTATGTCAGTTAGCTTCAGTTGGAATACCAGATTTAAGGCTTGTGGGTATTTCTTTATTGTCCATTTTAGGGGTTTTGAAAAAAATATCTTGTGGCTGATGTGTTTCAAATAATTATCTGATTTTATTGTCCTATGTCACGTGTTTTGACTCTTGAAACATCAATTGGTAATGCTCATTTGGCCTGAAACATCTAATTTTATGGCTTACCATAAAACAGGGTGAAGTTGGTAATCCGGGGGAAAGTTGGCGACCTATCTTAGCCTACTTCATGGTATAAATGCCAATTTTCCTGCGGTCACATGGCAAAGTTGCCAAAAAAATCTGTGAAAGTGAGAAAAGTTGGCATTTCTTCATTAAGTGGGACAAAATAGCATGCCAACTTTCCCTAAGATTGCCAACTTTACCCCATTTTATGGTACATGTTTCTGAAATGTCTTACATGATTTGAAACATGTTTTATGGCTAATGTGGTTTGTAATGTCTGCTTTTATTTATTGCTTTTTAATTTGAAATGTATGTATTATGGCTTAAACAATCAGTTTTTATCTGTTTTATTTGATTTGGTTGGACCAATGTGATTAAAAGTATGGTTTTTGTTTAAGGTTGAATGACAAAACTACATAAAAATAATTCTTACCAAAAAATATTCAAGAAATTTTTGGGACGAGGGGATGATATATGTGCTGGACATAATAGATTAATGCACCAGAAGGTGGCAGTGTGATCTTCTGATTAGACTATCCTGCTCCCTGGAGGAGAGGATAAGGAAAATTGTGCTACATTATCAAGTCATTCTAATATATATGATAACACAAGTTCTTCCCATGGAGCTATATAGTCTTCTCTATACTGGTAAAACACAGTATCAGTTCTTTTCTTTTCTTTTATTTGCCTTTTCAATTCTATTCATCATCAAGAAATTACTGTGACATGAAAAAGTTTTACAATACAACCAACCATGTGCAAGTATAATTTCATCAAAGAGATGCTTCAAGAAAAAGCAATAGCAACCTGACAATTGGCAGAATAACCAGCTCTTGTCGGGTCACCCTCGCCTATGCAGGACTATTTCAATCATCCTTCGCACCATTGCCGTGTCCTTCTGGGGGGAGGGTTGGTCTAGTGGTAGCATGCCGGGCTGCCAATCGCTGGGTCCAGGGTTTGAATCCAGCTCTTGCCGGGCCACCTTGGCCTATGTTGGATGGCTGTTTCAATCGTCCTTCACCTCATTGCCGTGTCTTCTCCTGTCCAATTTAGCCTACAGAGATAAATACAGGGCATAAAGACCCAGTCATCCATCCATCCATGTCAAGTCATAATTTTTTTTTTAAACGAAGGAAAACATTACTAGTAATCTTTGTTTCCTGTGACACAATGCATTGCTGTTTTGGTTTTCTTGATGTATACTTATGCATCTCAGGCCAGATGCTAATTGTACAACAAGAAAAATATCACCAAAAAAAACTGGAAACACAAGGACTGTCTAATTGTATTATGGCTGTTCAACATGTCTGTACTTCCTACTTTCTGAGCTAGTTTAACAGTTACTGGAAAAGTCAGCTATATCTTCTACACCAGCACTCCCCTGCATTTTCTTCTTGCATTTGCTGTCTGGCACTACCAGCATTTGCTGTCTGCATTTGCATTTGCTGTCTGCATTAGCATTTTCATTCAGACTGCATTTTACCTTTGCATCTTCATAGGCTCTCACTGGGTCTCTGTTTTGGAACTGTATCTGGAACATTTACCTGAAACATCAGCTTGAAAATGACTAAGGTAAGTGTATTTTTATTTTTAATTTCTGTAGAATCAGCATACACTGGTAAAGGGCATACTATAGTGCAATGTTTAACATGCAACTTCAATGCATAAATGGGAACAAACATGTCAAGAGCAAAGTTCTGAAACAGTTCAGCCAATCACACCATCATCACTGTGGCAAAACTGGACGAGGGTAACTCAGTTACCCTCGTCTCAATTTCTCAAAATAAATTGAAAAAACTAGGTCATCCCATTGGATCCCATGTTAAAGAAGGACGAGGGTAACTGCTTTTCTCAAAATTGAATGACTAAGGTAACTGTGATTGGTGACGAGGGTAACTGCTTGTAAATCGTACATTGAACCAACATAGATTTCTGTGGTGTGTTTGTGTACATTATACCTCTGTGACTATATTCATACCCCATTCAAATGAAGCCAAATATATCATATCAAGCCACAAATTTAGAGTTGTCTAATTTTAATGTTGCCCTACAAGCTATGGTTCTTCGTAAAGATGGGAAAAATATTTAATTTGACGAAATATTACAAAACTATGAGAAATGCTTTAAAAAAGTTTTCAGACCAAATGTCCAGCCTAGCATGCTAGCACCAGATCAACAAACCCCCCCCCCACCCCCACTATAGTTTTGCAAAATAAGCATGCAACTTTAGCCTGAACATTTTATATAATTTCAGAAATGAGTAAATATGAACATGCAGTTCAATCATCCATTTTCTCCTACTTCCTGGACAGCTGCTTCATCCTTTGCCGCATCAATGTGTCCCCGTTTCCAATAAATCAGTGTATCCTTGACCTTGTGCATGGATACTGGACCAAAAACACAATCATTCATCCCTCCCTACTCTGTTACCTAGCTCCTCCCCACTCCGTCTCTCCCAATTCGCTCCTCCCTCCCTTCTTCCTTTTTATTAATAATGTTGATCGGTATAATTTATCCATATGAGCATTATGCAAAGAATTAATAATGACACATACCACCTTCTTTTGTCTTTTCTCAATTGAACCCCAGAGGTCAATTCCATAAAATCAAGCGAAGCATTATGGATGAGGAATAAGGGTTTTCAATACAGACTATAATGCTGGAATCCCAGGTGCTGAATTTTCAAATAGCAATGATCAGCAATGTAAAAGATTTATCCAACGAAAGCTGAGGGGAGATTTTGAATAGTTTTCTTGTCTTTTCTGACCCCTATGTTAAATAGTTTTAAAAAACGAGCAAGCACATTTAGGTGTTCGAAGACAGATTATCTATCTATCCATAGGCGTATTTCGCATGGGGTAAGGGCCCCCCCCCCCCTGGCATCAGGGCAAATGGCTCATCAGGATTTGCGACCAATATCAGATCCACTGCCCTGGTCACATTCGCGCCATGTTAAAATTTCAGGGCAAAAATAGTCAAAGCTCCCCCACGAGACAGCCGTCCCGTACGCCTATGTATCTATCTTCCTATCTCAAGTCAAGTCAAGTCAACTTTATTACATCCACCTGGGATAACTCCATGCTCACTTCAGCTGGTGCAATGTACATATAAAATACAAAAGATCAAATGGCACATGGCATAATTCAGAGTTCAATGTCACATATTTCACCGATGGTGTCTGTCATTGAAGAGTCTCATGGCTCTGACCACAAAACTTGATTTGTGTCTGTTTGTGTTGGCAGGGGGATACAACATGCTGCCGCTTCTTTGACTTTTTGATTTGGTAAAAATTCCAAAGAGAGGGTGACTGTCATCTTTCATAATTCTCTGTAGTTTCTTAATTGTTAGTTTGCTCTCTGTCTCATCAAATGAAACAAGTTTAACTCCAATTATACGGCTGGCTTGTTTGATACTTGCTGTGATTTTTCTCTTATCTCCAGCCTTAACATTTCCTCCCCAGCAGGTTATAACATACTTCTAAACACTGGAAATCACAGAGTCATAAAACACTGGAACTTGTTCATTTTCCTAAGACAATATAGTCTTGGAATGAGTTTTTTGCAGATGGACTCAATGTGCTTAGTCCATTATAGACGATCGTCCATTATTACACCCAGATATTTGTACTGATCTGCTCTTTGGACAGGATCATTTTTTATTATGACAGGCTCTGGATTCACCTTTTTAGCTCTAAAATCAATAACAAGTTCCTTTGTTTTGCTCACATTAAGCACCAAGTAATTAGCATCACAGTACTGCACAAACCTCTGCACCTGTTCAATATAGTCTGCGTCAACATCTTTTTGTATCAGTCCCAGTAATGCAGTATCATCAGCAAACTTTATTAGGTGGCAGTTTTTACTGGTTGATTTGATGTCAGAGGTATAGATTGTGAATAGAAATGGGGCTAGGACTGTACACTGGGGGGTTCCTGTATTGGAAATCAAAAAGTCAGACTTGACACTAGATGCTCTCAAGTAAACATATTGAGATCGATCAGTCAAATAATGGAGAATTCATCTAATGAGACAAGCTTCAACCTGCATCTGAGTCAATTTCCTGGTCAGTAAACACGGTTGAATTGTGTTGAATGCAGAAGAGAAATCAAAGATAACTAATTAATAATAAAAAAGGTGTTTTAAATCAGAGCTGAAGTGAACAGTGTCTGCCTGTCTATCTATCTATATGGATCTTTGAGCAACACCATCAAGTTTGCTGTCAGGCTATGACTAATCCAAGCTTCACTGAAATTCAAATTCCATAGAATATGTTGATTTTTCTCTCAATTTTTATATTTCAAACTTTTTTTAAATAATCATTTTTGCCTTTCTGGGGTCCTTAAAATTTGACTTAAAAACAAATAAACATTCATACAGGTTTGAAGACATCAATGACATCACAACAGGTGCTGTCCATCTCATTGAAATGAACTGCTAAACTGTCATTGGGTAATTTGGGACCTCAGTGATGATAGCATTGCAAGTATAGGATATGTCTTCAACAACTAGTGATGAGTCATACTGAATAAGCAAGAATGGAGATATGACCTCACAATGAATGTTCCAGAGCATTTCTGTAAGCGCTTGGATAAAATTTCATTAACTGTAACCTCTCGAATTGCATTTTATATCTAACTTATTTTTGCTTTTTAAACTGCATTCAGAATTTTTTAAAAAGAAGAAAAAAAGCTATATTTGAAGTCAGTATACGGATTAACAAACAAAGAACAAGTCTCAGGTATGTAATTGCAAAAAATTAAAGTCATTGATATTTCAACAAATTTGGCTTCTCAAACCATAACAGAATATTTCCAACTCTGAACTCAGCGGCATGCTCTTGTCAACTCTTCAAAGATATTCTAAAGATCCAAACTGATTTCTACAATTAACCCTTCACAATCCGAATGGATTGGTCATATAATGTCAATACAACATTTATGGATCGTTTTAACAACAAGGCCTTTATCAGTGTATAATTTGAGGACATTTGTACTGTAACAATGTTGCATCGAAGGGACTCTTGAAAATGGACTTTTCTCATCACTAGTCTGTGTAGAATGTATAAATGGTTGAGCAAGAGCTTTATGATACAATTTTTTCACATACGTACTACATGAGTTTTGTGCTGAGTGCTTGAATAACAGTTTTTGTAGCTTTTGTGATGGTATGGGTATGTCTGGATAATTCCTGTAGTCTATTCACTTTAAGTTTATGGACATTAAGACTGAGTGACAATGGGCAGTTACCCTCGTCATAGCAACAAGCATGGTTACAGTTACCCTCGTCTCGAGAATCAGTTACCCTCATCATTTCGGAGGTGCTTTAAGTCATTTCTAGAGTCACACAGCCTGAATCAGCACTTGCTCTTTCTTTTACTGTTATTATGAATGCGTGATGATGGTCATACACCACTTGAATAACTTGCAAAATCACCAATAAGCTCGAATTCATGATTACATAACATTTAAGGCTATTTTAGAGACGAGGGTAACTCAGTTACCCTCGTCCAGTTTTGCCACAGTGATCATTCAATCAATGATAACTGAATACTTACTTTAGCTTGGCAAAGTCATGTTTAAGCCTCTTTTAAATAATTGGACTGTTTGTCTTTTGTAAAACACATTATTCCTTTTTTTTTTTTACTAATGATGTGAATGATGTACCACATTGTACCAGCTGACTGATACATTAATAAGCTATATTTTCCAAGAGAAATACAGACAAATTATTAAATGCAACACAAAAACGGATTTGATTGCATTTGATGAGATTTTGTTTCATTTGTTGAATATTTCAATGGATCTGCATTGTTGAAAGGTTTCAAACAGAATAATTTCTGTTGGTTAAATTTGCTTTGTCATGTCAGGAATTTTTCAGAATGCGTCGTTAAACAGGAGAATCATGCAGTTCGGCAAGCCATAGTTCCTAATTTCAAAAGCGTTTTATAGCCAGGGAAGGACAAGTGATTATATTCAGCTGTTTGAGAAAAATGATGTCACTACATGCCCAATCTTTTACATTGAAATGAGAGGCCAATTTGCATTGGTTGACATGTGATCTCACTGCATTGTGATAGATCGACAAGTCTATCTAACTTCATGGTCTGGGGGGCGGGCGATTGGGCAACAGCCCATGAGTTAGAGTGCCTTGCTCACATGCCCTGCCTCCTCACGGAAATGCACAAAGCGAAAAGGCTGATGATTCGGTCTAGCATTGTGAGTGCATGATGCAACAACGTGGCAGCACTGTAGTTGCTGTACAAGACTTCCTGTTTAATCAAAACATTGGCTTGGAGAAAGCACATGTTTCAGAAAAAGTCAATTCATGTAAACTCAAATTGCTGCGAGCTATAGAGTGAGTTCCTCGGTGGCCTAATGGTTACGAGTGCTTGTTTGCACAACCACTGGCTCTGAGGGTGTGGGTTCGAATCCCACCCCGGAACTCAATTTAGTCCGAGCCCATGGGACATTAAATGGAGGCGGGTTGTATCCAGTGTTCTATGCTGGGGCCACTGAAAGACCCTGGGCATCCCTGAATTAATAGGGTATGTACCAGACTCACAGTCTGCTCATCTCATCATCATACGGCGATCGCCTGCCTCGATATAGCCCACTAAGGTGCTGCTGAGGCGTAAAACACAAACAAACAAACAAACAAACAAACTGCGAGCTATAGAAAACCACTAAGAACTGTGTATGCACTCACTCTGGACCAAACTTATACAAAGTATAACCTTGAAATATCTTTGATATATATTTGATTAACTGCCTCCACAGTTTCAATGTGAGTTGGCAAAAAATTCTGTGTTGACATGGCCACAGGAGAATTTGCCTTACCTTGTCTTGTAAAAAGTGACCTCCAATTTGTCCTGATAGTCATTCCATTTTAGAGATATTCCACGCCATAAAGTTATAGTCCATGAACAATTCCATGTGGATAAATGGATGCTCAAATGTTCCAATTAATTATTACTTCTTAGGCTTTTAGTCCCGGCTCTGCCACATTTTCTTATATTCTCACAGTATTTTAAACGACCCTGTTACAAAATAGCAAGCCGGATTATCTTGTTATGCATTGTTTGGCATTGACTGTTTGTTGAAATCACCTGTCTTGAACCTCAGGTCAGTAGAGTGCACCAATTTAATTGTGAATTCCATAACTGTGGTTGTGGGACCATGGCTGTGTTCACTTTGTGCAATGTAATTTCTTCCATACATTTCTCATAACAAACAGTCAAGCCCTCCACCAATTGGCAACATTGTGTTTTAGTTGGGATAAGACTCCACAAAGTACAAGGAGCATTTTAGTGCATTTCAGTGGTCACTCTTATTTTCACCACAGTAGTTGCCAGTAACGTGACAGTTACCAGATAGTAATAAGTCCCGAATACATAAATGCCAAGGTCAAATAAAATCACTTGTCAATATCTAATTCAACTTCATGTTTTTATTTGACCAATACCTCAATAATATATTTGTTTACTTAAATTTCCAATTAAAAGCACTTATTAATTAGATTAATTAGTTTCACACACCAGAGGAAGGAATCAAATTTATACTTATGCATACCACGAATTAGACAACCCTGGAGCCTAAATTACCTGGTATTCTCATTAACACAGATAATAAATAGGTTACTAAATCAGACTGGAGTTTTGGCTTCTGCTTATCTGAATGTGTTACATTCCAACTGACTGGCAAAATCTGTACAGAAGACCAGTTTGTGTGGATAGTACAGAAGGGTAGTATTAGATGGATAGCTTCACAGGCAGAGAGATAGTGGATAGATAGTGGATAGATATGGAGTTGATAAAGTGGATAGATGAGGAATTGGGAAGGTTGAGGTTTGCTGTGATGGATTGAGACTGGATATAAAGAGTGTGTGGAAAAGATGAAATTTCAAAATTGATGTACAAAATAAATTATAGACATATTAATTAAATTCATTGTGTATGTGCAATGTATTGCCAAAACAAATTATGTAACCATTACATTATGATGTAGCGCCGTATCATGCCATTGTGATTATTGGGTTGGATGTACTTTGCAAGGGATCTGAGGTCTGAGGAGCCTAAAATGGTTATGGAAGTCAATATTACCACTACAATAAAAATCCATGACAATACTAATCAGTTACCAACTCCAGAGTATACCACCAAAGCTATGAACCCCAAATCAACCATTTGAACAATGCATTTCCAATATATCAGGTATTTGGGTATGTGGGTATTATTAATTACCCTTCAAACCCCTCAACTTGCTACATTATAGCCTCAATTCCTTAGTTCACCCTGACCCCATTATTCCCATTCTTCCACCCTGGATCCTCTGGGTTAAGATAGACATAAGCAGCTGTCAGCTGGGAACAGACTTCAACAGAGATGATCCGTCAAGAACTGAGCCAAGAGAAAATGGATCAGTAAAGGTGTCAGAAACCACCAGGTAGTCTGGGTGGGAGAAGAACATGTTGTTCAGGCACAGGTAGAACCAAAGTACTAGTCATGAACATTTTGTAGAACACACTGACAGTATAGGTTAGGTCATTTTGGGGTCACTGTAATGAGGACCTCTTCATGAGCCATATCCTTGTAATTATACAATCTCTTACAAAGCATTTATCATATTTCACTTTTTAACCTTTGGAAGCATCATAGTTTGGGGAAAACATCCGAGGCCGAGACCGAGACTGAGGCATGAGCCTCCGAGACCGAGGCGAGGATGAGGCCATGAAAATGTGGCCTCGAGGCTGGCCGCAAGGACGAGGCCAGTCCCGAGGCCTCCATCACTATCCCAAAGACACCCGAGACTGAGGCAAGGCCAAGGATTTGGAATCCGAGGCCGAGCCAAGGCCGAGGCCGTTAAAATATGGCACCGAGGAGGCCTCGCGGACGAGGCCGGCCTCTAGACCTCCAAAGCTCTAAAATGATGAACAAATTATAATCATCACATTTGCAAGATCAAACCTATAAATCATGCTTTTGAAGGTTTGCAACCTTTGACAATATCCAAACTGGTACTCAAACAGCTGGGACTCCTATACTCCACCTGGCTGGTACTATGACATTTTTCAGGTGCTATAAATATTTACAGTGCACTGCAGTGCACCTGTGGGGGAGGGATGGACTGACTGTCTAGAATTTCAGATGTACTCAGATGTAATGTAAATAACTGTAATTGTAGACATTTGGAAAACTTTGTTTACCTCTACTATGCTGTCATCAAGTTGTAAATAAGTGGAATTTGGGCATCTTCTGTAAAAGTGCAGTCTCTAAAACAGGTTCTTGTTTTGTAACAGAAATCACAATGACAAGAAATTAATATATTATTATTAAACTACTATACCCTGTGCAGAAGTGTTATTGAGTCTGTAACGGATAACATCATCACAGATTCTCATATAATATAATTATATTCCAATCTCCCAATGCTACGCCAGCGATGAAATTGGCAACTTCAGAAATCTGAAACTTAGGAAAATGCTGCATTATTACGACTGGATGAGTTTTCCCTCTTCTGTACAACACCCCTATATCAGTATATATCAATTGAAATTTGCTAAATTATGTACCTGTTTATACTTATCTCTAAAATTGATTGCATTTCACCAGGCCATTTAACACCAGGTATTCAGCAGTTGAATTTCAGCCTCAGATATCCAACACTATATATTCATCACTTCAACAAAATATTTCAACCTCAAACCTGTACTTCGTCTTACTACTTAGACTCTGTATTCTATTCTTATTTTGTCTGCCATTCATAAACAGCTTGCTGGTGTTAAAAGTGGGATCCAGCATTTTCAGTCTGCAGGAGTACTCCAGGGTGCAGCTGTTAGCCTGTGCTTTATACCTATCTGCTTGTGATCCACTTATTCCCGAACTTCACTCTATTTCTTGCCTCATTGGCCTAACTACTAAGTACATAGGTCTATTACTTTTGAACTCTGACATTTCATGATGCTATAGGATAGGAGCAGCTCTACTCATTAAAGTCTTGGATTTACCTTTGGTGCCAGAAGTATCACTAATTAAAGGTGAGTAAAATGTTAAAATAAATAGAAACTCATGAAGGGGTTCAAAAGGGTGAAAACCAACAAACTTTAACTGAACTACTGTTTACTGCATGGTGTACACTTTACAAGGAGTTGATGTTATTATTTCTTGGAAACAAATGACACTTTATTATGAGATACTTTATGTGGAGATTTTAGTGATTTTAGATTTATAAGAAGGAAAAAAGTACCTTTATATCAATAAACCTATGTCATGCTCATATTTTTATCATTCTTCAATTGCCAGACAATTTGAACTATCTTAAATTAATATTCAGGGTCAGGATGTGTTCTGATTAATTGCAAGTGATGATGAAACCATCTACAATTATGTATTTTCCAAGCAATGGCAACCATGCATGTGAAAATTGATGTGAATTGGCGACTTGTGAATATGTAAACTAACAGGTATTCCACTTATACGTTGTTATGTGCTTGATATACTATAGGTACATATCAATGAAATATAAGGGTAACGCATCTTGTCAAGTTGATAAAACATAACAGGGTTGGTTTGCAACATCTCAGAAAATTATACCCTGGAGCTTTGCTAGTTTAAAGGGTGGTTCTAAAATTTATTAGGTGTTATGTAATGACATTTGAAAATCATTTAAAATCCATGCAATTACATAAATATCAGTAATCTACAGTATGAGAAGGAAGTACTCAAAACTTAAATATTGAGAGTTTCTACAATGGAATGTTGGTTGGTGGATCTTTGTTCTACAATATGTATCTCTACAGATCTAGTCGTTTCAGGCAACTCTTTCCTAGTTATTCCATATGACTGTTGTGCTTAGAGGAGTCTGGTACAAATTGTCTATAATTTAGCTGTAACTGTCAGCCATTGGAAGGTATGAGATTGGCTTAGTTGTATCATGCTGAGAATCCAAATGATGGGCTCTTGGTGTGATTCCTCCTCAAGTGAAGTATGTGATGATTTTTGTCTTCTGATGTTTCACTATCACTTTGGCACTTCTAATGCTAATCCAACTATAGAATTCTTGTGGCATCTCAGTGTTATAGCTTCTAGTAGATGGGCGGTCCAAACAGTTTCAAAATTAACTTTAAACTTGGTCGTGTGATGTCACTGGCTTAAAAATGTTTTGTTTGTGTCAGTTATGTTTAATCAGTTGATTTAGCGCTTATCATATATAGCAGCATAGTTGACAATAAACAAACTAATTAATTAACTTAAGGTACCTCATCAAGTAAGATTAGGAGACTAATAGAAAACTGTCAATGGATGGTGTTGCAAAGCCAGTCTGCAAACTGAAAAGATGGTTTAATTTTTCCAGTGGACCGCCAATCTGCACAGAGCTCTTTTTATCTCATTGACTGAGAGCTTGATGTCATGGTGAGACTGGTTATAAATGCACCATCCTTTTGTTTGGCAATTAACAATTACTAAATATACCAAACTGTGGCACACAATTCCATTACCGGCTTCTAAGCACACACAATTATTTATACATGTTAGAGATTACAATAGTTTAGTGATCTCCAACTGCAAATTGCAAACACAAGGATGATCCACAACCAGCTTCAGCAAGACATCATGTTCTCTGGCAAAAGAGAAAAATTTAAAGATACATCCATGTAGTCACTTGATCGGTAGTAATATACTTCAGTAAAAGTTAAAAATATGTCCCAATCGAATGCCGCAAAATTAATCCGCATTGTTTCGGGAAGATATCAGTGGATGCGCCCATATATATAAATAATTGTTATGTCTGGAATGAGTGGAATGTCATCTCATCTTCTCAACCTACAACATATAGTTTGTATACCCACTGTATAACCCAATATTACCCACCTTGCTACTGGATAATATTTAGTTGATCCTCTTTGGTAGGATAAAGTAAGACAGGAGGAGGAAGGGCAGAGGGAGTTTGTAGAAACTTTCTTGAAAGTACTTATCATGATACTACACCTGGGATTCAATACCTCCATGATACTTATCATGTAAGCATCATGCAATGCAATAAAGTATCACGATACCAACTCACGATACAATAATTATCCCAATACTTAGGTCATGTCAGACTATCTCATTGAAAGTGCTGGTTTGCTGCTGTGCTCCCTATGTTTGGTGAGTAATAACTGTGCTTTCCACCAGGAGGCTATGGCGCCAAAATGTGGGTTGCATCGCGGGCAAAAACCACTAAAAAAAATGTGAACAATGCAGTTTAAAGCGCCAGTAACTTCGTTTGTCTGTGCAGAACTACCAAATAAATGGATTTTTCAGGGGTTTGAAATATCGCGATGTCAGTATGGCAATTGCAAAACATCGCAAATTCTGGCGATGTTGACTTTGCCTCTCTTTTGACAATACCAGATGCTCACAATACTAGTATTGCCCCCAAGATGACAACGATACATCGATGCATCGATGCATCGAACCCAACCCTAGTAGTAAGAGAAGAAGACATGTGATGCAGGATTAATAATTAAGGATGGCTGAAACTGCTGTCCTACATGGATCAAGATGATCCTGCCAATTCTGAAATCAAACCTGGTATCCAGAAATTGGAAGTCTGCAACCAATTGAGCTAAGCAATACCAGAAAACTTGCCGAAGGTAGATCTACCCTGCAGAATAATTTAACATAACGAATAATTTTTGGCATGAAAACCTAAATTAATGGAGTTGTATGTCATCAGTAGGTAACACATTTTCAAACATCCAGAAAGTGCTGTCAAATAGTTTCTTCTAATTTTTCATCTTAGTCTTGAAAATCAACATACTGCTGCTACACCAACATGCAAACCCAGAAATAGAACTATTTTCTGTCAGGATAGGTCAGTTGATGTTTTCTTTTGCACTAAAAACTGTTTTCACCTGCTGTCTATTAGTTACCCATAACTATCTATAAGTAGCTGTCTGATATTTTTGCACCATCCAAGATTTTTAGAGATTTATTTCTCTCTGTGCTACTGTGAAGAAATGAGTATTTTGGTGATGGGGAGTAGCCTTGCTTGTAAAGAATTGTGGTTGTAAATGTTGGTATTATGGTCATTTTAAAGTGGTGCTTGTAGAGGGTATAAATATTGCACTATAACAAGTACTATATAGTATATAGTACTATATACTCATTGGCTAATGCATTTGGTAGTATAATCCTGGGGGGGTACTCAAAATTTTTTCTGATACGTATGCTAGGCTGGAAGTTCGGCGACCAGACCCTATGCTAGGCGGTCGGTCGTCGCGAAAATACCCCCGACTCTAGGATTTTTTTCTCGCCGCAATGGTATTTACCTGTGTTTCCAAGGTATTAACCCGTTATTTCACCAAAAATTAACATCGCGATTCGATAAAAGTTCCTATTTAAATTTAGGGGCCAACTCTAGGAATTATGTCAGATTTTTAGGCCCAACTCTAGGAATTTTAAATTGAAAAAGGGGGCCTAGTGAGCCGAGCATAGGTGTACACTTGAACATAGTGAGTACCCCCCCCCCAGGGGGATAATTTTGCATTCAAGATGAAGACTTGCATCCATACGATTTTTTTTTTTCATTTGGCTTCATAATTATCTTTTTTCTGTTGAACACATAATAATGGCTGATAAGGTGAAAAAATATAAATCAGTATGACAATTTACAACAAAACAGCATAATTATGACATATGCCCAATATGTAGTGAAATTGCACAGAGGCATGGACTATAGTTTGAGGTCACAATATTTATACTCTGTTCATTGCCATGTATTTAATTTCATGAACTGTACTTGCACAGATTGCCCTGGGTGTCATTGTAAGTGACTCATTTGAAAACTTCTTTATGTTCCTTTGTGTCATGACAAGATCATCTGAATGTTTGTATATATCTGAGAGCCTGTGACGTAAATGAATTGATCTGGGGTGTAGCTAGGATATATAGAGGTCCGCGAGGAGTTAATCATTTTCTCAATTTTTCTGATTATGAAAAATCAAAGCATACATTTTTATTGGTAAGTCAATGGAATACTGGAACTGCATAGCTGATAAGATAATATAACAAAACTACAGAAATAAGATTAGAAAAGAAAAGAAAAAGATTAGAAAAGAAAAGAAATGAAATGAAAAGAAAAGAAAAGAAAAAAAGGATAAGATAGGATAAGATAAGATAAGATAAGATAAGATAAGATAAGATAGGATAAGATAAGACATGAGATTATAGTTGATTGATTTAAAAGACATGACAAGATTATGTATGATGAGGTAAGACAAAAAAAGTGAATAGTAGAATACTAAATCTTCCAGGTCTCCTCCTCATTGGCAGTTCTCCATGATATATCTTAACCAACCCAGCCCACTTCATGGATCCTCCCCTGGCAGCCACCAAACATGCAAAGAAAAGGAACCATCCCACAGAATGTAAACAAGAAGATCCCAGCTGACTCAACTCAGTTGACCCACTCCTTTTTTGTGACACAGATCAGTGTCAAACACTTGTAAAGTAGCTGTGTTTGTTTTATGATCTGCAGACTTAATCCTTTACACTTATCACAGTTGGTATAATTTTGTTGTGACTGCCAGTCTGGATTTACCTGTTAAGAAGTGACTTAATTATTTCTGACCTACATTTTTATTCATCACAGCTTCAGGTTATTTGATCAAGTTCAACAGCAGAATGAAATTTCAAGGCAGGGTAAGTTGAGTTTTCAGTTTTTGTGTCCTCGGGGGAACCCCCCGAAGAGGACACATTGTTTTCAAAGCCACTTCCCGTCAACTACACAACTTGGTGTTTTCAGAAAAACGTTTCACAGGCCAAATGACAATCACAATGCATGTATCCTAGTGATCATAATGGTACTTGAGCTTCCCTACCTAAAGTTTCCTGCCTCTCCATCCTTTATTTACTTCATGCAAGCTATTTTGTTCGATGGCTCAATCACCTTATAAACCCCTTCTGCAAAAACCGGCTCTGTGTTGTGCTGTATATCCGTAAGGGGTAGTACTGATATTACCATACTGATGCGCCACCTGGCTGGTAACTGTAAGCAAAGACAAACTCTCTCCCAGCACTCCTATACTTTGCCTATGTAAGTGAGTCAGGGTGGCCCAGTTCAGCCTTTACCCCTTTTTGGGAGTGATCACCCCTCCCCCTGGCCTGCCTGTGTCACTCCAACTCCATTGCAGCACATACACCAGCAGCAACCCTGTTCACATTAAACTTACAAGTACAAAGGTGAAGCTACTTCATGACAAGATGATGTACATATTGCTCACTGATTTGGAATTTGTTTTATTTTTATCCAATCAGATATTCTGACTTTTATGTGCCATTGCTTATACCTTTTTATTAAAATAATGAATGATTGTGTCCTTGACTCATTTTCTAAGCCATCACTTTTCTGTAACAGTAATCACTTTTTCTGCAGTTTCAACTTGGAACATGTGGAACAATGCTTGTGCAGTCTGCAGAAAGGAGTGAGATCAGGATATTGAGACTGTGTTGTGGAATCTAGGCTGTAGAGAAATACAGGTCAATGAGGTCATACAACACAGGTCTGCTACACAATACATGTAGGCATTGTAGGCTACACATGAACATGTTCTCACATGCCAGGCTACAGTAGCCTGCTAAATCAGTTGCGAGCGTCAGCGAGCAGGCTACAACATTTCACTGCTGGTGCTGCCTTTCTGGTCCTCGCTCACATGCATTTTTGAACCAGCCTAGCTCAGTCCTGCTGGGTTCTGCTGAGCGCGGACCTGATTGGCAACAGCGCGGACTTTAGAGGGAGCAGTTCCACTGACCTAGAAGCCAATTCGATACCCATTTCGATCTGAATTTCGTCAGTCTGCAGCCTCGCTAGCTCCCCTGCTTGTACAGCAGACTGTGTTCAGTCAGCTCACATGCTGCTGCTGGTGCAGGGATCAGAGTGATCACTCCCAAAAGGGGTACAACTGCTTTTATAATTTCCCTACAGACTTGTCAGATGATAAAACATTCTAACAGATTCAGATCAGACTCAGATATTTTTATTCAACCAAAATTTAACAAACAACTCAGAATTCAATTTATGTGAAGTTACATCAGTTGTGACAAGTTGCATTTACAATGCTGTCCTCACTGCCTAACACTTGTAAATCCCATTGTTTCGCCTATTCTATCCTTCATGACATCATCTGCCATCTCCTGTTGCAACACTTCTGGTGATGTCATAACCAATACTCAAAAAATTGGTGGCCCGAGGACACGGTGCATGCATTGCATGCTATTTTTTAAATTAAATATTGTGGCAGTGTTTTTCCTCTTCCTGGCTAATAAGACAGATTATTATGTCTTCACATTTAGACAGGCACATGTGCAAATTTTAAATGCACAAGTCCCCTGGCAGACAGACAGTATTGATACATCAACACTTTCGTGGTCTTTCTTTCTGTAAAAAAAAAAATAGTTATCTCAAATGAATGAATTTTGATTAAACTGCTGAACCCTGACAACTTCTTACTGTGTGCTGTTGTATGTTACAACACATCCTTGTAGTGTTCTCATCTTTATACACCAGAGGCCACTAAAATCAACTTCTTGAGATCTCTGTTGGCAGGCAAGAGATCCAGCAATTCCCTGAAGTTGCTGATGTGCCATTTGCCTCAATGCAGGAACTGCCTATGGCATATTTCTAGCTGCAAAAATGTGCTGGACTGGATTTGCAGTTGGAACAAAATTATTTCATTGAACATACTCTCAATTTTTTTAATAATTCCATCCACTACAGTGTCTGTAATACTATGTATCAATGTAATCCGTGTTGTTCTCCCTGAAAATATTTGATCATTGCCATGTAATTGCATAGGCATATTCCATTGTCTGATTCTGTGAAATAATTTGGGTTTATAGAAAGATGAAATATATTCACCAATTCTTGATCTTACCTTCTTTTTTTCTTCTTTCTTCAAGTTCTTTGCTTCCTTCACCATCTACTCTTTTCTATCTTTACTTTCATACCTTCTTGTAGTCTTTTCAAAAACATTTCTCAATCGAATCTTTATTCAATTGTATGATACTCTTTTTAACAAAACCCTGGTTGTGAGCATTCCAGAAAATATTGAATATTTTCATTATTTATTTTGTGACCTCTCTGCTTGTGTGGGCATGTGCACTGTCATTTCATCCAATTGAAGAGTTAACAATTGAATTCTTCAACTCTTCACATTCAAGCACCATTCACTTCACAAGTTTCAGTGCATATATGTTTAAATTTTCCTATAAAGATATGTTTGGATAAATCAAATGGCTAGTGGTTTGTCCTACCCAAAATTTTGAGAAGATAAATATTATGTGTATCATCGAAAGATTATACAGTGGCATCTGTAAGTAAGTGAAGTGATGGTGTTTGGCCATTAGGTTAAAGCTAAAGATACCAATGAGTAGAAAAGGTATGGCGCCACAAAGGACGACATTTGATGTGTGTAGGATGCAAATGGCAGCCAATTTTATTTGGCTCGCCAAACAGGTCATATGGATCAAAATCTCTGGTAGGTAAGTAACCCCCTTTTCCACTGAAACATCAGTGGTCTTGTGTTTCACTTAGTTATTTTCTTTTACCAATACCTAACTCTGAGTACAGCAAAGAAAATTGGTGGCCAATGTTATCTCACATGCCCCAAACATTTTCCTTTATGACCCAATATATTTTCATCTCATCGGATGAGAATAGATATCGCTTTCACGAGCAGTTTGGTTGAGGAGATAATGATTTAGTATTGACCCAATGTCACATACTTGAATTGTTAAGTGGTAAAAAACCAGAAGTGTAACATAGAAAAACAGACCCGGGCAGGATAAGAAAACCTTAATAGATCCACCAATTGGTTGTCATTATCATTATTTCATTCAAACTTTTATTCTTTGAAAAGTGGGGGGGGGGGGTTGGTCTAGTGGTAGCGTGCTGGACCGCCAATCGTTGGGTCCAGGGTTCGAATCCAGCTCTTGCCGAGTCACATGGGCCTATGTTGGACGGCTGTTTCAATCATCCGTTGCCTCATTGCTGTGCCCTCCTCCTGTCCTAATTAGCCTACCAAGTGCATAAATACAGGACGTAAAGCCCCAAACAACCATCCATCCATCCATTCTTTGAAAAATCCTTTCTCACTGTCTCAAGTATACATAAACTCAGTTCTTCATTAGATAATTGCAAATTAATCGTAAGGTGATTGCAAGAAATGCATGACCAATCAACTAAATTAATGTTCATTATTTTGAGAAAATATTTTTAAAAGGATGAAACAAAAACTAAACAAGACACAATTTCACAAGCCTAGCTGTTATTATAAATAATTGTGGCATCATTTATCTACATATGACGCCCATATTACTATGCCCCTGTCTATAAGTGGCCTGTTTATAGTTCATCACTGTCAAAATAGGTTTCAAATATCTTTATGATTTATGTAAGAGTTACTAATGTCAAGACCCCATGAAGAGAGCCAATACTCTGCACAGCCAACTATAGTGCTAGAAATATATTGCTGCAGTCAAAACTGTTTCAAAATGTATTCTAAGACATTAGAATCAAATTTAATGCATTTTAAAGAGTGTAACTTTCTCTTGATTTAGATATTCACATGGAAGGGAAAGTGGGGTAAGATGGGCACCCAGACTGAGAGGGTTGCACCAGGTAATACATTAAACATACTTTGAACTAAGGTCATATCCGTAAAAATGTATCAATACATTTTATTTCATACACAGAGGAGTGTTTTTCTCAAAGACAAATTTAGAAAATGGAGCTTTATATCCCATTTTATCTATCAGCATAGTATTGGCAAAATTAACCAAATTTCAAACGATAATATCAACAACATTTGTTGGACTCACAGAAAAGCTTCCTCATTCCTCATCCTAATTTAAGTGATGTGAATTCTCTATTAATATTTTATAGGAAATAAACTTCAGAGAGATGTGGAAAAACCTTATTGTACAATGTACAAGGTGTGGTCCGCTGCAAAATAACACATTTTTTTCTCTTTTTGCTGCGACCCGATTTCGCCCGATGTTGCACAGTTGATTAATAACAATGTCCTGCATTCGCGGGGCAAAACACCTGATGTGAAACGATTTTCCGATAAGAGATCTAGTATTCAATTTACCCAGGGCTTTCTTTCACTTATGAAATTTATGTTGTCACTAACCCTATATGGGTCAAAATTTGAAAACCTTGAAATTCCAGCTGAAAAAATTTTGAAAATTTTTCGTTCCAGAAATGCCTTTTAAAGTTTGCGTTGGGTCGGTCAAACAGTCAGCTATCACTGCACTTTCATGTCCAAGGGTCCCAATGCCCCGCTGATCTGTACTGAGGTGATAAACATAGCTGTAATGTTTTTTGACTGTCATTAAAATCGAACTTCTAACTAAAAAATCCTGACCACTTAGGGCTAAACAATCTATTGCCAATGATTAGGCAAGTTGCTTGCACATTTTGGGCCAAGTTCCAGGTCTCTAGTGCCAATTACTTTTGAGAAACTGCATTTAATCAATTAAAATACCAAATATGTGTGTCATTAGCATCATGCCTATAACTTGAAATCCGTACCACTTAGAGCTGAATAATGTATTACCAACAAATAGGAAAGTGGCTTTTCTGCACACATTGAGCTATATTTCAGGTCTCTATGACCAAAAGTCATTGAGATAGAACATGTCCTTGAACCAGAAATTTACAAAAACAAACAAAAACACTCTTTTCATCAGTAGTTTGGATTCTGAATAATAAAGATGATCTCCACTACTTCCTCCAGTGCCCAGTGTCTTTACTAAACCATATTTCAGATGCTAGACAATGGTTAAATGTTACTGGCACCCCATATTTGGTTAGTAGTTTCAGAGAAGCATCAAACTTCATACTAAGCATGTCAGATGCAAGGAAAATGAAAAAATGTTATGTAATAGTCTGTTGAAACATTTATTGATAATATATATTCAACTGATTTCAACTCCAGTCACCTGCGACAAAATTTTAGTGACGTAAAGGCAATAAGCCATTTTTGACATGATGCTAATGACAGCGTGATGCTAATGATAATTACAGTAAAAATCTTTGCAGGGACCAGTGGAAAACTGGTAGTCTGGCAATATGTGCATGCAATGACCTTATGAACACCAAACACATGTTCACAGTGATTTTGGTCCAGAAATATGTAGTCAAAATAGAGTAGCAAGGCGTTTGCTAATGACAAATTAAGATAGGACAACTGACATGCCAACAGAAATACTCTAATATGTTGGTTTACATAAATGATACAGAGCTACAGATAGTTCAGTTATTTTCTTGGGTTCTCAGACAACATCAGACACAAGCTTTTCTCACAGAATGTGTGTCTCTTTAATTTTTATTAAGAAACATATCCGGCATGACGCTAATGACGCAATATTGGAGACATCGACACAACAACCTCCTGCTCTTATACAGAATATTATTTCAGCTATTGGTGACCAGTTTTTAGAAGACTGACAGTCAAGTCTCCATGTATGGAAGAGTTTAATTGAATTAGGATCCTGTACTAGTTTTTATGATACGATCTTTCAAAGAAAATGTTGTTGGAGACAGGCCATTTTCAGGGGGGTAGGCCACTTCAATGCTATTTTTGGATGGGATAAAAATATTCTGGCGCATATTTTTTGTGTTAAAAATTTTGCTAATATCCTTGTCTATGACAAATGACAACAAGAGGTCCTCTATTGGTCTTCCTGCCATCATGAATTATTGTTAAACACCGGAGACAAGAATTTCAGACTTATCAAATTTTGACCCATATGCAGAGACAATGCTGTAAGACAAATTAACTAATTTATAAGCAACTGCATTTTTCCGATATATTGTGTGCTCCTTGGGCTGACAGCATGACATTTGTACTTGTATAGTACATGGACTAACATGGCGTATGGTGATATGTCTAGATCTGGAGTGGAAATTTTGTCTCTGTCACACCAAGAAAATATGGCTGCGTTGAACAACTTGCTTCGGGTTATATATGTCGTTTATCTATAGAAAATTTTGAATTACCAAAATATTTATCATACACTCTTTCATTATAGCCGCTGTGTAAATGTTTCATCTTACCGCCTGTGCTGGGCAAGTAGAAGAACCCACACATGGAGTAAATGTGTAACATGTTTTGGACTCTCACCTGTCTTATATCTCACCAATCAATTTTGGTACGAAGCAAGAACTATCCTCAGAGGGCTGAACTATCCTCAGAGGGCTGAACTATCCTTAGAGGGCTGAAGTATCAATAACCATGGAACAATCACACAGTTATTGGTCCAATCAATAACCACAATGTTCCTGATTGGCCACCTTCTCTTTTAGGCTTATGTGAGAAAAGCGTGCATTGAAAAATGTTCCAGAAGCCCAATTCAAGGGAGTTTGTATGATTTTTGTTACGACTTATATTGGCATGCATCACTTTGATATTTTGATCTCTCAAAAGCATACATTTCAATGGCTGCCATATGCTATTTTGTGCAACTGACACCTTGCATATCTTGCCTTACTTTCTTCACAGGTGCCTTGACAATAAAAAAATGCTCATGAATGAAAATAAATAATACTCCCCTATGGCATCTTTGCTTTTATTTCTTGGTTGTTGAAAAGAAAAGAAAAATGTGCTACAAAAATGTTTTTCTTGAGGTTTTACATTGTCAGAATTATAATTATTCACCCTTTTTGGAGTTCAATCAAAGTATATCACGTCATAATTGAGATTCAATTAAATGTATACATGTCAGAAATATACATAGTAGGCTTATATTTCATGCAGGTATAGCATTATTTCATACCTTCCAGATCACAAGTGAGAGTCAATTTAGTGATTACTGTATAACTTCTGGATTGATATAACAATAGTTCACTTTTGGCCTGTTGCCATGGATACTCCCTCAGGTGTACAAAGATAACAAGTTCTGATTTACCTGCCCCCATTTCTTAAAGTCAGCAACTTCAGCAAGTTGAGAATTTGTTGTGATCTAGGCTTGTATGTTGTAGCTACAGACCAAAATATGTGGTGTTTTGAAAGTTTTTTTCCCTCTATATTTTGGTTTGAGTGAAAATAAATAAGACAGATGCAAAGAAATTATCATGCTTCAGTTTCTTATGTGATAGGAGATAAATTAAAAAATGAATAAAAATTCCATGTATAAATTGTATATTGAGTTTCCCAGAAAGAGATATTGGCATAAAAAACATGTCACATATAAAGATATTTTTGTTTGTTTACCTTGCTTTTGGTTGAAAATCATTCTTAAAGATACTAAATTTTATAAATGAATTAGGCCTATATAAGTATTTATTGTGATAGATTTTTGTTTTGAGACCATCAATGATCAAGAATGCTTAACATACCAGTGTCAAAACAACATCAGGTATTTTGAAGATTTTTCATAAAGCTGCAGACCTACCTGTATTGCCTTCCAAAGTTTTACAAACAAAATATGCTTTACAATAACAAGAGTAAAAGACATTTAACAAAAGAAAATGAAAAAAGAAGTTAATTCACTCGACCTTGAACTAGGTATTGAATAGGATCTAAACAGGATTTTTTAAAACTTCAATAAATCAAATGGAGTTACAAAAAGATCCATGTGATATGCTTGAGTTGTGTTTCTTTTCCAAATTTCCAAAAGACATGTTTGATAATAAAGTTTGCTTCTGTAAAGTTTGCTTCTGTAAATTCATGGAAGGACTTTTAAGTAAAGCCACTCCTGTCATGCAATGGGTCAAGGCATGGCTGTCAAAAGCAGGATGGCTGTTTTGCTTTTGACATTGTTGGCTGCTAAGTGGGCAATACAGAAGCAGCCCGCTTGAACAGAGTCAGAAATTGAGCCTATAAGGTCCCTCTTTGAGGTTACTCAAAAAGATAGAAAGCCACTATACCCACCTTGTTCAGATTAGGCTGTTTAGCTTTAAATCAGTGTACCTATAGATGAGGTATCTCCTTAATTAAGGCAATTTTGTAAAATTTATACCACTTTGTGCAGAAAGGGTTGCATTTAGATCTCAAGATGTCGCTTGTAACGAGTGGTTCTGGCAAAATTATGAGCAACTACTTTATATTATATAATTTTTTTTTTTTAAATTTTACCCTATGGGCACATCTACATTGTGGCAACGTTGTGTCAACATCATGAAAACATCGCAATTTAGGCAAAAATTACAGGGTGAGGAAGCAAATTTTTCAAAATTTGGCAGATTTCAAACTTCAGTCGAAATGAAAGGCTTTTTGCCAATTCATTACAAATACATATTAGCAGGCCTTAGAAACAAGACAATAAAGATTGTTTTTTGTGTAGTTTGACTTGTATTATCTCCAATCGTAAATGCAACATGGCCGTCTAAACTCGGTGGTGCTTTGAAAAAAAAAGCGCTTTCATATTTTGAGCCCTTGAGCCATGAAGACAGTAAGGAGAACAACAACATCATGGTGGCAATTCTTGTTAACAAATTATTCTAAGATGACCCATACGGAAAAGTCCTAGGGATTAAGGTCCGGGCTGGAGAAGGGCCAGAATTAACTTGGCCACCCGGAAGTCTCCGAAATTTCTTTAAGTGGAAATCCTGAACTTTCTTGGCCATGTGGCATGGTGAACCATCAGGACTAAGTCTACCAATAGTTGCCGTTGGGGCAATCCACATCCAGCCATGGCAAGAAATGACATCACTGGTACGCATCAGGTCCGTCCCCCTTCACTCACATGAAAAAGAAATAAAGCATAATTTTTCTATCTGAAGTCACAACTCCCGAAACCATTGCCTGAGCTAGTTACTTTGCCCTGAAAGGGCCTGAATGTCCTATTAACATCGTGTATTGATTTTATATAAAATTTGCCATTTCTTCTGTTGACAACAGAATCCACAAAAAAAGTTTATAGTTTGAAAAAATATTGACTATCGAGCCATGCTTCCTGAATCCATCATTTTTTTTACCATTCTATCTTCTGGCCTTCATGGCATAAGCCGAAAGGTGTCTTTGGGGTTCTGATATATATAATTATATGATTTCAGGCCAAAATAATTTTGAAAAGCCACTCTGGCAGTCTTTAGGTCCATCTGAAGCTCTGAAACCACCTCTCTCATGGAGGTTGCAGGTAGTGCCAGGTACCTTGACAGTTTTGTCATCAGTGACTCCAGGAATGCTCCATTCCTCTCTTTATTAACTCCACAAACTCCCAGACTTCCCTCTCGTTCCTTTCCAATCATTGATAGCCTTCTTGATATTGTATACTGGTCGAGAGGTCACTCTGACTATGTCAGGGATAGTTTTTTAGTCCATCTGTGCATGAAGCAAATCTGACCACCTCTCCCTTTTTGTCTCCAGTGGAGTCATTTTAAGTCAGAGCTCATTATAACCTACGGCTGATACCTTATATGCTGTATTGCCGTCACAATTGTCCTGCAAATGTGATTATGCTTTTTAGCACAAGGAAGTTTATGGAAAGTTTTGGTTCCTCACCCTGTACAAAGTTTTTCAAATTGTGAGGTAGAAATGACATTGTCATAACGTATTAAAGCAATGTCAAAGTGGTGGTCCCTTGTATCAGTGTCTATACTGGGCAAGTGAAAGATCCCTCACATGGGGTAAATGTGTATACATTTTAAGGCTTTCAGTCTTTTCTGTCATCTCATCATTCAATGTAAGAGGCATGTGAGAGACTGTAAGAAGTATGGCTTACAAAATGTGCAAATACATATTATATTGAATCAATCTCAAGTTATAAGAAAAATTGTGATTATGATTAACCTTTTTGTACTCAACCCACAGTCACGATAATTCTGGACATTTTAATACTAATACATTAACTCCAAATACTCTAGTCAATCATTTACATGGTCCAATAATTGTTATAATAAGTTTGACAGCCCACTACATGTTTGCACAAAACAGCTGTTTGAAATGTGTCAAAATTGACATGGTCTATTTCGTTTTCAATGGCAGAATGAAGTCCCATTTTAGCACACACCTCTTAAGAGGCCAAGATTTTGTTATTGTGTTTTGGGCAACTACCTGCAACATGTGCTGGTGAAAGTGTCAGTTTTGGATATTTGTCAAATTTTGTTACCTTGTGACAATTCTATTACTTTTTAATTTTATCATTTTATGATTACGTGTTTATTTAATCAAATTTGGTGATTGATACTTTATTATTTTTCAATGTTTACCAGATTACCAAGCAATATGTTGGAACTTTGATTAAATATGCTTACCATATCTAAATCTTGTGGATAACTTTATAAATATATTAAATGATCTATAAGAAACCTCAATTTTGTATTCGATCAATTACTTGTGCAATGTTTGAAAATTCTCCCTTTTTATTACCTACATACATTTTCTAGGTATACTTTACTATGTTTGCTTACTGAAAAGTAAGTCTTTTGATAAAGGGGATTAAATTATTCCTAACCATTTTAAATTGACTATAAAGATGAAATAGAGAAAAGATATCAGTGACTACCTATGTAGCACCGTGGAAAATATTTTCGTGGTATATCTGCAATGTTTTGATGGATTCTTTATACTTGCATGGCACCTGAAGTTTTTCTTTTTGGATCTTAGATGTGATGGCTGTCCATTTTTTGTGGATGTTTATGAGGGATTTCGCCCAAGCATGGGAAAAGGTACTGAGATATGTTGTTGATATCCTAACTTTTCTAAAAAAAAAAAAAGCTTCAGCTGTTTTCTGAAGTAGCATCTCCTGCAGTTTTCTATTGTATCATATAAAACCCAAATTGATGTTTAGTTTGTATGATGCAATGAAGCATGCTTGGTTGAGTTTGCTACTTCCAGATCATACCTTTGAATTTTGCTGTAGAGGCCAACACATTTCTTTGAGGTTTCAGTTTGTTTCAGTATACATAGAATACTACAGATTAGGATATGCGATGTTGAATATTAGTACATGAACTTCAGGAGGCATGTGTCTAAAATATTTCAATATCGAAAATATATAACTAAAACAGTTTGCAAAAAAATGTATTTAAGGAATTATTATGCTGTACCTGAAAATATGATACAATTCCAACATTTTCCCACACTGAATAGGTTTATATCACTCTGGGAAGAGTGCTTTATATAGGATAGGTACTTATTTCAATTGAATGGGGTCTTTGAATTTTTTCAAGAAATATTCTTTTGAAGAATCTCTTGAAATAGAATTACACAGCTATAAAATATCACATCATCACTATATAATTACCGCTGCCTAGCAACACAACTCACCAAATCCAGCATGGTTGCTATGCTCAATGTAGCCACTAACTGCCCTCCCTTTCACTCCCATCCCCCAAATACACCAATCCACTTCATCTAACCTCTTCCCTCTGTGTTAATGGGGGGTACCCTCCTCCCTACTTCTCAACAGTATTCCGTAATAATCCTTCAAAAGTCTTCATTTCTCATCCTCCATCCACCACTCCATTTAATGTAAACAAATGATTTTACCAAATAACAACAGAGGGCTCTGCAAATCACAACCTACACACACAACTCCCCTATTGGATTATGTATAAACAACATAATGCCCCAGTGTCCACACTTCAGTTAGGGGGTAGAGGTGTCAACTTATGCTATCAAGCGCCAATGGGTGTAATGTTTAAATGGGTCTCCATGGGTGTAAATGTTTGCCAATGGGTGCCAATGGGTGTAAATGTTTGCCATTGGGTGTAAATGTTTGCCAATGGGTGTAAATGTTTCCCAATGGGTGTAAGTGTTTGCCAATTGGTGTAAATGTTTGCCGATGGGTGTAAATGTTTGCAACGGGCGCAAATGTTTGCCAACGGGCGCAAATGTTTGTCAACGGGCGCAAATGTTTGCCAACAGGCGCAAATGTTTGCAAACAGGCGCAAATGTTTGCCAACGGGCCTAAGTTTGCCAATGGGCGCAAATGTTTGCCAACGGGCGCAAATGTTGCCAACAGGCGCAAATGTTTGCCAACGGACCTAAGTTTGCCAATGGGCGTAAATGTTTGCCAACGGGCGCAAATGTTGCCAACGGGCGCAAATGTTTGCCAACGGGCGCAAATGTTTGCCAACGGGCGCAAATGTTTGCCAACGGGCGCAAATGTTTGCCAACGGGCGCAAATGTTTGCCAAGGGGCATAAGTTTGCCAACGGGCGCAAATGTTTGCCAACGGGCGCAACTGTTTGCCAACGGGCGCAAATGTTTGCCAATGGGCCAATGTTTGCCAACGGGCGCACATGTTTGCCAACGGGCGCAAATGTTTGCCAACGGGCGCAAATGTTTGCCAACTGGTGCAAATGTTTGCCAATGGGCCAATGTTTGCGAACGGGTGCACATGTTTGCCAACAGGCGCAAATGTTTGCCAACGGGCGCAAATGTTTGCCAACGCGCGCACATGTTTGCCAATGGGCGCACATGTTAGCCAATGTTTGCCAACGGGCGCAACTGTTTGCCAACGGGCGCAAATGTTTGCCAATGGGCACACATGTCTGCCAACGGGCGCAAATGTTTGCCAACGGGTGCACAGGTTTGCCAACGGCTGCAAATGTTTGCCAACGGGCCAATGTTTGCCAACGGGAGCACATGTTTGCCAACAGGTGCAAATGTTTGCCAACGGGCGCAAATGTTTGCCAACGGGCGCACATGTTTGCCAACGGGTGCACATGTTAGCCAATGTTGGCCAACGGGCGCAAATGTTTGCCAACGGGCGCAAATGTTTTGCCAATGGGCGTAAATGTTTGCCAATGGCCCTAAATGTTTGTGTCAACTTATGCTATCAAGCCATAACTTATGCCTTGGCTCTCAAACCTCCCGTTCGTAGAACGGGTATAATGCTAGTGCGTCTAATTATCCGTGTAATGCTTATTCCACTACATTTAACGTCGAAGAAGTATATACTTAATATGCTTATTCTATTCAAACAATTTAAGAGAACATAGTAAGGTTTGCTATATAATTTCAACACTTTGACACAATGTGGTTGCATGGATTTTTACGAATTTATTGTGCCAATAGCCCTGTACGTGCGCATCATTAGCTTTTCAAATCACTTATATTACATAAAATTATTTTCCAATTGGACCTAGATAATATATATATATGCTTTTCATGATCATCTGGTCACTCACCGCTGCTCAAACAGTAACATGGCTGATATACATGCAGAATAAAAAATAATTTTTTTTATTTTGCAAATAAATAATATGAGTATAGACGACTTACTATCATGAATCTATCACTATCTTCTCAGGAAAGAAACTATCAAGAAAGAAAGAATGACAAAAAAGTGATGCTAGCACCTGGAAAAGGATTTCATTGATACATACACATCACAGAAAAAATGACAGAAGAGAAAAAAGAAAAAAATACCAACATCTGCTTGAAATGCAAC
Source organism: Platynereis dumerilii (assembly GCA_026936325.1). Lineage (NCBI taxonomy): Eukaryota > Metazoa > Annelida > Polychaeta > Phyllodocida > Nereididae > Platynereis > Platynereis dumerilii. Next base: position 15,635,271 of record JAPTHN010000008.1, on the reverse strand, counting down.
ATTTCATGTGTGCTATATCAACAAATTCAGCTCAACAAGCTGTCTGTATATTTGTCTACATCTGACTGATGTATTTGTGATGTTTGATATAAAATCTTCAGATGGATATATATTTGTCTTCAGATACTCAATTGCTGATTGTTTATTGGATTTTATGACTTACAAACAATTTGATACAAAATCTGTAATGTTCAAATATGCATGACATAAAGGTGAATTGCATGTTAGATTATTCACTTTGCATAATTGTAAATCAATGTTTCAATAACATGAGCTTTTATAATCTTTGAAACATTGGTTATGAATATGATCATCGACCCTACAGTTCTAGATAGACACTAACTTACTAAAGGTAGCTGGACAGACATGCAGATTAATATATAGATAGGTCGATAGATAGAAAGATAATAGAAAGATAGAAAGATAGAAAGATAGAAAGGTACATAGAAAGATACATAGAAAGATAGAAGGATATATAGATATACATATATCAAGAAAGATCAATCGATAGAAAGATCGATCATAGAAAGAGTGATAGATCGATCTATAGATTGATCGATAGCAAGATCAATTGATCGAAAGACAGATATATAGGTAGATAGATAGATTTATAGATTTATTGATAGACCAGTGAATTGGAAGGTGGATGGCATTACAGAAAACAGACAGACACACAGTGGACAAAAAGCCAGCTGGAGAGATATGCAAAGAGGGAGACGAAATTGAATGTACATACACAGACAGAAACAATGTGGTTCATGCATTCTTTCACTCCACTCATTATCTAACAAGAGTCAGAGAGGTTGCATGAGAATGGTCAGTGGAGTGAAACGTTTTTGCCTGTGGTACATAGTGCCCCCAATTATGACAATTACCAGAAAGTGTGTTTTGACAGGTTTTTATTGCCAGTGAACATGTCACATGAAAGGAGACAACCTTTGTAAAAATATGTCAAAGAATCAATCATGGAAAACACCAAGACAAGGTAAAGGCCACTGACAATGCTTAAAGGTCAGGGACAAATGATGGTAAAATAAGACAAAAGTGTTTTCACACCCCAGGTGAAAGTCAACATTATTATTACCAGGGTGAGCAGTGGAGGGAAAAAAGAAAAAGGGAAGATTGATGCAAGGGAGATGAAGTGTTACTGATGGAAAGTAAGATATGAGGTAGGTAGGGTAGTATAGGACTATGGGAGCTTATGGGCATGGATTGAGAAAGAGGGAGAGAGCACTAGATAGGAAGGAAGAGAGGAAGGAGGGAGATAGATAAATAGATAGATTGATAGATAGATAGATAGGTAGATAGGTAGATAGGTAGAGATAAATAGATAGATGGATAGATAGATAGATAGATAGATAGATAGATAGATAGGTAGATAGGTAAATAGGTAGATAGATAGATAGATAGATAGGTAGAGAGCCCCAGAAAGATATAGAGATTGAGTGGTAGATAGAGAGATGGATACAGATGTAAAATTTTAAAATAATAGATCTATTTTGAAATATTGATTGTTTGAGTGATAGGGTGATTGGTTGATTATTTGATGAAGTACTGCAATAATGTGGCTGAACTGTATCCATACTTCAGAAATGGCACACCCAGAGAAGTGAAATGGTACAGTGCCAGAAACATTATGCAAAGAACAGGGAGTACAATCAGGAAGGAGGTCTACTCAACAACATGTAACTCATCACAAGTATGGGGTCTGTTATTCACCATGTTTACCAACAGGAACAAGAAGGCTAATTAAAATAAGGGTTTGGTCTTACAACATCCCTGCTGGACTTCCAAAATCAACAGTGCCACACATACCAAAGTAACCCAAATGAAACCAACCAATTTCTTTAACATTTTAGGGTGAAGATCCCAACAAGATACAGTGTGGGAGATTGGTGTGGTTTCTGTTGGTAAAAAACTACAACAGAACAAAAACAAAACGAGAGAAGCATAGTGTTGGAAGTAAAGATACCAATCATTCTGCTGACTGCAGGGAACTGGGATACAACTTGGTGCCAAAACAAATTGATGATATCCTCAAGACACAACATAATACATGCGGATCTTTTTCTTTTTAATAGTACATCGAAAAACAAGATTGATTGATTGATTGGCTGTTTGAAAGTTTGCCTGGCCGATATATAGATGATACCTGTAACTGAAGTCCTGGGTTTAAATCTGGTGTTGTCCAGCTCACCCTCCTATGTAATGACCTATTGGAGGATGGTCCACTCACATAATAACAACTTCAGAATATCTTACATTAATGATATGCAATACAATAATGACGTGGAGTAGAAAAAGAAAATGCAATGGACATTCTGAAAATTTTATGAGGTCTGATGTTGATAATGCATGTAGCATAATGATTGTTAGTAGGTTGCCTCAGCTATGAGCCTATGACACCAGAGTCAGCTGTATTTTACTGCTTAAAATGACAGAAAGGGAGTAAGTACAATGAGGCAAGGTGCTATATTGACAAAGGATGAAACATCCATCTAACATGAGTAGTCAAAACAGAGAATAGAACCTGGGTCCAGAGGTTATGGCCCAACACGGTACCACCGAGCTGGGTCCTTTAGCTTCCACTGTGACATGAAGCTGAGAGCATGACATCATGCTTGCCTAACTTACATCAAGCACCAAATTCAATCATCAATCATGATGTCATTCGATTCATCAATTTCATTGAGAGTTATGAGTCCTGAGCTGATTTCTAACTGGTATCCGGAAGAAAGATAACATAAAGTTGCTTTAGCACTCTTTGCTCTCCTTAACAATTAAAACATATAAACAGGTAAACATCAAATGAGCTGTTGTAACTAATCATGAAATACTTTCAGATACAAATAAACACCTTCCTCTCAAATCTCCATCAAAAACACCCCATGGCAATAGTTCCAACTTGCAATACCCTGTTCATAAAATGGTGCAACAGTGTGTTTAGACAGCAGGCAATCTTCTTCTGTGCATAGATAATGGGAAGGGGAGCCACAGTCCCTGGATATATATGTATGGGGCCCAGTTTGATAAAAGAAGGGCTACAGATTGGGCTGGTGGGCACTACAGTCAGTTCTTGGGAGGTATTGGCTGCTGCAGTGAGGATTATATACTTATTAATAATAGTTACATTATTTATATCAACTAATTTCTCTACAACAGTGCAGTTCACGATTCAGTGAAATACTATATAGTTATTGCATTAACTTTTTATGATAATTGGAATACTTTAATTAGGACTTCAGTGTTGAATGGATTGTTTGAATTACTTCGTGAATTGCCATTTTGATTATTTTTTGTTAATAAGGTTTGTCAGTGAGGAGTATTGATGGAAGTCAGTTATTTGCACCTAATTTCTAGAATTAATTATTTTAATACACTCTGAAGGTAGGTCTTCCTTGTGATAAACTAACAAAACAATGTCTTTTGAGACATCCGCCCCCCCAAAAAAAAACTTTCATTCAATCAGGTGTAAGAAAAAAAGTGGTTTCAGAAGTTGTGTACTTTTAAATAGCCCTTTACATGTTCAAGTTTGTTACAGAAAAGTCAAAACACCCTGTCTTAAATTTCCTCTTCATGAAGTTGCCAAGAAAATTTTGACAATATAAAGTTGAAGATTGAAAGTCAGATAAGTGAAAGTGCCACAGGCAATGCTATTAGCATGTATCCTGAGTTGTAAGGTACATTTCATACAAGTACTCATACCTGAGGGTTGTGATAGTGATAGTATGACTGTATGCAGTTTGGAATATGCGATGTGACTAATAAGTTAAAAACATTGTATTTGTGCCAATTGCATTGATGTAGCATCAACCTTATAAAGCTATGACTTCTGGATAATTTGGATGAAATATCAATTTTCAATTTTCTAAAGTGCTAAATGTTTTTGGTACAATGTCTTTTTCAATTATTATAAAAATATCCAGATTAAGTTCTTCACTGTATAATTTTAAATTTTGAGTCAGCTGAAATGATTAAGATGGTTGCACGATTTCTTTGAGCTGACACTGCTGGTTCTTTTAAGTTATGACAATCTGTCCATTGTCATAACTTAAAACAGCAATGTTAGGTCATTCGAATTGTGCGACCATCTCACTCAACCATTTAAGTGTACTCAAAATTCAAATTTTACATTGTTTGACTGCATTCAAATCAGATGCATTAGTAGCAGCATTACAAACATGATTTCACAATATTCATCTTTTGGCAAAGAATGATTTTGAAATATAGTTAAACTATACGCCTTCTGTGAAAATTATTAGTTCTTGTGGCCAACACACACATCTGCATTTTGTGTGGTCTTAAATAAATATCTGAATATCTAAATAACTTCGTAAGTCAATAACATTCGCTAAGTTAATAACATTCATGAAATATCACAAAACAATCTCAGTAAATCACAGAAAAAGTAAGTTGCCAGCCAAGTAACAAGAAAAAAGGATATAATAAAACACAAAATGTCTAATTTATCATAACACACTGTTATGTAAGTGACCAAACAGCTCTCGTTTATTATCACAGCTATCCTGAAGAGCCCGGAGCTGTTTTGATATATCGTGCCTCTGAGATTATGTTGTGAGCCAGGTATCTTACGCCTCACTGCAAAAACCTGAAGGTACAACACAAGTTGTAAGGGATGCATACGGATATCAAACATCACTAAAATCTAAATCAATTGGATTCCTATAAAGTTAGTTTAGGGTTTCTCACACTTTTTGATGTATTGTGTCTCTCAGAATAAGTTGCGAGCGAGGTATCTTACGCCTCACTGCAAAAAACCTGACGGTACAATATCAGTTGCAAGGATGCATCAGGATAAAAGTTAAAAACATCACCAAAGTCTAAATCAATTGGATACCTATAACATTAGTTTTTGATTTCTCTTACTTTTTTGACTAAAGCTTACCTTTAATGTACTTCTATGATATTATTGTTTGTTTGGAACACCTTACAAAAGTGAGTGGGCCATTCTTATGGAACAGACTTCCAGTTTCCATCAGAATTGCTGAGACTCTAAACATTTTTCAAAGGCTTTTGAAAACACACCTTATCGACAATACTTTTAGAAACTATATATGTTATTCCAATTTAAATTGATATAAATGTTTTCATGTAAAGCGCCTTTGCATAAGTACAGAAAAGTTATAAAAATGCCGATAAACAAAAAATGTACTACCATTTTTCGCTGCAGCTAACAAATGTTCTTTTTCTGAAATTTGGCAACCTACAAACTTTTAATTGTACAAAGGTCTAAGCAATAAATTTATTTTGTGATACAGCAGGATTTTAAGCCCATAAGTTTAAGAAAGTTAGCTAATTGAATATATTTCCAAAGTATTTGCAAATCTAACTTGTGGATGTTTCCAAAACTAATGCAACCAAAAATGAAAAATGTCAAAAGTATGTAATGAAAATATGAAATTCCTTAACCAATGATTAATAACTATATTTTTTAAATTATAAACACATACATTTGGCATAGACTTCTATATCTCATTCCTTTCCTGATCCAAGACTGCAGAGAATGTGACACATGATAAAATTTGTTATGAATTAATAGGAAGTGGCCCAGTATGTCAGGAATATATTCATTTATGAGAATTATGATAATATTTGGCATTCAACATATATACTTAACAATGTCCTATCTGCATATCTGCTTGTTAGCTAAAGAAACAAGCGATGGTTGTTTGGGTTGAATACGAAAACGTAAATGTTACCTTGTACAGTCATGAAAAACAGAATCATTAATAGGGAAAGTCTTCAAAATCAACTTATATTTGAGTCTGCGGTGTTACTCACCTTGGCAGGTTTTCGATTGAACACTTTTACAGTTGGTCTCCTTCTTATGAGAAATGAGAGGACAGAAACCGCTGCAATCTTACATAATCAGTTCTGACTGATGCGGTTTCGTTCAAATTGTTTTATAAGATTGCACACATACTTTTGACCATTATCAGATCTCCACAGTATAGTATTCTAATTTAACCAAATCAATTTTGGAGTAGCTGACAATAATGTAGTTATCACAAGTTCAGCAAACCATTCATTGGCTATGTAATAAAAGCATTATAATGTCAAGTGTGAGTGGGTTATCCAAACTCCTAACCTGCCAATATAAGTATGGAGAGAGGGTAAATAAATACACTGAGAATAGTGGGAAGTTACAGACAGGAATGCTTTACAACTAGTGATCAGAAACATTAAATATTCTAAAGTGAGAAAAATTAGGTGCCCCGAAAGACCTTCATGAAACTACGGAAATCTCGATAGTTATATGGTACTTCACTTCATTAGAGTTGTTGAAAGGCGAAATGTTTTGGAAAGCAGGATTTTTAACTTACGAGACAGTATTGTCATGTTGTGACTTGCGAATGCATGTATATTATGCCAATGGACATGGACTTTACGATGTTAGAATATTATAACCGAGTACAAATTTCCGTCTCAAAATCCAAATTTCTTCAACTGATTCATCATTCATATACCGATGCTAAAATTTTTCCTCAAGGCCAAACTAGATTGAATTTTAGAAACAAAACAGTGTCGTCTTTCCATATATAACATGTCAATAACAAGACCTCAACACTAAACACAATTATGGTATAAAGTCCTACACAGAACATTGGCATCAATAAAAAAAATAACTGAATCAAATTACAATCTGTTTCAAGGTTCTTTGAAATTCTAGTATAGGTACTTCACATCTCTGCCTCTCGAAAAACATGCATTTGGTTATTAATAAGCACAATACAAGTATCAAGAGGAGAGATGCTACAAGCCAGGAATCTTGGCTATGAAGTGTATAAATGTATATTGCATATAGTTAGGGTATCGATATATAGTTAGGGTACATACTACATGTATACCAATATAGTTCCCTGAATCTCTGTTGGTAACTTGCTGTAATACTGTAAGATCTAAAGGATAGTTCTAATACCTGGTAAGTAGGACTTAGAGGAGCACCCTGTAGTATCCCTGCTGATAGTGGTTATTATTTTGGTAAATGCCACATACTTCACTTAACATCACTTATCCTTTTGATAAAGTGGGATACATGCTTCTTGAAGGTCAGGTAGATAAGGCATAATATTGATACTGGACTCAGCAATTATGTGTAGTATAAAACTGCAACATATAGTGATAACATGTTGGATGGGGCATTATACAGTGGATAGTGTATAGTGGACATAAAACCTCAGTCAGACTGCATTATACTGCAGTAACGGATTACTTGAACGCATTCATATAAAGTTGGATTATTATTGATATCGCATAAATTATAATTTTCTTCATTCTATTGCAGTGACATGTAATGAGTCATATAGAGTATGTAACACTCTTTTGACCAGTGATGTGTTGACATACTTTGGAGATTAACAATATTTTCACATTTTTCGAAACCTCGTTAACAAAGAAGTCAAAGCATTTGTAACTCTCAAGTTGACGTGTTCCTTGGATGTACCACTGTGATACCCAGAAATACTGTTGTTACAATATATTCAATTGTGTATTTTCAGTGGATTTACACTATATTCAACAGTGTATTTTCAGTGTATTTTCAGTGCATAAGCTATTAGAAACATTGGGTAAGGATATACTCATAAAAAATAGCAAAACAGCATTTTAAAAAAAAGAAAAATTTCAATTGATTCAAAATGGCAGAAAGTGTTGCAATTACCCCAGAAGCAATGCGCAAGGCATCAGAAGGATTGCAAAAAACCAAAGTTATCAAAAGTGAGCAATTGCAATCAAGTGGAGTTACTGACATTAACAGCAATTATAAGAGCAGTTCGGAGAAGTCATCAAAATCAAAGAAAAGTCCAAAGACGAAATCAAAGAAATCGAAAAAAGAGGGATCAAAAAGTCCAGAAGAATCGAAAAAGAAGGGCTCAAAAAGTCCCAAGGAGTCAAAAAAGACGAAAGAAGGAAAAGTTGAAACTCCAGTCAGTTCTAGTAAAACTGCTGAAATCAAAAGTGAATCTCAGGAGCAAGAGCTTGCCAAACCAAAGGAACAGGAACGAGTGCCTCTGGAGCAAAAACATGAAGTAAAGGTTCAACAGCAAAAAGTTCTGGAAAAGGGTATTCCACAACAAATGCAAAAGGATGTACCACAACAAAAGCAAGTTCAACAAAAAGTTCAGGTGAAGGATGTGCCACAACCGAAACCACAGGATATACCACAACAAAAACAAGTACAACAGAAAGTTCAGGCAAAGGATATTCAACAACAAAAACAACAGGATATACTGCAACAAAAACAAGTGCTACAGAAAGTTCAGGAAAAGGATGTGCCACAACCGAAACACCAGGATATGCCGCAACAGAAACAAGTTCAACAGAAAGTTCAGGAAAAGGATGTGCCACAACAGAAACAACAGGATATACCGCAACAAAAACAAGTGCAACAGAAAGTTCAGGAAAAGGATGTGCCACAACCGAAACAACAGGATATACCGCAACAAAACCAGGTGGATAAGGATAAACAAATGCCTGAAAAGGATAAATTACAACAACAACAATCATCTGTTAAACCTCAACAACAGAAACAGGAAAAACAACAAGCAAATCAGCAAAAGCAACAACAAGTTCAGGATAAGCAACAACAAAATGATACACAACAACCTGCAAAGAAAACTCAACAACCTCAACAACAGCCTGTTAAGGATAAACAGCAACAGCCACAACAACAACAGAAAAGTCCGCCGATCCCTGTGCCAAAACATGTTGCCACACCGCTGTCTATCAACATCGAATCGGTTGACTCTAACAAGTCAGTTGATGCAGCGGATGGAGATAAGAAGAAACCTAAAGTGCCATACTCACCACTGAGGATTGACCTGAAGCCTTTCGATTATGAAAGTCTCTCTCCAAGAAGCCCAAATTCTCCTAGCGTCCAATCATGGTCTCCCAAGACTCCCAAGACTCCGACTAGCCCCTACAGTCCGCCATATTTGGGCGCGAGACCCAGAAACAGACCTTCGCCCAAGAAAGTCGTTGAGTGCATCCAGCTGGTTTCTGATGATGTAAGTTAAAATAATTTTGATTTTTGTGCAAATGATATTATTATGATGATACTTTTTTAGTTTTTAATAATTAATCAGACCTACATGTATTAATAACAACTTATGATTGTACTTCTTGGGCAATTTAAAAAAGTCATATTTCGCTAGCGAACAGTTCAGTTGTGTCCTACTTCATAACGTTTTGAGACTGCCCTGTCTGTTGCTTTAGAGGGCCTTGACTCTTAAATGGTGATAATTTGGGCTGTGAATTCTAATAAGGGTCATCATAATTCACGAACTGGCTTTGTGGTCTCAGACTGTATTGTAGATGTATCTGTATTCTCTAGGGTGATCATTCTGCAGAGTATTTACCCAGATTTCAGAGTCGGGTAGTAAGTAAAGCGACTCCGATTCCTGATTCCATTGGCTACCCGAAAAGTGACTCAGACTCAAGACTCCTCAGGTCTCCTGAATTATGACTCCAACTTTGACTTCTGACTCCACTTATCGGATTGTTGTACAAAAATAAAACATGGTTAACAGTGGAGAAAAATTAATTCCACAGAGTTTTCATGGGATTCTGTACTTGAACACTTGCTTGGGAAGTTTTGTGTAAAATTTGGGACACATTTCACATTTTTGCAAATAGGATTTTTTTTATTATATCAATTATTTTTAGGAGTTAGGAATCACCAATTTAACTTGAGAATCTGATTCCGACTCTAGCTTAAAATCAAACTTCTAGACCTTCGACTCCGCCACTCGTACTCCTGATGGCGACTACGAAGCCCTGGTATTACTTAGAACTCCAAATGAAAACTCCAAATGAATACTATGCAGGATATCTTTTACATCATATGCATACCAACCATTGTAACTTTTATATCCAGAGGGCGTCTTGGTACATGAATGGCAGTGATAAGTAAAGCAATATATCTATCCCTGAAGGCAGAAACTTACTTTAAAAGATATCAACTGATGTTTCTGAATTGATTTGTGATTATGATGAGTGTTTCATTGAAAATTAACAAAATGATCAAGGATCAGACCTGTATACACTGTAGATTTAAGCTAAAGTGGTTTTTACCAGGTGGTATTTACTATTTACTGGTTAATATATACCTGTCTGGAGAAAGAAGTTCATAAAAAGGATAGGTACTACAAATAATGAATATAAAGTGTGATCCTGTCGAGGAGGAAGTGATACTGAGTTGTTGGTGTAAGGATGATGTGTTGAATGCAAAATTGAAGGAATGATTGAGCACAACAAAATAATGCAAACCTTTCTTGTATGTATATTATAGTAGGATTGGTTTGTGTCTGTAATATGTATTTACTGTACAGCATGATCAGCTGATTACAAATGCAGCTCTTCTTCACCATGTTCACATACTATATTCCATATTATAAAATTTAATATGCAGACCAAATTAACTTCATTCATTCATTCTTGTCTACTCTCATGTCACTATAACTGTAGCAGAGTATGCCCATGAGAGAATCAGCTGAGAATGGTTCAATTAGTCATAGCCAGTGAACAAGACTCTCAATGGTCCATTGGGTTCATAACTGTCAAAAGGTCACCATATGAAGGTCAGGTGTCATGTCAGGCCACGTGAGGTCAATCATTTTGGTTGGAGGCATGCTAATGATAGTTGCTCACATTCATACAAGTCTGCATGCACGTGAAATTAGTATTCAAATTACATGAATTGGGATATATTGATACTTAAGACTGATATATATAGCTATATCATGTGTACGGAGCTATGATAAGCAGATGAGTGTATACGACATATAGTCATGCTGTCAATGCTAAGTCTATTTTAGAATTGATATGAGAGAAAACAAATCTCTAATATTTTATATAATAGCTGCAGAATTCCAGTGTGAGAATTTCCCTGAATGCATTAATTTAGGATGTTACAATCTTTACATAAATGCAGATTTAGAAACTACAACTCATTGGCCCGGTCACCATGTGACCAGATATTTCTTGGAACATCCTAAGCCTTGGCCCGCAATCCTTCGTTTTCAAGTCCTCGGGCACCAGTGATTGAACAGCAATTCTGGTTTCCATAACCATGGGTCCTTGCATGTTAATCACCTTCAGCAACCTGGAAATTAGTTCAAGGTGCTGATTTTCTATCATTTCATATCATAAGGTGTTTTCTTATTTCCAGCCAACCTTACCTGCCTTGCTACAACTTTCACAAACCTACACCAGGTGGGGTAGATGTGTAGAAACAGCGCCCCTAGTGTTTGCTTGAAGTAACTTGATATTGTGAATGTTTGTTTTTGGCAGTGTTCACTCACATGGAGTGCTAGGGCAGGGTTATCTTGTGTGAGAGAGGGATAAGTGCACTTTTTGACTATTCTTGAGTGCTAGTCCTTCTTGATTTAACACCATACATAAGAAGGATTGCCTAAAAACAACTTTTATGAGCCTGACATTGGATGTACCTACCTGGCTACTGAAGAAGCTCACTTTGACATAGCAGAGCAGTGCTGGGAGCTTCCAACACATGTGCAGGTGCTAACTATAGCCCTCTCAAAAATAACTGAGGATATATACCAGTGCATAACCACAAGGTAGGCGATTTCTATTGTCAGTTAGCATCTTCAGTGAGGTCTTATACTGTGCCTCTTGAGTTTGCCAAATAAATGCCAAGTTATGAAATTCCATTGATATTAGCACCAAAATGCACTGAAATGCTCTATATCATTTATTTGCATCACCATACATTCTCATTAATGCCCAGGGCTTTAATTGCATCAGCAACTTTCTGCTTTGAAGTGGGAATTTGACAATTTTAATCTCTCATGTTATTTTATTGCACTGGAACCTTTTAATTTTGACTTGGAAATAAGAGAAAGTTAACCTGATATAAAGCATTCCTTGCATGAGACCAATTGAGTGTTAATATGATATACAAGTTCACATATTGACATCTTCATTCTCTTCAACTCATTATATATATTCACCAGAGATTCAAAGTGCTACAATATTTCTGTGATATTGCATGCTAATACAGAAACTTTTGAAAGCAATATAGTCCCTGCAGGCATATACAGTATTAAATGGCTATATAAAGTTAATAAACCATCATTTAAAGGTATACAATATGTTATTGGCCTTATAAATATGAGCGTTACTCATAGCATGACAACTTTCCATGCTATGTTGCAAAATGTATTCAGATGAAATTCTTGGCAACAGAAAGAATCACTTATCTATAAGCATTATTTATAACAACATAATATTTATGGTAGATATATATTGCCATAATTTGGATTCATGTAATATTGGTAAATGTTTTATGATGGACATAATGAAGGCATGTAGAAATATTTATCCATATGGAAATGTGCATAATGATGATATTATTGCACCTGAATATTGTCTAAATGATTTCCTTCGATATTCATGGAAACCCTAATGTATGATGTTTTCATAGATAATTTTATTAAACAATGTGTGATACAGGAACATATTATTATATGATTAAGTGAAAGTTGTCGACGATAAAGAATTAATGGGACCTTACACTCACAGTGTTTAAAACAGAAAAAGACGCCTCATTAAACACTGTCAGGCATAATTTTCAATGATCATTATTGATGTCTCTTGTGTATCAACTGATTATCAACAAATCAGTAAGTGGAAGAATTTCCACTACTTCCACAATCCACAGTAAACATATTGCATAGCATATAACTTAAAGCTATAGCAATAAAAATATCACAATTATTACATGTATTGTGATCAGTATGCTTTTCAGCAACAATGTGATGCCCATGGAATGACACCTGATATACATAAACTTATGATAAGAAAATACTTTACTGATAGAGACAGCCTGTTTTTAATTTACAATTAAGATAAGTATACAACCATGTCCTCAGTACAGCTGATTTGACTGAATTTGCAATGTATTATCTGAAGTAAAAGTGGCCCTTAAAATGTATTACAATCATTAGAACCAATTGATATTGCACTAGTCATAAATCACTGAAATATTTCAAAACATTTTTATTGACATGATTCAAGTTTGTTTGTGTAGAACAGCTGATAGATTATAATCACATGGACTCAATGTAAAACAGCATGATGATTTCTTGTGCATAGCCGATAGTATAAAGTGTCCCTGCAATGATCACCCTCTGTCTGAGCATAGAGTTATTAGAAGGGATAATATTTCTATGCTCTGAGAAACCTTCCTGTCATATGAAACATTTTCATAAATTTACCCCAAGCAACCAGTAACCACACCCCCAAAAGCAACCCCTCCATGTCTGCTTGGGGAGACGGATGTTGCTTGTTGTGGGGATACTGTATTGCTGCAAAATAGTTAGCACAAGTGCTACAACAGTGATTCCTCGTTTTTTTACGTTGACCAGAGTGTTTTCTGTATAATATTATCAATGTTTTTAAAATGGTCTTATGATCAAATAGTCTTTCTCTCTCTTACAGTCTTTCCCAGTAGCAATCAGCATGCAGGGAACTTCAGGCAATGATTTTGGTTTAAATGGTTTTGGGAAAAATATTGTTAATTTAATATTTTTTTGTTCAATTTTTTTTCGAGCAGCTCCCCCCCCCCCCCAAATTTATTGACCTCCTACGTCTATGCTGTCTTTTGTAGTAATTTAATTGGTTGTCTACGTGATTAAACTTAGGTCTATAAATGAAATGAATGAGATTTATTAATTTTATCAAGGCCTTTGAAGGTCTAACTTTCTCAAGTAGGAAGGGGGCTGGTTTTATTTAGCATTTATAAGTGCTTCCCACTGGGTCAATTTAAAGCAATTCAAAGTGCTCAGTCAGGTGTGACCTCTTGTTGGTAGTAATATTACTAGTGAGTGTCAACACTTGAATGGTGAGAATATGATAGGTTTGGCAATGTTTTGGTTCCAAACAGCCAAAAAGGATCATAGACAGATAGATAGACAGCTAGACAGACAGACAGATAGATTGACAGAAAGATAGATAGATAGAAAGATAGATAGAGAGATAGAGAGACAGACAGATAGATAGATAGATAGATAGATAGATAGATAGATAGATAGATAGACAGATAGATAGATAGATAGATAGATAGATAGATAGATAGATAGATAGATAGATAGCTAGATAGATAGATAGAGATACAGATAGATAGATAGAGAGATAGAGAGATAGAGAGATAGATAGATAGATAGATAGATAGATAGATAGATAGATAGATAGATAGATAGATAGATAGATAGATAGATAGATAGATAACCAGTTTGATGCCTTAATTTCACTCACTTGGTTATATATTGGCATTGACTCTTGAGAATTTGTGATATTCAGCAGTCAGTCAGTCAGTCGATTAGACAAGTGGTAAAGTATTCAATTAGTTTGGCAACTAAAGATTTCCTGTTATCCAACTTTTCGATAAACTTTTTCAGGATGAACTACTGTCCTTTACTGCTAATCGGAGAGGAATGCATATGGAAAAACTTCCTTCTCCAACTTCCAAAGTCAATATTATCATAATAAGCTATCACATTTGAGCAGTGCTGACAGTATTGTGATTTATTTGATTGACACCTCAGTGTATTGTGATTAATGGGTCCACTCTGATTGAATATGGTGACTGATCTATCTGACCTACTGGCCCAAAGCAAAATGGGGCAGGTAGTAGGAGTAATATTGTCATGATAAAATGGGAAGTTGTAGTTCGTAGTGCTATGCAAATGTACAATGTATATTTATATATGTATAGAAATGTATGTATGATTGTATGTACATTGTATGATGGCCAGATGTGAGGTACACATACAATTGTTCTTGAGTTAGGCCTATGAGGTATCCTGGGTTTGATACATGTAGGCTATGTGACATAGAGCCAACTTTTGGACATGTCACAGTTGGTCTTTAGCATGTTTAGTATATCATCTATAGTATACATGGGTTGAAAAGATGTCAGGGACTATCAGTTACACCCTGCTCGTTTCGAGGGTACGGGAATATACACCACGAAGGACTCCATACACCACGAAGCCGAAGGCTGAGTGGTGTATGGAGGCCTGAGTGGTGTATATTCCCGTACCCTCGAAAAACGAGCAGGGTGTAACGGTTTTATCCTCAGACTCCTTGTTTTATTGATGCCCATAGATTTTCTTGCAAACTGAGTCTGAAATGTCTTTCAGTAACAAAGCAACAGCATTGTGACATCATCACAAGTGCTAACACCAGGATCATGTCGCAATGGCTCTAACAATGGCATTGTGACGTCATTACTATTGTTGCTACAAGGATGACGTCATAACAATCCTATGGTTGCAATTGTGACATCATTGTTTATCTCATACACCCTGTCTGGTGACGACAGACAGGGTGTACGGTGTCATACACCGCGGCTCTCAGCCAATCAGAATCAAGGATTCACACTGGACTGAGGATAATTTAATGTACCCCCTCAATGGATATATCAATAGAGAGGTAGACCACCATGCAAATAATTTAGATGGAATGATGGATTGATGGATGATTTGGCTTTACATCCTGTATTTATGCACTGTAGTAAGCTAATGAGGACAAGGTGAGGACACAGCAATGAGGTGATGGATTAAACTACCATCCAACATGGTATGTAGGTCCAGGTGACCTGGCCGCTGTGGCCAGAGCTCAGATTAGACCCGGGTCCCAGCAACTGGAAGCTCAAAGTGATACCACTGAGCTCACTCCACCCTAGACAGACAGATCTATAGATAGATAGCCTAGGTAGACAGATATACATAGCTTAATGTAAATAGATGTATAGATGGATAGGTAGGAAGATAGAAAGACAGCGACTGCACACATAATAACTGACCAAGCTCATAAAGTTAATTACTGACTGAATGACTGACTGGCTGAATGAATGACTGGCTGACTGACTGACTGACTGACTGACTGACTGACTGACTGACTGACCGACTGACTGACTGAGAGATGTTAAATTTCTTATAAACAGATAGGCTCAGCTCATGAGACTTACTCTACACAATACAGATCATGTAGAAAGTGAGGTCTATTCAGAAATAAATTCACCAGAAGGCATAGATCAATGTCCACTACATGTTGCTTTGGCATTTAACCATGTGTGGGGTACTTCACCTGCCCACTGCAGCATAATGAAGAATATGCTTCATAACACAACTAAAAATATAACACTATGTCAAATTTTTCAGTGAGAACTTCCAAAGAAACTGCATAATTATAAAGCAATATAACCAACAGTTATGACTGCTCGCCTGATTCACCTGACTGCCATGGTAAACTGTAATAGTAAACCTGGGCAGTTAATCATCATAATGTCAAGTTAAACCAACTGTGGAAAAATTGTTAAAAAGCCTTTAAAGGGTGAAAACTATCATTTCAGTCTAAGCAGGTCATTGTCTGGGATTTTACCTTGGTTTACAAGGATAACTTTCAATTTTGGTAAGTTGAACGAACAAGTCCGAAACTCTCAATGCTGATGCTATAACCGATAACTATTAGATTGGTATTTTAATCTTTCTTGTCATTTATTTTATTATTTACAGCATATCAATTGTGAATGCTTTTTCAATGACATTTACACAAATATATAATTATGTAGATTGATTTCGTGTCTGAGTCAGTAGTTATCTTGTTTTGAGATGAGTTATTGAAATGCAAAAGCAATTCCAAACAAAGCAGACATGATAATATGCAACACTTTAATGGGGATCTTGGGGGAGGCCTCCAAACCAACATTTATGGTAATCTGAATCTTCATTGCTCCGCTGGAGGCGGTGTATTGTGAGGGTGCCCATATTCTGGGAGATCTTCATGTGGGTTTGTGTGTTTGTTAATCGACTCCTGCAAATACTACATTTCATATCTAGCTGTCCTTTGGCAGGATCTCTTTTTTCATCCCCCAGCATACCTGATTAAATTCTGGTAGCAATTCATGCCTGCTTTACTGAGAGATGACAACTTTGTCAATTACATCCCCTACAGTGCAGTCCATCCACAGCAGATTGATGTATGTGAAATTTTTACACCAGATGTCCCCACTAGTTTCACTGAAGGTGTCACCACTAGGACTGTGGTGAAAAACACAGATGGCACTAGGAGCAATTAATGGAAGCTACAAACTGAATCACAGAGGATCCAAGAGGTTTCATGCCCATGAAATGTTTTGTTTGTTGCCACAGTAAAAGACGGAGAGATAAGTAGTTTAAATCTTCCATTGGAAAAGCCATGTAGGTGTTTTGCTCAAGTGAGCTATGTGCCATGCATTCAAACTCGTTTTTCTTGCAGAAACATCAAAACATTATCTTGCATTCACCTGACTGCATGACACTGTTCATTCATTTGTGACTAAATTGGTTGTGAAGTGTTATATGTTGACCAACAACCCAAGGGGTTTTGGCCTAAACCCTGTCTACACATGACCATAATATGCTTCCTTTATAAAGTCTGTGTTTCTTCTAGGTCTTTTCCCATCAGTTGTGACATTTTATCCAGGGCATTTACTGCATTCAATTTCTTCTAACAATGATAAGTATTAACATTTAAGCCTTAAAAAATTGCTTCAAATGGTGTAGCATTTTACACTAATGGAAGTTGTGAAACTGCAAATTTAAGTGGACAGCGGAGCATGTTCTCTCCGAGCGCCCGTTCTAGTTCAATTCTAACTTTTATGTTTATATGCTGTATGTAAATATGTTGTGAATAACTTCATCCCATCCTATCCTCTATCCTCTAATATTTATATTATAATAATAATATTATGCAGTATGATATTATTTTCTTTACTATGCATGGATTCATCCAAGAAGCTCGAACTTCAGAAAGTTTCCCTTTACTGCTTTGGGGTATATTTTATATATTGTAAGCAATGATGATTTTTATCTGCTTTGCAAAATAAAAAGCAAACTAACTTTCTTTTCATGTTTACAGAGGATGAAATAACAGATAAAGCATTGACTCCATAACTGTCAGTTCAGCTCTGTTAATTTGTTCTCCACAACATTCTGAAAAAGTTTAACATATTTTGGAAATTAATATTATTATGCTGGTGTTCTAAAAAAATCTTCAGAATTCTTCCCTCACTAGTGATGATGGATGGATTGTCAGAGAAATATGTTATCTGATGACTTATGACTCCTATTTATTCTTTCATATTTATCAAGTTTATGGCGATGAACCCGTAATCCTGAAATATATATGACAAATCATGATAAATAGAGTCTTTAGATGCAGATAATGGGTCAATCTAGATGTAAAATATATGTGGAAGTGAAATATTGATAAAAATGATAAACTAGATTGATTTGGTATACTTGGAAATTTCCCATTTTGACTGAACAGCTAGCTGACTTTCTGACTGACTGACTTGCTGATAACCGATGAAAGTAAAAAAATCAACTAAACAACATCCAACATTTTGTCTGATTCAACTGTGTAGAATATTGAACATCTGAATGAGATTGCAGGCTTTCTCAATATCTATGATTTAAGATCTTACTCCCTACATCTTCTCTTGGTACCTGTGTTTTGCTGAGCTAAGGAGAGTTGAGTTTTTTGGGATGCAGAGTCTCAAAACTGCCTTGGGTATTATTATTTACTCTTTACATCTGTGTTCTTCTTGATATAGGGTGCTAGACAGTACTTAGAGTACATGTATTAGACATAGTATAGATAGGATATGAAAGCAAGGAATATGTGTACATGTATATAAGAACTGAGACTTATGGTACCTTGCAGTGCATTGTGTTTTGATAATGAATATAGGCCTACATGTATATGTTCTGTAAGTTTCTTCAATTTTGATTTGGGCATAACCTATCCATTGAACCAATGCATTGGTCAATCAGTTAGTCAGTAAGTCAGTCAGTCAGTCAATCAGCTGATCAGTCAGTCAGTCAGTCAGTCTGTCAATCTGTCAGTCAGCCAGTCAGTCAGTTTGGATGTGGTCTCGTATTTGACCAATTAAACTGGCAATCTGTCTATTGATATTTTTATCTATCTTTTAATAAAATTATCTATTTATCGATCAATCATTTCACCAGAGCTCCTTTAAGTCACTTCTCTAGGCTCATCAGTGATCACTCAAGAATCTCTGCGCTCTGGGTGTGCTTAATCAACATGGTGAACTTCATTCAATTGGAACCTTCAAATGAATGTTTTCTCATGTGGGGTCTTGGTGACATTCAGCCAAACAAACTGAAGAAAAATGACAAAATAAAAACCTTGGAAACGTAGGTGGTGTGACCCAATATTTTTTAATTTGAAAAGTCTCCATGACAACACGTTCCTCTGTTATTGAATCTGCCCTCCTCTGTTTTCTGAAGATAAACTGAAAGGTTACCATGGTAACACTATAGCTTCCTGTTGGGGCTCTGTAATTTATGTGTGTGAGAAGGGGAAGAAAACAAATATAATTTATATATATTGAAAATTTATTAGGGTTTGATATATTCCCAAATTTATGAGTCTAAGCAATGCTTATGTTTTTGAACCCTACTGGAATGTTCTACACTTTATATTAATCTATGGTATTTATAAACCGGAATCTCGTAAACAATCGTTCGAACTTTGTAAACTATAATTCTGATTGTGAACTGGGGCTTCTGTATTTATCTTTGACATGTTAACAGTCTGTAAAGAAAAGGAGTTAAACAAATATTAGGACAAAAAATTACTCATGAACACAAAGGTTTCTGCAATAACAAAATGGTGATATAGAGAGACAGTGTTAGATAGATAGAGAGATAGAAAGATAGAGAGATAGAGATAGATGATAGATAGATGATTGAGAGATAGATAGATAGATAGATAGATAGATAGATAGATAGATAGATAGATAGATAGATAGATAGATAGATAGATAGATAGATAGATAGATAGATAGATAGATGACAAGTTTGATTGATTGATCGATTGATTGATTGGCTGATTGATTGAATCAGCTACCTTGCTTACCTTCTTCTCCTAGATGGCTATGCAACAGTGTACATAATGGGTGCCAATTTTTTTCCTTGTTTCTTCCTGTCTTCTTCATCTTAGCTGTGCCTGGAACACGTAGAAGGTCAATATATGGTCATTATCTTTGACACATTAATTTCGTACTTCCTTCTGTATCTCTTCAGGACAATCAATGTCAACCATGGATCTATAAGCAGAAGTGGATGCAAACATGGCTACTTATAAATTTATCATGTAATGGGACAACCTTTATATTCACTAAATGCACAGTACTGGTGAGAAGAGCTCTGTAATCATGATCATTATTTACACTCACTTCAATTTTAGTGGCACTTCAGTAGGATTTGGGTGATAAAACACGAGCTCCTACAGAGAAAAAAATGAATAAAAAAACATAACTGATAAAAACATGTTCATGACTTGCTTTTTTTTCCCTCTATTTTTATTTTGCTATTTCTCATATTTGATTGCCTTTTGCTTGAAGTGTTTGAAAAAGCCAATAAAATGTTAGGAAAAAACTGGTGAAAAAAGTGAGGCCATCCGGACAACAGTGCTGCTGTATGGTGAAATAAGTTGGAGTCGAAGTCTCTATTAAAGTGCAAAAGAGCAGAAAATTTATGCTCAGATTGAGCAGTTGAGTCTATTTTGATGATATGGCTGCATGTTTTTAACAGTTTACAAACAGAGAATATGAATTAGTGTCTATTCAGTCTGATGTTTGTAGTTTGTTGTTTTCTGTTCAGATATATATATATACGAGTATATACGGAGAAGGACAGTGTGGACCGATTCAGAGATAGACAGATGAACACATGGTTAGATAGATAGACAGATAGATAGATAGATAGATATCTCATACACATAAAGTAGAGCCCCAACAGGAAGCTATATAGTGTTACCATGGTAACGTTTCAGTTTATCTCAAGAAAACAGAGGAGGGCAGATTCAATAACAGAGGAACGTTTTGTCAGAGGGACTTTTCAAATTAAAATATATTGGGTCATACCACCTACATTTCCAAGGTTTTTGTTTTGTCTTTTTTTTTGGGTTGAATGTCACCAAGATGGCGCATGTAAAATATTTATTTATTAAAGTTGACTCGACATACATCGTAGATAGATAGATCTAGATAGATAGATCATACATGTATGGAGATAGGAATATAGGCAGACGGAAATGTAATTGGAATTTAGGAAACATGGAAAGAACTCATTACTGATTGGTTGCTTATTTGATGTACATACTGTACATGTATCAATTGATTGATCGATTAATAGTTTTACTTCATTATCGAAATATGAGTTAATATTCGCGCAGCGAAACGGCCGCAGGCCGTTTCGTGAAGCGAAATTTAGCAAAAGAAAGGTTTCAAAATTCTGTGCAGTGATGGTCTCAACATCAATGGTCGACAGCAGGAAATTAGGTCAAGTGGGACCAGCTTCTTATCAATGATTTAGTTTCGAATTAACAAAACATGACATACTCGTATTCAAAAGTTTCTTAAAAATTCCATTTTGTCTGTTAATATTCCCTGTGTCTATAATTTTTATGGAATAGTTAATTATAAGCCTTGAAAAGCTAAATTATATTATTAACATGTGATTCCTTTCATTTCAAGACAGACAACAAGAAACATAACAAAATTAAAGTTACATAATTTTTGTCAACTGATGAATATGAAACAGTGAGCAGTTTATCTACATGCAGATCATGTTATTGTTTTTGTTATCACTATTATGTAATATAAACATTGATTCAACAATCTAGCATAGACTTAAATTTTGCAGCTTTCAGTGTAACAGTTGTCTTCCTTTTTACTATTTAGCTGATTATCTATCAATTATCTTTATCCTTAATCCTATTTATTTTCTATCCTATGTATGTATGTATGTATGTATGTATGTATGTATGTATGTATCTATCTATATATTCTTTTTTAATCTATTTTATCTTTCTAATAGTTTGTAGTATAGGTAAATTTCTGTCTATTTTTTAATATATATCCGTCTTTCAATTTCTTTGAAACAGTAGCATAACTGCCTTTCATACATTGAATATTAAATAAATTTAATGAAAGTTATGGTAAAACCATGAGTCCTAAGGAAACTTTTTAAGTGCTGTGTGAATTGCGTGGCTGTGCCATTTACATATTAATTATGAAGTTCAACTATATATATGAAAGTTTTTTTATATATTGACTTCAAGTTCACTGTCACTGCATGGTAGAACTTTAAACTTGTTTTGAAGTTTCCAACCTGTTTGAAAGTTGGCTTGTGTAGCATGGTGGTGAAATTTGTGCCATTAAAATGTAAATGCATGTTGTCATGACATCAAGAAATCTGACATGCTACTGGTGATCATAAATCATATGTAAATGGGTCAAGCTGAACGTTTTATAAGCCTTTCTTTTTTTTTAAATTTTTTTTAGTTCTTTTATGATTGCTCGGGAAATGCAGGTGTAAAAATGATTTATTTGATAATAATACTTTTTTTAGGAAAAACAGCAAAGAGTAGTTAAATTCCTTGACTATTGAAATTTGTTTTTTTCGTCCATGTCCTCCTCCTGTCCTAATTAGCCTACCAAGTGCATAAATACAGGACATAGAGCCCCAATCATCCATCCATCCATCTTTATGTTTACTAAAACAATGTAGACATTAGAAATGGTTCGTAAACTTTACTTTGATAAAGATATACCAACAGCCCAAAACACTCTCACATGTTAAAATATGGCTGAAACATGTCAAAGTTTACATGATTTATATATGTAGGGGTCTGACATGTATCAACCAAGGGTAATAGCTCTAAAATTATGATCTATAAATAGCTTAAATGCTGCCATTTGGCCAATAGGGCAATTTGAATCTTCTCAAAATTTGACATTGGTGTCTTTTTTATGGATAATTTTCTTTTGAAACTTTTTTTTACTCGATGGATATTAAGTGTTCCATTTCCTGCCAAATCGTGCCATTAAAGCGTTTTGCATTATAGAGAAAATTGGGGATAAGAGTACCCCCTGGGACCCATGCATAGGGGTCCAGGGCTAGGTTAGAAGGGCAGAGTGATATTGAATTTAATTAGAATTTTAACAAATTTGTCCAAAACTTATTCAATAGCCCAGAATACACGCAGTCTTGCTGACATTCGGCCTAAACACTAAACAAAATGAGGAAAAATTATATTGTAAAACCTTGGAAACGTAGGTGGTACGAACCAATATATTTTAATTTGAAGAGTCTCCATGACAACATGTTCCTCTGTTATTGAATCTGCCCTCCTCTGTTTTCTGAAGATAAACTGAAAGGTTACCATGGCAACACTATAGCTTCCTGTTCGGGCTCTCTAATTTAAACTGAAAGGTTACCATAGTGAAATTTACTAAAATTGTGTCATTGTGTTGTACATTTTCATAGAAGTTGGAAGAAAAGTTATATTTTCCTTTCGTTGAGACAAATTTGTTTTGATATCATTCAATGTCAAAAAGCTGCAAGTAGTTTTTTCGTGGTAATTTATTAGACATGCTCTTAGAATGCTTCTAGGAAACTACTATTTGTTGCAGAACTTTGAAGTGACAATGTCTTGTTTTCTGGCAATGTTTGTCTGTTTATTTTTATACAGATCATTTTACCCCTAGGGCAATTGTGGAACCCCCTCTGGTCTGAGGTCATTGACCTCTTTGCCCTGGTTGTCCCAAGTTGACCTACTTTTACTTTCACCTGCACAGGTCCTGGTACAATCAGCATAGAATAGAATTTGTATACAAACATAGGAAAAAGAAGAAAGAAATGTTTTGACTTTAGAAGTGGTCACTGGTCAGTATTCTAGATCATGATGATATTGGGTTTAATTGTAAGGAGTGGTAATTTGATACCAAAATTAATATATGATTTATTTAAGCTGATTGGAGGACAGACAACCAATATATTATGGTTAGATAGATGGATAGATAGTAGATAGATGGACGGATAGATATATAGATAGACAGATAGTTAGATAGATAGATAGATAGATAGTTTTTACCTATTTACATTTTAGCTGTTTACCTTAAATATCGCTCTTAATCTGTACTGTTGTATACCAATTCTTATTCCCAGTTCTCAATGGCTATTGTGTAGTATGTGCACAAAGTTGGCATCTCCCACACACTATACAACATTGTACAAACTGCCTACTAAGTTGTAAAAATCATGATAACTGGCAATTTCCTTGGCCATTTTCGTGTCTAAAAGTTTGACCTTGCGCAATTAGGGGTCCCTGGTGCAGAGAATGGTTTTCTAAGCTTTTCAAATATTTTTGGTTGATGAATTCAGGCAGTGCTTTTCAGTTGCTTTCAATAGACATTTGGTTCTGTAATAAGCTCTATTTCTTTTGAGACCTTCTGAAGAGTACCATCCTTTTAACATGCGAGTGAACTTGGCCTTGACATCAGTCATAATTTCTGTCATTGCTCAATGCTCAAAGCTCTAGATAAAATTATATCATGAAGTTATTTGGTGATGTATATTAGCATTCAACTTCAGGCCTGCTTTTTCATCTTCATCTCTTTGCAACTGCTGGTCTAGTGGTAGCGTGCTGGACTGCCAATCACTTGGTCCAGGGTTCGTATCCAGCTCTTGCCGGGTCACCTATATAGACCCATGTTGGACGGCTGTTTCAATCATCCTTCATCTAATTGTATCCTCAGGACTCCTGTCCTAATTAGCATAAATACAGGATAAAGCTCAATAATCCATTCATCCACATCTTCTCTACCTCTTCTTCTTCCTCTTCTTCTTCCTCCATGTTTCAACTGCAAAGAAAAAAGACTTCATAAAAATTACAGTGACAACAAAATTGTTATTTCAACAATATTTAGAAACTGTTTCATGGAAAAGAAAACAGACATAACAGAAACTAAAGCTTAGTAAGTTGAGAAAATTTAAAAACAAAAAAGACAGTAACTAAATAAACAGTTCTTAGGATATTGGAATAACCTCAATATGCTAAACCCTGACTTGTACATTTATACAGGGGAGGATCCAGAAAATTCTGGTTGGGGGCGGGTCTATTGGGCTATCGCGTCGCGGAACGCATAATTCCCGACATAACGCGACTGCGTGCGGATAAAATCAACATGTAAAAATATATAAATTTTGGTGTGGTGGGGGCCCCCCCTGCGTCTGTCCCTGCATGTACATGCATAGTGCATATATATATGTGCCCCATCAATCTTGTACAGTTCATTGATCTCCAAAAATAAGCAATATATTGTTCTATTAGTAGCCAATTTAGGAATAATGTGCTACCCATATCGCATCCTGGTATTTTTTTCTTTGTACACAGAGGACCACAATTGTGGGTTAGGTCAACTCTAATATGTAGATGGCAATGCCATAGATTCGCGGAGCTCAAATTAACTGTTCTGATTTTGAAACCGTATTATAGTATACAAATATTGACTGATTTCGAGGGCATTAGTCAAATCTATTTCCCTCGAGGGTGTGTTAGTGAAAACTATTTCACAAGGCCGAAGGCCGAGGGAAATAGTTTCCTTTCACACTCAAGAGTAGATAAGCAGACGCATAGCCTACATTGCACTATTATTACAAGTTTTGATGAGTTTTTTTTGGTCTTTACTAATTAATGCCCTAATTTTATTATTTTCCTGCACTATTGCAAATGTATGGAAAATTTTGAAAGAAAAAAAAAAAAAAAAAACATTTAGGGAAAGAAAATTTTAGAAAAAACAAATTTCGGAAAAAAAAAATTTGGAAAAAAAATGTTGAAAAAAATTGGGACAAAAAAAATTGGGAAAAAAAAAATTGGAAAAAAAAAAAATTCGGAAAAAAAAAATTTCGTAAAAAAAAAATTTCGGAAAAAAAAAATTTTCGGGGAAAAAAATTTTTTCGGAAAAAAAAAAATTCTGAAATTTTTTTTTTTTCGGAAAACAAATTTTGGAGGGCAATAGTCCTGGTCAATATACTAAAATAATGACTGACATGTGACCAGCTCTCAGCCAATGACAGCTCTGCTTTCATGGTCGAGGTATAATAATGATAAACAAGAACACAATCAGTTGGGCCTAAATTAATTGATGCTACTTAAGTACAGTAATAGCAATCAGCTTTTAAACTTCACACCTCAAATAAACTTCACTGCTCACAAGCAGGCTGCTGATAGTTCAGTCATTTTCCCTGGGTGTGGCACTGCAAGCATGATGCTACACCGGTGGCGACACCTGTTAGCAAAATAAGCTTTTTTCATGCAGACGACATAAATGAGCATAAAAATGAAATTTTCAAAACAGAATAGGATAGTTAAGAACCAAATGGAATTTTTCAGACACTACTGCAGTATTGCAAGAGAAATTCAGGGATGTTTACTTTTACCGAAACTAACTGTTTAATCAGGGACCAACTCCATGGCAGGTACAGGCAGTCCTTCATTCTCACTCCACTGACAGATTCAAAATTTACTATGAGCTGTTGTTAAGCTAAGTTCGCTGACGCGACGGGCGGCTTTGCCGCCCGTCGCTACGCGAATATTATTGTGACACAAGCTACACATGAATGAAAAGAGCAGTGGACTAAATAGTATTTATAGTGTATAAAAATTTTGGACTTTTACTTCAGAGATTTTTATGAGCTTTACTTTTTGTATTTCATGATTTTATGAGTTTTTGCAGTAATTCAAAAGCATTATCATGATTAGGAGCTTAAATTGGTGAAAGTTGATTTCAGTTTTTTTCTTACTTAATGCATTTGTAAATTGAATTTATATTCATGAAATTCATAAAAATGAGAACTTATTTGTGAGACGTGCTGAGCTTGTGTTTTTATGTTTTTCAAATTATCTGCGAAAAAGCAATTCCATTTTTAAAGCTTTTGATGTGTATTTGTATTATGATAATTTTAAATAGAGGCTACAAATTTCATTTCAGGTCACTAAACATGTAATTATTTGACAGGATTGTATACTTGGTTGATTCAAATTTGATTTAAAAAATGTTTAAAAAAATGGTCAAAGCAGTCAATAGCTTTTTCAATGAACGAAACAGGGGCGGATCTAGAAAGTGTCGAACGGAAGGTTCACGAGTGGAATTTACTAAATTTATTCATGAAAATTTTATTTTTTATGTTGAAATCTACCGGCCCAAGGGGGGGGGGGAGGTGCCTCTTAAACTCAATATCTCGATCCACTACAACGAAATCAAACCTGTTGAAACCCTCCTAAAATAATTCAGAAATAAATGTGTAAAATGAGTAGCCACTAGCTGATTAGAGTGATTGGAGTTGTATCCCACAACAAAACCTCCAAAATATTTTGATTAAATAAATCACAGCACCCCATTAAAACAATACCCTTGATGAAGTCTGATTAAAGATAGCTTATCTTAGCAAAACACCACCCCAATGCCTTTGTAACTTACTTTACAAGCTTGGATTTCTTTTATCATTGTTTACATGGGAGGTCAATGACATTTTGTAATTGGTTGTGTTACCCCCAAAGACCCTGAATAATTCTGGAGCTACTCTGGAATTACTCTGGAGTTATTGAACATTGTTGAATGATGTGATGATTCTAGAACAATCGATAACTTGGAGATGCATTCACTGAAAGAATTCCATTGACATTTAGGCCTAAACTTAGCAGATGAAGCAATGGCATTATGTTAGTAGGTGAAGAACTGTGATACATTTTTAATATCTGGTTATAATCACAGAGCTATATAATTATTATGTAATTTTTTATCTCTCTTTGTGAAAAGTTTAAATAAACTCAAATTCCTCATGAAATAATCGAATTGTTTTCCAGTAGGTCTATTTTGAAAAGAAAAATCTTTATTGTGTAAATTAAAAGACATTTAGTAATCAAGATTTTGAGAGGCACAGTATATATGAAATAGTGAAAATTGACTCATATATATTTCAGAATTCTTCTTTCTAAATCATTTGTGCTACTAAAATTAATGCAGAACACATTTTTGCAGTATTGTTCAGTTAGTTTAGATCATACACTGGCCATCATACTCTGACATTGGTGTATTTGCTCTGCCATTTTCATTGATTAGGGTCCTGTAATTGCCAATGTGGAATTCCATATCAGGGTATTATTATGACTAAGTGAATTTTGGGTCACTTATTGTATTAGCTCCATGATTTATGGGTTTTCCCTGCAGATGACAGATGTATGATGTTATAGAAATCAGGCCCTATTGCTCATTTTGGAGGGTGTTTCATGTTTGTTTAACATGTTCAAAGAATTTAGGGTTTTTATGAATTCATATTTTGATGTCATTGAGTGCATTTGATATTTTGAAAGTAGCACTGTTGTTATGTCTTAAAATCTGAAATATGTTCCAAATTTGCTTTAAATGCTAGTAGTTAAGTCGATGATATAAGTGAAACTAACTTTGTAGAAATTGCAAGTTGATTTGTTTGAAAGGTTGTGATTTCACTCATGGGTTCCAAGCATAGGAAGAACGCTTCAGATTAGATAGAACAGCAGAATTAGAAATCATAGTGTTGAAACCAATTATCCTTTTCAAATCAATGACAATGTGGGAAACAATGATTTTTAGAATGAAGCCATTTTCAACATTTCATATTAACAATGTGAATTTGATGTAATCAAAACTCTCTTTTTGTGATTAGAATACTTGTTTCCACATAATCAAAAATTCCTAAATGCAAATCCTCAAAATGACACCATGCAGTCACCCTGTTGAATTATAACAAGCATGATGTAAAAAGACGAAATGTTTCTGAATAGCATTTTGTCAATTCTGGATTTGGTTAAATCCTGTGCATTTAAATTAGATCAATGGCTGAGGAAAATTGGGCTTTGCACTTCTAGAAAATTGAGTCAAAGTCATGTTTCAATGTTTACCTAAACTTAATTCATAGTTTCATATTTGTTGACTTGATTGATCAAGCAAAGTGAAGAGTTTTGTTTTGAGAATACAAAACGACTGATTTAAAGTGATTTGAATGCAGTACATGCAGCCCTGTGTATGTATATCTATGGAAATTGTATTGTAAATGTATTCCAAACAAACTTTCTGAAGTAGGCTGTACTACAACAAGCGTTTTGTGAAATGCATGATAGACATCCATAATTGAAAATCTCAATCAGCTTTTCAAAAAATGGATTTTCAAAAACTGGAAAAAAGGCTTGATTTCCCATTAGCATTTAATCCTATACCAATGCTACCATCCTAGGTAGCATGACTAGTCATTACTCCATCTAAATGGATAGGTAGAGACATACAGACATGGGAAGTGCAGCCCTCTGAACCCAGTTCAAGACACTCATGAGGGTTGATTGATGAGATGGGAGACTTAAGAGGTAGTGAGAGTCCTCAACATATAACACATTTACCTTCAAGCAAAGGATCTTTTCTTGCCCAGCACAGACACTGATAAAAGGGGCCACCGATTCACCATAACCAGTGATGATCCAAACATCTGATCCACCTGGGATTCTATCCTGAATGTCCTCTGAAAATACACTGTAAAATTTGAATTTTGAGTCAGCTTAAATGACTGAATGAGCTGGTTGCACGATTCCTTCTACCTGATAGCTTGTTGTTTTAGTTATGACAATGGACAGATTATCATAACTTAAAACAACAAGCTATGTCAGCTCAAAGGAATTGGGCAACCATCTCACTCAATCATTTGAGCTGACTCAAAATTAAAATTTTACAGCGTGTGTTAGATTCAGCACCAGAGATTTGTACCCATGCAGGCAAAGACCTTCCTCCAATCACTTACAGATATCTATTCGTATAATCCTAATATTCCTCACACACTGCAGACATTACTCCATCTTCAGGTGAATATCACCTCCACATTGACTTAACCTGCATGGATCATGAGTATGAGTCCATGACACTCTCCTTGTCTATATTTACATAACTTGTCACATCCATGACAAGTGTATGGACACTGTGCCATGTGTGGCAATGCAAGAATGATGGACAAGTTACATGAAATCAAACATACATGTATAACCTGCAGTGCACTATTCAGTAATAACAGTGCTTGTAGGGTTATGCTGTTTTGATATGTAAAACACTTAAGGTACAAGGCTTGCAAACTGAAAAAAAAAAGGTTTGTGCAAAACTAGCAAAATGAACGTTAGCTGGTGTCCGTTCAAAATTTTGTATAAATTCAGACAAAATGTATGCTTATTTTTGACATTATATTGATCAAATCATTAAAAAAAGGATCAGGATAGATAATCCTTGTCTATTCCACATAAAAAATCTTCTCTGATGTACACACAATTTTGGGTGGACACCAGCTAACGTTCATTTGGCTGTTTTACACAAGCTTTTTTTTCAGTGCATATATTTTGAGTTGTCTTCACAAAGAAAGCAAGGTACATGAAGAACAACAAATATGGAAAATGTGAAGGAAGATGCAAGTGTATTTCTTTCTTAGCTTCATTTACATTTTCCCTGGTATCCTTCTTTCATATTTTCTCTGTTATGATCTTCTTCTTACACTCCTCTTTCTTTTACTGTCCTAGAAAGTTCTTGATCACAGTAATCATGATAATATGTTAGGTTTTAGGTCTGTCCACCAACAAGCATTATTATTACTCAACCCTATTCATCAAAATCATGGCTGATCTTAAACTCTCATCCCAAAGAAGAAGTTTTGAAAACTTTAACCAACAAATATTTATCGATTGCAAGAGAGCATCCATATTGACAGTTGTATTGATTTTCTGTGAAAGTTGAAAAAGAAAAAGCCATGATGAAAACTGAAAACACCCTAAACCTTTAAGGGTGTTTACTGTTTAAACATTACATTCTAGAAGATTGGAAACTTTTTTTTCTGAAATACCAAATGGTTTTTTAATAGAATATTTTTATCCAAAAGCCTGCAGCATTCATTACAATTCAGCGTTAAAGTATTTGCTCAAAACTTAATTGGAATGATATGGACCAATCATGGTTCATGTATGAGCTTTACTTTTGATGCATGGAAAATTAGGAAAGATCTTTTGGAACAGTCCTGACTTGACTTGACTTCTGTTGTGCTGGTGTATCCCGGATCAGCCGGGGCAGCTCAACCAACATCTTTATGGAGGGAGCAGCACTTTTATTTTTTGGTGACCGCTGTATGATGATGAGATGAGAATACTGGGAGTCTTGCACGTACCCTATTATTTCAGGAATGCCCAGGGTCTTTCAGTTGCCTCACCATAGAATACTGGATACAAACCGCCTCCATTTAACATGTTTAATGTGTCATGGGCTTGGACTAAAGTGAGTTCCCAGGTTGAGATTTTGACCCACACCCTCAAAGCCAGTGGACAAGCAGTCTTGATCATAGACCACGGGGTAGCTTTCTTTAATCCGGGAGAGTATGATAAACTAAGGTTAGAACAATGTGAAAGTAACAGTATTGAACTGAATACATATTTTCTGTAATATTGTAATATTATATTCCTTATCTCAATTATGGTATGTAGTTCACATACTTCAACAAAACAATGTACATTGTACAAAGTGCAAGGTTGTCATTTTCTTCATCTGAAAATTATTTGAATATCATTGTCTATAAATATTTTATCAAGGCTCTCGTCCAAAGATTTCAAGACTGAGCCAAATTAACCGTTTTGTCAATGTGTTTTTGAGAATTACCAGCATATAAACATATCTGCATTAAACACTGCATTATGTTTCATTTTGACGAATTATATTACCAGGAAACAAGAAGTGCCTTGTGGTACACCCTCTGCCTTTTCATATTTTTATAAAAATTATTTCAAGTGCATAGAAAATACTTTTGACAAACACAATTTAAAAGTAGGTAAAGATGAGAATAACAATGTAGATTATATGTAAATATAGTAATGAAGATTGCAATTAAGTCCAAGTGAAGTGGCATCCTCCCAATTTTGGATGATGTCAAAGTGGCTATGACAAAAATTGTGAGAAACATTCAGCTTTAGCAGTTTAGAGGACAGTCACTTTTTGATGCTGTGACATTAAATTCAATATTCCTTCAATCAATGATGATGATAATTTAGACATGTTACTTAACAGCAACAATAATGAACAACAATATTCTACTGATATGCTAATCAGTGCCAAACTAGCTATTGTTTTTAACATAATAAGTGATGAAATGGAATGCACCATGTGGAATGCCAAGGGAGTATTCGATTTCTTGACCCACGCGGCCTGGGTGTGACCCGTAATCCCAAAGAATAAATAACTCCGGAAATATGATCTATTATATTCGTTTCTGACATTTACTGAACTCAGAAGACATTTGACATTTCATGGTTAATATGTGGGGATGCTTTCATATAGATTAGAGGTGATATCTACATGAACCCATCTTGTAATATCCACAAGTATATACTTGTTAAGTTGCTTGTTACCTCCAAGTTATGATTGCTTTTTTTCTCATCATTGTGTTTTGCAAGGATGTTTGGCTGTTTTCTACCTCTTGACATTGTGTGTGGTAGGTTGGTAGATATGTATAAAGCAATACAGTGGTGTACAGTGCCACCTGTAAGTAAGTGAAATGTGTGGGTGATGTTTTTCATTGGGTCAATACTAAGCAAGTAAACATCCTCAACCAAACTGCATGTGGGAGCAAGGATACTCATCCACTGAGAAGGAAATATATGGAAACACAGAGGTGATGATATTTGAGGCACATGGGATAAAAATTGCTGCTAATTTTTTGGCTCTTCAAACACTTGCATATATATATCTTTGATAAATAACATGAATAAGTGAAGTTCCCCGGGGTCCCCTAAAATTACATTGGACTCTGTGCAGTAAAGAAAATTGACTGCCATTAGTATCCCGGGTACCGCAATCATCCTTTATGACCCAATATGTTTTAATTTCATCGAATGAGATATCCATGTTTCCATGTGCAGGCAGTTTGGTTGAGGATGTTAAGAATTGACCCAATGGCAAAACATCACCCGTTTCACTTACTTTACACGCACATACTCTCACCAATGGCCATTGGCCACCAAAGATAACTGACCACCTGCAAATTGCAATGAATATGTCAGGTTGTAATCACAGCCAGAGAGGTTCATAACAACACTGCCTAAGTTTACTGTGGCAACACTGCCATTATGATGAGGGCCCATTATTGTGTTAACACACGTGAAATTAACACCACAACGCATGCCAAGCAGAGGTCTGTTATTTAAAGTAACGCCCCATGACCATGGAATGAGCCCTAATTGGGCAAATGAATTGTTTCTGGGCTTTTGTGGGTCCTATTAGGGTTTGTTGTGTACGTTTATAGCTTAATAAGCACAATAAATGAGAATGTCATGCAAATATTGTATCAACACACACAGTTTAATATTCAGTTTGCTTGGGTATAAGGCTATTGGTTGTGGTTCACAAACAAAATGGCAAGAAAACATTATAACCAATTCTTTGCATAAAAAGTCAAGATGATTATAGAACATTGTTTATCTATCTGTATATCTGTCTGTTAATCTATCTGTCTGGCAGAGGTAGGGTCACTCTGGGCTTCCAACTGATCATGTTCAATTGTTCATGGGTTCTTGGGTTTGACTGCAGCTCTGTCTTGGTCACCTGGACTATGCAGCTAGTACATGTACATGTATGCCTCATTGTTGTGTCCTCCTCCTGTACTGACTCCTGATTAGCCTACAAGAGTGCACAACTGCACATACATAAACCCAATCATCCATCCATCTATATCTTTCTATCTCTCCATCTCTCCGTCGCTCCGTCTCTCTTGATTCTGGTTTAATATGTATACAGTATATATATACCTATCTTTCTTCTTTTATACCTACACACATGTATACCTACCCCTTTCTTACTGTCTTTCTTGACATGTCTATTCTGCTTCCTTTCTTCTGACTGTAGTAGATTATCATCTAGATCATAATATCATAATACACATGTATATTGTGTACAAATATTTACAATAAGACAAATGTATTGCATGCCCAAACAAATATACATGCAAATAAACAATAGTCTGAGAGTTTGTGTGAGTTGCTGAATCTGTGTTCTGAAAAAGAGGTAGCACATTAAATAAGCAGACTGGAATGGGGTAAAATAAAAGTAAATATAGGGCTTCATTTTGCACGATTAGCATAATGTTTAAATTATTTTTTACTTACATAGACATTTGTCTGAGACAATTATCATGATAGTTGAAGATGATATCAGTGATATGGAACATACATCATCAACTGGGCTTTGGCTTCAACATGTTCAATGGTTTAGCAGCTCTTTGAGAAATGCATGCTGTCTTTTGCATATACAATTTATCTTTTGATATATTCCATAGATAAATATCAGAATGTATAGATAACTTTGGTTTTGACTGTATAAAATTGAAAAAAGTATAAATGACAGTTATGACACTGTTTTTTAATTGGCAAAGCTATTGAAATTGAAAACTGTCTGACCATGCTGTCTCAGTTGAAAAGTTTCTGGTGCCAGGATTTGAAATCAACATCCAAATTTAGATTCAATGCAGCCTAAATTTGGTTCATGTTTGGAAATGTGAGATATTTTTGGCATAAAAATCAGTCAATCTGACATGACATGGAACAATTTTGGCATGTAGTGTGAACATGTTGAAATTTTCTAGTTTAAATGCACGTTATTGCTGCATTATTTGTACAATGGTAGAGGTATTCTCTAATATTTTCCATCCTAATTTTTCGGTTTCCTGCCAACTTGAAAG
The DNA here is from genome assembly GCA_026936325.1 of Platynereis dumerilii. Lineage (NCBI taxonomy): Eukaryota > Metazoa > Annelida > Polychaeta > Phyllodocida > Nereididae > Platynereis > Platynereis dumerilii. The sequence goes on along the minus strand of JAPTHN010000008.1, from coordinate 15,600,592 downwards.
CCATTGTGCACAAAATGTATGTAGTTTATAACTTGGATCATATTTAGGGGAAGAAATAAGTCAAATAACCAATTATTTTGTTTGTGTAGTAATGCCTGATATATAAAAGATAAGTTTCTGTTATAAAGGTCATTTTCGATTTGCCACTTGTAAACACTCCACCATTGCAGCAGCTCTTTGAAGCTTTCTGGAGGAACTTTACTAAAAATTACTTTCTCTTCTCGAGTCTCGAGACAAGTTACTGAAGGGGAGTGAAATCTTGACAAAATATAAGGTAAATGACAAAATGTGATTATGTAATGTAGTGGTTAATTGCAATGATTATGTTGGTTGCTGTACCTGACCTAGAATTAGTAAATTGTTGAGCTTAACTTAAGTCTATGACTGCTTGGGCAATTCTTGAATATATTGGTAACACAAGGTATTTAAGAGATAATTATCACTTTTCACATTCTACATCACCAAATACAATAATGCTCTAAAAGTCCTTGAACAATGTAAATATGATTATGGAATTATCAAAAATAGAATTGTGATGTCAAATGCACTCCCACATATATTATGAGTATGATAAACAATGCCTAAAGGGCATCCTCTTTGGTTTGTTTACATTGTGGGAATCCAGGTTCACAAAGTGCTGACTCAGCAAATAATACAAGAGATAGAATAAGATAGTCGAGATCAATGAAAAGCATAGAGGATAGGAGCTATCCTTCATGAAATGTGGTCTGAATATCATATTATGTAAGTTAGTATGGACAAGATTTCGAGATGTGATCTATGGACATCATGGTTGAAGATATATCCAAGAAACTTGGAACGGAGATCCCGGGTTCGAGTCTTGGTCATTGAACAATTAATTATAAAAAGCAACATCGCAGAACTTCGGATGTCGTCAGTGAGACACTGAACTGCAGAATAGGCCTACTTGTGTATAGGTGAACCACTGAACCTTTTTATCAGAACCTATGGAGATCCCATATTAGTAGCATAGTTTGTCACTTCAATCTATGCTGCGAGAAGTTACATATTGAAATTAACATACTGCAGCTCTTTGCAGATTGGCGGTCCAAACAGTTTCAAAATTAACTTTCAACTTGGTTTGTAATGTCACTGGCTTAATAATGTTATGTTTGTGTCAGTTATGGTTCATTATTGATCCGTTGCTTATAATATCAAGCAGCTTAGGTTACCGTTTAAGCAAACTAATTAAATTATTTAAACTATTTCATCAAATAAGAAGATTAGGAGACTGACCGATAACTATCAATGATCTGGCAAAGCCAGTTTGCAAATTTAAAATAAGACAATTCATTTTTCCAGTGGACTCCCAAATCTGCAAAGAGCCTCTAATTGAGAATTTTGAATATACATGCATGGGGTAAATGTGTATCAAGTTGCAGAAATACACTTAACAAACTTATCCTCCTACCTACAATAATTGATAATGTATAGGCCTACCTGACGTTGAAGGACTACCCGATGGACTGATTTTCACTTATCACTTGCTTACCTTGTATAATTTCAAGAAGGTTTATTTTGAACAATTGGACTAGACCATAATATGATGTACACATGAACATGAGATACATGATATAAGAATCTGAGAAAAATCTTAGGAAGCTCACACATTTTCCCACTTAATGAAATGCACCATATATCAAAGAAATGGGCTGACAAATGGATATACTTTTTTCATACATCAAACATACTTGCTCTTGTTAGTTTTGAGGGCATGGACAGATGATTGCCAAGGAAGAAAATAGAAAAAAGAAGAAGAAAAGAAAATTGGCTCCAGGAAAAATGGATGTACCCCCAGGTGCTACACATGTGAATTATGACTTGGTTGAACCATAGTCTTTGCTATTGTATCATAGATGTGGGGGAGTTAGACCATCAGGTCAGTTTAGTAACTTAAGTTCAACTAAGTTGATTACAAGTTAATACAATTGCAGACCTCCAGGGCATGTTCGTGCCAGTATTGAGGATCTACATGATATAATGATGTGTAATTAGGAGTTACCAAGGATTGCAAGCAGTGAGCTGGTGAGAGGTGATAGTGAAGTACTGTATGACTTGACCTTCCTCTGGTTTCGGGGGTGATTCTTTTAGATCATTGTTTTATGTAGCATTATCTCTGACATACTCCGTCCAAAATCTGGTTCGAATCCAGCTCTTCTTTGGTCACCTCACTTAGCCCACTGAAACTTGAGTGCATAAATACAGGACGTAACGTTTAAATTTTACTTTCAGTTGTCAACTTGGATGTCATTGGTAAACAGCCTCTCTTACAAAGTTACATTGAGCATTTATGAAGTCTTTTGAAATTGTCTAAATAACCAAATAAGGTGCTGATGAGACGTAAAACACTAACACATTGTACGGTCTGTCTACGAGTGGACCCTGTTACATTGCCACTTCTTTTTCCAGCCTTGGCAGATCAGAACATATGCTGTCATATGTTGCCATCTAGAGACTAGTGTGCTATTCCGCGAGCTCCTGCGAGCCGTTCACATCATTTCAGTCTGAGGAACTTTTTGTCTGGAAGAAACCGGGGCTGTTTCTGAGTGTGCTGATGGCCTTGTCTACTTCCTTAGAGAATGTGATTGCCGAGTCTGACTCTGGTATACATCAATGTTGAATAGAAATTTTGTGAATGTGCAATGAAATTAGAACTATTTTTTGGGACAGCAATGTCGTAGCATACAAAATCAGCTTTAGTGCCAGGAGGCAGTAGCAAGCAGTTCTCATTTTCACCAGACTGTTGTGCCATTGTGATAAACGATGATAAACTATTAACTTTTCATCATCTTGATTTGCCTTTGACCAGTATCTTGCTTTGGCGTTGTACATGTTGTATGATAGAATAATCTGCAAATGAATTGATTTAAAAAAAAAATATGGTAGGCTATTATCATCTGATTATATTGTAATTGATTAATTTCTAATGTCTTGTGTGGAACACACAGTCATATACAATACTATGCCTACCGTTTCAGAAAACAGTTATCCATTTATTGACATGTGATAATGCACACCAAGTACAAGGAAGCAGGACGATTCTTGTAGGAAGCTGAAGTTTCTCACATACCCATCTTTTGTTCCCATGTACAATAGAGTCTGACAGTGGAGAAAATAACTTTAGGTCAAGGGCAACAAACTGACAACTAGGGTGCAAAAATATCATGTTTAGCTACCTGGTTCAGTACCCAGTTATGCTATGTACCCAGTGCAGCAGATATACCCAGTACCTGGTTCACCCATACCCAGTACAACTATGTTACGTTGTTGCTGGCAATTGCATGAGCAGTTCTAGCAGTAGAGCAGCATGATGTGGCTGCCTAGCAAAGAAATGCCAAAGATGCAACTATGGTAGTTATATTTTTGACAACCAAGTGCTAGTAAGTAAGTAGTATGGGTAATTGGGTAGTAGTTACAGGGTTAGCTATTCTTACTAGAACAGAGTAAGTTGCTTCTGTTAATTTGCCAACTGATATCCTTATTCGTAACCATATTTACCTGTTTACAGCCTGTAATTACAGGTTTAGAAATGGGGAAATTTTGAAATTTTGGTCATATTTGTTCCTTTGAAGTAATAATACTACTGTGCAAAATGTGCATGCCAATTCTGGATCTAATTGTAAAAGTTTAGAATTGATTATTTCAGTCATAGTCATAAATTGATTCATTGAAGTACTGCTACTGTACAAAATATAGTTTTTGATATCCTAATTCTGCATCTAATTTTTGGTTCAAAAATGGAGAAATTTGAAATAATGCTCATAGTGTTTCCATTGAAGTGGTAATACTGTGCAAATATGATTGTTCAAACTATGTTATGAATTAAAATCTTCAAGGCAATATATACTGTGAATAAGGCATTCAATGTCTCAGTTCATTATTTAGTTGCTCATACTAAATGTGCAAAGGATGTCCTGCTGTCAGGTGCTGCTAAAAGAAAAAAAAAGAATAATTCTGCATTTCAGTATTTGATTTTCTTGACATTTACCTGCACACATTTACCACAATACTTATATGATCATCATGATGTTAGTGAGATTTAAAATCTTGACATCATACCCCTAATCTCCAGTTAAACCCTTTTGTCATACCCCTGTCTCAGACATATTCATGACAACTAACTTGGACCAAGGCAAACCATTTTAACAGTTATACCCTTCCACCCCCAGAATAACTTTAGAATAACTTTAGAATAACTTTAGAATAACTTTGGAATAACTTGGTAACCCTACCTTTACCTTGTTTACTGTTTGTGTTTACTTTTCTTCTTAAAGCATGCCAAACCTGTCAAATAAGATCTTAAGCTTTGAGGAATTGCAGGGAATTGTGCTTTTGAAATGTGAATAAGAATGTGGGTGTCCTGTCACGTTATAGGGTCAACCAAAGACCTTCCAGGTAACAGAGGCAAGATGCCTCACTCCAATTTCCAAACAGTCAGAGTGCCTAGAAGTCTGGATGAATGTTTATTTTGTGTTCAGTCTGTTCAGAGATGGGACTGAGAGTTGCACAAAAGTGATGCATGTATTCAGGTTTGTTTTTTTTCTGCCGCGGTCAAATTTATGGTTTTCATTAAAATAACAAGGAATGATATGGTCTGTAACAAATCGTTTTGTATGGAATCCAATAATCGAGATGCTTTGAATATCAAATTCATTATTATTTTGATTGTCAAGGCGCGACTCTCAAAATCCAACTAGCCAATCAGTGGTAATTATTCAGTCAGTCAGTCAGTCAGTCAGTTTGTCAGTCAGTCAGTCAGTCAGCCAGTCAGTCAACCAATCAGTCATCAACCAGTCAGTCAGCCAATCAGTCATTTTGTAACAGTAAATTGTCTCTCATCAGTCCGAGAAATTACTGTCATATGAGGACAATTGCAAGTCCTGGCCCTGACAGGACGATTGAGTGTGTGAGGTTGATCAGTTGGGTGTCAGAAGAAAGTCTGATCTTTCTGCAGCCTTCCTCATCAAACAGCAGCATGACAGTAACGGGACTTATTGTAGCCAATTTCGCGAAATAATGCAAAGTCATCAGCAACTGATGACATGTCCCTAATTTCTTTGGAGCCTTTGGGTTTTTTTCCTCATTATGTAATGGATAGGTCTGCCAAAATTCATAGAGTTAGTTGATACAACTTTATGTCAAGTTTGAAAGTGATATTTGCGGTAGTTATATATATTTTTTTTAAAGAGCCTGTCAAAGATGATTTTGAGTACTGCCAAAGTCATGGCGGGGCCATGACACTTTGAGCAGTTGAGAGGGTCATGACAGACTTTGACAGTGCTAGGGTGAGTGTCATGTGGGGCTGAAGACATTGCTTGACTTGACCGAATGGTAATTTCCTTGACTGATAAATGCAATCCTTGCAATACTCCTAATGTTAATTGTCTGGTTTCTTCTATGTCTTTACAGCAAGTCAATCTATGCTTCCTCCTGTCATTTTGATCTTATATATTTGATATTTACAAGATTTTACATGTATGTAAACTCAACTTTCTGACTTCTTCTGGTATATGTGGTTTGTTTACCTGTCAATCTCACTCCTTTAGGGTCTAAAAGGTAGGTATACAAGAGGCCCCACATACTCCCATAGAATTTGGCTGTCAATCCACTTTTTCGCTATAGCTCCCCTATCTTTAAAGTAATCTAATAGCTCACAATTTTTCTTTCTAGTCTCCTCATATATAATTCATTCTCTGTTTATACACCTTTAAAGGACTCTAAAGAAATCATTGTAGCCCAAACCCATGTTTATGCCCTCTTATATAAACTCATAAATTTGCTCATCTGTGGAATAAATGTTAGAATATGTGCCTGGGGTATGATGATTTACAAAAATGGATTTGGGCTTTTTTATTCAATGTTCTATAAATAAATGGACAGTGTATGTATTTAGCCTATGGGTGAGACTGGTGGGTAAGTGATATATACATTGATGGATTAAGGATAAACAGATAGATGGATAGATAAGCAGAAAGGTTTGCATTTATAGGCAGGTAGACACAATGACACATAGACATACTTTTCTGATTGACCCACATATTTCCTCTTTTTGTAGTTACCAAACTGATCCTCTTACCTGTATTGTGGGACTTCCATCGAATTTATTGTTCTCTCTAAAAGTGTAATAATGAAAATTTACCATACTGGATTGGATAAGAAATTCTCTAAATGACAAGCAAACAAATTTATACACAAGATGATCTGGTGAAGAGTGGCATTTGAATAGCATTCATTCTACTGTGTAATCAAGGGGGGATAAGATGGTATAATCATTGCATGGCAGGTTGTTACAATGTTGACAGAAATGTTTTTACAAATGTATTTATACACACACCTGGAGTGACACATTTACCTAATGTGGGCCATCTAGGTTTGCTTTGGCTGATAAGTCAAGTGTATACACTCAGAGATAGGTGTAAACCCTTACCAAACTAAGTGCCACTTACAAAAAAAAAAGATAATTTTTTCCTGTGTCAAATATTTGGATACAGGCTTCTGTTAACCATCCATGCTCACAGTTGTGGGTGGCTTGGTATCTTAATAAGGGTTCTTGTAGTGGCTGATAAGACAAAGGCCTATAAATAAATTTTACAATTGATAAGGTCATAAGGACATAGGCTTGATCTGTTGATCATATATTTTATCATAGCAACCAAACAAACCATTCGGTTATTTGTAAAACGTTTTCAACAATTTTATAGCTCTTGTAAAATGCCTCGGTGTCGGTGGCTGTCATCGGTCAGGTCCGTAAACCTGATATTGTCCTCAACATAAGTCTGCAAATGTATAATGTATACCGTAAGCTGGGGTGACTGTGAACAATCTTAATAAGATATTTTGAACTTCTGAATATAGTGAAGTTTATGTCCAAAATAAGTCTTTTATAGGCCTATATTTCATTTTATATCTCATTGAAAGAATGTTGATAGTCTGTTGAAAATTGTTCAAAGGGACCTCAGTTTTTATATATATATATTTATAGTATTTCATTTCTTGATATCATTTTCCCAATTGTTAATGTCTTTTTTCTTTTGTTTTTCAGACAGACCCCAATCCTGCAGTCACCATGGAGGCACAAAGTAGCCAGGTAGGTCATTTGTGGATCTTGAGCAGTTTCAGTCTTTTTCGCCTCATACCCTTACTTCATAATTACCCAATGGGCACATCTACTACATTATCTAAGTTGCAGCAAGGTTACAAAACTGTAATGTTTGCGAAAAAAATATGTTGAATTGTATGGTAGAAATAGCATGGTCACCAAGTTTTGAAACAATGTCAAAGATAATATGACAATAGCATGCAACGTTGTGGCAACGTTTCACAATGCTGTTGTGTTCACGTTGTGGCAACGTCATTTATACCATAAATTTCACGTGACCAATAAACAAGCCATCCACCAATTAGCAATGTCGTGTTTGCGTTGTGTGCCCATTGCGAATTGTTAACATATTCCCTATATAAACAATGTAAGAAAATATTAACTTCTCCATTTTTTAATAAAATTCCAATTGACGGGCAAGTCTGCGAAATTATATATAGTGACCAATATAGTTAGTTTAATTTCAAGTCAAAATGGGAATCCAATTGGAAACCACCTTCATGGTATTGGTTAAAAATATTCAGCATGCTTACAAGTAACCTTTAGAATTTAATATCTTCTTTTCTTCATATTTTTAAAATTTCTGTTCACACCATGTATTATGTATCAGGGCTGAAAGGATTCACTTTTCGTTTGCTTTCCCACATTAGTGAGGCTGTATTTTATGATTAAAAAATGCTTACTCATACGAGTCGTTAAAAAAAGCGAAAGTTATGTGAATGTCTGTAAATATCTATTCTGTGGCAATTATTGCAAATATTCACATTATGAGCTGTCAGCTGGTTAGTTATGGATATTTAGAATGGTGGTTGACAACTGGTAGAAAGGTTGGTTGGTTCACAAGTACAGCACTACCAGAAAGTAAGTGAAACAGGCGATGGTTTGCCATTGGGTCAATGCTGAACATCCTCAACCAAACTGCTTGTCGGAGCATTTGTTCTCATCTGAAGTGATGGAAACTTATCATATATAAAGGAGGATATTTAAGGCATGTTGGATGCAGAAGGCTGTCAACTTTCTTCACTAGACACTCTAGACATGCTAGAGTTCCAAATATGTAAAATCTATATTAGTATGTGATCCCTCCCCGTCCAAATTGAAATTACTTCGGCATTGAGTATCACTAACTTGTTATCAATACTTGAACCACTTGTTACTCTGAGAGCAGGCTTACCCAAGTCAACACTGAGAAGTGAGGATGACCCAAGACAAGTGGTGGTAAGTTGTCTCAGATGCACCTAAAATACATTTTCATCTCATCTGATCAGCTGATTAGAATCCATGCTCCCACAAGCAGTTTGTTTCAGAATGTTAAGCATTGACCCAGTGGGAAAACATCACCTGTTTCACTTACTTCGAAGCAGCAATGGAGATGATTCAATCAAGCTTCTGCAAAAAAGTAATTCCACTAACTTAAATCCAAAGCCTCAATAGATATGAAAGGAATTTATTTACACACCAAAGTATATCTATGTCAAAATTTAGGTAGTTCACATAGACATGATGGTACATTTGGGCTTTTTGGTTGTCATCTATCAGAGACAAATATTAGTGTTTCTAGTTAAAGATATAACACTGCAATTATGTGGCAGATAGCTTTTATTCCCTTCAATAATAAAATGGGCATTGGCTAAGTCATCGGCCTGTCTTCTACTGTTAAGAGTAAAGTAAAGAACAGTAAAGTAAAGTAAAATTTTATTTAACGTTGGTGTAAGGTATAAAAACAATTAACATAAGCACACAAACTTGTAACCGACTAAGACAATAAAAAAAAAAGGATTTTCTGGAGCTAGCCTTGTGTGCCACATCTGGGGAAAAAACAAATTTGGGTAGCAGGATAGCGTTCTGTGGGATTTCTATGATGGCCTGCAACTGGGAATCAACATTTTACTTGTCATGATGCAAGTCTCTGATTGGCCCCAAGGGAACATTCCACCTTCTTCTGCTATTATTAAATGTGCATAATCAAGTTACTTTATATGCTTCCAAATCCTGTCCTGCTCTAAATCTTCATTAGAGATTCCATGACGTAATGATGCACGTTGGTTTGGAGATTTGTTTTCACATTGCAATGTCATGCACCTCAGTGGCTGAGTGGATTGCATGCTGGTCTTGTAATTTTGAGGTCCAGGGTTCGATTCCATTGCATGGCAATACTTGACTGCTAAATTTAGAAACTGACAGGGAGCCATCTGGTGATAGGCATGTTGCAAAGTGGCCAAGCACTGGAACTCAGCACAGTTAGCATCGAAACTCCTACATGTACCTCATCTTTCTATTACTCCAGAACTGGGTGGGTTTTATGTGACATGTAGTATTACCATATACATAATATAATCATCTTGACACAAGATGACATTGTTGTCTTTACCAGTCTACCATTTTGAATGGAGGTATCTGCAGTTGAAAGAGTTTACATTTAAAGCACCAAGAAATATGAAAGCAATTAATGTATATTACATTATTTTTTTTTTCAGGTTTTATATAGAAACTTATTTGATCCGTCAGGATAACTTAGTAAACCTACTCATTATATCTTGTTCATTTATACACCTGGTTTTCTGAGTGACAAACGTGTAAAAAGTTCCATTAACTTTGTGTACTTGGCTCAGTAACTTCAGTAGGGCAAAACTTGACCTTTGACCTAATTTAGCTTTTAGCTAATGACCTTTGACTTCAAAACAAAAGGTGTCACAATAGCCTGAACACACAGAAACGTCAGAATTAGCGAATTGTACATAAATGTCATTTTCGAAAATTGTGTATGATTTATGAGCCGTTTTGAAAAGCAAACTCGCCCAACCAGTTTGTTTTTCTCTTTAAATCAAGTAGATTTTTCTTGAGATTGTAAAAGAAAACCTTCTCAGGAATTCCAGTTTTTTTGGGCCTGATGTTAAATTTATCTATGTGGGTATGGTCTATCTTATGCTGCCAATATCATATGAATATCTATCTGTCTATCTGTCTATCCGTCTATCTAACTGAAAATTCCCAAGTATGAATATTTACTTTTTTTTTTGAAACAATAGTTGTAAATCAGAAAGAATATAACAATTTCTATGCGACATTTATGTGAACCAATAAATCATTTATGTAATCTGTCATCTCCAAGTAATGAATAATATTATGATAATGATATAAATACAATATATTATTAAGCCTTACTAAGCAAAGTAGAAAAGATAAATTGTTTTTGCCAAGTGAGAAAACAACTATCACCCGCACAAGTATACTGCAGTTACTGTAATGTACAGGACCATAACCTATCATAGGCCATAAAATTATGGAAAAATATGATAATTCCCACATAAAAGTTATGTGAAGTCCCTGCCAGGTGCATTTTTATAAGGGTAGGCTTTGTTCTGCACTTAGTCAGATTGTGGTTGACCCACTATGTTATGGTTTTATATGTTGGATAATTAAGGTGCTCTGCAGGGTTGCATGATTTAAATCATTTGATTTAAATCACTTGATTTAAATCATGATTTTAATCAGTGATTTTAATCAATGATTTTTATTGAAAATCACTATATGTTAGAAAACTGCAAATATTTTGCGTATAAAATAAATGCTATAATGGATCAGTTGACACCTTCACACTTGAATTGGGGACGAATCACAGCTACGATTCAGATACCAGGGTGGTTTTCGCCTTACTTTAATCCAGTTTAAGATGCAATTCAATATCTCCTCTGTCATGCACCAAATTCCTAATCTTATGTCAAAAGTAGCACTCAGCAAACAATAAAACAACAATAACAAACAATAGTAATTAAAAAATACTGATTATGTGGTCATCATTAGTGGGTCAAATTTTCAAAACGGTGAAAATTCAGTTAGGAAAAAAGTTGATTTGAAATCAGGTTTAAAGGAGCTCCTTTTGATTTATTTTGGTTGGTGAAACAATCACCTTTCATTGTACTTTGATGTCCAAGGGTCAGGAAGTACAGTTTTTATGTGCAGTGAAAGTAAATACCGGGGTACTGCTTTTAGGCGTCATTAACATCACGCTGTAAAAACCCCCTATATTTCTCAAAATTAACACAATCGTATCACCTGGACTAATGCAGAGGGAGTATGAGGTACTGACAGAACAATAATATCAAAAAAGAGAGCACTGCTATCTGTCTGACAGCAACCACAATGAAAATAAATGGCGAATAATTACATTTTTCATTTTTTCTACTGTTTCATTAAGTTTTTCTTTCACACTCCTTGATTTCAGCGCAAGAAATTCTATTTATTAACTAAATTGTACACATGCCAAATGTTTCCTGCGAAAAAAGATCCTGTGTAACACTTTTTAAACTTCAAATCAAGCAATAAACGCCCCAAAATTAGCAATTTCTGGTCTGTGAATCGTGACGTTAATGACAAAATTTGACGCCTATGATACTAATGGCTGGTAAATTACTCCTGGGCCTCTTACTTGTGCATATAAGTTAGTAAAATATCATAAGTGCAAAAATTATTGGAAAAATGTAAGAAATTTTATTGTTTTTATATGTATGCTGCACCCAGGATGCTTACTGAAATGGTATACTGCTGCAACAGTGCAAATAAATCAGGACTTCCGAAATGCATGTGACATCACATTTGCCAATGACTAGTGTCACTTCCATTGGGATTTTAGAGTGATAACACCAAAACTGCCATTAGAATCACACACAGTTTATTAAAACCACGTTCGTTAATGACATGTGACGTTAATGACAATTTTAAACTAATATTTCCTTGAACCAGTGATTACATTATATGATGCCAATCTTGGCTTACAATAAGACTTGTGTACACCAAAGCAAGTTCAACAGTGATTTCTGTCCAGATATACATTGCCAAAATTAACCAGGAGGGCGTTTGTTAATGACAAATCAAGGTAGGACAACTGACATTTTGGTATAAATAGTGTAATTATCTATATTCTGTGCAGTTTATGGACTTGCAGACAATTCAGTCAGCTGCTAGGGTTCCTAAGGATCATCAAAATTAAAGTGGTATAAAAAAATGTTTGTCGGTTGATTTTTTATGATAAAAATCATTGGGTGTGACGTTAATGACATGAAATTGGAGACAAAGACATAAGAGCCCCCTGTTGTTGGGCAACAATATTAGTCAAGCCACTGGTTTTAGAATTTGATAGGGTGTTAGTCAAGGTTCAATTTGAGGTGCAAATGACGTGGGTAAAGGTAACAATTTTAATTATTTGAAGTGATTTGTCAAGGGAAATGCTAGTGGAGACAGGCCGTTTTCAGGGGGGTAGGGCACTTTCATTCAAATTTTGGAAGGGATAAAAGTTGTCTGCCACACACTCTCTGTGCCAACTTTTTTGCTGATATGTTGATTTAAAACAAATGACCACCACGAACCTTGCATGTACATTCATGTCCGTGTGAATTGCTCTAAGACACTGGAGACAAGAATTTCAGCTTTACCAAATTTTGACCCTAGTAATTTCAATCATTGCTTTGCTCCAAAGTATGATAGTCTGTGGAAAATTGGGACTTCGAATAGGATCAAACCCTGTTAAATCTCTTTTGGAAGCCAAGTAAAACTTTTGATATGTCATTGGTCATTCCAAGCAATAGTAGCTCCAAAAAGTTGACAAAACTTCACACTTGAATTGACATAAAGTTCATATTCTGAACGATTGTTTTGCAGCTGAAAAAGGTAAAAAATATGAGCGAACTACAACTTCGAATTTCAACTTGATTACATGACTTTTTGGCGGTGAAATAAATTTTCCCATTACAGAAGACCTAATTAAGGACAGTTTATCATTTATCATGACTTCAAGTTCCTTGAAAACCATTATATTCCAAAAAATACGATAGCTTGATTTAAATCAAAAAAATCTGATTTAAATCAATCTGTGGTTGAGTAGCTGGCTAATAGCTGCTGAGTTTTCCCTCAACTTGGTTGGAAAAGTGTCCTGGTATTTGATGGAAGTTTCAATCATTTTTTGCCCGAATGTTGTGTCCACTTCCAGAGTTCTTTTCCTGATTGACATCTTCTACTCTTCTATGCCCTATTAGAAAAAGCAACAACAATAATTCATTAAATGGTTCAATTACTGAGCAGTCTGGGAAATTACCGTCATATGAGGATAATTGCAATTCCAGCTAAGTCCTGGTCCTGACAGGATCATTGAGTGTGTGGGGTTGATCAGTTGGGTATCAAAGAAAGTCTGTGTATATCCTCATCGCACAGCAGCATGACTATTACTGTAGCGGGACTTATCCTATCCAATTTCGCAAAATACTACAAAGTCATCAGCAGCTGATGACAGTTCCCTCATTTCTCTTGAGCCTTCGGGTTCTTTTCCTCATTATGTAATGGATAGGTCTGCCAGAATTTAGAGTTAATTGATACTGTGATACATCTTTATGCCAAGTTTGGAAGTGATTATAGCAGCAGTTAGTTTTAAATAGCCTGTCAAAAAAGATTTTGAGCAGTGCCAAAGTCACGGCTGGGCCATGACACTTTGAGAGGGTAATGGGAGGGTGATGACAGTGCTAGGGTGAGTGTCATGTGGGGCTGAAGACATTGCCTGTCTTGACCGGGTAGTAATTTCCTTGACTGTGGAGTTAAATTAAACATATATTTTTCAATTTTCAAAGTAGGTAAACTTAGAGGCATATTAGACATTTGCTTGGTGTATACTATTGTTACTGCTTTGTGGAGTTGTGAATGTGGTAAACACGTTTTCACTTACATTTCAAACCAGAATATTATTTCCTTTGCAGGAAGTATGGGACAAATGCAGCAAATCCCTAGCAGATGCAGGAGCCACTGATGAGTTCAGTCACGTGAGTAGCAAAGAAGAAATAAATTAAGAATTTATATCTGAATGCAACACTGCTATAGAAGGCTTGCAAGAATTTTTATTTTCCTGGAATAGGAATGTTCAAAGGAAGAAGATAGAGATTTAATTGTTATTCTCCGACTTCTAACTTGTTCTCTGAAAGCAGCGCATGTAACTTACTGCGTGCACTTTCAATTGATGCATCTCAAAATTTCTGAATCAAAAAATATTGACAAATTTTTCCCTGTTAAAAAATTAAAATCTAAATTTTGCCCCATGTCAACCTGAAAATGCATTTAAATCTCGGTTTCAAAAAGTGTAATTTCCCTATTATACTTGCCATTTTTCAAGCAATCCTCTGAAAAATTTACATTAATAATTGCAAATTGATCGTCTGAAAAGAAAATGTTGGACATCAATAATCTATGCATCTTAATACCTGACAGAGTGAAAAAAGTTGTCCATTAATTAATTAATTGACACAATATTGTTAATATTTGTTCTTATTGTTTCAGTTTTTCGCAGACATCCTCAGAACAGAACACGACATGAACGGAACGTTAAACAGACTTCAACAAGCACTCGGTCCAGAAAACACAATGGGACGCGGAAAGGACCCCGCTAAGATGCTCAAAGTCACACAGGTGGGAAAGCAATGGAAAGAGATGAGATTCGAAATGAAATACTCTTGATAACCAGTGAAACACTCTTTTGATAATGGTCTTCCTTATTACCTTAGCTCACTGTGTTGTTAGTGGCGGAGTCCTTTCACTCACCGATGATGTCACAAGTCTCTCAATGACAAATCAACTTTTACCCTTTGACACCTCTGTCAGCCGATCATATTTTTGTTGTACACTTATCCTGCAATGTTTACGTATATGTACTTGTCTCAAGGTATAAGGTGGTTATTCGCTTGGAGAGAGGGAATATGTGTTTATCACACCTCGGGCTGATAATCACATTACCTCACCCTATGGTGAATAATCTCTTCAAACTCATTTCCGTATTAAAGATGGGCCCTGAAGTTATCACTATAAATATTACCATAATAAAAGAATGATACTCCCAAAAATGCGAAAGGGATCACTTATTTTTTCTTTGGTAGTAATTTTCAATTGGTTCACTGCCTTATCACATATATATTTCAGCAATTCATGTCAAAAAATTACATAACAATTTGGTCTGCAAACCTTGTGCTTTAGTGCCAACGATGCTCTTAGGCCTATCCTCAGTGCAATGGGTACAATATTTCTTATGTCAAACGTTAACATTCCATCAGCGAGCATTTTTTATCAGGCGTGGGTATAGTTTCATGTCGATTTTTTAAGTTGTTTAATTATTTATGACAATGTATTGTTTAGGGAATTGGTGATATCTCTGTTGGGGTTCTCTGAGTCACTTTCTGACAAAACCCATCTATTTTTAGACCCCAATTTGACAGATACAGCCAATATTTCCCATATGACATGAAAACTCGAAAGATTACCGCAATTTTTCAATTGAAGCTTGACGTCACCCGTATAATATGGCAGACACAGGCCTATTATACCCGAATAAATATGAATATTGACAATTTCCAATTTTACCCAGGGTTGAGCATGTTAAGTGGACTTTTATACCCAAAATAAGCTATTTCCAGCAATAACCAACTGGTAATGGGAATTTCATGCCGAGAGTGCTGCAGACAATCTCTAAATCGTGCCCAATTTTACAATCGGGCCTGACTATTTCTCCTATTGGCAAACTATTGCGACTATTGGCAAATTATTTCTCCTTTTGGCAAAATCTTGCATCTTTCCCAAAGGCACAATTTCCTATTTCTCCTTTTGGCCAACTATTCTGACTATTGGCAAACTTTGCCAATCTCCACAATTATCTTTTCAAACTAAGAACTTTGCTATTCTAACTATTGGCACACTATTCTAACTATTGGCAAAATTTGCCAATCTCTAAATGTCTTTTCGGACCACTTAGAACATTAACAAATAGTTAAATCGTGCCCATTCCTGCAATTATCGCTCACTTTCGGTATTAAGAAGCGGGGCACAGTAGCGGAAATCCCGAAAATGCGGGATTCGGTTTTTTGCGATTTGCGTGACTTCTAGTAAAGATACAAACTTGATTATTTTACCATTAAATGCGGCTTGAAATTAGCTATTTTTAGAGGTCAGTTTCATCGCCGTAGCTAGATTAGAACATTTTCGAGAATTTTGCAGTTAGTGTCATAAAGTTCTGGTGCAGAAAATCTCCAAAAGTTGGAATAAAAATATAAATTCTTCACAAAATTCAAAATTGACTGATTGACCGATTGAAAAGACCATTATTCTTGGTTAATGCATTTATTTCTTGTTTTAAAAAGTCTGAATTTGAGAATCCATACAGGTCTATGCTCTTGTTCAACAAGCACATATAATGGCACAGCATCGCCCATGGCCCGCATGTGTTATCCTATGTTTATCCTATCCGTTAGCCAGTTAGCCAGTTTATCCCGTTCGTTTATCCTATCCATTTATCCTCTCCGTTTATCATATCTGTTTATCCTATCCGGGTATCCTACCGTTATCCTGTTTATCCCATTTATCCTATCTGTTTATCCTATCCATTTATCCTATCTGTTTATCCTATCCATTTATCCTATCTGTTTATCCTATCCGTTTATCCTATCCATTTATCCAGTACCCCATAAGCACTGGTGCATCCCATTTATCCTGTTTACGTTATCTATTTATCCTATTTGTTTATCCTATCTGTTTATCCTATCCGTTTATCCTATCAGTTTATCCTATCCGTTTATCCTATCCATTTATTCTATCCATTACCCTATCCGTTGACCCTCTCTGTTTAACATATCCATTTATCCTATCCGTTATCCCGTTTATCCAATTTATCCCGTTTATCCTATCCGTTTATCCTATCCGTTTATCCTATCTGTTTATCCTATTCGTTTATCCTATCCCTTTATCCCATCCGTTTATCCTATCCATTTATCCCATCCGTTTATCCTATCGGTTCATCCTACCCGTTATCCTGTTTATCCCGTTTATCCTATCCATTAATCATATCCGTTATTCTGTCTGTTTATCCTATCCGTTTATCCTATCCGTTTATCCAGTACCCCATAAGCATTGGTTCATCCCATTTATCCTGTTTATCCTATCTGTTTATCTTATCTGTTTATCCTATCTGTTTATACTATCTGTTTATCCTATCCATTTATCCTATCTGTTATCCTATCTGTTTATCCTATCCGTTTAACATATCCGTTTATCCTATCTGTTTATCCTACCCGTTTATCCTACCCGTTATCCTATCCGTTTATCCTATCCGTTTATCCTATCTGTTTATCCTATCCGTTTATCCTATCCGTTATCCCATTTATCCTATCCGTTTATCCTATCCGTTTATCCTATTTGTTTATCCCAGCCGTTTATCCCATCCGTTTATCCTATCCGTTTATCCCGTTTATCCTACCTGTTTATCCTACCTGTTTATCCTATGTGTTTATCCTATCCGTCTATCCTATCGGTCTGTCAACCCATCTTTCCATTAAGCCATCCGTCAATCCATTCCTCCATTTATCTATCTATCTATCCTGTCTGTTTATCCTATCCGTTTATACTATCCATCTATCCTATCTGTTTATCCCAGCCATCTATCCTATCCATCTATCCTATCTGTCTGTCAATCTGTCTATCCATCCGTATATCTATCATTCAATCCATCCATAAATCCATTCATTCATCTATCTATCTACGTTTCTATTTATCCTATCCGTTTATCCTATCCGTTTATCCCGTTCGTTTATCCCATCCGTATATCCTATCCGTTTATCCCATCCGTATATCCTATCCGTTTATCCCGTTTATCCTACCTGTTTATCCCATCTGTTTATCCTATCCGTTTATCCTATCTGTTTATCCCATCCATCTACCCTGTCCGTCTGTCAACCCATATATCCATCAAACCATCTGTCAATCCATTCCTCCATCTATCTATCTATCTATCCTTACTGTTTATCCTATCCGTTTATACTATCCATCTATCCTATCCTTCTGTATATCCCATCCATCTATCCTATCCATCTATCCTATCTGTCTGCCAATCCGTCTATCTATCTATCTATCTATCTATCTATCTATCTATCTATCTATCTATCTATCTATCTTTTGTTTACATGAGTATATTATAACCAGTATTTTATTTACGTAAATATAAAACAGATTTATATAATATATAGTAAGTTGCCCGTAGATTGGAGGGAAGAGAATAGAATAATATGAAATAGATACAATATAAGCCCGTGCTACCTGTATAATTAGTTGGAAAGATGCATGAACTATACTGAGATGCAGGAATTGCTGAGTTTCCCAGAAATAGAATGTGGTGCAAAGGGAGCAAGTGGCAAATGACTTGCAGGTGCTGCCCTCTTGTGTAATGTATGAATGAGCTGCTTGCAGTGGCCATTCTGTGTACTAAAACTCACCCTGTGGAAGGGAAAATGGCCACCACAATGCAGGCTTTCTGGACCTTGATAGCCTCTAAAACTGATAATAGTAAATTTTCTAATATTGAATTAAAGTGAAAATACGAACCGTTGTGCACATCTACAATGGTATCAATGTGTTATGCATATGATAAGAACTTCCAGAGTGGGCTGGTTGAGGCCACAGCATTGGTTGTTTCACCCCTTCAGTAGATTTCAGCACTAAAGCATAATCGCCCTATGCATAGCATAGCATGGGCGATAATTATGTCAAAGGACCTGGCATGGATCACTGATTTATAAACATTTGACAGATCAATTTAATGACCAGTGTGCTACCAACTGAGCTAACCCTCCCACCTATAGGCCTAGGCCTTTGGAAAATAAACTAAATATTTAAAAAAAACAAAAAAATAAAAAAGTTCAGCTTTCTTTCTGGCTTGAGTCTCATTGCTCATCACCCACATATACCACAGATGACCACCTAGCTCGGATTCTTAGTTTCAAGCAGTTCAGGGGATTTAATCAAAATTTCACAGATTTATTAATTTTCAATTTTAACGAATATTTCAACATTTTCCAAGCCATGAACTTCTAATCTAGCTGAATGAACAAGTCTCACCAAGACGCATCTATTGGTGCAACAATTTCGCCTCTATCATTATTAGAAGTCCTTAATTCGAATTAAGAACTTCTAAAAATGATAGTTCCGAAATTTAAGGCTAGATTGTTAATTTTCAATTTTACTTTTAACAAATATTTGTATATTTTCAAATCTATGAACTAATAATCTGGCTGAATAAATAAGTCTCTCCAAGACGCATCTACTGGTGCGAAAATTACGCTTCTATCATTATTAGAAGTCTTTCAAATAAAAAAACCCAGTGTAATTCACTCATTTCTTTGAAAAAATTGAAATCCCGTGTCCCGCGTCCCGCAAACGGGTCCCGAAAAGAAGTGATGGGCGATAATTGCAGGATCGGGCACAGTCAATTCACTATTTGTGAATGTTCTAAGTGGCCCAAAAAGACACTGAATGAGCGATAATTGCAGAGATGGGCATGGTATTTTCTTTGCCAATATCTAAATCAAGTCTTTTTGACTATTTGAGATATTTGGAGATTGGCAATTTAGAGATTGGCTGACGCAGAGAGCCTTATAAATTTATGTTATCCTGACAACAGCCATTTTTCCTTGTCATATGAAACAAGTTGTAATAGGAATTGTTGGTATATAGGTTATTCACCATGGGAGAGGGAATATGTGATTTATCAACTGAGGGCTTTAGTCAGAGACGTGATAAACACATATCCCTAATCCCAGGGTGAATAACCGACTTATATCATGAGACAAATAGTCAAACATAAAACGATAAGTGGACAACAAATAATATGGAATTATCACCCTGAAATACTGGCATGTGATTGGTCGACAGAGCTGTCAAATGGTATAATAAAATATCTATTGCATAATTCTATAACACGCTAAAAAGCATAAAAAATCATGTATGACTTACTGACCTGGCATATATGGACTGTTTATGTATCAACTAAAGACAGGAAGTACTTTTGTGACCCATTTCCTGTGTTGATGACTTCCGATATGGGTCAGAGCTGCAAAAATCTATCAATGAAACAAATGTATGAAAAAAAAAAAGAAACAAACAACAGGATCACTGGCTCAGTATTAACAGCAAAGCCAGTGTTCCCAACAGGGATAATTTCGCCAAAACTTAGATTCCAAATTATGGCCCAACATTACTGATCACGTTCAGAAAACAAAGGAAAATAATTTCTCCATAATTTCCCCATTTTGGCAGAAGTGGCAAAGCATTAAGGGAGGCAGTATTCTATTTGTTTATTGTGTGTAATACATGAATGGTTGATTATCATGATTATGTTCTGTAACTTATTCCATATCATATGGATAAGAGTCAAATAGTAGTAAATTGGCAAAGTGTCTAAAACGAATATATAGTTCTAGCCAATACTTATGTGTCCAGGAAATTACCCTCACATGAGCACAATTGCAATTCCAGCAATTCGGCCCTGATAAGATTATTGAGTGTGTGGGGGTGATCTATTGGGTATCGAAAGCAAGTCTGATCTCTGTGCAGCCATCCTCATCACACATCAGAATGACAGTGGCGGGACTTATTTTATCATATTTCTCGAAATACAGTTCACGGCAATATCATCAGCAGTTCCCTAATTTCTCTGGAGCATTTGGGTTCTCTCCCTCATTATGTGATGGATAGGCGTGCCATAAGTTATAGAGTTAGTTGATGCTGAAATACAACTCTATGCCAAGTTTGGAAGTGATAGTATCAGCAGTTATTTTTAAATGGCTTGTCAAAGAATGATTTTGAGCACTGCCAAAGTCATGGCTGGCCCAAGACACTTTGAGAGGGCCATGAGGGTCGTAACAGTGCTAGGATGAGTGTTGGGCTGAAGACATTGCTCATCTTGACTAGACTGCAATTTCGTTGACTGCTTATGTAATGGTGGTACTAAAAGTATTGATTTACATTGTTTTAATGTTAAACACAAATTAATTAGGTCCGAGTTGATGTTTTTGTATGGTACTTCACCTGTCAATTGTTGTTAGAATTAATTGAAAATTGTGGAGGGTAGTAATTATCATTTGCTAAGTTGGGGTTTAGAAGAAATGATTTTCTTGGGATATTATGGATTATAAATTAATAGGCCAACTCTGATATTTATGTATCGAAATTATATATAACACACTAAAGGCAAGTTCTTGAGATGAAAAGTGAACTTTAATTCTCTTTTAATGCAAATTTCTATTTTTCTCAGCAATGTAAATAAATTTCACAAAGACAGTATTGTAGTTTCAAATATTTTTCTCTTTTTTTCATGGATTCTTCACATCCAAACAAAGTATGGCAAAAAATTTCGCGCCAGCGTGAAATAATGCAGTTTGCATTTGAAAAAGGTTGTTTGAACATGGCAGCTGGATTGTTGAGTACACATTTCAAAAACTAAACTTTGCAAAAATATACAAAGGCATGTTAAGGCATACAATTTCTGACTCAGTGTGGCAAAATCAATTCTGGTTACAACCTCAGCATACTCAACATGCTCCAACTGCTTGCAGAACTTCCAAAAAATGCAATTTTGCAAGATAAAAGTATACTCAATTTTCAGCCGAATATCCAAATTAATCATTTTGCAAATAGCCAATCAAAATCAACAAAATATTGATGTTTAATCGTACTATGAACATTTGAATTATTTCAAAATTGACTGCAATTTTTTGAAACCTTTTTTTAATAAATTCAATTAATTTTAATTAACTTACAAAAAGTGTCCCCAAAAGGGAATATATAGTGGTGATGAAATATAATAAAACCCACTCAGGGTGGTGGATCAGTCCACTGAAACCCATGAGTGGTCTGGCTGGCGGAGAAACTCACGAGTGGCGAAGCCATGAGTGAGTTCCGCAGCCAGCCAGACCACGAGTGGGTTTCAGTGGACTTATCCACCACCCTCAGTGGGTTTTATTTATATCCCACATTTTCTGCTTTTTTGATAACCTATGAGGGTAATTTGATGCTTAAATATGGATAGTTAAAAATAATAATGACCTAATCACTTTGGTGGAAGGATCTAATGTTTTGATGGTGGCCAAACCAATCAGATCAAACTATAACATAAACAAAATGACAAACTGGGTGGAGTCTGACCGTTTGCTATAAACAAAGCCCAAAGAGTCACATGACTGCTGGTGACGTCACCAATACTGATGATGTCATAGTGGTTCAGCTGCTATTGTGACATCATGTGCTGCTATTGTGATGTCTCGTGTCGTGATTGTGACCTCATGTGCGATCTGAAGTAGTATACCACCAATAAATAAAATATGTAAATCAAGGATAGTGGATCATATTTAAATTAGGGATGGTGGATCATATTTAAATTAGGGATGGTGGATCATATTTAAATTAGGGATGGTGGATCACAAAATTATATCCCATGGGCTGTTCCTCATGGGTTTTCCATGGGGATCACTGCCAAGTGTGGGATATTGCCTTTTATGTGATCTGTTTTGGTGGCAATAGATCTATTTTTAATTTAGCCATTTAAATATTTAAAAACAATACTAATGCCACTGGGGAGAAGTATATGAACCCAAAAAGGAAATATTTTAATGGTGTCAAACTGTCAAAATATAACTGAACTCATTCTAAAAATAGCAAACTCAAAAATCCCCCTCCTATAACACAAAAGCTGAGTACAATTTCATAGCACATGTTTTCTCTGTCACGACAAAGTGCTGAGTCAGCGAAAAAACAAGAGCACCCACATAAATTTCTGCAGGGCATTGTTCAGAGCTTTACAGGGGCATATGTTGGGTGACAGGCCATGTAAATATTGAAAAGTGTATATAACATTTTTGGGCTGTCATTCATATATACTAGCAGCCCACTCGTCTCAGCTTTTGTTGTACTTGAAGAAATAAGCAGACGAAAAAAAGATGAAGTGACAGTTGAAACAATTTGCCAGTTGGGGTTTTAAAATCGACTTCTTGGTACATTTTGCCCATTTTCTCTTATTTTGTAATAATTAATCACTGATAGTCATATATTTTGAAAGGTAGAATTTAAGTAATTTAAGTATATAGCCAATACTGCTACTCATTGCACTGCAAAATGTTTAGTGTGGCTTGGAGTTTTTTAAATAATTAATTTTTTGCCCAGTTTTGGTGAAGTAAATAAATTCTTTTTAGGCAGTCTTGATATAAACAATTTATGCCTGGGGTTTTTCTTGACAAAGCGTTGCTAGAATTAGGAATGAATTTTCGGGGACTTTGCATTCCTCGAAATAAATAATTACGGCTGCCAATACAGTGAAGTAAATAATTTCCCGCAGGGGAAAACTCCAACCCCAGCCTCCCCCCCCCCTGATTATCAAATCATTGTAAAATTTATGAAAATTTGGAAGATGAAAGCCTATTTAAGACTATTTATATTATTTCTTACAATTGCAAATTTAAAAAATTATAAAATTATCATTTAGAGAGAGAGAGAGAATAATCTTGACTTTTATAAGTTTCGATGCTCTATCACTCACTCTCAAAATCGTTATTAACTGAATGTTTATTAATTGAATAAAATGTATTGTTTTCTCAACGTTTCAGTAGAAAATTGTTGTTTTATTTTACAGGACTTGGTGAAGAACTACAACCAGTGCAAAACGTCAGTGGAAATCCTGCAAGAAAGGGGTAAAAAGATCCCCCCTTTGACCCTTGACCCCAAGAAGGTCAAGGGGTTAAATGCCCTCACCTCCATGTGCAAACTGGAAACAAAAGAGGTAAGATCAGAAACAATTGTGATATTTAAAGAATTACCTGTAACGACATGTCCGCAACAATTTTAAAATTATTTGCAATACGCAAAAAATATAGGCCTACTAATTTTTCAAGCACGCGGTCATAAAAGTGTCATAAGATTCGTAACACAGTTGATGGAAGCTGCAAACATTTTTGTTATTTAAATTGGTGCTTTTGTTTTCTTATATCCACAATAATATTTTGTAATTCGTCTGCCCAAATCTTGCAATGCTTTCGATCAAAAATTTGTGACAGTATTCACATTGAATGTGGTCTATTGAGATTGAATGTAGGTGTAGCAACCAAATTTTTCTCTATTTTACTCTTGTCATATCAGATTCATAATTATTTGTTCATTTTTGTGAAAATACCCATGGGCTGGCAATGCCAGGTTTTGCAACTGAGTAGTCTTCCAAAATATACACCAGGTGGCAGTAATTTAGCAGACTCTGTTCTCTGCTCCCAAACAGTGGAGCCCCTAGTGTTCAAAACTACAGTTACATTGACTGTCCCTTTTTCTTTTACTGCAGATTATAGTGATAAACTCTATACTGTTCACAAAAACACATAATGATAAAAAATAAGCAATTTTGTCTTTTATATGTTTCTCTATAATATATTGTTTTCATTGTCCTTTATTTTTCAGTTAAATTTACAAGAAGGCGACCAGATATGGATCACAGACACATCAAGGCCGAACAGACTCAAGGTGAAACTGACAATTATTTCCCTTTTGTGTAGCTAAAACTGCTGCATGCAGATACAGAAAATGGCCCTTGTCAATTGACCATTATACTCCACTGTAAACTGCAACTGTAAAATTTGACTGTCATTACAAATTACTAATTCCGGCCAAAAACTCTCATTGTCTACTCAAAATATCAAATAAATTTCTTTGAATGAAAATGAATATGACCACATATATTTAATTCTTCTTCATTCAGATAATACTAATGTGAGTTGCTCTTTTCAAATTTCAAAAGGCATGAGACAGGGAAGTATTTTGTCACCCTGCTTATTCAATCTCTTCCTTAATGACCTGATGTTAGAGCTAAGTGACTCCAATTTTGGACTCAGAATTTTTGATCAAAAAGTGAATTCCTGCGCCTACGCTGATGATGTGTCTCTATTAAGTCCCACTGCAGCTGGTCTGCAGCATTTGATGAATATATGTGTTGACTATGCATGTGATTGGCGATTTAAATTTGGAGCTAAAAAGTCTAAAGTCATGGCTGTTGGTCAAAAGAATTGTAACCCAGTATGGTATATTGGTAATGATATTATTGATGCTGTCAATGAGATAGAACTTCTCGGTGTAACTATGGTAATGGTAAATATGATGCCCATGTAAATAATAGGATCAGTGCTTGTCGAAGATCGTCATTCAAACTATCATCTTGTGGTATGTCCTATCCTGGTCTTAATGCTAATGCAAAGAGTTATCTGTGGAAATCGGTTGGGATGCCAACGCTTTTATATGGCACAGAATGTGTACCCTTGAGCAGTGGTAATTTGAAAGATATTATGTCAACTCAAGGTACGATAGTTAAAAATATGATGGGTATAGGAAAAAGGTGTCATCACACTAATTTAATGCAGGCTCTAGGCATAGAAAAGGTGAATAACGTAATAAAACGGAATACCTTAAATTTCTATAATAGATTGTTTAAAATACAAAGTCCGGTACTGAGCCTTCAATGTAAATTTCTCTCGCATTATATTGATACTGGTGAACTGATTAACGGTACCCTTTTACATCAAATTGTTAGTTTTGGTATGTCACCTTTTGATGTTATTTCAAAAGAGGGAAAGTTTTATTATTCTAGTCATGGTGAAGAAGAAAATGGCATTGTACATAGCCTTAGGCAACTGGTCTTTGATGACAATTACGTGAAGCCATGGTCTGATGAGTATTTTTTAACCAAACTTTTGACCAGAGCATTTTAGCTAAATATAGTCCTTTGTTTTTATTATTGAGCTGCTAACTGTGATTTTCAGACTCTACTGCGTTCTTATTGTGTTGTTGTTTTTATATATATACTGTACTTTTGTACCCTGTAAATATGTATATAACTCGTTCCCCACTCGATGGGGGTTTAAATAAATAAATAAATAAATAAATAAGAAAACAGTCAAAAAATAAAAACACATTATTTATTTAATTATCTCATTATATATATCATTATATATTCTGCACCAAAATTTGTGAGCCAATTAAGTGACAGGATATCAATCACGTGCCACGCCAATAAATAACGATATTGGCATGTAGAAAGTGATATTGGCGCCTTAAGGTTATATTGGCGTCCTCAGTGCACTAGCACTTAGGTTAATGCATGCCCTGTATGAATGTAGTCTTTGATTGTATTGACTCCTTTCCAATCAAATTCTCAATTACAATTGAAGAAAACACAGCAACTTTTCCATTATCAAGATGCTAATTGCTATTAAGGATAATTGACAAAATTCCAATTGAAACTTGTGTAACTAATAAAAAAATAAATCATAAAAATAATTTTACAATAAGGAATAGGCCTAAAAGCACTTTTATGAAATATTTAAAAATTTGAAGGATAAAAATCAACAGAGATAGATGGATAGATGGATAGATAGATAGATAGATAGATAGATAGATAAATAGATAAATAGATAAATAGATAAATAGAAAGCCAGGGTAGATAGCTGGATAGACAGCAGCTAGATAGCTAGGTAGATAGCTAGATGGATAGCTAGATAGATAGATAGATAGACAGCCAGATAGATAGCTAGATACATAGCTAGATAGATAGCTAGATAGAAAGCTGGATAGAAAGCTGGATAGATGCATGTATAGATGAATAGATAGATTTTTTTCAGAATATCAAATTGAAAACAGGCACCTATTTATTTACAAACTTGACACTGTATCAGTATAAAAATTTTGGTGCAGAATATAACAAATAGTGGATGTTGAGTCGACCAATATTGAGTTTTATTGGCCTCAGCAGGTAATATTGGTCTCGGCCTGCGGCCTCGACCAATATTACTGCTTCGGCCAATAAAACTCAATATTGGTCTCCTCACCATCCACTATCTATATAATATATATTTTAATATAGTTAAGAAGAAACTTTGAGATCCCACTCAAATCGAAATTATGAAATATCATATAAAGTTCATTCATGAAATTTTGAAATGTTATACTTCAGATTCGAAACAGCAGAGGGGAAGAAGGCTACGTGCCTGCCCTCTGTGCTATTTTACCGACACCAGACAAGAGCGCCGTCACAGCCGTAGAGAGGTGAGTTCAAACATTTTATAAATTTAAATATTCGTCATTGATCACTTTATACATGTATCATGCCATTTTGCAAAGGCCTGTTACGGGCCTAAAAGGACAGGCAGTAGGCCTGTGCAGGGCTGGGACCATACGCTCAGCTCATGAGGCAAGGTGCACTCATGGCACAGGATGAAACATCCATCTAACAGCGGTTGCCAGGGCAGGAATCAAAAATTAGGTCTTGAAGGTCAGCTGCCAAAAATTTCGTTAATTCATGGATCACATATAAATATGATAAAAGCACACTTGCACACATCTCACTTCGGGATAAATGTACAGCATTTATTAGATACAGAAATATCATCAACCTAAGACCGTTGACAATGATGATAGACTTTCACAGGATCAGGGGCACATCTCAGCTGGATACTGTACAGATTATACATTAAAATGTGATTCAGTTGTATAGGTGTCTATGCTGGACAGGTAAAATATCCCACACATGAGATAGATTTCACATTCATGTAAATTAAAACGTCAATGTTGAGTTTTTTACAGTCCATTACATCGACAAAGTCAGTCTCAACAGACTACAATTACACCCTTGACAGGCCTATTCAAGCATGAGCCTTTCTCAACACCCTGGACGTATGCAGCAAATCAGCCGTTTCCAGCGCACACAATGCTAAGTCACTCTACAATCGCCATCACTGCATGTAGACAATTGCTCATTTACACCTTGGTGGAGTGAAGCAAAGAGTTATAGAAGATCTGCTCAGTTCCTTCATTCAATGGCTGGGACTCGGACCTGCAGTCTCAGTTACCATGCAAGGAGGGAGGGTTGGTCTAATGATAGTGTGTTTGACTGCCGATGCAGCCAATCACTGGTTCCAAGGTTCGAATCCAGCTCGAGCTCTCTCCATGTCATCAGGGCCTCTTCAATAAGTTCCCATGATTTGAGTGGCATCATCCTGCGACATTGTTCATTGCTGCAAAAATAACTGACATAAAACCCAATTCTATCCTATCCTCCTTGTTTTTCATGTATTGTTATCCACACAGATCAAAGTATTTGGACGAATGACCTCCAAGGCTTCTGGTGTGATAAACAAGAAGGAAATGTGAAGAATGGTGCAATTCCAGACAAAATTGGTTTTTTAGATTCAAAATGGTTTTTTGAAAAACCAAATTTCAATGCAAAAAACCGAAATGGATTTTTTTTTAAAAATCCATTTTGGTTTTGCATTGAAATTTGGTTTTTCAAAAAACCATTTTGAATCTAAAAAACCAATTTTGTCCCGACATTTTTTAGAGTGTGGGATAAACCAGCTCATGTGCTGGGCTTGGGTGGGATAAACTGTGACAATGTGTGACATATTCATTGTTACAATTTGTTTGATGTTGGGGATGTGACAAACTCAGCATGAAGGTCTACCAAATGATTGATTAGCTGTTTTAGAATTCACCCCCTAATATTGATACCAAAGTGCTTATATGTGATGTTGTTTCCCTATGTATTTTAGAAAAAAAGTAGTTTAGAATTCATCATGATATGTTTTTGTGTTGCCCAATCTTATAAGGTTCAGTAATCTGTCCGCATATTTGACCAAACATTAAAAATATGTTTGTTGATATGTATTTCAACTATATTCGACATAATTCCAACCGGTAAAAGTAATTTTACTGCTATTCTATACATATGAAAATAACTTTAACCTTCCCAGAAAGTCTTGCAATGCTGATAACCAGACATGTTGCTGCAGTTCTACCGGTCAATTACTCCCTGTCCAGAAATCAAACCTGATACCTAAAGAGTAGCAGCCAAGCACTTTACCAACTTGGCCACCCAGTATGAACTTATAGACTTCATTAACTGCAAAACAGACATTGAAAGTTATATGCAATATACATATTTAAGTTAAAACAAGGATGTGTATATCATGTTTTCTCATTTGAAGGTAGTCCAAGTACATTAGGGGAGTTTTCCCTTACAGCCACCCACTGTGATATAGACATGAAAAAAGTTTTGTGGAATAAAATAGTCCCATGACCTAGATATTATTACTTTGTATACATATCAACATATGAAGTTCCCGTATGACTATCCCAGGCATGTAGGCTTACGCGATCATGGCCAGGTACAGGGTGTGTACAGCATAAAAATCAAGATGGCGGAGCATGATTTATGTTTCTTGGCAATTTACAAAGTTTTTGAGCACTTTTCGTTTCGTACAATTGGTATCAGGTGATAAAGAACGTGTAAATGGTGTAGAGTGTATGTGTCTGATGTACAGAGCACAAAAATGATTGGTGGTTTGGGGTCGATTAGAAATTATGTAAGCTCTCAGAACTCCTGGACCAGGTTGCTTTTCGTTTTTGAGCAACTAATGTCAGACAGGTGCTTTATCCTGTGCCACGAGTGCACCTCACCATGTTCCCTCGTGGCCTAATGGTCAAGAACGCTTGTCCACTGGCTTTGAGGGCGTGGGTTCAAATCTCCCCTCGGGAACTCACTTTGATCTGAGCCCATGGGACATTAAATGAAGGCAGGTTGTATCCAGTATTTTATGCTGGCACAACTGACCATTCATCCCTGAATTAATAGGGTATGTTCCAGACTCCCAGTCTTCTCATCTCATCATCATATGGCAATCACCAAAAATAAATGTACAGCTCCCTCCACAAAAAATGATGTTTCAGCTGCCTCGGCTGGTCCGGGGTAGGTATACCAGCACAACACAAGTCAAGACCTTATTACCATGATCTCTTCGTGTCCTATGAGATCTTGTCAGTGTTCAGATACAGAATATAAAGTATTAATTCATCATGTGTGGTTGTTGAATGGCTGGTTTGGGCTTTGCATCCCATATTTATGCACTGCGGTTGGATTACAGAAGGAGGTTCGGGCGACCCGGCCACAGAGCTGGATTCAAACCACCCACAGCGTTTTGAAACCAAAAGTGCTACCAACTTAGCTGACCCACTTATTTTCATCATCCACTGTGGTCCTAATCAAAAGTTAACCAAGTTCCTTATTGATTAGTGATAACTTCAATAACACAGGTATATTTACCTGAGTCGACCATTTTAAAACAATGATTGCAGTAAAAATGAAGTGTTTTTAAAACTTCATATCTATGACTCACCCTTCATAGTCTATATCTTCAGACTATACTACAATTTGTTATGATCCAGATAAAATAGGGTGGAGTTGGTTAGAGAGTATAGGTGGGCGGTTTAACCTCTAAGCAAGTGATAGATTATTGTTATAAACCTCAGTCAGTGCCAAGCGTGGCCAATGGCTAGGTTATGAAGGTAATATGATGACTATAGGGATAGATAAAATAGGAAGTTATAAGAAAAATAGATAGATAGATAGATCTGGATGGATGGATAGATAGATAGATAGATAGATAGATAGATAGATAGATAGATAGATAGATAGATAGATAGATAGATAGATATACAGATACGTAGATAGAGATAGAGGCTGCACAAGCAGCCTGTAACAAAAATAATAAGTTATATTTCTGTTTTTAATCGAACCTGCCTATTACACGACGTGTACGCCATCAGGAAGAAGATCTGGATACAGAGGCACCGTTGCCTGCTTCCAGTATTACCTACTTAACTGAACATAGGTGGGTAGTTAGATGGATAGATATACAGACAGGTAGATAGATAGATAGATAGATATACAGATAGGTAGATAGATAGATAGATAGATAGAATGGTAGAAAGATAGATAGAACGACAGATAGAACGACAGATAGAACAATAGATAGAACGATAGTAAGAGGGGTAGAGAGAGGCATGAGGAGATAGATAGATAGATAGATGGATAGATAGATAGATAGATAGATAGATAGAAGATGGTTTGCTTTACTTGTATACATCCTTCTGTCTATATATGCTCCTGAAGAGTTTACCCTGGAAATGAATGAACATTTTTGTATCAAAACACCCTTTATTCTTTTTCAATGACAGATTTTGCTTATTAAGTGTAATTTTTGCCACTTAGCAGCATTTACACCACTTAATCCAACTTACAAGTGACTGCAGTGTTATATAGTATTGGTTTTTGACAACTCAATGAAGAGAAACGAAAGGAGCCCTTTTTTCTCTATTTGCCTTTCAAGAGCTTTACAAACATGTGGCCACTTATTGGAGAGTTCTAGCAAATCCACACAACCCAGTTCTCCAATCCCTTTAATTTCATGACACGAAACTCCACATAAAAAACTGTATCAATATCGTTTTGTGCCATTTTTGGGAACATGAGAGCTGTTTTTACAATCGATGAGATGATTGTCTGGACAAAATAAAAAGTGGTTCAATTCTCCTCAGACATGCAATGGTTTTGTGTGGAGGTCATTTCAAGTTGGAAGGGAAGGACATGCCATGGATTGGATCACAGATTGGATGGTGGATTGGCTGGTGGATTGAAGGGCTAATGTGCTGGATTGGCAGCATGGAAGCTGAAATGGAATTGCACTCTTAGAATGGTTGACTTAACCTTTCCCCTGAGTCCTGTGACCATCCACCTCTTAAAATGATGATCTCCATCTTCCAAATCTCTTGTTTTGACCTCTCATTTCTGACCTCTCATTTCTGACCTCTCATTTCTGACCTCTCATTTCTGACCTGCCTTCTCTTGAAGGCCCTTGATCAAGACACAAACTTGTTTTAGTTTGCCTTTTCTTTTCTTAATTTTTCTTGCTTTGTCCTGTTCTGTCCTGTTGTATCCTGTCCTGTCCTGTCCTGCATCCTGACCAACCCTGAACTGTCCCATTGTGTCCCATGTAGACAATGTGCGTAGAACTCTTGTCGTTTTCTCCTCCGCATCTGCTTGTTTGCATATATTTGGCTTCATCTGATTCTCCGTCTGTCAGTATTTTCTATTTGTTTCCTTCCTTCTTCTTCACCTCAGTATTTTTCTTTCCTCTCCTTCTCCTCTGTCTTAATTTTTCCTCATCTTCTTCTCTATAATTCTCCCAGTCTGCATTCTAGAATTCAATTGCCCTGTACTATGTAAATGTATCCTAGAATCCAATCCCAACTTAAATTTATCCTTGAATTCAATTTCAAGTCCCAAATGTCACCTAGAATACAACGAGAAAGTCCTAAGCATATCCCAAAATGCAATCCCATCCTAATGTATGATAGAATCCAATCCCAGAGACCTAAATGTATCCTAGAATTCAATTTCAGGTCCCAAATGTATCCTAGAATCACTTCAATTCCCAAATGTATCCTAGAATCCAATCCCAAAGCCCTAAATGTATCCTAGAATCCAATACTAAAGTCATAAATGTATCTTAAAATCCAATCCAAAACTTTTCGAAAGTCTTAGATGTATCCTAGAATCCAATCCCAAAGTCTTTAATGTATCCTATAGAATCCATACCCCAAGTCCTAAATTTATCCTTGAACCTGGTCCTACTCCCGTTCTCTCTATCACATCTCGTCAATCAACCCTCGTGAGTGACCAGAACATGGCATACTGGGCTGCACTTACCATATCTATCATAGAATCCAATCCCAAAGTTCTAAATGTATCCTACAATAAATTAGAGGGCTGCAGTGCACTGCCCGTACCATATGGAATCGAATCTCCGAATTCTAAATGTATTGTTATTCTTGCACTTGAGTCACCCATATAATGGTGCCATATAGTAAGTGGCATAAGATAAAAGCAGTGTCTGCATCCATAGTCATCTGTAGGCGAAATAGGTGGATAAAAACTGAACTGGGCCACAAAAACCTGTCAGACTGCCAAGAACCACTACAGTAGGTCTAGAAGCTTAATGCTGTAACACCTGCAAGACTGGAAGACAATTGTTCACTGAGGTCGTAGATATAGATAGATAGATAGATAGATAGATAGATAGATAGATAGATAGATAGATAGATAGATAGATAGATAGATAGATAGATAGATAGATAGATAGATAGATAGATTGACAGGTACAATATGTAGCCAATGTGCTTAGACTGTTGGATTCCAGCTTTAGTTACAGACCTTTTGACTTTTGAATGACTAACTACAATAGAACTTAAAACATGCCATTGTTTTTAACTGTAGAGTAAAACATGTCATTTCGCAATCAAAGAGTTAAAGTTTAAAAAGCTAGATTGATCTGGAACATGCAATACAACAGGCTACATGCAACAAAAGACAAGAATTAAAGAGAAGGAGACGAAGTGAGGATTTTAATCAATCAAATTTGGTGTTTTATTGAGTCTCATTTGTGGTGGTTGGCATTGCTAAATCATAGACTCTTGTTTATGCCAGATATTCGTTGCAAATTTCCTTTGTATGTTGATAACCGATAACGGCACAACCTTGCCCACAGACCTTGAATATATTGTTGAATTTTCATCTATCTTCTAAAATGTTGAAAAAGCTATGGTTGTCTCTGGAGCCAGAGAACTTCAGGTGCTTCTTATTGGAACTTGATCCACTACATACTTTTAGAGGTGTCATGGCCCAGTGGATAAGGTGTTCGTCTGCTGGCGGAGACATGGCAGGTTTGTTTCCCAGGCTACCAGCCATGAAATATGGGAACTGAGCTGATCCTCCATAACTTTTTCCTTCACTTCACCCAAGTGTAAACGGGTAGTTGGCTATAGGCAGTGATGGCAGGTGTAGTGTGACTTAGCATTGTGGATGCTGGAGATGGCTGCCTGTGTGTATACTCCCCGGGGAGTTGAAAGAGGCTTAGGCTTGAACAGGTCTGTCAATGGTGTGATTAAAAGTACAGAGAGGGGGAGCCACGTGCGGCAAGTGCTGCTGAAGGAGAGCTCTAACAAAGCTCCGGCAAGAGTCCTTCAGCAGCTCTTGCGGCATGTGGCTCCCCCTATAAGCACTTTTCATTCAAATTTCAACTAAAAGTAATGAGTGCCTCTACTTAATATGTGTACAGTCTTGAGCTAGTTACTGCCACAAATTACATTTCATTATTTCATTGTACGATTTATAATTGGGGCAAGTCCTATTTACAGGTCAGACACTCAAGCAGCTTGAGTTGCCCTACCATTACCCCTTAGTTATTTCATTGTTAAATAGGCACGAGGCCAGGTAATATAGCAGTGTCAAACAAGCCATCAACCAAAGCTCCAAGTGCAACAGATTCTCAGCTACAGGGCAAAATGTCACCATGTCGGACATACCGTTTATTTTACGACTGTGCCATCTGCATGCCCTTAAAACTGCGTACTAAAATAAATATATTTATTTAAATAGTTTGTTCTTTTGCAACATGTTTGAGTTAAATCATAGGCCAATTACCAACATTAATATAATATTATATTTATTGGCAGTGCTCCTAATACACAACTCCCTTTTAATCTTTTAACCATTATTTCTTAACCTTTCCAAAATGCCACATGCATAGTTCCTCAAATTTGGAAGAGTGACAAAATATTTCCTTGTACCAGGCCGAGGGAGATTTACAAACAAGCATAAACCAAGGTAGATCACATTGTAGTCCTGTTTTGTTTGTAGTGCCAAAAATGTAATAAATTACAGCAGTTTGTTAACTGATAGGATGGTCCCTCTACCTTCAGGAGTCTAGGGAATTCCCCCAGAACTATGTAGGTGGTAGTATGTAGGTGGAATTATGTAATTACATATATAGGTTGAGTTGTGACGCAGTACAAAATGGGTTACCTACTTATATTTGGGTTACTTTTGTTCAAAATTGTCGCAGAACACATTTTCCTTTCCTTTCCTTTCTTCTTTCTTCCTTTTCTTGTTTCCTTCCTTCTTTCCTGCCTTGCTTCCTTCTTCCTTCGGAGAGGTGGGTTAGCTTAATTGGTTGCACTAGGTCTGTCTCCATATGGGCATTACGACAGGTATTATCGGTAGGTGGCACTACGATAAGGGGGGAGTGCTATTTTTGTCGTTGGGGAAGCCCATCAAACGACGTATTATCTGGTTTGTTTGCAAAGTAAGAGAAATCCTGTGACCAACAGTTAGTAATAATCTGGTTGTTGACATGTTACAATCCCCCAATCTGTATGATAACAACACACTTTCATGTTAAATGGCTGTTTTGAGAACATAATACAGTGTAGCTGACCCAAACAATCAAACATTCAACAAACACACTCATTAAGTTAACTCCTTGGCTTGGTCAACAACACCAATCTCCTTGTTGAAAGGCAGAGGGGATTCCACCAGAGCTCCTATTGCTCGCAGACACCACCTGTACATAAATTCAGAACTACAAATGGAGACAGACCTATTGCTGATTTCCAGTCAATTCCAGCTCTGGTTGAGTTACCTGGGTCTATGTTGGACGGCTGTTTCAATCATCCTTTGTCTCATGGCTGAGCCCGCAGGATGAAAAGCTCTAATCATCCATCCGTCCTTTCCTACCTTTTCCTTCCTTACTTCCTTCCTTCCATTCGGACGTTCCTTTCTTTTGGACCTTCATTCGATTGGGACCCTCCTTCCTTTAGTATCCTATTTCACATCTGCATTAGTTTTTGCTCAATTTCATAAACTTTAGATGTGGCTTTGCCTCATTTTAGCCTTCACTAACTAACTTTTGAGATAATTTTAACTGCGTAAAGATGAAGTCTAAATTGTTAATTACATTCTTTAGGGTGGTCCTTGTCAAATCACTTTAAATTCTTAATTGTTGTAATTTCTCGAATGTCCTCTGAATATCCAAAACGAAGTTTGACAGTTTAGCCAAGGTTGAAGTTATCATTTACGGATATTTTACACCCACAAAATTGTTTAATAATGGCTAAAACAATAGTTGTATTGTCCTTTGGTGTACATTTTAAGCAATAATAAAGGCAATTTTCTCAACAATGTATTTGATTACTTTTTCCTTTCCTGTGTCCTGTATCAATATTTTAAGGCATGCTGAAAGTGATATACTTTTTCAAAAATAGTTTCACCATGTTCAGGGAGTTTGTGGAGCTATATACTATCACAATCTAAGACTTTTCATCAACCAGATTAACAGAAAGATGTGTCTGCAAAAAAGAGTAGAATATTTATTGTAGTCCCATTACACAGATGAAGTCCATCTCAAAAAAGTTATAATTACACCCTACGCATGCCTGTCCAAGCATGAGCCTTTCTCAACTCCCATGCATGAAGTGTGCAGCATGCAGCCAGGCAGCCATATGGAGTGCCACAATACTAAGTCACTCTACAATCGCCATCAATGCCTGTAGCCAAATATCCATTTACACCTTGGTGGAGTGAAGAAAAGAGTTATGGAGGATCTGCTCAGTTCCTGTATGCCATTGCTTGGACGTGAACCTGCAATGAGTCAGTTAGTGAACAAGCACCTCATCTGCTTGGCCTGAGCGCCTTGCAAATAAGACAATGGCACAGATCAAATAGCTAATTAACATTTTAACAGAATGAAAATTCTATATGTCCTGTATCGTACTTTGGTCTTCCTCGACTATTCTTTTCATTTCGCATTTTTGCCATACCTATTCTTCTGTTATACATGGCACCAAACCTATTATGACTCACTAGCTATATATACTACATGTATTCTCATTCACACATTTTGTTGTTTTAGTACAGAGTTTTGGCTTGACTTCAACCAGTCTATCTTTGGTTCACAGCCAGCTTCTGTGTGTTTGTCTGTCTTTGACTGCCATCTGGTGGCAACTTGTGTCACTGATGTTTGACCTCTATTACGTAATGGGTCAGAAGTTCTGACATGATAGTATTTTTACACTTTTTACCATCATTCCATCATTCCATGTAACACATGTGAACAATAACACCTTTTTGGTAATTTTCTTTTTCACTTCCATCTCTGATATAGTTAGCAATTCCAACAAGCATAATACTTTCAATCTCAAGTGATATGGACCGGGCACCTTGGACCTTGGTCCACTTCACTAAAGATTGAAATTATGTGTGGTCCGCAGCAAAAACTTACTGCATCAGGCAAAAGGCCCTGACAGGATGATTGAGTGTGTGGGGTTGATCAGTTGGGTGTCAGAGTGAAGTCTGATCTCTGTGCATCCATCCTCGCCACACAGCAGTGTGACAGTAGCGGGACTTAATTATTCCATCAAATTTCGCAAATACTGCAAAGTCATCAACAGATTATGACTGTTCCAGTATCTTCTCTGGAACCATCGGGTTCTTTTCCTGGTTATGTAATGGAGAAACTAGTAAAATTTACAGAGACAGTTGAGACCCTTATACATCTCAATGCCAAGTTAAACAGTGATAATAACATTGGTTATCTTTTTATTAGCTGTCAAAGATAATTTTGAGCACTACCAAAGTCCTGGTTGAGCCAGGACCCTTGAAAAGGTCATTGGTGGGCGATGACAGTGCTGTTGTGAGAGTCCCGTAGGGGTGAGGACATTGGCAGTCCTTGCCAGATAGTTATTTCTCTGACTGATATTGTGCATAATTTTTCTGACAAATTCATTAAGCAAGATTTATTAACAAACTTAACCCTAAAACCTTCTTCCTCCTTACTTCCCCTCCTTCTATACAAGTCTTCTATCCCAAAGAAGCAAGAAAGTAGAGCCTCTTTAATTGGATTATAACACTTACAATGGTGAACATGGGGCCAATCAGGGCCCAATTATGACCGGGGTTAATTCAATATAAAGTGAGCACATTGCTCACAATAATGTGTCGACTGGGACTGTAATAGAACAAGTGACAGCAGCAAGTCAATTACATTTGGAAAATCAATAGAACCACAGTAGTCACCAATAGAGCCCAAGGCTCTTCTCTTTCCTCTGGACTTCCCTCTATTTTGTCCTGCCTTTTTACTTGGTTTTTTGCACATTATTTCCTCTTTTTTAGGCTTTTTTCTCCACTGTTTTAGCTATTTTGTGACACTCGTTGTTGATTCGTCTGTATTGGTGTTCACTTTTTTTTT
This sequence comes from Platynereis dumerilii, assembly GCA_026936325.1. Taxonomy (NCBI): domain Eukaryota; kingdom Metazoa; phylum Annelida; class Polychaeta; order Phyllodocida; family Nereididae; genus Platynereis; species Platynereis dumerilii. The sequence continues at coordinate 15,562,681 of JAPTHN010000008.1, read as the reverse complement.
AACAATGTGACATGCAGTTTTCTTTCATTTTTTCCTCATTTGCCTCAATTTAAATACTTTGCTACCATTTTATATCCGACACAGAGTAATCAACAGTATGTCATGAGTGGCTGAATTGAAGATTGTCCATTTAAATACATGCTTTGACAATTATATTTTTTGTGACTTTTTTTGTTTGTCTACATAACATTGTCAATTTTTACCTGGTGTTCCAAATCTTTCTTAGCCTTTTTCTGTTTTGTCTTTTTCTGACCACTTCCTACCAATTTGTCAATAGATATCTATAGCATCTAATTTTCTCACTATGTTCGTGACTCAACATGCTGACATGGTAAAAGATTGATGTCTGGTGATCCAGCATGCTATTTTGCCCAGAGGAACAGTCAGTCCCATTGCCAGGGGCAGATATAATACAGAGATGGTAAAGATTAATTGGATTTAGTAACTTCTGTTGGGCACAGTAAAATGTTTCCTTTACAGAGATAGGAAGGGGTTTTATATCCTGTATATTTGCAACGAAAAAGGATTCATGGGACGGGCAAGAGGCAGCGGGCTCGGGTAATGAGACTTTCTCAAAGCATGAGACTGCGTCATCTGACATGGATTGTCCATAGGCTGGGAACTGAACTCATTACCTGTTATGAAACATAGCACTATAAACTAAAAGGAGAGGAGGTTCAGTGGTCAAAGTCCAAGTCTGCTCGAATGAAGGTCTTTGCCTGCATGGGTTCAAACCTCTGGTGGAGAATCCAAATATTTTCAGCGGACCTTCATGAGCAACACCCCAGCTGGATGTCGTTCGGATGAGACCTAAAATTGACGGCCACTTATGTCAGTGTCTGTGCTGGGCAAGTAAAGTATCCCTCACATGGGGTAAATTTATAACATGTTGAGGACTCCTATGCTCATGTACTCTCTTTCCCATCTCATCTGTCAAACCTCGTGAGTACCCATGACTAGGCCTAGAAGGCATCTCTTACCCTATCTCTACATCTATCTAAGAATAAGAATAAGAATAAGAATAAGAATAAGAATAAGAATAAGAATAAACTTTATTTAGTCTCGGTACAATATAAAACAAAAAACATCAGCTAAAAGCTGGTCACCGAGTAAAAACGAAATAACAAAATATAATAAAACAAACAAAATTTAACATTTAGAGATCATCTATGACATACATGTTTGCTACATAAGTAGCAGTCAGCCTTGTAACATTTCCAATCACTTAAACGAGCAATAAATTCTGAGACGGTGCTTACATTTTTCCATGAATGGGGAATGGAATTCCACAATTTACAGCCAGAGTACGATAATGATCGGTAACCATACTGCATAGTATTAAATCTCTTCAAAGATACAATATGACTATCACGCAGGTTATGACTAGTAACTTTCGGCACAGCAAGCCTATTCAAATATTCTGGTGATAAATCATGATAACACTTATACATAAATACAGCAATCTTTTTTAGTCTCCATAAAGTTAAACTATCACAACCTGATCTTTCTAGTAATATATCAGAATCAAGACTGAATTCAGGATCATTCTGTATAAACTTTAAGCACCTAATATAAATTTTATCTAACATTCTAGACATGGTCAACGTAGTAAAATGCCACAAAAGTGGACAATATGTAAAACATGAGAATACAAAAGCCTTCATCAATGCAATTCTATCTTGTTTACTTTTGACTTTATATGACAATCTTTTTAGAATATTCATGTTCTTAGCAGCTTTTCTGCATATAATATTTACATGAGAGTTAAAAGAAAGCTTTACATCAATAGTGATACCTAAAAGTTTAACTTCATTAACTGAATTTACAATAATATTATTAATATATAATGATTCATGTACAGAAGAATTCTTACGATCTAATACCATCAGTTGAAACTTATCTGGGTTTGTTTTCATCATATTCATATCAAACCAATTGACACATGTTTCTGCATTCTGCTTAAGTTTTGTAAGTACATTCGAGACTTCATTACCAATAACTGCAATAGTATTATCATCTGCGTAATTATAATAGTAGTCATTAATCAAATATAACAGATCGTTTACAAATACATTATACAACAGAGGGCCTAATATACTTCCTTGTGGAATCCCTTTTTTTACAATAAACCATTCACTTTTATAACCATGATATTTAATCCTTTGTTTTCTATTAAATAGATATGAAGCTAACAGTGTGCAAGCATGTTTAGAAATACCGTAAGCATAAAGCTTTGAAATTAAAAGTTGGTGTGGCAAGCTATCAAAAGCTTTACTCAGGTCCATTAAGAGCACTGCCACAATTTTATTACAATCCAATGAGTATTTCCAATCTTCAACAGCGTTTATTAATACCTGTTCACAGCCTATACCTTGACGATAAGCAGACAACTTTTCATGAAACAAATTTTCAAAATAATCGGACACTTGAATAGAGATGACCTTTTCTGCAATTTTTGAGATCGCTGTCGGACAACTGACAGGTCTATAATTACATTTGTTGTGTTTATCTTTACCCTTATGTAATGGACTAGTCTCAGACATTTTATAACAATCAGGATAAATACCTTGCGTAAAACATTTATTTATAATATTACTAACTGGATAAGCTAAACTAGAAGCAGAAATTTTTATAAAGTAAGGTGACACATTATCATAACCAACAGACTTTTTGATATCCAGTTTTTTCATAATTTTAAGTACTGTATCCGGCTTAACTTCATTAAATACAAATTCATTAACATCACGAGGTAAACTTCTGATTTTAAGCACACTAGAGTGATTCTTATGACAATCAAAAATCTGATCTATCTTATCTATATCAACATTACAGAGTGAATCAGGCGCACCTATATTATCTGCAATGGTACTGTAATAATCCTTGAAGATTTCACATACTTTAATAGGTTTACTAACAACAGAGTCATTTTCCCTCAGTACAATACTGTTACTACCTTCAGTTTTACTGTTAATATATGGTTTGAATAATTTCCAAAATTCACTTGGTGAAGAACTCTTCACACTTTTTGACCTGAAAAAGCTTATCTCCGATGTTCGTAGTAAGGAATTAACCTTATTACGCATAACTCTATAATTATTCCAGTTATGCTTTGTTTTATCTTTCCAAAATTTGTTTTTTAGTTGATTTCTTTTATGAATATTCTTTCGCAAGAGAGAATTCATAAAAGGAAGCGATTCTTTCTTTAAAATTCTTTGTTTTAGAGGAGCATGACTTTCTATAACTTCGGAAAACAGCTTTTCGTGGCACCATGTGACATCATTAACATCGTCAAAAACAGACGCAACATGGAATGGAATGAAACCAACTTCTTCACAAAATAAATTTTCATCAAATTTCTTGAAACTTCTATAATATATTTTACGTTTAACTCTAATTGGGGCATGAGCCTTACTATTAATACAAATCATTTTGTGAAAATCACTTAATCCAGTATCATAAACCAGAGTTTCATTAAATCTATTAGGTTTTGACACAATAATTAAATCAATCATAGATTCATTTTCAATTGATTTAAAACAAGTAGTTTCTTTAATTGTATTACTTAAAGAGAACATTGAACAGAGATCTACTAAGACATTACGTCTCTCTTTAACATTTTTCATGTCTATATTCATATCACCCATCAAAATTATCATATCACTTTCTAGAAGTAACATTTCATATATTTTTGACAATTCATCAATAAAAATATCATTTTTAACAGGAGGAGGTTTATAAGTGTTAATCAGAAAGCATTTCTGTTTCTTCAGATAAAATTCTATGACAATGTACTGAGCGCCAGTAGAGGCAAGCTCAAATTCTGACCTTCTACAATGAGTAATATCAGATCTAACATATGTAAGAATACCATGACAGTGCCTTGAAACATCATTACGATAAATTCTGTAGTTATCTACCGAGATACATGAGTCCAAAACAAGCTCATCAAGCTTTGTCTCCGCAACACACAGAAAATCAACCAAATTGTCAGTTAAAGCTGCACTAAGTTCATGGAAACATCTTGTCAGGCTGTTTATATTAATATAACTAAATAACATGTTCTTACAATATTTCTTTCTATACAATCGTAAAGGAGAAAAACAATCATGTACATCACAGTCATTAGATAATTCATTATTAAAATCAGTTCTTAAAATCGCATCCTGCTCAGCAGGGATAAAAGAGTCATTAATACACATAGTTTCGGTGAGGTGGCTTGGGGCATTCTGTGAAGTAGTGTCACAACATATATCTTCAACTTCATTGACATCGGACGAAGTTGACAGCAAAGACATTGGTTCTGTATCCACCAGCTCGGCACATGCATTTCGGTCAAACGAGTCGATAGAACTGATACAATCAATTCCATTTGTCTGTGTCACCGCAATCACGGCACAAGCTTCTTGGCCAACGACCTATGACCGAGAAACCATTTCGGTGCAAAATTTCTTCTTATGGCCGGAGTTACCACATGTATGGCAGTTTATAGGACCGCCAAAGCGACATGTGGTTGACATGTGATTGGTTTCGCCGCAAAACCAACAAACAGGATCAGCTTGGACTCGGACTGTACTACGCTGGAAACCATTCGTCACTCGATCGTTGAAGCTTCTACGAGGGCCATGGTTGTCGAAGGGCTTCTGATGACGTCTGAATGAAGTTGAGCGAAACAGATCACCATTTTGTCTTCTATGACCGGAATGGTCAATCTTTGCTTTGGACCCATCTTCTTTGTGGCGGAGTTCAACTCTACCAGCAGGGCTGCCCTTTGGTCTCCTTGTGGCGACATCATAGACTTGACGATTTCTGCACACAAGTTTGAGATTTTTCGCCATTCTGTTACTACCGAGAAGATTTGGATGCGTCAAATCTGCGTCGAAAAAACCCTCATTCATGTCATTGTTTTTCAAGAAAAAATCGTCCTGATGGCCTATGAAATTGCAGCCCTTCTCTTCAGCAAGCACCTGCAGTTCCGCATTTAGGGACGAGACTTTTTCAACAGTGGCATAGGGAGTCTTCCTCGGTAGTACGCCAGAGACAGTGACATCTGAACAGATATCCTTCGCTTTTTGGATAACTGCACCGTATGATTCAACAATCGTTTTGGGGTCACTTCCTTCCAAGTCATTTCCCCCAGTGACTAACACCACTCTGCTATAATTTCCATCTTCTGGAACCTTCTGGAGTTCAGTTTGAATGTCACCAATCTTGGCACCTGGTCGACATAATACATCGGTGTTGACAAGCTTATTCTCATCCAAGTACTTCACTAAACTAGATCCCACAACAAGAGTTTTCGGGTGCTTGAATGGATGCTCAGCCCAATTTTTAGAATTCAATTTCGACTGCAGTTCACCCACTTGCTTGGACAGACGGATCTTTTCCTCATGAAGTTTAGCATTTTCCTTGTCTTTATCTGCCATTGATTTTATCAAATTTTCACATTTATGATTCATGTCTCTGACAGAATTCTTCAGTTCTTGCATCATTCCCATAATGGTACCCATGTTACCTCTCAGTTCAGCAGTGTCACGACTCACAAAGCGGCAATCATGACAAGTCCAAAACATCCTAGACATGTCATCCTTAGCAGGGTCCTTATTTACATTGACACATGCTCCGTGGAATTTCACTTGACAGATGCAGCAAATTACTTTGAAACCACCTCTGCTGAAGTATCTATGATAGACACAGTCGTACATTCCCAGACAGATATGGACATAAATCATTGACAGTAAATCATTTTAATCCCCTGGAGCTGTATAAGACTAAATGGCCACTCAATTTAGCTTGGACAGGCATTTTCAATCAAGGCAATTTCTTTTCCCATCCTTCCTTATATTTTTCATTTCAATTTTTCTTTCTTTATTTTTCCTCAAGTTTTCTTACTTTTACTTCATTTTCTTATCTCTGCTTCACTTCCTTCCCTTCCCTCTGGCAAAATGTCTGCACCAAACTCCTGAAGGTTACCTGGAGGAAGATGAACAATATTATCAACTAGTTATGAATACAATGGATTCAGTTATCTTTTTAAAAATGCATTGTATAGGTCTATATGACATAATGTATGTTGGTATGTGTTTAGATTATTAGATATGGCTAACAGAATTTGCCTTGAGAAACTACAATTCCATTATTCATGTATCCTTCTTGGTGCACTAATGTTTTTAGATTAGCTTTTCACTTATTTTCTTCACAAATTCTATTATCATTGCTTGCCATTACATAACTCATGCATGTACATACTGACATATTGTACAATACATACATGCACATCTACTTGTAACATGATGTATCTGTCTGTTTTGCTATACCTCTTTATGTCCTTGCATTTTTGCACTGATTATACTGAATAGGACACGCACGGACCACGGTAATGAGGCAAAGTGCACTCTTGGCACAGGGTGAAACTTCTGTCTGCATGGGTTGCCCAGACTGGGAATCGAACCCGAGTCTCAGAGGTTAGAAGCCAATCATGCTGTATTGCTGCCATGGGAGCTTGGCCCAGGCCCTTCTAAAGATAGTAGCCATCAATTACATCATCATCTGTATTCCTCATTAGGAGTTCTATTTGTTTTTGTGTGGCAGCTACTAAGAAGCTTCAGAGCTGCAAGCACAAGAAAAGCAGTGCTGATTTTCAATCCAAAAGATTTAATTTCTAGAGATTTGAGCTGAAAAATTTAGATATATTCAGTTTTGTGTTGTCTTTTTTTTTTTCAAAAATTGTTGAAATAGTTTCTGTACCTGGAACATGATGTTGAAACCAACAATGATGATGTTCAGTCTAGTCTAAGAAATTTTGTCATCTTTTATCATTTATGATAACTTCTTTCTAAGATGTGATGCACCATCTTTGATCAAGATCATTTATAACAACTTCTATCTAAGAAGTGATGCAACATCTTTGATCATGATAATTTATGATAACTTCTTTCTGAGATGTGATGTAACATCTTTGATCATGATCATTTATAATAACTTCTTTCTAAGATGTGATGCAACATCTTTGATCATGATCATTTATGATAGCTCTTTTCTGAGATGTGATGCGACATCTTTGATCACGATCATTTATAATAACTTCTATCTAAGAAGTGATGCAACATCTTTGATCATGATCATTTATGATAACTTCTTACTGAGATGTGGTGCAACATCTTTGATCATGATCATTTATGATATTTTCTTTCTGAGAAATGATGCAACATCTTTGATCATGATCATTTATAATAACTTCTATCTAAGAAGTGATGCAACATCTTTGATCATGATCATTTATGATAACTTCTTACTGAGATGTGGTGCAACATCTTTGATCATGATCATTTATGATATTTTCTTTCTGAGAAATGATGCAACATCTTTGATCATGATCATTTATGATAACTTCTTTCTAAGATGTGATGCAACAGCACTATTGATACCAAGTGTTAGACCAACACTATAACACGCCCAGGAACTTGTAGCTTAAGCCTGTAGCTTCTGGTGTCTGCAGAACTGGCTTGGCTGGAAGTGACAGCAATTTACCCAACCGCCAGCTCTGATATGTGGGTCACATTAACCCTTCATGGACCTTGCATGATTCTTGGTATTGGGGCAGAAAGAAGTCTGTGATGCTGGACTGTGGTAGATATAATGATGGGATGAGGTGACATTGCCAAGTGGTTTAGCAATAATTCCTCATTATCCACGTCAAGAGAATTCTGCCTTTGCAAAAGCAGAAAGTTTTATTTCAATTCTGAATTTCTGACGATTGTACAGTCTCTCCTCAGGATAATCTTAAAAATAAAAGTTATGGAGGAGCTTATTATTGTCATGGAAGGAATGTTTGCATGTTCTGAGCCCAGTGATAGTGAACTAAGCTTCAGCCTCTGGGACCCAGGTACAATTCCCGGTCTGGGCAACCCATGTCAGACAGATGTTTCATCCTGTGCCAAGAGTGTACCTTGCCTCATTACCATAATCCCTGCCTGTCCTGTTGAGCCTAATCAGTGCAAAGATACAGGACATAAAGCCTTGCTACCATCCAGACGTCACAGGAATGTTACTTGCAGCAAGGACGCGTGTTCTCTTTGAGGGCCATATCGATTTCATTCGGGTGTCAATTGGTTTATTAATTTCTTATTATCCTTTGTTTTGCAAGCATTTGTTTATTCAAATGGCTTCAATGCATTTGCTTTGATGAAGGCTTTAATTTGACATGTGAAGATGAGAACCATTAAATCTTAATACGCAAGACCTTTTTAAATGCTCTCCTCTGTTAATGATTTGGAACTGGGCAGTGTGAATGATTTGCGTATGCCCAATGAACCTATTAATTGGTTTAATATCCCTTTTATCTGATTTAATACAATTTTCTATTTTTTTTACATCACTAATTGAAAAGGGTAAGAGTGACCCCCTGCAGGAGTTGTTCAATATCAAATGCAGAGAGTGCCCCCTGCAACCCTAAACTGCTAAATCGATGGGTTGATGATATTAGCCCAATGGCACCTGTGGGTCGGGCAAATAGGCCCAAAGAGCTTGCTTTAACTGGCTCGCCCTGGCTGCTCATCTGTGTGTGGAACTGTGAATCCTGTGTAGATTATTGGGCCATTTCTTGATTTGATGGGAAATAAAGAGAGATACAGCTGCATGTCTGATTTCTAGTTGAGATTCTTGCACTTAAAATGATTTTGTCAGCAAGTTTAATAAAAGCTGTAATTTCTCAATTAAGAAAACTTAGATGATGATTGGCTTGTAAAAATCAGGGTTATTTGGTGGTCTTTTTGTGGGTTTGAGTATTCATCTATGTTTATCATACTCTATAGTTTTCCATCTCATTATTATTTCATTGTTGGAACGTTATTGTAGGTAAAATATGTATATCTATGCAAAAATATTAATATTTCAAAAGGGACTTGCCTTGACATACAAGCCACATGATGTTAAATATCATGTTTCTTTCGTTAATTGCATGCAAAATGCCTGTAAAACTGATATTTTATTCTGTCGAAATAAAATGATTGCCTTTTTGAGTGGTGATTTGATAATTATGCATTTTAGATGTATGTTGTTTTGTGTGAGTTAATTGACAAATTGACTAGGATGACATGCATTTGTTCATGTGCAACAAATTATTCCAGATTCCTGTTGATTGACAGACCAGAAGTAATGCGCAACATCATGTTTCAAAATCTGAAAAAGATGGCTTGGTGCATGTACAACCAATTGACCATTTTGCTCTTTGCAAATGCATTATTATAGTGTTTACTGTAAAAAAGGCATGTGGTAATCTGCCTTTGACTGTAGGGACTTCACTATAGATTTGGGTTGAAAATACTCATCTTTGAACTTGCAGAAAACTGTTAACTGCCACAGTTTTAAGGTTCGATTCCAGTGGCGGATACAGGGGGGGGGGGCTAGGGGGCCCGGGGCCCCCCCTAGACCACCAAGATCAATAATAGCATTTTGAAAAATTGCGATAAGGCGAGGCCGCGAATGCCGAAACACGTCCGGGCCCTCCCTAGACTGTCCTGTCTGGATCCGCCACTGGATTCACCAGGGTCTTAGTTGGAGAAGTCGCAATGTTTTTTTTAGAGGGGCTATACCAAGCATAATCAAAATGAATGGACATTGCAGGCCTAAGTCCCAGCCATGTCAAAGAAACACTGAGCTTGTCCTCCATAGGTCTGTCCAGGTTAAATGGTGATGGCAATTCACTGCTTAGTATAAGTCTCAAAACCAACACAAACTGTGTAAGGCCTTATCAGGGGTCTGTGTTGTAAAAATGTCATCACATTGCACTTTTGGAACCCTCAGTAATTGATACCACATGGTTGTCACTCAGAGTAATTTTCAACCCCAAATGAAAGACACACCCAAAAAGGGTTTATTAAAAACTGTGGAATCATGATCTAGGTTTCTTAAATTATGCCAAATCAAATGACATTTAATATGATCCAAACATTATTACAAGTATTAATTTTCAAAAAATCACATGTACAATAGATTTTATAGGGTCATTCCATGCCAAATCACCCAGGGGTCCCCAGGTCACTATCTCAGAAAAAATTCAAACAATTCTCAGGTGTAGTATTACCTGAGATAGGCACTTGACCATAATTTGAAGTCTCTGCTGTCAAAACTCATGGAGATATGACCATTTGAAATTTTGGGTGATTTTTTAACTTTTCGGGAAATGCATCTTCGCCTGATTTTGAAGCAGTGCATAGAGTCACATTTTGTAACTACAGGTCTAATATTTTGGTTATTAGGACAATTGCCCCCATATCTTCAGTTTCTGGTGTCAGATTTGAAATATCTCTATTACACAATTGGTGGCAGAGCTCCGAAAATGGCCGAGAACTCAAATTTTCAAAACGGATGGCTGTTTGAAAGCTCAGCCACAGGAAACTGAATCAGCAATTAGTGCTGAAACTGGTTTTGCAGTTTCATGTGATGTCCTTTAACTGATCCAAACTCTTAAAAGCTGTAAATTCACATATATTTTATGAGTTTTGATCAGTTAACGCACATCAGGTGAAACTGCAAATCCAGCTTCAGCACTAATGCCTAGTTCACACGGAGACGTAACAGAGGGTTCCTGTTGCGGCGTTTCTTATTTTTCCAGGAAAGTGGGAGGTTCTTAAGCTAGATTCAACAATTCGGCGACGATATTTTCGTCTACGGCGCTTCTTAAACTTCCTCGCCAAAAGTTCCTAGAAATCACGTGACCTTATGGTGAAGCAAGAACTTGCTTCACCAAAGATTCAACCTGTTGAATCTTGACGAAGCAAGAAGTCACGATGCAAAAGACCTGAAAGACCCCCAAAGTGCTTTGGCGAAGGTACAGACAGCTTGGGCGAAGTTAGAGGCAGGTTGGGCGAATTTAGAGACAGCTTGGGCGAGGCTACTTATCATTGAGTCAATGGAACTTCGGCGAAAAAAGAGCACAACTCGCCGACACAAACAGGCTGTTGAAACGCCGAAACAGCTACTTGCTTGGCCGTAACAGGTATTTGCTTGGGCGTAATTGAAGATTAGGACGAAGTAAGAGGATGCTAGGGCGAAGCAAGAGCATGCTAGGGCGAAGAAAGAGACTCCTTGGGCGAATCTAGTTTAACATTGAAGCAATGGAACTGCGACGAGGCTCCTCACAACTCGCCGACACAATTCTCTTCTTGTTTCGTCCGAAATTACGAGCGTTTCGGCGTAGAAAACGAGAGCCTCGTCGTAATAGGAACCATCAACGACGATTTATAATCTTTAATTGATTATATAATTGTCCAAAAATGACTTGAAACGCCGAAAATTGGCGAAACTTGAGTTCCTGGCACCTCTACAACTTCGCCGTCACTTAACCACTCTCGTGTGATCTAGGCATAAGTCTTGTTGCTTAGTCAGTTTCCTTTGACAGGGCTTTCAAATGGCCATCCGTTTTGATCATTTGATTTCTTGACCATTTTTTGGTGCTCTGCCATCAATTGAGTTATAGAGATATATCAAATCTGACACCAGAAACTGAAAATGTGGGTGCAATTGTCCTTATAACAAAAATATGAGACCTGTAGTTGCAAAATGTGACTGTACACACTGCTTCAAAATCAGGTGAAAATACATTTTATATGTTTTGCAATAAAACATTTATACATTATTTTCAGTTTAAAAAATAGAACCCATTGGACAGTAAACCTGAATTTTTCTTCATATCTTAAGAGGTATGTAAGACTGGAAAAAAAGTTTGAATGTTCCCAACAACAGTTACTGTCAACATGTGATTCTGGAGTAGCAAATAAAGGTATTTTTGACAAAAATTGTAAAACATGGCTTTGGTGATTTTGTGCTGTGCATTGGTATATGTGAATTTACAGGTTTAAAGAGTTTCGATCAGTTAAAGGACATCAGGTGAAACTGCAAAACCAGTTTCAGCACTAATTGCTGATTCAGTTTCCTTTGGCTGAGCTTTCAAATAGCCATCCGTTTTGAAAATTTGAGTTCTCGGCCATTTTTGGGGCTCTGCCGACAACCGTGTAATAAAGATATTTCAAACTTGACACCAGAAACTGAAAATACGAGGGCAATTGTCCTGATAACAGGAATATTAGACCTGCAGTTACAAAATGTGACTCTATACACTGCTTCAAAATCAGACGAAAATGCATTTCCCGAAAAGTTAAAAAATCACCCAAAATTTCAAATGGTCATACCTCAAATTATCGTCAAGTGCCTATCTCAGGTAATACTACATCTGAGAATTTTTTCTGAGATGATGACCTGCAGCAAGTTTCTGATTCTGGGTGATTTGGCATGGAATGACCCTATAGAGATTCCGCTATGAATTTTCCACTGTGAATGATATGTGTTCAAGATGATATTGCACACAATTCTAAATTTTAAATAGCACTATATAAAACTATGGCCAAATTACACAAAGCATCCTTAATTAAATAGACAAAAAGAGTATAATTAGGGGGGGGTGCTGCTCACTCAAGAATGCTTATATTATTGCATGTTTCAACACAGATGACACTTTTCATAAAGGGGGGGGCGCATCTAGGTTTTTTTATTTATTAAATACTTTAATAGTTATGGTGGAAAAACAATTCAATTCTCTCTTGACAGGTCTATAGTATTTGCCTCGTTGGCTGGTGAAAACTTATCTGCCTACCTTTATAAAATGGGTTTATATCATCAACCTCAACACTGTATTGACTATTTTAGGACAAAATAAATTATCGTGCCCCGCATTTCCCATCGACAAAAATCCCAAACACCCCCCCACCCCTGAAGGACTTGTTACAGCTGAGGAAATAAAAGTGATTACCTAAATTATACAGTGGGAAAAAGCCGCAGAGAAATTTCAGAGTTTTCGAGCAAGTGCAAGTAGGCCTACACCAAACAGAAAATATGGCAGGGGGTCAAATACTTATTATCCTCACTGTACAGTTTACACAAAAGAACATGGCTAATTTTCCATCCCACATGTGTTTCCCCCCAAAAAATTCCCCATAAAATGTTTTCCCTTTTTTTTCCAAAATGTTTCCCCCACGATCTCTTCTAACCCCCCCCCCCCAGCCCCTAATTTTTTTCACACAAATTTTTTTCCCAAAACTTTTTTTGCATGCACATTATGAGAATGAATTTTGAGTTATATTATAGCTCATTACAATTTACAACTTTAGGCCTGTTACAACTTTTATACTGCCATGCTTACTAGAGAGATGACGAACATCGCAACTAAAATTTTCAATTATGAATAAATTAGTCTCAATTGCTGTACAGTGGAATGACACTGACTACTCAATCCAGAGAAACCTGCACACAGCTCTGTTCTACTGAGTAATCATGATGTGTGTGGCTGCTCCAGGCTGCAGCATGAAAAGGGTAAAGAAAAACATCTGTTTTTGGTTTTGGTGAATCAAGGAGCAAAAACACGAATATTTATGGACTTACAAATGACCTTAACATGTTAAGGGCATTTTAGGAGATGGTGTGGAGATAAGCATATTGGGTGAAAATCGGACTTATTCTATGCAGTGAATTGTAGAGTGACTTTACATTGTGGCACTGAATATAGCTGCCTGGCTACATACTCCCTGGGGAGTTTAGAAGGGCTCATGCTTAAACAGACCCGCCGAGGGTGTAATTGGTTTTTGAAAGATGAGACAAACTTTGTCTATGTAATTGACTATAAAAATTTTGACAAATACATTTGCGCTTATTGACCAACTTTCATATGCGTACCAACACAGAACATGGAGTCCCAAGTCTTTACGAGGCTGCTCTCATTGCCAAATAGAGTGTCATCAGAAAAAAAAAGAGGGCTTGTGAAGTCTGTGGAGTTCTCACTGAGACGAATATATACCTAAATCTCAAAAGTGTTGCTACTGAAGCATTCACAACCCTAACAAGTTTACAACACAAAACAGCCTAAATCCATATCTATGGACACCAAAAGCACTTCAAAGGTTCAGCACCACTACTGACAGATAGAGACAGGGTTGGTAGAAAGTAAGAAATATAGACATTGCAATCAATAAACTGGCCCAGTCTCTATTGGCTGATAAATATGACATGTCATCCTATCTTCCTCTGTTGTCAGTGTTCTACCACAACAGATGGAGTTTCTGCCATTTAATCGATCAGGGCTACATGACTACTGCAATTTACGCAATTTATTGCACCTAAATTACAATAATGTAGCTGATTATGGTTAGAATTAATGGTTAGTAGGTTGGTTGCTTGCTGTATTGTTAGCTTGCTGGTGAGTAGGTAAAGTTTTATGTAGGTAGGTGGGCTGTAGTGTCGATAGTTAGGTTGCTTTGCTGTATAGGTAGGTACTAGGCAGGTATGGAGAGTGCAACCATGAACCAATTATTATGTGTGATTGTTCCATGGTGCAACCATCTTAAGCTAGTTTTTGTGAGCCACAATATTTGATAGACTGCATGAAAGATATCTGTATGACTCTCGTTAATATAACAAACTGATCTGAGAGACAACACCTCTTTCTGAAAGTGAAATTCCTACAGAGATGGGATATATTGCTCCTGACAAAAATAAAAGTTTCATTATGCTGTATTTTCTCTCCTCTTCCTTCCTTCTTTCCTTCCTTCCTACCTTCCTTCCTCCCTACCTTCCTTTCTTCCTACCTTCCTTCCTCCCTACCTTCCTTCCTTCCTACCTTCCTTCTCTTTATCACTGACACATCATTCCTTCTCTTTTGCTCAAACACGTCAGTGCACATTTCATTCAATTTTCGCTTCTGACTCAATTTCTTGCTTGTTCCCCTTGGGTAAAACAACTCATAATTGATGAGCATTTTTCTCACTTGCCAAGAAATGACTCTTTGGAACTAGAAATTGGTTAAAAATGAGGCACGGAGTGCCCAGTGGTTATACCTCAAAGATAAACATAGGCTGCGCAGCAGCAAACCTTCAGCGAATAACACATTTAGAAGATTACAATAATATCATAAAATTGGTGCGTTTACGAAATTGCTTATAGGTATGCAATAGCGGTCGAGTAGTGGCCTTCCATTATCTCTATTTTTCCAATGATTCATAAAGTGTTATACGCATCAAAAAGCACTGCTAAATTAATTGCATAGGTGATTTGTTTAGAAAAATGCATTACTGTATATGCAATAGTGGGGAAGTTTTGGCTCCGATATAAAAAATTTCTTATAAATATTTTTTATCAATATTACAAAAATTATAGAATAGCCATCTGTCAGACCATGAAAAGGCACAACTAGACCATACAAGCCATATGTGTACCAAACTTCATCCATGTATATGGAATAGTGACCGGATGTTGGGCCAGAAACAAAAATAATAATTTTTATGTTTTTTTCAATATTTGAAAAAGTATATAATATTTTCCATCAGACCTTTGAAAAGGCACAACTAGACCATATTGACCATATGTGTACCAAAGTTTATCCATGTACATGCAATAGTGAGCGAGTCTTAGCCCAAAAAACAAAAAGAAAATTTTTATATCTTTTCTCATTTTTTCAGAAAGTATAGAATATCTGTCAATGAGACCATCAAAAGGCACAACTAGACCATATAGGCCACGTGTGTACCAAATTTCATCCATGCACATGCAATAGTGACCGAGCCTTGGCCCGGAAACGAAAAAAAAAAAATTTTGATATTTTGTTAATTATTTCAAAAAGTATTTAAGATCTATTCATCAGACCAGCAAAAGGCACAACTAGACCATACAGGCTAGATGTGTACCAAATTTCATCCCCATACATTCAATAGAGGCCGAGTGCCGGGCCGGAAACGATCTATCCGCCCGCCGCCCGACCGCCCACCCGCCCGCCCGCCCGCCCGCCCGGCGGACGGACAGCATTTTTACCCAAGTGATTACAATACCTTCTTCGAACTTCGTTCGCTGAAGGTAAAAACATAAACAATGATCATTCATGCTTCCAAATTGTCTTTATACTTAAAAATAATTTGTTTGCACTTTATGTCTGTAATGATGAAGTTCCTTTGTAATTGTATTGGTTAGGTGGTAAAGTGAAATGTGTCATTGACAGTCGATAACATGACGAACACCCATGTGATGGACCTTTTAGTTCCTCAGCTTAGATGGGGGGAGGGTTGGTCTAGCGGTAGCATGCTGGGCTGCCAATCGCTGGGTCCAGGGTTCGAATCCAGCTCTTGCCGGGTCACCTGGGCCTATGTTGGACGGCTGTTTCAATCATCCTTTGCATCATTGCCGTGTCTTCCTCCTGTCCTAATTAGCCTACCCAGTGCAAATATACAGGACGTAAAGCCCCAATCATCCATCCATCCATCTGTCCTCGACGTAGTTGGGGCCACCATTGCCCACCAAATTAATATTTCAAAAGAACTACATCCAGCTGGGATGTTATGTTACTCATGAAGATCTGACAACAAATTTTACCATATTGTGGAATCAAGCTTTGAATTGATGTAAATTTATGCAAATGTACGTTTTCTTTTAAGTCCATTTGATTGGCAGAGTGTTACTGAACAGGCTACAATTACGCCCTTGGCAGGCCCATTCAAGCATGAGCCTTTCTCAACTCCCCGAGGAGTATGTAGCTAGGCAGTCATATTCTGGACCACAATGCTAAGTCGTTCTCCAATTGCCACTACTGCCTATAGCCAAGTACCCATTTAAACCTGGATAGACTTAAGCGAAGAGATATGGAAGATCTGCTCAGTTCCCCTGTGCCAATGCAGGGATTCGAACCTGCAACATCTCACTTAGCAGACCAGCTCCTTATCCACAAGACCACAGCACTTCTGTTGTTCATGATATATTCGATCAAACAGTCCTCAAACACACTGAACCATGCCTAAATACCATCCAAAGTAGGCGTCCAACTACTCCAGAGTTGGCAATCTAAAATTTTGTTCAGGATGCTGTCTCCACGTGGTTTTGTTTGAATTAGTTCGATATTGGAATTTTTGAAACCTCTGTGTTGCTTTTGTAATATTATCCATAATCAATGCTCATGTTGAGCCTAACTCAAGAGCACTTTAGTCTTTAACATAGAAACAATTCTTTTAGAATTACCATTTTCTAAGACTTGGTCACGACCACCTTCAGTCTGTGGTTTGAGTGGTTGTTTTTCAATGTTAATCATAATTCTGACATGAAAGCAAATGTTGGTTTACAAAAGGCATTGTAGCAAGTTTTGAGTTGTAGAGGCTTGTAGAGGCAACTCAATTGATTTTGTTTGTAAAGAATTGAAACTGATCACGATGTTTTCCAGAAATTGATACAATATCAATACGATCGATCTTTACTTATCAATAAATGACCAAATGTATCAATTGCTCTCATCGCTCATTACAAAGCAGAGATTGATAAACCAACATCATCATTTGTCATCTTAAACAGTGATGAAACCTTATGCCAACTTTTGAAAGTAGATGACTCTGATCAACACTGTGAAATTGTTTTGACTGTCAATTTAAGTATTTTTAAAATTTCTATGTAATGCAATTGGCTGCAAAATATTAACAAATTATTGAATCAGATTGCTGATTAAGATGCTTTAGATTTGAACCATTATAATAAAAGTATGTCAAGTGACAATACAAAATTTCTCCCATATATATATATATACGTCCTTTTCTTCCCATTGAACATTTTAGAAAATACTGAATCATATGCAGAGACAGCACAATAATGTTTGCTTTTAACATAAACAAACCAACATTAGCGAACTCTTCGCAAGAAATTGGCCCAACATTTGCTTATTTCTTACATTTCTTTGGTTAAATCACATTGATTTTGATCATAGGATTGATGATTTTCTTGGCTGCGCCTCATCGGCATTTGGTCGGATATGCACCAATGTTTATATTTGACACCGGCTGATGTCATGATAGTTTTTCACTGTTTAACACAAACCTCTTTAAGAGTGCAACAAATCCATACAACAGAAGTAACTCAATACAAAAGCATTTTATATGAAATAAGTAATGTTATTATTTTGGTTTCAGGTTGCAGATCCAGCTGCTGGCCTCCTGGGTGGAGAATGTCAAGAAGATGAGGAAGCTGATGATGGACTGCCTCCTCACCACCTCCAAGGTCCTCAACTCTGACTGGGTAGGTGCAGCTTAACTTTTTTTGTCTTTAATAGACTTTTCTGTTCAATGAGAGACAGTACACTGTAAAATTTGAATTTGGGTCAGCTTAAATGATTGAGTGAGATGGTTACATAATTCCTTTGAGCTGTCAAAGCTAGTTGTTTTAAGTTATGATAATCTTTATAACAATGAAAAGATTATCATAACTCAAAACATCAAGCCATGTTAGCTCAAACAAATTGTGCAACAATCTCACTCAATCATTTGAGCTGACTCAAATTTTCAAATTTTACAGTGTATAGAAAGTCTCCTGGGGAACTAAGAAATCAAGTTTCCAAGTGGTCTAACGAAACCAAACTCAAAACCAGCCTATAGTACCATTTTTTCAGTATAAGTTGTAAGAAGCCGCAGAAGGGCATCAGCTCAATTGGTTGCATTTTGGACATAAAATCGCTGGGTTCCAGGTTTGGCTGGGTCACTTGGTCTGGATGTATTTTACCATAGAACGGGCTAAAGTTGGCAACCCGGGGGAAACTTGGTTGGCTATTTTAACCAACATAATGGAAGATATGCCCACTTTTCTCACTGACCCGGGTTTCTTCAGCAAATTTGCCACGTGTCAGTGAGGAAAGTGGTTAAAATAGCCAGCCAACTTAACCACATTTTACGGTAGAAGCGGTTTCGGTCATCCTTCACCTTCTTGCACGCCAAAGTCTTATAAATATAACTTGGATGACCCAAGATGCTTGTGTCTCTGTGGGATCTTTTCCAGACTGTGATCCTTATATTTCCAGCAGTGTGAGCAATCATTCATAATAATTCATAACACAAAGAATTATCAAAATATTCTGTCAAATAAACTTCACTGTTATCTCTGAATTAGATAGAGGAAATTGACAATTTGGTTATTAGTTGTGGGAGTGCCTTGCAGCATACTTCAACTATCTTTACAATAACTTGGAATCAAGTTGTAATTAAAAACAAAAAACACACAAGACAAGAACAAACTAACAAGAAGAGAGGAAAGAAAGGAAAAATTGGATTTGCATGGATTTGATGGTACCAGAAATGAAGTGATAGTTCTCAATAAATAGAAAAACAACAAGAAATTTGAGAAATAAATCTAGAATCAGGAAAATGAGATGATAACATTGGAAAAACAAAGAGCAAGAATTTTGGGTGGTCTCACTTCTTGATCTTGACCTTTTTGCACATTCTTGAAGCTTGTAATTGCATAATTGTCTGGTATTGATATGATTAATTATGATACAGGAAACAATATGATACACCATGTGCATTGTGCCAGTTGGAAGCTTTCCTGGGATATATTTATATAATTTTGTTAGACAACGAAATATCATCAAGATAAATGTGTCATTTGAATGAAATAACAACAAAATGTAAACAATACACAGTGGTGGTCCCTTACATCAGTGTCTGTATTGACAATGTAAAGTTCCCATACATTAATAAATGAGTATTTTTAAGCTGCGATCATTAGATATTGGGGGGGGGGGGGTGAGATGTTTCCTCAACGAGAAATTATTTTGTGGAAATGACAACAGTGATTATCTATTTTAGAAAATTCAAGCCCCCTCTCTGGAGATATAATGGTTGCCCCCCTAATCCCCTCTCAGCAGGAGTTGGTCATATTGGCTATGATTTTGCACATACAATCAGCAAAAGTATACATCTTGGTAGCTGAGTGGTTGAGGTGCCTGCCTGCTTCGCTGAAGGTATTTGCCTGCATGGCTTCGAACCCCATTGGACCTTCATGAGCAAAATCCGAGCTGGATGTCATTTGGATGATACATTAAATTGGCAGCCCCTTGTATCAGTGCTTGTATTGGGCAAGTAAAAGATCCCTCACATGGGGTAAATGTGTAAAATGTTGAGGACACCCGCTTTCTCTCTCATCTCATCATTCAACCCTCGTGAGCGCCCAGAACTGGGCTTAGATGGCTGCACTTACCATATCTATCTTTCTATCATGTAATATTCTACATAAATCAACAGTGTTTGCATCTCATCCTAGCATTGAAAAAGTTACATTTTCTGACTCATGACTGTAATATATGTCCACCTGCACTGTGTCACTGACCTCTGACATACTTAATAGATCTTGCATAACCTGACACCAGTGATGACAGCTAGAGTGGGCGATAATGCAAGAAAACAAGGGTGTGTTGACTATACTGAAGGAGCAATAAGCTATTTATAGCTCACATTTCAGCCATGATTTGATGGGATCATGGGAAATGCCATTGAAACTGGAAAAAAAAATTGTTTTAGATGATGGGGTAATTATTTTTGTACAACAGAAATTAAAAGACAGTTTGCCCATGGATGATAGATTGAAAGGGTTTTGCATCATGTAGTGTATATGGTTTCTTTAAGATGTGTTTTCTTGTACATAGATGGCAATTGAATGCAACATCATTTTGTCTTTTTCACTGTAAAATTTCAATTTTGAGTCTGCTTAATCTATTGAGTGAAATGGTTGCACAATTCCTTTGAGCTAACATAGCTTGTTGTTCTCAGTTATGACAATGGACAGATTATCATTAATTAAAACAACAAGTTAGCTCAAAAGAATTTTGCAACCATCTCACTCAATCATTTTACCTTATAGCTGACTCAAAATTTCAAATTTTACAGTTGAGAGTTATCAATGTCATTTAATAAAGGTGTTTTATGTTTGGAGTGATGTGATGTTGAGCCAGGTCGGCAATGTTTGAACATAATTTAAAAGATCCCTGCAACATGCAAAATGTTTGAACATAATTTAAAAGATCCCTGCGACATGCAAAATGTTTGAACATAATTTAAAAGATTCCTGCAACATGCAAAATGTTTGAACATAATTTAAAAGATCCCTGCAACATGCAACTACCCTACTTTCAGAGTTTCTGGTCCCTCTTCAGAGTTTTTTGGGAACTTAAACTTTTTCAGGGTATTTTGTAAAATGCATTTATTTTTTACTTAGGAAAGAAGAGCTTGTGCATCATTGAGTGAAGATTTGCCAAACCTTCCTTGTTAAAAAGCTTTCTTCTCCTATTTTAGGTGTTAAAGATCAAAATCTTTGTTTTGCCCCTGGGACTAAATACCATTCTTATCTTTTTTGTCAAATTAGATAAAATCCAGCTGGATGACTCAACATATGTGTATGTAAATGCATTCAGCACTCAACAACATGAGTCAGACTGTTACAATGGGATTGAAATCTGTGTTGTGGGTACTTGTTGACTTGGTGACTGCAAAGAAACATCCCAGCTGGCCAATTTTCTAAACCATTTACAGTATTTTATTCTTTTGCGTTGTTTAGGAGTGAAACCAACACTTTGTCTTATTTTAGCTCTTAAACAATATGGTAAAGTGATTTTGCAATCATTAGCTCTTAAAGTTAGTGTTTTTTCAATCATCAAAATGATTTTGCTATTATCAAAACCATTTTGCTAATATTAATAATTACATCAAAATTACTCTTCCAAACATTAACATGATGTACGAAATAAACAAAGCTGATTAAGCAAATTTTTGTCAAATTGATTTTATCTGCAAGATTGACATGGTCAACATTAACTTAAAAATGATTTTGCAAAATATATTAAATCATGCATACAAATAAACAGCAACAACCAGTGCCCCAAAAATTTCCAAATTATTTTGCCATTTACTTACCTTACTGTTAAACAAGTTGAAAAGTCCTTCGTTCTTATTCTTAGTCTTCTGTTTTACTCTGGATTTTTCTATGTCCTGTGTTTCTGAATCACAATGTCTTCGAGTGTGTAAAACATGTTGCTTGAAATATGTATCTATCCTTGTAATTACAAAAATATTGAAACTGGCAAACCAAACATGTATTAATTACAGCAATGAATACCTGAAAATAACAAATAAAACAGACTATTTGCAATGTAGGCAAACAACATACATTTGTAGTACTATCCATTTCCCTAATAAATTCCTATCTGCCCATAACTCTGCTAAGTATCACACTTCTGCAGGAAAAATCACATAAAATAATACAAAAAACATAAAATGAGTATCAAAAAGTTATTCACCTTGACTGTTACCTGTCATTAATAACTTATTATGTAACAACAAAGGTATCACGTGACAATGAGGTCCTGAGTTCGATTCCTGTTAGCCTAAGGTGATGTAACAAATCCTTGTGAACAAGGTTGACTGCAACAAATTATTGGTTGTGAATCAGAAATTAGTAGTTTCATGTGGTTTAGGAGATGGTTGCTGTGTTTTCTGTGTTTCTGCAGTAAAAACACAAAAGAAAGGTCAAAAGTGGGATATTATTATTATGATCTTGCATATCCCCACTAATTTGTGGTTGTTCTGAGTTAATAAGTTATTGACATGGGACTCTTTGGGGCTGTATTGGCACCAAATCCACCAAAGACCTACAGGTCACAAAAAAGAAGTTAGATGAAGGACATTAATGATTTATCTGGCAAAGTTTCTTTCCCTTTCATTGGGGAGGCCTTGCTTGGTCCCAGGTATATATCCAGCTCTGGTTGTGTCACCTGGACTTATCCACCACTGAGCGAAAAAAGGGACATTATATTTCGATGGCAAGAAGTCCCTTTTTGCGCTCAGCAGTTGTTGTGTTGGACAGAAGTTTCAGGCATCTTTCGCTCCATTGCTGAGTTCACAGCCTGTCCTAATTAGCCTACTAAATACATAAATACAGGATGAGAAGCCCCAACCATCCATCCATCCATCTCGTCTACAACCTAAAACAGCAATGTTGAGGTTTTGAAGCAAAATTAATTTTGCCTCAATCTGAATCATGTTGCACATATTGAATGTTTGATGCCATTAAACCTCAATGAGGTCCACTCAAACTTAGAGTATACAAAGATGGAATGCACACACTTTGTAATTGATCTTTTATATATATATTTCCAATTTTGAAGGGCTCTGCTCTTATAATCTGTTTTGTTCATTTTGGCAATTTTCAATCTAGAGCTGTATGGAGTCTTAAGGGGCTACTTGAAAAAGAATGAACTCCCAACAAGCCTGAAAATGAGCATATCCCATGCTTGAAACATTGTTCCGTCTGGCTAAATTACATGAGCACAAAATATCATTCTTCAGGGGTTTGAACTCCCTCGCGTATAACTCATCGTGGACTAAAGGCTAATTTTCTTGTATGCCGGAGTCCCATATGAATTGATACACATTCTGAGCTGTGTGCTTCTCCATGCTTTGAATATGAACTATGTATTCTAGGTATATTACTTGTAGACAGACAGTTATAACCAGACTCTGTTTTATGTCCACATGGAACCAGGTGGGAAGGAGCTGCATGGAATGAGGTACAGGAGGAACCTGGGAATTATCAAACATGGCTGCCATGCCTATAACTCTATAAATATGTCCAAATATGGACATAAACAATGCTACATGGTTTAGATTGACTTTACATGCATGCTTGCTAGATACTTTCAAAAGGTCCTGCACATGCATGCTTCTTTTGATATGGTAATAACACAAATAATATTGCTATTAGACCTATTCTTCAATCTTTAAGATGATTTGTTCAAATCATATTGGCCATAGACAGGTTTTTGTTTGAATTCTGCAATTATTGAATAAATGGACATTTCCTTTTATAAAACCTGCAAATGATTGGACTTATTTTGTTTATACTGTTTGGATATTCGTGTTCGATTCCTCATTGTTGCAAAGTGTTTTTGATGGACCATTGTGAGCAAAATCGCAAGCTGGATGACAGTGGATGTTCGGATGAGACATTATACAAATTGCTTGTCCCCAGTGTCAGCTTATAAGCTGGACAGAAAGAATATGCGAATGGGTTAAACACGTGGAGGCATTGCTGACTCCTCTCTCCTCCACGAGGCTCTGGATGGGGGATGTGGGGGACAGGGAATTCAAAAGTAAAATGGTCAATGGACACGGGGACATAAAACCCATCCTGAGCCTCATACATCCCAAGAGCAACAATGGCTGCGACATTTTTGTTAGAAGAATTGCATATATACATGATATACAATCTTTCTTAACCAGACGACTGATCCGAAATTGCTCCATTGAACACTCGAGAAAATTAGTGTCTGCCAATTTCCACATGGCATAAATATACACAACATTTAATTCATGACTAGATATTATTTTCACAGAATTAGTATGAGGAAGGCTTACTGAAATATTGGCACAAACATCATCAACAATATCTTGACATTTTTCACCAGTTCAATTTGCATTGAGGAATTTGGCAAAGTGTGGGATATTTATATCAACAATAGATGAGAATTTGGATGGCTGTTTATATTTTGGCAAGAATAAGTTACCTCTTCCAAAATTGCAGGTAAATTCAATGGTGTGTAATACAGAGGAACAATTGTTTGGCAAAGAATGTAGCCATGATCGAAAGTGGTACTTAAAAGTAAATATTTTATTTATTAGTCATGTGTTGCTGTTAGTCATGTATTCAGGAAACCGTTAGCTAAAAAAGAAGTGACATTTTGGTTTATTACTTTTCTTGCATGACACAGAGATTTGTTATGTAGGCCCAGTTTTATATCTTGTCACATGAACCTTGGGGGAGGGTTGGTCTAGTGGTAGCATGCTGGACTGCTAATCGCTGGGTCCAGGGTTCGAATCCAGCTCTTGCCCGGTCACCTGGGCCTATGTTGGATGGCTGTTTCAATCATCCTTCGCCTCATTGCCGTGTCCTCCTCCTGTCCTAATTAGCCTACCAAGTGCATAAATACAGGGCATAAAGCCCCAAAAATCCATCCATCCATCGATCATATGAGCCTCCATATTATTACCAAAACTCCTTATAGCACAAGCGACGATGGTTGGCTCGGTTGCTGCAATTTCAACTCTGCCCGGTCAAGGGCCCTATTTTGACAGCAGTTTCAATCATCCTTTGCCTTATTGCTATGTCCTCCTACTTTCCTAGTTATTAGGCTACCAGTGCGCTGGGTGCATACATAATTATTGCTTACGAGGTACTGATATAGCCCATGTAAAAACAAGATGTAAAGCCCAAATCACCCATCTTTCAATCAGAACAGGTTAATGCATCTGAACAGAATTATTGGTGCTATAAAGTAAAGTATTTTCTTTTTCTGTGTCTCATAATTGAATAACATTGCTATAAATATTGCCATTTAATTGGTTTGTTCTCCTTGTGATGTTATGTTTCATATTTCCTCTGAAAAAAATTTTTTGGTGGAATTGTGTGTAACAATCTTTAATTACATCAATAGCCTTGTTGATGCTTCTAATTGTTGTCATGACAACTATGAGAATCTATTAATGTGTAGAGGTGTGACATGGTTAAAGTTTGCTGTAATTTGTACCACCTAAATATGAATACAATAAATATAATTGCAAAAGATGGACTAAAACTCCAGTTCAAGGATTAAAGGCTGTTTTAAATTCGTATTCGTCCTCTACCTCATTGTCATCCTATACCACATTGACGCCAAACACACTGATGCTTAGACGATTGTCCTTTACTACATTGATGCTTAGATAACCGTCCTTTAACACATTCATGGTTAGATAACTCTCTTTTACAAAATTGACACATAGATAATCGTCCTTTTCCACATTGATGTTTAGATAATCATCCTTTATCACATTGATGCTAAGATAATTGTCCTTTACCACATTGCCACTTAAATAATCATCCTTTACCACATTGACACTTAAATAATCATCCTTAACCACATTGACACTTAGATAATCGTCATTTACCACATTGACACTTAGATGATGGCCCTTTACCGCCTTAACACTTAGCCCTTTACCACATTGACACTGAGATAATTGCCCTTTACCACATTGATGCTTAGATAATAGTCCTTTACCACATTGACACTTAGCCCTTTACCACATTGATGCTTAGATAATAGTCCTTTACCACATTGACACTTATATAACCGTCCTTTACCACATTGATGCTTAGATAATTGTCCTTTACTGCATTGATGCTTAGATAATCATCCTTTACCACATTGACACTTAGATAATTGTCCTTTACCACATTGATGCTTAGATAATTGTCCTTTACCACATTGATGCTTAGACAATTGTCCTTTACCACATTGATGCTCAGACAATTGTTCTTTACCACATCGATGCTCAGATAGTCTCGAGTTCATCTGAAGAGAGGTTTTTTACTTTCAATGTTTTAAAACTAACCAGAATTGTTATCTCGTGGTGTAATTTATCGTAAAATATGTTGTTTGGAGTAGCAAAAAATGTAATTTTGCAGTAATGATATCACAGTTAATCTATCAGTGGAATCTGGAGTTCATTTAATTCCTTCATAGCCATTCATGTGAGGGTTAACATCCAAGAAACAGGAGAAAAACATTTGCTAGACATTATAAAAACATACTACAAATATTAACCATTCATTCATTGCTCATACAAGGTCCCAGCCTTCAAGCCTGTGGGGAAGCAGAGAATTAATGTCCCAGAAATGCTGTTATTACATTCCGTATATCTGTTCGTATTATCCATTATGTGGGTTGAATTCTTTGACCCTACCATAATGAGAAAACAACACACAGTCTGTTTAGTACTCATGGGATTACTGATAAAGGATATGACTTTCTAATACTACACTCTAAAAAATTCCAGACAAAATTGGTTTTTTAGATTCAAAATGGTTTTTTGAAAAACCAAATTTCAATGCAAAAAACCAAAATGGATTTTTTTAAAAATCCATTTTGGTTTTGCATTGAAATTTGGTTTTTCAAAAAACCATTTTGAATCTAAAAAACCAATTTTGTCCCGATATTTTTTAGAGTTTACAGAATGTCTAGAAGCTACTAAGGCTAGATACTAGTAGATAGGAATATATGGCTTTTTTAGGAAATAAAATGAGAATAGACCCAAAAAGAGAATGATCGTTATCTTATTCCGAGAATTCGAAATTCCTTTTGTGAGATAATAGCGCACTGGAGACTGTCGAGTCTTGAGACTGTCGAGAGTAT
Organism: Platynereis dumerilii; assembly: GCA_026936325.1. Classification (NCBI taxonomy): domain Eukaryota; kingdom Metazoa; phylum Annelida; class Polychaeta; order Phyllodocida; family Nereididae; genus Platynereis; species Platynereis dumerilii. The sequence continues at coordinate 15,535,617 of JAPTHN010000008.1, read as the reverse complement.
GTCTTTTTCTTTTACTAGCCCTGTAGACATCTCAACTTATTTTGCAAACATTTTCAGTAACATCAAGTTGTTCTACTTGTCTGAACTATATAATGCATACTGGTTGGCAGACGCTCAATGCAAAATTTTGAGTTTTGAGTCAGCTAAAATGATTGAGTGAGATGGTTGCACAATTTGTTTGAGCTAACACAGCTTGTAGTTTTAAGTTATAATAATCTGTCTGTTGTTATAACTTAAAACAATAAGCTATGCAAAGGAATTGTGCAACCATCTCACTCAATCATTTTTAAAAGAATTGAGATGACTCAAAATTCAAATTATTGTCTTCTCCATGTGCAGGATATTTTGCTTGGCCAGCATAGAGATCAATACAAGTGACCAACAATTTGAAATTCATCTATACATCCAGCTCTGGTGTTGCTTATAATAAATTTAGATGAATACTGCCTGTAAAATGGTCCCCAACTGGCAACAATGATTAACATGATTAAACGCAAAATCTTCAGGTTTATCTTCCAATTTGTTCTCACTCAGGAAGTTATAATGCAAGGAGCAAATTTTAGCCTGTGTATATTTCACAATATATAATCTATTGCCTGCTTTAACAATTGTTGTTTTAAAAAGGATGACACATCTATAATTCTATGTATATTTTCCCAATTTTCTGTCAGGCATATATTAAAGTTGCATTTGTTTTGATATAGGATGATTATTTGAACTACATGACACTGTGTATTAGGTGTGGTCTGAATGTAAACGCAATTCACACAGATTTTTTCAGCACATTAAATGTGAACTTTTAAAAAATAGGTGAAATTGTAAGTAGAAACAAGTGACACTGACATAGTTCTCATAATGTTTTGATCTCCAAAAAGGATTTGTCATATTTGAGTTGAAAAAGGGCAAAAAGGATACTTGTAGTTCATGGAAAGTAAGAGCAAAATAGATTCCCAGCAAAACATTGGTGCTGCTTGAAATCCCCTTTCTCATAATCATTAAAATTATTAATTGGACAAATTAATCCATAAGCTAGATGGATAGATAAATATGAACAGTGCAGCCCTCTAAGCCAAGTTCTTAGTATAGTGCTCTCGAGGGTTGATTTATGAGACTGGAAAGAGTGAGAATCCTCGACATGTTACACATTTACCCCATGTGAGGGATCTTTTACTTGCCCAGCACAGACACTGATACAAGGGCCTGCGAATTTGTCTCATCCGAATGACATCCAGCTTGGATTTCGATCATGAAAGTCTGCTGAAAATGTTGGGTTTGTCACTATAGGTTTGAACCTCAAAGACAAAGACCTTCAGCAGAGCAGGCCTGCACCATAGCCACTCAGCCACTCAGCTGCCATGACGATGTTAACAATTGCAATTCACATAAATGTGACATTTTAAGCAGGTTTGCTTGAAATGTTTGAATATTTTGGGATATAAAAAGCTGAACTTTTTCTGTTTGAAGATTTCATGAGCATTTTCTTCCAATCTTGTTTTAGGCATAATGTTTTCATCATATTTAATCAATTGCCAATATTACAACATGAATAGGCTTTTAGGTTTTTTCTTTTTGTCTGTCCAATAGAATATGTTCTCCATTTTCTTACACCATCGAACCAAATGACATATTGACATTATTCTTAATTTAGGACCTTTTGTCTTTCCAGAGGGCCCTAATGGCGGACGGCAGCCGCACAGCTAACAAAGACCGAATCACCCGCCGTTTGAGACGTTTAAGCGACCTAATTACAAAGACTGCCCCCAACTGGGATTTGAACAAACTACACAATGCCCTCTTCAGTTTGGAGAAGGAACTAGACACTTGGCAAATCAACGGAACAGGTTTGTATATTTATTTTTCGTAAGAATTAGTATGCAAACCAAAGCTTAAACATTATGGGATGTTAAGTTAAAATGTGGACACTGATAAAATAAGAATATCCTTCTCAAGGGCTCGTCTAAATGATATCATGATGAAATGTTGTATAAAGACTATTTAGCAATAAATTGTTTCCAACTGGAAAATTTAGGCTTATTGAAATCCAAAGCATCACTCCATACAAGAATATTTCCCAAGGATGAAATTTTATACAACTGATCATCGGACCAAATAAAATGAGTTCGATTTCTTCTCCAGAACAAAAAAGATAATATTTGGCTGTATACGTGCCCATTCTCACAAGGTACCTCTCCAAGACATAAAAAGCGAAAAGACTCAGAAGATATAAAACAAAAGCAAGAATAAGCTGTTGGTAAAAATTTACATAAAAACTAAGAAACTGTTTAAACAATTTGTTTTGTGAGACGAGTGATAATTGGTATGAAGTTGTCACTTTGAAAGAGTTCTTGGGATTATTATTGTGCTGTTATAACTACTACAATGACTGACATGGTCCTGAAAATTGCCCAACTATCAGAGAAAATCAAAAAAGTGATGTTTCTATCCTCTGCTTCTATGTAGCATCATAGTTTTAATGGGGAGCTAAGGGCTATAATCCTATCTGCAAATGGTTTCTATGGAAACGGTATCTATTTCAATAAGTTTTTAGTAGCCGGTCTTCAAAAAGGATTTTCATATAGACATAAAGTACTAGATGCTGTAATGTATTACCTGACTGGATGTTTTGATAATTATACCTCTTTGCAAATTAGTGCCTTATTTCTTCACTTGGGTCAGTGATATTAGGCTAAGATGGTAAGGACTGGGACCTGCATGGTTTGATTTGGGGCCCTGGCAACTCATGTCGCTGAAGGTCTCCAGCCAAGATAGAGAACCTAAAATTTTCGATGGACTTTCATGAGCATATGGCAGCTGGATGTCATTTGATGAGACTTAAAATGGTGGCCGCTTGTATCAGTGTCTGTGTTGGGCAAGTAGAGGATCCCTCACATGGGGGGTGAATGTTTAACATGTTGAGGACTGTTCTCTCTCCCGTCTCATCAATCAACCATTATGAGCGTGCCGAACTGGGCTTGGAGGGCTACACTTGCCATATCTATGTGGTGATGCGGCGGTAGTATTGGAGACTCTCTCTCTTTCTCCAGAAAGAGGACAGTCATATGTTGCAAACTGGTCTAACAATCGAAGGCTCACTTTATGCACCTATAGTATGCCACTGCAGATCTAGTACATTTCCGCAAAAGGGAAATCTGGCAAATATTGCATTCTTAGTTGTTGCATTTGAGATCATCTATTCAAAAGTATTTAGACCCTAAATCTTTGATTAAGATTCCCAAACAGGAAATCTCATCTTTATTCCTCAGAGCATCAATGGTATCACATTTCTTGAGGCTGGAGGGTCTTTGGTTGAGATGATTAAATGAGGATCTTTTGATTTTGGTTCTAATGTAGAGGATGACAATAGAGATATAAAGGTATTAAGATAGATTGAGTTTGGGTAGAAATTCCTCAAGAAGCTGGGACCTGGCTAAATGGTAGTGTGCTGGGCTGCGAATCTCCGGTATGTGGGTTCAATTCCCAGCCTAGGCAACCCGTGTTAGACAGATGTTTCATTCTGTGTCAAGATTACGCCTCACCCCATTATTTTGATCCTTGTTTTGTCCTATTAATCATAATCAGTGCACAAATACAGGATGTAAAGCCCATCCCTTCTTAATCTTAGTTCCTTGAACAACAATTACCATAAGCAACCTTATTGTAGTGTGCAATCTTTTTGTATTCTGAACTTCTGATGTACATTATCTTTTGGTCTGTCTGAGTTGATGCACAAGAGTATTTATGGACATTTTCCCCACCATGAGTAATGTTTGGATACCTTGGGGCATTTAGCATTGACAGTAATATCCTTTAGGTATCACCAATGACTACATATTATAATACAAATATAGCAGCAAAACTCTGCTTTATCCTTCTATTTACAATGTCATTGATATTTTATTAGCCAAAATACATAGTTCTTTTGGCCAAAAATACCCACGGCTACAAATGAATTGCCACTAGAAAGGTTTAAACGCAAAATGGCATTAACTAAACAATTAAAAAGTCAAAACAGAAAATTTTACAATGTGTTACAATGGATTGTGTAAAGTAATTTACTCATTTTGAGCAAAATCCCAGCACAGCAGATTTGAAGTTGTAATTTAAAATCATTAACATTGAATATATATATATAATCATGATGATATAGATTTCATTGTTATAAGATTCACAACCACAATATAAAATGCATTGAAAAGCTCCCTTACTGATCGATATTTTTGAAAGCTCACTTTTTGAAAACAACACTGCATATCTAGCCCAGGCCTTTGACTATGCTCCTGATTTTCTCTTTGAATAACAGTAGCTGCAAGTTGATCACATTCATGAATTTGTTATGATTATTTTGTTAATTATTGTTTAGGAAACTTGTATCAAATTTGAATAACCCTCAATGTTAACTAACTTCCAATTGTATGTCTGAATTAATTTAAAGTTTCTGAATCATCCTGTTTATACTGGAAATAAAATTGTTCAAATTATGAATATTGATTACCTATAGTGATTGTTGTTTTCAACCTAAGCCTTTATATATAAGGTAATTGCATTTTTCTATTTGGTCCATTGTACAGAAGAACCACAGAGCAGGTTTTATTTTGCCAAGAGGATTAAAATGTCCTTTTACTTTTCAGACATTTCAAATATGGTGGATACCATTGCCAACCTTGACAAGACAGTCCTATGTTACCAGGTAGGCTTCTTTGATATCATAAATTTGAATTTGTGATTTACTTATAATGCTTAAATACATACTTCTTTTGAAGTTGATTCTTTATCAATTGTACAGAAGATTATTATTGGTAACTTCATTTCATTGGTTATCACTTATCAGGCCATTACTTAAACATTCAACAATGTTCAAACTCCTGTAAAAAACCAACCCCCTCAAACTTTGTTATAGCTGAGAAAATATAAACAACAGAAAACAAATTCGAATGAAAGTTAGTAGCTTTAAATAACAAAAGACCAAGAAGTTTTAGAATCCGTAGTATATTGTCTCTCCCACTGTCTCCAATATTTGTCTTCAACAAATGTAAAGAAAAAATTATTTTTCCAGATGTTCACAAAACAGTTGTACCTCTTCCGGAAATCTTTGGAACGCGTCAGTCGACCAATCAGAATCGTCGAAAGTTGGGATAATCTCCGAGCGGTGCAGAAAGGACGCTTTTTCCGGTAGGACACTTTTTAATTTTTAACTTATCAGATACTTTCCCTTTCTTGCAGGTTAGGTTCTTTCAGGTTTTATGAACAAAAAGGAAAGAAGAAGATGGACCATTCAAAAACCATATGTGAAAATTTCACTTATTAATTTGGTTCAGCTGACATCGTAGTTAAATTTCATATCAGACATTTTCATTTTCAGTCGATTTCAATAAACAATACACAGTGATATCCATCACATGAAGGTTTTTCCTTTTAGCGAGTTTTGAAATTCATTTTCTCCAAATTTTCTGATATATAATACGAAGGACCTAAAACATGATAACTTGTGAACATTGTCTGAAGCTCTTCTCAAATCAATAAGTGAAATTTTAATAAATTTTTAACCTTCAGTTATATTATCTGACTTCATTTTGGCTGGTTGCTTGTGAGGTTTTTGTTTTATGTGAATTTATTTCAGTAATTTATTTCAGTGTTGAAAAGGTGAGTGGTGCTTTCTTTTACTGAATCATTTCATCTTGCTGTGATACAAACGACATTTTTATTTTGTGACAATGTTTTTACTTTCTTGAAGGTGCTTTAATTTCAGGCTCTAATGAAATACATAAATTTCCAACATTGAAGCAATTCCATCAACTACCTTGCTATAAAAGAAACCATTACCATAAACAATTTATCAATTTTATTTTTTATTTTTGCAAATTGTAACCTATTATCATCATGGCAGCACAGATTGTGAAAATGAATGGAACCATAAAATGTTGAGCTATCTGCCATTACCACAATCAAGATTAATTAAAGTTTTATAATTTAAAATGTCTCAAGAAATTTAAATTTATGCTTTGTGTGGAACGCAACATGATGTGATACTCAAATTCAGCATGTCGCGTTTTCGTACTGAATTTCTAGAAGCCTTTTCTGTATTAATTAGGCAGTGTTTCTAAGCTAAATTTATACAAAATCAAATCAATCAACGATAGGAAGAAACAAAGGTGAATGCTTAAAGAATAAAGAAGTATAGACTGTATAGTTAGTTTCGAGTTCAGTGCATTGCAGGGAAGGAAATTGCCAGGGATAAGAAATGAAAACTTTACTAAAGACCTAAAATTTTAAGGATCGGGTATTAATATATATTTGTTAAAGCTGCATGCATCAAAAAGTAATAAAAGTTTTATAGGTTTGCTTTAAATACATATGATTCACAATTTCCCAGTCTGTCGAGTACTATTTCACAATTGATTTCGAACAATTTACACTCAGAAATGAACATTCGGCAAAAGAGGTCAAAAGGTATGATGAATCAAGAAAATAGTGCACAATACTAATTACTAACTTATGACTGGGCTTTTCTAAAATATCTGTAAAATTTTTACTTCATTGGTTGACGTTAACCCTGTCTAACGGTAATACACTCAATTTCCCAGTCGGTCTACTTGTGTCGAGCGCTATTTCACACTTGATTCGAACGATTTACACCGATTTCTCATCTGCCGAAAACTGTCAAGAGAATCTTCTGGGGAGATTGAGTGAGGTGGAATCCTTTGCTGGGAAAGAGATTTCTCAAATGAAATTGCCAAAATTTGTAAAAAATGAGAATTACACTCTTGACAGATTGTTCTGCTGCATGCAACGAAATCTTGTCAGAGCTGTGCAGGATCGTGTCAGAAATTTGTGATCAATATATCAGATTTGTGGTATTCTAAGAGTTTATAGTGATGAATTAGAGTTGTTGTGAGGTTCAGTGTATAATTTAGACAATAATCACTCTTTAATTGGTAGTTTATAGGAGTTGATTGATTGGTCCACTACCAGACTGAAGAATTTGACTTTCAGGATGTCTTGTTTTGGGCTCTGTTTGTTTATGGATGGCGTTGCGGTACACGCACAGTGATAGTGTAAGAAATTCCTGCCAATGAAGATTATTATCGATACAGAGGTGCCATGTCCAAGCTGAACATTGCAAGTTATGAGTTCCACCAATGGCACACTGTAAAATCTGAATTTTGAGTCAGCTTAAATTATTGAGTGAGATGGTTGCACAATTCCTTTGAGCTGACATCGCTTGTTGTTTTAAGTTATGACAACAGACAGATTATCTCAACTTAAAACAACAAGCTATGTCAGCTCAAACAAATTGTGCAACCATTTCACTCAAACATTTAAACTGACTCAAAATGTCTAATTTTACAGTGCAGTTTACAATCGAGTGATTTATATTAGTATTTCGATGCTGAAAACTGCTTTCGGGCTGTGTGCTCAACTGTGTGTTGAGGAAAGCTCTTTTTTCTTTCTTTTTTTTTTCTTTTTTTTTTTAAATTTGGAACAGGCCTGCAAAGGGTGTACTGTCATGTTTGTTAAGATAGACATTGTCTACTGTTTGTAATGGACTATTTATAAACTCCTCTATTTGCATAAATCAACTCTTGATAGCAGCCATTAGTATGATCAATCAATGGTTCTTACACAGAGCATTAACAAGATTTAAAATGCCAGCCACACCATTAGCCTTATCTCAACTGCTTGTCAATGCCAATTGCAAGAATTACAACTATTGCCAAATAAAAATGATTTAAATGTTAGCTATATTTAACCCTGGGTGTTATGGTAGTTAGCTATTTGTTGAGTTGGAAGTGACACCATTTTAACAATTCTTGAATTTGGAGTGTATACTCAGTTTGGAGCTGCAATATCATCTATACATGTCAGCTTGGTTGAAGGCGACTTTAAAATTAGGCCTATGTACACAGATAGATTTTGATTGATTTTTTTACTAGTTGATTCATTGGATTGATAGATATGGAAAATGCAGCTTCTTAACATGCTTTAGCCTTTCTGATTGCTCTAGAGGGTTAATTTATGAGAGAAAGCATAAGTTCTCAACATCTTAGACAGATAGATGTGAGTGCAGCTCTCTAAGCCCAGTTCTAGGTGCTCACGAGGGTTGATTGATGAGATGGGGTAAAGAGAAAGAGGGAGTCCTCAACATGTTATCCATTTGCCCCATGTGGGGGATCTTTTACTTTCCCAGCATAGACACTGATACAAGGGTTACCAATTTAACGTTGAATCCGAAACGACATCCAGCTGGGATTTTGCTCATGAAAGTCCACTGAAAATTTCGGGTTTCCCATCAGGTGTTCAAACCCGCACAGGCAGGTAGACATCTACGTCATGTGAGAGATTGTTTGCCAAGCATAGAAGCTTATTCAAGGGGCTGTCAAATTTAATGTAAAGGTTCTTCCAATCGGGAAAGGGGTTAGCCACTGAGCTGGTAGTGGGAAGGATTGGTCTAGTGGTAGCATGCTGGGCTTCCAAACGCTGGGTCCAGGTTTGAATCCAGCTCTTGTCGGGTCACCTGGGCCTATGTTGGACGGCAGTTTCAACCATCTTTTGCTCATTGCAGGGTCCTCCTCTCCTGATTGGCCTACTAGGTGCTTAAGTACAATCAGCTATCATCCATCATCATTTGCCATGGTATTTCTGATCATGGACTACCATTTTGGTGATCCAACTGGATAGATTTTCTTTTTAAAAAGTGAAGGAATTGTGATTTCTTGACTTTCTATGACATTCTAGATTAAGAAGCAAGCCTAATAGCCTATTCAAATAGCATTCATACAACCATGGTTACATGTACGTGAGAGTACTGAGTCTACAGACTGACAAGTAAAAAGATCTAAAAAAGCAACTTCCTACACAAAAAGGGAACTGAAGAGGTCATTGACTATCCTAATTTCCCTTGAAGTACCTGCCTGGAGTCTGAAATCGACCTGTTGCAGATAAACAAGGAAAGTTAAACACAACACACATCTTTGCACATAGTCTGTACAGCTAGTGGCAAAAGTATTAATTACTGAGATCTTACACTTTGTTTACATATCACAGTAACCGCGTGGACATTGACAGGTATCCCTCCGCGGGCAAAAAGTAGTCCTTGTGACGTCATCCCGAGACTGTACGTTTAGTTCATTGTGGGGGTGGTCTGGGTCCATGATAATTGCGCATGTATTTTTTGCTGTAGAACTTTGATAATTTGATGGTTTCAATGACAGATTTAAGTAATCGGGTCTATCACTATTTCAAATTTTCAACGGATCAGGAGATGATCAAACTTATGCAAGATTTGGACCGGTCTCTGCATGGTTTAAACACCCGTTACACAAATTTGATGAACGTGCTGGTAGATTCATTGGAAACCTCAATGTTGTGATGCAAGCTTTGCTTCAATAATTTAAGTAAATCGGTGTTGTTATAGTCTTATAGATTCCCACTCAATTCCGTAAGACATGAATTCAATGGCAAATCATTAAGTTGAGAAGGCCTACTTACTTACAAGAGCAGCTGTAACTTACTGACCTAATTCTCTCAATCTCTTGACCTAGTTTCTCCATGTAGATTGCATCATACCATTCACACTTTCCAGAGCCATGCCATGCTAGTACCATGCAATTTTTGTCTGACTGCTGATATTTGCACTGAGATATTTCATGGTACATTTCGTCAGTACATTGCTATGAACATGACGTCATCATCCGGGAAATCTAGAAGTGCACAAGTGGCGCCACTCATGGGGGAAGTTTTTGAGAATTTTCTGAGGTCTTATGGTTTCCTTTCCCCAGTATTAATGTCCCTAGTCTGGCTTTTTGGTTTGTGATTTTTGGCAAAAATTTAGCTGTCTGAGACTCTTTTACTATGACTCAGTCAGTGTGGTATGAAGGTATTCTGGCAGGGTTGGTACAAACTTCTTGGTACAAATTGTGTGTGATAAAAGTTCTCTTAAGATCAAGATTACTAAGTAAAACAAATAACACCACATTCTAAGAAAGCCGATAAATATTGGAGTTGTTTGAACTATTCGTTTTATTGCAATTCTAGCTTTAGAAGTCAGCTTATATCAAGCTTTTTAAAATTGCTGGGTCCCGAATTCAAATCCCTGCTGCATATGAAGCTGATGTTTCAGAATGTGACTGAGTTTATTAAATCATCAATCAATAATAATTTTATTCTCTTTAAAATGAAGAAACATTGGCCTTGCATAGTGTGCCACAGGCAATTGCAATGTTAGTTTATCGCATTCGGGTAGACGGGTACAATACCATTATCAAACGAATACCTCATAATATCCGATAAAAAGTGCGAGTCTTGCAAAAGTTCAAGGTAATTAATGGAAGTGCGTCTCATAATAAGTATCTAATAACATACATACTCGATAAAGTGCAAACCGTGCATTGTAAATCAATAGAAAATGCAGTGCATTTGCAGAGAGCAGTTACTATTGCTTTGCAATTGATCAGTAAAATGTGGAGTAAGGTTCGTGAGGACATTAAAAATTATATTATTGGTATATATATGCACCTTGGATCCTTGATAATGTGTTCAAGAGATCAGCATGTGTGTACCTGGGACCAAGTCTTGTGGTTGATTCTCATCGGAGGCAATCCTTGCCAGATCTATGGTTGGTTGTCAGGCCAGAGCTTCATTACTGTGGTCCCTGCCTGTCCAGTTAAGCATCTTCTCATTACCATGGTCCCTGCCTGTCCTGTTAAGCATCTTCTCATTACTGTGGTCCTTGTCTGTCCTGTTAAGAAGCATCTTCTCATAACTGTGGTCCCTGCCTGTCCTGTTAAGCATCTTCTCATTACCGTGGTCCTTGCCTGTCCTGTTAAGCATCTTCTCATTACCGTGGTCCTTGCCTGTCCTGTTAAGCATCTTCTCATTACCGTGGTCCTTGCCTGTCCTGTTAAGCATCTTTTCATTGCCGTGGTCTTTGCCTGTCCTGTTAAGCATCTTTTCATTTCCGTGGTCCTTGCCTGTCCTGTTAAGCATCTTCTCATTACCCTGGTCCTTGTCTGTCCTGTTAAGCATCTTCTCATTACTGTGGTCCTTGCCTGTCCTGTTAAGCATCTTCTCATTACTGTGGTCCTTGCCTGTCCTGTTAAGCATCTTCTCATAACTGTGGTCCTTGCCTGTCCATTTAAGCATCTTCTCATAACTGTGGTCCTTGCCTGTCCATTTAAGCATCTTCTCATTACTGTGGTCCTTGCCTGTCCTGTTTTTAAAGTTCTTTCAGGGTTAAAACACATAATATTGAAGCCCTAAACCCAGTCATCTAACTGTATTTGAATGTATTTGTTTCTACCAAAAAATTCAAATGTGTGTCGATTAATTATTATCTAAAATCATCTAAAATTATGATAATTTGGACAGTGCAGTATATTGCCTTTTCTTAATTGGTGATTCTTCTTTATCCATAGATTAATCCATCTCTCAAATTGCTACCGAATAATCTACATTCAAGATAATAAAATTCCTATTTTGTTTACCACCTCCGCCTTAAATCAGGGCAGAGGGTTCATACGTAGTAGAGCATCTCACGGTATCTCTTCTCCATATTTCAATTTCTAGCATGACAGCAACACAGGGGTATTACACCAGTCAGGTCTTCAATCCAAAGGGTAATATATGAGTTCTCACCGCACCACAGGTCTATCTTACGTAATAGGGTAAATACATTACCTTGGGGCGAAACTGGGTGGGGTGTTTTGAAAATGTCAATAGTTCCCGGACTGTGAGATAGCATGTTTACAAACAATATTACCTCAGGTGTATAGTGTCAGAAGGTACCTGAAAAAAGTATTTGATGTACAAAAGAGCTAATTAGTCCGGTGTGTGGAAGATAATTGGGTCACCTATATGCTTCTGTACCAGTTTTTATTTGCAGCTTACCAGGAGAATTATGCAAATATTGTTGCTATCTTTCACCAATCTCATTCAAACTTACCATCCATTCTCAACAAGTTTTTAACGTTTTGGGGGGAGGGGGAGGGGGAGGGTTAGTCTAGTGGTAGTGTGCTGGGCTGCCAATCTCTGGGTCCAGGGTTCAAGTCCAGCTCTTGCCGGGTCACCTGGGCCTATGTTGGAATGCTGTTTCAAACGTTTTTCGCCTCATTGCCATGTCCTCCTCCTGTCCTAATTAGCTTACTGAGTGCAAATTACAGGACATAAATCCCCACCATCTGTCCAGCTAGATAGATCAATAGATATAGGTGGAGACATAGCTGACTGGTACCAAATTCCATAACGCAATGTAACCATGTGGCTAACCACTGACTGTAATTTTAAGATATGAAAAAAAGCTTCTCAATTCATATCACCAGACATGAAATCATTGCAAAGATTTAGCATTTAATTCAGTGCACAGTTTAACTTAATTTTTTTATTTCTTTTTCCTCTAATTTAAAATTTTAAACCACGTCATCTCTTGGTCATCACGAAACATTTTTGTTTCAGACGTATCCGAACTAATTTGCTTGACTATATAATACGCATTATTTGTAATTTTGGGACTATTAATTCTATTTCACAAATTAATATTTACAGCATAATACAGCAAAATTGTATACCCTATTTTCCCATCAAGGTTGTATGACGTTTTAGTATGTGCTTACATGAAACCCAATAGAGTAATTGTACTTGAAAATTCCATTGCCCTGAAGTACCTATAATCATGTGATATGGCTTCAGACTTCACCATTGAGTGCACTTCCATGTAAAATGATGAAATGTTGGGATTCTCCCTGTGCAGTGGTGGCCGTCAGAATTAAAACATATGATGAAGAAAGCATCATAGATAAATGCAATAGACTCTCTGCATTCTAAAAGTAAATCTCCTGCAAACACCCTGTTTCATTTTTGGTCCATTTTGGAGTTGTCTCCATAATTATAGTCCATTCCAACAAGAGTTTGTGGAAATACCATTTATAAGCTGTATTGTATTGTCACGGATGCTGTATAGTAGGATTTTGGGAAAATTGATCTTGCATGCATAAAACCATTTGATATTTCATAAAACCAATTTTGTACTGAATGTTTTGGGGTGTGTATGTCTTAAGAAGAATATTTTTTTGGGAAAAAAAAACTCTTACCATGCCTGATGGGTGGATGATATTAATTTCATTTGTAGGCTAATTAGGACCGGAGGAAGACACAGCAATAGTATGAGGCCAAGGATGAATGAAATTGCTGTCCAACAAAAGTCCAGGTGACCCGGCCCATGCGGAAAGCGATTAGCAGCCCTACCAACCAAACCAACCATCCCCCTTATTGATGCCTAACCCCTGCTCTTAGCATACCATCATTTGTTTACCAAATTCTGTGATGTCCAGTAAGAGGTATATGGATAGGCCCTATACCTGTATTAATCAACCTATTTATTCATTAACTCAGACAGAACTTATGTTTAACATATCATGATGGCTCCTGGCCAGACCTCCCATGTAAAGATCTGACTCACTGACAGTCTGTTGCTAAGTTTTTTATTTGGTCATGTCATTATAGAGCAACTAAAAGAACTGCATGACTGTATAGCTCAAGTAGCTCCAAGTTGTCATGTGGTGTCATATATGTCAACAACCGGTGAAAGTAAACTAATTCGTGAGCTTGTTTTCACCTCGGAAGGAAGAGATGTACCGATCCAATAAAGGATCAGTATCAGCGCCGATCTGGCACAAACAAAATACCAGGATTGGTATCGGATCGGAATTGATAAAGTGGTATCGGTGCATCCCTAATTATCCCCCATGCTATGCTATGGGGGATTGTACTTTTAGTCTCCATATCATGGCATCCATCAAATATCTCAAACACCACAACATGCACAATGCTCATCCTTTCCCAACATTCAAAGACCCCCCTAAACTTGTCATATCTTACCATAAATCAATAAATATCATAACCATTTCCACATCCCAAATACTTTTTGTTGTGCTTTTGGCCTGCAGCCATGTTATTTTTAAAAGCAAACTCCACCCCCAGGTGTCTCCACATTCTAACTATGCACCATTGTGCCCCTGGTGGTAATATCTGGCATAACTAAAATTGGAATCCAGGTGGGTATAGGTAGATGTGTACTGTGTAGGGCATGGGGGATTTAGAGGCAGCATACCTGCTCTTGTTGAAGGTGTTGTTTCAGCTATTGGCTGACAATGCTATTGGTTGACAATGCTATTGGTTGACAATGCTATTGGTTGACAATGCCTTTGTCACATCACCTGATGAGCTTCTTCTTGAGTTGTCAAAGAAATCAAAACAGTATAATAATCTAAATTAAATGCCCTCTTGAAAAAAAAGAACGTATGCCTATAAATCATGCAAAATAAGGATGGATGGATAACTGGCTTTGTGTCATGTATTCTTGCACTCAGTAGGCCAGTTAGGACAGGAGGAGGACACAACAATGATGCAAAGGCTGTGATTTAAATAACTGTCCAACATTTATCCAGATGACCTTGTCAGAGCTAGAATTGAATCCCAGACTCAGATATTGGAAGCCAATAGTGCTATCAACTCACTAACCCCAGATGAAAAGTGGGCTTGAAAATTTGGAAATCGGTCGATAGAAATTTCACAGCAGAATCATTTATGGAATTTAGGATGTGCAGTAGATAGGCATTGGGCATTTGGGTGAGTGTGACAATATCCTCTTGTTGACCTTTAAAAATGTATTTTGAGTTAAACTGTCCTCAACTCCCTTAAACCATCATGTCAGACAATGACAGACACATACTAAGTCAGCCACACATTGCAGAGTCAAGTTGTCACAGGACTACAGATGTTTTACCACCAATTTTTGCTGGATTCAAGTTGAGTCATTTCACCTTAGGCAACTGGTGTGAATTTTTGTCAACTTTTTGGTATTAGGCTCAGAGTATGTTTGAAAATATCATCTGCATAACAATGGATAAACTTGACTAAGTATGCATAGCAACATGGTGCTATACAATTTATCATACAAAGTATAGTTGCACCTATATGTCGTACGCCTCGTACGGTGTATTTAAATCTGTGAAATATCATAATTCCATACAAAAAAAACCTGATTATTTTGTAAATTATGTGACGTAAATGGAATAAATAATGCATTTTTTATATACATGTGAAAAATAAGAGATAAATCTCTGCAGAGCCATTTCAATATTGTCTTAAATGTCGCCCTATTTCAGAAATTCTGAGTGTTAGCATTTCGAGCAATGTGAAGGCTCATTCCTCATGCAGTGCTTTGGTCATTGTCATCACTTTTGCCATCAGCTCTTTAGGCAAGACCTTTACATTGTTTTCGGCTCTCATCATACACACGCATGATATTAATAAAATTAAGTAAACTAAGCCTTTAAAATAGGACCAGTCACTGCTCGTGGCCATGCAGGGTTACTTAAGCTTGCAAGTTGAGATTGAAATATTTAATTTCCTATGTAAACAGTTACAATTAGTTTGTTGAAACTGTGATGTTCGATGTTCAATAATATAACATGACATCATGCATCATGAGTGTCTAATAGGCCAGTGATTGGTTACTTGCCCCAGCTCTAGCATGAAGCTAAGAGCGTGACATCATGCTTGCCCATCCAACTGAACTGAGTAGTGGGTACCTATCTTCAAAATAAAGCAAACATATATCTATATCGCAACTGCAATGAAAGTGGTTTGCGTTGAAATCTAGGGAAATTTTAGTTGGCATGATTTTGACCGAAAGCAAATTCCAGATTTGCCACAGGTTTTTTCAGGCTTTTCGAGTTCATGTATTACTTGATAGTCTGAATGGTAAGCCAACTGATTGGGCCTGTTGTAAGATGATGGATTGACTAATCGACTTGCTGTTCAAATCATTACAAAAATCGGAGTGTTCATTGATTTTCCTGATTCACTGGTTGATCGGTCACAATATTCGACGTATTGGTCGTTCTTTTTAATGAAAATAATGAATGATGTATATACATGATAGCTATTGGCTAGTATTGGAAATATGAGTACTTATGAGTACTAAAAAATATGATTGCATTTTTGGGGTCATATGCAATGTCAACCATGTGTGCAAACTCTATTAGCAAAATGATGGGCAAAAATCATGATGGATTATAGTAAATATGTCATAAATATGTCATAAATACCATAATAGTCTATGATCGTCTATGTATGAGTCAGAACAGTCTGGCACTATAGCATGAAAAAGTGATCCAAAAAAGAAGAAAATAATACATATTAAAAAGACTTCAATCAAAAAGTATGTATGATCTGATATGCACAAGTCATGCTATGAATTAGCATTGTTGTCTGTAGTCAATGGTTTTTGCTTTTAAGTAAATACAAAAAAATATGACTTTATCTAAATACGCCAATAAGATAAAATGCATTAATGGCAATTAATGCATTAATGTTTGGACAATAGTCAAAAAGCACTCCAAAGTTATTGTCATATATCACGAAAGCCCATGTAGATATTCGAATTATAGTTTTAAAATCTATGCTTATCAATATGTCTTTACATCTGTCTGCCTGTCTATTTCTATTTTTCTCTGCTTCCATTTGTTTCTGTCTACTTCTTTCTATCTGTCCATCTTTCCTTCTGGATCTATGACAGTCTCTACCTATATCTTTCTGTCTATATAGCTGCTAATGTCACCTATATCTACATCAGAGTATATCATCACATTCTATTATATATTATGTAATGACATATTGTATCATCACATCTTTTTTTTTCATGGAACACCTCTGGAACAGCATGTGACACTTCATGTAAAGCAGGTCCATGAGTCTGGAAAATCAGACTACACAAATTTTATGCTCCCAAAACCCGATGTCTGCAATATCATTTTCAAGAGAAGAGATAGGCATAAAATGTGAAGATAATCATTTATCAACTTCAGACACAAAATGTATGATGTAAATGGGAGGTAATTTTTAGGTATTATAGAAAGATGCAAACGACAAAATCTGGCTGGCCAGCATAAATTTATAAATTACATAAAGAACTTTAATGATGTATTTCTGTGTGATTTAATATGTGATAAGTAAATTTAATTGAAGTGGATTATAAAGCTCTATATTTCATCTTAAATGAATTGACTCTCAACTACAAAATATATTGCAAAACAAAAACCGCCTAATGCCAAGTGTATGAAATCTGACACAAAATCTGATATTTGTATGCATCATAGTTTTCTGATTAATTCAGTCTGAGTCAGCTACTTTGTAGCCCTGTGTTTGGAATGTATTTACACCTTGTGGAAAAATATGATACATTAGACATGTACATTAGACAGTATGCTGAATATCATAATGCAGATATACCAGATACTGTCTAAAGGTCTGTTACATAATGGTACTTACTTTATTTCTATAGTTTTCTAGAACTAGAAATTGTTTAAGAATAATCCACAAATTACAAAAATACTGTTATTTCAAATTGGTACATCAGTAGGCTTCACAAACACTGTCTGTGCAATGAAAGCAGTCATTGTGCTACAAAGAAAGCAGTCTTCGTGCAACGAAAGCAGTTGTAGTGCAAATGAATCAGTCATAGTGCAATGAAAGCAGTCACAGTGCAAAGAAAGCAGGCATAGTGCAATGAAAGCAGGCATAGTGCAATGAAAGCAGTCATAGTGCAATGGAAGCATTTATAGTGAAAATGAAGCTGTCATAGTACAATGAAAGCAGTCGTAGCGCAATAAAAGCAAGCAGGCATAGATAATGAAAGCAGGTATAGTGCAATGGAAGCAGGTATAGTGCAGCAAAAGCAGTTGTAGTGCAACAAAACGAGTCGTACTACAACAATTCAACAAAAGCAGTCGCAGCGCAATGAAACAAGTCATAGCACAATGAAAGGAGTCATAGCGCATTGAAAGCTGGCGTAGTGCAATGAAAATAGTCTTAGTGCAATGAAGCTGTCTTAGTGCAAAGAAGTGAGTCGTTGTGCAATGAAAGCAGTTGTAGTGCAAGTGAAGCAATCGTAGTGCAATGAAAGCAGTCTGTAAAAGCATTTTTTCTTGTATGCATTGCATTTGTCATCTCGACATTATTTCTGCCTCTTCTACCTGCCATATTGATTCCACGTCCTGCAGCTATCATCAATTCAATATCTTAACTAACATAAATAATTATATAGATACATCTAATTTGAATGGTCTTCACTTGAAGTTACAAAGTGTCTAATTACAAAGTGTCTAGTTATTTGCTAAGCATGTCAAGGAATAATTTGTAGTTACTATGTCATAGTATGTGTCTTAGCCTAAATGGTTCTGCCTTGTAATCATTACATTTTGCAAGTTTGCATGTGATCCTCTGAACAGATAATTGTATAATTACCAGTCTGGCAAATGGTTGTTTGCATTTCATAATGACACTGCCTTCCTGTATTTGTGGCCACTCCTGTTCATCGCTCTAGAATTGGAGTTTGGATTATTTTGAAGCTCAAATCAAATACAATTATTTATTAAGCCTCTTTAGTCTACATAGTATGTTGATTGATGTTACCATCTTGGTGTTACCTTCTTGATGTTTCCCTCTTGAAGTTACCCTCTTGAAGTTACCCTCTTGAAGTTACCCTCTTGAAGTTACCCTCTTGAAGTTACCCTCTTCTAAAGACAAGGAAAGAGTAATATGGCTTTACATCCTGTGTATTTGCACTGATTAGGCTAAATAGGACAGGCAGGGACCGCTGGCAGGGACCACAGTAACAAGGCGAGGTGCACTCTTGGAACAAGAAGTCTCTCATGAGGGAGCGAATTCTCGACGGTTCCACATCGGAGGGAGGTTGGTGGCCGTTCAGTAGTGTGCGCAGAAAACAAATGGTTTCTTATCACAGACTGGTCTTATAACAGGGAGATCTCATAACACTGACCCCCACATGCTGGCCAAAGCACCAGCCATTTTGTGGTGATACCAGGATTGCATTATGTCTGAGCCAGCCAGGGCTTTCCCAGTAATAAATAGCTGTAGAGGCTATTGACTGCTTCTGTATTTCTGTTTTCAGTATTGAGCCAGTCACCACTGCCAAAATCACTATTGCTTCCCTTTGATTTGTGAGTAGTGGTGTTAAAATCGAACATGGAGATTGCAGATAGGTGTAAACTGTTGTTTTTAGTGATATTTAGACAAATATTAAACAAATTTGAGGGTAGGATGGTAATTATGAGCTATTGATGTGTGATTTGTGTTGTAATTGATGTGTGGTTAGAATGTGCATGAATCAGTGAGTGAATGAGGCAGATGAATAGAAGAATGGAAAGGTAGACAGGTAGACCGACTGAGTGATTGAAATTGACTGAATGGACTGACGTCTTTGTCAGGTGGTAAACTGATTGACTGACTGTAACTGGCTCACTCACTGATTGCCTGCCTTTGTCTGACCAACTTGTCAGTCATTCAGTAAGTCAGTTAATCAGACAATCATAACACTCTATCAACTGATGGTGCAAAAGTCAACATATTGTGAATCATATAAATGTAATTAATCTGTAGTAATGAAAATGTAATATCTTTTTGCAAGGCCACTTTGCATTGCTCATATGAATGAAAATACAATTGATGAAAAAATCACGAATGAATGAATGCAATATTGGCAAAATGATTAAATATGTCACCTTGAATAGGAACCAATATCAGAAAAACTGTTGATTTGCAAAGGTATTATGCAGACTGTATGTGAATAGCATATCCTTTTTAACTTTTATCAATTAAAATGCAATAACGTTATACTTTGGATCATGAAATCATTGTTTTTGCCAGATTGTTTTTCTGAGATGTACCTGAAACTGTCTGAGCATAATATTATTTAAGAAAAATGGGCAATCGGCTACAAGCATCAAGTAGTTGATAAATCAATCTTGGCTTAAAAATAAGTCGTTTTGTCAGCAATAATCAACTCAATCAAACGGCCCACATCATAATTCAGGGCTTTGGAGTCGGATTCAGGAGTCGGGGAGTCAGAGGTTTTTGGGCAGAGTCGAACTTTGATTTTCAGGTGGAGTCAGGGGTTGGAAATTAAATAGACTCCAAACTCCTAAAAATAATTAATATGATAAACAAAAACACAGTTACAAAAAGCTTCCTAAACAAGTGTTCATGTACATAATCCTATGAAAACTATGTAGAATTCATTTTTCTCCCTTGATAATCATGTAATATTTGTGTGCGATGATGCTGAAAAGTTGAGTCGGGAGTCAGAGTCATAATTCCTAAGGAGTCGCAGTTTTATTTCAGGAAGCCGAAGGAGTCGGGAGTCCGAGCAGTGGCGTCCCTATGGGGGGGGCACGGGGGGGCACGTGCCCCCCCATATTGGACCTGTGCCCCCCCAGGTGCCCCCCCATATGAACTTTCCAACTCCGGCTAAAATATACAATTAGTATAGTGGGTGCCCCCCCAGAGAATCGCGTGCCCCCCAGGTGCCCCCCCATTCGAGACCGCCCAGTTACGCCACTGAGTCCGAGTCAGTTCACTTGTTGCCCGACTCCGGAGCCCTGTCATTAATGTGATGATAATTGTCTAAATCATGGAGCACTGGGATTTTTGTTGTCTAAATCACAATATTTAATTTCATGCACAGCTTCTCCAAATGGCACACATCACCCATGCAGCAACATGATTGGAGTGAATGTGGTTTTCTTCTCATGCCTGCAGCACACTGTAATGTCTCAGGAATCATGTTATACAGAGGGCCTGGTCTCTGTCATGTTTCAATATTGGTCAATATATATTGAAGCTATAGTCTACGTGCATACAAGTATACAAGTGGCTGTGAACACTGAACACTTAGGTGAATTATATGCCACTTGACTTTGAGAAAGGACAGTTAAAGACTTATTTTTTGGCTGGAAAATATAAGTGATAAAATGTACTTGTATTTTTAGTCACTTATTGTCTGGGAAAGATCTGTTCGACATCAGAGAAATGGGTTTAAAATAGTAGGAGTCGTCACACAAAAATATGAATAGTCATTTCAGCTAGCTTTATAGTATTACATGGATCTTCAGAACTTTTTGTCATCTCTACAATATAGGACTTATATTTGGCCATGTACAACTTATTTTTGCAAATATGAATGATGAACATAAAAGTATACTTCTTAACAGGTCAGTCGTGAAATTGAACATGACTGTATGGCAATTAATTCTAGCTTGTCATGAATAGGCATTTTGAAGTATGGTTTTGTATTGGCACTTGAGATTATCAGAAAGATATATACATGTACTATGTATGTATATAAATATATAGAGCATTGATCTTATTGAGAATGGTAATTAAGATAGTGTCTAGGAACAAAAATTTTGGAATCTGTGTCAGTTTTTAAATTGTTATATTTTTATATTTTGGTGGAGTGGTTAATTGTTATGATGATACATTTCTTGACAGGTAACCATGCATCGTTTGACATGTAGACAAGTTAGTGGCAATATCTTTCTAGGTGTGCTTCACACGAATTAGTAATTATACAGGCAGCTCGGTGGCTGAGTGGTTAAGATGCCCGACTGCTCCGCTGAAGGTCTTTGCCTGAGTAGCATGTTCGACTCCCAGTTGGGGAACCCGAAATTTTCAGTTGATCTTCATGAGCAAAATCCCAGCTGAATGTCGTTCGGATGAGACATTAGATTGGTGGCCCCTTGTATCTATGTCTGTGCTGGGCAAGTAAAAGATCCCTCACATGGGGTAAATGTGTGACATTTTTAGGCCTGTAGGACTCTCACTCTCTCTCCCATCTCTTCACTCAACCCTCGTGAGTGCCCAAAACAGGACTTAGAGGGCTGCACTTACCATATCTATCTATCTATATACATTTTTGCAACCCTTGTTGTGGCAAGAACTCTGTTTTGAGAGCTGCAAATGGCTGCTAAAGCTGTTGGTACCCACAAATCAGATAATAGACTGGATATTCGGATGTTGCTTTTTTCATTTCGTCTTATTGCTACTTAGAATTTTACTTTTATTTCTGTACACTGTTGTGTCATTTTGTAGTGACCCAAAATTTATGGTAGCCCATGGGCAGAAAAAGTGCATTTAGGTAAAAAGCATGGTGCTCTATTTTGTGTTAAACACCACTTTTATCCAAAACACTTCAACATGTTTTTGGCTTTGTGGACCAGTCAAATGTCTGAATCAGCCTGAATACTTAATATTTGGCAGGTACTTGAGATACAGGGATCCGACAACTTTATCATGATTTTTGTATAAGATCTTGTTAAAAAATAAAAAGATAAAATTCATAGAAAGTTGGTATGGTGTTAAAAAGTGCCATTTTTGAATGGTGCTGCTTTTGTGAATTATTGGTGTTTGTGGGATGCATAATACATTGCAGGCTAAGTCCCCTATTTACTTTATATAAAAATTATATAGGTGAGAAAGTCACTTTTTATAAAGGTCAGTCATAAATCTCATCTTTATTCTTACTTTTTATTTGATATAATAAAAGATAGTCATATTTGTTTCATTTTTGTGAGTTGTCCAAAATTTGATTCTTAAAAAAAAAGTCTGCTATAACTTGTGTTCTTACAGCGTTGTTAAAACAAAGACCAGGGCTAAAATTTGACAAATAGAGATGGATGGGTCATATTAGACAGCTTAGATCAAACTTGTATTGGCCTATATTTGTGCTGCTCTCTAAATGCGCAGAAAACTATGAAAACATGTAGGCCTGCGAAAGAGCAGTTCTAGGACTGACTGCAGGACTTGTAGTTTCATACTTTGGGTAGGCCTAAAAATCTTGTATGTAAAGATATGATAATACTGCAGAAATGAACAAGAAAATGTTATCAGTTACTGCAAATGTATGAAATGTTTCAGTGCATGTCATCAAATAATTTAAAGTCAATATAACATAAACTGCATCACATACAAAATGCCAGTTCTTCTATATTGATAAAGTATTTGAAGTAAAATAATGATTTTAGCTGGACAAAAATCATGTTTTCTATTACTGTATTGGAGATTTCTCCTACATTATAGGGCAAAATGATATGACTAAAAACACTGAAACTGCCTCATAATGCTTATACGCTGAAATAGTATATAACTGGACATGCAGGAACAAAAAAGTCGTTTTACCCTGCTGCTTATACCCTTAGGGTACGTTATGCTGCTGCACAAAACATACACATATCGATCCTCGATGGTATCTCAAACTATCATACACAAGAGTGCTATTGAACAAAGTAAGAATAAAACAAGTCTATAGAATGGTAATGTTTCTATAGGCTGGTACCTATAGAGTTGTGAGGAATTTTCAGAGCTCTGGCAGTGACTGAACATGCGCAGCCCCTGCTAACACTGTTTGGCCAGCCCAGGCTGCTTGCTGCTAGAAATAGGGGCCCCGAGAGCCTACCATTACATTCGTTTAAAGACAAGCCTTCTCTCAGAGTCTAGCTGTCATTTCGTTTTGGTTCCTGGACATAGCACTTCCAATTTATTTCATATCAAGACTTGATTTGCGTGATATTGGTTCATGAGTGATATCAGAGTGATATCTCTATGATTAACACAGCTGCAGCAGGCGTATACATGATATGCATCACACACCGTATACGTGTTGTGAATGGTATACATGCAGCTTGGATGTATACAATATTACCATTTCTGTGATTTTCTATAACAACCACATGAACGTGTGATTTACTACTAACTACGTTATACGATTTCAGATGTATACCTATTTTGAAATCTGTTGTTATTGACTTTATGAGTGATATTTATACATACACACGTCTTTCGGATTTTTGATACTGCTTTTGAAAGTTTTCTGCGTTGTACTTCAAGTTACTGTTACTTCAAGTTACTGTTAACTTACTGTTAACTAACAACAAGTTGGTTTTCTCATCCAACTTGCTTTCTAAGTTTCTTACTCCAACTTGATTTGATTACCATTTCAAGTTGATCTTTCGTGTTTCAAACTAACAAAGGAAGTGAATATGGATACCCAGGACCACACTAGGCAGCCAGAAGAGCAAGGGCCCTTGGAAGGTCATAAATTGGAGGACACTGGGAATAAGGACCTTGATATTAAGGGAACAGGACTGAAGGACAAGGACGGCAGAGATGGGCCTGACTTGAGCACACCTTTTAGCATCAGCCCTGAAAGGGATATTAAGAATTTTCACCTAGCTCCTGAGCAGAGCTCTGATGATGCAGTTATATCAGTCCAAGATGATATGCAACAACAAACTCTAACTCATCTTAGTGATGATGATGATGATCAAACTGGATTAGAAACTGATGTGAAATCTCTGCCCAGCTCAGCTTTAAATGGTGCAAAAAGTCAAGGATTAGTTGATACTCATCTCATAGGATCTCAAGGGAATGTACAAGAATTTGAGCACTTAGAAATAATGGATTTAGACCACTCGCCAGGGATTAAGGACTGCGATAATGGACTTACGGACTCCGGATTCAAGGAGGATTTGAAGGCCTCCGAAAGTCATCTTGGAGTTGCCTCAACAAGTAAGGACTTTTTTGAAACAATTTCTGTTGATTTGGAAAGTAAACAGGATCTAGAAAGTAAACATGACTTAGAAAGTAAACATGATTTGGAAAGTAAACATGATTTGGAAAGTAGTCATGATTTGACTGTGATTAATGGAGCTGATAAGGAATTGGACAGTCATGATATGGATAGTAAGCATGATATGGATTCAACAGATTTGGATGTTAAGCATGATTTAGATTCTAAACAATTGGATAGCAAGCACTATATTGGATTAGAATTGGACGATTTAGCAATTGATGGTTTAGCATTGGATGATGCAGATTTGGATGGTAAACAATCTACAGGATTAGAAATGGATGGTAACACAACAGACCTCAAAGAAATGGATGGTGAACCAACAGATGGTGAAGGAATTGATGGCACAAAAGATGCTTCAGATGTTGATGGTTTGCAAAATGCTCATGTTTCCCAAACTAGCCGTGATGAGACAGACCCAGCCTCAAGCGAATATGCAAACGTCCTTAAAATTGATCCGCAGCAGGCACAAGAAATTAAGGACAGGCATAATACTCCTCCAGGGGAAACTCAGGACAGTTGTTCAGAAGAAGGAAGAGAAGGACCAACTACAATCAATGCACTTGGACCCATAGATAAACAGGACACCCCAACCGGACCATTGGCAGGACCAGCGGCCGACTCAAAGGCCCACCCTTCGGGGCCAACCGGGACCATCGAAACCCCAGAGGTACGTGACACTTTGAATACCCCCGGGTCCACGGACACTAGTGTGCATTATCAATCAGATGATTCGGACGGTTCGGCCCACATGCCAACAGATGACAAAATGGACAATGCAGCCGATGACTTCGTTACTGGTTCTACGCTAGGTGTTGTTGATTCCGAAGCGTTATTACGCGCACCTATTGTCAGTGAAGAAGATGCTTCTATTGTCAGTGGGGATGATGTAGCTATTGCCAGTATAGAAGAATCTGTTGATGCTATTGTGAGCAACACAGAAGATAACAACACAAAGCAGCTACCAGACCAAACTCATGAGGATGCTGCCTGTGATGCCATTGATACAGCTCAGTATGCCATTGATACAGCTCATCCTGCCACTGATGACGCCACTGATAACCGCCATGATATACTACCAACAACGATGCCGTCCGCCATAAAGGACACTCATGTTACTTCTAGCTCTACATATGCCATCTTTACATCGGCCGACACGTCCGTCACTACCATGTCTTCCAGTGCTGAGGAGAAGTTTCCGATCGAAGCGCACATATCAACCGACACGAAAATGACATGGACTCACATTATGCAATCTAAGGATAAAATGGCATCGTCCACCGATACATTGACTTCCACTGATACAGCGTATGCTTCCAGTGATACAATGAACACTTCTACTGATACGTGTGCCTCAACTGATACTGCAGATACAGGAGCTTCCAGTGATACGGCCAGGGGTGAGTGGTTTTTGTATCAAAACACTATTGATACTGATATGCAGACTGAAACAAAACACACTAAAGTGCATGATACATACACTCATACTGAACAATATGGGAGCCCCAGCAGTATTACTTTTGTAGGCCCTCAGGAAACAGGCCAAGCACAGGCTGCCTCCCCATCAGCAAACATTTCTAGCCGACCATCACAGATTTATGTGAAAACTGTGTTCACTGAGGTGCATAGTACCACCATTGAGTTTGAGGTGCGGGGCAAAAAGGGCATTGAAGGCAACCCAATCCCAGAAATCAAAATGTCCCCAACAGAAGTGAAAAGCCCCAGCAGTTCAGAGGAAACTACAGAGGACCTCAGTGATTACAATGATTTGTATTTGGGAGGCAGGGACAATACAAGTTCAGACATAACGTCCCCGGATTACAGCGACTTGAATGTGAGGGAAGGGGACTATGTAGTCGAATACACAAACTTTGACGAGGTTGTTTTTTCCCCATCTGGAAGTCACTTGAACGAGCCTTGCGTTGCTGCAGCTGCCGAGAGCAACACAAATGCCGGTTCAACTCCAGGCTCAGCTGCAAACGAAAACATCCGGCAGGCTGATGGGGAGGGCTTGCAATACATCAGGACCACTGGCCCCAATGTCTCAGATCGAGGCCCTGCTGCTGTTGATGACGTCACAAGAGTCTCTGGTGACGTCACAGACGATGTCACAGACGATGTTGCAGACGACCTCACTGGGGACCTCACAGGCAGTAAGCCACCTGGTGGTCATGTGGCACATGATTCTGCACCTTGTGGCAAGGTCAATCAATCATTATCAAAGGCAACCACAAGTGAAATTGACCAGGTTGACACAGATAGCGACAGTGAGCAAAGAGGGGATTTTGTGAGCATAGAGAAGACTGATGTCTTAGAAAGTGACTATAAATTGCCTCCAGGGGTCAGGGTTGACTTTCAGCCTGACTTGCAATCAACAAATGAAGTGGATGGTCCAAGAGTTGGAGGCCATGAGGAGGTCCTTACTGCAAGTGCCAATGGTGAAACTGCAAGTGGTGACACTGCAAGTGGTGAAACTGTAAGTGGTGAAACTGCAAGAGCAGCAGCAAATGATGGACTGCCCCTTGATAAGGATGAAAGTGATGGGATTAGTGAGGAAGACTTTGTGGTAATAACCAATGAGCAGATCAAAGAGTGCGGTGGGCAGCAGGTTGACACTGTGATATCTTGTGCGGAGTCTGAGTCTGTTGTAAATGTGCCTCACGCAGATGGTAATGTGCGGGATGGTAATGTCGGTGGACATGGGGCGCCCGGGATAAGAGAGCAAAGTGAACAACAGACTGCAAGTGCCTTGGATGATAGCGGACCCACCAAGCATGGACCTAGCAGCATCAGCACAGTACAGGAACTTAACCATGATACAGATGATGTATTGATGCGGAACGATGGAGCAGCTGATCAGACTCCTGCTGCAGCAGCAACAGCAGCCATCGGTGGCAGTAGCACAGACCGCGCTGCAGCATTGGCAGCAAGAGCAGCATCAGCAGTAGCCTTGCCTGCAATTCCTGCTCTGTCGCAGGCCGGCTTGGAGTCAAGCGTGGATCCTCCTGCAGTACGCAGTCCAGTCCTGCAGCCAAGCACTGCAGCAGCAAATACAGCGGCAAATACAGAGACACCGGCAGGCAATATTTCTGCAAGAGTTACACCTCCAATCCACGATATTCTGCAATCAGAAACCAACAACAGCTCAGAGACTTTAAGTGTTGCTGCTGCAAATAGGCATTTCGATGGTGCTTCACAGCCTGCTGCTACAAGTATTAGCCAAGTCCATACACCTTTAACCCATGCAACTGTAGGCTCAGATGCTGTAGACTTTTGCCAAAGTATAGGACCAAGCAGTTTCCAGGACTTAGACACCTCCGAGTGGACTTTCATTGATAAGTCACCTACCATGGATGCAGAGGAGTCATTAGCGGAGAGGACAGCACCTGGAACCCTGGAAGAGTCAGTTGTCACCCCATCAGAAAGCATGGCCAGCAATGCAGACAGCCATGCCGATGCAGACAGCAACGCAGACAGCCGTGCAGACGTCTCCTCAGACAGACCGACAGAGGGTGAAAGTGATGTTATTGATCAGCTTCAGCAGCATGCAAGTGGACATCCAGTGGTCAATGGCCATGCAGCCGGAGGAAGCAGCAGCAACAGCAGCAGCCGGGGTACAAGCGTTGACCCCCTGGCAGAACCCCCACCCCCTGCCACCACCCTCCTGGCTACCACCACCACCCCCTCTCCACCGGAGTCTACACCGGAGTCTCCAGCCTCCACCACCCCCCTGCAAGGCCTACATGCTACAAGTGATGACATCACTCAGACTTCTGCTGCACCCCTGCTGTCTGCTGCTGTATTAAAGCCCTGCGACTCAGACTCAGACAGTCAGTTTAAGGATACAAGCCAAGCAGATCAAATGGCCAGCCCTCATCCGTCCATGGATACTAAAGACGCTGCCGCTGCATTCAGTGGACAGGATGAACAGCCCCCGGCTACTGATGCAAGGGTTAATGGTGACGTTTCGCAGACCCAGACGCTTGAATTACATCCGCAAGAACATACATCTGCAATGAATGGTGAGTCCCTGCATGATGCAACTGTTACTTTAGCTAATGGCCACCCTGTGCATGATGAGCAAGTGACAGAAGAAAATAAGTTAGTTCTCAAAGAGTCAATATCTTATGAGTATGAAGGAACTTCTTATGAAAAGGTGGACTTGTGTCTGGAGAAAAAGCAGGACTTGGTCGACCGTGCAGAGAGGCCAATGACTGATGAGACCATTATAGTGTTTGCCGGTAGCCAATTTTCTGATGCAAAGCTAATAGGAAGTGAGTCATTAATTCACACCAAAAGGGAAGCCACTTCAAGGGAGGAGTTAGTGGATATTACAGATGTACCACCTCTTAAATCAATTAAAGACATTACAAGCAGTTATGCGGAAACCCAAGCTGTTTCACACCCGGAATTGGACACCTCGGAAGGGGCTACTCGCGTCCATAAAAGTCCTGATTCAGACATTATAGACAGTAATCAATATGTGGAGCTTGCTGCACAAGACACTACACATGAGGCAGGGGAGGTTAATGCCATAAAGCCGGCAGAGGCCGACCCCGCTCTTAGGCAGACATTGTCTGAAGGTGATGAGATGGAAACTGCAGAAAGTGCCGCTGCAGATAAATCAAGTGCAGGAGCATTCAAAGTAGCATCTGTTTCCTTGGAAGTTACAGAATCACTTACAGACTCTACCAAATACGACACAATAGCCAAGAAGATAGCTGAGGCCGAGTCTGCTGCAGTTTTTGAAGCCGACCGTGAAGCTAATGTATTACAAGCCACCGAACATGTCGAGGCATTTATGCAAGCGCCTCCGCCATCCAAAGTAGTTAAAGAATTTAAGCAAACTGTGATTGTAAAAGAAGGTGCTGAGGCTGCGGGACATGATGTCACACCTAGCCAAATTGAAGCAGTGTCTGTTGAAGCTGCAGTTTCTCAATCAGCAGTTACAACAGGGCAGGCTTCAGAGGCAGAGGATGTACACCTTACTGGATCACTTGAACAAAAGACTGCTGAGATTATTAATGTAACAAAAACAGTGACAGAAAGAACTGAAGAAACATCACTACACAGTAAACAAACCATAGTACAAGTCCAAACAGATGTAGTAAAATCATCACTTGAGTCACACGCCAAGGAAGAACCTGCAGAAGAACCAGAGGCTGTTGTTGAAGAAGCTGTGACCAAAGATCCTTCTGAAGTAGAACCAGCTGTTGAAATTGGAGAAGCAGCTGTGATTGAATCGGCACCAGAGTCACCAGCCAAGGAAGAACCTTCAGCAGAACCAGAGGCTGTAGACAAAGAAGCTGTGACCAAAGAACCTGCTGAAGTTGAACCAGCCATTGAAATTGAGGAAGCAGCTGTTGTTGAAGCAGCACCAGAGTCACCAGCCAAGGAAGAACCTACAGCGGAACCAGAGGCTGTTGCTGAGGAAGCTGTGACCAAAGAACCTGCTGAAGTTGAACCAGCCATTGAAATTGAGGAAGCAGCTGTTGTTGAAGCAGCACCAGAGTCACCAGCCAAGGAAGAACCTACAGCGGAACAAGAGGCTGTAGACAAAGAAGCTGTGACCAAAGAACTTGCTGCTGAAGTAGAACAAGCTGTTGAAATTGAAGAAGCAGCTGTTGTTGAAGCAGTGCCAAAGTTGCCAGCCAAGGAAGAACCAGAGGCTGTTGTTGAGGAAGCTGTGATCAGCAAACCTGCAGAAATAGAACCAGCTGTTGAAATTGACAAAGTAGCTGTTGTTGAAGCAGAACAAGGGTCACAAGCCAAGGAAACATCTGCGGAAGAACCAGTGGCTGCTGTTGAAGAAGCTGTGACCAAAGAACCTACTGAAGCTGAACAAGCTGTTGAAATTGAGGAAGCAGCTATAGTTGAAGCAGCACCAGAGTCACAAGTCAAAGAAGAACCTGAAGCAGAACCAGAGGCTGTTGTTGAGGAAGCTGTGACCAAAGAACCTACTGAAGCTGAACAAGCTGTTGAAATTGAGGAAGCAGCTATAGTTGAAGCAGCACCAGAGTCACAAGTCAAAGAAGAACCTGAAGCAGAACCAGAGGCTGTTGTTGAGGAAGCTGTGACCAAAGAACCTACTGAAATAGACCCGGCTGTTGAAATTGAAGAAAAAGCTGCAGTTGAAGCAGCAACTGAGCCAGCAGCCAAGGAAGAACAAGTGGAGGAACCCGAGGCTGTTGTTGAGGAAGCTGTGACCAAAGAACCTGCTGAAGTTGAACCAGCTGTTGAAATTGAGGAAGCAGCTGTAGTAGAAGCAGCACCTAAGTCACCAGCCAAGGAAGAACCTGCAGAGAAAACCGAGGCTGTTGTTGAGGAAGCTGTGACGAAAGAACCTGCTGAAGTTGAACCAGCTGTTGAAATTGAAGAAGCAGCTGTTGTTGAAGCAGCACCAGAATCACCTGTCAAGGAAGAACCTGCAGAGGAACCAGAGGCTGTTGTTGAGGAAGCTGTGACCAAAGAACCTACTGAAGTTGAACCAGCTGTTGAAATTGAGGAAGCAGCTGTTGTCGAGGCAGCACCAGAACCAGCTGTTGAAATTGAAGACGCAGCTGTTGTTGAAGCAGTATCTCAGCCAGCAGCCAAGGAAGAACAGGTGGAGGAACCAGAGGCTGTTGTAGAGGAAGCTGTTACCAAAGAACCTGTTGAAATCGAAGCAGCTGTTGAAAGTGAAGAAGCAGCTGTTGTTGAAGCAGCACCTAAGTCACCAGCAAAGGAAGAACCTGCAGAAGAACCAGCCAAGGAAGAACCAGAGGCTGCTGTTGAGGAAGCCGTGACCAGAGAACCTGCTGAAGTTGAACCAGCTGTTGAAATTGAAGAAGCAGCTGTAGTTGAAGCACCACCGGAGTCAAGAGCCATGGAAGAGCTTGTAGAAGAACCTGTAGTAGAACCAGTTGAAGATACTACATCACCTGTTACAGAGACTAGTGAAGATTCTGTCGAACTATTCAATAAAACAGTGTTGGTATCAGCTGGTATATTAGATTCCACATCAGAAGACCACTCCGAGTTTTTTGTTGAAGACGCCTTACTTAAAGAGCCTGTCGAGCTTATTGTAGAAGAGGCCGTTTCTGATGAATTTGTCCCAACAACAAGACAGGCTGCTGTTGAGGGAGCAGTGACCAAAGAACCTGCTGAAGTAAAACCAGCTGTTGAAATTGAGGAAGCAGCTGTAATTGAAGCCGGAACTGAGTCACCATCCAAGGGAGAACCTGCAGAAGAACCAGAGGCTGTTGTTGAGGAAGCTTTGACTGAAGAATATGCTGAAGTTGAACCAGCTGCTGAAATTGAAGAAGCAGCTGTTGTTGAAGCAGCACCAGAATCACCAGCCAAGGAAGAACCTGCTGAAGTGGAACCAGCTGTTGAAATTGAAGAAGCAGCTATAGCAGAAGCAGCACCTAAGTCAACAGCCAAGGAAGAACCTGCAGAGAAACCAGAGGCTGTTGTTGAGGAAGCTGTGACCAAAGAACCTGCTGAAGTTGAACCAGCTGTTGAAATTGAAGAAGCAGCGGTTGTCGAGGCAGCACCAGAGTCACCGACCAAGGAAGAACCTGCAGAGGAACCAGAGGCTGTTGTTGAGGAAGCTGTGACCAAAGAACCTGCTGAAGTTGAACCAGCTGTTGAAATTGAGGAAGCAGCTGTTGTTGAAGCCGGAACTGAGTCACCATCCAAGGGAGAACCTGCGGAAGAACCAGAGGCTGTTGTTGAGGCAGCTTTGACTGAAGAATCTGCTGAAGTTGAACCAGCTGTTGAAATTGAAGAAGCAGGTGTAGTTGAAGCAGCACCAGAGTCACCAGCCAAGGAAGAAGCTGCTGAAGTGGAACCAGCTGTTGAAATCGAAGAAGCAGCTATAGTAGAAGCAGCACCAGAGTCGCCAGCCAAGGAAGAACCTGCAGAGAAACCAGAGGCTGTTGGTGAGGAAGCTGTGACCAAAGAACCTGCTGAAGTGGAACCAGCTGTTGAAATTGAGGAAACAGCTGTTGTTGAAGCAGCACCAGAATCACCTGTCAAGAAAGAACCTGCAGAGGAACCGGAGGCTGTTGTTGAGGAAGCTGTGACCAAAGAACCTGCTGAAGTTGAACCAGCTGTTGAAATTGAAGAAGCAGCGGTTGTCGAGGCAGCACCAGAGTCACCTGTCAAGGAAGAACCTGCAGAGGAACCAGAGGCTGTTGTTGAGGAAGCTGTGACCAAAGAACCTGCTGAAGTAGAACCAGCTGTTGAAATTGAGGAAGCAGCTGTTGTTGAAGCAGCACCAGAATCACCTGTCAAGGAAGAACCTGCAGAGGAACCAGAGGCTGTCATTGAGGAAGCTGTGACCAAAGAACCTGCTGAAGTTGAACCAGCTGTTGAAATTGAAGAAGCAGCGGTTGTCGAGGCAGCACCAGAGTCACCTGTCAAGGAAGAACCTGCAGAGGAACCAGAGGTTGTTGTTGAAGAAGCTGTGACCAAAGAACCTTCTGAAGTAGAACCAGCTGTTGAAATTGAAGAATCATCTGTAGTTGAAGCAGCACCTGTCAGGAAGGAACCTGCAGAAGAACCAGAGGCTGTTGTGGAAGAAGCTTTTACCGAAGAACCTACGGCCAAGGCAGGACTTGAAGACACTGCATCACCCATTACAGAAGCTACTGAAGATTCTGTGGAGCTTTTCAATAAAACGGTGTTATTATCAGCAGGTGTATTTGATTCTGCTTCAGTGAAGCAAACAGAATCTGTTGCCATACTGAAAGAGCCTGTGGAGTTTGTCGTAGAAGATGCAGTGTCAGATGAATTGGCGTCACCAAATATACCAGAGGATACCTCCAAGGAACTTGCTGAGGTAGAACCAGATGTTGCAATTGAGGAACCAGCTGTAGTTGAAGTTGCACCTGAATCACCAACCAAGGAAGTACCTGCAAAAGAACCAGAGGCTGTAAAAGAAGGTGTGACAGAACCTGCAGAAGAAGAAGCAGAGGCTGTTGTTGATGAAGGTATCGAAGAACCTGATGAAGTAGAATCGTCTGTTGAAATTAAGGAAGCAGCTGTAGTTGAAGCAGCACCTGAGTCACCTGTCAAGGAAGAACCTGCAGAGGAACCAGAGGCTGTTGTTGAGGAAGCTGTGACCAAAGAACCTGCTGAAGTTGAACCAGCTGTTGAAATTGAGGAAGCAGCTGTTTTTGAAGAGACTGCATCGGCTATCAAAGAGGCTAGAGAAGACACTGTTGAACTGTCTATTAAGACTATTGAAGTGTCAGCTGGTGTATCCGATTCCACTCCCGCAATGGAATCAGTGATTGAAGTATCAGATAAGAGGAACATTGAGACAGAAGTTGTGGAAGTTGCAGAGGCTAGCCTTATTGAAGCTGCGGTGGTCGAAATAAGTGTTTCAAAGCAAGGTGAAATGGTCTCATCAGAAGGGCAACTAGAATTTGTTGTTGAAGATGCAGTAATGAAGGAGCCCGCTGAGTTTGTTGTAGAGGAAGCAATTTTAGACAAAATTGAGCCACCAATGGAATCAGAGAACAATACAAAAGAAGCCCCTGAGTCACCAGCCACTAAAGAAACTGCAGAAGAACCAGAGGTTGTAGTGGAGGAAGCTATCGCCAAGGAACCTGCTGAGGTAGAACCAGCTGTTGAAATTGAGGAAGCGGTTGTAGTTGAAGCAGCACCTGAGTCAAAAGCCATAGAAGAACCACAGGCTATAGTGGAAGAAGCTGTGGCCAAAGAACCGGAAGGAAAACTGGTTGAAGTTACCTCATCACATATTAAAGAGACTAGTGAAGATTCTGTTGAAATATTAAATAAAGCAGTGTTCGTATCGGCTGGTGTATCAGATTCCACATCAGAAGACCACTTGGAATTCGTTGTTGAAGATGCCATACAAAAAGAACCTGTTGAGTTTATTGTAGAAGAGGCTGTTTCAGATGAATTTGTGTCAATCGCAAGACAAGAGGATGCCGCAAAAGAACCTGCACAAGAACCTGTGGTTCAAGGAGCTGTAACTGAAGAACCTTCTGTAGTAGAACCAGCTATTGAAATTGAGGAAGCGTCTGTGGTTGAAGACGGACCCAAGTCACCAGCCAAAGAAGAACAAGAGAAAGTTGTGAACAATGAACCTGCTCAAGTAGAGCCAGCTGTTACAATCGAAGAAGCACGTGTTGTTGAAGCAGCACCTGATTCACCAGTCAAGAAAGAATCCACGGAAGAATCACCGGCAGTGGTTGAAGAAGCTGTGACCGAAGAACCTGTGTCAGTGGGCAAGGAAGATACTGCATCACCCATTACAGAGACTAGTGAAGATTCTGTTGAGCTATTCAATAAAACAGTGTTGCTATCAGCAGGTGTATTGGATTCTACTTCTGAGGAGCAATCAGAATTTGTTGTTGAAGATGCCATTCTGAAAGAACCTGTCGAATTTGTTGTTGAAGAGGCTGTATCAGATGAATTGGTATCACCGATTATACCAGAGGATAGCTCCAAGGAACCTGCTGATGTAAAATCAGCTGTTGAAATTGAAAAGACAGATGTAGTTGAAACAGCACCAGAGTCACCGGTCAAGGAAGAACCTGTGGTGGAACCAGAGGCTGTTGTTGAAGAAGCTGTGACCAAAGAACCTGCTGAAGTTGAACCAGCTGTTGAAATTGAGGAAGCAGCTGTTGTTGAAGCAGCACCTGAGTCACCGACCCACCAAGAGTCTGCGGAAGATCCGGAAGCTGTTGTTGAGGAAGCAGTATCCAAAGAACCTGCTGAAGTTGAACCAGCTGTTGAAATGGAGGAAGCGGCTGTTGTTGAAGCAGCACCTGAGTCACCGACCAAGGAAGAACCTGCACAGGAACCAGAGGCGGTAGTTGAAGAAGCTGTGACCAAAGAACCTGCTGAAGTTGAACCAGCTGTTGAAATTGAAGAAGCAGCTGTCGTCGAAGCTGCACCTGAGTCACCAACCAAGGAAGAACCTGCAGAGGATCCAGAGGCTGTTGTTGAAGAAGCTGTGACCAAAGAACCTGCTGAAGTTGAACCAGCTGTTGAAACTGAGGAGGCAGCTGTAGTTGAAGCAGCACCTGAGTCACCAACCAAGGAAGAACCTGCAGAGGAACCAGAGGCTGTTGTTGAAGAAGCAGTGACCAAAGAACCTGCTGAAGTTGAACCAACTGTTGAAATTGAGGAGGCAGCTGTAGTTGAAGCAGCACCTGAGTCACCGACCAAGGAAGAACATGCAGAGGAACCAGAGGCTGTTGTTGAAGAAGCAGTGACCGAAGAACCTGCTGAAGTTGAACCAACTGTTGAAATTGAGGAGGCAGCTGTTGTTGAAGCAACACCTGAGTCACCGACCAAGGAAGAACCTGCACAGGAACCAGAGGCTGTTGGAGAAGCTGTTGAAATTGAGGAAGCAGCTGTAGTTGAAGCAGCACCTGAGTCGCTGACCAAGGAAGAACCTGTAGAAGAACCAGAGGCTGTTGTTGAGGAAGCAGTGCCCGAAGAAACTGCTGAAGTTGAACCAGCTGTTGAAATTGAAGAAGCCGCTGTAGTTGAAACAGCAACCGAGTCACCAGCCAAGGAAGAATCTGCGGAAGAATCACAGGCTGTGGTGGAAGAAGATGTGACCGAAGAACCAGTGTCAATGGGCAAGGAAGATACTGCATCTCCCATTACAGAGACCAGTGAGGATTCCGTTGAGCTATTCAATAAAACAGTGTTATTATCCGCAGGCGTATTTGATTCGACTTCAGCCGAGCAAACAGAATGTGTTGTAAATGATGCCACACTGAAAGAGCCTGATGAATTTGTTGTTGAAGAGGTTGTTTCAGAAGAATTTTTATCATCGAATATTCCTGAGGATGCCTCCAAGGAAACTGCTGAAGTAAAACCAGCTGTTGAAATTGAAAAGACAGATGTAGTTGAAGTAGCACCTGAGTCACCGACCAAGGAAGAACCTGCAGAGGAACCAGAGGCTGTTGTTGAGGAAGCAGTATCCAAAGAACCTGCTGAAGCAGAACCAGCTGTTGAAATTGAGGAAGCAGCTGTTGTTGAAGAAGCACCAGAGTCACCTGTCAAGGAAGAACCTGCAGAGGAACCAGAGGCTGTTGTTGAGGAAGCTGTGACCAAAGAACCTGCTGAAATTGAACCAGCTGTTGAAATTGAGGAAGCAGCTGTTGTTGAAACAGCACCAGAGTTACCTGTCCAGGAAGAACCTGCAGAGGATCCAGAGGCTGTTGTTGAGGAAGCTGTGACTGAAGAACCTGTTGAAGTTGAACCAGCTGTTGAAATTGAAGAAGCAGCTGTTGTTGAAGCAGCACCAGAATCACCTGCAAAGGAGGAACCAGCAGAGGAACCAGAGGCTGTTGTTGAGGAAGCTGTGACCAAAGAACCTGCTGAAGTTGAACCAGCTGTTGAAATTGAGGAAGCAGCTGTTGTTGAAGCAGCACCAGAGTCACCTGTCAAGGAAGAACCTGCAGAAGAACCAGAGGCTGTTGTTGAGGAAGCTGTGACCGAAGAACCTGCTGAAGTTGAACCAGCTGTTGAAATTGAGGAAGCAGCTGTTGTTGAAGCAGCACCTGAATCACCTGGCAAGGAAGAACCTTCAGAGGAACAAGAGGCTGTTGTTGAGGAAGTTGTGACCGAAGAACCTGCAGAAGTTGAGCCAGCTGTTGAAATTGAGGAAGCAGTTGTTGTTGAAGCAGCACCTGAGTCACCTGTCAAGGAAGAACCTGCAGAGGAACCAGAGGCTGTTGTTGAGGAAGCTGTGACCGAAGAACCTGCTGAAGTTGAACCAGCTGTTGAAATTGAGGAGGCAGCTGTTGTTGAAGAGACTGTATCGGCTGTAAAAGACACTGTTGAACTGTCTATTAAGACTATTGAAGTATCAGCTGGTGTGTCCGAGTCCACTCCTCCAATTGAACCAGTGATTGAAGTATCAGATAAGAGAGACATTGAGGCAGAAGTTGTTGAAGTTGCAGAAGCTAGTCTTATCAAGGCTGCGGTGGTTGAAATTGAAGAAGCAGCTGTTGTTGAAGCAGCACCAGAATCACCTGCCAAGGAAGAACCTGCAGAGGAACCAGAGGCTGTTGTTGAGGAAGCTGTGACCGAAGGACCTGTTGAAATAGAACCAGCTGTTGAAATTGAGGCAGCTGTAGTTGAAGAAGCGCCAGAGTCACCTGTCAAGGAAACACCTGCAGAGGAACCAGAGGCTGTTATCGAAGAAGCGGTGACCACAGAACCTGCTGAAACAGAACCAGCTGTTGAAATTGAGGAAGCAGCTGTTGTTGAAGCAGCACCTGAATCACCTGGCAAGGAAGAACCTGCAGAGGAACCAGAGGCTTTGACCAAAGAACCTGCTGAAGTTGAACCAGCTGTTGAAATTGAGGAGGCAGCTGTTGTTGAAGAAACTGTATCAGCTGTAAAAGAGGCTAGAGAAGACACTGTTGAACTGTCTATTAAGACTATTGAAGTATCAGCTGGTGTGTCCGAGTCCACTCCTCCAATTGAACCAGTGATTGAAGTATCAGATAAGAGAGACATTGAGGCAGAAGTTGTTGAAGTTGCAGAAGCTAGTCTTATCAAGGCTGCAGTGGTTGAAATTGAGGAAGCAGCTGTAGTTGAAGCAGCACCAGAGTCACCGACCAAGGAAGTACCTGCAGAAGAACCAGAGGCTGTTGTTGAAGAAGCTGTGACTGAAGAACCTGCTGAAGTTGAACCAGCTGTTGAAATTGAGGAAGCAGCTGTTGTTGAAGCAGCACCAGAGTCACCTGTCAAGGAAGAACCTGCAGAGGAACCAGAGGCTGTTGTTGAAGAAGCGGTGACCGAAGAACCTGCTGAAATAGAACCAGCTGTTGAAATTGAGGAAGCAGCTGTTGTTGAAGCAGCACCTGAACAACCAGTCAAGGAAGAACCAGAGGCTGCTGTTGAGGAAGCTGTGACCAAAGAACCTGCTGAAGTTGAACCAGCTGTTGAAATTGAGGAAGCAGCTGTTGCTGAAGAAACTGAATCGGCTGTAAAAGAGGCTAGAGAAGACACTGTTGAACTGTCTATTAAGACTATTGAAGTATCAGCTGGTGTGTCCGAGTCCACTCCTCCAATTGAACCAGTGATTGAAGTATCAGATAAGAGAGACATTGAGGCAGAAGTTGTTGAAGTTGCAGAAGCTAGTCTTATCAAGGCGGCAGTGGTTGAAATTGAAGAAGCAGCTGTAGTTGAAGCAGCACCAGAGTCACCGACCAAGGAAGTACCTGCAGAAGAACCAGAGGCTGTTGTTGAAGAAGCTGTGACCAAAGAACCTGCTGAAGTTGAACCAGCTGTTGAAATTGAAGAAGCAGCTGTTGTTGAAGCAGCACCAGAGTCACCTGTCAAGGAAGAA
This sequence comes from Platynereis dumerilii, assembly GCA_026936325.1. Lineage (NCBI taxonomy): Eukaryota > Metazoa > Annelida > Polychaeta > Phyllodocida > Nereididae > Platynereis > Platynereis dumerilii. The sequence continues at coordinate 15,496,801 of JAPTHN010000008.1, read as the reverse complement.
CCTGCAGAGGAACCAGAGGCTGTTGTTGAAGAAGCTGTGACCGAAGAACCTGCTGAAATAGAACCAGCTGTTGAAATTGAGGAAGCAGCTGTTGTTGAAGCAGCACCTGAACAACCAGTCAAGGAAGAACCAGAGGCTGCTGTTGAGGAAGCTATCACCAAAGAACCGGCTGAGGTTGTAGCAGCTGTTGAAATTGAGGAAGCAGAGGCTGTTGTTGAGGAAGCTGTGACCAAAGAACCTACTGAAGTTGAACCGGCTGTTGTTGAAGCAGCGCCAGAGTCAGCAGCCAAGGAAGAACCTGCAGAAGAACCAGGGGTTGTTGTTGAGGAAGCTGTTACCGAAGAACCTGCTGAAGTTGAACCAGCTGTTGAAATTGAGGAAGCAGAGGCTGTTGTTGAGGAAGCTGTGACTGAAGAACCTGCTGAAGTTGAACCAGCTGTTGAAATTGAAGAAGCAGCTGTTGTTGAAGCAGCGCGAGAGTCACCTGTCAAGGAAACACCTGCAGAGGAACCAGAGGCTGTTATCGAAGAAGCGGTGACCACAGAACCTGCTGAAATAGAACCAGCTGTTGAAATTGAGGAAGCAGCTGTAGTTGAAGCAGCACCAGAATCACCTGGCAAGGAAGAACCTGCAGAGGAACCAGAGGCTGTGACCAAAGAACCTGCTGAAGTTGAACCAGCTGTTGAAATTGAGGAGGCAGCTGTTGTTGAAGAAACTGTATCGGCTGTAAAAGAGGCTAGAGAAGACACTGTTGAACTGTCTATTAAGACTATTGAAGTATCAGCTGGTGTGTCCGAGTCCACTCCTCCAATTGAACCAGTGATTGAAGTATCAGATAAGAGAGACATTGAGGCAGAAGTTGTTGAAGTTGCAGAAGCTAGTCTTATCAAGGCTGCGGTGGTTGAAATTGAAGAAGCAGCTGTAGTTGAAGCAGCACCAGAGTCACCGACCAAGGAAGTACCTGCAGAAGAACCAGAGGCTGTTGTTGAAGAATCTTTGACTGAAGAACCTGCTGAAGTTGAACCAGCTGTTGAAATTGAAGAAGCAGCTGTTGTTGAAGCAGCACCAGAGTCACCTGTCAAGGAAGAACCTGCAGAGGAACCAGAGGCTGTTGTTGAAGAAGCGGTGACAGAAGAACCTGCTGAAATAGAACCAGCTGTTGAAATTGAGGAAGCAGCTGTAGTTGAAGCAGCACCTGAACAACCAGTCAAGCAAGAACCAGAGGCTGCTGTTGAGGAAGCTATCACCAAAGAACCTGCTGAGGTTGAAGCAGCTGTTGAAATTGAGGAAGCAGAGGCTGATGGTGAGGATGCTGTGACCAAAGAACCTACTGAAGTTGAACCAGCTGTTGAAATTGAGGAAGCAGTTGTTGTTGAAGCAGTACCTGAGTCACCTGTCAAGGAAGAACCTGCAGAGGAACCAGAGGCTGTTGTTGAGGAAGCTGTGACCGAAGAACCTGCTGAAGTTGAACCAGCTGTTGAAATTGAGGAAGCAGCTGTTGTTGAAGCAGCACCAGAATCACCTGCCAAGGAAGAACCTGCAGAGGAACCAGAGGCTGTTGTTGAGGAAGCTGTGACCGAAGAACCTGTTGAAATAGAACCAGCTGTTGAAATTGAGGAAGCAGCTGTTGTTGAAACAGCACCAGAGTCACCAGCCAAGGAAGAACCTGCAGAAGAACCAGAGGCTGTTGTTGAAGAAGCAGTGACCGAAGAACCTGCTGAAATAGAACCAGCTGTTGAAATTGAGGAAGCAGCTGTTGTTGAAGCAGCACCTGAAACACCAGTCAAGGAAGAACCAGAGGCTGTTGTTAAGGAAGCTGTCACCAAAGAACCTGCTGAAGTTGAACCAGCTGTTGAAATTGAGGAAGCAGCTGTTGTTGAAGCAGCACCTGAAACACCAGTCAAGGAAGAACCAGAGGCTGTTGTTAAGGAAGCTGTCACCAAAGAACCTGCTGAAGTTGAACCAGCTGTTGAAATTGAGGAAGCAGCTGTTGTTGAAGCAGCGCCAGAGTCACCTGTCAAGGAAACACCTGCAGAGGAACCAGAGGCTGTTATCGAAGAAGCGGTGACCACAGAACCTGCTGAAATAGAACCAGCTGTTGAAATTGAGGAAGCAGCTGTAGTTGAAGCAGCACCAGAATCACCTGGCAAGGAAGAACCTGCAGAGGAACCAGAGGCTGTGACCAAAGAACCTGCTGAAGTTGAACCAGCTGTTGAAATTGAGGAGGCAGCTGTTGTTGAAGAAACTGTATCGGCTGTAAAAGAGGCTAGAGAAGACACTGTTGAACTGTCTATTAAGACTATTGAAGTATCAGCTGGTGTGTCCGAGTCCACTCCTTCAATTGAACCAGTGATTGAAGTATCAGATAAGAGAGACATTGAGGCAGAAGTTGTTGAAGTTGCAGAAGCTAGTCTTATCAAGGCTGCGGTGGTTGAAATTGAAGAAGCAGCTGTAGTTGAAGCAGCACCAGAGTCACCGACCAAGGAAGTACCTGCAGAAGAACCAGAGGCTGTTGTTGAAGAAGCTGTGACTGAAGAACCTGCTGAAATTGAACCAGCTGTTGAAATTGAGGAAGCAGCTGTTGTTAAAGCAGCACCAGAGTCACCTGTCAAGGAAGAACCTACAGAGGAACCAGAGGCTGTTGTTGAAGAAGCTGTGACAGAAGAACCTGCTGAAATAGAACCAGCTGTTGAAATTGAGGAAGCAGCTGTTGTTGAAGCAGCACCTGAACAACCAGTCAAGGAAGAACCAGAGGCTGTTGTTGAGGAAGCTGTGACCAAAGAACCTGCTGAAATTGAACCAGCTGTTGAAATTGAGGAAGCAGCTGTTGTTGAAGCAGCACCAGAATCACCTGCCAAGGAAGAACCTGCAGAAGAACCAGAGGCTGTTGTTGAGGAAGCTGTGACCAAAGAACCTGCTGAAGTTGAACCAGCTGTTGAAATTGAGGAAGCAGCTGTTGTTGAAGAAACTGAATCGGCTGTAAAAGAGGCTAAAGAAGACACTGTTGAACTGTCTATTAAGACTATTGAAGTATCAGCTGGTGTGTCCGAGTCCACTCCTCCAATTGAACCAGTGATTGAAGTATCAGATAAGAGAGACATTGAGGCAGAAGTTGTTGAAGTTGCAGAAGCTAGTCTTATCAAGGCTGCGGTGGTTGAAATTGAAGAAGCAGCTGTAGTTGAAGCAGCACCAGAGTCACGGACCATGGAAGAACCTGCAGAAGAACCAGAGGTTGTTGGTGAGAATGCTGTGACCGAAGAACCTACTGAAGTTGAACCAGCTGTTGAAATTGAGGAAGCAGCTGTTGTTAAAGCAGCACCAGAGTCACCTGTCAAGGAAGAACCTGTAGAGGAACCAGAGGCTGTTGTTGAGGAAGCTGTGACTGAAGAACCTGCTGAAGTTGAACCAGCTGTTGAAATTGAAGAAGCAGCTGTTGTTGAAGCAGCGCCAGAGTCACCTGTCAAGGAAGAACCTGCAGAGGAACCAGAGGCTGTTATTGAAGAAGCGGTGACCGAAGAACCTGCTAAAATAGAACCAGCTGTTGAAATTGAGGAAGCAGCTGTAGTTGAAGCAGATCCTGAACAACCAGTCAAGGAAGAACCACAGGCTGCTGTTGAGGAAGCTATCACCAAAGAACCGGCTGAGGTTGTAGCAGCTGTTGAAATTGAGGAAGCAGCAGTTGTTGAGGCAGCACCAGAGTCAGCAGCCAAGGAAGAACCTGCAGAAGAACCAGGGGTTGTTGTTGAGGAAGCTGTTACCGAAGAACCAGCTGAAGTTGAACCAGCTGTTGAAATTGAGGAAGCAGAGGCTGTTGTTGAGGAAGCTGTGACCAAAGAACCTACTGAAGTTGAACCAGCTGTTGAAATTGAGGAAGCAGCTGTTGTTGAAGCAGCACCAGAGTCACCTGTCAAGGAAGAACCTGCAGAGGAACCAGAGGCTGTTGTTGAAGAAGCGGTGACCGAAGAACCTGCTGAAATAGAACCAGCTGTTGAAATTGAGGAAGCAGCTGTAGTTGAAGCAGCACCTGAACAACCAGTCAAGGAAGAACCAGAGGCTGCTATTAAGGAAGCTGTCACCAAAGATCCTGCTGAAGTTGAACCAGCTGTTGAATTTGAGGAGGCAGCTGTTGTTGAAGAAACTGTATCGGCTGTAAAAGAGGCTAGAGAAGACACTGTTGAACTGTCTATTAAGACTATTGAAGTATCAGCTGGTGTGTCCGAGTCCACTCCTCCAATTGAACCAGTGATTGAAGTATCAGATAAGAGAGACATTGAGGCAGAAGTTGTTGAAGTTGCAGAAGCTAGTCTTATCAAGGCTGCGGTGGTTGAAATTGAAGAAGCAGCTGTAGTTGAAGCAGCACCAGAGTCACCGACCAAGGAAGTACCTGCAGAAGAACCAGAGGCTGTTGTTGAAGAAGCTGTGACCAAAGAACCTACTGAAGTTGAACCAGCTGTTGAAATTGAGGAAGCAGCTGTTGTTGAAGCAGCACCAGAGTCACCTGTCAAGGAAGAACCTGCAGAGGAACCAGAGGCTGTTGTTGAGGAAGCTGTGACTGAAGAACCTGCTGAAATTGAACCAGCTGTTGAAATTGAGGAAGCAGCTGTTGTTGAAGCAGCACCAGAGTCACCTGTCAAGGAAGAACCTGCAGAGGAACCAGAGGCTGTTGTTGAAGAAGCGGTGACCGAAGAACCTGCTGAAATAGAACCAGCTGTTGAAATTGAGGAAGCAGCTGTTGTTGAAGCAGCACCTGAACAACCAGTCAAGGAAGAACCAGAGGCTGCTGTTGAGGAAGCTATCACAAAAGAAACTGCTGAGGTTGAAGCAGCTGTTGAAATTGAGGAAGCAGCAGTTGTTGAGGCAGCACCAGAGTCAGCAGCCAAGGAAGAACCTGCTGAAGAACCAGGGGCTGTTGTTGAGGAAGCTGTTACCGAAGAACCTGCTGAAGTTGAACCAGCTGTTGAAATTGAGGAACCAGAGGCTGTTATCGAAGAAGCGGTGACCACAGAACCTGCTGAAATAGAACCAGCTGTTGAAATTGAGGAAGCAGCTGTAGTTGAAGCAGCACCAGAATCACCTGGCAAGGAAGAACCTGCAGAGGAACCAGAGGCTGTGACCAAAGAACCTGCTGAAGTTGAACCTGCTGTTGAAATTGAGGAGGCAGCTGTTGTTGAAGAAACTGTGTCGGCTGTAAAAGAGGCTAGAGAAGACACTGTTGAACTGTCTATTAAGACTATTGAAGTATCAGCTGGTGTATCCGATTCCACACCTCCGATTGAACCAGTGATTGAAGTATCAGATAAGAGGAACATTGAGACAGAAGTTGTGGAAGTTGCAGAGGCTAGCCTTATTGAAGCTGCGGTGGTCGAAATTGAAGAAGCAGCTGTTGTTGAAGCAGCGCCAGTGTCACGGACCAAGGAAGTACCTGCAGAAGAACCAGAGGCTGTTGTTGAAGAAGCTGTGACCAAAGAACCTACTGAAGTTGAACCAGCTGTTGAAATTGAGGAAGCAGCTGTTGTTAAAGCAGCACCAGAGTCACCTGTCAAGGAAGAACCTGTAGAGGAACCAGAGGCTGTTGTTGAGGAAGCTGTGACTGAAGAACCTGCTGAAGTTGAACCAGCTGTTGAAATTGAAGAAGCAGCTGTTGTTGAAGCAGCGCCAGAGTCAACTGTCAAGGAAGAACCTGCAGAGGAATCAGAGGCTGTTATTGAAGAAGCGGTGACCGAAGAACCTGCTAAAATAGAACCAGCTGTTGAAATTGAGGAAGCAGCTGTAGTTGAAGCAGCACCTGAACAACCAGTCAAGGAAGAACCAGAGGCTGCTATTAAGGAAGCTGTCACCAAAGATCCTGCTGAAGTTGAACCAGCTGTTGAATTTGAGGAGGCAGCTGTTGTTGAAGAAACTGTATCGGCTGTAAAAGAGGCTAGAGAAGACACTGTTGAACTGTCTATTAAGACTATTGAAGTATCAGCTGGTGTGTCCGAGTCCACTCCTCCAATTGAACCAGTGATTGAAGTATCAGATAAGAGAGACATTGAGGCAGAAGTTGTTGAAGTTGCAGAAGCTAGTCTTATCAAGGCTGCGGTGGTTGAAATTGAAGAAGCAGCTGTAGTTGAAGCAGCACCAGAGTCACCGACCAAGGAAGTACCTGCAGAAGAACCAGAGGCTGTTGTTGAAGAAGCTGTGACCAAAGAACCTACTGAAGTTGAACCAGCTGTTGAAATTGAGGAAGCAGCTGTTGTTGAAGCAGCACCAGAGTCACCTGTCAAGGAAGAACCTGCAGAGGAACCAGAGGCTGTTGTTGAGGAAGCTGTGACTGAAGAACCTGCTGAAATTGAACCAGCTGTTGAAATTGAAGAAGCAGCTGTTGTTGAAGCAGCACCAGAGTCACCTGGCAAGGAAGAACCTGCAGAGGAACCAGAGGCTGTTGTTGAGGAAGCTGTGACCGAAGAACCTGCTGAAATTGAACCAGCTGTTGAAATTGAGGAGGCAGCTGCAGTTGAAGCAGCACCTGAACAACCAGTCAAGGAAGAACCAGAGGCTGCTGTTGAGGAAGCTATCACAAAAGAAACTGCTGAGGTTGAAGCAGCTGTTGAAATTGAGGAAGCAGCAGTTGTTGAGGCAGCACCAGAGTCAGCAGCCAAGGAAGAACCTGCTGAAGAACCAGGGGCTGTTGTTGAGGAAGCTGTTACCGAAGAACCTGCTGAAGTTGAACCAGCTGTTGAAATAGAGGAACCAGAGGCTGTTATCGAAGAAGCGGTGACCACAGAACCTGCTGAAATAGAACCAGCTGTTGAAATTGAGGAAGCAGCTGTAGTTGAAGCAGCACCAGAATCACCTGGCAAGGAAGAACCTGCAGAGGAACCAGAGGCTGTGACCAAAGAACCTGCTAAAGTTGAACCTGCTGTTGAAATTGAGGAGGCAGCTGTTGTTGAAGAAACTGTGTCGGCTGTAAAAGAGGCTAGAGAAGACACTGTTGAACTGTCTATTAAGACTATTGAAGTGTCAGCTGGTGTATCCGATTCCACACCTCCGATTGAACCAGTGATTGAAGTATCAGATAAGAGGAACATTGAGACAGAAGTTGTGGAAGTTGCAGAGGCTAGCCTTATTGAAGCTGCGGTGGTCGAAATTGAAGAAGCAGCTGTAGTTGAAGCAGCACCAGAGTCACCAACCAAGGAAGTACCTGCAGAAGAACCAGAGGCTGTTGTTGAAGAAGCTGTGACTGAAGAACCTGCTGAAGTTGAACCAGCTGTTGAAATTGAAGAAGCAGCTGTTGTTGAAGCAGCACAAGAGTCACCTGTCAAGGAAGAACCTGTAGAGGAATCAGAGGCTGTTATTGAAGAAGCGGTGACCGAAGAACCTGCTGAAATAGAACCGGCTGTTGAAATTGAGGAAGCAGCTGTAGTTGAAGCAGCACCTGAACAACCAGTCAAGGAAGAATTAGAGGCTGCTGTTGAGGAAGCTATCACCAAAGAACCTGCTGAGGTTGAAGCAGCTGTTGAAATTGAGGAAGCAGAGGCTGTTGTTGAGGAAGCTGTGACCGAAGAACCTACTGAAGTTGAACCAGCTGTTGAAATTGAGGAAGCAGCTGTTGTTGAAGCAGCACCAGAATCACCTGCCAAGGAAGAACCTGCAGAAGAACCAGAGGCTGTTGTTGAGGAAGCTGTGACCAAAGAACCTGCTGAAGTTGAACCAGCTGTTGAAATTGAGGAGGCAGCTGTTGTTGAAGAAACTGTATCGGCTGTAAAAGAGGCTAGAGAAGACACTGTTGAACTGTCTATTAAGACTATTGAAGTATCAGCTGGTGTGTCCGAGTCCACTCCTCCAATTGAACCAGTGATTGAAGTATCAGATAAGAGAGACATTGAGACAGAAGTTGTGGAAGTTGCAGAGGCTAGCCTTATCAAGGCTGCGGTGGTTGAAATTGAAGAAGCAGCTGTTGTTGAAGCAGCACCAGAGTCACCTGTCAAGGAAGAACCTGCAGAGGAACCAGAGGCTGTTGTTGAGGAAGCTGTGACCGAAGAACCTGCTGAAATTGAACCAGCTGTTGAAATTGAGGAAGCAGCTGTTGTTGAAACAGCACCAGAGTCACCAGCCAAGGAAGAACCTGCAGAAGAACCAGAGGCTGTTGTAGAGGAAGCTGTGACCAAAGAACCTGCTGAAGTTGAACCAGCTGTTGAAATTGAGGAAGCAGCTGTTGTTGAAACAGCACCAGAGTCACCAGCCAAGGAAGAACCTGCAGAGGAACCAGAGGCTGTTGTTGAAGCTGTGACCGAAGAACCTGTTGAAATAGAACCAGCTGTTGAAATTGAGGAAGCAGCTGTTGTTGAAACAGCACCTGAACAACCAGTCAAGGAAGAACAAGAGGCTGCTGTTGAGGAAGCTGTGACCAAAGAACCTGCTGAGGTTAAAGCAGCTGTTGAAATTGAGGAAGCATCAGTTGTTGAGGCAGCACCAGAGTCACCTGTCAAGAAAGAACCTGCAGAAGAACCAGAGGCTGTTGTTGAGGAAGCTGTTACCAAAGAACCTGCTAAAGTTGAACCAGCTGTTGAAATTGAAGAAGCAGAGGCTGTTGTTGAAGAAGCTGTGACTGAAGAACATGCTGAAGTTGAAACGGCTGTTGCAATTGAGGAAGCAGCTGTTGTTGAAGCAGCACCAGAATCACCTGGCAAGGAAGAACCTGCAGAGGAACCAGAGGCTGTGACCAAAGAACCTGCTGAAGTTGAACCAGCTGTTGAAATTGAGGAGGCAGCTGTTGTTGAAGAAACTGTATCGGCTGTAAAAGAGGCTAGAGAAGACACTGTTGAACTGTCTATTAAGACTATTGAAGTATCGGCTGGTGTGTCCGAGTCCAATCCTCCAATTGAACCAGTGATTGAAGTATCAGATAAGAGAGACATTGAGGCAGAAGTTGTTGAAGTTGAAGAAGCTAGTCTTATCAAGGCTGCGGTGGTTGAAATTGAAGAAGCAGCTGTAGTTGAAGCAGCACCAGGGTCACCTGTCAAGGAAGAACCTGCAGAAGAACCAGAGGCTGTTGTTGAGGAAGCTGTGACCGAAGAACCTGCTGAAATTGAACCAGCTGTTGAAGTTGAGGAAGCAGCTGTTGTTGAAACAGCACCAGAGTCACCAGCCAAGGAAGAACCTGCAGAAGAACCAGAGGCTGTTGTTGAGGAAGCTGTGACCGAAGAACCTGCTGAAGTTGAACCAGCTGTTGAAATTGAGGGAGCAGCTGTTGTTGAAGCAGCACCAGAATCACCAGCCAAGGAAGAACCTGCAGAAGAATCGGAGGCTGTTGGTGAGGATGCTGTGACCAAAGAACCTGCTGAAGTTGAACCAGCTGTTGAAATTGAGGGAGCAGCTGTTGTTGAAGCAGCACCAGATTCACCAGCCAAGGAAGAACCTGCAGAAGAACCAGAGGCTGTTGGTGAGGATGCTGTGACCAAAGAACCTGCTGAAGTTGAACCAGCTGTTGAAATTGAGGAAGCAGCTGTTGTTGAAACAGCACCAGAGTCACCAGCCAAGGAAGAACCTGCAGAAGAACCAGAGGCTGTTGTTGAGGAAGCTGTGACCGAAGAACCTGCTGAAGTTGAACCAGCTGTTGAAATTGAGGAAGCAGCTGTTGTTGAAGCAGCAACAGGTTCACCAGCCAAGGAAGAACCTGCAGAAGAATCGGAGGCTGTTAGTGAGGATGCTGTGACCAAAGAACCTGTTGAAATAGAACCAGCTGTTGAAATTGAGGAAGCAGCTGTTGTTGAAGCAGCACCAGAGTCACCAGCCAAGGAAGAACCTGCAGAGGAACCAGAGGCTGTTGGTGAGGATGCTGTGACCAAAGAACCTGCTGAAGTTGAACCAGCTGTTGAAATTGAGGAAGCAGCTGTTGTTGAAGCAGCACCAGAGTCACCTGTCAAGGAAGAACCTGCAGAAGAACCAGAGGCTGTAGTTGAAGAAGCAGTGACTGAAGAACCTGCTGAAATAGAACCAGCTGTTGAAATTGAGGAAGCAGCTGTTGTTGAAGCAGCGCCAGAGTCACCTGTCAAGGAAACACCTGCAGAGGAACCAGAGGCTGTTATCGAAGAAGCGGTGACCACAGAACCTGCTGAAATAGAACCAGCTGTTGAAATTGAGGAAGCGGCTGTTGTTGAAGCAGCACCAGAGTCACCTGTCAAGGAAGAACCTGCAGAGGAACCAGAGGCTGTTGTTGAAGAAGCAGTGACCGAAGAACCTGCTGAAATAGAACCAGCTGTTGAAATTGAGGAAGCAGCTGTTGTTGAAGCAGCACCTGAAACACCAGTCAAGGAAGAACCAGAGGCTGTTGTTAAGGAAGCTGTCACCAAAGAACCTGCTGTTGTTGAACCAGCTGTTGAAATTGAGGAAGCAGCTGTTGTTGAAGCAGCGCCAGAGTCACCTGTCAAGGAAACACCTGCAGAGGAACCAGAGGCTGTTATCGAAGAAGCGGTGACCACAGAACCTGCTGAAATAGAACCAGCTGTTGAAATTGAGGAAGCAGCTGTTGTTGAAGCAGCACCAGAATCACCTGTCAAGGAAGAACCTGCAGAGGAACCAGAGGCTGTCATTGAGGAAGCTGTGACCAAAGAACCTGCTGAAGTAGAACCAGCTGTTGAAATTGAGGAAGCAGCTGTTGTTGAAGCAGCGCCAGAGTCACCTGTCAAGGAAGCACCTGCAGAGGAACCAGAGGCTGTTATCGAAGAAGCGGTGACTACAGAACCTGCTGAAATAGAACCAGCTGTTGAAATTGAGGAAGCAGCTGTAGTTGAAGCAGCACCTGAACAACCAGTCAAGGAAGAACCAGAGGCTGCTGTTGAGGAAGCTGTGACCAAAGAACCTGCTGATGTTGAACCAGCTGTTGAAATTGAGGAAGCAGCTGTTGTTGAAGCAGCACCAGAGTCACCAGCCAAGGAAGAACCTGCAGAAGAACCAGAGGCTGTTGTTGAGGAAGCTGTTACCGAAGAACCTGCTGAAGTTGAACCAGCTGTTGAAATTGAGGAAGCAGCTGTTGTTGAAACAGCACCAGAGTCACCTGCCAAGGAAGAACCTGCAGAGGAACCAGAGGCTGTTGTTGAGGAAGCTGTGACTGAAGAACCTGCTGAAATAGAACCAGCTGTTGAAATTGAGGAAGCAGCTGTTGTTGAAACAGCACCAGAGTCACCAGCCAAGGAAGAACCTGCAGAAGAACCAGAGGCTGTTGTTGAGGAAGCTGTGACCAAAGAACCTGCTGAAGTTGAACCAGCTGTTGAAATTGAGGAAGCAGCTGTTGTTGAAGCAGCACCAGAGTCACCAGCCAAGGAAGAACCTGCAGAAGAACCAGAGGCTGTTGTTGAGGAAGCTGTTACCGAAGAACCTGCTGAAGTTGAACCAGCTGTTGAAATTGAGGAAGCAGCTGTTGTTGAAACAGCACCAGAGTCACCAGCCAAGGAAGAACCTGCAGAAGAACCAGAGGCTGTTGTTGAGGAAGCTGTTACAGAAGAACCTGCTGAAGTTGAACCAGCTGTTGAAATTGAGGAAGCAGCTGTTGTTGAAGCAGCACCAGAGTCACCAGCCAAGGAAGAACCTGCAGAAGAACCCGAGGCTGTTGGTGAGGATGCTGTGACCAAAGAACCTGCTGAAGTTGAACCAGCTGTTGAAATTGAGGAAGCAGCTGTTGTTGAAGCAGCACCAGAATCACCTGCCAAGGAAGAACCTGCAGAGGAACCAGACTCTGTTGTTGAGGAAGCTGTGACCGAAGAACCTGTTGAAATAGAACCAGCTGTTGAAATTGAGGAAGCAGCTGTTGTTGAAGCAGCACCAGAATTACCTGGCAATGAAGAACCTGCAGAGGAACCAGAGGCTGTGGCCAAAGAACCTGCTGACGTTGAACCAGCTGTTGAAATTGAGGAGGCAGCTGTTGTTGAAGCTGCGCCAAAGTCACCTGTCAAGGAAGCACCTGCAGAGGAACCAGAGGCTGTTATCGAAGAAGCGGTGACTACAGAACCTGCTGAAATAGAACCAGCTGTTGAAATTGAGGAAGCAGCTGTAGTTGAAGCAGCACATGAACAACCAGTCAAGGAAGAACCAGAGGCTGTTGTTGAGGAAGCTGTGACCAAAGAACCTGCTGAGGTTGAAGCAGCTGTTGAAATTGAGGAAGCAGCTGTTGTTGAGGCAGCACCAGAGTCACCTGTCAAGAAAGAACCTGCAGAAGAACCAGAGGCTGTTGTTGAAGAAGCTGTGACTGAAGAACATGCTGAAATAGAACCAGCGGTTCAAATTGAAGAAGCAGCTGTAGTTGAAGCTGCACCTGAGTCACCGACCAAGGAAGAACCTGCAGAGGAACCAGAGGTTGTTGTTGAAGAATCTGTGACCAAAGAACCTGCTGAAGTTGAACCAGCTGTTGAAATTGAGGAAGCAGCTGTTGTTGAAGCAGCACCTGAAACATCAGTCGAGGAAGAACCAGAGGCTGTTGTCGAGGAAGCTGTGGCCAAAGAACCTGCGGTTGAAATTGAGGAAGCAGCTGTTGTTGAGGCAGCATCGGAGTCACCTGTCAAGGAAGAACCTTCAGCAGAACCAGAGGCCGTTGTTGAAGCGGTGACAAGAGAACCTGATGAAGTAGAACCAGCTGTTGTTGAGGAAGCAAAGACCAAAGAACCTTCTGAAGTAGAACCGGCTGTTGAAATTGAGGAAGTAGCTGTTGTTGAATCAGCACCAGAGTTACTAGCCAAGCAAGAACCTGCAGAGGAACCAGAGACTGTTGAACCAGCTGTTGAAATTGAGGAAGCAGCTGTAGTGGAGGCAGCTCTTGAGGGACAAATGATAGATTCAGTTGTTTCTGGACCTACGGTGGAATCTATGAAATCTCAGATTGTGATCTCTGAGAGGCACTTTGAAGAAGAGGACCGATTATCTGTTGATGTGGAGGATAGACAGGAGAGTATTGCCGGATATGATGGCATTTCTGTGAGTGAGGGGTCGCCACCAGCTTCTTATCTACCCCCTAGTGATGTTTTTGTGAGTGAGGAGCAGCTGCCTGTTGCTTTAAGCAAAGGTGCTGCTGAGACTGAAGAGGCTGCCTTGGGTGAGGCCCAGTTCATTAGTGACATTTCGCGCGAGCCATGTGCATTGCTTGAAGAGGAGGAGGCTAGCAGTGCTTACACTGTTACTTCGACTGCAGACAGACTACTCCATGAGGAAAGAAGTATGTCAGAGAAAGTACAAGATGCTGCAGCAATTGTGGAAGAGGTCAGTGAGACAGCTAAAGATGTACATGAACCTACCACTGTAATAGAAGATGTAAACACAGCAGATGCTAGCCTGCATACAATAACTACTGGAGATACCTCTGTTGAGTCAGCCCAACTAGAGAGTGACATTGCAGTGCATGAACAGCAAGGAGAAGCACCATTGTCGACTGTTGATGGCTCGCATGTAGAGCGTTTTGATGCTACTTCAGTAACAAGCCCAGAAGATACTACAGACACACAAGTTACTCAAGAAGTTACCCAAGAGGTCAGAGAAGAGACAGCAACAATGCCAACTGATGTACAGGAAGCACCTGCTGCTGCCCCTGACAGTCAAGTATCTATGGATGATGTTACAGAAGAAACTAAACCGAGCGAAGTAGCTGACGAACAACCTGAAATTTCGTTAGGGCCCACTGAAGTCCAGGAGGACAAGGCGATTGCACCTTCCGACATTGAAGCTCAGCAACTTGAAGTCACGAAAGTTGAAGAGACAGTGTCTGAGGAGGTGTCCGTTGAAAAAGCAGAAATGCAAGAGGCAGAGATTAAACAGGAGATCACACCAGAGACTCCTGTGGAGAAAACTGAAGGTCCTGTTGATGGAGAGGTCCCTGTTAAAGATACTGAACCCAAGGAAGTCCCTGCTGAACCAGAAGAGATCACAGCTGAACCAGAGGTCCCAGCTGAACTGCAGGAGGTCCCTGCTGAACCTAAGGAGGTCCCAGCTGAATCAGAGGAAGTGCCTGCTGAACCACAGGAGGTCCCAGCTGAACCCAAGGAGGTCCCAGCTGAACCACAGGAGGTCCCAGCTGAACCAGAGGAGGTCCCAGCTGAACCACAGGAGGTCCCAGCTGAACCACAGGAGTTCCTTGAAGTGGAAACTTCAGTTGAAAAGGTCATGACCTCCACAGAAGTGCCCTCCGATGAAGTGCCAATTGAAGCAGCTGAAGTGCAGCCCTCAGCTCCTGAAGAAAGTCCTGTATCAAGTGAAGTAGAAGTTACTCCAACAGAAGAGACACCAAGGACTCCAGTGGAAGAGGCTGCTACTGAAATGGTTGAGACTGCTGTAAAGGAAGCTGCATTGGAAGCTGTGGAAAGAATGGCAAGTCCTGCCGCAGAAATCCAATCACCCGAGGAGACTCCACTGCAGAAAACTGAAGCGGAGGTTCAAGAAACTACACCAGAGCAGGTGGAAAGTCCTGTCACAGAAATTCAGCCAACTATGGAAACAATAGAGAAAACAGAAGCTGAGGTCCAAGAATCTATGGTGGAAAGCATGATAGAAAAGGTCGATGGACCTGTAGAAAGTCCTGTTGAAGAAGTACTACAACAAGTGGAAGAATTGGAGCAACAGGTTCAAAAAGATCTTGAAATGCCACTGGAAGCTGCTTTGCAAGAAGCTCCATTGGAAGCACAGATTCCTCAAGAAGTTCAAGAAGAGTTAGCTTCACCAGAGACACCTGTACAAGAAGAAATGGAAAGGATAGAGGCTCCTGTTGAGGAAATAATGCAGGTGGCTGCTCCTACAGAAGAAGCTGAACCAGTCCTAACTCCAGTTGATGCTGCTGTTATGGAGGGTGCTCCTGAGGAGTTAGTTCCTGAAACAAAAACGCAAGAAGTAGAGGTTGAATCTGGTATCGAGCAGTACATCATTCAAGATGAGTACGCTGCGCCAAGTGAAGCACCAATTGAAGCTCCTGCCGACGAGGTCATAACTAAAGTAGAAGTTGACATCAGCATGGAGCCAGGTGAAGTGGTCACAGAACATGAGGAAATTGTCACAGAACAAGAAGAAATAGTCACAGAACATGAGGAAATTGTCACAGAACAAGAAGAAATAGTCACAGAAACAATCCAACAGGAGAGAATCAGCGAACTCCAACAGCAAGGTTTGATGAGGCCGTTTAGTCCGCCCGAGTCCGATCGCTTCTGCCAGAGTCACGAGATCGAGACGCTGTCAGGATTCGGATCAAAATGGCAACCTCAACCACCAGCTTATGATACTTTAGAACAAGAGCTAGAGAAACAGATGTTTGCAAGAGAGCAACCAGTCCAAAAAGAAGTGGTCCGCGAAGAGCAGACAACATACGAATCAAGGCGATACGAACCCTCTAGCCGATACGAACCATCCAGGCGTGATTATGAGCCGAGAAGAGATTACGATTCAAGAGGAGATGATCATGAAGCACACGCTTATCAGCCGAGAAAAGATTACGGCTACAGAGAATACAGAGACCACCGACGAGCCCCGTCCTTACAAGACGAATTGTCCTCCGCCCGCGACCTCGAGACATCCATTACGTCCGTGTCAAGTGAGCGGATTGAAGGTCGCCAATTCCAAGATAGGGCGGTGACTAAAGACTCCTTTCGAAGGGATGATGTACGAGGTCCCACAATTCCTAGTGATGTCAGAGATGGAGAAGTTGACCCGGACAATAAAGTCGGTCTCTTAATAGCTGGTATGACGCGTCCGGTCCTGCTCAGAGAATTATTCTGGTGCTGGTAAGATTTCCAATTATTCTGTCAATATTGTTATGCCTCACAAGCAACCAGTCATTTTTGCATGTTTTATGTAACTAATGGGTTTTCTTTTCCAGGGATTACAATTTACATTTTATAATGCTGTTATATATTTTATACATCTGCATATTGTTGTCTTGCTGATTTTGTTATTTTATGTTTTCGTCATTTCATTCATATTTTCTTGCTATAACCTTTCGTACTTGCTGTATTTATATTGTGCTTGAATTATGAAAATTGTCAGTATAGTTACAAAATATAGACTCATTGATTTAGTATATGTTAAATATTATTTATCAGTAGTTAAATTCCTTCCTGCTTAACTTTTCTGTACATGTATTGTACCTATATAGTATCTAAAACACAATGTATTTAGTATGCAACTGTACTAGGTGGTCTCAGACTTATCAAGGTGGTCTGGGGGCTTATCTAAATTGAGACAGCCAGAAATGTATCAATAACATGGTATAGGGCAGTTTTTAGCTGTGGTATGGAGGATTTTCAAAGGACACACTAATGGTAGTTTTTACAGGAGGAAACTACATCAAAAGCCAAAGGTCCTTTCCATAAAATTGTGAGGGCAGGGTGCAGTAAATCTTGTAATCTATATGTCCCAATCAGGAGGGGAAAAAAGCAAGTGACTTTGAATAATTCACCTCCAACATAATCAATACAAGGCATGCATCAAGCAGATAGGTCTAGACAGCTGGATTTTGCTATGTATTCAGCTTAACTCTGCAGCATGAGCTTCCAGGGTGATGTAATGCAATGCAATGTGAAGCTTTGTGAAGCTAGATGGCTCTTATCTAATAGAATGGCTGTTCACAAGGTGAAGCTACAGACCAATGTACTCTGGAAAATTCTGAAGTAATTTGTAAGGAAATTTGATGGGAAAGTATTCTAAACTTTTAGAAATAATATACAGATAGTTACATTTGGTTGATATGAAGTAATCATGGACTATACTTCAAGTTATAGATCCATGACTTCATCAAGCTCATACAAAGAGTGATAAATATAATATAAATATAATTAATTTCGGGTAAAATATTAGTCGGAATCCATGGATTATGGTTTGCAATATGCAAGTCAGTTACCGCAGAGTAACCAACAATCATTGTGGTGGTAATTTAGAGTTATCAGAGAGTTTACAGCAAAAGTTTTACAGGCAGGTGGCTGTAAATTCCAGAGAACTTTGTTGTAAATTCTACAAAGCTTTCTGTTTCATTACAGCCTAATTGGAATGTGAAAGTTATTTGAAGCAAGGTGAAATTTCTCTGTGAAATTGTCAAAAAAATATTGTAGCTTTACCTTATCAACCAGTTGCTCTAAAAGATATTCAGAACATCAAAAGAAAGTTATCAAAAACAGACAGTGTTTAATATATTCAATTGGCATTTGATAACTTCATTTTGTTGTTCAGTATTGATTACTTTCACCCTCTAAACTCAACATCATTGTGTTGTATAAATTACAGTACTTCTCACAGTGTGAGGAGGGTGACTCTTTCTCCCTCATAGAATGGTATGGTGGCCCACAAGGCTACGGTTATAGACTGGTCCTATACACGATATCCATAGTGACAGGAATGACCCCTGGTTGATTCCCTGAACAATTGAATCATGCATCAATGAGGCAGAATTTGTTTGATAAATATTCATACCTCATCTTAATAACTCAGTCAGTAGTCCCAGTACCCATGTTTAGAGACAGGTTGTAAGCACACATTACAAATTAAGGCTGGCATTGATGATTGGTTAACAAGCCTCAACTAATTTCATGTTTGTATAGTCTGGATTGATGAAGGAGTAGTTAAGCATTTTGCACCTATTCGTTCTAGTATTTGAAACATTAATCTCATCAAAATTATCCGTATAAATGCGCCTAATTTGTAAAATATAATGTTTTTTTGGCTTTTTTTTTTCACTTATCTTATGTCACACGATTACGCGGTAAGCTGCATTGATATTTCAGTGTCAAACCTTAACCATTTTGCAATTTAGAATTAATACCAAAAGCTGCCAAAACTATAAGCCAATAAATGGATTACCATGCTCAATACACCATGCAAAAGCTAAACAGGGCTATAAGATACCCCAACACCATACAGAATGGTATTAGGATCAAAATACTGCATAACACACAGAGCCTTTCTATCATTGATATCTATATGCATACTCAAAGCTACTCAGATGATGAATTAGGGTTGACATTAGTGATAATGGTTGGGAATTTGGAATTCATACAAGACACAGTGCTGCATTAACCCTAGGTACAGGCCTCATACACCAGGAAGCAGATATAGCAAGGCCACACTGTCAATTACTATGGAGTTAATTAGCTGATTACATTTGCATAGACAATGGCTCTGATGAATAAGGTCTAGCAAATGCTATTAAGCTATTTCAGCCAAGGATTCCAATTTACTGATGGGGTGGGGGTGGTTGTCTATTTAGGTTTTTAAACAATGTCTATAGATCTATTGAAGAGCAGTAAAACAAATTAAATGTAACTTGTCTTCCAGCTTATCAGTAAAGAGTTAGAGACATATGTACACTAACCATGGCCAAAATAACTTACATAGTTATTTTCATTTATATCCATAGATCTATCTGTCTATTAATCTATCTATCTATGGCCTATCTGCCTATGGTCTATCTATTGGTCTATCTATAATTACAATCGTCTATCTATTTGACAAAAAATATGTCTGTCTGTGTGTCGGGCTGTATCTTCTTTGCTGTTGAACTAAATATCAACAGATAAATCCTTGGAAAATATAAAATATTGTCACTAATTGATCTTAAACCATTAAGTGCTCTCATTAGATCTCATCAAGGAAGTTAAGATCACATTAATAATCTTAATGAGAAACAAATGGAGTGGTTAAGTATTCAAGAAAGTTGACGTGACAAATTCTGAGCTGAAAAGAAACCAATTTTCGATTTGTCAAAGATTGGACAATGGTGGTATTGAGTATTGAAACTATCGATTCAGCTAATTGGTATGACTCTATTGTGGCTGGTCTAACAATGGATGGTCGACATTCCAATGTGAATTATATTCAACTCAATTCCTTTCAAATATATTATACTTTCCAATTCAATGATTACATAGTCAGACTCCGAAATTGAGCATTGAAACACAATTTGCTTACTATGGCTGTTCCTATTGTAGTATGGAGTGCTCCAAGGTCAATTGCTGCCACTCATGCTTATGCCTCAAAGCCTTCAACCACCAACTGTAACTCCATTGGCGACCAGTGTTCATGGTTAATTCATAATTGGCCCAAAGGGCAACTTTGATTTGTATGCACAAGTGAAGCCAGTCTTGAAACAGGAACTCCTAAAATCAACAACATGGCTTGAGTCCCATGCTTTAATGT
Organism: Platynereis dumerilii; assembly: GCA_026936325.1. NCBI lineage: Eukaryota > Metazoa > Annelida > Polychaeta > Phyllodocida > Nereididae > Platynereis > Platynereis dumerilii. Next base: position 15,477,667 of record JAPTHN010000008.1, on the reverse strand, counting down.
GTTCCCCATGGTTGGCTATTGACTTGATTCACTTCAGAGTTTTTAGACAGAGAGAGAGACAAAGAGAGATTCAGGGCCTTATAATATAGCTACAATGTAAGAAATATAGAGTTGATTTGATGTCAACATTTCCCAGGTGGTAAACTAGCTCCGGGCGGTCACCTGGGTCTTGGTTGGACAGCAGTTTCGATCATCCTTCGCTGTGTCCTAATCCTGTCCTTATTAGACTGCCAAGTGCATAAACATAGACCATAAAGCCGAATAATCTTACCACCAGCTGGTAAACTACTTAAGCAGATATAATCCTCATGATTTTATAAAAATAAGAGATTTTGTTCAGTTGGTAGTACACTGTAGTCTACTAGTCTTGGGTTTGGTTCTAGCTCTGTCCAGGTCATCTGGACAATATGTTGGGCAGCTGTTTCAATCATCCTTTGCCCTAATTGATACCCTCCTCATGTCCTCATCGGCCAAAATACAGAGCAAAAAGCCAATCGTCCATCTATTGTATGTCTGGTTTCATTGACTAGTCTTTTGTGCTGATTATGAGCAGTAGCTGTAAAATAGTGTAAAACAATCAATACAATTTTTGGCTACCAAATTTATGACAGCACTAAGTTTAACGAGATTCAACTGATTTATTTCCATCGTAGTTGAGTAATAATTGAGCTACTTTAAATCAAACCAGGGACAACTGCAAAAATAAAAAGAACCATCCCCTCCTTCATATGTAATATTTGTATGCCCCTGGCTATTGTTGAGCTCCAAGTGGTTAAATGTTTCTCATTGGTCTAACACAGGGACCTTCGATTCACCAGCCATATTTCATACACAATTTTCTGTTATGTTTCATTGAATTCTATCATGGTCTGTCTACAACCTTGTACTTTCTATGGTTTAGTAGTATACCTCTGCAGCAATGTTTCACCCTTGGGAGTACTGCATGAGTAGTTTGAGTACATTGTCTGAAATAGACGAAACCACCTAATATTTTATTCATAATGATATAATGGTAGTCCTAATAGGCATTATTAGTGCTTAAGATCTAGGTAGGGTCAAAATAGAAATACTGCACCATGGAACTATCAAATGGGAAGACATTTCCTTGAACCTCAGTTTATATTATTTATAACCGGGCCGGAGTTAAAACTGAGCCCGAAACCCAGCGATTGGAATATCACACAGATACTGTTATTTAAATCAATTAGAACAAATTTTGGTCTAATAAATCAATAATGCTTTGTTATTAAATGAATCACTTGCCATTTCAAGTCAGCCATCAAACTTGAAATCAGGAATAATCTATCAACGGAATATTTATATATGTAAACTTATATAAATACTCATAAATATTTGCTTTATTTAGCAACAGCAGATTTCGACTGCAATAAATATCTTTTTTTTTTTGCTGTACTTTTCTCTATGATCTTTAATTTGGCTCAGCTGTATTAAACATTAAACAAGATGTATTGTACTGTTAAATTCTTGGGATGTTATATCATACATAGAAAACAATCCCTGTGAATTTATGCTATGTGCTGGTACACGAAAAGCATGGCTGGAATGTATTGCAACTCATACAAAAAAGATAAGGAGAAAAAGAACAAATAATCTGTTAATAGGCTATACAATTGAGCTGTTGAAGGCTGGCAATAACATAATGTGTAAGAATGTGTTAGGTTCATGTTTTGTGTGGTATTTATTGGTCTGTTAATTTTTAGACATAATACTTTGGCATTAGGCAATTATGTGAGGCTACTGTCTTTGCTGCCTCTTTAACAATTTATGTCTAAATCAGTTAATGAATGACATAAATTTTACCCCATGACATCGAAAATATATACAGAATTGTGATTGATTTTGTTTTTTCTTGAATTTTAAGTTTGATGTCATGCTCTCAGCTTCACATCAAATTGGGCAACCATGATGTCATGCTCTCAGCTTCATGTCGAATTGGGCAAGCATTATGTCATGCTCTCAGCATCACGTCAAATAGTTACTTCTGAGGCAACTGACCAGTTGCTGCTCTATTAGACTTCATGATGTCTTACCCCTGGGTGTAATTTGTAATTTTTTATTTATTCCAATTGTAATGAGTGCAAGTGGTATTTTAATTATTCCAAAAAATAGCAGTAACCTGAGTTTTGATCACTTGACATTTGAAACAGCAAAATGAGGATATTAGACCACTGAAAAATACAATTACTTTTGCATCTTGCTCAGTAATGACATAATCATGACATGAGAAGTGCAAATATTTAATCATATCACTTCACTAATTGATATTCTAAATGAGAAGTTTGACTTACACTGTACACATAAGACCAGACAAAAAATGTGGATTACAAATATATATCCGGATAACACAATACTCCAAAAAAGTATGAAGGAAGAGGGACACCTAAAAAATGCTTAAGTAGATGAAAAAATGTATTTGGCTAGAAGTATTCTCTTTTTTGTATATCATATCTGATCCTGCCAAGAAATGTATGGTAACAAAATATGCACTATGGAAAGTGAGAGAGCCCACATGTATCTGTATATGCATGCATGATTTGGAAGGTGTTAGGTCCAATTTGGCTAATTGGTGTCTGACTTGAGGTTGTCACCATTTTCCAATTATTCAAATCTTCTGAAGTGGGGCATGGTACATTTTGTTGGCTTAAGTGTTAGACTATGTATTGTCAGCTATCATTTGTTCAAGATCATATTTATTCTGGGTTGTCATTTTGATAAATTTTGAGAATATGTTATTATGTCAGCACATCATGTGAGAAAATACCCAAATACTATATTTCTATTTACTTGAATATAGTGAACTTAGCATTGTCCAGTTATTGTCATTTACAGGTGTTGGGCATGGTACATTTTGAAGGCCTAAGTCTTAGACTATGTCTTTTCATTATCATTAGCTATCATTTGTTCACGATCAGGATATTTAATTTGGGTAGTCACTTTGAAAATATGTTATTACATCAATGCATCATATGAGAAAATACCCAAATATTATATTTCTTATATAGTGACCTTCTCCTAAAATTCTTCTTCTGACCTATAGTTCCTTCATACATAACCATCCCCATCTCATGATTGAAATATCCAGGGCATTACTAACCCCCCTGCCCAAAGAACACCCACTCCCTCCCACTCACCACCTTCTTACCCCCCCCCCCCCAAATTTACCCCCTCCCTTTCTTTCCTACCAGGTGATCAGCCCCTTACTTGTTTGTTATGACACTGGACTTCTAAACAAAACAGTAAATATCAGTTATTCTATTATAAACAGTGGCTTCAATTCCATTGTACACTGCTGAGCCATTTTCTCTAGCACCACCTCAAGGCTGTAGTGTGAGTTTCACAAATCTACAGGGTGCCCCAAGCAAAGATTTGTGCTTAAGAAAAGTTTGGGTTCACGTTTTCTGGGTGACTTCACATAGCCCTCTGTCTTGAGGGTCTTCTTGGTCTAGATATTGTCATAAAACAACACCTTAGACCTTTAAAAAAATAATAATAACAAAGAGTATATGGAATTTTTCTTATTTAAACTGGCAAATTGACTCCAGCACTGACTACCTATTGTCCTCTTGTAGGCCCAAGCATAATATCCGCTATGAAAACCACAATTTCCACAAAACATATTGCAGCGTCTCCTCAGAGTGATGATCTCTTAATTATCGCGAGGCTCATTCATATATTCTTTAAGTTTGGAAGTAGAAGTTTAATAGCTAAGAGGTTGCATAACGAGGAGGTTGCACATCGCCAGTAGGTCGCGACTCAGGATTTGTGAAAATAGAGTGTGTCGAGGGAACTGCTGCACCTCCAGTCACAGTCTACGAGGGGTGTCCCAAAAGTTCTGACCAATTTTTTTGACAGACCTTTCTATTTGAAGTAGCTGTATGAAATTTTCACAAAATCAATTTCAGGTAAAGCACTATCCATTTTGAAAATATGGTACCTGTCCAAACATTTTAAATAACTTTTTTGTTGCCATGGAAACAGAAGGTCAGTGCAACCAGCGCAGCGCAATTTTTTAGGCCAAATCCGAGTGTCTAGGCTTGTAAATAACTGAGGAATTTACTGTAAATATGCAAGGGATGATCATAAAAAATATTATTAGGAAACCTAACAGTATCTTAAAGTTTTTCATTTACATTTAAAGTCACTGTGAATCAGTTTAACCCATGTGCTGTGGCGATCACCAGTGTCCTCCAAAACTGGGCTGTTCCTAAATTGTGGAATTTCAGTGTATGTGGAGACTGCTTCATTTCTCGTTATGACTATTATTTCTTTAATTTTTGAACTGGTATATACATTTTAGTATCACGCAAAGTTACAGAAGGCCAAATCTGGTAATTAAAGCTGATAAGATGGGGTTTTGAACCTAAGGTTCTTGAGCACTGCTTCTCGACAGCAGATTGTTTCAGCCAAACCGTCTCAAGCACTGTTAGGCAACTGCTGGAAAACGCCTTTGGTAATTGCCTCAGCTGATCAGGTTGAAATAAAAATAAATGTTTATAATCTAATGGAAGATATCTTGAAAGACTGCAAGCCTATCACGAAATACATTTTCTTGAAATCATTTGCTTTTTTACTATAAGTTCTCTTACTTTTAACACAGCTAATTTGCTGAATTTCATGTGAGAAATTGAGCTGCGCTGGGTGCACTGACCTCTCGTAACCATGGTAACAGAACAGTAACTTAAACATTTCTTACAGTCTTGAATTTATCAAAATAGATGGTCAAATACCTGAAATTTATTCTCTGACAATTTCATTTAGCTATTTGAAATTGAAAGGTCCGCCAAAAAAATTGGTCAGAACTTTTGGGACACCCCTCGTACCGGTGTTAAAATAAACGAATTTAAAAAATATTCTTAAATGAACAACAATTAGTCAACCTATTCACTTTCCACTGTCTATTACCTTCATATCCTGCAGCTGCCTTTGCTCTACATTAGTTTCACCTGCATCCAGACCTCCCTACACTGAGTATACTCCTACACTGTACTCACAGTTTGTCATATTTCTTACGGCCCTACAAAAAGAAAAAACCCTGTGGCTGCAAAAACAATGAGTAGCTGGTCATTCTATATTAAGAGAGACAATTAGACATAACATACTGGCTCTCAAGAATTTACAATTGAGCCTGTATTGTTGTGCTAATGAAAAGCCATGAATGCTAAGAGGATTTGGTTATAATGGTAATTGAAAATCAGAATTCAACAATAAATCCTTATTAAAATGTTATGTTCAAGTTTAATTAAATCTGAGATTTTCAAGAACTTTGCTCTGTAAAAAGAAATTCCTTTGATAAATCTGTGATTTGATTTGATTTATTGATAATTTGTTAGATAGTGACTAATTTACAATATTTCTGATATAATATACTATTCCTTTGCTTCGATTTCTATAGTATTTTTCCATTATTTTCTGTATGTATATCTGGCTTTTAAGAATGTGTGTAATCATTTAACTCTGTGTACATGTATGTTTGTTTCAGCTACTAATGAATTTCTTCTCTTTTAAATAATGAGGTTTTTTTTCTTCCAGCAGCTGAAACTCCTATTATAAATTTTCTTTTTATCTTACACACATATTATTTCAAAATATCTTTGTAATTTGATGACATGGTGTTGATAATTAATTGCATGTTCAAACTCTACCAATATTAAGAAAAGAATTATTTAACTTTAGAATGATAATGAGCATTATATGAAATTTTACAAGAATAGTATATGTGACAAACTTTTAATGACAGATCATTAATTTTTTTTTTAAAAAATTGACAGAAACTAAAAAAAATTGATTAGAAGTCCTCTGAAAATCACAAAAACTTACCAATTTCTTCACATTTCTTCCAATACAGGTACATAGAACTGAAGGTCACCATGGAAAGTACAGAAACTGTGGAAGAAATCATGGAATACATTGCTGGGGTTACTCAATACAAAGAAGGAAGCAAGAACGAGACGGTGGAGGCTGACCAGATCACTAGTGCATCCCAAGAAGAAAGAAAGAGGTAATTTTTTAATTTATTTTAATTTTTTAATATTTGTTTTATTATTTAGTATATTTCGGGTGTTTATCTTTTATTTAATTGTTTTAAACGATTTTTATGATGTTTCTGCCATCTGGTGATTTTTGTGATTTTGTCCCTCTGGTGGAAGTCAATGGTACTGACAAATTCAAAATTGTTTTTAGATGAGTCCTATTGAAAGTAAAATACTAGCCTCTTTTAAATATTCAGGAAAATTTATTTCGTGAAATGTATGATTAATGATGACAATTGATTTGTTCCTAACTCATTTGTAACATTTGAAGATATTGCATACCTCAACTTTTGTAAATATGTCGAACATTCCCCTGATTCAGTCATTTTCCAAACCATTCTAAAATTTCACTTCACTATAAGTTCACTTGTCTGTCAAATTAAATACTTAACCAATGATTTATCAATCTCTGTCCATCATTGAAAAATCAGCCCATTTTCCTGTAATGTCTTGCAAATCCCATATTGCTCAAACATTTTTTTTTCTAATCATTAACCGTTTTTATTTTGGGCTCAGGCACGCTTCGCACTACTTGTTTTGAAACCATAGCCACTGTATTCAAATTTCAATGTCAATAGTATCCCTTTAATTTTTAATTCAAAATAAATTAAATTGATCTTGTAATTTGTATTCATTAGTTTAAGCATCATGAACTGAGGTTCTGAACTTAAGGAGTAAAACAATTTAGTTTAATAATTTCTACACTCATAAAAACTCCCGGGGGAGGTGGACACTAGGTAGAGTATAAGGTATTACATTCTATATTTTATTTTATTGATTCCTTGCAAATCTTTTTATTTAATTTTGGGAGACAGTTCAACAGTGGCTATGGTTCGAAACAGCGCTAACTTAGCAGCACTTTAACCGATCATCGACGACTGTAGATGATTATATTAAATATTTAATATTTTAATATTTAATATAATAGTTGTGTATGGTGCTACCAGTTTCAGAAGATATAGCTTCCCCTTGAAACTGACCATTCGAGTGACCGACCAACACAGCTATTTAGAATGCCTTTGGAGTATTACAATAGTAATCATAGTCAGGTATAATATTAGCAGATTTGTATTACCGCGCGTTTGCTAATCTTTAAGGTCTGACAACACCGGTTATGATAATACAATATAATACAATAATAGTAAAAAGAGGCAGAGAGGTGTGGAAGAAAAAAATCTGTTGAAATTTCATTAAAACTAACAGAAAACTTACTTTAAAATATCTGTCAATTCAACTTTCTACCAAATTTATCAAATTCGTAGAGGGTGAAGTAATCACATGAATGATTTCGGTGTCATGTATACCAATCTGACACATTTTCGTTTGCAATTCTTTCTTTTAATCGTAAAGATATCGTTTTTTGGACATTGTTTCTTAAAATTAAATGGATTAACGTGGTAATTGCAAGCTGTCATTGTGGTTGTATCAGATTTCCCTTGAACAAAGTCATCTAATTGATTTTCGCTTTGGCTCGGCTGCACTCCAGGCAATTTTGATAGAACGGTGTCATTAATTTTTGCATTTTGAAACTTCGAAAGTTCTCTCGGCAAGAATGTTTAGATTTCTTAAGTCTGATTTAAAACCTTGACTAAGTACACCGCTGCATGACAATGCATCATAGAACATACTAAAAGATTGGAACACAAATGAATTGCAAACATTATTAATTATAATTAGGTTTGAGTGATGTGAAAAATTTCCTAAAAGAAATCAAAAGCTTTCTTGTGCCTCGGTAAACAGCAAGGCATTCTACTCTGATTCCAGATGGTCTGAATTGGGTTAAATGCTTCAATGTTGAAATGTTTTGATAGAGGGAGGAGACGAAGTCTAGAGTTTATGTTGGCTGATCATAATTTACTAATGATTTTGTTTTTACATACTGACTTTGGCAAAAAATGGCTGGCGAAAGCATTTTCAACTGGAAATTTATGCACTCTCAATTCTAAAAAGGAAGCTTAAGAGAACTGACATTATCTCAGTACATCACAAATATATACATTTTACTGACATACACTTAACAAGACTAAAATAAAACAATTTCGATTTTGGATATTTCATACCTCTCTACCACAAATCCTCTATGTTATAACAACAATTTCTATGATTAACAATTTTCATGATGCGTGTCATAACATAATTGTTTGGTGTACCCACTGTAGTAGGTTAGATAGATTTGTGTTATTGTTCAAACTCTTCATTCATTCCAAAAGGTGTGATTTACTCATACTGTTACATTAATTGTTACATTAATTGTTACTTCTATAACAAGTCTTATGAGTTATTTGTTCTATTCTTAAACCTTGGCAGAAAATCACAGTTTGAAATCAATGGATTTGGTCTCTATCAAATATTTCACTGAAAGGTGATGGATTGAGTAAAAATTGCTATTTCATTACCAAAACGTTCTCTTTGGTTTGCAATCGAATTCGACCATCAACACTGCCGAAATGCAGTGGAAAATTTCCTACCGCAAAATCAAAAAGAAAAACCTTCTTCATGGAGCGATATGAGGCATCTGATCGCAGCCTGTCCAAGGGACCAAAATACGTACTACAGCACATTTTGCAGAAAATTTAATTAAACTGCAACAATGAAAACTTGAAAGGCTTCTAGACTACAAATGATTTTTTTTGGTCTGCCTAGAAACGCTTCATTTACAATTAATACTTCTGTGGCACAACTATCCTTATTTTTCCACTCTTTATGTTCTGCAACTTGAATTGTTTCTTCGATTCCTGAACATTCTCCTCATTGTTTGAGCCATGAAATCCTTGGGATGTTTTTGTATCATTGTGAAATACACGTGTGTTTGACATATAATTTGACAATTTAATTTGTCATCTAATACTCGTATTCTTGTTGTTTCACATTTTACACTTGTATACATTGTACAATAATATCATAATACACATGTAGAAACACAGCACAATAGTACTGTAAGAAAATGCATGCTTATTGAAAATGTACATTAATAGACATCATTTGCCTTAACAAGTAACAGATTTATTAAAATTTATTTGGAGAAATTAATCTTTCACATAATTTTTTACTTTTATCATTATGTTAGGTTCGAGTGCTTAACATTTAACTCAATGTAGACTCACCAACCACTGTAATATTAATTATTATGTTTCACGATCATGTAACATACTGTTTTTTGACCAATTGATGATTCAGTCATCATGTCTGGTGACAGATTTATCATAGATTTATCAGCTTTTTTCTGATGATTCATATTCTTGTCTTTCAGATTTGTCATCACTGGCGTCACCCACCCAAGAAATGGCGAGGTGATCTCTCTGCAAGAGGCCGTGCGTACGGGCGTCATCGACCACTCCCGCGGCATGTACATGAATCCTCTGACGGGACAAGGGATCTCCATCCCTGAGGCCATGAACAGAGGATTCATCAAGGTCGAACAGACGACAACGACGAAATCAAAGGAAGAGACCAAAGCAGTCGGCTTGATCACCATCAAGACGAAGATTGACAACAGGAGTTACACGATCACCGGAGCTGTTGATTCCGTCACGGGTCAGCAGTTGACGCCCGAGGCTGCTCGCGATCAAGGCTTCCTTGACGAAGCCAACGGCCAGTACATCATGAAGACGGGAGAGCGTATTCCTCTTGATAACGCCATCCAAAGTGGGTGGGTGTTAGTCGAGTACGAGCCAGAACCCCAAGACACCGAATACGACATGAAGACGTATGCTGTTAACGCGGTCGTCGACCAGAAGTTAAAACAGCGCGTCCCCTTCATGGAGGCGGTGAAACGCGGCCTCATAGACCGCGACACCGGATCCTACATCAACAACGTCACCGGCGAAAGAGTCTACGTCGCAGAAGCGATCAAACGTGGATTCTTGAAAGCCAAGGAGTTGGAAGACGCAAAAGGTCTCGACATCGACTCCGAGAACAGAGTCGTCATCGAGCGAATGGAGAAGATCCGGAAAAATGTCCTCAAATCTATGGGTGTTATCAGCGCATTTCGAACGGCCGCTGGTATAAAGAAGGAGGAGGACATTCAATAATGTATTCTATGTATCCATGATGTAGCTGTGTATATTGTACATTTGATATTTCTTCCTTGAGAGTTACAGAATTTTACATCACAATGCCAGCACAGAACATATATATATAGATGTGCGTACGATTATGATTTTGCGAAACCCGTTCAAAGGCTTGTCTAAGCGATGTTAACCTAAAGACAATTTGAAATATTGCTTTTCATAAATGTTAGGTCAGCCTTGTAATCAAAAGCTGACATTTTCTGAACTTAAAACATTATTCGCTTGTTATTTCGGATCAGAAGCAATATGTAAAAATACCACAAGGTGAAAGCCTGATGATATAGACTTCAAATTAATGCACAAGAAAGCTGAAAAACTTGACTGTTAACCTAATGTATTAGATATACAGAGATTCGATGTGTATGTATATACGTTCAAGGGTCTCTTAGGAAGGTGGTACCATACAACCGGGATGTAATGTTAAGAATAACTGAAATATTAGTGGGAGGTTATGAGAATGAGTGAATTTTCAATTTAGTTTTCATTAAGTTATAGGTATACAGTCGAGTCGAGATGACACTGTTGAATGGTACCACTTTTCTCGAGAGGGACAAGGAGTTACAATGTTTGGTGTGTTCCCGATGTTGACCATTTTATTTCATCCTATGCCTGCAGAGCCAATTGCTTGTATTTATAGGTGACGTTCATTACTTGTCAAGTTCAAAAAAGTGAGTTCAGAATGTGGAGTTTAATATGAGATTTTAAATGCCCCCTTACCGCTGCTGCATATCATTTTGTAAAATGCTTGAATCCCCCTGCTTGAATACATGCAAAACCTGTGTTAAACTGAAACCTGTGTTAACCTAAACATGTGTTAGCACTGACAAACCTGTGTTGATCAAATGTGTTGACATGGGTAAAACCATTGTTGACTTACAAATGTGTTGGCATATGGAAACGTGTGTTAAACTCAAATGTGTTAACCCTACGAAACCTGTGTTGATGCAAACGATTGTTAGCTTTGGTAAACCTGTGTCAATGCAACGTGTTAACATGGACTAAACCTGTGTTAAACTCAAAACCTGTGTTAGCTCTGAGCCTTGAATCTCTGTACCGCATATATTTAGCGGTACTTTGTGTTAGTTGTTATGCATGACAGAAAGCCTTTTGGAGTCTTATACACATTGTTAAAGGTGATGAATTGGTAGATTGTTATTAAAGAGTGGTGATGAATTGTTAAAGAAGGTGATAATGATAAAGTTGTTAGGTGATAATGATGCCATACCGGGTGATAAGATCGTTGTTTCGTTGTAGTGAACGTAATGTGGAAATGGTAATATTGTAGTTCAGGTGATAACACTACCATGGGTGATTTCAATGTTGCCTGAGATTATCGTAAAAGAAGATTTGAAATGACACCATGTTGTATGACTTTTTTAAAGGCTCTTTGGAGTGTCAGTTAAAGCTTTAAATGTTCATCGTTAATGACATTTGTTACCCTTTCATTGTGCTGCTTCATATGCTGTAAAGGTGTATTTTTATTATGCAAACTATAACCGCTGTAACTTGAAGTATTAAATATAACCGTTAGAGTTAATATTGATCTTCCTTAAACCTCTTTATACATTTTTTGCAAGTTTGCAATCTTCTGTGATTTTAACTTAACAACGGACAAGATGGTAAGTCTAGATTTCGTGTAATGCCAGTCGCAATTGTAAAATCCCTTTCGTGTATCGCATGGCATTAAATTTCTCTAGATAACCATTCTTCGCCTGGTTATCATTGTTGCACAAGTATGTGTATAGCAATTTGTCAATACATGTTAACCCTGTCAATATTGTCAATATATATAGTGTTACCATTAGTTGAACAACAATAACAAGTTGTCAGAAAACTGTATAGTCACAAGTTTGTTACCCTCTGTGCCTCATCCGCATATACTGTATTGACGACAAGGGTGTTGAATCTGTAAAATTTATTTGTAAAATTATTCGTAAAATGTGAAATTGTGCAGTGATGTCTATTCCCTGTCTCTCCCTGACATCACCTTATATTTGGAATGATTTAAGTGAATTTAAAAGTTTTAAAATAGGTTCATTGATGTCACAATTGTCCAAATGTTTACATTTAATGAAATGCGAAAAGCATTACAATTGCTCAACCTTTTTCAGAATGATGTTTTGAAAACACAAAATGCTATAACAATTTTACAAAACTTGATAAAATCTTATGACATACCATTATGAAACATTGATATAACTTAATCTCCCAATTATAATATACATTATATAATTAACATGTATTTTGTAAGTACTTTATAAAATCCTTCATAAAAATCTACATAAATATCTAAAACCCTTTTCACACATTCACTTGCCTTTTCTCTGCCTTTCACAATCATGATATTCCATCTACTTTACATGAAACCCATGCTGTATAGCCTATAAGAGATTGTACTGCGAGACTTATGGGATTTTCTGCGGTACTATAGTGTGATTTGGTGCGGTACTGCACAAATGAAAATGACAACTGGCCTTCAAGTAAAGAAAATGGTGGAATTTTATGTTGGTCCCAATATTCACAGTAGTTTTGTAGAAAGCATTAGGTTACCAGAATATAAGAGGAGAATAAAATACATCTATTTATTGGAAGTTCACTAATTGGAATATCTTACCGGAAGTTTGACATATTGGAGCACATGATCAAAAACTGAAGTGCATAGTCTAGACAACGCTAATTATGCACACATAGATATGTTATCGTGAAAAACTATTCTAAACACTAAACAGGAATACATTTTCTCTCGACACGAACAAGTGATCGCATATATGTCAGGCGATCAAAAATGTCTATGAAACAGAATATCGGTAAACGCTTTGGTCACTTATCAAACAAATCGGAAGGCGATTACTGAAAGTAGACATACGTAAAAACATGTTTAAGTCGATTGATGATACCCTAACGCATCAATACGATTAACTAATTGCGAAGCTAAGATCTGATGCTTAATATAAACTACTTCACATTGAAACCGAAATCTTGAAAACTCACTTTCACAATACCGACTCACAAGCTCACAATGTACTACTTACAAAATAGTACTTTACTATTGCCACCAGGTGTAATTAATGTAAATCATGTAAATGATCTTTAATTCTCTGGATGATTTCTCATGACTTACCAAGTTACCATTCAAAACCGATATACCCACCATTTTATACGTGTACCTATGCAAGCCTTTTTGCTACTTATGGTATATATTACACTTACTCTGTAAAATAAGCAATAAATCATGTAATACATCATGTAAGAGGTTTAGCTTAGGCACTGTAAAAGTGCATGGTTCACAGTATCAGCTACCAGTATGAATTTACTGTAAATATTTACCATAAATTTACAGTATCAAAAGTGTCATAACTGCATAAATTAGGTGATATCTTGCTGAAGATATGTAATGATATAAGGATATAAGGATTATGCTATGCTAGGCACTGAAGTGCATTATATTGTAAGTTATATATACTGTAGATAATGACTATAATAATATTATTATATAATTATATATATAAAAGGTAGGATTTTACTGATGTAAAACGTTATTATCTTGCACAGTTATATCCCTCCAATGTAATCATGTCATAAAGTTATTGTTAATAAATTAATTATTAAGGTTAAAAAAGCTTAAAGTTAAACCCAGCATTCCTTTGTATGTACCCTTTGTAAAATATTTGTCATTGTTTCGATGCGTTTGTCCATATATGACATCTGTGCATATAAATATATATGTATTACCAGGCTTCTGGTATATTGCTGAAAGGTTGTGCTTAGTTTCGAAATCATGTTTATTGTGCAGTTATGTGCAATGATAATTGTTATAATTGTTAAAACATGTATTATATATCGTTCTGTTTAGAATTTTTCAAGTTTTTCATCCATGTTTGCACTGCAACTTACTCACTGTTTTTGGTCAAGTAGAACCTTTGCTGTTATTTGTTAATATTTATGGGACAAATATAATAGACTCCATAAAATAATTTATAAAAATGAAGGGCCAAAATATTATTTAGAGCCTAAAAAATGAATTTAAGTTGATTTTAACACTTTTCATCAACACTTGAATGGGCGATACATGCACTCGTATAATGTGTAACCCCGAGGCTCACTTTTACGTCCAACATATTACGGCTCCTTTACAAATACAACGGGGGTTCTAATTGACCAAAAACAGATTTTTTTCAACGAACACCGTGCAGCTTTGCGTATAATGTGATCAAAGCGGGCAATGTACTCTTCGATTATTTTTGTTGTGTTAAGCCTGCTTATTTAGTGTATATTGTCTTTAACACCCTTTGTAAATGTTTATGATAATTATTATACTACTGCAGTAAGGTGTTTATTTGAAGTTTTATTATGTTATGCTTTGTTTTGAATCACCTGTTCTTCATAAACATCATGTTTACATCTCATCAAATGTTAATATGCCTCATTAATAAATTGCCTTCAGAACATTAACACTGCTTTGTTATCTTTTTTTTATAAACACATTTTTTAACTAAAGGTAATCTTTTTTACGGGGGTTTTCTTTTTGTTAGAATTTAAAATTTGGCTCTGTTCGTATTAAAGTTATGAATTTAATAAAGCCCATTTTGAAGCCATGGTATATTGGCAGACAGTTGGTGACATGGGCTATACTTGGGTAAAAAATATTTTATAATTGAGGACACGGCAATGAGGCGAAGTATGATTGAAAGAGCCGCCCAACACAGGGGAAGGTGACCCGGCAAGTGCTGGATTCGAACCCTGGACCCAGCGATTGACAGTCCAGCACTCTACCAAACAGGAAAATGAGGGATTTTTGCTGAGAACAGTGATAAGAGGTTGTGTCCAATTGTGTGTTGGCGGCTCCCAGAATTTTTTGACACATTAAATACGAGTTGCACAATAGGTCTGTCTCCATTTGTAGTTCTGAATTTATGTACAGGTGGTGTCTCCACGCAATAGGAGCTCTGATTGAATCCCCTTTGCCTTTCAACAAGATAATTAATGTTGTTGACCAAGCCGAGAAGTCTAACTTATCGAGAGTGTTGTTGAATGTTTGATTGTTTGGGTCAGCTACACTGTATTATGTTCTCAAAACAACAAAACACTTTTCTGTGGAACTGCTATCAAACAGATTGGGGATTGTAACGTGTTAACAACCAGATTATAATTAACTGTTGGTCACAGGATTTCACCTACTTTGCAAACAAACCAGATAATATATCATTTGTTGGGCTTCCCAAAAAGACAAAAATAGCCCCCCACCCTAATCGTAGTGCTACCTAACGATAATACCTTTCGCAATCCCCATATGGAGACAGACCTATTTGCAAGCGTAAGACTTACCTGAAGATATTTAACATCATCACGTATAACAGTATACACTGTAGGTCTAAAGACAAAATTGTCAAAAAAATTGGATGTACTCACTGCTGGAACTGCAACTTTACATTATTGTTACGCATGAGCAACAGAGGGAGCTTTTGTTGTTAACGAATGAAATTGCTGCCACCCTGTGGAAAGGATTACCATTCCAGGAGTCTTTAATACAGAAATAATTTGATACCAATGAGAAAAATAGCAGGCTTTGCATGCGCTGTGTCCTCGGGCCATTGAATAAATTTGTTCTCTGCCTGGTAGGTGCTAGGGCCCTGCACGGGACGGGAACGGGACTGAACCTGACAAAATTTGACGGGAGTGGGGTCAAAATTCGGAAAATTTTATAATTGTAATGCCTAGAACGGGACAGGAGCGGGAGCAGATTTGGGAAGAACGGGCGGGAGTGAGACAAAAATCTAGTCTAGCAGGTGCCAGGCTGTCTTAAGTTTGTTTATGTCCCTCCCCTCCCTCTTTGGAGTCCAGGGAGAACCAAACTATTACTACTACCATCTGGTTTTTGCAAAACAAATGTATGTTGGATGTCAAATGCTGCATGCAATCTGAGATGATTTTGGCCAATTACAATCTTATATTCAAGAGGAGAGACATGAAATTCCAGGAGGGGTATCATTACGACAAGTGTAACCACTGGCAAGCATTACTTTGAGTTGTCATTTCACCTGTGAAATGTTTTAGTGATCATAAAAATTTTCACACTTTCATTATTTACACTTGATGAAGCTGCATCATGACAAAACACCCAAGGGCCCAAGGCGACCTCGGACACAAAAAGCAAACTGAAGTTCTCCAGATTTCAACCAAGAGCATTTGTGGTAAACTGACTTGAAAAAAAAAAAGCTTGCGATTGGTCTCTATATATTCGCCTGATGAGTGCGATCACTGGTCAATCGAAGATCAGTGGCCCTCTGCACACCAAATATGACTGCTTACACATCAAATTAATCATAAATATAGGGCTGGCTTCATAACAAATCAGAGATAAATGGCTGGCTTCACATCAAATCAGAGATAAACGACTAGCTTCACATCTAGTCAGAGTCTCAGATAAACGACTGGTTTCACATCAAATCGGAGAGAAGTGGCTGCTTGCACATCAAATTAGAATAGTGACTGGTTGCACACCAAATCACAGAAGTGGCTTGTTGCACATAAATTCTCAAACATAAGTGACTGCTTGCACATCATATCAGAGATAAGTGGTCAATTGCACATCAAATCAGCAATGAGTGGTTCGTTGCACATTAAATCAAATTAATGGCTGATTGCACATCAAATAAGAGATTAGTGGCTTGTTGTACATCAAGGTTTCAATCAGAGATAAATGGCTTGTTGCACATCGAATCATAAGTGGTTAGATGCACATTAAATCAGCAATTGGTGGCTAGTGGCACATCAAATTAAAGATAAATAGCTTGTTGCACATCATATCAGAAATGAGTGGCTGGCTGCACATCAAATCAGAGAGAAGGGCCTGCTTGCAAATCAAATGAGAATAGTGACTGGTTGCGCATCAAATCACAGAAGTGGCTTGTTGCACATAGATTCTCAAATATAAGTGACTGCTTGCACATTATCAGAGATAAGCGGTCAATTGCACATCATATCAGAGATAAGTGGTCAATTGCACATCAAATCAGCAATGAGTGGTTCGTTGCACATTAAATCAAATTAATGGCTGATTGCACATCAAATAAGAGATTAGTGGCTTGTTGACAATCAAAGTTTTAAACCAATAAATGGCTAGTTGCACATCAAATCATAAGTGGCTAGCTGGATGCACATTAAATCAGCAAAAGTTGGCTAGTGGCACATCAAATCAGAGATAAGAGGCTGGTTGCACATCAAATTAAAGAATAGTGACTGGTTGCGCATCAAATCAGAGAGAGGAGGCTGGTTGCACTTTAAATCTCAAAGATAAATGACTGGTTGCACAGTCACAAATTTGGCAAGTCTTTCCATAAAGCTCATCGCCATACATTTAATTTGAGTGTTATTGAAGCTGTTTGATGGGTCATAACAAGAAGCATAACCATTTTAAGTGATATTCCTGACTTATCTTAGTCTCATACTTTTGTCATAATCATCAACAAGCATCACATACCTTCAGAAAATTACAGCATATTTATATTTTTTTAAGCTTATGACACCAAAAACAAAAATTTTCTGAAACTTTTTTTCTTGAGAATGAGAATGGTGCAATCCTTTAAATTCTGCAAACAGAAAAAAATCATTCCAGTACATTCAGGTCAATATTCCCTGAAAACACTAACTTCCTTGATTTGCCAAACCTAAATAACAAGAATGGTTTGTATGTAAATTCAGCACTTGTATGAACCGCATTCTGGACCACGATCACAAAAAATGAATCGGAATGTGTATCGTAATAAATTATAATATATTTTAAGTTCAGAAAGTTCATAACGTTAAAAGAAATTCATAGAGAAGTAAGAAATTATTGATTAATTTTGTTTGTTTCTCTTTTGCGATACAATACCTCTACTTTGTCTGATACCTAGGTGGGGAAAAATTTATTGAAGATAAAGTTTTTAATTTAGGAGTACTTTCCAACTTTTGAAAAAATTCCAAAGTTCCTATAGAAGGTTCACTGGTGTAGAGATTTCAATCCAAATTTTCTTTACGTTTAATTTTGCATCTATTTATGTTACTCGACAACATTATTTACAATATTTAAAAAAAGGAAAACTTTCTGAAAGGAGTGAGAATTTTGATCTGTGTATGTTTTTTTTTTTGCACCAACCAACAAATCAACACTAGACAGATGTGACTACGACATTTTTTTTCCATGTTGTCATAATTATTCTGACAGTCTCATTATTTTCATCGAGCAGGTATTTTTAGTTTGAAGTCATGATATGATGCTGCAAAAATGCATGCATGATGTTTTGAAATTTGAGGGGCAGATGATGTACCAATGGTGGCTTTATATTTAAAAAACATTTTTAAAAAATGCATTACAGTACATTGACCCCAGAATCAAATGAAATGCATTCATACCTGAAATGAAATGTACCATGATGTAGTAAATGTACCGACTCTTCATTTTTTCTGCATTTCTTGTGACGATTCTTTTCAATTGAAAATCTACTAAAATTAACACTTTTTTTCCTTGCACCAACATTACATCAATTTTCTTGGTATTAAAATACTCTGCTTCCTTTTACATGTTTAATACTAAAGAGTTGATTTAAAAAAATCTAATTAAAACTATGAGGGTATGTTGTTAGAAAAAGTGTGTCACGTGGGATGTAATTTGAATGCGGTAGTACTTTTTTGTCAAGGGGACTTTCATCGTCATCAAAATTTGAATGAATTAACTTAAGACAAATGATTCACTAATTTTTCAGTCATAGTGTGATTGTGGTGGCTGTGAAGGAATTATTACATAATGTAATTTTTTTCAAGTCAGCCATATGCACTAAGTCAATGCAGTAATCAAATTTTAGAAACAGATGAAAAAGGTATTTCAAAAGCATATTAGACAATGTACATATTCAAGTCAGCAATATCAATCATCCTAGAAGTTAACCAAGTTTTATAGCAGTAGAATCAAAATAATAATATTGGATTGATCTTTAGATCTAAATTTCACACATCTTTGTGTATTACTGAGATAATTTGTTTTATTAAATTATAAAATGAGTATTTTTAGGTCTTTTTTTGTTTTTATATTTCATATTTGCCTGACATTGTGAATTGCAAGATACGTAAAAAAAATTATTTATAGGTATAATAGCATTACCTCCCCTACTTTGTTTCTTTATGTAACATTTATTGGGGAGTGTTGAGTACATTTCTATTTCAATGCAACGGCTTATTTTTCCTTCCATGTTTATTGCAACCCCTTAGAAATAAAAAAAAAGTGTAACTCACCACAGGAGTTGGTAGTCCAGGAATAATTTTTTTGTACAAAAATCACATATTTTACCAATGAGTAAGGTCTTGCATTTCTTGGGGTGCTGTTCATCAGTTCATGAAGTCAACAGATGATTTTTATTTCAATTTTAGATCTCTCATAGGAGTATACATGAAGAACCGGTTTCTGTAAGCAACATATCATAAAATTTCGGATAGCCAGTGTCTGTTTCAAGTTTGATATAAAATACTTTATCAAAATTCACGTATTGACGTATTCATGAAAGAAATAGAATAAACAATCAAAGAAAAACAATAAAATATACAAACCAATGATAATCAAAATAGATTATTCATATTTTCAATGCAACCTTTTCACAATCAAAGTAAAGGCA
This sequence comes from Platynereis dumerilii, assembly GCA_026936325.1. Classification (NCBI taxonomy): domain Eukaryota; kingdom Metazoa; phylum Annelida; class Polychaeta; order Phyllodocida; family Nereididae; genus Platynereis; species Platynereis dumerilii. Next base: position 15,457,900 of record JAPTHN010000008.1, on the reverse strand, counting down.
AAATTTTCATTTTGCTTAGTAAAAATCGAAATTCTGAAGCTTTGTCAGTCTCGTCCATCATTTTTAGAAAACAGGTTCTCTCCTTTTAGATGAAGCGTATTTCTCAGACAACTTTGAGTGGGAAATCAAACATGTATATATTATCATCGCAATATTCTACACCGCTTTCCTATTGTTTTTTATGATGTTTTCTGAATGGGCAAGGATATCCATATTAATGACACTTACTAATCAGAGCCTGTGTATGCCCAAAGCATATAAAATCACTCACAAATATCGACAAAAGACTGTCATGGATTTTGGCTTAGTCTTTTGACTTAAACCAAATAGCCTATTTGACTATTAGCCTATTTGATATTGGGCTCAATTTTCATTGGCTGTTGGATATTAGATTGGAATCTCATTGAATTCTCAGTGTGTCCAATGAGACTGCAGCTTAATATCCACTTGCAAATCATGGGTCTGTGGATATTAGGCTTGACTGTCATTGGCTAGGATATCCGGCCGGATTTCCATTGGACAGGATAATAGGTGGCATTCTCATTTGACAAACTATTAATTACAGTGCCCCCTACTGCGGATATTAGGGTGGATCCTCATTGGTCAAGATATCAGGGCGCATTCTCATTGGTCAGTTCACTATAATCCAAAGTTGAATGTTTGTCAAAATCCACAATGGTATAGAAGAGTCATTGCGAGTGACTTGGGCATGCATCAAAAGTATGAGATATTTGCCAAAATCCACTATAGTCGGGAGTGAGCAATAATGAGTGACTTAGGCATGCGCCCAAAGGACGTATATTTTGCCCAAAGGCCTCGCAGATATTTTGAAGGATGCGGTGACTTTGGGAAAGTCATGCAAAAGGGAATCGCAATGCCCAAAGGCCCTATAATTTGGCCAAAGACCCTGTAATTTGCCAAAAGACCACATATTTTGCCTAAAGGCCCAATATCCATGCCCAATAGGCCTATGTTGGGAACCACATTGTTTTTTACCTGGACTTCACTGGCTATTGTGGGATATATGTATTGATTATGGAAAAATGTCAATGTGTCATTTACAACTGAAGGATGATTTTTGGTGAATTCTGGGATGAATATTTAAATATATATATATATATATATATTCACGTTTACCATGAGATAAAATCTTGAAAAAACAACTTTATCTTGATTTGTTTCTTCAACATCCGTTCCATCAACTCAATATCATTTCTGTACATGTACAGTGCATGGATACTGGTGCTTCGTGTCGCGAGATATTTCGCAATTCTTGTAACTCAAAATTTGAATAAGAAAAGCCCGTCCAGTTTCACATCGTGCCTTATCCTCTTTATTTCCTGCTTTGGAAACGCGAATTAAAGAGTTTCCTTATTATGAAGCGAAGCACCACACTCCTTGAGATGGTGCAAAATTATTGAAAACTTTTGCTGCTCATAAAAGCACAATGGCGAGAAACATTTTCCCTCATGTATGGAAACTTATGCCATCAGCATTGACTGATGACCCTTAAAAATGTATCAATTTTAATATTACCAATTTATTCTCTCATGAGCGTCTGTTCGGCATGCCAAAAAGTTCTCGATGACTGAATGGCAAGACAAGATTTTATATGAAACACTAGACAGGGTGTCTACCTGGTAATTTTGCTAATTTTGTAGTTTTTTGTGCAATTTTTAAATTAAGCAGATCTCTTTCATAGAAAAGCCTAAATTAGTTCTGCAATGTAAATGGCCTTGTGCATGGCATTGTGCTTATCTAAATTTATTCCAAACATAAATTTCCTCTAAAGAGAATAATTCGTGAGTAATGCCCAGGTCATAAATTTTACAATTGTCTTCCTAGAATAGGGGACAAAATATAGGGACAATTAGTAATTTTCATGAAAAGTCAATCCCAGAACCCTGAGATAGTTCTTTCCAGAGGTCATGAATGCCATATACTAGGTGCGAATTGTGTAACACATGAAGAGAATTGCACCCATTGGAACAAAAAATTGCTGTACTATGAGTATAATTTAATGTTTCAAGGCTTGACTAAGTGCAACAAAAGCTGGAACTTTGAATTTTAATGTGTATACCAACTTTTAATTCAAGCCAACCAAACCTTCCTATAGACACTGACAACTCCTGGTTCCAGTTTCCTAGTGCCAATACTGTAATGGAAATGGGCGTAAGGGAAATTAAAACTTGACTCAACTGGTGTACTATGAGTATAATTTAATGTTTCAAGGCTTGACTAAGTGCAACAAAAGCTGACAATCTACCAATTTTCTCCTGGGACTTTGAATTTTAGTTGTGTATACCAACTTTTAAAAAGGATCTAGCTCTCCATATTAAGCCATGCTGTCAGTGGCGTCAGTTCCTATGGGGCTGGTGAGGCAGATTCCCCACAACTTTTTTGCCAAAGTATACATGTTTCTGAATTTAAAAAATGTAAACTACTGTCAAATATGGTTCCAAGTGACCAACCCAAAACCAGAATCAAACCTGGCACCAATCGTTTCTCCAAGAACACTAACAACTGAGCTAACCATGATTGGGACTTCATGTCCTCTATTTGTGCACTTTTTAGGGTGATTAGGACACACAGGAGAAGGACACAGCAATCGGGCGATGGATAACCAAAATCCACCATCCAATATCAGCCCAAGTGACCTGGCAAGGGCTCGATTCGAACTTTGGACCATTGACAGGCAGCCCAGCACACTACTCAGCCAACCGAACCTTCCTATAGACATTGACAACTCCTGGTTCCAGTTTCCTTGTGCCAATACTGTAATGGAAATGGGCGTAAGGGAAACCATAGCCAGAACTGACTGCTTTGGCCCAGAGGCATGCCAGTTTCTTGGAGTTAAGGAAACCATAACTTCAACTTGACTCAGCTTGTGAGAGTACCAGTCGGTGATGCAAGTGACTGTGATGTTCTGTTTTGAGACCTCTGTCCCAGATTAAAAAATTTGGTCTTTGTCTTCAGCATGTGTTTGACAAGATGTCAGGCACCATTCAGAACAATTTTCAGGGTTTATTTTTATATACAGCAAAAACATCTACATCATGTTCTTTGCTAAAGTTCATCCGTGCATAACATGTGAGGCACGTATACATATTGTGGAGTCAAAAGTCATTTTTGCATGTTCTAGGTCAGGTTACTCGAGTGACTCCTTCTTCTGTGAAATCAAGGCAAACACACCTTTTGCCTTTTTGCATTTACATCTGGGGCAAAATAAAGTATAACAAAAACAAAGGCTGTTGCCCGGGGTTATTGTTTGAAAGCGGACTGTGAACATTGGGAACTGATCATCAATCGGACTCGGAAGAGAGAGAAAAAGACAACCTTATTCAGTCACTCTAGCCAACAGCATAATCAACAAAATGATCAACCAATCAATCAATCATGTTTGGCATTTGGTGGAAGAGTGGTTAAAAGGCCCCGCCTGCTCAACTGAAGGTATTTGCCTGCCTGCAAGCATGGGTTGGGACCCTGGTTTGAACACTCTAAATTTTCAGATTTTCAGTATACCGTCATGAGCAAAATCCCAGCTGGATGCCATGGATGAGACACTAAATTGGCTGCCCGTTGTATCAGTGTCTGTGCTGGGCAAGTAAAATATCCCTCGCATGGGGTAAATGTGTAGCACGTTCAGGACTCATATGCATGTTATGTACTCATCAATCAACCCTCATGAGCACCCGGAACTGGACTTAAGAGGGCTGCACTTACCATATCTATCTATCTATCTATCTATCTATCTATCTATCTATCAATCAATCTATCTATCTATCTATCTATCTATCTATCTATCTATCTATCTATTTATCTAATCTAGCTATCTATCATCATAGCCCGCAACATCATAACACGACTCCCTGCTGATATAACAAGCATATACATAAATCTATTAAAAATCACATGTGTCTGGGGTACGCATGCATCAACACCCTTGTGTTAATTTATTTCACACTGGTGGTAGGTTTTCTGCAAGATACAACTGAACTAAATAAATGCCACGAATCTGTGTCATGACTCAGGGATGAATGCATGACTAAACTCAATCTCATAACAGCATAACAACCACCTTGTTAAAAATTAACCTGAAAATAAAAGAAAATGAAAAAAATGTGTAAAAAGATCAAAAAGTATACCAGGGGGTTCTTACATAAGTTTACTTCCTTAACATTTTTCCCACTAAGGTCAATATTACTTAATATGACCTTGTTTCACCAAAACCTTAAGCAGTGCAGCAAGTTAAATGGGACTTTACACAAATTGGCCAGAAAAAAAATGTAAAAACTTTTTGAGTACTTCGATGACGTAATTATACATGCGTGCATGCAGTTTGTTCTGAGCAAAGCGTATTATTACATAATGCACGTTTGCTGTACATTTATATTACGGTCAAACAATTTTTAAAATTTTCAAAATGCATACAAATACAAAAGGAATTCACGTGTAAAGCAATTAATTCACGTGCATCAATGAATCGCGTGTGAGAACAAAATTTTTTGTCAGGTGATTTGGAATATTATCCAGAGACAGATTATATCAATCTTTTTGATAATCAATCAGATAATCATTAATAGAATCACAAATATGATAAAATCTATAATCACTACATAAGTAATTCATAAAAATTTAGTTGCATTTATAGGCCTTTTCAGATACATTGACCAATCAATAATCATTAAGGGTTAATGTTGAGTGATAAAGCTGAAATCTGATTTCTCAGTTCAAAAATAGAATTTGCCTTCATGAGCAAAAAATTGATTAAACATTAAACAAGGCAAAGCGCTCTTACAGAATAATAATATTAGTTTTAAACAAACATTTTTTTGTTTTATAGTGAATAAACAAAATTTCCTTCAACAATACAAAAAACGCCTGCACTCCACCACAACACTTTTCCCCAAAAAATTTCCTGGTAAAAAGTTCTACCCAAGATACACCCATTTTCACTTCCCTTTCTCACAATTTAATTCAATTACAACATTGCCTTATATAAGTAATCCTGCACCCAGGCATTGACATAACAAGTAATTTGATTTTTCTTTAGTCATTTTTTTCCAACATAGCACCTGTTCTTCAAGAGTGATTAACATATTTTTAGCTCTGCCACAGTTTCGCGGTCCGTGAATTCATCCATGCAGAACCTGGAAGAATGGTATAAAAGACGGGCTGCAGAATCAGCCAAGCAAAATTTGGCAGACAGCACAAGATAGACAGACAAAGTAAAGCAGACAGCCAAGATGGACAGACTGACAGTCAGCGTCATTTTTATCTCAGTTTTTGTCGCAACCACAGCGTGGAAGAACGACAAAAAACCAGACTTCGGATCAGACGAAGGAGTTCAGGTAATTATCATTTTTATATTTTTTAATTAGTGAAAAGCCAAAAAATTTTAGCGTTCTATCAATCAAATAGTCTATCATCAAAATCAAACAGTCAATAATGTAAGGTTTACATCCTGTATTTTTTTCTCTGAGGCTAATTAGGACAGTCCGGGACCATGTTGGCATGATATGAGGCGGTACTCTTTGCTCAGGATGTTGCATGTTTAACCTGAGATGCTCAGGGTGAGAATGAATTTGAACCTAGACCTGAGCTTGACACCAGTTAGAGCAAGATAATGATACTAGACATATAGATGAAATTTAAATTGGAATGACTTTTTTTTAATCAATTATAAGAATTTTAGTGAAACTTCAGGTTTTCTAACTATTATTTTGCTACTAACCATTGGTGAAAATAATGCTTGACTTATGCAAGTGGGATACATTTTTTAAAGATAAATTATATGTATTACAATGAGGTTTTTGTTGCCGACCTTTGATTTAAAATCACTTTAAAAAATCAATTAAATAATGAAATACATAATGATAGAACCATTCATATGGTGCAATTTACAAAAATCAAAGCGTGAGAACATTTTCAGCAGAAATAATTTTAAAAATAAATAAATATAGGACTAAAAATGCATTTTAACTTGTTAAAATTTGTAATTTCTATTAAAAAATGTATGTAACATGCTGCATAATGTTGGCCTTGTATTTGTCATGTTATCCATAATGTATACATTTACCCCCTTATGTAACACCTCGTCACACTTCATGAAGTAAATGAGTACATGGCATGCATATGAGCTTGTTAGATTGGTGAAGAGTCTCAAATAGGTACAAAATAAATCACAAAATAGTTAGTTTTTGTATGTGCACATATTATTACACAAAATGTATTAATATTTTCAACAAACTTATAAGTTAAACAACTCACTTGCAAAAAAGGGTCTGTCTGTTGAAGGAGTTGAATCTAAAAAATTTCCTCCTTAGATTTGATCAAACATCCATTTTTTTAAATTAAAGAAGAAATGACCAGTGATTTGATTGATTCCAGGGAGGTTACTGATCTCAATGATGAGTCATACAAATTTATAAGGAAAATAACATCCCTCATCTTCTCTGACTGCAATGCAATTGTTTTCTTATATGGGCCAGCAGAGACACTTGATAGGAACAAAAATATAATGTCCATTAGTTTTTTTTTGAAAATGATTGAGTTGGTTGACTTATTAAACCTGACCAATAATCAATCTCAACTGCCATAAACTGCTATACATGTAGGGGAGACCGGGGTTAGTTGAATCGCGGGGTTAGTTGAAACTTGGCCTAAAATCAGCTTTATTTTAAATTTATGGCCAAACTGGTACTTTTGGTAGATACCCTGGTTATTGGCACATGTTATCATACCTTCATTCATTTAAAATTTCAAAATGCTAATTCTGTAGGCAAGAAAGTTTGTTTTTTGGGTGCTCCAGTAACTTGTTTGCTCAGTCTTCGAGGGGGGTTATTGTATAGCTATGATTTTAATCCAGGTGAACTAACCTTATTTCTAAATAAGCAAATCCATGCCTAATCCACACCCAGAAGCTTTTTGTTGTGTGACTTTGATAAGACTGAAAAATAAGACAACATTGTGTTCCAGGTGTGATGGGGTTAGTTGAATCATACATGGTGGAGTTGGCCATAACACAGACTTCAAGTGTTCAAACTGCCTTTCAAGTCATTGTTAGTTGGAGTTACTGCAGTTTAGAACTACTACAATGCATGTTTGCATTCCTGAAAGGGAAATACAGAAAAACCAGCTTTTTGCCAAAAATAGACAAAAAATTTAGTAAATTACATGTATACAGTATACAATTTATTTTCAAATGAGTGTTGTACTGAAGCTGGTGGTCATCATAGGGATATCAGTTATGCAAAGGAAACCCCTTTTATAAGAAGTTGTCTCCAAATTTTGATGGCGCTTCAACTAACCCCGGGGTCGGGGTTAGTTGAATCAAAATTTTTTCGGGAAGTTTGTGTCTGTGACACAAATTTCAATAATCATTTACAATATCTCTTGGCTGATCATTGAGTTAAACACGCTCACTATCACATGCTAAAATTTGGCGTGAATATCTTGTACCGTTTGCTCTCCAGAGCAAAAATAAAAATGAGTGTGCCAACAAACCCCGGTCTCCCCTATATAAATGGGTTGAATAAATAAACCTGTTGGAAAAGTGCAAATTTAGCATAAATCTAGTCATGAAGTAGGACTTATAAATTACATAAAACATGAAAAATTCTCAATAGGTGCAAAATCTTTAATACATATCATAGAAATATTAGAAAAAAAAATCAGGACCTTCTTATGCAACCAAGTGTACAAAAAATATATAAAAATATGCCAAATAGTATAGTATTGTCAGTGGCGGATCCAGACAGCGTCATCTAGAGGGGGCCCGGGCATGTTTTGGCATTCCTGGGCCCGCGTCGCGGCGTATTTTCTTCAAAATACTATTATTAATCTTAGTGGTCTAGGGGGGGCCCGGGCCCCCTAGGCCCCCCCCCTGCATCCGCCACTGATTGTAAACATTAACTATGCAAAGAAGCAAAACATGGCACTCAAAAACTTGGCAGAGAGTGAAAATTTATGACCATATGAAAGTTTATGTTTGTACAGATCCACCTGTACCATGGGAAATATGGAGATATGGAAACATGAATAAATACAGCATAGATCAGTGCACAAAGATCTTTACATAACACTATATCAATGACAGGCACCACGAAAAATCGAATGTTTACAATCGAGCAGAAATGTAAAGTCACGTTGTGGACACAGCGGTTGTAGCTCCAATTAAAAAGTCAAATTTGCAACTTAAGAGCCTTTAGACCAATGCATTTTTGTGGCAATGTTCAAGAAAAATGAGGCCACTCTTTGTGAAATGAGGTCTGAAATTAAGTTAAAAGAAATTTATTCAAAAGAAATTTGGCATGTGCATTACCTTATTAAATGTGAATGAAAACTATGTTCTCTAAAGTTTGGATTGAAAAGTGATAAAAACAGTGCTTTTAGTATACAAAAAGATATAGAATTTGAAAAAGGGAGTGTGTGTCAAGAAATGCGTGTCCCCGAATTCCCATATAACTTTTTACAAGCGTCTGTTTAAAGTTTCGAAATCTCTGCACGTTCTTCAAATGTCAATTTGGAGTACGAACATTTTTTTGAGTACAAACCTGGAAGACCGAACTGAGAGAATTTAACCTACAACCTTTGGGACCCAGGCCCGATTCCCAGCTAGTTTTGGCAACCAATTACCGGCAAATTAGAATGATGCCTAGGATGGTGTGTCAAATTGTGCTGCAAGCTGGCACATCACCTAACTGCTGTGGTCCAAGCCTGTCCTGTTTAGGCTTGTCAGTTTTAATATGTGAAAAATAGAGGACGTGAAGCACTTTCATAAATCACTCTTTTCTTGTGATTGCAATACAACCTATAATTTACTGTATTATCTGAATTTGTCTCACCACTATACCAAGAGCTACTAACAGCTTAAAACTTCCCTAAGCTTCAGACATGATACCCCATTAGGGAAATTTAGACCTTCATAAAATTGTTACACTTTTGCCTATATGGATAAATTAAATGTTTGACCATGAATTATACAGTTTAGTGCAGTCAGGGTCATTACCAATGTTGCCAAATGTAGAAAATCAGCCAAGCATTTCAACAAGGCACTGGTCATGAAAATAAGTATTTTTATATAAATGGTTACAATAAAAACGCAACGAAAAACAGTACATAATGTACATACAGCCATGCGATATTCTCACTAGTTTTTTTCAACATAAACACCAATCGCATATGTTGATTTGTATCAGCGTTACAGCCAGGGAAATAGAAGTGTTGTCCCTTAATGAATCAGCCATATCCTACTCTTGCCATGTTATGATCATATGCATTAATTAAACTGGAACATTCATAGAATTTTTTTTCAATCATTGCAAAAATGTTTCTCTTATTCTCTAAGTACGCTGCCAAGCAAATAGTTTTTAAAAATTGCATAAAGTCACATAGAACCCATAGAAGTTATATCATGAAAATGACGTGATTCTCAGTAGTCAGTATATGTCATGAATACAAGATGGCATCCATATTTTCTAACTTTTAGTGAGGTGTATATAAACAGTATCCATTCTCAAGGACCTGGGTTCGATTTCTAATCTGGGCAACCCAAGTTAGATGGATGTTTCATCCTGTGCCAAGCGTGCACCTTGCCTCACTACCGTGGTCCCGGCCTGTCCTACTAAACCTAATCACCTTGTGCCATTGCCACATCACTTCAATCACCTCATTACTGTGGTCTCAGCCTGTCCTGTTTGACCTTATTAGTGCAAAAACACAGGATGTAAAGCCCTTTCACTAACCCAGTTGGCCTCACAACCTAAATTAATCATTATTATCTCACCACTACATCAGTGCTTCCACCTACTTAAAACTTTCCTAAGCTTCAGACATAAATTAAGCCAATAAGGAAATTTATAGACCTTCATAAAATTGTTACACTTTTGCCAATAAGGATAAATAAAACACTTTGACCATGAATTATACATTCATCAAGTTCAGTCAGGGTCATTATCAATGTTACCAAATGTAGAAAATCAGCCAACCATTTCAACAAGGCACCATGAAAATAAGTGTAAATGGTTACAATAAAAATGCAACAAGAAAAGAAGAACGTAATAGACAGTTGCTCTTGATGGATGGATGGATGGATGATTGGGGCTTTACGTCCTGTATCTATGCAATTGGTAGGCTAATTAGGACAGGAGGAGGACACGGCAGTGAGGCGAAGGAAATTTGAAACAGCCGTCCAATACAGGCCCAGGTGACCCGGCAATAGCTGGATTCGAACCCTGGACCCAGCGATTGGCAGTCCAGCACGCTACCACTAGACTAACCCTCCCCCCCCCGAAAGTTGCTCTTGAAAGCAAGTACACCCTTCAATGATCTGCATTGAAGACCAGCTTGAAGTTGTCACATAAATGGCTATAACTTCACTGATATTGTATTCATGAATCATTGAACAGATGCTTGTATCATACCATTGAGGATTCCTACGGCATGTACTAGACTGGTCATTGAATTTTATTTGTACCCGAGGTCTTTATACGAGATAGGGGTCATAATCTTTCAAACTCCACGCTCAATGTTAAAAGATTAGAACAGATCAGGGAAACCCATGTTAAATCGATGGTCCATCTATGCCAAGCGTGCACCTGGCCTCACCAATGTGGTCCCGGCCTGTCCTACTAAGCCTAATCAGTGCAATAATATAGGTCACAATCAACTACCACCCACTAACCCATCTCTCTAAGATATATTTTCTGTGCCATGTCTCTCACATACCCGCTTGTCATTCGAACCACAGTTTCCCTTTTATCAATTTTTTCTTATTTTTATTGAAGTCTTTTCAGTCGTCTTCCTTTTTTCACAGCTCAGTAAGCCCAACATTGGAAGGAAGGGTCTGTGTCAATGGTAGGGTCAAGTTCGCTTGGCGTTAGAGTCCCTTTTCAGTGCCTGGGAGTAAACAGACCGCCTTATTTGTCAGTTATTGTAATAAGTCGGTCAGTTAAGTTGTCATGTTTAACTCATAATAGCTTCACAGACATGCTGTTGACAGCTTGATAGGCAATTTATGTCCCGAAGAAGAAAAAGGCAAAACAGCCTTTCAAAAGGCCATCCAATAAGAATCAGTTGATTCAAAACTTTCCTTATTATGATGATCATTAATGTATGAGCCTCTACATTTCTGCCTGCTCTCCATACAGGAGAAAAAACATGTTTAAATTATTCTTTAATTTGCAAATGAATTTCTTTATATGCGGCATGTATTTGGATTTTTGGTTTCATAGAATTATCATTCTATGGAAGAGCATTTGCCACCATGAAAAAAAAAAGTTTTTGTTTCAATCTGATGTCATATTTAATTAATGATAAGTGTAGCACCACATAAACCCTAACTAAAGCAGGAAGTACTAAATGGTCAAAAAGTTCCTCAATGTAATTACCAGTTAACCCCACAACATTCTCATATTGCACCCTTATCATGCAATATGAGTTTTTATGATGTCATCATGTGACTGATTCTGGCCAAGCAGGATGGTTCTTGCACAGTGGTCATGTAATAATATGATTATAAGCGAAGTAAGACATGTAAATTGACAGTCATGGCAACTTCTTGGGTATAATAATTAACAAACCTGAAGCAATACAGGAACTGTCAGGAAGTACTAATTTAATTGTCAATAGTTCCTTAATTTCACTGCCAGCAAACCCCATACAGCATTCTGGGTATGCAAAGAATGAGATCATGCCTGAAACCCTTGCCAACCACCAAAAGGACAGGTGTTAGATTTTGGGATAGTTCATTTAAAGGTTGCTACCCATAATTATGTGGCATATGTTACCGGAAACCAAATAAACCCAATTTTTTCTATGTTCCATCTGGGTTGTCTGAAAGTTGATAGTGAGGGACTTGTATGGTACATTGGGGAAGTCATTTATACAAGTGTGAAATATCAAATTTATCTAAGGCCTAGTTGATACCATATTATCTCAAGAAACTAATGGTATTTGGTTGGTGTACGGAATAAATAAAACATTTGTATAACCTTGTATCCAGACCTTTGTATAACCATGCCCGAGTTCTTGGGCTTTACTTCCTGAATTTATGCACTAGTATAAGGTATATGCTTGACAGGACAGGCAGGGACTATGAAGTGAGGACACACTAAGGTGCACACTGGAACTTGATGATCCTTGCATTTTACATGGGTTGCCCAGAGAGGATTATAAGGAAGTATAACAGCAGAAAAAAATGTGGTTCATTTTTGAAAACCTTATAGTCAGTTCACACATTCATATTTTTGAATCTATTTGTTTGTTGGCATGGCTTTTGCCCTGTGTGCACTTCAAAATATAAAAAAAAGGCTTGCAAAGAAAAATTCCAATGAAAAACAAGCAGTTGTGAAGTCTTAAGTTCACTGAATAGTACGGAAAGGCCACTTTAAAAAAATATTTTAGTACTATAATTTGATGTATAGCCCTCTTGGATTAATACTTTTTAAAATCTTAACATGTAAGCCTACATATCAATTGTCTTCCTTGCAATTACACCAACTTGGCTCGATCATGCAACCTTATTAAAACACGACACTTCTGTTAAATCAAATAATTTCTTTGTGGTCATAAAAAAATTGTTTGCAAAAAGTTTAGAAAAATAGACCATGCGACAGCAAACCCTCCAAGACGCTTGGATATATCATTTAGGACCTCAATCGGATTGCATAAGGCACACACAACATGATTTTCATTTTTCTTCAGAGTGCAACCATGTCATTGCTTCCTTGATTATCTAAGACATAAACATGTCCTTATATATTTGACTGCCCTTTTTGCGCTGAGAGAAAACCACAAAGTCGCATGTTGAATCATGCACCAACCGAATAACGCCCTCCAAATATCTGGAACAGAAAAATGTTTTGCCAAACCAGAATTACCACAAATAAAAAAAAGTAGGTCAATGCAGTTCATTAAAACAATGTATATCTTCTTCACAATCGAAGACCCAATCAAAAAGTCAATGCCGCCCATACTGTTTTACACTTTCACCATTTTTTACATTTCTTAGATAAAATTGTGCGTCGAATAGTAGTGTCCCGTAAGATATTTTTGTAGCCCTCTAACGGACAAAATTTTTAATATGATTTATAGACAGTCTCAATGTTTATTACAGGACTTCCTTGAATCCTTCGCTTACCTGGCACCACAGCAGGCAGAGGGAGGCAGAGGAGCGCAGGCCAGCATCCAACTCAGCGATGGGATTGCCGCTTTCCAGAAATATGTCAACATAACCGTCACAGGTAGGTGCAAAAGAACAACAATGTACATGATACAATGTAAAACTTTCAAAACAAATTCCTTTTCTCAAGAGGTAGCATAAATTGTGCCTTAATTTTATACAATACAGTACGACCCGATAAATTTTCCAAGCAAATTCTCAAATCTGCATGCCCAAACACAAGTTTCGATGCCCTCTCCAGCTCATTATTTCATAACCCAACTTGAAAAACAAACATATTTTTGCAACAATTGATTTCTCTCAGCAGAATTAAATATCTCTAATGGCAAATAGATTGATGAAGCCTGCTTAATTTTACCAATATCTTCACAAATTGCAGGTCGAATGAACATTGAGACAAGAAAATGGATGGAAAAGCCAAGATGTGGGAATCCGGACAAGAAGCAGAAGAATATCAATGAACACAGGAGGAAACGCTTCATTTTGGAAGGTGAGTGAGTTGTTGGGTTTGTGTTTTACGCCCCATCAGCACCGGTGTGGGCTATTTAGAGGCAATCTTGAAAGGTGAGAAAAGTGCTTTTAAAACAAGTGCACATAGTAGCAAACCAAGACAGATAGTGATGCACGGATAGTGAAAATAGCCGGATACCGGATACCAGATAATTCGGCTATACTAACTGCCAGATACCGGATAGGAACTGGATAGTAGGAACCAGATAATAAACATACGCAATAGGAAGTTTTTCAGCATTCGCGGATAATTTCTTGTGAGAGGCGAGATGTGTTATGTCCCGCAGGAGGACTGTTCCTCTGATGGCATGTTTTTGTCATGTTCTGTTAATGAATTCTTAAACTTTTAAGATGGTTACATCATGTTTTCGCCTTTGTATTGAAACATTCTTTTAATAATTATGAAAGTTTTCTTAGCTTTTCACTTATATTTGAGCATCCAAATTATCCTGTTCTGACAACCTAATTTTGCCGCATACCGGATATGAAGCAAATTCCAATATCCCGCCGGATACCGGATACCTTGCCAGATATCCGTGCATCCCTAAATTGACAGATGTCTATTATTCCCTCCAGAGGGTGTTAAAAGTGAAATGTTTAAAACAATCTACATTTTTTTCTATCAACAGGTAGCAAATGGAAGACTCAGATGCTCAGCTACAGAATCCTCAACTATGCCAGCACCCTGGAACCCCAGACCCAGGACTTCATTCTTGCTCAAGCATTCCAGGTACAAAGCAAATCTCTTTCTGTCTTTCTAGCTGTCTATCTATGTATCTGAGTGTCTGTCTATCTACTTGTCTGTCTATTTTTCTGTCTATTGATCTATTTGCCTATCAATATATCGGTCTTTCCGTGCTGAAATAAAACAAACAACTTTTTAGGAAAGATTGTTAAACTCTACTTCTGTGTGGTTGAATGAAGGCAATAAGATAAGAATATGTTATTATAAATTTATAGCCAATTTTATCTATTTATCCATGCAGTCATGATATACATGTACAGATTTCACATGCACCTATATTTCAATACAATAGAACAGAGCACTAAATACAGTACACATCAAATTAAACCCTTTATGTGCAATTACATACCCGAATTCATGACCCATAACTGTAACAGACTCGTTGATAAATAGTTACTTAATCCATTTATTGTAGTGCAAACGACAATTTTACAGCCATGTGGAAATCTCAGATTCTGATCTCCTAATCTTATAATACGGCAGGTGGCGCTATGATCTAATTCAACAAATACGCCCCTAGTGGACAATCTGTCACATCCCTTTCTCAAGATAAACATCATATTATCTTAATATTGATAAACATGTATATCGCTATACAAAAGTTTTAACACTACTTTACAAGTGCCTACAATGGCTAAATTGTAACTGCAAATTTTTAACTTCAAATTTAACATTAACTTTTAACATTGTAATCTACAGAATTACAACTTTGAATAAAGCTCAACTTCTAACTTTAACTTTAAAGTTTCTTACTTCAACATTGCATTATTTTACAAATGCTACATGTACTCAATTATAGATGTACTTGGATTATACAATCACTAATCTATAAGTCTCTAACAATCAAGACATATTGACAGAACAAAATTCTAATATTTCTAACTCATTAAATCAATTGCATTCAACACAAATCAAATACAAATTCATACATTCATACAAAATTCACATTTATACAGGTATTTGCTGATGTAAATTCACGATTTTACATAATGATGATATTGTCACTTAATTCAAGTCTTTGATCGATTGAAATTCACGAATTACACAAAGTCTTTCAAATATCCTGGAGCTTTCCTCTCACGGGTTGATCTCCGTGGTGTTGGTTCACCTTGAGCATGTTGAGTCGGACTTGGCACCGCTCCTTCAGTGGTTCGATCTTCATCATTAGCGTGATTAACTTTCTCTGCACTCGACTCATCAGTACGATCACAACTGACTGTAACTTTCTCACTTGTGTTGTTTAACATAGATCGATTTCTTCTTAGCACATCACCAGTTTCGGTAGTGACCACATAACTTCTTGGAGTAGAGTACTCAGTTAGGATTTTTCCAGGTACCCATCTTTTAGATTGAGGGTCAACCTTGATTCTAACATTATCATCACACTTGAAATCCACTTTGCTCCTCTTCTTTGCACCTCTATTGTAATAATACGCTTGACGTTCTTGCTTGCGTAACAGCTCCTGCCTTGCATCTTTGGCTATTTCCGGCTGTAATGCCTCTGCGGTTTGTGGTAGATCATCACGCAGTCTGCGACTGAATAACAACTGGGCCGGGCTGAAGGTCATGCTTGTTAATGGGGTATTTCTATATCTCAACAAGGCTATGTTTGGATCGCTGTGATCCTCCTCACATTTCATCATCATCGTTTTAACAATCCCCACATACTTTTCGGCCTCACCATTTGACTGTGGATACCTTGGGCTGGATGTAATAACTTTAAAACCCCAGGCGTCTGCAAACTGCCGGTACTCTGCCGACGCAAACGGCATGTTGTCAGCTATTAATTCGTATGGTATTCCATGTCTAGCGAAAATGATCTTGCATGCATTAATAACGCCTGCTGCGGTCTTGTTGGTCAATCTGGCGATCTCCGGGTACTTCGAATAATAATCGACCATCACCAGGTAGTCGTGTTTTCCAAACTGGAAAATGTCAGTTGCTACGCAATTCCATGGACTTTCTGGAATTTCCTTTTGTTTTATCGGCTCTTTTACATTCTTCTTTCGGAACTGCTGACACACAGTACATCCTCCAATGTAAACCTCAATATCCTTGGTTATACCAGGCCAGTAGATTCTCTCTCTTGCCAAATTCTTACATTTTTCCATCCCCTGATGGCCTTCATGGAGTTTCTGCAGCGTCTCCTTTCGCAGCTTTGATGGTATTATCAAACGATTGCCATAGAACAGCAAATCTTCTTCTTCAAACAGTTCTTCTCGAATGTCAAAATAAGGCACCACCTCTGCTGGCAGGTTCTTACGACTCGGCCATCCATCTGCTAGGTAGTCCTTGATAACTTTTGACAAGTCATCTTCTTGGGTTTCTTCTTTCCAGACTCTCTTCTTAGACTTGGATGCTGGAAAGTATGTCATAACACTGTTAACAAACAGACACGGATCCACCTCATCAGTGTCGTCTCCTGGGATAACAGCTCTGCTTAAAGTATCTGCAATGTACATATTGCTTCCTGGGTGATACTTTATTTCAAAGTCATATCTGAGCAGCTTGTAGGTCATAAGTTGTAACCTTGGCGACATCTTGTCAAAGTCTTTGTGCTGTATAGTGACTAAAGGCTTGTGGTCAGACTGAATTGTTATCTTTGTCCCGTAGACATAGTGGTGGAATCGTCTTGTAGCGAATACGATCGCTAACAGTTCCTTTTCTATCTGAGCATATCTGCACTCAGTTTGGCTCAAGGGCCGTGACGCATAGGCTAACGGTCTTCCTTCTTGTAGTAAGCAGGCTCCCAGTCCATCTTTGCTAGCGTCCGCTTGGATCGTCAGTTCTTTCTTGGGATTGAAGTAGTGTAACGTAACATCTTTTAACAACACTGACTTAATTTTCTGTACCGCCGCCCGCTGTTCCGGTCCCCACAACCATGGACTGCCCTCCTTGACCAGCTGTCGTAGTGGCTCCGTAAGTTGCGACTTCTGTGGAATAAACGGCGACAGGTAATTAATCATCCCTAAGAAACGCTGAACTGCCTTCTTATCTTGTGGTTCGGGCATATTCACAATCGCAGCAACTTTTTTCTTGTCTGCTTTAATTCCATTAACAGTCAGCTGGTGCCCGTGAAAAGTTACCTCTGACTTCTTGAATTGAAGCTTATCAGCATTCAATTTCACATTGTTTTCTCGTGCCCTCAACAGAAAACGTTCTAACGCTTCATCATGCTCTTTCTCTGTCTCGCCAATGATGCACGTGTCATCAGCAATGGAGAAGACATTTGGGAGATCCCCGAACACTTGATGTGTTTTTCGCTGCAGGACCTCACTGGCACTAGATAATCCGAAGGGTAATCTTCTGAACCGATATCTTCCAGTCGGTGTTTGGAACGTGGTCAGATCTCGGCAGCTCTCTTCCAGCTCTACTTGCCAAAATGCCGATGATTGATCCACAATAGTGAAGTATTTTGGTTCACCAAACGTTGATTTAACCTCTTCGAAGGTAGGAATCGGGTAATGCTCTCGTTTGACATATTTATTGAGCTCTCTTGGATCCAGACATAGACGAATCGAACCATTCTTCTTTTCGGTACCGACCATGCTATTGACCCACTCCGTTGGGTGATCCACTTTCTCAATTACACCCGTTTCTTCCATCTCCTTAAGTTTACTTTGAAGCGGCTCTCTGAGTTTATATGGCACTCGCCTTGGAGGGTTCACTTTGGCAACTGCGTCATCCGTCAACTCTATCTTGTAGGTTCCAGGATATTTTCCAAGTTTGCCATCGAACACATCTGCAAACTTCGACTTGACATCTTTAATTGTCAATGGCTTGGATGCGCTCATCTCGAAGACTTTGATACTCGAATTTTCTCCAGGCTTCAGAATTCCAAGTTTAACAGCAGAATCAAGCCCAATAATTGGCTCTGTTTTACGCTTCACAACATAGATCTCAGCTTTCACCTTTCTGTTTCCGACAGCAATGGCTACTTGCATTTTTCCATAATGCTTCAACGGCGTACCATCCACAGTACTCAACACTGTTTTAGATTCCTTGACTTTTGGCTTACTGTTCAACTTTTTGTAGCAACTGTAGGAAATAATGTTAGTTTGCGCACCAGAGTCCACTTTCATCGATAATTTAGATCCATCGATACTGACTTCTTGCCACCACGAATTTTGATTAGCACTTGCGCTACCAATTTCCAACACAGTTCCTAACACAAATTCACCGTCAGAGTAGTCTGAGTCGTCACTCGACTCGTTACGTACCACAGCAGTAGTCCTGTTGTTTTTACACAGCTTGGCGTAGTGGTTCCTGCGACCACATTTTCCACATCTCCTTCCGAAAGCCGGACATGACTTCGGTGCATGCGAACTGCCACATTTTGAACACGAGCTGAACTCACTTTGGTCATTTTTAGCATACGACTTCTGCGGGGTCTTGCGATCTTGCGATGCAGACTGCGATGTCACTGATGATGACGATGACTGTTTCGACTTGGACTTGAAATGCGTAGCAGGCTTACTCTTCTTGAAAGCCTTAACACTTGCGGCTTGCACTACTCCTTTCGACATGAGGTTCACTTCTTGACGGGTAGTTTCCGCAGTAACACATTTCTTGATTGCATCATCCAAACCAATATTGTCAGGCTCAACAAGTCTTTCTTGCAATCTACGATCAGACATTGAAAACACAATCTTGTCACGAATCATGTTATCTTTCTCTGTGAACGTGCACTGATCTGCCAATTTGCGAAGATTCGTAATGTAATCCAGAAAAGTCTGACCTTCGGGCCTCACATAAGTCCAAAATTGAAATCTCTGGAACACAGTTCTTGTTTTTCCAGCACAATAGTCACTGAATTTCTTCTTCACAACATCATATTTCTTTTCGTCACCAGGATTTTCAAATTTAAACTGACCAAATTTTTCTCTTGCCTCAGCTCCGATGTGGTTCAACAGTAATCCAACCTTCACTTTTTCAGCCTTTTCATCAAGTTCATTAGCTAGTAAGAAGATCTCAAAGTCGTCAATCCAGACACGCCATGCTTCCGCCATGTTGCCTTGAAGATCCAATGGCTCTGGTCGTTTTGCAAATCCACCTGCTGCCATGCTTCCAGTGTTCGTCACTCAAACTCATGTGCAACAATCGAATGTGTGGAGTGTTATAGTCCAAATAACCTGACACCATGTAACAGACTCGTTGATAAATAGTTACTTAATCCATTTATTGTAGTGCAAACGACAATTTTACAGCCATGTGGAAATCTCAGATTCTGATCTCCTAATCTTATAATACGGCAGGTGGCGCTATGATCTAATTCAACAAATACGCCCCTAGTGGACAATCTGTCACAATAACCCTTTTACACATTCTTGCAAACATGAAACAGAACAGGAAACTTATCTTCATGATGTATAAGGTCGTGACAGACCCAAATATCCTCATTGTCTTTCTATTGACAATTCTACAGACATCATAGACTCCACAATATTCAGAAAATATTATGACTTCAGATGCCTTTAAGGGCGATGTATGACAGTTAGGAAAGAAGTATGATGCATCTATTTTTTTTACTTTGCCCAATGTTAAAAACTATATTTGGGTCATCAACAAATTAAGACACCACACACTAGATAAACAAGTCTATCTAACGTCATGAGAAGGGGGAAATGCACGAAGCGAAAGAGACTGAGATTCGGTCTAACGCACTGATCTTTGAAATCAGTACACAGCCCTTCGAAGTCTTTACAGCCTTCCACTTTGATATCCAAAAAGAGTGTACTGTTGCACTGTGAAAATGACACTTCGTGTGTCATCAGACAGATGATTTGTCATCATCATACCCAATACTTTCAATGTTAATTTTATTTAAGAAGACTAATCCCACTTGTTGGTGACAGCCAAACGAAGGGATTATGCATCTGATTTTCACTCAAAAATCAGTTATAAATGACAAGTCAAATGGCCTTCTCTTGATCATGACTAATCAAACAGCCTCTAGATATGTTTCCCATGTTGAAAGTATATGGGTTGACACTTCATCAGCTATCATGAGTCACGAAGTGCATTTTTCACAATGAACTGGTCCTCATTTTTTCTTTATCAAAGTGGAAGGTTTTAAAATCTTAAGAAAATTCGAAATATATTCTGAGCAATCACACTATATTTAGAGAAAAAAATCTCGATCATCTTTTTAGAAAATAACCTAGTTTGATTAATTTATAAAAAGAAAGAAAAAGGAAAAAAGATAGAGGGAATCTCCTTAAAGTCATCCTCAATCAAAAGGTTGGCCTTATTCCACACACAAGTTTTTTGGAATAATATATAGGCCTTCATCAGTGATTGGAAAGATTCGCTTAAAATGAAAGTAATGCCTTGTGCAGTTATTATTTTTTATACTGAGTATATAACACCATGAGGCTCAATTGGCAGTGATTGGTTTGTCTTCCCAGCTACATGTGGGACATGAAACTGAGTGTGAGGCATCATATCATGCATGCTTGCCCAACTATCCAAGCTCTTGAAATTCAAGCAAACATGAAAATCACGATTCTGCATAATTATGAATCTGCATTGAAGGAGGACCAAGCTGAAAAATAAAAAGGTCAATGCATATCATGATCTCTCTTTACTCCCTTTCTGCTCTGACAGCCAAGTTGATGACTTTAGGGGAAAGTTTCTATATGTAGATATCTCAGAAACCATATCCCTTGACCCTCGCCTAAAAACTTTCATTCAGGAAGTCAAATAGACAGATAGATCATGGATATATGTAAGTGCAGTCCTCTAAGCCCAGTTCTGCGGAGGGTTGATTTACGAGATGGAAGAGAGAGTGGGAGTCCTCAACATGTTACACATTTACCCAACGTGAGGGATCTTTTACTTGCCCAGCACAGACACTGATACAAGGGGCCGCCAATTTAACGTCTCATCCGAACAACATCCAGCTGGGATTTTGCTCAGAGTCTCAATCAGTCTCATTTCATCTTTTAGATCTGGAGCGACCAAATCCCAGTCGACTTCATCCGAAGACCGTGGTACGAAAACTGCGACATCGACATCACATTCCTGTCCTGGGGACACGGGGACCATGAAAGTTTTGATGGAAGGACTGGCATCTTGGCCCACGCCTACTTCCCTTACTACGGAGGGGACATCCACTTTGATGCGGACGATCCATGGACCTTCCAAGACCCTACTAATTCTGGTGGGTGGATTAGGAGGCTTTACATCTCTGTTTATACACTGACCTGGGATTAATAGGACCAGCAGGTACCATGGTAGTGAGGAGATATACACTTTTGGTACAGGGTGAAACTTCTGTAACACAAGAGCATTGATGCCAGTTTATTATTTCATATCCCTACCACTACTTACAGTTATGATGTAGGATTGTAGGTATTACTGAGAACGGTCAACTTTGGGTGTAGTTCTAAGTCAGCATTAATTTTTAAAAGACCTCAAAATTGAGATATTAGGCCAATATAATATCATTGGCAGTAAAATCTCACCCTTCAGTCCATCTTGCACGTTATACCTCCCTTCTCTGTGTTTTACAAACCAGATATTGGACAAGATGCAGAAATTTGAATATTCTGCATTACTCGTGGTTCAAACAGAAAAAATATTGTATGCCATGTCATCATATTGAAATTCTTGCTTTCAGGCAACGACTTCTTGGCGACAGCCGTGCACGAGATTGGCCACGCTCTTGGACTGTCCCATTCTGACGTGGAGGGTGCCGTCATGTGGCCGTACATCAGGCTCTACGAAGAAGTGTTTGAACTTCATGATGACGATATCCAAGGCGTTCAGCAAATTTACGGTACTTTTGATTAATTATGCACCCTTAACAAAAAGGTTTCATATGGAAGGGTTCCATAAGCTGGCATAGATAAGGAACACTAAAAGGTTCATTACTCAACTTTAAAAAGGTTCAATAGCAAACATAAACAAAATTTAGATAATCCAGCTGCACTGAACTCCTACCTTCCATGGAACCCCTTTCTCTCAATTTGGGAGCAAAAGGTCCTATCATAAGGCCTTCCTACCAACTATTGAACCTTTTCAATTCAATGGAACCCTTAAAATATTTAGAACCTTTTTTTCAGCTGGGGTTCTTTATATATATACCATCAAGAACTTTGGTGCTAGGCGTGTACCATGAAAGAATGCAATGGAGTCATTAATTATACAATAATGTTTTTTTGGAGGGCATTACATGGGATTAACAAATTCTAATTGGAACAACCCGCGTAAAGGCATTGCATGACAGATTGATTATTATTATGTATCATTCAGGCAAACGAGATGACTCCTCATACAAGCCACGAGAAAATCTAATTGCTGTCGAAACTCAGACAAAAATGCCCTTGGGAGTTTTCGAACCTAGAGATTTCTGCTTCGAGGGACCAATAAACACTGGAGTCACCGATGGAAATGGATCAACGTATTTATTCAGAGGTAGGTTATTCTGTTAATATTCATTATTTAGTTTATGTAGATGAAAAATGTACAGTATTGACAAAATGAATGAAATTAGATGCTGCCATTAGAAAGTTTCCAACCTTAGTATACAAAATGTCTTGAAATTAAATTTAACATATATCAGATGTAAAATTTGCATCACAATATCGTGTAGAATATTGACTGTATATTATCCTTGTTACAAACTGTCATAACCAGTTTCTCAAATTCATCTTTCAGGTGATTGGTTCTATGAAGTGGACAATTACGGAGTAAAAGATGGCTACCCAGTTCAGATCAGTGACCACCAACGAGGATTCTACCCTCTGACCGGTCCGATCGATGCGGCGCTATATTTGAATCAAACGGATGAACTTGTGCTTTTCAAGGTAAACATCAGCAAATGAATGATGAGTGTACCCATTTCAGGTACATTCCATTGGATTTAATAAGGTTTCTAAGGTAGATAAAATGGATTTCAACATTCAGCAATAATGTGGAAATTTCTTTACAAAACACACACACACAGGTTGTAGCCGTAGGTCCAGCAAAATATTTCTCTGATGCAGCTATCCATGTATCGTAAAGACACAAGCTTATATTAGAACGAAATGTCAATTTACTGAAACTTTCAAATGTATTCATCAGAACTGTTAATCTCCCGAGTTGGTCACACAAAATGTATATGAGAATATTGGTTTAGGGAGTACTGATAAATATATAACAATACTCTGATATCTAATACCAGAACGCTCGCATTGTCATACTGGAATTGGAGCTTTTTTATAGAAACAGGACACTGGTCAACAAAATGACCGACTCAATCCCGTCCTAGGATTAGGAACTAAAAGTTGTTATCTGTTGTTACTTTTTCAGACCTACTACTATGCCAGCTTCATCGGCCGCAAGTTCCAGGGCTGGGGTCTCATCAACCAACGATTCCCGGGCATTCCGCCTAATCTTGATGACGCCTTCGTTTGGCCGATTAATAACAAAGTGTATTTCCTTAAAGGTGAGTTGTCTCCCAATAAACATATTTCTTCAAAGATGGCTTTTTTTTAAAGCAGGGTAAATATTAAGAGCCAGAAAGGTGATTCAGCACTTATTTTGGGTTAACTATTATTTGAACATCCAAGAATCACATGCTACATTTACATACTTCCATAACCGGTGATAGCACAACAAACGGTAATTTGCATAATGATAGATACATAGATAGATATGGTAAGTGCAGCCCTCTAAGCCCAGTTCTGGGCGCTCACAAGGGTTGATTGATGAGATGGAAGAGAGCGGGAGTCCTTAACATGTTACACTTTTACCCCATGTGAGGGATCTTTTGCTTTCCCCTTACAGACACTGATACAAGGGGCCGCCAATTTAATGTCTCATCCGAACGACATCCAGCAGGGATTTTGCTCATGAAGGTACACTGAAAATTTTTGGTTCCCCACCCGGGGTTCGAACCCATGCAGGCAAAGACCTTCAGCAGAGCAGACGGGAACCTTAACCACTTGGCCACCCAGCTGCAATGATTGGCTGGATTGATTATAATTTGACTCTATATCCTAAGGCACATTTTTAAAATAGTGTATTATAATGTTTTTAAGGTGGGATCAGCAATGATAGGGTAGGCCTAAATTATACTAATATGTTGAGGACTATCACTCTCTTTACCATCTCATCAATCGACCCTCGTGATGGCATAGACCGAAAAATGCTGTCATATCTCAAGCAGCTGTTTTGAGTCAGCCTTTTTCGGACAGACTAATCAGAGGGCAGCACTTACCATATCCATCTATCTATCTATCTATCTATCTGTCTGTAACACTGTATAACATTATTTGCAGGAGAGGTATATTGGAGGTTGAATGCATCAGGAATGATAGACCCAAACTACCCCAAACCTATGAACGGATGGGCCCTGTCTTACGGCGCTGATGCCGCTTTCACTTACTCAAATAATCGCCTATATCTCTTCCGAGGTTCAAAATATTACAGATTCAATGACAACACGTACAAGGTTGGTATTTACACAGAAAGAGATCCTGAAGTCAAATTGCGTAATTACGAACTATCTCAGAGATAACGATACCTATGATATTTTGTTATACCCCATGAAAAATCAGTCCTGAGCATAACCAAAGTTGATAATATCCTAGTTATAACAGATTGAAAAACAAATTTTTCCATTTCTGGCTCTCATTCATTGTAAAAGATCATGCAAGACATGATTTTTTTCTGTTTTAAAACATAATATGACCGTTTTTACTACCGTATACCAAAGCCCTGCGCAGTCAGACCACGATGCGGTCATCCGTAATGTAAAATCCTACTGAGTTTACATTTTATACCCAACGGGATTTTGTATTCTCATTTTTCTTATATTGCCATGCCATTGTTTGACTACTGTGACCCATTGTGATGTCATACAATAATATCATCAAAGAATCTAAAAAATCAAATATCACTGACCTTCATTCTTTCAGATGGACGCAGGCTACCCTCGAGACATCAACCACTGGTGGTTCGGCTGCCGGGAGTTCGAACGAGCTGAAAGTCGACCACAAACACCGGGCAGTTCACATGGAATCAGTTCAAGTTCAGGTGGATCAAGTTCAAGTTCAAATTCCACAGGAGCAAGACCGGCTATCGCAGACAATCCTCCTCCTCCCGAATCAATCATCAGAAGAGCTCGATCTGCCGACGAAATAAACCCAAGGTTTAGAAGAGCTAGTGATTTAGGAAGCGGCTCAAATAATATCAGACAATCATTTGCTTTAATCATTACCACTTTGACCATTAGAATTGCCAATGCATTTTTTAAGACTTTGTAAATCAGGTATTTCATCGTTTATATATATATCATACATCGTATATCACACGTTCATCAACTTAGGAAATCTTATACTGGATAAATAATCTAGACATTTTCAGTTACATTTTATAATCATGGTGATATAGTTTGGTGACTGAGTTTAGCAAATTATGTTTATATTACATCACAATTATTATCATATATAATTATACAGATGCAAATTTTGCCTTATTGTACAAAAGGGACTTACCATTGATATAGACGAGTCTCGATACTCTGTAATTATGTGCCCAGAAATAATGTTCATATCATCGCAACACACTACACTCAAATACTTGCATCACCAAACTGACCCAACAATATATGTTTGTCTCAGCTATGTTGTTAATTTGTCACAGTTTAAGAAATTTAAGGTGATGAAACCATGCACCTGATAGGAGGATTGGTGGAGGCATGTGTGAAAGCAAACTCAGCAAAGTTACCTTATTTGGGAATTTATTCCAAATGATTTTTTTGTTTGCCTGCAGAAATTTTTTGTTTTAATAGAACCTCATGAGTATTATACCGGGTATTTACTTAATAATTTTATCTAACACATTTATATAGAGCATGAAAATTCCAGTTTTTGCGAAGGGTCACTCATGTAAATTAATCATTTTCCAATGGTCTCACAATGCCTAGTTTCTTCATTATATGTTTCTCTCAGTCTGGTGAAACTGAGAACTGCATGCTGCTGCCACCTGGCACAAAAGTTGATTTCCTATGCTACAGCATTGCTGTCCCAAGAAATAGTTCCAATTTCATTGCACATTCACAAAATTTCTATTCAACATTGATGTATACCAGAGTCAGACTCGGCAATCACATTCTCTAAGGAAGTAGACAAGGCCATCAGCACACTCAGAAACAGCCCCGGTGTCTTCCAGACAAAATTGTGTGTGTTCTTCTGGTCCAAAGTTGGTGGACTGCTCACAGGAGCTCGCTGAATAGCACACTAGTCACTAGGTGGCAACACAAGACAGCATGTGTTCTGATCTGTGGCAATGCAAGAGCAGTCCACTTGTAGACAGTGTTTCTTTTGTACTTGTGTGTAGTATAATAAATCACAATTTCCTCATCTCAACAACATTTAGCTGAACCCGCATTTGAGACTATAAATAACTTTTTCATATTATATGATTTTAAAACATTAATATGTAGTTTTTTATATTTTATATCTCATATATATGTACATTAAATTTTGTGTGTATGTGTGAGTGACATGGTGTAATCATATTTTGCCATGTATGGAAATTAGATAGACATGGTTTGTAAATGTTATTTGAATATTTATTTTATGTTTGTAAATATGTGTTGTGGTGAATTGGTATGCAGGCATATCAATGATATCATTGAAATTTAGATGACTTTGTGCAACAATTTTTGTAGCATATATTTAATAAGAGAATAAATTCACATTTTACTGCTACAACAATTATTTGGTGTTTTGTTAAATGTTGGTATGACTACTTCAGTTATTTCAACCGGGGTATCAGTTTATTGTTACCATGTGTCTCAAAGCCAAAAGATCTACATGGAAAAGACTAGCCTAATAAGACCTAACACAAGGTTTAATGTTAAAATTGCGATAAAAAAGTTTTTTGCACGTTAACATATGAAAAAAATTGTTCGACAATGCTCCGCGAGCGGCAAAAAAACTTGTATCAAAGAGAAATTTAATTCCATTCTAGCAGTTGAAGCGTCTCAGACTTTATACCATTACAGAATTGCCCAGCGCCTATTGATCATCAGAGGCATTTAAGCAAAGTAATCTTTATGTGAAATTAACCCACTAATAAATAACAACAATTATTTTTTCAAGGGCTGCCTGCAAAGTGTCTTTTCTGCTCTGACATGCCTTGAATCACTTGATGGTTTGCTGTCATGGCACCAGATGGATCAGTGGAACATTTTCATGATTATTATATGCACACCTGGTGTTAATTTGCAAAAGGAAAATTGCACAGCGCACACTCCAGGGACATAATAAGGGACCGTTCATAATTTCTGACTGGGGGGTGGGAGTTTTGCCGAACTTTCCGTCAAAAATTTATACCCCCCTTGAGTTTCATGCGGAATTGAAGTACCCTACCCTTAGGTTTCATACATATTTTTAGTACCCCCCCCCCTTCGACATACAAAGCAATACATGCATTATACATGTGCACATTGCACAGTCGCGGGTACAGATTTGCGGACTTTTCCGCGTAAAAATGTGTGGTCAAACTGAGTATATGCGCATTTTATAACATTTTTGTTTTGTTAAAATTTCCTACCCTCCCCTTGGACATGTCAAAAATTAATACCCCCTCCTTGGAACACGTGTGAAAAGTTAGTAACCCCTCGGGCAAAACTCCCACCCCCCCAGTCATAAATTCTGAACGGTCCCTAAGATATACTTTCAGTTTGCATTTTGGAGCATGACATCACGAAGAAGTATGAATACGAAACAGCTCAGCTGACTCAGACTCAGACTCAGACGTAATTTATTTCAACATTATACAACATTAGATTAAAAACAAACAAATATATAAAGAGAGAGGAGACCCTCCCAAAGCACTATGTGCCGCTACTGGAGGGCCACCTATACATCATAATTATTTTATACTTCTACCAAGCGCATCCATGTGAGTCGTGAGGCATCCAGATCCAACATTGCCCTTCAGGTTTAATTAGTTAAAAAAAGAAAGTAATTCAAGTTTTTGAACGGAATAAGATTTTTATATGGAATAGTATTGAATACTAACTCAGTACAGATATGTTCCTAGGAGGTATAAAGGTGCACTTCTTATGTTCTGTTGCAAATATAGCAGTCTCGAATATCACAGTCACATGAATAATTACTTATTATCTTATTTTTGGTATAATTCTTGAAACCATCAAGTGAATGAGTATATATTTTGTCTTTAATAGAACGATCTGAAATATTGTTAAAGAATTGTGAAATTTTGTATCTGATGGATTGTTTTGCAAATTCATGACTAATTGTAGGTAAATGAAAACTATTTTGATTTCTGACATAATGATCATGAATATTCTGTGTTTTTATAAATATACCTGAATGAAAGTATCCAGGCAGCATTCCGTTCTCCAGCTTGAAGCAAAACTTAAAAGCATGCAGTGCACATATGTCATGACATTTTAGTATATTTAATTTTTTAAATAAAGGACTTGTATGGGCATTATATCTGCTACATGTAATAATTCGTATAGTCTTCTTTTGAAGTGTGAACAGTTTCTGACATTTTTTCTCCCATAATAGTGAACCATAATTTAGATGAGGAAGTATAAGTGAATTATATAAAGTCAAGAGAATGCTTTTCGGGAGGAAATGCTTCAATTTGTTCAGTATACCATTAACTTTGGAAATCTTCTTGGAAATAATATTGATATGATAATGCCATTTTAGATTAGAATCAAGATGTATTCCCAAGAAGTTAAAATGAGAGACAAACTCAATTTGGTGATCATCAATATATAATTTTGGGTAATGAACTGTCTTTTGAGGTGAATGGAATAACATGGACTTAGTTTTCTGGCAGTTAAGAGACAATTTATTGACTTTCATCCAATTACTTATTTGTTTTAGTTCAAAATTAATGTTATCATCTACTGCAACACCAAAAGAATTCAAAGATGCACAAAGAGATGTATCATCTGCATAGATTATAGGTTTGAATTTGTCACATACAACAGCTAGGTCATTAATATAAATAATAAAGAGCAGTGGGCCAAGTATTGATCCTTGCGGGACCCCTGTAGAGATCAACATGGATTCCGAAGATGTCTCATTGTACTGAACATACTGATGTCTATTTCGCAAATAACTTTTTAATAGTTTTAGAGAATTGTCTTGGAAGCCATAGTAATGTAATTTATGAAGTAAAATTTGGTGATCTATTGTGTCAAAAGCTTTAGATAAATCTAGAAATATTGTTAAGGGAGTGTGGTCTTTGTCCATTTCTGTCAATACTTGGTCTATTAATTCTAAAGCGGCAAATTCAGTAGAATGATGACTCCGAAATCCATGTTGACTCATGTAAAGCAATTTGTTGTTCAGTGAAAACAAAGAAATTTTCAAACACAGATGATTACTCAAAGTTCTTAACAGTTTCTCACAATCCCACTTGTATAACTGTTTTTCAAACACATAGTAAACAAACAATTATGTTATTGTAATCTGTCAACAAAATTTAAAGTTATGCAATTCAAATATCAACCAAACAATTATGTTATTATAATCTGTCAACAAAATTTAAAGTCATGTAATTCAAATATCAACCAGTGTTAATAAAAAAAATATAATTGCATTTATTATTTGAATTAACCAAAAAATATAAATATTATCAGTATATAAATGTACACACATCATTGGAAAGTCTCAGACACCATTTAATTTATATTTAACATCTTCAATCAATCCTTCTATATTTGAATAATGTATGAAAAAGTTCTGCTTTTGCTATACTATAATGTATAACATATTCACAGGGATATCATTTCGAGGTTATGGGACAATTTGTTCAACTTGTGAAATATTCAAAACTTACATTTCTATCCAGAACAGTCCATTTATTATATATACATCAATTTTTTTATCGCCTCATTTTTCCGTTTCCTATTAAAACAAATTCTAAAAAAAAAAAATATGACTTTGACAGAACAGTTAATTCAAAATCATTATCGCAAAGTAATATTGTCGGATGTGTATTATTATACAAGACACACATATCATCAACTCGACAAAAAATTGAGGATAGTGGACTTTAACAAATCCCACTAGTTTCTAACAGGCACACCAAACTAATCATAACAAAAACAGTTACAAACAAACAGTGTATCAACGAATCTGTGAAGTTGGAACTTATTTGTTAGTCAGTCAAATCTAATATATAAACACATCGTTGGTCAAAAAGCAACAGCCAAACAACACTGTCACACTGATATTTATGCTTTGAGAAACAATTCATTATCAACTGTCTTTCCATCAATTTTACAAAATTGTATGTTTTGCTATAAACAATAAGTTAGCAAAAATGAAATATTTTTTACTTTACACAAAAAACGCACATTTTTACATTTTAACAAAATTGCATGTTTTATACATTTTAATTCATTATCAGCTGTCTTTCCATCAATTTTACAAAATTGTATGTTTTACTATACAATAAGTTAGCAAAAATGAAATATTTTTTACTCTACACAAAAAAACGCACATTTTTACATTTTAATAAAATTGCATGTTTTATACATTTTACAAAAAATGAAGTAGTTTACTAATAATAATTGCATGTTGTTTTTACTCTTTTACAATTTACATACTTCAAAAAATGTAAATAGATTTAATTTCTGTTTAGATGGAAGAACTACAAATATCACTTTTCATTTTTGCCATTTTTAAATTAGATGCTTTTGCATATTTAAATTATAGAAAACATGTAGTAAGTAGTTTATGTCTTCAATTTTACATGTCTTTTTTCTATGCTTTCAAATGACTCAGCCTTGCTCGAACAGCCATGAGTATATCTCCAAGGGTATTTTTGCCTAACCAAGGATTAGCGATTGACTGATCTGTTATTTCACTGAGGGGTAAACCAATTCCCCAATACTTGTCTCTTGAGGCTTCCACTAAGGTTGTTTTGTCAGTTTTCAGCAGAAAGTTCCTGAGGGCATGACGTGCTGAGGGCATGACGTCACGCTTGCCCAAGTGGCATCAAGCTTCAACTTCAATGTGAGCAACAGGACAGATATATTTGTAGACAGATAGATATGGTAAGTGCCCTCTATGTGCGGAGTCCAATTCTAGGGGGTCTTAAGCTTTGATTGATGAAATGTGTGACAGAGCATATGTCCTTAACATGATACACTAGGGTGATCCAGAAACACTTTCTTCTAAATTTCTCTGATTTGAATCTTGCATTGTGATCTCATATCGATAGAAGGTATTGAGTAAAAATTTCAGCAAAATCAATTAATATTTAGAGGTGGCACAAAGCCGTTGAAGTTTAACATGTGATTGCCCTGCAGCAGACCTAAAAATCATCGGTATTTGGAAGTCCTGCAATAACGGCCAATTATTTTGAACAAAAAAACTTTTTTTTAGTAGGTCAAGGATGCCCAATCTACTCCTGCTATTCTTTTTTACTTACTAAGTTTTATGGAAGGTCATCATAGATAATACATAGGTCAATTTTCAAGCATTTTTTCATTAAAACAGGCAAATATTGCACTGGCTATGAATAATAAATCCAAAATAACCTCCAGATATTGCTTTGCCATGCCAACTTTATCATATACTAAAAAACCGCAAAAAAATATTTACTTAGGAGAAAGATCTGGGAAATTGACCTTTTTTTATGTGCCGCGAATGGGGAATTACATGATAAACTTCAGGGGCTTTGTGCCACCTCTAAATATCAACCGATTTGGCTGAAATTTTGCGTGTGTTTGTTTTACTTATGTGGTCATCAATTTCTATTTTCAAATTGGGGGTTTTTGGAGACTTGATTTTTCCAATAGGAATGTGGACCACCCTATGATACACATTTACTCCATGTGGGGGATCTATTGCCCGGCAAGACAATGATATAGGCGGCCTCCAATTTGAATTTTGATGTCTCATCCGAACGACATCCAGCTGGGATTTTGCTTACGGAGGTCGCCTGACAATTTTGCGTTCCTCAACAAGAGTTTGGACTCATGCAGACAAAGACTTTCAGCGGAGCACATTGCAGCTGAAGTCAAAAGGATTCAGAAGTGGTTTTGTACTTCACTGACTATAAATAAAATTTTACCTTTTACCATGTTATGCGCAGTTTAAAACAGGAAAATCACGATGTGTTTTGTGGTGCCTGAATCCATCCCTTTGACTCTAGCTATAAGCAACCCATGCCGCCTCGGTATCATTGTTTACTTCAAAGAACATAGACAGTAAAGGTAGAATGTAGTTTTTGAAATTTCACTCTGGTGCTAAAATCTACCCTAATTTGAGTTCGGCCCGATTGACCCTGCAAGGTGAGAATATCATGGCAGAATTTTGTAAAAAAGGAGGAGGTGGTATCAGATGAAAACCTTCTTGAGAAGTTTAGAACATATTTATGTTTCCCTGCGGCATGCTCAAGTGCCTTACAAACGTCTTTCATTGTCTTCTTATCAATTTATTATCAACTGGCCAACTCCTTCATTTCATTTAAAATTTGAAATGTGTCCAATTTTGGCAAATTCGCTTCCTCACTCTGTATAGTGTACTTGAAGAGATAATTATGACAGAAAAAAGATAGCTTCCTAATAACTTGGCACGTGGTGTATGTTGCAACCATAATAAGTGCTTGTGATGCATTATATCAAGGGAAGTAATGAGGTGTGGTTTAAACATATTGTAATAGGTCTACAACAGAAAAAGTACGAAGAAGGAAGAATTATGAAATGTGAATTTGAGAAAAAAAACACTTATTGCACATAAAAATCCTTATAATATATTGAAGATATTGAAATACCTTCTGTATCTGCAAAGTAAATATCGAGCAGGTTTTTTGGGGTAATTTCTTCTCTTTTCCAAACACAACTTGCGGCGATAATTTTACGAGCTGTCATACACAGTTCGATGGCACCTCTTTCATATTAAAATGCGGGTGACATGTGCACACTGAGCAATCATAATCTATGACTTAGCAAATAAACACTTTTTCAAAAATTTACTCCAAATCATATACAACAAAATATTGTGTTTGCTTGATGTTCCATAACTTTTACAAAGCTCACGTAAGACCTCGATAAATCGGGTAAAAATAGGAAGATTTTTAATTTTATCAAAGTGTTTGAAAATTGTTCGGAGAAAGAGGATTGAATTCTTAATTTTCAAAAATTAGATCAGGTAAAAAAGTTGTTTTTGTCTTGTAAATTTGTAATTAGATATACTTAATAAAAATTTATGAAAATTTTAATGCATATTGTTTTTATCCCAGTACCATCATGTACACAAAAGAAATACAACAAAAAGAAGGAACCAATTATACATATTCCCCTTTATTTTTCAGACTTGATACACCAGAGAAAAAGACTGATGGTGCACAAGATGTTTTTCTCTGGCGTTATCAACGTGAAAGGTTCCACAGTGAAGAAAAACTATAGCCAACAACTTGACACAAAAAGGGGATTTAAATATGGTGTTGTAACATGCGTATAAAGAAAAGCCGTGCAAATCTCAAACTTATATGCGAAGCTTTTGGGATCTATGTTTGACTAATCTCAGTTTGCCAATATATTCATGATATATATGTTTGAAGCGCATTTTGGACTTCCGATAAAGAACTTTAAGATCAGCTTCAAACAGCTGCACTTAGTCATTATTTTAGGCATGTAATAAATAAGTTATGAACTCTGCCTGCCCTACTGAAGCAGTTGGAACTTCTATCCTGGCGAAACGCAGAGTCTACATAAAGTTCGCAGGTGCCAGAGAAAGAAAAACGACTTATTTGCGTCCTAAAAATTCACCCGTACCGCATTCCATTTTTTCCTCATGTATCATCAAGAGGTTTGCTGTAAAAAAAAAAAAGCTGATTTGATTCCTAAAAACTCACCATACCCTTTTTGTCAAGTGTCCCTTGACTCCATTCAAGAAGATTATAAAGTTAACTCCCTAAAAACAAATGAGATGTAAACCAAAAACTTCCCTTTAGTGGTGCCTTTTTAAAATTTCAGTCAAGTAAATAGCTATGATTCAGTTCATTGATACAGTTTCCTATCATTTATGTACGCCTCATTTGAAGAATTTTTAGTTATTGACAAAAGGCTTTGAAACATAAGGAATGGAGTTACAAATGGAGAAACACAATGGGCACATAACGTAAACACAATGTTACTAATTGGTAGGGAGCTCATCTGTAGTCACATAGAAATGTATGACAGAAATTAAGTAGCCACAACCGAGCACAAAATGTTCATTTTCAAACACAACTTTGTGATTTTTGAAAATGTTGTGACAACGCTGCCACAATCACAGTGGGCAAAGGTGGCAGCACTGTCCATGCAAAATGTGGCTGTCTGCTTGTGTGAGGGTTCCACAAAAAAATCACTTTTTGACATTTTAACAAAGTGTCATCCACTGCTTGCATAACAAATAAATAGAATAAGACCAACTTGACTTATTTTTAACAGTTTACAGATTAAAATGTCACTAATAAGAGAGTAATAATCCTATTTAGCCTTCTGTTTACTGCAGCTGGCTGTTCCAAACACATGATCTGCCTCCCCCTGGGCCAAATTTAAATGGCCCTCAATAATGATTCAAACCTATCAAATGCCACAATACAATTCACTATTAGTTCTCTAAATTACTTATGTTGACTTCTTTGCGGCAGAAATTTCGGCGCAAGTCATGAGGAACAATTCTATAAAATTATTGTAGTCACTTCCTGTGATAGTATGTTTGCAAGATTAACAGAACATTGGGGCCCAGTCTGCATGGGTTGCAAATGACTGTAGGTGTGATAACTATTCTATTAAGTATTCACTGATCCCCTCAATTGCTGGTTTTCAGTGTCTGTAAAACATGTGTAACCAAACATCAAGGAAAATCGCAAAACAACACTTTTAACACCACTTTAAGCTGAAATAAACATGACTTAAATACACAAAGCATTTGTTGTTAAAGATGATGGGTTAATGCACTTATAATCCTAAAAGGTTTGCTAATCAATGTCAACATGGTTCATAGTTGTTTTGTGTTACATAGTTGATTGTTTCAGTTTTCTTCACTGAACAAGTGAGCGCTTCAAGTGACAAATCCCTATAGAACCTCCCAGGAGTTCATGTCAAAGCCTATGAATATTTATATATCCCTAGCTTTGTGGGCATGCAGCACAATGTCACATGCTTATGTCATATATTGACATTGCTTCACAACTTCGTGACAACATACGATTATCTACCATGCAATTAAAAAATTTTGACGTGACCTAGTCCCAATGTAGCTGCAACGTAGCCAGTGCTCCCATGCATACTGTAATCCTATACAGGTAATAACACCTTGCACGATTTCATCACACCAAATCTGCTAAATTTGAAATGTTAAACCCTCTTCATTGAGGAACATTTTAATGTTGCAACTTACAACGGAAGGATAATCAAAATCATTGTTTGAACCGGCAAGGAAATTGTCAGCCGAACTAATAAATTAAAAGTTCATTATTTTTATATGTGGTATATTTAATAGTTTTGGTTTCCTTATATCAATAGAAAGTATTGCATAATCATGAAAATCTGGTACATTTTTATTGAGGTACATATTCTAGTACATACAATTCTGGATTTATTCCACATGTCCTTGGCATTCTTTAACTCATGAAATCACTAAAACCAAAGTTGTTGTTTATGTTTGTGTTTTTTTTTCTGGAGAAACTCAACACTGAGTGCAGTATGGTTAGCACTGTGTACCGTTTGCTCTATGGGAAGCAACCTAGTTAATCATAAAATCTTAAATTTTAGGCAAGAAACCAATGTAAAAATAACATAACATAGCCAGTATGCTGTATTTATGTATTAGACATATTTACGTGAAATTTCAAGCATTCAATACTTAACAATCAAAAGATTTGGTGATTCTTGTAAAAAATGCACTAAAATTTACTAAAACTGCCTGATCTCCAAGAAAAATTAAGTGATTGATACCAAAATTTGTGTGTGCATTACTTGTACTACCAGACAGCATACTGGCTATATGGCAAAGTTTGTTGTTTGCTCTATATACGACATTACGACAACTAGCGAAATGTAAACAAAAAAATCCTTAATTAGGTCACTTGGTTGGTACACAGTGTTAGAGGAGTATAGGTCTTCAACTATTCATTTTAAATCTGAATATATAGATTTCTACTGAAATTTGAAACTGTGCCTACTCTGTCAGGAAAATGACCTTCATATTTTAAAAATAATTTTCATATCAATGCAGTTCCAGTCAACTTATCCGAATAATAGTGACAATAATTAAGTTCCCCTTTTAGCTTATTTATGAAATTGTACTAAAGATGTCATTTTCGACCTTTAAGAATAATTTGACATTTTTACTTAGTATATGAGGCTAAATAGTTGCCAAATGGCCATGTAATTATTTCATATTTTGAAGAAAGCAGTTTGTTGCAAAGTAACTCCTTTGTAAGTACACTTGACTATTTCATTCAGTTTTTCTTACAAATTGTACGTCTTTGTTCGATGACATGACTATTTCGACCACTTTTGTACTTATTACAGTGAAAATAACAGTCAACAGAAAACATTGTATTGATCTACCTCCCATTCTCTCTTCCTTTTCCCTGTACAGTGCACTTGGTTACTGATCTTACAGTCCATGATATGAACGTTTCA
Organism: Platynereis dumerilii; assembly: GCA_026936325.1. Classification (NCBI taxonomy): domain Eukaryota; kingdom Metazoa; phylum Annelida; class Polychaeta; order Phyllodocida; family Nereididae; genus Platynereis; species Platynereis dumerilii. Next base: position 15,420,826 of record JAPTHN010000008.1, on the reverse strand, counting down.
GGAAAAAGTTTTCTTCTGTTAAACCTTTTTTTCTGTCGAGATGTTGATGGAATATGTATTTTTAATCTTCTTAAGTCTTTTTTAATCACCCAAACTAGCTCTGTAAATCAAAATCAGGGGACTATAAACATGGACGGCCACACCTGTCGTTGAGAGTCTTGATGTGTCAGGGCTAGCAAATGGCTTCAGTGCACCAATATACTAGCATATGACAAATCAAAGAAATGCCCAAGACGTGTGTTTTAATATATTTGTCACAAATTCCATCCAATATGACAGTTGATTATGAAAAACATTTTCTCAAAATTCACAGTTATTGTTGGATGTTGTTGGTTCTATGAATTGTAGATTCTTATCTACTTCTATTTTACGTCTAACTGCTAAAAGCACAAATAGTTACAAACAATGTATAATAGTTTGTGATAACTTCTGTTGATCAACTTGATGTATGTTAATTTGAATTTGTCATGTGATTTTGAAATTCACTCCCTCAAGTAATGTATTTCTTCAAAATATGCAAATAATACAAAAGAAAAAATGATTTGCATGCAACAACATTATAAAGATAAGTGAGATGTACAAGGTCAACAATTGCATTTGCACCATATCTGTAAGTTATTTGCAAAATGGCTCTGCTTCTGCAATCTCCAAATTTGAATTGCATACGCTTGTATTGTCTTATAGGGTGTTATTTGTATTCATGCGTGTGACTGTAAATTAGTATAATTATTTTATTTCCACATTCTGAAAACTTAAAATTCATAATTCTTCCTAATCCATGAAAAATTGAATGCTACACTTAACATCCAAATTGAATTTTGAAGTGCTTTAAAAAGGCAAAAAGGAAAATGACCACATTTGTGTGTTTGAATATCTAATCCCTATTGTTCCTGACAATTGAATGCTGAATGGTGATTCTGATGGGTAACTGTTTGCCACCAGGTTGAACCAACACTGAGTATTCCATTAAATAACACCACTACTGCACTTAAGAGTAATTTTTTACATCAGCATATATAAAAAGGATCAAGACTTTTTCAAGATATATTTGAGAAGAGAAATCCAAGAAGTAATATCATGAAAACATAGGGGCCATTTAAACATGATTTCACCAAGCTTTAGATTTCACAAAAAGTACAGTTTGTTTGAATTTTAACAACTCTGAAGTTCTTTCAATGGTATTCTACTGGAATTATTTGAGGTTTGACAAAAGTAAAAAAAAATCATTATAATCAAGTCAAAAAATAATTAGGCACCTGAGCATACATAGAAAATTACACGTTATCGTAATATCATGAATACGATATATATAACAGAGACACCGCAGCCTGTGTTATTTAATGGAATTCTCAGTGTTGGTTCAACCTGGTGGCAAACAGTTACCATCAGAATCACTAGAGTGGTGATGTAGCCCTGCTTTTTGAGCACGTGCATATATTTTTTTTCTGTAAATCTCTGTCTGAAAGATTGTCAATCACAGTTTTTATATCAAATTTCGATGTGGCTTCGGCTCTTTGGGCTTTTGGTGTCATCCATTTAGGGAAGAATCCAAAGATTTAGATCATCATTCTGTTCTTGTTTCAATCATTGTTCATTTGAAGTGAAAAATATCCTCTCTATTAAATAATTTCCCCTGACGTAATAATGAAAGCGCTAAAAGGTTGACATGATGTCTCCTACAAGTAGTTTTTATTGCAGTCAGGAAATTTGATACGCAAAGAGGATGGATGGCTGCACTGTGAAAATGGCACTCAGTGTGACCATGCTGATGATTTTTCATGATCATACCCGATACTTTCAACGTTAATTTAATTTAAGGAGGTTAATCCTGCTAGTAGGTAACAGGCAAACGAAAGGATTATGCATCTGATTTTTACTCTGAACTAAGTTATGACAAATCAAAAGGCCTTCTCTTGATCATGACTGATCAAACAGCCTCTATGTTTCCCATGTTGAATGTAGAGAAGATGACACTTCATCAGTTATCACAAGTCACGAAGTGCCAGTTTCACAGTGCAACAGTCCACTTTTTTGCAAATCAAATTTCCCAACTTAAAAATAAATATGAGTCCATATACATGTTGCTTTGTTCTCATACACAAATTTAGTCACTTCTTTTCTTCTACTTTTGAATCATTCTAAGATGTGAAATCAGTGCATTTCTTCAATCAACCACAACATTTTAAAGTTATTCAAACATTAAACATGTATATTTTATGGCATTTTTCTTTGCATTCATTAAAACAACTTAAAAGAGCGAGGAAGGAGAAAATTGTAGACAATATGATGTGATAGCAACATACAGATTCTTTCAGTGGTATGTCATCAATGAAAAAGACATGTTTTATGATGTTTGGGTAATTATAACGTATACAATTCCATAAAACATAATCACCCAATTATAGGGCGTACAATGTCTTCATTACTGAGTCTTTGTAATGGTGCTAAATGATAGATAGATGATATATAAATTGTTTGCACAGTCATAGTGTTTTATAGACCTTATTTCTGAAGTGCAAATAAGAATATGCCATAAGAATATGCCTAGAACATGTTATGCAAGAATAAATTGTTCAAGCAAGCATAGAAAGGCAAAAATGCCATAAGGGATCCCCAGTGAGACACAGCACAGAGTTGACAAACTAAAGGTATCTACAGGACTGCCAGCATGTGAGTTGGAAGCAGCTTGAAGAAAAGAGAAAGAAAAGTGATGAGCTGTTGGGGAGCAAAGCAGTGCTTGGTGGACTAAGAAGAGTGGAAAATGATCATGCTGTTTTGAAAGTTGTTGATTGAGGTAACAGAAGTTTTGGATTAAGAAGTTTTGGATTCAGAAAAGAGAAGCAGTGGATGAAGATACAGTGGAACAGAAGATGAGGATTAAGACAATAGAAGTTAAGGATTGGAAGAAGAAACATTGATGCTTGAAAGGAGGTTTTGATTAATACAAGAATACTGTGGATAGACAGAAGACAAGGAATTTCATGAAAAAAATAATAAATTGAAGATTGAAGAAGTGAATCATAATATAACATTTCCCAAATAAGGCAAAAAGCCATTGTGGATCTGAAAGTGACTGTTCAAATGATTCTGAGTATACTGAAAGAGATTTTGAATCAAGGAGGCACATGAGCTTTGAGAGGCAAAACTGGAGCTGTGAATGATTAAATGAATGCATTTAATTACCTTCAAGGGAAACAAATCTGTGGAAAAATAATCTGCCAACATGCATACAGGCAAATCCATCTAGTCAGGAGCAACATATGAAGAAATACATGAGTAAAGCATTATTTTGACAAAGGACAACTGCAAAGTGAAGACAATGGCTGGAAAATATATGCAAATCCTTCCCTTTGTTTTCTATATATTCACAAGGAGTCTCAATGGATTCCCCACAAATTACAGAACACCTGATGACAGCGGCGAAATGGTAAGTGTGATTTTAAACTTGGATATATTTTTACAGAATAAGAACGCTTTGAATTTTGTAACAGTTTCAGGGAAATATATGAAAAAAAAGTAAGGCTTCATCAGACCAAAGGAAAATACGTTATTACAAAATTGGCGTCAAATCAGTATTCATAGTCTACGCTGGACATGAACAGGGGAAATTGAGCTCAGAACTTCGGCTTGTTTGACTTTGACAGACAAGGGTATCCAATGGAACACCCAACATGCAGAATTAAAGAATGCATTTAAAAAAAGCTGAAATTTGACTCTGTGAAAACAAATTAATTTGGAAGTAATTTTGTTTGTGTTGAAATTTGATCTACTGCTTCACAACCTGAAAATACCTCTATGAGTAAATTGGGTTTATGCATGTTTGCATACGTGAACATTGGAGGGGACGCTGAAATTTGACTCTTATATCTGAAATTGACATTAAATTTCATTGCTAGTGATTGTTTCACCTTCTCAGCTCTGTTTATTCATCTAGTTTGGAATTAGCCTATTAGACCTATGTCATTCGAGATCTCTGTTAGCCAATAACCAGCCAGTATTTCAGTATGATAAATCCCATATCCTTTGTTGTCCATTTATTCTGCAACGTTTATATGTTTGAGTGTTTGTTTCATGGTATAAGCTAATTATTCACCATGGGATCAGGAATATGTGTTTATCACAGCTCAGGCTAAAGCTCTCACCAAAAAGATGATATTGCCTCTTCTTGGGTGAATAACCCATAGTTGAAGGTTCCAGAGATTTTAAACAACCAAGATAAACAGCTTTTCAAAATGGAACAATGTTCAAAGAATAGTCCATTCTGACATGTCAAGATGTTGTCATCATCTGTCAAATCAAAGGAACATGATTTTGATTTGATAAGTCATATTTACAGAAAGTCTTATGCTTGAAGCTCTATAAAAATTGTGTTTGTTTGTTTTAAATGTTGTAGTTAAAGACCTCTCCCCTGACCTATCATATTCCTTCAAATTCAAGCTTAAACAGTTAGATAAACAGAATATTCAATGGGCTGGGTATGGTGTGTACAGTTAGATATATACATCATTGTGGGTGGCAGACCTGACATCTCTGAAGAAAGATATATAGAAATGGGTAAAAATAAGAACTACGTTCCCCTTGTCTCTGCCCATGGGCACCGTTCTATAGCTGCCCTGAGCTGTATCATTGTGGAAGGCCCACCACTAATTTTGTTCCTGCATTGCGGTTGGATGGATGGATGGATGATTGGGGCTTTATGTCCTGTATTTATGCACTTGGTAGCTTATTAGGACATATCCTTTGATATGAAGTTTTAACCACATCAAACTCAGATGTCTTCACATGATAGGGAATACAGTGCCGCCTGTAAGTAAGTGAAACGCATGACATTGTGCCATTGCATCAATGCTAAACATCCTCAGCCAAACTGCTTGTGGAGGCATGAATTCTTATCTGATGAAAGGGAAACAAAGTGGGTCATAAAGGCCGATGTGTGAGGCAAGTGGGATAAAAATAGCAGCGCATTTTCTTCGCTGTAGTCGGAGTTAGGTATGGGTCGAAGTCTTTGATAAGTAAGTGAACCACCCTTCCCTATGTTTTAACATTGGGCCTGCGTTTCACTTACTTATCAAAGACTTTGACCCATACCTAACTCCAACTACAGCAAAGAAAATCGGCTGCTATTTTTATCCCACATGCCTCACATATCGGCCTTTATGACCCAAAATGTTTTCCTCTCATCGGATGAGAATTCGTCCTTCCAGAAGCATTTTGGTTAAGGATGTTTAACATTGATGCAATGGCACAATGCCATGCGTTTCACTTACTTACAGGCGGCACTGTATGTGATTTGTCAACCGAGGGCTTTAGTATGAGGTGTGATAAACACATATTCCTGATCCCATGGTGAATAACCGGCTTATACCATGAGACAAACACTCAAACAGGTAAATATGGGGGGATAAATGGACAACAAAGAATATGGGAATTATCACAATGGAATACTGGCATGTGATTGGCTGACACAAGTATCAAATCATGTAAGAAATAGAAAATGACCTCTTGAGCCAGGTTTGTCCTTCTTTTGCGCATAATGATGGTTTGGTTATGTGGCAGATGTAATGCTGAGATGAACTTGGTGATATATTGTATTCTTTTTGTCTTAACTATGCAAATGCTGTAGCAGAGTAATTCAATTTCAGAATTGGTATTATCGTTCGAGAGGCACACGTGAGGCTTCTTATGTCAATACAAATCCCAAAAACTTCTTCAGTTATTCCAAATCAAACTTCCCTGTTCTGTGATCAAATAAAGAAATAAAGGAACATTTTTAGTGCCCATTCACACAATAATTCAGGAAATAAATAGAAAAGGTGTAATATGGCTTCCATATAACATGCCTAAAATTACCCCCTTATCCTGCGAAACGTTATTCTTGGGCCATCTTTTCCTTTTACGGTACTAAATTATTATTTTTGAAGGTAATAAGAGGTTTCTACAATGTGTCCATGAAGTTTAGATTCACTGAAGACAAAGTCTGTAAGACTTCAAAACTGAGCTTCCTCCTTTCTGAGTATGACCAGTTTTCACAAGCCAAAAGTGTGAGTAGCTGGGTCAGGATCTGAACCTGGGGTTGGTAAATTGTGGACATGCTAACCTCTATGCTACAAGCAATCACATTCAATGGTGTAACTGGAATTTTCATTCATATTTCTCTGACAGATTTATCACAGGGATTGTACAAAAGAGGTGCTTTATGGCAAAAAGAACATTCAATGCATGACTCCTTCTAAAATCATACCAAAATGCTCATGAAAAGTCTGAAAACCACTAATTGTCACAGATTGTGAAGTGACAAAGAACTGTCCAAGCTGTTACTAGGAATTTTGACTTGGAATTTTTGGGGTTTAACAGAAATTTCCTTACTATCAATCACATCTTTGATGTATAATAACACATCACCTTCTGTGCCATACCACATCCTTGTCACGTGCCTATGAGTTTTAAAACCATCCATGCATGTGGAAGAAAAAAATTCATGTTAAAAAAATAATAACGAAGTGAGCAGTTCTAAATATGACTGACTGGGTAATATTTTGCTCAGTTTGTTAAGAAAGGTTTCTGTTAAAGTTTCATGATATTACTAAGTTTACACTAGCAATTGTGCAGTGTACAAATTACGTAGGGAAATTCTTCGCACAAACTCACAAAAAAGAGCCGATCCGTAGTACGTACGTACATTTTCGTACAAATTTCGTATGAATTCATAAAAATTTCACACAGGTACTTTCAGTTACTTTGGCCATTTTAGTACAATATGGTTGTCACAAATGGTTTAAAAGTTTAGAATTTGCATTGGCCTATCTAAAAAAAATCAGCAAAGAAATCAAGTTGAAGCCCCAAAAACCAACATGTATGAAATCCATTCTAAATTTTATGTATGTTTTACTTAAGTAAATTTTCGTATGCATTCTATACGTGAAAACAACCAATTTACATATGAAATACACAAGAAAGAGCTTCGTACGTTTTACGTCCACTGCACAAATGGCTATGTACAGTACACGTCCTTGACAGTCTATAGAGGGGATAAATGTTATATATTAATATTAATAAACATGAGTACTTCTGCTTTTCACTTCATACAATATACATCCATAATCATATATCCTTTTTAAGTTCTCTTTGTATCTATTTCTATCAATTTCTGATTTTTAAAAAAATTTAAAAACTCCTTCAAATCGATACATAGCGTCACAATTTGACATTTTGGTGAATTTGGAGTTTGCCAATTGATTCAAATATTAATTTACATACAGTCACGTTAATGACAATTATAATCCATTTATATGCATGACTGCAATTATTAATTTCAGGAGCAGGCGACTGCATTTCTCCGAGCCTACAACTACCTCCCAAATTACAACGGTGCTTCTGTAGAGGATGCCCTCCGGACGTTCCAAAGATTTGTCCACGCCCCACCTTCCGGTAAGATTGTTGTGAAAACGTCATTTCTACCATAAAATTCTATGTAATTTTTACAAACCTTTTGACATTGTCACACTGTTGCTGCAACGTATATTGGGTAGGGGAGACCGGGGTTAGTTGGCACACTCATTTTTATTTTTGCTCTGGAGAGCAAACGGTACAAGATATTCACACCAAATTTGAGCATGTGATAGTGAGAGTGTTTAACTCAATGATCAGCCCAAGAGATATTGTAAATGATTATTGAAATTTGTGTCACAGACACAAACTTCCAGAAAAAATTTTGATTCAACTAACCCCGACCCCGGGGTTAGTTGAAGCGCCATAAAAATTTGGAGACAACTTCTTATAAAAGGGGCTTCCTTTGCATAACTGATATCCCTATGATGACCACCAGCTTCAGTACAACACTCATTTGAAAAGAAATTGTATACTGCAATTTACTAAATTTTTTGTCTATTTTAGGCAAAAAAGCTGGTTTTTCTGTATTTCCCTTTCAGGAATGCAAACGTGCACTGTAGTAGTTCTTACTGCAGTAACTCCAACCAACAATGACTTGCAAGGCAATTTGAACACTTGTTATCTATGTTACGGCCAACTCAACTATGCATGATTCAACTAACCTCATCACACCTGGAACACAATATTGTCTTATTTTTCAGTCTTATCAAAGTCACACAACAAAAAGCTTCCGGGTGTGGATTAGGCATGGGTTTGCTCATTTAGAAATAAGGTTAGTTCACCTGGATCAAAATCATAGCTATACAATAACCCCCCTCGAAGACTGAGCAAACAAGTTACTAGAACACCCATAAAACAAACTTTCTTGCCTACAGAATTAGCATTTTGAAATTTTGAACGAATAAAGGTATGACAACATGTGCCAATAAACAGGGTATCTACCAAAAGTACCAGTTTGGCCAAAAATTTTAAATAAAGCTGATTTTAGGCCAAGTTTCAACTAACCCCGCGATTCAACTAACCCCGGTCTCCCCTATATATATAGTCTCATGCTCAGTCATGAGTTTGTCTATGATGCTCATAAAAATTAATCTAATTAAACCTTCTGATAACAACCAGTCCTACAATGGGTGAGTAATGAGCTTGGTAAGTTGGTAAACATTTGAATAGCTATTATATCATTGCCTATTTGAATAGCTATTATATCATTGCCATTGTCACCTCTAAGGCTCTCACTTGTCATTGCTATGGTGTAGATTTCAACACTTTCATGATCATATTTGTGCATCACTACTAATGGTTAAGCACTGGTATATCCAAACAGAGTAATATGCAATAATTATAAATGTTTAATACTTCTTGCAGTGTAAGAAAGCACATATAATTATCATATTCCAAAGGTAAACAATGCTAAAGAAACGCAGTAAAACTAAACTACAGACATTTCAAAACTTATCATTTATATTTATAAGAAGGTGTAGAGTGCAGACATGTGATTGTCCTGATCAAGGGCTTTTACTGTTAGCTGGCCTCAAAGGCATAGGGTCAGGAATGTGTTGGGAGGGGGGTCGGCCTAAAAAATGTTGCCTTAAGTTGCCCCGACAAATCATTAATTCAAGAAATGTTTACATGAAATTTACCGGAAAATTGCTTTCCCAAATTTATTTTGGGGTGTAACCCGCCTACCTTCTATGCCTATCAGTGATGTAGTCGAGGCCGGGACATCCGAGGCCAAGACCGAGCCGGAGGCATGAGCCTCCGAGACCGAGGCGAGGCCGAGGCCATCAAAATGTGGCAGGACGAGGCCGGTCCCGAGGCCTCCATCACTGAACCAAAACACCCGAGACCGAGGCAAGGCCAAGGATTTGGCATCCGAGACCGAGCCAAGGCCGAGGCCATCAAAATATGGCTCCGAGGCCGGCCTCGAGGATGAGGCCGGCCTCGAGACCTCCAACACTGATGCCTATATATCTTGCCTGATAGCTATCCTGAACCAGCACCAATGCCAATGCTGGAGGTCTCGAGGCCGGCCTCGGAGCCATATTTTGATGGCCTCGGCCTTGGCTTAGTCTCGGATGTCCTGGCCTCGACCGCATCACTGACCAGCACAACATCATGCCTTCAGTCTGAGAAAAATTAAAGGGATGCATAGTCAATGGATAAATAATAAGATATGGTATGGTGGTCTTCTAATTTGTAAAATCAAATTTCTTTGTTTTTGTACATACTCTTAAAATGATGTTTATGGTCAAAACACAATCCGAAACACGTTTCTTGTCCCACTTTTTTCGTGCGTTAGCCCTTAAACATGTCGTCAAAGTATTTAGATGAAGACGTTTTCAGAAACCTAAACATGTTTAGCTTGAGAATACAGATTTGGAAAGGCCTACATAGTCATTGGATGGATAATAGAATATGGTGGTATCCTAAATTGTAAGATCAACATTTTTTGTGTTTATATAGAAGTTATAAATTCTATGATAGTGATGCAGCTGATTTCGCAGCGTAAGATGACTATTAGGGTGGTCCAAACACACTTTCTTCAGAATTTCTCTGATTCGAAACTTGCATTCTGATCTTATGCAGATAAAAGGGGCTGTGTAAAAATTTCAGCAAAATCAATAAACATTTCGGAAGCCGTTGAAGTTTAACATGCGATTGCCCATCGGCAGACCTCAAAATCATCAGTTTTTGCAAATCTTGCTGTAACAGGATATTATTTTGATCAAGTAACTTTTTTTAGTATGTCCAGGATGCCCAATCCAGTCCTGATATTCTTTCTGACTTACAAAGTTTCATAGCAGTTCAGCATAGATATTACAAAGGTTAATTATCAAGCTTTTTTTCATAAAAACAAGCAAATATTTCACTTGCTATGAATAATAGATAAAAGAAACCCCCAGATATTACTTTGCCATGCCAATTTTATCATATATTAACAAATCTGGAAAAACTATTCATTTATGAAAAGATCTAGGAAATTGACCAATTTTTCAGTTGCGCTATTGAGGAATTACATTATAAACTTCTAGGACTTAGTGCCACCTCTAAATATTAACCGATTTGGCTGAAATTTTTCAGGTGTTTGTTTTACTTATAGGGTCATCAATTTCCACTTTCAAATTGAGGGTTTTAGGGGATTTGATTTTTCATATTGAAATGTGGACCACCCTAATAACTATGCTTGAACTAATTCAACTCATTTTAACAGGTCATGTGGATGGACAGACAATGGAGTGGTTCGGAAAAGCCCGGTGTGGAATGCCAGACATGGAAGAGGTACAGGGCCACAGGAAGAAAAGATATCTATTACAAGGTAGCTGTTTAATTGGCTCATTGTTGTGCTTCAGTTTAATTGGTATTTAGATAGTCATTGGACTCAACAATGAGAACAGCTTGTGTCTGTAGAATGATGAAAAGAATTTTCATTGAATTTGGTGAATGCTCGCCGCTGTGATTGTGTCTGATTTCGAAAGACCACATCGCTAAATATTTTGTTTTCAGTGGCAAATTAAACAACTCTTCGGCAATTCTGTAAAGTCCCATTTACAGATAAGACACTTTAGCAGCTTGTGTAGCCCCACCAATGTTAGGGTGCATCGTCTGCCCCTAAAATTGTCGTATTCTTTTGCACTTTTGCCATGTTATTCCATTGCCAGTAAAAAGACATTCTAAAAAATTTCAATAAGATTGGCCGTGACCTTAGGGTGGCACAATTGTATTAAAGTTTGGTCCAAAAATGACAAAAACTGATGTTTTGTATAATCGCGGTTACAATTATCTAGCTTATCATTTGATTTTGGAATTTGATTCATATACCATTGTTCTTAGAATAAAATAAGCTTCAATTTGAATGGTAGAAAGCTATATTTCTGGAAATTTTTCACTTTGAAGAAATTCCAAAAGTAGAAAGTTTCGGACTATGGTGAAAAAATGTTTGAAATGAACTGCTTAAAAGTTCTTTGAATAACTGTCACATCTCCATTGAAATAAAGTTTGAGGCACACTTTGGTAAAGAAAGTTAGAATTTCAACATGTTTTTCGAATATCTATTCAACAATATCCAAATATACAAATTTACATCAAATACATGTAAATATGAGAAATAAACCACTTCAATGCAACGTCATTCTTCTATGTCCTTTTTTTTCTACTACATTATAATTCCATCAAGGTTTTACCAAGTGATGTGGTAGATCACTTCCTCAGTTTAGAAACTTCTTTGGGTTTTGAAAGTCATATTAACATTGTTTTTTAGATTTATCACATTTCAATAATTCAAATAGAAAATATCACTGCACTAAGAGAACTTCTCCTAAGCGGAAACCATTGATGTTGGTATTCAAATTGAAGCTCTTTTACTAAGAAATCTAACTGCACCATTTATAAGTCAATCAAATAAAAACTGAAAATATAATTGACAACCGCGAAACGGCAAAATAATACTTTATTCTCAAATTTCAAGCCTGTTGTGCCACCCTTACACATTGGAATTTTTTCAAAAAAAATTACAGGGTCACTTTTGTGACATAAAGGAACATTACTGCAAAAGTGCATGAAGTTTTGGAGACAAAAGGGGCAGATGATGCACCCTACGGGCCACCATTACACCTTAACTAGGTAATAGGCGTAGGCTATCAAACAAGGGTAGTGGACATTAAACATTTCGGCATTTGCATGATTTGTGGCCCTGTGTGGCTTCATAATTTACTTTAAAACAAAATTTACATATACAATCTGTATCAATTATCGATTATTGCAGTCTGCATCACTGAATTATTATTTGAAAGAAATTCTACTAAAATTATAAATTGGCTATGCACTGAGACACATTTTCTAAAAGATGTCACTTTCACTTTACAGGTTCCTCGTGGAACAAAACTTCATTGACATACAAAATCCAAGTGTATTCAGGAGATTTACCAGAAGTTGTTGAAGAACGAATATTCAGGGAAGCTTTTAAGGTAGTATTATTTTGTAAGAATGATTATTGGTGATATAAATGTTTTAAGAGAACAAGTACGGTTATGATGGCTAGATGATTCTTGTAAAAAAAGAAAAATTGTCAACACTTGATACATGGTGCAACAACGTGGCAGCACTGTACATACTGTACATGATATATATATATGACTTCCTGTTTGATCAAAACATTGGCTTGGAGAAAGCACATGTTTCAGAAAAAGTCAACTCATATAAAATCAAATTGCTGTCAGCTATAGAAAACCACTTAGAACTGTGTATGTAGTCACTGTGGACCTAATCTATGCGATATTTGATTAACAGCCTCCAAACTTTAAATGTGAGTTTGCAAAAAATTTTGTGTTGACATGGCCAACGGAAAATGTACTTGTTAATAATCATGTTGATCTCTGGGGATATCCACGCAAACCCAGGCCCCAACTGGAAATTCTCTTGCCATGTGTGCAATAAACCAGTGAGGAGCAACCAGAGAGGTATTTGCTGTGACTTTTGTAATGGTTGGAACCACGTGAAATGCATAGGCATGAGTGCTCAGGAATACTCGTTGTATTCTGTGAATGATAGTCTTACATGGTCCTGCCAGGAATGCTTATTCCCATTTACTGACTCTTTTTACGAAACATTGAACAACTCAGATGACGAAATGCAAATTTTTTTTTTGATTTGCTTTATTTGGAAAGATGAATATATACATAATGACATGAGTGGACGGAATAAAAACATGATGGAAATGGTTTGAGTTTTTGATTTATAATAGTTTTTTTTAAAGTTTTGACTAGATTGTAAATGGTAAAACATCTTCCCAGGATAACACCCAAAAAGTCCAGAGAATAGGACTTATTTCCATTGGGGTCCTAGAATTTAAATTTTAATTTTAATTTTTATAAATTTTTTGGACGGTCCGGTTCAGGCCAAGAGGCATAGCAGCATATTAATTTAGAAATAAATAAATTCAGAGATAAATTTGTCTCTGCTTCATTCTCTTAAATGTTTTTTGACAGCTTTTTTAAAACCTTTCTTTCTATTTATGCTTTTTATGCCCTCTGGTAAACCGTTCCAATCCTTAATGCCATAATTATAGAAAGTAGAGTCAGTGTCTCTTGAGTGAGGCATTTTGAAATTGGAAGATCTGGATTGGGTGTTACATTTGGGAAGAAGTTTAGTAAAATTCTCCTTAAGATAAGCCAGAGACCAGTCCTGTCATAGTAAATATTATGGACATGACCGAGTCTTAGTTGTTTGACTCTACTAGAGATGTGGATGTCTGTAGACTACCATCACTACTAAATGAATGCATCTCTGCTCAGAAATAAACCTGACCCACCCCCTGTCAACAAAGAAAGAGGCCAGCTTACTACAGATCTGAAGAAATTCCAAGAGACAGGAGGCTTGAAGATTGCTCATATAAATGTCGGAAATGGTGGGCTGCTGCATCACTTGGAAGAACTCTCAAGTTTATGCCATGAAATTTGCCCAGACGTAATGGCTGTGACTGAAACTTGGCTCACCTCTGATACTGCAGACAACAGTGTTGCTATAGAAGGCTTTGACTTTGTCCGAAGAGATAAACCTAAAACCTTAATTGGAGCCCAAGGTGTAGGTATATACATAAAAAACGGAATCTGTGCTACTCACAGAACTGATCTTGAACATTCGGAGTTAATGAATACCGCAGTTCAACTGAACTTCGACAATAGGAAACCATAGTAGTGATGGTAGTCTACAGACATCCACAGACACCCGTCTCCTTCTTAGAGAAGAGAGAAGAATCTTTGCGTCTCAAGATTCGCAGCAAAATCGGACAGTTATCACAGGAGACTTTAATATTAACTTTAAATGTGTTGATTCAGAAAACCCAAATGCGAATAGACTAAATGACATTGCTAAAGCATATGGCTTTCAGCAAACGATCAATCTACCAACATGAATAACAGGGGACACTGCAACCTGTATTGATCTCACATTTACGAATGCTTTTGCATACACTGCCGGCATTGGAATTGTCAGCATCGCTGATCATTTGATGAACTACATCATACTTGGCAGATCCAATGTCCCCCACCACCACCGATTTGTCATGTCTCGCAACTTTAAAAAAGTGAACGAACAAAAATTAGTGGAAGATTTACGACAAGTACCATGGCATATCATTGAGTGCTTTGAAGATATCGAGGACGCATGGTACGCATGGAAATGTCTCTTTTCGTCAGTAGTGAATGACCACGCCCCACTGCGAAAATTCAGAGCCCCAAAAAGGCCAAAAATCCCATGGTATGATGAAAAGATTGAAGAGTTTAAAAAACTTCGTGATTACTATCACCAACGTGCCATCATGGGTAACCTCACTGAAGATTGGCAAAATTATCGGAAGACAAGAAACCAAGTTACATCTCTTGTTCGCCAATCCAAACAAGAATATTATTCATCTATGATAGAGGAGAGCCGAGGAGACTCTAAGGCAATGTGGAAAATTTTGAAAGGCCTTCTCCCCAAATGTGCGACTAATGGAATTACTTCGCTCGAAGTTAACGGATCATTAATATCTGACTTTAAAGCTATCTCCAACTTATTCAACACTTTCTTTGTATCCATTGGCAGTAAACTAGCAGCATCCATCAACTCATGTCAAATTGATCCAATTGACTATTTAAGAAAGTGCTTCCCAGTCCAAGACAAAGTGTTTAAATTTACCAATGTCAGCGAAAATGACGTTCTAAAGTTAATCAAGGGCTTGCCAAATGGTAAAGCAACAGGCGCTGATAACTTCCAGGTCAAACTCATCAAAATTGCTGCCACTGAAATATCAAGAAGTTTGACCTACCTATTTAACCTTTCACTAGAAAAGGGTAAATTTCCTCGAGACTGGAAACTTGCCAGGATTTCACCCATCTTTAAAAAGGGCACGAAGACTGAACCGGGAAATTATCGCCCAGTGTCCATCCTCCCAGTTGTCTCCAAATTCATGGAACGCATTGTGTTTAATCAACTGTACAAATATCTAGTTGATAACAATCTACTGTGTTCACAACAATCGGGATTTCGGAAACGTCACTCATGCCAGACAAGCCTCCACAGGCTCCATGAGGATCTATATAAAGAACTTTATAAAGGCAAAGTGGTAGGCCTTGTGGCGCTAGACCTACGAAAGGCCTTCGACACAGTGAACCATGGAATTATGCTGAAGAAGATGCAATATTATGGAGTCCATCAAATTGAACTGTCATGGTTCAAATCGTACCTTCTGGACAGATTTCAGATATGCTCCATCCACAACAATACATCGGAGCCCCAGCGAATTACCTGTGGGGTACCCCAGGGGTCCATCATAGGCCCACTGTTGTTCTTACTGTACGTGAATGACATGCCTGCCTGCTTTAAGGAATGTCAAGTAAATCTATATGCAGATGACACTGCTTTTTATTGTGCCGACGCAGATGTCAAAATTGTCAATGAGACTCTCCAAGATGAACTCAAATGTGTTTATGACTGGCTGTGCTGCAACAAACTTAGCTTGCATGTGGGCAAGACCAATAGCATGGTCATTTGTAGCAGACAGAAGCGATTACATCTGAATGACCCAAATCTCAAACTTAAATTAAATAATGACTCCATCGATCAAACGGAAAGTCTGAAATACCTGGGTCTCACAATCGACTGTGATCTTCGATATGATAAATATATGAAGGATCTAGTAAACAAACTTAATCGTGCCCTAGGAGTACTCAGAAGGGCTTCTTACTATGTTAATCAGAAAACAAGGATCACTTTATTTAATACTTTGATCTTACCACACATAGATTATTGCAGTACGGTGTGGTCCAACAGTGTTTCTAAATCGGACATTAAAAAGCTTCAAAGACTCCAAAATGTTGGAATGAGATTAATCTTAGGCTGTGACTACAAGACTCGAACAGCAGATATGTTGAATGCACTACGATGGCTCAGTGTCGAGCAAAGACTTTTGTTCAACCTCTGTTGTATGTCTTGGAAGATGGTGAACAAAATGGTCCCAGATCATCTCTGTGACCTGGTGAGCCACTCCCGCGACGTCCACGGATATAACACTCGAGCAGGAAGTAATGGCAACCTCGCGAGACAACACTGCCATACAAAGTCCCTGGTGAAAAACAGCAGCATCGCCTGGAATAATATCCCACCAGATATTCGAAGTGTGAAAGATTTCTACAAATTTAAAAAAGACTTGACCATTTTTATCAGAAACACTATTTAATTCAAACTTTACATGGAAAATCTGATTTCTAAATTATAAATTTTAATGGTAAATTTTAACTGAATTTTATCTGACATTTTATTGATTTTACCTGTCATTTTCATGTCAATTTCATGTATTGATTTTCACTGTAAATGCGGGCTCCAAGCCGAAACTGATGTAATCTGAATTTAGACACCCAATAAAAATTGAGCTTGAAACTTGAAGCCATAGGAATTTTCTCTTACCTTTCTTGTCAATATTAGTATCCTAGGATTTGTCCTGTTAGCCATTCCAAATAATAAATATCCCATGCAATATATAGTCCATGAACAATTCCATGCAGATAAATGGATGCTCACATGTTTCAACTATCTTTTCTTGGGTCCCTGGCTCTGTCATATATTCTTATGCTCTGACAGTGTTTTGAGGGGCCCTATTACAAAATAGCAAGCTGGATTATCTTGTTTAGCATTGTTTGGCATTGACTGTTTGTTGTAATCACCTGTTTCAAACCTCAATTCAGTGGAGTGCACCAAGTCACCTGTGAATTCCATATGTGTGGTTGTGGGACAATGGTGATAGTTGGTGAACAATTTTGTTTGTTATTTTTAGGACTTAGGTCAGGTAGAACTTTTACGGGGAACAATTTACTAATATTATATGTTCATTACGCAAATAGGCCTACAATGATTGGGATGGCTGTTTCTGTTTTCTTTGATCAGCTGTGTTAACCTTGAGCTGGACTATTTTCTGGGATAGAAACTTTGTGGCTTAACTAAATGTTTTCAGGTTATCTGTGAAAAAAATTTGGAAGTTCAATATTTATTTACTATTTCACAGTTTCTGAATGGCTTTTGCATTGCCTTTCAGAAATGGAGTGATATATCACCATTAACATTCAGATCTCTTAGTGGCACAAATCTTCAGGCAGATATCAACATAATATTCACAGAAGGTTACCATGGAGACAGTCAGCCTTTTGATGGTCCCGGTAGAATTCTTGGCCATGCTTATTTCCCCTCAAGTGGTGGAGACCAACATTATGACAAAGCAGAGACATGGACTGACAACTCACCCTATGGTATGTGGATGACGCTGTGGTATTTTTTATTTCATCAAGGCTAGCCTTCTGCTATGTTGATGATATTTTAGTTCGTTTTTAACATTGTCTTACTGGAGAGGAACCGCAAGTATTGTTAAACCATTAATAATGTCAAAATAATTGCGCTTGCAGTGAGCGGTCTCAAATGTACAGTGATTTCTTGAAGGTCTGTCTTCATTTGAGGTTCTGAATTTATGTTTGGTTGGCATCTCCAAACAACATTAGTTGTGTTGAAATCCCCTTTGAAGGTGGTTAGTGCTGTTTACCAAGCCAAGGAGTCTGACCTTATGAGTGAGGTTGTTGAATGTTTGATTGCTTTGGTCAGCTAGTGATAATGTTCGTAAGACAGTTCTATAAAAAAGTGTGTTGTTGGTTGGAATCATATTGATTATACAGTAGAGTATGTTCACAAACAGATTGTTATTAACTGACTGTCAGTCACAGTATTTCATTTAATTTGCAAACAAACCAACCTACAATCATTGCCGCAATGCCCATACAGGAGACAGACCTATTGGTAATCTTCATTGGAGTTTTTCGAAGCTGCCTACAAATATAACTCTTCAGTAAGCAGAGGAACTTGAAACACATACTGAGCATTAAAAACTCCGAAGGGTTGAAACTTTCATTAAAAATTTTACTTTCCAATTCACTTCCCTTTTAAAGCAAAGGCACAAAAACAAGAAGAAAGATAGTGGGAAGGGAATTTCTGGAATATAATTTTTTGTTGTTTGTCCTTTCATAGAGTGTTCATGCAATACTTTCAAATTCATTTTGGCTTTACTGTGCGAAGTCACCTTTTTTCAGGTAGCAAATATTTCCATACAACTTTAATTAAAGAATGTCAAATGAAAAAACTTTATTTAAAAAATCATGTCAAATACCCTCTCAGGAACCTCACTGCACTTGTTGTTTGCAATGTTATTGCTATTTTCAATCTAAGTTCTTCAAAGCAACTGTGGGAATTGAGTCTTTCTGACCTGATATGTATTATTACCGTACATATGATAATTAGCATATATATCTACAAATATGCAAGCTTCTGAATATTACTTGAAAAATTGTAATGCTGCCTGCATTTTGACCCAGTAATTATATTCACTGCTACAAAACATTTGAAATTTACAAGATAAACAATAATTAGCTACTTGGCATCTTCTTCATGTGAAACCTAATAGTCTCCTTAAATATATCTAGGTAAACCCAAAATTACATTTCAGGTATACTGTATAATTGCTGTAAAATTATCTGGTCTTTTAAGTAATGTTTATCATTGACATATACAATTCACATGTACCTGCAGATTGTGTAGTATTTGAAGTGTAATTGAGCTACCCATAATATAATGGGTTCTTACAGTTCTGCATTTTGAAGATATGTGATTATTAAAAGTAACTTGCTGTCAATTGTGCCACAATATTGCATGTAATATCATAGTGGTTACAAGGCTAATATAAATAAACCACGCTATGCCGCTGAACAAACCGTCT
This sequence comes from Platynereis dumerilii, assembly GCA_026936325.1. Lineage (NCBI taxonomy): Eukaryota > Metazoa > Annelida > Polychaeta > Phyllodocida > Nereididae > Platynereis > Platynereis dumerilii. The sequence continues at coordinate 15,401,649 of JAPTHN010000008.1, read as the reverse complement.
AAAAGTTTTGAGTGTTTCCTAGTAATTCCTACAATCATTACATAAGACATAATATATTGATTTTTGGCATACACTACTTCTTTTTCTTATGCTTTTTTGGTTGTCAGTTTTGTTCCTTTCCCCTGTTCTGAAGGGAATTTCTGGTCGAATATTTATATAATAAATATGCCTAATGATTCATGTGCATAATAATAATTGTTTATCTTTCTCTCTTTTGCTTTTCCAGGCAGAAATCTGTTGCAGACTGTCACCCACGAAATAGGCCACTCTTTGGGCTTGAGGCACTCTAATGTCAGAAGTGCTGTCATGTTCCCCTTCATCAGTTCCTACAACCCATACTACAGGCTTCATGATGATGATATATTTGCAGTCAGGACTCTCTATGGTGAGTTTCTCTGGGTTATGTGTGGTTTTAAAAGTCTTGAGAGTGCTTGTTTGTGCAACCATTGGCTCCGAGGCCGTGGGTTTTGAGGCGATGCATCAGCCCTTCGCTGATATAGTCTTAGTGACTCTATATGGAGCCACTCGCCTCTGTATAGATGGCCACAGGCCTCCCTACAGGAGGCTTTTTCTAAGATTCAAGAATCAGCCTGTGAATCTACGTCAACAAAACGGGGGCTAGCGTCGTAGTAAAATGCGGCCAGTACAAATTTGCGGACCAGCGGGCTGAGGGATTTCTTAATAAAACGAGGATGGGCAGGTGTGGAACGGGACGCTTTTGCGGGATCGGCGTTTAAAAAATGGGGAAGGGGCCAAATTAGATGAACAAGCTGAATTAGCTCTAAAAATCGCCTCTCTTTTTTTTGAAAAAATTTTCTTGTTTTTGAGCCGATGACACATTAGATGGAGGCAGGTTGTTTGAGCAACCAAATTAAAGACACTGGACATCTCTGACTTGTCATCTCATCATCATATGGCTGGCACAAACAATTTTTCAAAATCGCACAGTCCATTCTTTTTGCATAACAAATTTACAAACTGTAAAGGCCAGAGTTTTTCTCTAAACTTTGAAGATAAAAAATTCACATACATATATATATATATATGAATTTATTTTTAAAATAAAAACGGTTCCTTTTTTCGGAAACTGTTTGATAAAATCATATTTTACACCTATGAAAGCAAACAAATGTATTTACTTTAAGCTTAATTTTTTAAGCACAGGCAAATTAGACCTAGCTCATGCTTTGACATTTATGTTTTCTTATAATTTTCACATTTGGATGTGAAGTTTCATTAATTGCAATATATTCTATTGATGTTTTGGATTAAACTCTTTGAATTATTTATTATGATATCATCGCAGGAATTCATGTTTCTTTGAATTTGGATGGTTATATTGACATCATGAAGGTCTCAAAATGTAGCTCATTGAACCGGTGGGGGTATTTCTCAACATAGTGTAGCAGGCTTGATTTAAAAACAAATATTTAATTACTGACGCACTTACCACGAAATGAACTAGAATTGGCGCTCGAAGAGCGCATAGCTTCACTGTCCATTTAAAATTGATCTACAACTACTGCAAGATGCCATACATAACCAGTTGTTTAATTGTTATCAACTGGTCGTAGAACTTAAAAGAGAATGTAAAAGTATATACCCTCTTCGCTGCTTGTGCTACAGTCAAAACTGATCGTGCATTCAGATTTTTAGATGTTTTTTACTGTGGGCACAAAAAGGCTCCAATAGTCATCAAAATTTAATCAGGTATTGTGTGGTACAAATAAACACATCATGCCAAAGGAAATGTAAATCTATTAAGCAGTTTTTGCAGGAATTGACTCACATACCCACTAACGCACTTGTTGAAATGCCATGCCCCACAATAGCTTCTCAGCGAAGCTAATAATGATAATTTCCTGTTGAAGATAACTCCAAACACCTCCCCCCCACCAAGTTTTCTAATTGGCATCTCCTTAAATCTCTTTCCAAATTTGTCCATCCACAATTTCAGACTGCCACCAAATGCAATATAGGTCTTTAAGAAACAAGGTTTTCTGCACTGATTAATAAATACATAAATCGTATGTGTTCAATAATTGATCTTTCACTCTTGTATCTTCCAGGTGAAGTCTGTGACAATGTCAAGCAATGCCTTCATGGGGGCACCTGTCTAAACGAAGGGCTTGTGTCAGCATGTAAATGTGTCGCAGGGTACTCGGGTAAAAACTGTGAAAACAGTAAGTATTCTTTTCAAATTTATCTTTGTATTTATTTTCGAAATGTCAAATTTTCCCTTCACAGGACATTATGAATTGTAAATTAGAGACTTATGCCATTTTTATATTTCGTGCATGCTTCTTATTTAAGGTTGTTTATAGAAGAGTGAATATTTCCATATAATATATATCCTTTTTTTTCTTTTAAAAATTTTAATTAAGGGGTCAAGCAATAATTACAGTTTGTATAAACTCTGCTGTGTCCTCGTATTGTTTGTGTTGTTATTTCTATATTTTGATTGATTGTGATGCTATATATATACGCTTTGAATTGTATACATGTACGTGTCAGAATTTTCCACTAAGAAAATTCAATTCAATTCAATTCATTGAGAGGTTACCATATTTGTAATAGTGAACTTCACTTTCACTTATATGATGTGTGTACTGTGTAAATTTTGCCCGTTTGAACTGCCATTACTCGTATTCCTAATTTTTTAAAATCACTTTTCCTGTTTTTTTATCATTTCATTCATTCTGAATAAATATTTGTCGTATATGTTTTCATGTAAATCTAATATTTACATATTATTCGAATGTCAGCAATCTAATTCACCCACTTCAGAACTTAGACGCACCTTTTTCTTATACGGTTAGAGATTAAAACTTAGTGTCCTTGGCGTTATGAAATGCACATGTCACAAATTACAAATATATATACCCCACATATTAAGTGAAAAAATAACAGATTACAAATAATCTTTCACAAGAAAGTCTTGTCCTCGTAGGGCATACATCCATACCGCAGCGTTTTCCTTCGAACCGCAGTGTTTTTCTTCTGACTTTCGAGTTTTAAAGGAAGCATGTAAACCCAAGGCTAGTTTACATATATGGATGAATTCAGGGAAATTCATAAATCTGCTAGTATCCTACCATTCTAACAGGAACAACTTTGAATCTTAAAACAACAATATCACAAACAACTTTTTAGTTTTGTTCAACTGATAGTTGACGTAGTGGCAATCGAATACTCAAAAGTCTGTCTCCAGATAAATCCTAAAACAAATGTAGAATTTCCCCAGTATTATAACCCATTAGCTTAGTATGTGTGTTTCATCTTCTTCTCATTCAATAATCTTTATCTCATCGTGTGTCCAGGTGATTAATTAAGTAATATTAATTCATCTGGCACCAATTATCCAAAGGTTTTTGAAAATTTGTATTTGTAATGAAAACTTGTTTTCACGAATAAATAAATAAATAAAAACTTACAATGTACACCAGTCGGATAACTGACAAAGAAATATCTAGACTATCCACAACATTTCTGCCTGCATTTCTGTGAAAATATTCTTGATGCGATATTTGAAACTTAACGTATGGGGTAAAATTACCCAGTGAGCCAGTAGGACACGAATTACATCCTGCAGACAAATAGATTGTGTGATTTTTTCATTGATCCAGACATCAAATATTGTGGCAAACCCTCCTTGAAGGGGTGTTTAAAGAACTGGAATACCTAGAGGAAAAAAAACTCTTCAAATGTAAACAATGGCTGTAAATGGCATGGACTCATGGTAGGCCAGCATAAAGCCTGTCATATTCAGAGTTTATTGAAAGGCTCAATAAAGTGGAAAATGAACGTTAATAGGCAAACATAGATTAAAAAATACAATGACAGCCCTTGACAGTCCTTGAAAGCAGAAAAAACAAGATTTGGAAGTAAAAAAGAAAATTATAGTTTTGCCACTATCCAGTAGATATGCAAGAAATTCTGAATTTTATGTAATGATGGACAAATGGTTGTTTATTCTCCATTTTCATTCCTAGAGTTAATCAAACAATCTATTCCAGCTGTGGAGAATAGATATAGGCCTAATAATATATAATTTGTAGGAAACTCTAATAATAAATATAGGTTATTCACCACGGGAGAGGGAATATGTGATTTATCATCTGGGGTTTTTAGCCCGATTGTGACAGACACATATTCCTGATCCCATGGTGAATAACCATCTTATACCATGAGACAAACACTCAAACAGTCAGACTCAAGCATGAGACGGACAACAAAGAATATGGGAATCGCCCTGAAATACTGGCTTGTGATTGGCTGACTGAGGAAGGTGTAAAGGAACAATTTAACTCTACTGGAGACTAATGTGTGTTTCCAGACATAAGTTACATAACAAATAAATGATTCTCTAAGAAATCATGCAGTCAACAATTACATCAAAAAACCTCTTTTTTTCTATTATCTCAGTTGAAGACCCTTGCAGTTCAGACCCCTGTGGCAATGGAGGAGTGTGTGTTGTGCAAGGAAGACAATTCTACTGCTCTTGTAAACCTGGCTTTACTGGTCAACTGTGCAGACGTAGTAAGTTTGAATGATGTTCCAACAATATTGCTTGCATTAATTTAGCACTTTGAATGAAAATTGAATGAATTTTATTGTTAATCATAACTGTATCTTAATTTTGTCTTTTGCTAAATTTTTCTATGTGTTATTTGTCATGTCATATATCTCTCTTAACTTTGGATGATTACATTGATTAGCGCGTGGCTAGCGTTTCTCTTTGTAAACTTCTTTCACCAATATAAAATAAAATCTTTTGATTCTAATTGAATGAAAATCATTTGGCAAGTAATTAATGGTTCTGACCTTCTTTTTATCAAAAGAAATATGTAAATGTGTGTGAAAACTAAGAATTTTTTTTAATCTTTACATTTTCGTTCAAAATCATGGCCTTTCTATTCTGATGAACTGCTAACCAATCCACCGTGTTTGTAATAGACCGATCAGAGAAGAGTATTTTCAAAAAGCAATACCAAAAACATTCCTGTCAGCATCGCTCAAAGAATTTGCTTATTTTCCCTTTTAATATATTTTGTAGAGGTTACTATTTACCCATCTCTATTTTTTATTACAACAATGTTTTGATATTTTTAAGGAAAAGATTTCTGCAGCAGTCGGCCATGCAAAAACGGAGGGATCTGTGAATCGTCTGCCACTTCATACAAATGCCAATGCCCCCATACGTACACAGGGAGTAACTGTGAATTCAAAGTCTGTAAGTAACATTTTTAGTTATTATCGTTTTTATATCTATGTGTTTTTCCATTTTGTACTTCGCTTTTTCAAGAAACTGACTTATATGCATTGACACATGGATTAGTGTAGGTTATTCACCACGGGAGAGGGAATATATATCATACATGTGATTTATCACACAAGGGTTTTAACTCGAGGTGTGATAAAAACATATTCCTGATCCCATGGTGAATAACCGGCCTAAAGCTTGAGACAAACACTCAAACATGAGAGGATAACTGGACAACAAAGAATATGTGAATTATCTCCCTGAGATACTGGCATTGTGATTGGCTGACAGAGGAGTTGAATGGTATAATGTATGTTAGCTTGTTTAGCTTTGATGCATGCACTGGTTGATAGATGCTTCAATCAACTGAATCAGACAGACTATGTGCTTATCCTCAAAGGAGACTGACAACAAATTTTAAAAAATGATTTGAGATTGAGACTCTTTTGGAAGGTGTAAAACGCAGCTTAGACAGAAGTTGTTTGTTGTGGTGGAACAAAAAATGCCTGGCAGTTTTAAATTCCTTTGTCAATAACCATGATGTCAATCTCTAAACCGAGTGTCACAGGCTGGAGATCAGACCAATCACATCACAGATACCCTGATGATGTGTCACTGTTTGACTGCAAAATGAAGTTTTCAAAAAACAAATAGCTATGAAAAGATAATAATTTAGGATTTAGTTATTACTTTTTTAATATATCATCATTGTCTTTATCTGTAACACAGATTTTTATATTCTGCACTTCACTCATCTTTGCTCAGAATTATCTTAATGTATTTACAGGGCACATCTGCAACATCAGGCCTTGTTATAACAATGGAGTTTGCCGTCCACTTGGAACTTCTTACGAATGCGATTGTGCAACGGGATACCGTGGTTCACATTGTGAATTCAGTGAGTGTATTTTGAATTAATTTCGTAAGATCTTAATTAATTAAAATTGTTGTTATCTATACATACCATTACAAGGCATAATCTCTTCAGAACTTATCTGTATAATTTTTTTTTAGATGTTACAGTTGAACAAAAGACTTAATCCTAGAGCCTCAATGTATGTATTTATATCAACCAGCATGAAAAAAATATCAGGAAGATAGCTTTTTCTATAAATATCTCCATATAATCAACATTTAATAGGGTTGAACTATTAATATCTGTCACTGATGTGATGATTTAACGGAAAAAAATTCAAATTTTTTTCATTTTCAATATGGAAGAATCTTTCTTGCTTGCTGGTGTTGCTCAGATATATTATTACCTTAATAAGGTCATTGCTGCATTATATGACCTTGACGATTATGAAAACCGTAGAAGTATATATACAATTAATGCTAGTAACTTATATGATATAGTGCCAAAAATATAATGACCTTTTTGTCCCATTAACTTAGGGAATATATGTCCTGAAGCAGCATACAGTGCCATACAAATATGCCTATTATTGAGGTATACAATTTACGAGACCGTAATGTCCTTATAGTAAACTAGAATATACCCATTACAGGACCTTTGAGTGAATTTTTAGTTTGTTTTTATCCATGTATGAAACAGTGATTGTATTTTTGATATGAAGATTGTTAAAAAATTTTAAGGGCCTAGTTGAAAAGCAGTTTTGAAACACTGAAGAAAGTAGCGTTGTGAAATAATTGTGAAATAGAAGAAATGAATGAAATACAGGAGAAGTGAAGAACTGATTCATAGGAAACTTGAGTGGTTGAGGAAGCTGAGGAGTTGTTATTGTCGATATGTTGATATAAGTGGATGATACAGGCAAACATACCTTGTAATTGGCTGTGAAATGGTTAAGGAAATAGCTACGGATATAGGAGCTATCAAGGAACAGCAGTGGTCATTTGAGGAGACATTATCTTTAAGGCAAAGCAAAGATGTGGCCCCACACAGTGGACGCAGCAGATTAATACATGTAGTTTGTCAGGGCTACTTGCATTGGCATTGGAAGGTGTAGAACGTAACAACTGAGCTTCAATTGTTATTGACAGACTCCTTTTTGGGAAGTGAATCTTCAAGTGTTTTGTAATATAAATGGATTCAATAGCAGTTGGTGCACTGAGAGCAAATATGATAAACGCAACAGAATTTTCTTTAATCTCATAACTTATAAATTGTAAAATTTAAGTACTCTTTAAAAACATGACAATTAAAACCAATTAACTCAAGAAGTGTCAATACTGCTTTAAGTGTAGATGAGAGACACAGTCAGCTAGGCAATTAATGATTGGCAATTCAGCATTGCCCATGTATGTGATTGCCTGACACTTAGAAATGAACGGAGAGCAGGAGTAGGTAGCAGAAGAAGCCACGATACAGCAGATACAGGGGTAGCGGGTATCAGGTTGCTTCATGTGTTGTATCAATCTACCCGCTACCCGCTATGACCCAGCCCGCTTTTTAGTAAGTCCCCAAAGCAGACGAAACGGAAGTAAGCTAACGAAGGAATGCGCTCAGCAGCAAAGGAAAAATGGAAATATTGGTGAATCGAGGATGAATTGGCATTAAGCAGACATAGTAACTGCAGCCCATTTGAAAGGTGTATTGGAAAAAGGAGGTAAAATGCATGGCAGTTGGTTAGAGAAGTTGGTAGGATGGTATGCATTGTGCGTGAAGAAATGACTCTATGAGGCAGTGGTGGATCCAAGGTAATGTTTAGGGAAGGGGGTCAAAAAAGGCATGCTTGCAATGGGGGAATTTTGGTTTTGTAGGCAAGTTAATGAAATGCAGTGGCAAGAAACAATGTTTTGACAGCAATAGGGGTTTTGTGAACGGGGAATGGGCTTGAAATGGGGTTATTTGTGGGTGGAGGGGGTGGAACTGCCCCTCTGGAATCCGCCTGTAATGCTAAACTTTTATAGATGTAGATATAGCAGTTCGACTCACAAATGTTTCATAATACATAACTCTTGCAAACATGTACATGGCAGTTATACAGAAAGATCCCCACAATCCCAAAAATTTGTATTTTTGAAAAATGTTTTTAGATTAGAAATTCCCAAAATAATGTGTAGCTCAATAATGTATTATGTTATCATTGTAAATGTCAAACAAAAGCAACGCTTTTAGACTGCTGAGTGTTGAAATCTTTTACTAAAATTTATTGTTTGCCTTAAAATTTGATTCATTAATTTTTGCCTGTTGTCATCTATTAGAAATTGTGAGGGCCATACTTTTTGTCATAACTTTTGAATGCCCAAAACTCCACTTATTTTTTATATATTTTTCCACAATCAAGATAATAATTTATCATACATAAGAAAGAAAGATTTACCTTTTTTCTTCAGAAATTACCACGCCTAGGGTCACCACAGCAGCTACTCCTCCTTCCACAAGTGTGCTTCCAAACAGATACAGCATTTGCAACATTCCTCCTCTTGATGCTGTAACCACTTCCGTTGATGGAGCTACATACTTCTTCAAAGGTGATAACATCGGTCAAAATCACATTTTGATTTTATATTGGTTCAGATAAAATAGTATGTTAATTTTTCAGTGCCTGGTAGAATATGAAGTTGTATTGAAAAGCCATCTTCATATACCAGCCATTGCATAAAATCTGAAATTCCAGATAAATTTCCAGTTCTGATTCTCTGTCGAGAGGGTCTTGTTGCTGCTTTGTTACATCTATGATTTAATTAGAAAATCTAATGAACACTTGACATAACTTGTTGCTGGTAAACCATTAACAGTTTTAGGCTGTGCATAGCACCAGCTATTGCCCAAATAATTTTGTGAATCTATTGAACACTTTACAGCAGGGCTTTGGAGTCGGCCAGGGGAGTCGGGTGATAAGTGGACCGACTCCGACTCCCGACTCCTTTGACTTTCTGAAAACCGACTCCGACTCCGACTCCTTGGGTCTCCAGAATTACGACTCCGACTCCCCACTCCGCTTATCGGCACTTTTGGACATTAATATTACATGATTAACAGAGAAGTAAAAGTCATTTAACAGAGTTTTCATAGGATTTTGTTCATGAATACTTGCTTAGGGAGTTTTATGTAAAATTTTGGGTTCATTTCACATTTTTGAAACTGTGTTATTGTAAATTATATTAATTACTTTTAGGAGTCAGGAGTCACCATTTTAATTTTCGACTCCGACTCCATCTGAAAATCAAAGTTCGATTCCGACTCCACCCAAAAACCTCCGACTCCATGACTCCGACTCCCGACTCCGACTCCCGACTCCGACTCCTGACTCCGACTCCCGACTCCGACTCCAACTCTAAAGCCCTGCTTTACAGGCCCTCCTGTGGCCAAACAAGCTATTTAATTTTATTTTGAAAATAAGGCAGCCTTCTTATTTTCTTCTTCTTCTTGATGTCACCTGCATATTAAAATTATTTTTCATCACCAAATTCAGATTGCATTTTATCTCTTCATCAAGATCATTTTATTTTTGTCACATTGTATGTGTATATCCGACATGAAAAATATTTACATGGTTTCTATTTATCTAATTCAATTTACCAGAAAAGTGCAGTGACTACCCACACGCCCAAAATGCAATGACATAATTATGATGTTGACTACTTTGACATTTATGGTCTCTGAATATTCATGTATGTTGCCCAAAAGCTTTACTTTTCTTCTTTTACTTTTTTTTGCTCAGGTGATTATGTTTACATCTTAGACAATCTGCGGTTGCGAGAAGGCTACCCCCAACTGACCAGGACCCAGTTTCCCTTCACCATTGCAGGGCCTGTCCATGCTGCTTTGTTTTGGCAAAACACTGGCGAGACATGGCTGTTCCAGGTATGTATTTTTTGTCTACAGTGAGGAAAATAAGTAGGCTATTTGACCCCCTACCATATTTTCTGCTTCGGGCACTTGCGCTTGCTGCAAAACTCTGAAATTTCTCAGGTAGATCTGGTCCAACATTAGAAGACAGGTAATTAATGCACAAAAATTAACTGAAAGAAGCATTATGTTACATATTTGCGTAAGAATCCAAATAATCTTCAGAAACAAGTATTAGACCCCTTTGTTTGCAAGGGGTTTATCACCAGATTTTACAAAACAAACACTTAGAAAACTACCATAACTGAAATTTATTGCAATAAAAACCCATTTCAATTGTTCCCCCCCCCCCCATTTCATTTAGCTTTTTATGCCCTCAATTACATCACCTATAATTTTTTGGAATTTCTTCATTTTGAAGATGTGCAGTTGAAAAAAAATATCACAAGACACTAGAGATGTGGTGTTTAACTGGCACTAGTCTGGTGTTGGTACGCAGATGCTATGTAATGATCTAGGGGTGAAAATTTTAATAATTTAGACATTGTGTGTAAGTAAACAAAGGACAAACTTACCACTGGGCGATGCTGATCTGCAGAGCAACTGCAATTTCACCTACGCTGGAGTCAATGAGTCCAAGAACCATTTTAGAAAGTCCTAGACTGACCAACAATGATTTAGCAAAAGCTCTGAAAGCAGTTTGCAACTCTACCAATAAGAGGAAATGACCAGTTCAATGTGTCTCGGTAGGCTGAGATGATGCAGTGCGGCCATAGTACCTCTGTTGCAGAAGAATCATGCCAAAGCTTGCTTAGAATTTATAATTGATCATGTGGAACTATTTTGGTGATGATCCTAGGAAATTCTAGACCAGCTTTGGCATGATTCTACCCAACAGAGGCACTATGACAGCAGTGCATCACGTCGGAATACTGCGACATATTGTACTGGTCATTATCTCATGCTGGCAATGTTGGAAACTGCTTTCAGAGCTTTCGCTCACTCATCGTTGGTTAGTCTAGGACTTTCCAAAATGATTTTTGCACTCATGGACACCTGTGTAGGTGAGATTATCGTGCCACAGCAGACCAGCATGTTCCAGTGGTGACTCCTTCCTTTGTTTACTTACATACAAAGGCATCAATTATTGAAATTTTCACCCCAAGATTATTATGTAGGGTCTGTGTACCAACACCAGACGAGTGTCAGTCCAAAATCATGTCTCTAGTGTCTTGGGATACCTTTTTTTTCAACCGCGCAACTTCAAAATGAAGAAATTCCCAAAAAATTATAGGATATGTTATTGAGGGCATTGAAACCTAATTAAAATTGGAGAAAACAATTGAAATAGTTTTTATTGCAATAATTTTTAGTTATGATAGTTTTCCTTGTGTTTGTTTTGTAAAATTCTGGTGATAAACCCTTTGCAAATGAAGGGGTCAAATACTTATTTCTGAAGATTATTGGGATTCTTATGCACATATTTTAAATAATGATTCTTTCACTTAATTTTTGCGCATTACCTGTCTTCTAATGTTGAACCAGATCTACCTGAGAAATTTCAGAGTTTTGCAGCAAGGGCAAGTGTCTGAACCAGAAAATATGGTAGGGGTCAAAATTCTTATTTTCCTCACTGTATACTAATGAATGTATATTTAGGAAATACGATATTCCACAGGAATTTTAGTGTTACACTTATGATGCTATAATGACGGAAACTGGGTAAGAATGGCTCAATTAAAGTTCCAAACATATTTTACTTGAATACAAAAAATAAAGATATGTATGTGCATGTTCAAAATCAATGCTACAGGGATAACTACCAGAACTACTTGAACAGATTTTTTTCTATGTCTGACTCAAATAATTATTGTCAAAAAAAATTGTTTACTAGATTAACAATTATGAAAAAGTTAGCTAATAAGCATTTCATACTGGCTTAAATGATAACATTTATTTATTTTTATAATTAAGAATTATCAACGACTTAACATTGGTACATTAAAATTAAAATTCATCAATTGAATATTTTCTTTGTTTACACAGGGAGACACCATCACGATGCATTATAACACCTTCTTCCTGCGTTCCATGTCTTTCTCCCCATCTTTCCCTGGAGTTCCTTTCCCAATTGACGCAGCATTTCATTTACCTTCTGATACAGATGGAACGGCATATTTCATTAAAGGTGACATTCATTTCATTTTATTTTATGAGTATATATCATTCCGTATTTGCAAGTTTCACTCAATTTTTAGTTGATTTTTATGTCTATCATTTGTCAGGCTTGTTAAGATGTTTCTGATTACATTTTGTAGTCCTCATAAAAGTAATGAGCGTTGATAATGTTTGTAATATGAAACAATATGCTAGTTTTTTATTACATTGACAAAACTTTCCCCATAATGAATTGAGTATAATTTTACTGACCTTGATTCGTTGTGGCATGCTTGATGGCTTTTGCTGCCAATGATAACTTCTTTGACCTCATGTTTGCTGTCAGCATTGAGCAATTGTAAAGTTTAATGCATGTACTTGCCTGGTTTGTGAAATATGGATGATGCTTGTTCCCTTCTCTCGAGAGAAGAACTGCCTTCACCTGCCTGTTTGTATCTATAATTGACAGCATTTGATACATACCAACACTTGGTTTGTGAGATCAGTTGACTTCATCTGTGATATTCTTGGATACAAATGTTTAGAATTAAACTTGACTTTTGGTCTGTATCAAGCATACACTATTAGAAAGTGTGCTCTAGTTTGGTTTAAACATTCATTTTATCATGCATGAAAATGAGTTGGAATGTTAACATGGAAAATCAAGTTTGAATTTTTGTTTTCAGGCACACAGTATTGGAAAGTCAACCTTTGGAGTTTGATAGTGGTGGAAGGGCCTAGAGATTTAAGAGAATGGGGGATCAACACAAATGCAAATGCCTTTGTGGTGTATAACAACCACCTCTATGCCTTTGATAATCACTACTACTATAGGATAAATGCCACTACAAGAAGAGTAAGTCTAAGTTGCTCCAAAATATGTTATTGATAAATTACAAAAACTTCAAAATTGTGCGGCCAGGGTAGTTTGCAATGTGAGGAAATTTGACCATATTACTCCACATCTGAGAGAGCTTCACTGGCTACCGGTGGTCTATCGTATTGATTATAAAATTGCCCTTCTGACATATAAATGTGTCTACGGACTTGCCCCGGATTATTTAAAGGATCTGATTGAGGTCAAGCAACCTCAACGTGTGTTAAGGTCTAGCAATAGACTTCTGCTTAAGACACCTAGATGTAAGACGAGTACCATGGGTACTAGAGCCTTCACGTGGGCTGCGCCGAGGGTATGGAATAGCCTTCCAGAGGACATTAAAGTTTTGAAACCAGATAATTTTAAGAAGCAGCTGAAGACTTTCCTGTTTCGACAGGCATACGGAGCTTGAGTGTTATGGACTTGTCGATTTCTTAAATTTTAAGAGTTCTTTTAATGTGAATCAAAGACTATTTTAAAGACTACTGAATTTCTGAATTTTAATAATTGTTTTTAATGATTACTGAAAGTGCTGATGAGATGCACTAGAATTTGTTGGCACTCAAACATAATAAACTGTTAAATTGTTAAACTGTTATAATCAATTTTGGTTTTAACATGTTTATTTCGTTTGGCGACAAGCTCGATGACAAGTTAGCTTTGTCAAATTTGCTCGGGTCTCGGGATAGCCTATACTGGATCTTGGGTGACTATACAAGGGATATACTGCCTCCACCCATGGTATAACCTCATAGTAAACCCCTTCTGTCTTCACCAAGCAGGGTGTATGGTACTCACATTCATGGATACCGCCTCCCGAGTACATCCCAAAATACCACCATACCCATTTAGTCTTACTATAATACTTCCGTTTCTTGATTTATCACTTGTTCTGACTTTTTCTCTCTCTTTCAGGTGGACAATGGCTACCCCCAAAACATTGCTCAAAGATGGTTCCACTGTTGATGAAGTGAATTTTATATAAAATTTTGAAAAAGACAATATCAGATGCACTGCACATGGATTTAGCACTGAGCAGTGGCGTCAGTGTACGTGGGGCTGATGGGGCATTTGCCCCACCACCTTTTGGCCAAAGTATATGTAACTTTTCGCCGACATCTTCCACGAAGGTGTGACCACTATTTGCGCCACCACTTTAAAATGAAACTGACATCCCTGGCACTGAGTGTTTGATGAGCAAAGTGTAAATATGATTATTGTATTGGATATTGCACAAATTGTTATGTTCTTCGAATTTTGCAATAAATTACTTTTGTATAAATTATGTATATAAAAAGATTGTTGTAGAATATGCTACATAAGGATAGGCCTCACTCTATAATAGCCTATATATTCCATTATCTGAGAGCAGTGGTAGAAATAGACTGTAAGCCGCAACAGTACATTTTCTTGTGAGAGAAAAATGCAGGAAAGGTGTGATGTTGAAGGGGCGGATGGTTGCAAGAAGATCCCATGCGCTTGAAGGTATTTAGTATATGTATACTAAGAGAAGGTGCAACAAGGCTCCAAGAATTCTCATTTCATGCACTAGCTGCTTCCTGTTTGCATTTTACTGCTGTTTGGTGCAGGCTTCACACCAGGTGATGTCACCATACATGACACCATAGCAAACTATGACAGTATGATCTGTGATGCCCCAGAACAAGTTGTCCAGAATGCATTGCAGCATGTTGCATCTCCTCCATGGATGGTGGGACCAGAAGTTCTTTCCCTAATTAGGGGAGTCCCAGATGTGTACATGCACTAGATACACAGTAATGAGTAAAACGCAGATCAGAAGGATGGATCACTAGCTTTATGGAAGGTTCTCCACTTTGAGCTCAATCATAGGCCCTAATTGAAGAAGGTAAAACCGCAGAGACAAAAACACCTGTGACCAATTGCTAATTCCACACTGATTTGTGACAATTGCCTGCTTAAATAAATATATTTTGAGAGAAAAGTCAGCGATGTTTCCTTTAGACTCATATTTGAATATGCCTTACCTCCGGCAGTCAAAGCCTCCAACAAAAATAATAATAAGAGAAGAAAATTTAATAATTCAATAAAAAAGAGTCTGACAGATCACAAAAAAGACATAATATTTCATATTACAAAGTTTATTATCACAATTAATGCTGCTTCCGTCACATAACATACAATAATGCTCATGGGACTTTCATTTGGGATTTTAGTAATCTATTTTATTGTGAATATTATGTAAGAATGTACAAAACATTTTGGAAATATGTATGAAAGTCTGCAAGCATGCTGTCCAGAAAAAGAAAACATTTAGCAGTATTTATATTTTTGTATCAGTTATATTGAGCGATTTAGTTTGCGAAACTACAGCTTTTTTTTGGAACTGGTGAAAGTTGGCTAAAGAATGCTCAATTCTGAACTTTAAAAAAGTTCATCAGTCTTCAGTTTTGCAGTTGAACATTTCAGGACTCTTCAGTTTCATACAAGAAAAAAGTTCAAGTTTTTAGTTTTGAACTGGAAATTGACATAATAACTGACAATACCAAATAAATATGACTTGATACCCAGATTTTGTTATGACAATGACATTATATTACAAGGGGATTTCAATGTAATTTCTTGAACAATGACCACAATTGGTGTAAAAATATTAATCCATTTCCATCCTGGCAATGATTTAGACTAGTTTGATATGTCAATACTGAAGTTGGATTGAATCATGAAATATAAAAACAGATTTGGAAGAATCTTCGTTAATTCTTTTACATTCAAAGAATATTACAAGCTCTACGTATCAGCAACGCTACAGAGTTACATTGTTCAACTTCACATAACATTGACTATCAAAGTAATCATCGGCCGTAACCTTGGTTATAGTTATGCTTAATATAATGCTTCTCATATAAGGCACTAATATTAAACCTGACATACTGATCATTCGCTTAAATTCCCTTAAATTATGATCAGTTATACATAAATATACAAGCATTTAAACATGTTAAATTTGGTGTAATATATGTCAATAAAAGCTTATAAGGCACAAATGTTTATAGTTGATACCAAAATATGGCTACATCAGCCTACATGTATAGTATTTACATCATCAACATTCCTGATACAGAAACACAACGTTATGCATATCATAATACTGATCGCTAATTACAAGTGAAATGTTTATTGTTGTCTTCCTTTATACTGTGAAAATAATTCCAGCGTCTTATTGGCCAGTTCCTTGATGACGTCACTCGTGTTGCTTCTAACGAGAGTCTCTAATTTGTTGCGACCTCCTTCTCGGTCAAGTAACAAGCCGTATTTGTTTACTGAAAGGAACATCAAGAATAATAGTTGAATACGTTAATTCACAAAGATATCTATACCAAACCCTTACGGACTGGCAATGACCATTGTCACATGAAGACAATGATTTCGAACAAAATCAACCGTTAAGCACCATTATTACACTTTGCTGAAATGCATTTTTACAGATCTGAAATAGACATTGATTTTGGACATTATAATGGATAAACACAATAATCTACTAATGTAGAAATTACACACCTGCTTAAAAGCCAAGTGCCTTTAAGTTACTATGACAGACCTCACAAAATTAATGAACACATGAGCTACATCTATCAGAAAAATGTTTTATAACAATCTCAGAATATATTGTATGATAGCGCCCTCTTCAGGAAAAGCAACGCAGCAAAAGAATGATGGTGATGGACTGCAACTGGTCTTTTTTACACTATTTTTCTTTATTTGACGGGCACTGCACATAGACAGCAATCAGGTGAGCATGCATTAACTTCACAAACTGGCATTGCACAAGTTCATGAGAGCCGTCATACATTCAAAATCCTGTTTTTTAGAAGAATTTCACCTCCTCTAGAAGGGCGGGATGTGGGCCTATTTTGTACTGCATGCCTTAGAGGGAATATATTTTCAGCATTAGGGAGACTGCAATCTACGCCTAATCATACATTTTTCTATTACGTAGACATAAGTAAGATGCTTAGGACATCAATGCCTCAGACATTTATATGAGAATTTCTCTATCCGGGGCTATGTGGGCTATATACACTATACAGTGAGTGCATTGTCAGTCTTTCTTATTAAAAAAAACGTAATTTCTTAATCTTAACAAAGGAGACCGGTCCCCTTAATAGTATGTATATAGCGTAGACATAATACATAATACATATATCCTTACTTAATAAAGATATACATTTATACATCAAAAAAAAGTAGACCGGTCTCCTTAAAGGCACAGATAAATATCTGTATAAAGAAGATCACCATTTCAATTTTCCCAACAGATAAAAAAAGTTTAAATATTTACCATCACTCCTCACTAAACTGCAAATTGTCCACGCGGCCCAGTATTGTGACTCAGGAGATGATGTCATCGTGACAAGTCGTAAAATGGGAACCAAAGTCCTTCCTCTGTAAATGAGAAAATTAATATCTTTTCTTTAGAATTTTAGTCTTTTCATAGGCTAACAGTGTTCTATTTTAGTACTGTAAACAGATCTAGACTTGTATGCTTTTTGTTGACAATACAGCGCATTAGGTTTGACTTGTACATGTAAAATTCAGTAAGATCTTAACCTTTTAATGTCATTGGAGTCAAGAGTTATGGAAATTCAGCCAATTTTTAAAATTTTTATTAACTGATAGAAATTTAATTGCTCAAAAGGTCGTACATTGTTGACCTATGAAATGATTTTCAAGAGGGGCAGACAGTTCTCTGATTATTTTGCGTTATTTACATGTGCTTACCTGTATATAGCACCAGATTTGTTCATGTTCCAAGTTCCGATCGATTGCACGATCCTCTCACAGGTGTCTCTGTGTGTCGGCATTTCCAACTTCCAGGCGGCAGCACCATCTGCGACTAACCGTGCCATTACACTGCAGGATAAGTATCGAAGCTGGGCATCTTTGCAGTCCATTAATTCCCTGAAAAGAAACACAACAGAATTAATTTATCACAAAGTTGTAATGTTGATAAGAATTCCACATGATATTATAGGGCTACATACATGTTCAGATGACTTAATTTTTATCATTTTAATCACAACACAAATTTCTTTACCTATTTCTTCCAATTCAAGTTATGTATTGTTGACTTAAAAATTTCATTTTGTATAAAACTTTCTGAAAAGTTCTTGCCAAATCATCAACTACAATAAAAGATTTTCAATTTACTTTGAAGACTTTGCCAAAGTGTGTGCTGTGTCCCCCACTGTCCCAGTTGGCACACCATATGGTGAACAAATACTGGATGCAAAGCCCCAGTCATCCATTCATCCTTGAACACTTTGGATTATGAAATATTGGAATAATAGCCAAAAGAACCATCTTAGTTATTAAAACTCACCAGACACTAGCAATGACTTCTGCTGATTCTGGCTTCATCAGCAGACCTCTGACGTATTTGCCTTCTGCTAAATTTGTCTGAAAGAAAGAAGGCGCAAAATATCATCCTGAATATGTTTTACATCAAATTGCAGAAAGCCACTTCACACTGTACAGTATTGGACAATAACAAGTAAGTTCTTTAAGCTGACTTATGTTGTGTTTGAATACAGACACCAGCTCGTGAATATGGAATATCGGTTTGGAGTGTATGTGGTGCAAATAGTTGTAAATTTACAAGTTTGTAAATGCAAACATCTAATTATCCTCCCTGATCCCTCTTTGAATACTCATATATATTAGTTAATAATTTTTTTTTTTTTCTTATGAAGTGGAATATTTCTTACCATTACACCGACCATATTCAGGTGCAAATTAGGCCTGTCGTGGAAAACCTGAAAGGGACAAGAAATAATGTTCATTGCAAGATATTTTGAGACTGGAGGCAGGTACAATCAATGTACTATTCTTAAGACACATGAAATTTGAAATTGAGAAAGTGAAAGTCATTTAACACCCCAATATATGTGATAATATGGAGTTGAATATTTACATTTGATTACTGTAAAACATACTTTCTAGAATATGACAACAGTTTTCTCCTCACCTTAATACAGTCCAAGAACAGGTCCAACCCACTGGATGTCATAAATCTGACGCAGTTTTCTGGTATTTCATCTGAGACGGAAAAGTAAAATTGCTGTATAAAATTTTTTTGAAGTCACGTTGGTGCTAGCTCCATATTGTCATCATTGAAATTTAGTTGATAGATGGTGAGGAAATGGGGTCTCAATTTTTTTGAAAAGCTAACGGCAAACTTACGGGTAACATTCCAGATGATACTCCAAGCTGCTTCCATGATGTCATCGCATTCTTGGATTGCGAGTCTCTCAGTAATAATCTCCAACATCGCCTGTAAGAGCATAACATATTTTAAGAACAGAAAAACAATTTTGAAACCTTTATCCATGTACATCAACTAGCACTCGGATAGAGTGAGAGAGATTTACTGAAATAAATTAACCACTTTATTACAATAACACTACAGTACCATTTTGAAATAGCCTTTTAAGTTTCGAGACTGAAATCATCTGTCAAAAGACAAGTCAAATTTAGAAGTCAATCTCTGCAATTATGCATCTTGCAACTTAATAATAAGAATCAATAAGTGATGATATTATCACAATTAAATTCTATCAAATAATTCCAATAAGGCAAAAAAAAAAAGATAACAATATTTTGTGTGGAAGATCCACAGTCATCTTGGGCCTTGTTGATAAATTCAAAACAGCATAGTGGAGTGAGATAACAGAAGGCTCTGACAAGCTGAGAATGAGATCCTAACACATGAAGAAAGTTTACAACTTCAATACATTATATATATGTCCATCCTTGGTACCATATTCAGCAGGGGCAGCAACAGCAGCAGCAGTGACACAACAGTGACCCACATAGTGGGGCCAAGAGCTTGAGTTGACATATGTCATAACAAGATTAATTTTTAATGATAACAATAATTCATTTTATAGAGCCACTTACATGAATCGTTAAGGCACCAAGGTTAGCGTCGAAGGGCTTGTTCAAATCAGGGTGAGGCAAAGACAGTTTTTCAAGCATGGGTATGGCCATTTGAATACATTCGCCTTTGAGGAACTTGTTTTCGTGGGGAGGGGTCACGATTCTGACTAGGATCTTCACCAACTTGGGTATGTCATGAATCTGTAGACAAAAATTATAAAAACATTGAACATTATTAAACATTGGACCTTAATAAAAAAATTTTTTGATTATTTAGACCACTTTGTGTACTATTAAAAAGAAATTTAAATATATAGAATTCCAACTACAATTAACATTGTACATTAATTGTTTTATCATTGATTTAGAGTGAATTACTAGACCCGGTTAAAAAGGATAAAAAAATTTCAACATATTTAAATTAATTTAAATGTTTCTTTACTCCTAATACAAACCCAAAACCACATGTAGGACTCGCTCCGTCGAGTTCACTCAGGCATCAAATATCTATTAATAAAATTAACACGCTACCCCCAGCGCCACCATCCGCCGTCCATGTGCGCGCGCACCCACTCCAATTCCAGTCATATTTTGATTTCGATACAAGATGATCGAGATGCGGGGAGGCTGGGTGGGAATGTTGAGTGGTTTTGGGTTTGTATTAGGAGTAAAGAAACATTTAAATTAATTTAAATTTGTTGAAGTTTCTTTACCTATAATACGAAACCCAAAACCACATGTAGGACAGAATGGCCAAAACAGGATGGAGGGATCTTGTTTTAGGTAGAATAACCATGGGAGTGCGCGGATGGTGGAGTGACACCTCGGAGAAAAACAGACTGTGTAAGCAGGTCTGCCACATAATTAAGAGGTGAGGTCATGACCGTTTATGGAACGGAGTATCCCCGCTGGCTGCTAAGTTGAGTAGCAATGGCCAGGGGTTGACCTTGTAGTGTTATCAACTAGTAGTTAGGGGGTAGCATCTTACCTGACTGCATTACTTACGGTTCTTCTGCCTGCACATGAGGATATGTCAGGCCTGCCGTCTCAGTCAGGGACCTTGGTCCTCTCCTCGGGGTCATGGCAATGCAGTTGCGGAGAGGGATCCCGAGGTCGTCCCCCCCCCTTTTCTTGGGAAAGCCGGAGAGGTATGGATGAGGAACCTGGTCTTCTAAATCTTCAGAGCCGGCCACAACCCAATCAGCAACTTCTTCTCGGTCTCAAGGGTGGCAACGGCTGTGCCCGTTCTGGTAGCCAAATCGGAAGTAGAACCTCTCTGAGCCCAGTTGATGAGGGCAGTTGGATCCATGAAGCCAGATCGAATACAGATTCTCTCCGGTTCAGTAGAGGATCATCAGTCAACCTGAGAATACAGATTCTACTCATTGACTGCAAGCTGAGGCTTTCATGGACCCGTACAGACAGTCCCACTTCCCTCTCAGCTTGTAATGCTGCAAAGCCCATCAGACTGATCTCATCCCCGTGGTGGGTTGCGTAGTGGGCAGCATAAATCATGTCAGTCTGGGCGGTCTCCTCCTGTCCGATCCCTTCGGCAGATCCGGCTGGATCCGGCTGGATCCGGTTGCTCCCCCTTTGTTCCTGCTGGGATATAAGGGGGTTTGGTGACTACTCTTTTCTTCAGGTCCCCAGTCACTCATGGAGGAGGAAGTAATATCTGTCCATCTGTTGGAATCTAGCCGAATCCTTGGATGTTCCTCTGAATCCCACTCAAATTCTCTCAGTTGGCACCTGGCAAGCAGTGCAATGGGACTGAACTTCTGAACCATCATCAGCCTGTAGTGGGAGACTTTTGATAAGGGTATACCTCAGTTACCCAGGTAGTACGGAGGAGTGTTTTGACTGATCTTCTTAACCACAATCCACAGCTGGGACAGAACCAGATGAGTCTTCTGTTCCTTAGGTCGCACCAGAGTGACCTAACAGCAAAAGGGCTAGTCTTATGCTCAACAAGTAGGCCTAATACTTCAGGTAGCCTGTGTTGTGGTCCTCTTCAGTCTGGGAAAACCACAGCAATTGCCCTTCTAGCATGACAGGGGAATGGTCTAATCTTATTCCCAACATTGTTCCGACTATCTTCTTCCGGCAGTGCCGGAGTCTTGAAAATTTAAGGGCCTTGCAACTGGTCTCTAGTCCGGGCATCAAAACATTAGGAAGGAAGTGTTGGGGTCCTCCCTCTCCATCTGGCAGTGCCCTGCACTGACATAGCACCTTTCCTGACACACAAACAGTAGTCTCTGCAGGATTTCCGAGATCTTCTCACTCTGTCTATACATGAACTTGGATCATGCTTGTGAACCGCAGTCAACAAATGTATAAGGTACACGTTATCTGGGTCTCCCTATCTGTCTTGTGTAGTGTTCAGCAGAGAAACCGATAAATCTTCTGAACTACCCTCGCCACACTGAAACCACAGTCTTCTTTTGTCTGTGCCGGAAGTCTTGGACTAGTCTTCAGAGCTCCCATCGGCTCATAGAGACGGCAATGATGAGGTCATCTCTCCCTATCAAACCAGTAGTATGAGACTGGTCTACAGCTGGTCTCCTGGGCCAGACCAACTCAGAGTGAACCCAAGTCCGCTCATATGACAAACTGCACTCAATAGTACAGTAAGCTTCTGCTCTCTCTTTCTCTCCCCCATTGGCTGTGTAGACAGATTCTACATTCTGACCATCTCTGTCACTTCAAATATGTGTTGCGTTGTACCGAAATCTTCTAGCCCTGGAACCGTCAGGTTTACCACCACCCAGGCCGTTAGCTTGGTTCTTCGGGCCTGTCGATAACTCATAGGGTCCAAAACGTTGGCTCATCCCGTCCGTCTTCCTGCCTCTAGTGCGAAGGTCATCTGAACTTCTTGGCCATCCTCAACTCCATAAGGTCTCAAGAGTCAGTTCTCTCTAGTCCCTGGTATTCATGACAGTTCCTTCTGACCGTTTGCTGGATAGCTGGATGATGTCAACCGCGATGTTGGCCTGGTTTTGTTCAGGAGTGTCCATCCCAGCAACCTGGTGCATCCTCCTGTATTTCCTTGATGAAGGGAGAAGAAAAACTGAGCGACCAATTCCCATCCAGTTTCCATTAGCAGTAGAATCTAGATAAGCAATGAGTCTCAAGTCTGATCCCTTGAAATTCCAACAGCTACTCCCTGGATGGCTAGGATGTGGCAACCATTTCACCTGCAGCCCCTGGTAAGGAGGAATGTGTGTTCCCTGCTCACTCAACCTTGTCTTCACCACAAGTCGCCTTGGTGTTTCCTGGAAGGGGCAGGAGTTCCAAGGATGTCAGGGAAGAGACTTCTTCCGTTGTTCCCGTGGCAGTCTGCTTCTGTGCTTCTATCGATACCACTGAAACAAGGACAGCATTCTTAAAGTCACACTTGGTGCAGTTGCGTGCACCCTAAGAGGTCACAAGTGTCATTAGGTTATAAATTTCAAAATATCAACCGTTAAGGATATACAATACTTCCCTAGCCTCCTGTCAGGTGGTCAAAGGGGATTCCGAGGAATAATCCTGGTTCTTCAACCGAGTTTAAGTACTTCAAGTCTTCAACTGAGGCTGAAATGATATGTCATCCAGTATATATCACTTTAATGGAATCTGCACATGGGCTCTACAGCTGAACACGGTCTATGGTTATGTCTCCCGATTGTGTTCAAAATTCAGAATAGTATTGTACTTATCTGTGCCCTTTAGGTTTTGTACTGGTCAAGGTCTTGCACCATAACCTGTGGAGGAACTTCTTTTCCTCTCTCTGTCAGTTATTTCCACGAGATGACTGGTGTAGACTAAAAACTTATACATATTTCACCCAACAAGAAGACATTAGGCTCTCTGTCTAAGAGGTAAATTTTCACCCACCAAGAAGATATTAGGCTCAGTGACTTGGTGGGTAAACTTATGTCAGATGTCTATGTGTAAAGATCTTTCTCAGCTAAAATAAGAGGTTGTACTTATCTGTTTAAGAAGTCAGGCCCAGGACTGCTGTAGCTGCCTTCTCAACCTGCATCCTGAAAGGTTCGATGGATGGGCGAAGCTGTGTTCTCCAGCCATCCTTCTGCCAAGGCTTCATGCAATTTCCTCATGGACCTGGTGCCAGTGCGATGCCTGGGGTCTCTTGTTTGTATTGTGGTTGTTAAGCCAGCAATAAACTCAAGGAGATAGGTCATGCAAACTTCCATAGACACACGAATAGGCCGACGGCAGAACTCCATTTACTGCATCTGAAACATTTTAAAAACCAAGCAGTACGTATCACGGTAGTCTGCTACTGGGTAGTTGTCATGGTCCTTAATTTCAGTTCAGCTTACATTGCAGCAAAATACCATGCAGTATAGATTGGCATGTCACCTCTTGATCCAACTTATTTCAGGAATACTTTTGATAACCATTTCTTAATAACCATTTCTTAAAAGGTGAACAAGAAGGGTACTTATCTTGTGAAGGTTAGAAAGAAGATTCCTCTTGGAGTAGTGTGCCAAGTTTGCAGTATTTTGTTTCCTCAAGTCTGTTTATTGTGGTAGTTAAGCCAGCAATAATCAAAAACCCAGGACTTGGACAAGTGTTGTTCTGCATAGTAGGCAACTATCTCCCAGGCTCTCTGCTCCGCTGTTGGACCACTGAAAGCTATCAGAATCAATGTGAATATGATGGGTCTCTGTCCAGGTGTTAGGCCCAGGACCAGCAGTAGTATAATTTCAAAAGGGTGACACCTCATGATTCACTCCTTTCCTGAAAACCAGCTGGTTACACAGTAGTGGCAGTGCCTGTCCATGGCCTATGTATGCCTGCTGGTACCCCAAATAAATGCAAGAATAGTTAGAAATCAGTTTCATAGACAAGTTGTACCGTTTTATGCAGTTTTAAGCCAACCAGAATACACGGTTCTACGGTTCCGGCGCCATATTGACCTCGTTCTGGATGTTCGGGTAAACAAACGCACGTGGCCAGCAGCAGAGGCTGTGGAGACACAGTGCTGCATGGCTGTTTCAGCTTTGGGGGCTGGAATCGTCGTAAATTAACGTTTTTGAACCCGGAAAAAAATACCTGGGCGAGGAATGGGGTCTCATTTATCCATCAGCACTGTATTTCTGGTTATTGTTGCCGTATGTTCGCCGCAAAAGCTCCGTGACTACGGCTATGTTGTAGATTTCAGGGCACACACAATAATACAGAGCTCCTAATGCACCTACGTCTCGGCCTCACCTGGTTGACTGAAACACCCATAGCATACATGCTCATGGCAATTATCCCCAAGTAGACCAGGTCCAGGAAAAGTAAGGTTTCATGACCAAGTAACCAGGTCTATTTATTTGCAATTGGAATACCGACTGATTTCTCTGTAATCACCATTCAACATTGCAACTGAATTGGCCATTATGCCCATTAAGCTCAATTAATTACTGGCATCTAAATGGGGAATCATTCAATTACAATCAAATGATATGGGTATTTATTTAATTTTTTTAGATAGGTTTGCAAGCCTATGTAAGCCTATGGTATGCATGACTCCATGAGAGCATGAGCAAAGCAAGCTGCGCTAAGCTGGGGCTGCTTGCCTAGGGGTGCTTTTGCATTCAGAATTCCCGGTTGATTGAAGATACTTTTAAAATTTTCAGAAATAGGCTCATTGATTAAATTTATGCAAATAAGAATAATATTATGGTAGGTAGGTCGATTTTTATTTGATCACTATCTAATGCATTTTAGAGCTTTTATATTGCTTTCATGTACAGTTATAGAAAAATCAAGATCAGGATCTATAGGGGCGCCCAAACTTTTGCACATGTAGGCCTATGTAAAATCCGACAAAAAGACCCATATTTTTTTACATTTTAATATTTCCATAGTTCCTTCTGGGTAACATTGAGTGCTTGGGTATCCTTCACTCACACAATTCATCTTGGAAAGATTCTGCAAATATTTTGTCTGAAATTTGAAAAAATGTGACCCCTCTCCACATGCTCCAAGGGTACCCGAACTTTCGCACCCCACTGTAAATTCACCTAACCTCATGTATCTTCCCTCAGCTGCCGTCAACTGCCTTCATTTGTCCCGAACTTCCCTCACCTATCATGCTGATTGTTATCTCCCTCATATACCCTCGACTCTAATCACTCCCCACAGTTTCTCGCACATACCCTCAAAGTCCCTCAAATACCCGCAACTTCTCTTGCTTGCTCTTATCTATCCTCAGCTTCTCTCCAGGGGAATATCGAGAAATGGTCTGGAGGGGAGATAACATGCAGGGAATATGCGGTCGCTCAAAGCTATTCCTGTCTTCCCCATCAATGTTAACTATTTTTGGCCAGGTAGGTGGTATGGCCCCAGTAAGGAAGAATATATAGAGAGCTGGGAGGAGACAGAGGAGGCTCAAGATCCTTCCACCTCATATGCTTCTACACTTCAAGCTTTGCATCCTCCAACAATCCCCTCACTGAACTCTGAATTCCTCCCACACTTCCCAAATATCTGGATCCTCGCCAAGTACCAGTAAGTGATGGCAGCAGTGGTGGATCAGGGGGCCCAGCCCTCTATTCTCATTACTGCCTCCGAAATAGCGTACACTCTGCCTCCCCTCTAGCCTCCATCATCTCTGCCGTCCTCATGCTAGATGTATTCTTCCTTACTCCTAGCCCTCTATACCTATTGCTACCTCCGAAACAGTGGACACTGCCTCCTCTCTAGTTCTGTCTCTTCCCCAGTTTTTCCTCCATAGCTCTTGCCTCCTCATCTCTGCCCCCTCATGCTATGTATTCTTCCTTATTCCTTGCCTCCCTAATAGCTCATACTCAACCTCCTCCATAGCTATATCTCCTTCCTAGCTCTGCCTCCTCCATAACTCTGGCTCTTCCCTAGCTATACCTCCTCCGCAGCTCTGCCTACTCTGTAGCTCTGCCTTCTCCCCAGCTCAGCCTCTTCGCAAGCTCTGCCTAGCCCTTCCGCCCCCAACTCTGCCTCTTCCATCACTCTGCCTCCTCCCTAATAGCTCATACTCAGCCTCATTCATAGCTCCGCCTCCTCCATAGCTCTGTCTCCTCAATAGCTCTGCCTCCGCCATAACTCTGCCTCTTCCCCAGCTATGACTCCTCCCCAGCTGTGCCAACTCTGTAGCTCTGCCTTCTCCCCAGCTCAGCCTCCTCCCTAGCTCTTCCTCCTACGTAGCCCTTCCTCCCCCAACTCTGCCTGTTCCATCGCTCTGCCTCCTCTGTAATAGCTCACACTCGGCCTCATCTGTGGCTTCGCCTCTCCCAAAACTCTGCCTCCTCCCTAGCTCTGCGTCCGTAGCTCTGCCTCCGTAGCTCTGCCTCTGTAGCTCTGCCTCCGTAGCTCTGCCTCCGTAGCTCTGCCTCTTCCCTGGCTCATACTCTCCTCTAGCTCCCATATTCGGCCTCTTCCCAAGCTCTGCCTCCTCCCTTAAGCTCATACTCTGCCCCAGCTCATATTCTACAACCTTCATTGCTCTTGCCTCCTCCATAACAGTTACTCTGCCGGTGCATAGATAGCTCTGTCTCCTCCCTAGCTCTGCCTCCTGCGCAGCTCTGTCTCCTCCCTAGCTCATAGTCTGCCTCCTCCAAAGCTCTTCCTCCTCCATAGCTCTTGCATTCTCCATCTCTGCCTCATCACACTCTGTACTGTTGCTGCTTCCCAAATAGCTTACACTCTTGCTTTACCCTAGCTTTGCCTCCTCCAGAGCTCCGCCTCCTTCACAAGCTTCCACATCACTTGCCTACTTCGTAGCAATTGCCTCCACCCGCTCAACATGCATTGTTGCTTACTCCCTTTCCTCTGCTCACCAGCTCTGCCTCCTCCTGACCTATGAAAGAGGCAGAGCTGGTGAGAGTGTGAGCAATCAAGGAGGCAGCAATAGCTTTAGAGCGGAGGAAGTAAGATACAATGCAGAGCGGAGGAGGCAGAGATGAATGAAAGAGTTAATATGAAGGAGCTATGGAGGAGGCAGAGTATGAGCTAGGAAGGAGGCAGAGCCATGGAGGACACAAAGTATGAGCTATTAGAGAGCCTGCGATAGCTAGCCTATATAGGGCAGGGAATAAGGAAAAAAGCAGAGCAGGAGGAGGCAGATATGGAGTATGCAAGAGCTATGTAGGAGGCAAGAGCCATTGTAGAATGCAATAGAGCTCTATGGAGAAGGCAGAGCTAGGGAGGATGCAGAGCTACAGACGAGGAATATGACCTAGGACAGAGTATGAGCTGGGGCAGAGTATGGGCTATAGGGAGGAGGCAGGGTGAGAAAGGAGGCAGAGCTAGGGAGGAGGCAGAGCTGGGGAGGAGGCATAGCTTGGGAGGAGGCTATGGAGGAGGCAGAACTATGGAGGTAGAGCTATGGAGGAGGCAGAGCTATGGAGGAGGTAAGAGCCATTGTAGAATGGAGCAAGCAGAGCTTCAGAGGAGACAGAGCTGTGGAGGAGGCAAGAGCCTCAGAGGAGACAGCTACGCAGGAGGTAGAGCTAAGGAGCAGGCAGAGCTTCAGAGGAGACAGAGCTATGGAGGAGGCAGAGCTGGGGAAGAGGCAGAGCTACGGAGGAGGCAGAGCTGGGTGGAGGCATAGCTGGGGAGGAGGCAGAGCTATGGAGGTGGCAAAAGCTACAGAGGAGACAGAGCTATGGAGGAGGCAGATTCATGGAACAGGCAGTCGCTTCAGAGGAGACAGAGCTACGGAGGAGGTAGAGCTAAAGAGCAGGCAGAGCTCCAAAGGAGACAGGATTATGGAGGAGGCAGGGCTATGGAGGAGGCAGAGGTGGATGGAAACATAGCTGGAGAGGAGGCAGAGCTATGGAGGAGCTAGAGCTAAGGAGCAGGCAAAACTTCAGAGGAGACGGAGCTATGGAGGAAGGCAGAGCTAGGGAGGAGGTAGAGCTGGGGTGAAGGCACAAAGGGGAGGAGGCAGACCTATGGAAGAGGCAGAACTATGGAGGAGACAAGGCCTACGAAGGAAAGAACTATGGTGGAGGCAGAGCTAGGGGGAGGCAGAGCTTCAGCGGAGTCAGAGCTATGGAGGAGGCAGTGCTTCGGAGGAGGCAGTGCTTCGGAGGAGGCAGAGCTGGGTGAAGGCAGAGCAGGGGTGGAGGAGGCAAGAGCTATGCAGGAGACAGAGCTACGGAGGAGGCAGAGTATGAGCTATTGGGGAGGAAGCAAGAGTGTTAGCTATTGGGGAAGCAGCTAATTGCCAGCTATGGAGGGCAGGGAGTTAGAATACAGAGAAATGCAGCTGGGAGAAGGCAAGATAATTAGCCATTTCAGAGGCAGCAATAGAGCTCTCTAGAGGGTAGGGAGTAAGGACGAATACAGAGCATGAGGAGGCAGGGCTAGGGAGGAGGCAGAGAGGGAGCGAGAGAAAAGTGAGAGGCACACAGAAAGGGAGAAAGGAGAAGACCTGTATTTAGAGGGATATGAGACAGATAGAGAACAAGACCAAACAGGGCCATATCAGCACATTTTTGGGCCCAGGGCAAACTGTACCTAATGGGCCCCCAGGCACGGACTGGCCCCACAGTGGACGCCAGAGCAAAATCATTGGTGGGCCCCTGTCATCGCAATAGCGTAATCGCAAATCCAGGATTCTTGAGCTAATTTGCACCCCGATACAGTCGATACACCTGCATCAAAAACCACAGTAATTGAATTGTTTTATCTGCATGATATTATACGAAATAATGAATAGTAGAAAATCAGGAGGGAGGCCCTTGGACTCCTGCATGCTTTATACCGTTAATTGATGAGGCAGATATTGGCGGATTCAAGAGGGGTGTAGGGGCCTCTGGGGCCCATGCCCTTTTAGGTCCCCGAAGCAAAATATAAGTAGTATGAGGATTGAGGAGGGTCCACACATATCAAAACACATAGATCTGGGTCCCTCCCAGTCTACCGTATTGGGAGATTAAACTGGGCAAGGGTCCCCTTACTTCTTTTTTATTAGCTTGTCAAGCTCTAATTGATGATATTTTTTTATAAGGCCTGAAATTCAATTATTACTTCTGAATCTTTACAGTACTTTTCATAATTCTGGTTTTTTAAGGTTGCTGGAGGGCCCCCTCAGGTGGTGGGCCCCAGGGCATTGCCGTCCTGCCCATAGGGCCAGTCCGCCCCTGGACCTCCCTTGCACTACAAAAGCTCTCTAAATTCTAAAAATACGTTCTTGCGTCAGTTACCTTACGCACTTTCTTTACTGTCACAACTCTTTTCAGCTTCATAAAGGGCCCCCCTGAGGTCATGGGCACGGGGCAAATGCCCTGTTTGCCCTATGGTTAATACGGCCCTGAGACCAACAACAAGACCTGAGAAGCAGACAGGGGTGCATACATCCTTTATTTATGAACTTGATGACATGAAACTGCTGTCCAATGCCACCAGTGACTACGATGCACTTTCATGCTACTCGTTGTGGTCTAATGGCTTAAGGTGCTTGTTTGTGCTACCAGTCTGGCAGTGAGGTCGTGGCTTTGACTCCCACTCCTGGAACTCAATTTTGTCTGAGCCCATGGGACATCATTCTCACAATGTCAGAGCCTCTTGTGCTCCCTGTGCAGCTCGCAGTGACAGACTCTTGACTTGTGAGAATGATGGGACATTAAATGGAGGCAGGTTGCATCCAGTGTTCTGTGCTCAGGCAACTGAAAGACCCAGGGCATCCTTGAATTAATAGGGTATGAGCCAGACTCCTGGTCTTCTCATCAATCAGCATCATACGGTGGTCACCAACATGCTTAGACCAGCTATGCTACGGCATGGGAACCTTGATCCTCTGGTCTCTGCCCATGGGCGCCGTTCTATGGCTGCCCTGAGCTGTATCACTGCGGGAGGCTCACCACGAATTTTGTGCCTGCATTGCAGTGCATGAGAGTATTTACAATTACAATTATCTGTAGCTTCCAGAAATTCGTAATTCCAGGTGACCCAACCAATGTGGGAACCTGGACCCAGCAGTTGGCAGCTCAGTGCACTACCAGCTGAGCTAACCCTCCTCTGTTCTCTCTGCCTCTTCCCTCTCTGCTTCCTCTCAGTTCCGGACTCCAAGTTTTCTCATCTCATCATAGGGTGGTCACCAAAAATTAAAAACTGCAGCTCCCTCCACAAAAGATGGCGGTTAAGCTGCCCCGGCTGATCCAGGGTATACCAGCACATCACAAGCCATTTTGTAATGCAAAATACCAGCAAAATCTATGGCCAAGCTCCCATTCTGACTCCTCCCTAGCCCTATCTCTTTCTTACAATGTAGCTGTTGCCTCCAACCCACTTGAAGGTGGTCCGGTCTGTATCACTGCCAATAATTTATCTCTCAGGTATTACGTACCTTGTTTGCGAAATAGGGTAATTGCAGTTATCTTAATAGGTGGTCCAATATAAATTTAGGTGCACTTGCCCTATATGCACATTTATTATATGTCCATCTGCACAAGTATAGAAAAGAAAATCAAAGAAAAAATCAAAGTTTATTAATTGGAATTTTGAAGTTAATACATTGATGTTGCTTTGACACAAAAGAGATAATTATTTAATGGGAGTCTGAAATACAATTGAGAATGTCTGTACATTTCTTTGATCAATTGGGCAAATTCAACACACAGAATAGCCATAAATTAAATTAAAAATAACCTGACAAGAACTAAGTTATATTTTCATTATCTTAAATAGACTTAATCGGGCCTAATATGTGAATATTGGACCTGAAAAGTACAATTTATAAGTTTCATGATGTTGTACTGAATTGCACTTAGAATGCACACTCAGCCGTCTGATATCACCACTCAGCATTGCATTTACATTGTCTATCTGTACTTACAGCAGGCTTAATTACTTGCTGAAACAGACTCAGGTGTTTTAGTCAGCAATCTGTGCCATACAGTTAGGTGTTTTAGGACGTCCGCATGCTGTGACAGGGGCAGAATCGCCGTATTCACGGGAGTTTTATGAGGAAAATAACACTGGAATCACATCAAATACGGAGGTGGTGGAATATCCTGCCCCCATTGCTCACCCAGGTATTTTTTTCCGGGTTCAAAAACGTTCATTTACAACGATTCTAGCCCCCCAAACACTCTGAAACTGGCTTCGCGCCATTGCTAGCTGTAGCCACGTGCCTTTGTTTACCCGAAGTCTCGTTCTGATATTTCTAGGCCAAGATGGCGCATGCCCATATAAGGCAAACCGTATAATCGTGTATGATTCTTTCTGCTCCAAATGGGCGATAATCCAGTCACAATACAACCTTTATCAAAACCACCAGATGGCGAAAAACACCATTAGGACAGGTGGCCCCCTCTAGGGATAAATCCTAGCATTAGACCTCAGTCTGCTCAGACTTTGAAGTTTCCACTTCGTTTTCGTGCTTTCAGCCATGTATGAAACAAACATTATGTGGATTTGTTAATGACATGACACACTAGTGTCTAAGATGGAAATAAAGGACTTATCTGCCTCGTTGGTGACGTTTCCCGCGTTTTATAGCGATTCCCGCCACTCAGCTGTTCAGCAAAATGGCGTCTGCAGAACTGTCAAAAGTTGTTTTCTTGAAGTTCTCCATCTCGTACGGTCGTCTGACTAACTTGTCAGTATCTATTCACTCCCTCAGGTGCACAAATGGTATGTTGTTGAAGTAATTTCGTCGAAAATTTGACGATTCACGCCTGACAAACGATGGAACCCGGCTCCAGAGTGGAGCAAGCGATCTTTCTTCTTCAGCGTCAAATCAAAATATGACTGGAATTGGAGTGGGTGCGCGCGCACATGGACGGCCGGATGGTGGCGCTGGGGGTAGCGTGTTAATTTTATTAATAGATATTTGACGCCTGAGTGAACTCGACGGAGCGAGTCCTACATGTGGTTTTGGGTTTCGTATTATAGGTAAAGAAACATATATATATACAGTATGAGATAAATAAGTAAAATGTATCTGGAACTAAATCACTCACAAGTATTATTTAAATAAAGGATATCTATGCAAAAAAAAACTTGATTCTATTTTGCTACAGCACAAGACGATATTATGCAACTTATACATAGATTCCAATGAATAATTACTAAATCTTACCACATCATATGGAATGTCATAATGTTCTAAGCACAGAAGGCATCTCCTAGTTAACTGAAAAAGAAAAAAGAGAATGCTGGTAAATAATATACTCAAAACGATACATTAGGCCAATATATAGAAAGCGATACTCAAGCTACTGCAAAAGGCCAAACATCAATGATATTAGCTTCAATTCAATTGACATCAAAAAAGTATTGAGATTACACCGACCTCAGAAGAAGTACATAGAGAAGACCGAAGAAGGAAATTTAAAACAAGTACTCACATTAGCATCATTATCGTGAAAATCAAGACCGTCCAACATGGCACCAAGCATATCACTGAAAAAGAAAAAGAATCTTTAAACTAAATAAATTCAAGAGAACTGAGAGGTATAGACGAAGTAAGAAAACCATTGAATTTGACATAATTTACTCGCCCAAGCGGCCTATTCTAACTGTCAAATTTACTCAACTGTCATTCTAAACTCAATGCATGAAGACAAATTCCTTTAAAAATGTAAAGAAATATTTTTTCATGCCGTGGAAAAACCTGGTTTTGTTTACAAATCAAGCACTGCAGGCCTCCCCTTAAGTAATTTATAGTTTTTGAATCAATTAAACTCAATTCTGGACAACACAAAATTTTGTTGATTGAAAAAGTTTACTATCTATCAATTTATCTAAAACTGCCAGTTGAATTTGACATAGAATCGTTGGACTTACGAGCTTTAAATTAGCTATTAACATACCTTCTGTTTATGTCTGTTAAGTTATAGTTGCAATCGCCTTTGAGAAAGAGAAGGAAGCAGGAACTGAAAAAAAAAACATAAACATAAAGCATTCAGAACCTTATTATTCTATAATCTCAGATCAAGATCATTATATCAGAGACGGTGGAACGCTTTGAAAAGTGGGGCACCGAGGCCCCTTGTTTATGTTAATTTCAAGGAGAAAAGGGGGCACTTTATTATTTTTTGGGATCAAAAGTGGAAGAGGCACATGCCCCCCCCAACTCTGCCGCATCTGATGTACATCTTCTATACAGATTATCAACTTTCTTAATTTCATTCCTTTTGCTTCAGGTTGCTATTATTTTAAAAATTCCAGAGAGGAGAGTACAACATTCTACCAATTCTAGCTACCACTCATATCCATGTGTACAACAGTTGGACTAGACTACTAACCTGCACTGTAATTGAATTCTGCCATGTTTCAGGTTTTTCGTCATAGAGACCATGATAGCCTAAAAAGATACAGAAGTATTACACATCAATTGATTAGCGATTGATGTAATATTATATGATACATGTGCATTAATATGATACCATTCTGAAAACAGTCAGCAAAACGAACAAATCGAACTAATTTTTTACTCAGTCACTTCAAATATAAGTTGTATAGACTTACGTGCAGTGCTTCGTTAAAAGCTGTGAAACTGGGAGTCTGTAGCCACCGGTATAACTGAACCAAACCGTTTAACACGACCTCTGGCTCGTCCTGGTGAGTTCCGAGATCAACTAGAACATCGTCAAGGGCAACTGTTGGTTCCTGGAATAGTACAAAAATAATTTTTAAAAATAATGTGAAATTTGTAAAATTAAACAACACATTGTTTGCAGTTTAACAGAGAATATGAAAACCATTTGTTTGGTTTCAGCTACATTTAGGATCAAAATTTCAGGATGCTCTCAGTTGTTTCTCAATCTATCAGCAAAATGATGAAAGTAATATCATGAATGACAGACACAAACCACAGTAAACATTATGCTCAAACTGTAACCAAAGTAAATCTAAATGTGAATAACCAAAGAAAATAGTAGGTAAATCTGTAACCAAAGTAAAACACAAGGAAAATATATATAAACCAAAGAAACTACAATGCAAATTTTTAATGAAAGAAGACATAGATAAAACTTTGTGTAGATATAAAATTTTGACATGAGGTGTATTGGTAACCAAAGAAAAGTATGATCTTTTGAGTCTTTGACTCAGCAGGCCTTGAAAATCCAGCCACAGACCCTTGATGCAGAATATTAAAAAGTCCACACCAAATTGTCATGGTTTTTCCCAGTCAGGATGACATATGACAAATTCGAATGAAAGACCAATTAAATAGTTAAACTTTTAAAAAAAGAAGATAATCGATGTACATTTCTAACCCGACGAAACCTATGGTAACGGTAATTCTGAAACCAAAGTGAATACATGTGGTAAATCTGCAGCCTTCCCTTAATTATTAGCCTATAGATGTGTGGGCAACTCGCTCACAGACCTGTGCGCGAACTTGGCAGAACATTTTTGTGCAAATGCATAAAAGATGGAATAACTTTATACAGGGAAATACTGTTACATGCAATAATATTTACATGTTAAAAATTTTAAATGCATGTAGATCTTAACAGTTGAAAGAGCATATATATATATATATATACGGATATATTGTTCCATAACCTATAGCCCTCCTCTGTTATTTGTATGCATGTTTCTAATAAAAGCATTCAAATCATACATAATTGCATTATATATTACATCATATAACACAAACCTGGCTCTCTGGTTCTGGGTCGGGCTCAATCATATCTTCTCGTTCTTGCCTCCTCATTGAGTTGATTGCGAATTGTTCTTGCAGCTGTGCCAACTTGTTTGCGACATCATCGTCAGTGATACGTTTCTGGAAGAAAAGTTTTTATAAAACATTGCAAGACTACATGCAATTCTATTATAATTTTTTTAAAGCCCAAAATTGGGCCCAAAAAACATCGCTGAAATATTTTTCTTTGAATTTCATTAACACAGCTAACATGGCTAAGATGTTATGAATCATCTAAATTCAGATATACATTACTTTCTATGCCTTTAACAGCATTGCATTGGAAAGAATTAGACAAAACATTTAGCCTTATCAGTTCTTTTTGTTTATATGATATGCTGATTCAAGATTTTTCCAGGGGATTCAATCCTTCAATAAAACTTCTGCATAAGTATCTTCTTCTTAATTTTACAACATATCAAATTGAGTATCATCAGTTTTCTTTTTGTTACTCACAGCTAGAATCTGCCCAGCGGCTGCCATTGGGTTGACGTCAGTCTGGGGTGGTGGAGGTGGCGCCGCCTGCAGCCGAAGCTGGCGAATTCGTTCTTCGACGGATTCCACATTTGGATGAGAGGGTGTTCCATAATTATTGTGACTCATTTCATGACTTGCAGGTTCATCGATGTATGTGTAGGAATGATCCTGAAATTGTGATAAAAATTTTAGCTTTTTTTTGTTCAAGCTATAGGCCTATGCTAAATGCCAGATTACACTCTACAGGTTGAAAACTGTTCTCAACATGCTCAATAGGCCTGCAGCAATGCAATGTAGCATATCAGGGGTCATTCCCAGGTTGTTCCTGAGGTCAATACCCTTTGCTGTTCACCTCTGTCAGACTGTCCCATTTTTTCTGGGTGACTAGACAGGTGCAGATATATATACATAGAGTAGGTCGGGGCAAGCGGCCCCCTTAATTTCGAGGTGTGATTTGACCTACTTTTTATGGTCAATTTTTTGAATGCTTATGTTGTCAGGAAGGGATCACTTGACTCTACTAATAACTAGAGAAACAAATGTCTACCAATTTAAATAAAGGAGTTACGGCCATTTTTGTAAAAAAATTAAAATTGCCTTCTTACCCCACCCATCAGGCAAGAAGCCCCCCTATTATAATCCTATGGCAATTTTTTTTGCGAGCGCTATCAGCCTAAAAGGTATTTCCTAGGGTTCTTCTATCCTTTTTAATGCATTCTATTCACTTTTTCTGAATTTCAGAATCTTTCTGTTCTTACTTTTCTTTTTTAATATTTTTTGCCCTGTTTCAATTTCGGGCAAAATTATTTTTCTATTTTAATTAGCTATTCTTTCAAGATTTAAGGTTAAGTACATTAATAATGGTTCCTGAAGCAGCTTCGACCCCCCAGTGAAGGGGGCCTCATGCCCCATATCATGTGGGGCCTCTCACCCCAAACCCACATATTTTAATTTGACTTCTACATCATTAACTAAAATGCAAAAAACATGATCCAAATCATATTTATGTGAAAGTCATAAATTGAAGCAATGCAGATATCTATTATACTTTAAAAAATTTCCAAAGTTATTTCTGACAACCCGTTTCAAAGAATTAGACAAAGTTACAAAAACCATGCACATCTTTTTGTTTCTTTAATTTCTGCTATGGTTTGGTGCTGTTTGCCCTGAAAATTTGTGACGTCACCTAAAACGCCTCTTGCTTCAATTCTATCAGTAGATAAACGCACCAAAAATGGAAGTTTGGATATAAGCCTGGGGGCCCAGTGGGGGGGCCTCTCACCTAACCCGGGCTTCTTGCCCCGACCTACTCTATTGTATAAGGAGATAGTTAGACAGATGGTAGATAGATAGATAGATAGATAGATAGATAGATAGACAGATAGATAGATAGATAGATAGATAGATAGATAGACAGATAGATAGATAGATAGATAGATAGATAGATAGATAGATAGATAGATAGATAGATAGATAGATAGATAGATAGACAGATGGATAGATGCCAGTGGATGCCACACCCTCCTAGTAACATATTTCTTGGATATTCACCAGATCAGAACAAACACAAAACACAAGTAGACAAATAGTAATACAACTACTGGTTGAAAATTGTTGAACCCTTGCACTAGAACTGAACAGACTGTTATGACCAGGAGGAAATAGCTAACATATTTGTCAGCAAGTGCAACATGTAGGCCTACATATGGGCCAATCATTGCAAAACAATACAGTACAAGGATAAAAGACAATTTTGTGAAATAATTCACCTGATTGTATCGATTTCTGTATGACATTTCCAAAATAAACCATGTGAATCTCCTAAATAAATTCAGAATATAATATCCATGTACTGTATATCAGTAACACATATATCTCAAGTAAGTATATATGCTGCTACATATATGTATATATGTATCATGACTCAAAATATGGCAAAAGAGAAGCAAATGTTATACTGAAAACTGAACAGATGGATTGGAGAAGAAAAAATAAGGTCATCTGCTTTAAGTGGGACAGTAGGTTTGGCTTAAAACTGCAGCAGGGATTTCATATTAGCTCATTTGTTGGCATACCATTGCTTGTTATGGGGTAATTTGGCATGCATGGGGTGTACAAATTGTGTTTGTTGTTCACAAAGATGGATACAGTGGCGTCCCTATGGGGGGGGGGGGGCACGGGGGGGCACGTGCCCCCCATATTGGACCTGTGCCCCCCAGGTGCCCACGGAGGAGATGCAACACTCAGAAGTGTGTTTTCTGTGAAGAATGTCTTCCTGCTGCAATGCATTCTGGACAACTTGTTCTGTGACATCACAGATCAAACTGTCAGAGGTTGCTACGGTGACGACAGTCGTGACGTCACCTGGTGTGAAGTGTGCACCAATCACAGAGCAGTAAAATTTAAACAGGAAGCAGCAAATGTACACAAATGAGAATTGAGTGAGGCACGTTGCACCTTCTCTTAATATATTATCTTACCAGTACCAAGCGCATGGGATCTTCGTGCAGGTGCCCCCCCATATGAACTTTCCAACCTTGGCTAAAATATACAGTTAGTATTGTGGGTGCCCCCCCAGAGAATCGCGTGCCCCCCCAGGTGCCCCCCCACTCGAGACCCCCTAGTTACGCCACTGGATGGATAGATAGATAGAAAGATAGATAGATAGTCTAAGATAGATATATAGATATATAGATATACAGTGCCGCCTGTAAGTAAGTGAAACGCATGACATTGTGCCATTGCATCAATGCTAAACATCCCTAGCCAAACTGCTTGTGGAGGCATGAATTCTCATCGGACGAAAGGGAAACAAAGTGGGTCATAAAGGCCGATGTGTGAGGCAAGTGGGATAAAAATAGCAGCCCATTTTCTTCGCTGTAGTCGGAGTTAGGTATGGGTCTTTGATAAGTAAGTGAACCACCCTTCCCTATGTTTTAACATTGGGCCTGCGTTTCACTTACTTACCGAAGACTTTGACCCATACCTAACTCCAACTACAGGAAAGAAAATTGACTGCTATTTTTATCCCACATGCCTCACATATCCACCTTTATGACCCAAAATGTTTTCCTCTCATCGGATGAGAATTCGTCCTTCCAGAAGCATTTTGGTTAAGGATGTTTAACATTGATGCAATGGCACAATATCATGCGTTTCACTTACTTACAGGCGGCACTGTATAGATATAAAGATAGACAGAAAGATATAAGGATATATAGATAGATAGATAGATACATAGATAGATGGATAGATAGATAAATAGATAGATAGATAGACAGATAGATGGATAGATAGATAGATAGATAGATAGATAGCTAGATAGATAGATAGATAGATAGATAGATAGATAGATAGATAGATAGATAGATAGATAGATAGATCACAGGCATTACAATCATTTTGAGAAAAAAGCTTGTCACTGCACTTATTGAATTTATATAGTATGTATTGTATACAGGATACATTTAGCAATGTGAGCTTTTTGTAAGAAATTATAATGCCTGTGGATAGATAGATAGATCATGAAGATTAATAAACAGACAAACATGTAAGCAAACAGGATCAAATATGGACACCACGGATACATATATATCTCATTTCAAAAATATGTTAATTCCTTCATTCTAATCTCGTGTGACTAACCTGAGTGGGTTGAGGGGCTTGCCGGGCACGAAGAATGTCTTGGGCCTTCTGAAGGTAGCTTTCTGTAGGTGAAAACTGGAAGAAAACAAAAATAACATGAGTCATGAAAAGTTTACATGCTTATCTTGCAACAGTTGAGCAATGAGGATTAATATACCTATAATTATATTCCCTGCAAGTAAAGAAGGAGACAATATCAATAAAAATTTGGAAAAGACTAATTTCTTTCTAAACTATTTGAGGAGAGGAGGGGGATTTTGTAGTAAAATTCCTGGTATTATACAGGCTGTTAGTTTGTGAAAACTCCAGGATACTATATTTCACACCATAGCAGTCTGTTTGAGCTAATGAAAACTGAACAAAAAATACTAACTTAAGCAAAAATTAGAAAAAAATTAATAAAAGAAATTTAACACACATTTGAAGAGCAAAAGGCTTTTAATTATATTCTACTTTGTGCTGTCACAGTGCCAGATATGTATATATACTAAAAGTGCCCAAGGTCACAGGGTGACATGCACTTGACTAGTTATTCACAAAGTGGACAATGTCAAATGACTTTTAAAAGTCAACATTTGCAATTGCTTAAATAAAGTTTGGGGGAATTACCTATATGTTAGGGAGAGCTCTACTGAAAATATAGGCCTAAGAGCTAGAACAAAACATGGATACTGTCCTATGAAAATAGCGTATTCCATTAAAAAAACTAACATAAGCTGATTGGGAGTGTAAAATAATTGAAAAAG
This sequence comes from Platynereis dumerilii, assembly GCA_026936325.1. Lineage (NCBI taxonomy): Eukaryota > Metazoa > Annelida > Polychaeta > Phyllodocida > Nereididae > Platynereis > Platynereis dumerilii. Next base: position 15,361,170 of record JAPTHN010000008.1, on the reverse strand, counting down.
GCAAGACTGCAGTAGGCTTATGACACTCAGAGTTCTAATCAACCTTTTTCAATATTTCAAATTTGATATGGGGAGACACCACAAGATAAATTATACATTTTAACAATTAACACCAAAATATATACTTGACAATTATATACAGCAACATAACACATGAAGCTATGCAGAGAAAAATATAAAATGCATTTCTTACAAATTATACATCAAACACATTACAAATAGACAAAATATGTCCATAACCACAATAAATATTATAATACACACATGATTCAAGCTTTCAACTATGTCAAATATGCAAAAAATCACTTAATTGCTAAATATATCATGTGTAGCCCATATAAGCAGGTGCAGTCAAAAGCTAGCAACAAAATTACACCCAGTGACATTGAATAAAATGCTGAACATGGTGAATACACGTGAATACAGGTGACATATGCAAGACACAGTTTGAACAAACACACATTGTCATGAAGATATGCATGAAACTTTTTGAAAAGCACAATATTCTGGCTTGTACACTACATACAAGACTGTACAAACTTACTATACTGTCAAATTGTTACAATTTACTGAAATAGTGTCTAACACTATAAAATAACCCTCTAAGTATCATATATGATATCTAAATGTTATATGCTGTACTTTCATTCATCATAAAATCATTTGCTATTTTGTTGATAATAATTAAAATCACAATCAGTGTAAATTAACCTCTAAAGCCATAAGATTATCTGTAAATATCAAATATCAAAATGTATATCTGCATGATATATTTTGATCATAAATCATTTATTGTTTTGATCATTATGATCATTACTAATTGATTATTGGAGATGTCAATAATTAATTGGTTATTTTAACTTTAAAATGCTGATGTGAGCAAGACCTAAGAGTATTGTAAATGCAAGAAACATTGTGATATGACTTAGTTTTGTTATCAATTTAATTTGAGCTCCAGCTGTTTAGATAGAACTGTGTAAAATGGCATATGTTTTTCATTGATCAAAAATATAAATGTTGTTAGTACACAAATTTACTGTATGCTGCTTCTCGCTTCTAGGCAATATAAGTGGTATGAAAGTACATACCAGGATGCTGTAAATATGCTGTTTCAGAATGTTGAAGCAAAATAGCTGTTTAAAAATCACATTTATTCTGGCTGGAAGTCCACAGAAGTCAAAATGTGTGTCTAATTACTGTCAAAACTATATATCTATTTGAGGTTGTTGAAATATACTTTTTAGCAAGGTTGAAATGATGTAACAGTTGTGTCTAACATATTTTGACCTTTAGGATACAAAAATCAGTATAGAAAGTGCCAAAAAAGTATGTTGGTATGTTGAAACGCTTAAATATAACTGTCTGTAAATACAGTAAATATCACAATATAATCCATACCATTTTGCTGTATAGTAGTGTAGTAGAATATACATGTATCCATATATCCAAGAGTACAATCCGAAACTCAATAGAGGCCAATTGCAGTGAATAGATTGACTATTAACTGCAGCTATAGCCTATAACTTGAGCTATGACCCACAAACTGCATGCACAGTGCTATAGAGCTATACCAACAATAGATGTGTGCATTTTGTTAGCTGGCTCTTTAATTATTTCCCCTAGGCAGTGAATGACACATATACTGTTTTGTTAACTATGTATGTTATCCTGCAGATACATATCTTGGGAATGGGGATACCTTTGTTCTATTACCAGCTGATTAAGTCAACTTCAACATTATGATTAGATAATTTTGATACTTTAAACTGTATTTTTATAAGAAAAATATCAAATCATAATCTATTCCATAATTTTCTATCATGCACGTCCAAAGTTTACCATATTGAAGTAATATTGAAACGTGTTAGTTAATGATGGTCAATGTCTTTAAACATAGAGGCATCATTGGCCTATATGCCCTATAGTATATAGGGTTATGTTTATATTCTACAGCTGGTCATTCACCTCAACTTGATCAATAGAAATCAATCAATTCATACCATCAAAACAGGTGAAAAGGGGTGAACTGTCCCAAATAGGGGGTGGGGTGGTCAAAGAGGTCATGACCCAGACCCACATAAATACTGCATAAAGGGGGTGATCAATTGATTTTCTATTAGTCCCATTCTTCTGACAACTCACCCTCCCCCTTTCCAAACAGTCTGGCTCCTCCCCTGGTCAGTTCTAAGCTGTTCTATCATCATAATTTATAAATTTTGGACAATTGCAGACTTGGTGTTGTTAGAGTAACACTGTAACTGAATCCCTTGTTAAAAACTTAAAGTAATGGACAAATCTAAGATACAGAAGTCTTGAAGCCCTCAAAATGTTGGTATATATATGAGAATGTGAATGGCTGCTACTGACACCAACATTCAGACAAGTGTACAGTTATTTAGACTACAGTTATTTTGGTATTCTGTGAACCAGATATAGAGAAAACACATGCCTAACCAAATATTTATGTCCTACAGCATGTCTAAATCAAACTGGACGTACAGTTAACTCAAAATCACATCCATATACAGTATTTTGATTGAATTTAAGCAATATTTTAAGCCATTTTAGCACCAAATGGTGTCTGAGTCACTCACCTTCATACTGAAGAATTTGAATGAGGGGAAGAGACGGTTCAGTGTTCAGCAGAAAATTATAATAAGCAGAGTGAGCAGGGGTGGAGGGCACAGAGGGTAAACATGGGGCCTTCCTGTTGGTATGCCGTATTTGTCTGATTAAATCATCAAAATTAATAATTTTGATTTTATTAGGTTTTAGTTGTTTTCATATTTTTGTAATTTAGATATTTTGTGCTGCCTCAGTGATAGCTTATGAAGAATTGATTTCCTACATAAACATGTGCTGAACATAATATATCAGCTGGGGTTGCAGGACCTTGCAGGCCAGGCTTGCAGGACAGCCTGCATGGGCTCTAGGTATTTACAAGAATTTAGTTTTCATCAGGTTAAGTTGGTAATGTAGTGGGGTGCACTCTCAATGTATAGCAGTTCAACATACTGTTTAATGGGGGCGGGAAAAGAATTTAAACAAATTGAAATGCTTACTTAACAAAACGAATATAATGTATAATGTCATGTTTTTCTTTTCATTTTTTAATATTTTTATATCATTATTTTATGACAAATCTAAGAATATCTCAATAGAAAACTCAAAGAGATTGGATTTTTGAAATACAAGAATTATTATACATACATGTGTGTTAATCAAGCCTGTACCAAAGACCTATTTTTTAGATAAGATGTGTAAGTCCAGCATATATGTGCCTCAATTATCAAAAATAAAGGTCATTTTTTTCTGGCGACTTGTTATGGTCAAAATCTGACCTTCACAGTTTTATATCAGTTTTTCTATTCAGAGCAGCTCTGATTACAGCCGAACACTTTGATATAGAATTAGAGTGGACTGTGGCACTGTGAAAATGGCACTTCGTGTGTCATCATGCTGATGATTTGTCATGATCAAACCCAATGCTTTCAATGTTAATTTGATTGAAGGAGACTTATCCCACTTGTTGGTGACAGCCAAACGAAAGGATTATGCATATGATTTTCACTCTAAAATCCGTCATGAGAAGTCAAATGGCTTTCTCTTGATCATGACTAATCAAACAGCCTCTATGTTTCCTATGTTGAAAGTAGAGAAGATGACACTTCATCGGCTATCATGAGTCACGGAGTGCCATTTTCACAGTGCCACAGTCCACTCTAATTCTATATCAAAGTGTTTGGCTGTAATTAGAGCAATTAAACAATATTGAATAAATGCAAAAAGATTATTATGGAATACTTTAAGAAATGGCTGACCGCTTGACAAATAAAGTGTCTGTATTTCCTACTTTGATTACAGACTATAATGCAATATATTTTGGTTAAAATTTTCTCTTTCAACGAAATGCATTAAAATTCAGTGCATGTAATTGATGTAAAATACATTTTTATGTTGATATGGTGTTTATCTAGCTGCTTAGTGCTAAATTTGGAAGGATTTGTATTTACAGAAGGTCTTCTAATGTCAGATCAACTCTGATATATATCAAATTTATGCACATGTATCTTTATATGAGCAAAACAATTATGGCCTCCAGAAAAATTACCATGAGCTATATTCATAATGTATTTTTATTGTTATATATAGATTTATGACCCCTAGAATGTATACAACTAGATCAAATATATCGATAAATCACAAAATAATGAATGCCACCCACATAATATCTTGGACATGCAGTAGGCCTATGCTGGATTGGGTATAAAGAAAAAACATTTGGCCATAAATATTGTGCTGTATGTTTTAGAATAAGCCCACATATACACACACATATGTCACAAAAAAGGAAAAAAACAGAGAGAGGAAGGAAGAAATTTTCAGATATTCAAAAACTCAGCAAACGTTCATATTTTGCAACTTATCTAACATAATATGCAAAGATTATATGGTTGAATAAAAAAAGAAGCAATGTCCATATATATACCAAAAGGTGTCCTAAATCTGCCTGAATGTATGTATATCCATGAGAGTTACCTTGTAGCTCCATGGTATATCATTGCTCAACATCATGTAGATCATATGACCATATGGTCATGCAGAATAACATACATTAAGACATATCACTACACCCAATGGCTTCAGAAATTGATTTTTCAAATGCAAAGTATAAAGCGGATAATTATTATATACATGACTTCACAGTATTTGTGTTCTTATAATAAATTATCAAAACAAGCAATTGCAAATCAATTTTAAAAAATAATTTTAAAAGAGCATCTTGAAAGTATAACTTAGAAATACTTTAAAAATCCATGTTGGTTTTGCATTGAAATTTGGTTTTTCAAAAAACCATTTTGAATTTAAAAAAATTTTTTTAAATCCATGTTGGTTTTGCATTGAAATTTGGTTTTTCAAAAAACCATTTTGAATCTAAAAAACCAATTTTGTCCCGACATTTTTTAGAGTGTATACATAGGCCTATTCCTCGCAATTAAAGCATATGCAGTAAAAAGAAACTTCAAAATATAATAATTTAATGCATTATAAAGCCTCATAAGCATCTTCCTTATGCTTCATAATTTGCCTTGTAAAAACTTAAATGACATGTCAACATGTGCATTAAAACTAAACGGAGTTCATATACAGTCAAATTTGTCATGCCTATAGGTATACATACAAACATGGACATGTGCAGCCAAAACAACCTTATTGATGCAAAAGAAAACACAACACTCCTTTCTGCATCCTAAAATTACAGTGACTTCTGCAGGACCAACATTTTCACAACAATTGTACAAACAGAAAAATTTACAGAACACAAAATTCTAAATACATGTTTCATTTATTAACCAATACCAAGCAACACTTCATGCTACCACATTGATAAACTTAACTTATTCACAAATTAATAAAAACAACTGAAGTGACTTTAAGTAATTCAAAATCCTATACATGCTACAACATCCAGAAAAATTATTTCCATGCACACTGTGCAACTTATAATTATTGACTACTAAAATAACTTGTACAAGAAATGTTGTTCATATGTATAGACAAATTTCCATGCTAACAGCCACAAAAAGTCCTCTGGAGTGCATTTTAAACATATTGACAAACTTGATGTAGTTTAACTGCATTGCATCAAAAAATGAATTTCGATTTCAATCTTTCTCTCACTTGCATGTAAATACGACTTCAAGAGTCATGTACTTGTATACTTCTGTAGATATGTACAAAATCTGAATGAAAAAAGTCCTAGTGCATCTAATAACTTTATGGCACTGAACTTCATTATATCAAAAGTAAGGAAACATATCACTTCAACCTAAATAGAAACGCAAAGGCAATTACTTTTGTTGATCTGTAGGGCCTATAACCTGCATGCAAACATACAAAGCATATCGCAAAACTTATTGATAAACTTGACTGAGCCAAACCTCATTACACCAAAGGCAACTTTTGACAAAAATCATTCTCTCATCCTTTGCAAATAAAAAAAACATCTCACCAGAATCACCACACACTTGTGAATACAAGTTCTACAGCAATTGATATGTACTTGTATACTTCGGCAGATCTGTATAATTAGCATGCAAACAGTCCTGGTGCATCGCAAATCTTATCGATTAACTTGATGTTTCTGAACTTCATTACATCAAAAGTAAGTTTAAGTTTATTTTCTTTCCTGACTCTCACAAAGAAAACACCACTTCAACCTAAATAGAAATGCAAAAACAATATACTTTTGCTGATCTGTATAACCTTCGTGTGAACATACAAAGCACATTGCAAAACTTATTGACAAACTTGACGCAGCCAAACTGCATTACATCAAAAGTAACTTTCGATTAAAATCATTCTCCCACCCTTTGCAAATAAAAAACCATCTCACCAGAATCACCACACATGTGAATAAATGTTCCAAAGCAATTAATATGTACTTGTATAACTAGCATGCAAACAGTCCTGGCGCATCGCAAAACTTATTGACTAACTTGTTGTAGCTGAACTTTGTTACATCAAAAGTAAGTTTAAGTTTATATTCTTTCCTAACTCTCACAAAGAAAAAACCACTTCAACCTAAATAGAAATGCAAAAGCAATATACTTCGGCAGATCTGTATAATTAGCATGCAAACAGTCCTAGCGCATAGCAAAACTTATCGATTAACTTGATGTAGCTGAACTTCATTACATCAAAAGTAACTTTCGATTAAAATCTCTCACCCTAGGCCTGGTATCCACATGATCCAGGTAACTGTCTTGCATCATTGCTGTTTGGAAGTCTCCAGCTTCTATGACTTCATCGTAATCCTGACTGTTATCGGGATTATAATCCTCAGAATCCTCGCTGTCCGAGTCCTGATAATAATGCTGCAGCCAACCAGATAGTAAACTCCTTTGGATATATCTTTTTACTGCATATATTATGTGCATTGTCAAAAAACATCAATTATACACAGGAAACAGCAGGATAGGCTGGAGTCAGCCATACAGCCTGCAAATCCAGCTGTGTTTCTGTGTATATGTGTGTAGTGAGTATATATAGTACACCCAGATGTTTCAAAGGCTTTTCAGTCCAGAATGTGTATATATATACAAGGCCTATTTATATGTGTTGTAAGTGATAGACCTATAGGGGAGGGGGTTTATTATTACACTGACCCACTTAAAATCAGGTAAATCCATAAGAGTTATGTAGGTGCATATACTTAATATTGTTGAATTTTGATATCAGGAAAAAATATTGGATTTAGCTATACTCTAAATCTACATAAATTCAATATATTGGCCTTTGTTCAAATTTTGTAAAGGGGGAGGCATTTTGATTATGTGGCCTATTTTAAACAATGTTTAATCAGGTTCATTGCACACCTATATATACCTTGTATACCTGCATGTAATATTATGAAAGTGACTTTGTTATGCATACAAACATATTGCAATTTACAAGATTTACAAAAGTTCGACAAATTTTCACAAATTTGAAATTTCAGCTGCAGGCCAATACTGACAACACCACATTAGGCAGTGGCACCATTCAAAATATGCTTATTGCATGCAATAGTGATAAAAATTTGAAAATTTTCACAAATTTCAGGTTTTTACTGATGAAACCACTCCGGGCGAGGGTACCAGACCTACACAACATTTTTGAAATGTATTTATGCCATAAGATACTTTGCATGAAAGCAGATCTATTTTGGAATTGAGATGATTGAACAAAACAAGCAAAAGTTATTGCTTTTGTGGTAAATTGTGTGACAGAGTCTTTACTGAGAAAAGCCCTCATAACAGCTTAAATCATCCGGGAAAAAAATGCTGCACATCTGACATCTGTTGATGATGTTTGCAATACAACTTAACCTCTCATATATTGGTGGATATATTTCTTAATGGGAATTCAATGAACAGCCATTGCAAGTTCAGTTAGTAAAACAGGTAATATTACCTGAAAGTCAAAGCTGATCATAATAATGATATGTATCACTTTCATTTATGAAAAATCTTCAACACTTTCACAACTTTCTGCAGTAAAACATGTTGACCACTGTGTACTCACCAAGTGACCTAATTAAGGATTTTTTTGTTTACATTTTGCTAGTTCTCATATAGCGCAAACAACAAACTTTGCAATATAGCCAGTATGCTGTCTTATAGCACCAGTAATACACATAAAAATTTTCAGATCAGTTAAGTTTTCTGGGAGATTAGGCAGTTTAAGTAAATTACAGTGAATTTTTGGCAAAGAATTGCCAAATCCTTTGATTGTTGAATATTTAATGCTTGTAATTTCACATCAAGATGTCTAATACTTAAATACAGCATACTGGCTATGTTATGTTGTAATTGAATTGGTATCTAGTAAAAATTTAAGATTTTATGATTAACTAGGTCGCTTCGCATAGAGCAAACAGTAGGGGAGGCCGGGGCTGGTTGTCACAAGGGCAGGTTGTCACACTTTTTATTGCACTAAACTATGGAGTCACACAGCTCAACCAATCATTGTTTTTTGCTTTTATAACCCACTGGAGTCTTTTTGAAAAATCTTGACCCCTGGAAGGAAGTCTGGTAGGCACAAGGACTGTTAAAAATTTCCTGTCACAAAAAGTAATTTTTTACCTTTAACTTTGCATGCAATGCTAGTCTTTATCAAATAGTTGTTGAAAAAGATACAGTTAATACACTTACCATATAAACATTTCTTTAAATCATCATTAGAACAAATAGTGAAAATTTTGATAACAACGGCCTTGGTCACCCGTTTTTGGAATTTTCATCAGTCGGGGCAGGTTGTCACAAAAAGGCGGGGCAGGTTGTCACACTTTTTGAAGCTGGTTGTTACCTATTAGGACCAGGCTTTTAAACCAAAAAAACGAACACAAATATAAATTTGTGCTTTATACATGCTATTGATGACTGAAGATGTATGCAGATATTGCATTGTGTTTAAATAAATCCATTTCAAATTTATATGTAAAATTTTCCAAAATAATCGTAAAAATCCTACTCCGTATCAGAATGCTTTCCTACTGATTGGTAAGCCTTCATTTGCAGCACTCTTGTACACAGTAGCATGTTTGTTAAGGTCTTCACTTGGCAAGTAAAGGATTCCTCATATGTCCAAAATAACTTTTCTTGGTCAAGATTTGCCCTACAGAGTTCCACTTCCTGCATTCGAGCTCATAACCAAAAGTGTGACAACTTGCCCCGAGAGTGTGACAACCTGCCCCGAAAGTGTGACAACCTGCCCCGAATTCTGAATTTTAAAAAATGTCCAATATCACATCAAGATTTCGATTGATATAGGTATATATTCACCAGATAGGTTTAAGTCACTCCCCTTTTGCCATTCATACAGAATGGCAGTGCTCCTGCATGCTTTATATAGAAATAGTAGCATGTTTAAGTTTTACACACTGTGACAACCTGCCCCTGTGACAACCAGCCCCGGTCTCCTCTACATAGTGATGTGTCTACTTTCAAGAGATACACAAATGGGAAATTATTATGTAACCCATCTTGTGAGGCGGCATAAGTATACTCAAGTAAATATTTACAATATTGGAAAAGCCAACATTTCAAAATGTTGGATAAACCGTATGATATGCGATAAACCCTGTTAGTTGTCAATCCTCAAAATGTGATAAACAAAGTTTGTAAACATCCACCTTACAACCTGGTCTCTATCAATATATGATTAAATATAACAAACAATCCCCACATGTATACACACACATCATTACACCTGGCCTGATTTCTGTCAAATGCCAATTCATATAAACAGTTGATCAGCATATAGTTGTATCTTGAGAAAAACCTTCCAAAATTTCACAATCTTTTTGAAGTATCAACTAGGCAAGACATAGTTGATTTATAACTTCTCAGATCAACTGACCCAATAGAATTTTAAAAGGCTTAAAAAAAGTTGCACTTACCCACAAGTTTTTATTAAATTGACATTATAAAAAATTGAGATTACTCTTTTTTTCTAGATGCCAAAAAAGGGGCTCGCGAAGATCTGAGAAGCTATTGAGTTATCAATTTGTCTCGCCTTGGATGAAGGCTCAATTTCTTCTTTGCAACAAATTAACATCAGTTATAATAGCATCAAGTTTAGGGTCATAGGCAAGTTTGTTTGACTTTTGAATTTTCCTTTGTCGCTGTAACATCCTGTCGTCTTCTTCATATTCCTCAAAAGCTTAACAAGTTCAAGAATCACTGTGACAGCCGAATGCCGGCGAATGGCTAAACTCATTTCGTTCTGGGAAGTCAATGAATATTAAAATTGACCTCAGCATATTCAAGCAAATCTCAAACATATTTAAATAATCTAATATCCCTTTCTTACCTCATAGTCCTTGCTGAGTCTTGGCACTGGTCTTGCTGTTGGAATGTTCTCCAATAAATCACCAGAGGGATGTCTTGTTTTCTGCATAGATTGGTAAATAAATTAAGAATACATTATTTTATAAACAGATTTTCAGAAGCATTATTGTGTGATGTTTAGATGGCATCCAAAAAAAGCTCATTTTTTAATAATCATTATGGAGTTAATTCAGTGAGAAGCACATCTTGGTTTCTTTGTCAATATTCAATATTAAAAATTATATCCATAACTTATTTTTTCACCATAATATTTGTCAGTACTTAAAAGTGCAATTTCTATCTACAAAAATCTTCCACCTTTTCTTTTCTACAAATATGTTGGGTAAGCACTGATGAGCAGTATACTGAAATTGGTTCACTGAAATTAGCTCTAAAATAAATCCATATATTATTATATCATTACATTGTATAAGCGACACCAAGAGAAGTGTGCAAACCAGTAATGTAAGTGATTTTTATACCTCCGGTCACCATAACCTGTTTCGACTAAGCACGCTTACACCATTACATCCCATAAATAATTCATGATATAAATATCCAATTGCAATTTCCCATTATACCGCAAGTGCAAACATCTATAAACAATACTCACTTATAATTGATATGCAGTGAGCAAGGCCAATAACGATATCAACTATCGGAAAAAATCTGATCAAAGTTTGGACACTTTGATCACACCAAACTTCTAGATAACATTTGAAGAACCAACCAAATTAACAATCGCGATTGCAGTTAGATACATTGATGGCAAAATCTGTAAACAAGACCTGGAGGTAACAGTCACCAGATCTTGCATTTTGCCTGATAAAATAATACTTAAAGCATCCATGTCAGTTTCGAAATATTTAAACAGATCAAAACATTCTGCATTATATCATTATGATAGAAGGATAATATAGCCAAGATAGACATTTGTATAAGCGAGACATTCCGTTGAGGAGAAAGTGCCAGATCTTGCAATTTCCAATATGCTTCATCTTTTGACATCAAAACTATTTCCTGATATGTCCAAAGAAAATATTCTAAATTTGAAAGGTTTTCACCAATTTTGATGCAATTTGCATGCAGAAATTTAGTGTAAATAATCAATATAATACACAGATATTTCATCCTTTTAATTTTTAAGCAAAACAATTGTAATTCAAAGATATATAACTGACAATGAGGCTTTAAGTACAACATAACAATGTGATCTAACTGCAATTGAAGCATTCTTATATATACAAAAGCCAAACTCACAGCAGAGGGAATACTTTTTACCGGGGCAGGGTGAACCGGTTTAAAAATGTGCGACACTTCATCATCATCATCAAATATCGATGCCTCCGGTTTTTGATTTCTGCCGATAATTTCTTCTGCTCTCTTCTTTATAACCGCCTGCGGACGAACATACATCATAATTTGGGAACACTTAACAAAGGCCTTGCTCACTCCAAATGGTTCCAATGTTTATCCCACTTTTTTAATTTATATAATTATTTTATACATTTGTGTATTATGTTACATAGTTTGTTAATACTGTATTAATGATAGTTTTGCATATATTTTTGAAAATAGTTGTTATTTTGTGGCATTAGTAAATTCTAGATATCAGTTAGATGTACATGTAATGTCATGTATTGTATTAGATATACAAAGGCAAAAGTTTTTCTGTGTTAAAATAATCATGAAATTCCAAGCCAAAATTTGCAACAAAATTACCCAAAACCCATGCATATTGTATTTGGAACATTTGAAATGAGTATATATTGTAAAAGGTGAAAATATACAAACTATTCTACACTACTCTACATCTACCTAAATACCTTGTACTAACATTTTTTGGATTGGTTGCCATCTGGTTAAGCAATGGATAATCACTCACATCGGCTGTACTCGGAAGGCGGCCATCTCCGATCTGCTTTTTCCTGTCTTCCAGCTGTTTTTTCTTCTCCATTAACAGCTGATCAACAAGTCTTTGTCTCTCTTCCAGCTGTTTGGTAATTTCCAAAAGTTTTTCATATTCGTCGTCCGGTTGCTGGTCACCCAGCTGGTGTTGGTCCCCCATTCGTTGCGTCATGACTGATAGTTGATGCTCGTCGTCTAAGAGTTGTTGTTGTAATAATCCAATATCTTGAGTCCTGTCTGGTACCTTCCTCTGAGGCAAGACTTGCTTGGGAGTGTGGGGAGTATTGTCTGTTTGTAAACCTAACCTCGCTTGCTCTTTCTGTTTATGTCGTAAGATTCGTTCATCTATCCGAGCCTGTTCCGCTGACTTCTGTTTCTCTATCCGTCTGTCCAATCTGCTTTGTTCTTGCTTTATCTGTTCCTCTGCTTGCTTCTTCTGTTTAGCAATCCTCTCTTCTTCACCTTGATACTTCAACTTCCTTGCTTGGTACTTGGCTATCCTCTCCTGCTGCTCTGCACTCAGTGAGATGTGACGCTCTGATGGCGCAGCTTTCGGACGAGTCTCTTTCGGATGAGTCTCTGTTGACTTTAACTGTGATTCGATGAAGTTCAACCTCTCCAATCTATCCTTTTCTTCAGGATCAACAACTTGTATTAACCTTGGATCTTCATCTAGAATACTTGGTCCCTGTTTGATTTCTGTCTTTCCACCTTGCCTGAATTTCTCTAGCCTTTCCTGGATCTTCCTGTCTCGTTCGGCTTTCTCTTGCTTCAATCTGTCTTGTTCTAACTTATCGCTCTTGGCTTTGTCGGTCTGTGATTGTAGTTTGGCCTTTTCGGTCTGTGATTGTAGTTTGGCTTTGTCAGTCTGTGATTGTAGTTCTTTCAACCTCAACCTGTCTAGCCTATCTCTTTCTTTTAGCTCCTTTTCTCTCTCCTGGGTCAGCCTCTCTGCCTCCTGTTCAAATAGCTCAGTGACGCTTACGCGTTTCACTGGCGTGATGTTCAATGCTTTCCCTGCTAGGACACTTTCCTTCTGCCGCAATACAGCTTCCCGTCGTTCTTGTTCAGCTTGTTGTTGTTTTGCGTAATCCTGTTCTCTTTCCAACTGTTCTTCTCTTTCCCTTTCTAACCTTGTTAATTCTTGTTGATCTTTCTTCTTGAACTGTGTGAGTTTTACTTCTAAGTTATCATCGTCTACGCTGGTTTCTTGGACAGAATTTGTCCGTAGCGTGGTCTCTTTCTGCCCCGTTTTGCTTTGTGCTCTTTCCTCACCCTGAACAATTTGTCTCTCACCGACTGACTTGGGACTGCTGGACCTTAGCTCTCTATCTCTACTTCTGTCTGATCTTCTTTTGAACAGTAACCGCTCTCGTTCTAACTGCTCTGCTTCTTGGTTTTCTTTAGCCGCTCTCTCTGCAGCCAAAATCCGGTCTCTCACCGAGACTTTTAATCTTTGTTCTTCATCGTCATCCTCCTCTTGCTGGGCTTGGGTTTTCTTATCATTGGGTACACTTGATGCTCTTGGTGCTTCTTTTACTGGACTTTCAGCTTGCCTGACAATCTGTCTGTCAACTGATTGAGCTTTTGGTTGATTGTTATTCAACTCCGGTGACTCTGTTTTCGGTTGAGCTTGTTTAACCGGAGAGGTTGGTTGTTCAACTGATTTCACTGGAGACTGACTTTGCTCCTGGCTTGATGGAGATTGAACTTTAGTTGCTCTTGTTGACTGATTGTCACTTGCAACTGGTGATTTTGATTGTTCTACAGTCTTCTCTAATGCTTGACTGAGCTTCTTTTGCTGTAGTTGTTGTTTTCTGATTTGGCTCGGAGATGGAAAAACTTGCAGTGGTTCAACCTCAGCTTTCTGATTGCTACTTGGCTTGGCCTCAACCTTAGCTTCTGGCTTAGAATCTGGCTTAGAATCGGCTACACCATTGGCAGCCTGTTTTTTCCTTTGTAATAACTGCTGCTTCCTGATTTGACTCGGAGATGCAGGAATTTTAATCCAATCCGGTTGATCACCATTCACTTCCGGGGACTTTGAACCTTTCCCTGCAGGTGGTTTAGCTTGTGTATTCTTTGGAGTTGGACTCTGTGATTGGCTAGATGCTGATTGATTGGTTGGTGATGTGTTCTGAGAGTCGCTTCGAGTTGGTGAGTGATTTGAGTTGGAACGTTGAAGTACTGGCGAAAAGGGACTCCTCCGTAAAATCTGCTTGGTTGGAGTCTGTGGTTGATTTTCGTCCTGTTTATTCTGTTTATCTGCTTCTTTCTGCTGCTGTTGTTGTGACGTTTCTGATGATTGAGCTGATGATGATTGTTCTGTTGTAGGCTGTTCTTGGTTCTGATTTTGTTGTTGTTGTTGAGCTCGCGACCGACGTGCCTTTCTCGGTTTCGGCGGTTTCGCTTTCTTTGCTGGAACCGGGGGAGGATTTTTTGGCAGCGTCGGAGGTAATGTCTCTGTTTCACCTTTTTGGTCTGTGGGTACCTGTCCCCTTTCTTTGTGCAAAGGAGATAGGGACTGACTCCTTGTCTGTAGCTTCTTGAAGGGACCTTCTTTTTGCGTAACGACGGAACCTCCGGTACTCTGTCGGCGTTGAAACCCTTGTTGTTTCTCAGGACTTCTTATGTACAACTGAAGCTTGATGTTCTTATCTGATTCTTGCAATTTCTGATTTGATTGTGACAGAGATTGTGATAATTCTTGTGGTGAATCGGTACTCTGTGAGATCTGACCGTTAAGAGATTGTGTTCGAACTCGTGATTGCCGATCTTCTCCTTTCAAAGTAGACTCATCTTTGACGTCTAGAAGTGAGGAATTACTACCTCTCCGTAAGTTGATGTGGACAGTAGTCGACTGTTGCCCCTGTCCATTGCTTGGCGCTTGGTCTGGTTTCGTGAACGACGCTCCGAGCTCCTGAACCCGTCTCTTTATGAAGTCACTCTGCAAGAAGGAAAGGAATGCAATGAGTTTATGAGTTGCGCTCTTAACACAAAAGGTTCTTGATGGTATATAGGGTTCAACTGAATTGAAAAAAGGTTCAATAGTGGTAGGAAAGCCCTATGATGGGGCCCTATGCTCCCAACTGGCGAGAAAGGGGTTCCATTATGGGAGTTTAGTACAGCTGGATTCTCCATGTGTTGTTTTCTATTGCTGTTGGAACCTTTTTAAAAGTCGAATAATGAACCTTTTAGGGTTCCTTATCTATACCAGCTTATAGTACCCTTAAAGGCTCCATATAAAACCTTTTTGTTAAGAGTGTGCATGAGATGTAGTTTATTCTTGCTGGAATTTTGGGACAGCGACTCATCGTCGTCATCAGTGGCATTGCTATGGGGCTCTAAAAATGTATTAATATTATTTGTGAGATTGGCATCAAGAGACTTGAATGTAAGACTTGCAATGTAAATGTAAGAGCAGCATCTTGTTTTGTATTTTGTAATTCTTTTGTTATCTCGTGATGGTCTAAGGAAGTGATATTCTCTATGAATAAATTGTGAATTGACTTGTTGTGGTATTTATTGTCAGATGCAAATTGGCCTTTTAAAATTTAAGAAATTAGGCTGAAGGGAATGTTTTCTTAAATTGAAACTTTGTTTCATAAATGTCAGATGCATTAATAATAGGTAGAATCCAAGTAAAAGTATCTATACTGGAGTAATAATATCACATGCGGGAAGCAATATCACAAAAACTGAGTGACGTTGGGCAATAGAGGGCTGATATTGCAAGTATTGCAATATCAGTGTGAGAATATAGCCTGAGAGAAGAGAATTTCAAGGGGTCTTAACTCAGAAAAACTATCAGAAATGTGGTAACCATTGACAACCACTCAACTGAATAAGAATGACAGCTTAGAATCTGAGTGAGTAGACCAACAGGACTGTTTTCACACTTTTACAAGCCCCAGGGTGACCTACTTGTGTTAAGTAAACACCTTTGATCTCTTTTCGTTATTTTAGAGATATTGATACCTGGCTGGCCAAGGTTCCTACAGATAACATTGCAATGTGGAGACCTCCTGTCAAAGGTTACAAGAACTACTCTCAACAAGCCATAGTGACTGAGACATTGGTCTAATCTAGATTATATTTGGTTTTGTTGGGAAGAAGTTTTTTCTTTTCTGTCTAATCATCTTCATTGCTGTCTTGTCTGTGTAATACGGGATCACTTCAGCAAAGTAGATTGTCTGGGTGTACAGGATCTGTATAACAAAACTTTGAACTCATTTTTCAGACAGTGAAATTAAAAGACATGCTCTTTTTTTTCCTGTCATTTCTAAATGTATCATCTTATAGTCACTTGTATACTTATCATACTCAAGTTCTCGAATAGAACCGGAGGATATCTCACATTGTACATGCTGTCACGGACTATATGAAAAGTCAAATTTCAGGCGAATGTCTGCATACAAAGCCAACATATCCCCATTTACTCAGTAGTACCATTAGATTTCAGGTTGAAACCACATCTTTCTGAGCTTTTCAGTAGGTTTGGGTGGTGTTTGCTACACCTATAGTCTGTTTCCCCTGAGTTGAGAGCGGGAAAATGCACAAACTGCCACACAAGCCTATCCAATTCCTCACCTTTAACACCAAAAACTGCACTATCTTGAGCTAATGCATCTGTTTCTCATAAAGCATCAGATCTGGTCCTGCTTCATCAGTGTCCATGGGCATATCTGGTCACTTTCTAGGGGTTTTTAGCAGAGGTAAAACTCCTTACGAGGGGTTTTCCATAAGTTCTGTCCAACTGGCCATAACTTCAGCAATATTTTATGCAGCCACATGATATTTTGGTCAGTTAAAATTAAAGTAATTTTCAAATGATTCCCAAAAAATCAGATCACAGAAATAAAAATAATTGCTGATTTTGTTGCCATGGAAACCAGAAGTCATCAAATGCGGCCCAGAGCATAAAAACAGACAGAGACACAAATATCTTTTCAAATCATTTAATTATTTTTAGAGATTTTCCACTGGAAACATGTGGAAAACAAGCACCATAATTTCACGACTTCTCTAGGTGATTAATTTGGTACATAATGGGTTTCTTCATACATTCAGTCCATTTGAAAAGCATGTCTTAAAGTATTCAAATTGTGGACAGTTTTGGAGTTATGCGGTTTTCTGGTTTTTGGATTTCCTGATGTATCTTCTATTCCTTCAAAAAAACCTACATAAAGTTCAGATGGTTTTATTACTCATACTATCTTCCTAGTATGTATATTTAAGAAGATTCTTTCTCTCTCTGTCCGATTTTGAAAGCAAATTATATGAATTTTATTGATATCTGTGATCTCATTCACCGATCATAAAGTTGCTCGTCTCATGGAAAACAGACGCTACTGAATCATGAATAGTTAGGTGACTAAAATATGTTTCACAACATTGTTTTCATTGTTATTTAGTGCTTCACAATAAGGCCATTGCTTGTTATGCGAAAAAAATTGTTGATATGCTTCGATTCAGTGAGTGAAGCCAGTTACACTGGACAGGTGTTGAGCTAATAGCTTGAAATTACTACAAAATCTGGGCTGCATTCCATGACTTCAGGTTTCTATGGCAACATAATAACCATTTATTTTTATTTTCAAAATCTGATATTTTGCAAATCAATTGTATATTACCTCAATAGTAACTGACACAAATTTCATGTTTTTGTGTAGTACATATCAAAAGTTATGACAAGTTGGACAGAACTTTTGGAAAACCCCTCGTATATGTGCACCCTTTATTAAATATCTACACCACTGATACAACTGCCAGTATCACCAGGACCTCTGTCGTTTCCAGGGTGATAAACAGGTCATGGTTCATCAATGCTGTTGACATCTTCAGTTTAGGAACTGTTTGAAGCACCGCTCTCAACTCAGGGGAAACAGACTATAGAAGAAACTATAGTCTTAGATTAGTCTGCCAGAGTACCACACATCTGGCTCTGGCTAATGTCTCAGGTATTTCAACATGTGAGACTTCTATCTTCACTAGCAATTTGGCATCTGAGTGGATCTAACCTACAACAGATGGGTTATATCCTGGCTTTTCGAGAATCTTTTCATTGCCAAATTACCCATCATCATTCAACAATGTGTACATGTAGTCTAGACACTCTAGTCTGACTCAAGCTATGAAATGTACCTGCATGTATACCTGTTTATCGACTTTGTGCTGAATTGTTACTATATCTTTCAATAATACAGCCATTGACAGCTAGTCATTGACTTCCACAATTGTTTTGTTCACAATACCAAGGCAAAACAATGCCTTGAAGCAGAACCGATCTACAAAAATATGTGGCATTGGAATTTTAAAAAACGCTCTTCGAAGGGCACTTTTAACAAAAGCATTGACCAACAACTTTTAAAAAACACCACAAAATGCCAAAAAGACCATGTAAGGACACTCCAGTCTTCCAGTGAGACAAGGACCACAGATAATTGGTTGAATAAAAGGCTATCTGAATATTGAAAGTGGGCCTGCAATAAAACAAATGAACCTAGATAAAGCCATCATTGAAGTCACAATATCAACTAATACTACTTTACCTTTCAACACCTGGACGAGCCCCCATCGATAGATCTATAGTGAATCCTATTCGTACAATAACCTCCAGCTGAGCTATACATAAAATGGTGATTTAAGCTTGCACCAATTTTTGCATGAAATGTATACTGTTGAACAGTAGAGATAAACTATAACCTAATAGTTATGTACAGTCATGTATATTTAGAAATATCTGGGGTGGAAAAAATGTATGGTGCTGAGCCAAGATCATCTGAAATACATCTTTCAGATATCTTGAATATGTTCAGCTATAGTACAAAGTGGGAAGGTGTGGCTGACTTAGTTTCTTTCTAGCATTTATATTGGGAATATGGAAAATGTGAATAGATATGGCAATAACAATGAAACCAAGGACATAGGCGTACCCCCCAAAAGTTTGGGAAACAGTAATATTCGGGCAAAAAGGCTAAAAAATTCGGGCAGATGATTAAGTAAAAACTATCAAAAAGTAATGACTTCCAGGCAATTTCATTTGAAATGATATAAACTTAAATCTTTAAATTCGGGCAAATGTCGCTCCCCCCCCAAAAAATCGCGCATCTGGTTCGCCTATGACAAAGGATAGAACAGTATCAAAACTTATAAATTGAGATTGAAGCTTTGAATCTGGGCCCTGCAGTTTTAAAGCCTGTTCTTTACTTCAATGGCAGCAAGAAAGGTCTTGTTAGTGACCGCCTAATATTCCAGATTGAGAATGATGATTAGTTCCTTCTGGATCAGGTTAAATATAATGTACATTGCTCTTTTTTATTGTAACCCAAATTGTAGATGAATTTATTCATTGAGGCACACCTTTTGTAAAAGATGTGTGATGTTGTGTTTGTTTCAGTTATAATTGTGCATTGTACATCAATAGTGTTCTTGTCCTGCATGCTCTTTTAGTGACTCTTGGCGTAAAAACTAAACAAACATTAATTTATACACAGATGCATCTGATACGGATTGGGGTAGTGTAGCAGACAATTGTCCAGGCCTGAGTGATTATTGCATGAATGATGTGACAAAGCTACTTGCAATTTGATTTACACTTTTTTAATTTCCAGTATATTTGCAAAAAAAAAATGTTTTTCTCATTATGAAAAACCTAAAAACAAATGAAAGGAGTACTACTTAGAATTGGAAAAAATTCATACGGCTCGTGACATTTTGAAATTACTGATACTGCATCTTAATTTGAAGCAAATTAGATACTTTACCATACTTTCGAGCATATATCGACATTGCTCATAATACCCCGTGATACATTACTTCGGAGTGTTACACTGCAAACAGCTAATCTATGCAATAAATGCAATGAATGTACAATAACTACAAGTACAGCATAACTGCATTGATATAACATAGCATATGTGCTGAAATGTGTAATGTATCATGCTAGCATTGAGCAATGTATTTCTCATTTATCAATACCTAACATTTGTGAATAGCATGGTCCATGGTTGTACAGCATCAATACACATTTAACACTAAAAACAAAATAGCAGCACTCACAAAGCAAAATCAATTAGGAGCAGCACACCTGGAGATTATCAAAATCAATCAAACATAATCTAACTCACCAGTGCCTCACCTGCCTTCCCCTCACCAACAATTAAACAGCATATGGGGGATAAACAGTCCCACTCACCCTCCTAGCAAATTCTGCCCTCCTTAGTAATGTTGTTATTACCACATTTATCTGATAAACTGACAGGCACTTTTATGCACAACTTTGTGGGGGAGGGATGAAAAGTTTTGCTTTTGTTCCCTGGCATTTGTATTTGTGAGGTCATTGGTCAATGCCTGAAGCACTCTACTCATGAGTAAACAACCTGGGATTAGCACCTTCACATCTAGCAACCGGTCCACCCTTTGAGATACAACCTTCCTTGTACACTACACAGTGATACTCATCCAGTCATGATGTGGTATCTATAGTGGTCTGTTTAGTCAGCATCAGTCTTCAAGTTCTTGATATTATTAGCGAGTGGAATATGAGAGATTATATGTAAAAAAAAGGAATTGCTGTTATATGCCAAAATAGCAAAAAAATGCCTTTGACAATCTACCGTTCCATCCCAAATCGATCAAGTACGGTATTAAGTATATCCTTCACAGTAAAACAGTCAGATAGGATCAGTCAACTAGACTTCTCCTGCCCTCTGAGAAATCCCAGCAATTCACAACAAAACTAGTGTTATAAACAAAACCGTCTTACTGCTGCTTAATACTGGTTTGCTACACAAAAACATGGAAAGTACTACTAGACTTGTCCAAATGTTATAAGTGTACTTAGTATGCATCTTGTAGTTGAATTGCTGAAAGTGTCATGCCATTGAGAGAAGTAGGTACTTAGAGATTTAGCTGTGGGAATCCAGGAATTGGCATATTGCTGAAAAGTGTGTGTGATGGCAATGATAGGAACATCTTTAATTTCAACTTGCTCGCAAGGGGGCAGCACCGGGGGAGTGAGCGAGTGGAGGCGCTGCAAACAGCTTGCTTTAATTTTTCTGATTGGTTTTTGCTGATTAAGCAAATAGCTATTTACATTATAGGCTGCATAGATTGAAAGTTTAGAAAAAAAAACTTGTTCAGTTTAGTTTTCAATATCAACTGTCTATAAACATGTAAAGCTCTATAATAGTTGAAGAGCACACACCTCTTTTTTTTCTCATTTACAACTGTCCAAACTTAAGTGGTATTGTGATTTAGAAAATGTGGCATAATGCCACTACACTGCAAAGCAGTAGATGAGCACATCTGGCAAAAACAGGACATTGTCTGATGATTTGAATTTGAATCTTCAAAGTTCTGGCAAGAGGTACAAGTAATATAAACTAATCACCGACCTCAAAAAAGAAAATAAGAAGGGAAAAACTGCCAATTACATTTTGCAATCAACAATACCGTTTTGAATCAACTCATTTTTACTGATTATAGCTTTTGTCACCCATCTTCTTGGCCTATACCCAACCAGACCAAAAACACCAAAAGTACCAAAAGATATTATAGTTTACACACCTATTCCAAATACCGAACCCATTACAGTAAGTCTTAAAGAGATGAAAGATGTAATCAAAAAAGTTGAAGAAACATGTTTTCTGCAGTCCACAAGCAAAGTAACATTCTCCTTTTCAAAAACCCATGATACTTATGTTAATTAAGTAATATAATCAATACTTAAAAAGAGATATATATTGAAAAGTCCCACCTTTGACTTGTTGTCCACCTCATTCCCATTGCTTGAGCTTAATTCCTGTTTGGATCCACCTAATTCCTGTAGCCTCTTCTTCACCAGGGTGGTGGACTGAAAGGCAAAGTAGAACTGGATCAGTTTTCTACACACATCAGAGTTTTATCCCCCATCAGCAATAAAAACATGCAGTTCCAGACTTGTGATTCAAAACAGAGCAACAACAGCTCTTGAATGTTGAGCTACTTGGCCCAGCTCAGGCTGAGAGGTGTTTGGAGAAAGGGATGGAGGGTAGACACTACACCAGCAGCAGAAAAGATATGGCAAGATGAATTGAGATTGAGTGGGATAGCTGAAATATCAAGTAAGGAGCAAAAAATTGCAACAGGGACTCTGATAAATTATAGTGATAATCCTATACAGTAGTCCCTGCATTGTAAGACCGCTACTTCTATAGTCATGGAATGGTTTCTTGTGAGGGTGCGCCATTGCGGTGTCTTGAAGATTCTCTTCCTGGCGATAAAATGCAGAAAGCAGCAGGATGGTGAAACAGAGACCGTCTGACAATGCATGCCTATGTGGTAGTCCCTGGGACTCCCTGCATTGTAAGACCACCCTTCTGCAGTCATGAAGTGGTCTTTCTTTGGGGTGCGCTCTCTTCTTCAGTAAAAAAAAACAAAAACAAATCAAGTAGAACTGTGCAACAGAGACTGCCCTATAACTATGTATACAGTAATCCCTGGCTCCCTGCATTATAAGACCATCCAAAAAAAATACAGTCACGAAGTGGTCACTTACAGCATCTCTGGCTCCCTTTGTTATGAAGAATACCCCTTTTGTAGTCATGAAGTGGTCACTTGCAGGGGTGATGCCTATCCTCAAGGTATGAAATTCACTAAAAATACTACTTCGCAAAGGGGGAGGCAGTCACATCAGGCAAGTCAGTCTTATAACATGGGTTCTCAAAATAGAGGGATCACTGTATAGCAAAAATGAAATGGGTAAAGATTAATTGCTCCAGTGCATAACAAGCCACTTCAACCAGACAGCAAGATAAAGAAAATGTGCTAAAAAATCAGTTAATATATAGCTGTAGGATTAGTTAGAGTTCCATAGTTCCAGGCGTCACAGATGGAAAGTCAAAACTCACAAACGTTAATGTCAAAGTACATACACTGTAAAATTTGAAATTTTGAGTTAGCTCAAATGATTGAGTGAGATGGTTGCACAATTTGTTTGAGCCATGATAGCTTGCTGTTTTGAGTAATGATAATCTTTATGTTGTTATAACTTGCAAACAACAGGCTATCTTGGCTCAAAGGAATTGTGCAACCATCTCACTCAATCAATTAAGCTAACTCAAAATTCAAAATTTACAGTGTACGTAGGCTACAGGCCAGTTTCTTGGAGTTAAATACGTACAATACAAACTCAAAAACCATTCCACTTTGCTGTCGTTAGAGAGTAGTAAATGTAAATTTGCCCAATCTATAACATCCAAAATACAGAGTAGAACAGAACCAAACAGCTATCGGTGAAGAAGTTACCAAAAACAAATTATGTCAAACCAGATTAACGCATCAACCTTCTTGGAATTATCCCAAACTGCCGATACTAAGGATTTCTTCCCTTTAGAAAGATCTACCCTGAGCAATTTAAAATACACTGACGTCTCCACAGAGCAATACACTGAATAAAGGTCTCTTCAGTCTGCACATATTCATAATACAATAATATTCATTCAATAATTCTTCAAACTAGACAGATATGAAGTATAGTATACAGAGAACAGATTTGGTGTAGGCCTACCTTGGTTCAGCTCACCAATTGTGGAAAAGCCACTATTCACTGTACACACTGAAGACAGTTATTGAGTGTAATAAACCATAAAAGTATGACAGTTTTTGTAGATAATATCAGGCTTAAACCATTTTGGAAAACACATGTCTAAGATTTAGTGTTGCATGCTGGTAGCACCTATATTGCATTCCATAATTTTCCTTGTATAAATATAATAATGTGTGACAGAGTGAAAATGTGAAAGAAAACTACAAAAATACCTGATCAACAGCATCTACATCCATTTTGACAATACCCAAAATATTGTATTATGGCAATTCTTCCAATATACTGTGAATGAATGAAATGTCCTGGCATAATAAAACTTATATTGTACAAATTTTTATCTATATCAAATGTTAGGACCGTTTCTTTCTCCTCCTCCTCCTACTCCTCCTCCAGACCTCCTCCTCCTATCTTAGATTGTCTTGTGAAAATTAAAGAATAGATAAGCCTTATGAATAACTTCTGATTCAAAACATTTTGCGTAGGGGGAACCGGGCATATTGGGACATGGGGCGCAACGGGACGTTGGGGTTTTCTTGGTTCCTGACAAGGTAAATGATATGGTGATGCCATTATCAAATCTTGTAAATTCCCTTTCAAATTACAGCCACATAAAGAGATTTGATGAGAAAAAGTTTGTTTTCCTACAACTCAACTAAATTCCAGGGGTTCAATTCGAACCATTCAATGGACAAACCATGAACAATCTGGCTTCCTCAATGCTTGTATACATGAGTTTGGGATTGGGGC
This sequence comes from Platynereis dumerilii, assembly GCA_026936325.1. Lineage (NCBI taxonomy): Eukaryota > Metazoa > Annelida > Polychaeta > Phyllodocida > Nereididae > Platynereis > Platynereis dumerilii. The sequence continues at coordinate 15,336,552 of JAPTHN010000008.1, read as the reverse complement.
ACTTGGGACAGTGATGATCATGTCACATTTTGCTGACTGGCAAAGTACGTAGGTGCAGTCCAATCTCTTGTGCCTTGTTTTAAGCATTGAATAATAGTATTAGATGGGCAAAGTGTCCCAATGCCGCAATGCGCCCCGGTTCCCCCTATACATCAGTGCATTAAATTAATAAAATTACCATCTAAGCAAAAACCCGTTTCTTTCTTGCCCAAATGCATTCTGATGCTTCATGTCAAGTGAGCAGACATCAATTGCATCTCACAAAGCAAAAAAAATACTTCAAAATGTACCATGGCATGCCAAATGTCAAATGTTGATCATTGTGAATCATATTGCTGATATTGAGATCACCACATACAACAAAGGAACAATTAATATAAATGTAAACAAATAGCCATAAATTGGTGTAAACTCCTTGACAATTTCTGATGGTTTACCTCATTTCCTGGTTTTGTTAATATCATGTCGATTGATCTCCAAAATATTTACAAAAGTTTGTTTGCTCCTGATAAAGATATTTGTATACTTTATATCCATGAGATAAAGATGTATAAGATCCACACATCCAATAGCTGTAAAATTATTGTGGTGAAATTGAGCTGAATGAATGCATGAATGCAACATATTCAAAACTGCTAACCCCACAATGGCCCACATTGCCAAAAATTACTCATAAATCAATATTGTAATTGATTAATTCAAACACAATCGATTTGTCAATAGATTTCCCTATGATAAATCAACCCCCTCACATGTGTAATCAACAGCCAATGAAAATAGAAGGATGTTTGTATTTGGTGAAAAAAGTGTCCAATTTATTTTGAAGAACAGTTCCTCAGCACAGCATGTTCTGAAACTGTTTTTGATGCTTACAAATTTAGAGACAGAGCCTGGGACTCACAAGCATTGTTAAACCAGTCCAGCTCCTCTAAACCTTAGACAACAATTTTAGCAAATGTAAACCTATCTATATAACATGAGACCTTGACTGGACATGGAATGGCTATCTTCATCTGGATGCCAGTTTGCAAGAAAGATGCCAGTTTTTGTACAGGAGGAATTACATTCAAGTCAAATCCAGAATTAAAATGGACCTTCAACTTACTCAATCAATCACAGTTATAAATGGTGACTTGGAAAATGTGGTTCTACAAAAAACAGAGCTCTCTTCATAAAACAAAAATAAACTTCGAAAAAAAAGTCATTATTAATTAAAATAATATTAACCAATTGATGTTCCAGAATAAGAAAGCTCCTGAAATACTAAAAACATTTCATCTCATCTGAGACAATTGCCATTTGCTTCATATCACAACCACATCAATGAAAGTAAAGCCTTATATTTAAATGACCATTAATCATCTTCTAACCATTATACTAAACCTGCAGATGTAGAGTGAATCACTCCTCATGTATGAACCTACCTTCACAAATTTCTATTGATGATTCACAATTCACTTGTGAACAATGTATAGATGTACATATGTGTAAAAATTCTATATTTGTAAATCTTGTTTTAAGTGAGATTTTTTAATGTCATTGAACATCTGGAATGGCCCCATGTTTATTGAATTTTCATGTAGTGGTCTGTATTTAGAATAATATGCAGTCATCAATCACTATAACATCATATTTAGAAGTCATCTGACAGTATTTTTTATTGTTTTGGTACAGAAGTCAACCAATGGAAAGATATAAGCCTATGGGCCTAGAAGCAAGAAGGTGTTTTAATCAGAGGATAGATGACACAGCTGCTTTAGGGGCCGACCAGACGACATTTTGGGGGGGGGGGGGAGGCTATGGACTTTACCCGCGGGATGAACTTATGTGGATGAGCAACAAACTTATTTTTTGCAATTTAAGCATTACAGTACCCTAGCTACAGGTAGAAACAATTTTTTTTTCATGTGCTGAACAAACTTCTTTTTTCAGTGTCAAGTGGGAAACAAACTTCTTTTTTCACCAAATAGCCATAGCCCTCCCCTCAAATATAATCTGGTTCGCCCCTTAGGCCCTTACATTCACCTTTTTTTTTTTTTTCTTGTTTTGCTGAGCAGGTAAAATGAAGGAGAGAGACTTTTTATGGCAGGGGATAAAGCATCCATCTGAGATCAGACTATGACCAAATAATTTTATGAATGACTGATGCCATTTCAACTAAAATACCCAAATCAAATTGAAAATGAAATCACAAATTTGCTCGCTTGTGGTTCGGTCGAAAGGTTGGACAATGGACATTGGAAAAAATCAATCCTGAGTTCTTTTATGTAGCAATCTTGGACTGACAGTTTTGTTTGCATGCACATTTAAATATTCCGCAGAGCGCAAGACATAACATGATTAAACTTAACCTATTTCTGCTTTTATAAATTTTCAGCCGACATGCTTGATGGCAGCATTACTGCCCAAGATTATTTGATTAATTTGCTTACCTGGATTTTGGCTTCAAAAATAAATCAGATTTTTTTCGCTTACTCTCTCCAAAACACATCTTCAGCGAAAAGCATCTGAGACAAATTATATTTTTGTTCTACTTCTTGCATTTATCAGATATATTTTTGTCTCAGGGTGTAGCCTGGCCTCCTGTTCTGCCCAATCTCTGAGTCAGTGCATCAAAAACTCACATGTCAAAACAGTGCTCATTATGTGAACATCAGAGCAAAATCTACAACCTTTCAACCAGGTTAATTGCTATGCTGAAAACTGACTTTTTATCCAAATAAAAAATAAAGCTAAGTACTGCCAATTGGGCAATTTTGTATGCAGATGGGTATTATTGGGTATATCTTTCATTGCATAATGATTATATACAATGGGAAGTAATTTTGATGCTGATTTGATTTAATCATTTGAGAAGAATTGAATTTAGATAATGAAGTGCCATTAAACTTAATTCGCACTTCAAATTTATGTTTTTTCTCAGCGGCAAGTGCCAGCAACTCAGGGAAAAAGTCTTAAATTTCGCAAAAAGCAGCGTTATGATTATAATATATGCTTTCATGAAGTTGCATGAGAATCTATCTACATGTCTATCCTTTCTATCTTGCAAATCAAACAACACTCTAAAAAATGTTGGGACAAAATTGTTTTTTTTTTTCAGATTCAAAATGGTTTTTTGAAAAACCAAATTTCAATGCAAAACCAACATGGATTTTTAAAAAAATCCATGTTGGTTTTTTGCATTGAAATTTGGTTTTTCAAAAAACCATTTTGAATCTGAAAAAACCAATTTTGTCCCGACATTTTTTAGAGTGAATAGACCCAGACTGAAGCTGTTTGCCAAGGGCATCTATATATATTTTTGCTGAAAAAAAAATCTCATGATTTCTATTTAATAATTTCTAATATAGTCTTTCTTCATCAATAGTCTCACTTAAATGATCTATTTTATGCTAACTAGAATAGGCCTTTTGAGTTTCAAATAGTGACCATTGTATTGTTTGAACAGAAGTAATGGACAAAACACAGTAAGTCATGCAAGATGGATAGATGGATGATTCTGTCTTTACATCCTGTAATTAGGAAAGGAGGAGGACATAGCAATAAGGAGAAGGATGATTAAAACATCCATCCAACATAGGCCCAGATGACCCGTCAAGCGCTGGATTCGAACCCTGGACCCAGCGATTGGCAGCCTAGCACGCTACCAAGTGCAGACCAAACCTCTCCCCAACCGGTAAGTGATGCAAGGATAAAAGATGCGGGTGCATTCATATTCATATTGACTCTATGAGACTAACAGAAAAAGGGAGTCAACAAAAATCATAATTTATGTCTTCTTTTCTTCTTCAGAAGTTTCAGGTTTGTCTTGCCAAATTTTACATCTTGAATGAGTTGAACCATCTTCATTCTTTCTGATGTTCGCCCAAAAAACCATGTTTGGATTTTTCGTCCTGTGCCATGAGTATGTCCATGAGGCACCATGCCTTATAACGCCATCCGTCTTTTGTCTAATGATCGGTTTTCAAAAGAACTTAATTTTGTTTAATTAATAAAATCCCCAGTGGCGGATACGGGGGGGGCCTAGGGGGCCGGGCCCCCCTAGACCACTAAGATTAATAATAGCATTTTTAAGAAAAATTGTGATAACGCGGCCTGCAAATGCCGAAACACGTCCGGGCCAACCCTAGACTATCGTGTCTGGATCCGCAGCTGAAATTGCTCTACTGTACTTTTAAAAGGTGCATTGGATGATCCTGATGTAGTGTAGGGCCTAAGCAAAAGACAAAAAATATGTTTCTCTCACTAAAACTAGGTGTTTTTTTTTTGTTGTTTTTTTTGGTATTTTTTTTTTTCTTTTTTCACAGTTCAAATTATTTTGTTTTGCAAATGAATGAAACGAGAGCTTATCATTCAATTTAACCTTTATACTGGCTTGTTTAATCTCAAGTGGTTTTAGGCACTATGACTGAGTATTGAGCTGTTGAGTTCCAAGTACCAAAACTATATTGCGAAGCACAAACAGAATGAACTCGGTTAGTAAATAAAACACGAGGGGGCGCAAAAATCAAGTTCCAGAAAAAAAGAGAGAAGGAAAAAAAATGGCCTGAAGCCAGACAGCAGTGCTTTTCTTTATGTTTTCAATGGTTAAGACATGTGTTTTGTCTTATTATCCTGTTTATAGCAGACAAAACATTTGAAGACAGGTGAATAGGGCTATGAAAAACTTCAAAGGACTCCAGCAGTCACCTAAAACACCACTTAAACAGTGAGAGTATGGATTCAATTTAATAGCCATACATTTGTTGTGAGGTAAAAGGTTCATATTTGTGTTGCTCCTTCCTTTATTGTCTTAAGTTTCTAGTAGTGTGGTCTATTGGTTAAAGTTTTATAATGTATCTTTGTAATAATTAGATGGATCTATATAAAAGATTTATTTTAAATATTCATTTATCCAGTTATTATTGTCTTAAAAGTTCAAAAAAGCAAATTGATACCATTTGATCAGTGACCCATATATTATTACGTCTTTGATAAGAAGTGTCATAAATGCACAAAAATTAAGTGATTTCCTACTATGACCAGAATGTCTAACTCTAAATTTAATGTTGTTTTAATAACTACTGTCTAATAATCTAGCCAGGTATAAAAACAAGATTTTACTTACCATAACATATTCTTCTTCAGTGTCAGACATATTTCCTGTTATTGGAATACAATAACACTAACTAAACATATATCTCTCAACTTGAACAGGCATGTGTGCTTTATCAAGAACCATTATCATAAACTGCAGATAACAGCTGTGAACACTTTAAAAAAAGTTTTTAGAGTCTTCAGATTTTACTCAGAGCCAAATCTGCCATCTTATCAGAATTAATTCAAGAGCTTCAATGTAAACACCTTCTTCTTTTAGATTATGGAACAATCAAATCAAAATTTAATGTCATCACCAATGATACTGGGTCATTAGAGATAAAGAGGGGGCTACCATTTAATTTCAAGAGGGCTTGGAGTTTTCCTCGTCGGGAAATTATTTATTTATTTCACGGTAATGGCTGCCGTAATTATTCATTTCAAGTACGCAAAGTCCCCGAATAAAAGGCAACACCTTCTTAAGAAACCCAGAAATTATTTATTTCAAGACTGCCCAGAAAGAATTTATTTATTTCCAAAATACTCCAAGCCCCCTCTCCCTTGACAGTAAATTAATTGACTAAATGGTCTCCCCTTAAGATATGGAACAATCAAATTAAAATTTAATGTCATAACCAAAGATACTGGGTCATTATTGATAAATAACTACCACATTTAGCAACTTCAATGGGCGAACGAGAGGCTGAAGTTCAATGCAGCCTTCTACACTATGGTCCCCGACTCTTGACTCAGGAGGCCGAAGTCGGTGTTCTAAAAGGACCCTTTCGCGGTTTACCAAGTGTTTTCATCAGTGGCGTAACTGGGGTGTCTCGAGCGGGGGGGCACCTGGGGGGGCACGTGATTCTCTGGGGGGGCACCCACTATACTAATGGTATATTTTAGCCAGAGTTGGAAAGTTCATATGGGGGGGCACCTGGGGGGGCACAGGTCCAATATGGGGGGGCACGTGCCCCCCCGTGCCCCCCCATAGGGACGCCACTGGTTTTCATGGTGGGATCTCTCCAAACACTGCAAAATTGGATGAACTGAGTGAGCTAAAATGATTGAGTGAGATGGTTGCACAAATTGTTTGACCTTACAAAGCTTGTTATTTTCAAGCAGATTATCTTAGCTGAAAACAACAAGGTATTGTGGCTCAAAAATTTTGTTCAACCATCACACTCAATCAGTTCATCCAATTTTACAATAACAGTGCAGGACTCTCAATATTGACTGCCAAAGGTGGATTCATAACAAAAGTTGGTCATATAACAAGGGATCTTCAAGGCTGATTTGCTGAGCAGTTGCGGCCCACGCGCGCTCCACTGAAGGTCTTTATTTGCCTGCATGGGTTGAAATCCCAGTTGGGAAATCAAAAACATCTTCAGTGGACCTTCAAGAGCAAAGTCCCAGCTGGATGTCATTGGGATGACATTAAATTGGCAGCCTCTTGCATCAGTGTCTGTTCTGGGCAAGTAGAAGATCCCTCACATGGGGTAAATGTGTAACATTTCGAGGACTCCTGCTTTCTCTCCTATCTCATTATCAATCCTCATGAGTGCCAGAACAGAGTGTAGGGTTTGTAGACTTTAACAAGACGCACCATATCTTTTGACAATTTTATAGAACCAATTAATTTAAATGTTAACTAAATGACCAGCCAACAATAGGCCTATGTGTGCAAGAAAACTAATAAAAATCAAGTATTTAATGAATATAGACATATGTGACCTGCTCCACCAAAATGAGTTCAAAGTAGGCATTCTATATTTCTCAGAAATGAGCAAAATGTGTCAGAAGGTCACGTTTTGATGATTTTTAGCTGTTGGTACCACGTTTTAGCAAAAGTAATTTGCTTTGATTATTTAAGACCATCTTAACCAAAAACTGATTTTAAATTATCTAAATTGAGCATCCTTCTTGATTTTATTAGTTCTTTCATTGCAGTGGCGGAAATTTCAAATTCAATTTTCTGGGAGTTTGATGTTTCATATCATCAATGTTTGAGGTGCCATATCTTTGGATTGCATGGAGATATCAAAACATACTAAACATCATTTTAAAGCTCAATTCCAGTAGAATAAAGTCATTTTCACAACTAAATATGATAGTAGGCCGACTTTGAACCCATTTTGGTGGAGCAGGTCACATATACATTTCCACCTTTCCCTACAATGCTAATAGTATAGATGATGTATTTGTAAATAAAGCATATTTTACTTACATATTTGTAGCAAGTAGTTATCCAAAGGAAGCCAACTTAAGTTATGTCAAAGTTACAAAAGTACAACAAAAATTTTTGTAAGAAATATCCTGGCTGGATGTATGGCCCTTCTTTAACATGCAACATGCCACTTGGCTTGCAAAATTCAAAATTACATGTTTCTAAATTCTAAACTGTACTTTATCATGCAAAACATGTCTCAAATTTGGCAAATATGAAGTATATGGTGACTGAACTGAGTTACTGAGACCAAACTGGACTTTAAATATATGCATATTTAACTCTGCATATACATTACAAAGTATGTTTAAATTTAAATCACACTGGTTAAGGTGACTCAAGCATGGTGGTTAGATCATACGGATTTTTCTAAAATTTTGCACAGGTACTCTATGGGACCCATAAATTTCAAAAATGAAAAACAAAAAAATTTCACCGACTCGTTTGGTTGCCATGGTAACGGCATGTTTTGCCTGATGACTGCTTAAAAGTCATAAATTGAGTTTTTGGTTATGTACTACAGAATAAATCATTACACGCATTTGTCACACAGAAACATCAGAAATGTCTTCCCAAGGATTTACACCAATACATTTGCCAAAAATTTGAAGAAAAAGGTTAAAATACTTTTTTCTGTAAGAGCTCAAAGGGCACCAACACACTAATTAATTGCAGATTTTGCATGCATCAATTTTGACATTAATCAAATTTTAGGAAAACGATCATACAGATATTTTTTAAAATTTGCATATATCATAAACAAGTTATTGTCAAACAAATGGCAAAGAATAAAAAAAATTCACCTAGTCATTTTTTTACTGCAGTACCATGACTGTGCCAATGTCAATTTAAATAAATAAAGACAATTTTTGACAGAGTTGACTGAAATTAACTTAGAAAATTTTTTTGGATAAAGCTGAGAAGCTGAAACTATAACCTGACATAGAATAGATGTTACTGCATTCAACAAAAAAATAATTACACTTCTAGCTGAATTAAATCTCATTTAAATAGCAAATTACTGGCTGCCATGCTGTTAAGAAAAAGAGAACAGAAAATGGTAACGTCACAACTGTTTCAGGGTCTGCAGCAGTTGTGACGCTATGTTGCTAGGCAACGAGGCTGCTCAGAAGTATGTGCAGTGTACCACGGTTGAGTCACCTTAAGCATGATGCACTGTATAATATAGGAAAGACAGGATGCAGCGAATGTGGAAATAAAAGTAAAGGCGGTGGTTTATATTCTACTTTCACACATATAATTGTAAAAATTCTGTACGCTCAACCGATTTACACTTCACCTTTGGTTGATCTGGTCACTGATCCTTCTTGATCCTTCTCACTCCCTTGGGGACATACTGTACCATCTCTGCCTATAGCCAACCTCCCCATTTACACCTGGGTGGAGTGAAACAGTGATACTTGTGAGGAGGTTGTACCCGTTTCCTCCATTGCAAGTCTTTAATATTATCCATCAGCACATCTATGAGCTCTCTTCGTGGTTTATGGTGCCACTGGGCATATCTTCAACTTCAACATTAATGCTAACAGCAAAGGTGCAAAACCTATAGCACTATTTAGTATTTACCACATAATCTTGACCGTAAGAGATTCAAGATTCAAGATTCAAGATTCAGTTTATTTCCATACACATTACATGAAAATTAATAAATGAGGGATGGATATTGGATGAGGATGTTTACATTTACAAGGTGATGGAGGAGACTACCAGATTGGCCCTGATGGACCGCTGTTCAGTAGCCACCAGAATGATTATGTTTGAAGGGAAGACTCTTGTGGAAATTGTTGAACACATAGTAAAAATCTTTAAATTTCAGGAAATGACAGGCTATAATTTAATTGAAGTAATAACTGTGGATACCTATGAACTGATTCAGTTGCACCAAACCTAATTCATAGATTTCCACATATAGAGCACGCAAAGCAGGAACAGTACTGGGCAATTGTGTAAGTTGTATCAGTGGTCAGGGAAACATGGGGTAACTTGAGACATTCAGTTCTGACAAGTCGGTTTACATTATATAGGATCAACTTCGTCCGGTTTCCTCAAAATATGTATGATCTCCAGGCGCTCAAAAAAAATTTCACGCTCAGCAGTCTCGATTCCTTCCGGATATATTTGTCAATTTCATTATTCAGATAGATAAATATGGCAAGTGCAGTCCTCTTAGGCCAGATCTGTGTGCTCACAAAAGTTGAATAATGAAATTGGAGAGGAAAGGACTCAAAGGAGAGTCCTCAACATATTATACATTGGCCAAATGTGGATCTTTTACTTGCCCGGTAAAGACACTAATACAAGAGGTCGCCAATTTAACATCTGATCTGATTGACATCCAACTTCGACTATGCTCATAAGGTCCATTGAAAATGTTGGGATCCCAGCCGGGCCCGGGTAACGGTGACGGGGTTTGAACCCATACAGGCAAAGACCTTCAGCGGAGCAGGCCAGGCCTCTAACCACTAGGCCGTCCAGCTGCCTATTTAAATCAATAAGGGACCGTTCAGAATTTATGACTTGCGGGAGGGGGAGGTGGGAGTTGTGCCCGAGGGGTACTAACTTTTCACACCTGTTTCAAGGTTGGGGTACTAATTTTTAACAACATGTCCAAGGGAAGTAAGAAATGTTAACATAACAAAAATTTTATGAAAGGCGCATATACTCAATTTGATCGCGCATATTTCACACCTGTTTCAATTTTTAACAACATTTTCAAGGGGGGTAAAAACTGTTATAAAAGGCGCATATACTCTGTTTGATCGCGCATTGTTACGCTGAACAGTCCGGGAATCTGTACGTGCGACTGTACAAGGGGCACATCTGTAATAAGTACTCTTTGTATGTCGAGGGGAGGGGGTACTAAAAATACGCATGAAACCTAAGGGTGGGGTACTGAACATCCACATGGAACTCAAAGGGGGTATCAATTTTTGACAGGAAGTTCTGGCAAAACTCCCAGCCCCCCCCCCCCCATGATAAATTCTGAACGGTCCCTAATGATGTCCCAAAACATAACACACTGTAGATAATCATGTTTTAGTTAATGATTCCTAAAATATGCAAGACACTAAAATATACATACCTATTCTTGAGTATCAGGAGGTGACATAGACGAATGTGTCTATGGAATCAATACATATATCAAAAAGTTTTCAGAAATGTCTTTGGTTCTTCCAAGATCTATAGAGTCTAAGGAATCTATCAAACTTTTTTTTGTAACAGAGGAGTTGCCCTTATCATTTTATCATTTATGTTATCACAACGTATATATTTAGATCATCAGCAAGATAGCCATATAATGTCGTTAATAGTATATGATAGAAAGGTATGTGTTTACCTATGACAAAACATTTTTCTTATTTCATATAGACATTTGATAAGTGCCTACTCAAAACTGTCAGGTGGGACAGCTGAAAGTTACACATTTCCTGTGAATTTTTTGAGAGTTGAGAGCAGGAAGGTACTATGGTATTTCTATTGTAAATAGTAATTGTTTGGATAAACTGAGTATTTATATATCTTATACAATAGGTTTTTTGAAGTGTCCGTTTTTTTTTCTTCCATTGAATCGATCTTATTCTTCTCGGTGTATATTTTGGTAGATGATATTTTAGAATTATACCATGCATGGTCTATCAAAATTGGAGGCCATTTTGCCTTTCAAAATTTTACCATATTTAAACCATGCAGGCAAATTATCATGAGCTAGCCCAGTGTCCAAGCAAAACCTTTTATCCTGTGCATGTGACTTCGTAGTCTTTATAATGTACTGAACTACTAGCGGGGCAGATTTGTCATAAATAGGGGAGTAATATTTCATTTATACATAGAAGCATGAAACTTGGCACATCGTTTAAAAACATCTTAAAGAATAAATTTAGATAGGGAGCCACTTCAGATTTGACCTGGTTGAGCCATGGCAGCCATTTTCCAAAATGGCGGCTAATTCTCTCATTTTCCTGCTTCTGTGAAGTGCCTACAGTTTGACCTTATGTAAACAGTGGTCATTATTTCTTCTAAATATCTAAAAAAACACTATCAATTGATTCCTGGGTTGAACTAAGGAATTTTAGGATGGTCAGAGTCCATTTTGTTATAACTGTTGAAGAAAATACAGCATTTTCGCGGTTTCTCATATTTCTATAGAATCTCAATCAATATTTAAATAGACCACATATTTGAGTTCCTTGTCAGAAGAGCTTTCAAATGAATGGTAGCATCACTAGTCTCCGTGAATTCTTTGTCAAAAATGAACCTCAGAACCGAATTCTTCCAAAAACTTAAAATTTTAATTTTTTCCATTCCACTCCAAATTTACGACACCCATTAATGCGGGTACTCATTTTAAAGCTCATTTTGTAAGGAATTCAAATATGCAACTTATTTTTATATACATTCAGAATTGGCGAAACCACGCAAAACCGCGAAAACAGTATTTGAGTTGATAATTCTACCAAAATGGATTCTAGAAAGCATGAAAATAGTTGAGGCTACTAAAAATGTTGTAGTAATGTTCTGAATACCTAGAGAAGGAATAACAAACACTATTTGCATGCATTCTATTCATATGGAAGAATTGGCGATCATTTTGGAAAATGGCTGCCAGTAGCCATCTATGCTAAATCTGAGGTGGTTCCCTATTCGATTATATAGGTAGAGATGTTTTTTAAGTGCGCGACAAATTTCATGTTTCTGTGTATATAAATGCACAATTTTTTTACCTACCTGCCCCGCTATACCAAGTTTGCATGATTTTTTAAAACCTTATTTTCTTTTAGAACAGTGTGTATCAGAGAATATAGAGATCGCAGTCTTTGATCAGCATGCAAAAGCTTTTGGTCCAGTGTCCCAAAAGTTCAGACAGCAGCCTTTTCGAATTTCAATTTTGTTTTGCCTTTTCAGAAACATTTTGAGTTTTAAAAACTTCTCTAGAAATTATTGGTAGAAAAAATACCCAAACATAATTATTAAAATTTCCTTTGGTACATGTGTGTCAGTGATAATTATAATAATTTTTATAATAATAAGACTGTCTAGGGGATGTACCTCTATCCCAGGGATATATATAGGGTAGAACAGAAATGTTTCTGATCCTCAGAATTTTTTAAAATATAACAACCACTGTTCTACTGTGTGTTGCAAACATTCTACAGCAAGATATTGAAACTTATATTATAGATCTTTACGGATCAGCGGCCCACATCATTTTCAAAATTAACTTTCAACTTGGCCATGTGATGTCACTGGCTTAAAAGTGTTTTAATGATTTGTTTGCATCAGTTACTGTTTATCGGTTAAGTTAGCATGTGATATACCTATTAGCATAGGTGTCAATTAACTTTGTTTGCAAGATATGCACCTGATAAGAGGATTAGAAGACAAACAGGTAACTGTGAATGATGTGGCAAAGCCAGTTTGGAAGTTGAAAATGAAAGAAAAAGATTTCCATTGGACCGCCAATCTGCGATGAGCTCTAATAAAACAATCCTGAGCTTATATCGTTTTCTCTGATAAATATTACAGGTGATTTCATTACCATGCGATTCTGGTCATCCAGCCCTGACTGTGTGAATACAATGCATATAGCTGCTTGCTACCTCCAATCTATCAAGTGTGTGACGTTTTTAGTGATCATAAACCAATCAGATTAGGCAAAAATGTGATGTAGCAAGGTGGATAGAGACTGTAGAATCTCATACTAATGAAAACGCTGTAAATACATTGTACATGTAGAAAGTTGTCTCGAAATATCTTGTATTGACCAACCAGCCAATGCACTCTCCGTATCAGACCGATGTAGCCCTGAGACCCTGCGCAGGGGTCATGAATCACTACATAGTAAAAACTTGAGATTTCAGCATACCCTTCAGGAGGATCAGAATGGTGTCATTGTTGTGGCTCTATTGATCATTGCGATTATCTCACAATAATCTCCATGTATTTCGCTGCTGATAGCACATCATTTCAGCCCAGAACGTCCTCACATACACTGTAGACAACAGTTTAAAATTTTCTAATCCCCATAAAAACTGTCTCCTCAAGAAAATAAAATGGCTGCTCAACAGTGATTGGTCTAAACAGAGCAGCGCAGCACTGTTATGATGTCATAAACTCTGGTGATGTCACAATCTCTGGTGATGTCATAGCGATTGTGTAAACAATCATGTTGTGACATCACCATGCAGCTGTCACTCTCTCTTAGCCAATCAGTGCGCAGTTTCACTACAATGTATAAGAAAAAATCATTATGCTCAACTTCAATGCCTTTGTATTGTAGGTGTCAGTGTCCTCACAAAATTGAAAATATGTGCTATCAGCAGCAAAAATTGTCTACTTTTAATATACCAACATACAATATCAGTAATTCATCGAAAACTTAGCTTCAGCCATTCTGCTAAACCCTTGTTGAAAATCTCAATGCATATAGCTGCTTGGTACGTCCAATCTATAAAGTATGTGAAGTTTTTAGTGATCATAAACCAATCAGATTAGGCAAAAATGTGATGTAGCAAGGTGGATAGAGACTGTAGAATCTCCTACTAATGAAAACGCTGTAAATACATTGTACATGTAGAAAGTTGTCTCGAAATATCTTGTATTGACCAACCAGCCAATGCACTCTCCGTATCAGACCGATGTAGCCCTGAGACCCTGCGCAGGGGTCATGAATCACTACATAGTAAAAACTTCAGATTTCAGCATACCCTTCAGGAGGATCAGAATGGTGTCATTGTTGTGGCTCTATTGATCATTGCGATTATATCACAATAATCTCCATGCATTTCGCTGCTGATAGTAGCACATCATTTCAGCCCAGAACGTCCTCACATACACTGTAGACAACAGTTTAAAATTTTCTAAACCCCATAAAAACTGTCTCCTCAAGAAAATAAAATGGCTGCTCAACAGTGATTGGTCTAAACAGAGCAGCGCAGCACTGTTATGATGTCATAAACTCTGGTGATGTCACAATCTCTGGTGATGTCATAGCGATTGTGTAAACAATCATGTTGTGACATCACCATGCAGCTGTCACTCTCTCTTAGCCAATCAGTGCGCAGTTTCACTACAATGTATAAGAAAAAATCATTATGCTCAACTTCAATGCCTTTGTATTGTAGGTGTCAGTGTTCTCACAAAATTGAAAATATGTGCTATCAGCAGCAAAAATTGTCTACTTTTAATATACCAACATACAATATCAGTAATTCATCGAAAACTTAGCTTCAGCCATTCTGCTAAACCCTTGTTGAAAATCTCAAGTTTTTCCAATGTAGCGACCCATGACTCACGTGCTAGCACACGTGGGTCCCAGGGCTAAGACCTATGAGACCATCGACATCACAACCTCATCCAAGACCAAAACGTTTAAATGTCAAAGTGGCACTCCAAGCCTTTTTCTGTTCATAGACCATTGAAAATTAGCAGAACCATTAAAACCTGGACGTAGGTCTTGTTGCTAACAAGTGTTATTAAATATTAGACACAGTTGTTAATAATCTGACTTATGTATACGTGACCAATTTAAAGAAAAGGCTTGAAAGAAAAGCCGAGACCTTCAATACACTTTGCTTATACATGTATTACCAAAATAATGCAGTCTCAATTGGTATTTCTCCAAATCAATGATGAAGGAATGTCAGGATTGTGCTCAGGCATTTATTTGTAAGTCTTCTTGCATAAAAAACAAATTCAGAAAATCATCATTACTAATTATCAAATAATCTTTTTTGTATTTAATTTTTTTCATTGGAAGAATCCTCATAACTACACAAAAGTCACACCGATAACACATATGTGCTTTTGGTCTGTTTTGGAACTTACATTTTCATAGTTTATTCAGACTTGACTGAACAAAAATTTAGCCTTTGGCTCGTAAAGTATATTCATAAATATGTTTAAACCAACAAAAATCTGCTAAAATGTCTGCCAAAATGGTCGGAGGTAGGAAAAAATTAATCGGAAGAATATTGGGGAACTTTGCAAGGTATTCACCAGCATCCTTTGTCATCTTTGATGGATTTTATTTGAGCTCTTTGCATGCAGATTAGCAGGTAACTGGAAAAAAATAATTTTCATTTTTTCAATTTGCAAACTGGCTTTGGCATGTCATTGACAGTTTCTGTAGGTCTCCTAATCTTCTTATTTGATGAAGTACCTTAAGTCATTTAATTAGTTTGTTTATACCATTCGACACCTCTGTCAGCCAATCACATTACAGTATTTCAGGGGAATAATTCCCATATTCTTTGTTGTCCAGTTATCCTCTCATGTTTGACTGTTAGAGTGTTTGTCTCATGGTATAAGCCAGTTATTCACCATGGGATCAGGAATATGTGTTTATCACACCTCGGCCTAAAGGCCTCGGGTGATAAATCACATATTCCCTCTCCCGTGGTGAATAACCTTTACTTATTGCCACCTATGGCGCTTATTTATCAGATATATGCACTGAATCAACTGATTATAACCATAACTGACACAAACAAAACATTTTTAAGCCAGTGACATCACACGACCAAGTTAAAAGTTACTTTTGACAATTTTTGGACCGCTAATCTGCAAACAGTTGTAATCATAGCCTATATGCCAATACATTACACGATCCCTGGCTGGAAACCACAAACATGGGTGACATTTTTTGCAATGGATAATGACAGTTTTTCTGCTTCAGTCTCTCACTGGGCACAATCCGGACATTCTTCATTATTGATTTCGTGAACATAATGACTGGCAAGACATCATTTTTGCAAGTATGATGTACAAGGCTCAGCTTTCATTTAAGCCCTTTCTGGTTTGAATCCGTCAAACACAAGTTAATATAAAACTATTAACCATTGTGTCTATAGATAACAAAATGTTAGCGACAAGACCTATATAACCTGGGACTGCAGATGCATATAACTGTATCAAAAATTCTGAAGAACGACCAATAAAAAATATGAACTTCTAACAAACAACAGCCACTGAATTGAAAGCCTTCACCATGAAGCCACAAATGCACACTTTAATAATTTTAACTTCCAGAAAACGTACGTCCAATCTATTGAAGAACAGACTTTCTTGAACTGACTCTGCGATGATACCTTCATTCTCATCAATAGACATTATGAGCATTGCACTTACTTTCGTCGAAAAAAAATATGCAGTATCAACCCGACTGTAAAAAAAAGATAGCCTGGCCCTGGATAGGATATGATGTGTGTAGTATGACAAGCAGTGATGTAGTCAAGGCCATTAGGCCAGGTTTCCCGAGACAAAGGCAAGGCCAAGGATTTGGCATCCGAGGAAAGCCAAGGCCGAGGCCATAAAAATATGACTCTGAGGCCAGCCTCAAGACCTCCAACACTGAAGACAAGTACTGGGATATGGCCTCACAAAGAGCATTTGGATGCATTTTGGTAAAACCCTGCAACTGGAAAACTAATTGTCACTCTAAGCGCCTTAACAATAGCAACATCTACTGCATCTATATTTAAATCTAAGTAAAACCCTTATATACCAAAGCTTAAGGTAATCAATATTTAATCATCAAGAAATCAAAATTCAATCATCAAGAAATCAATATTTAATCATCAAGAAATCAAAATTCAATCAAATTAATAATCAATAAATGAAAGTTAAATCAATGAGGATACATGAGAGAAACCAAAACCCAAAAGTTGCAGGAAGACTTTTGCAAAATTGTACAAAATCAGAGGAAGAATGGGGAAAGGTTGAGGGGAGAAAGATTGAGTGACATCCCAAAATCAAACAAATTCATGATTTAAAGCCTAATCTTTTTCAATTAAAGTTATTAAAATATGGTCAATATCTGATTAAGCAATTTTTTTAGTTTTTTTTATGGTGATTTATATTTATCTAAAGGTTTAAGTTAATCTCATTTTCCTCATCAATTTTTGTTATATAAAAAAAATTAACTTTGTTTAAATAAAATATATTTATTATTCAATATAATACAAGCACCAGGTTTTGAACTGGCCATATACCATGGTAAAGCATCAATTAAATACTGAAGAGAAACAAAAATACAGCAAGATCAATAAATACATAGATGCAAGACCTTCATAACGATAGTTATAATACCATTCTTTTACAAATAGGCACCAAGGATGAATACTTCAGTTTTGACATTACATGTTACAGCAAAGTCAAAGAGAAACTAGTCTTTTAGCTTTTTCAGTGTTAATTCAGATAAATAATATTTCAATATATATAGAAATATAATATTACAAGAGTTTTGACATCAAGTTAAAACACATGTCAAGCAAATTGCCCTCAGCTTGGGAGATTAAATAAGAACAATTAAGAACCTGCTATTTCATGATCTATCTTTTTGCAAGTAGATATATGTCAAGTTCAACATGTCTGGCCAAATTTCAATTCGCTAAAATTTACTAAATAACAATTTTTTAAGTTTTTTTTTTACAATATTGGCAACAAAGAGTATAAATTAAATTACCTTAAAACCTTTTGTTTGTATTTCATGACATAAATTAAATTGCATTCATTTCAATTTAAAAACCACTGGCATATGCTGCTTTGTCATAATTATGTAAAGAGCATAATAATATGCATGTCATGATGTCAAGCTTCTTAAAAATGCCCAATAAGCAGAGACAGATGTCCATACAGTAAAACTTTTTTTAAAACAGACTATTAACAATAGATAACAATTAACAAGTTCTTTCAAGTGATAATGGTAATTAATCTATCAAATTTTAAAAACATATACAAGTGTGTAAGTTTGCAATTTGTAAATGCTATAAATAATTCTGCTGCCATGGCAATGTTAGTTTCTATGAAATGTCATGTTGGCAGATCTAGACGCGGTTGTCGTTGGCCACAGGAGATGTTATCCGAGATTCGCTTTGAAGTTTGAATTACTATATTTGTGACAAAATCAAAATTGCAAACATTTTCAAAGCCAGCAGAGGAGTTTGCCTCCCCGACTCAAGCCAAACCGCTCTGGATCTGCCATTGACAATTAATTTTGATGAAATTCTTTGATTTTTGCTTCTGCAAGTACTCGTAGTCATGGCAACACATTCTAAAAATAATCCTTACTATTTCCAAACATCAACTTGTTAAGTTATTCATTAATTCATGAATAGTAAAAATAATCTGCTTCACATCTGATTTACATTTGAAGTAAAAGAAGAAAAGTACATCCACAAAAATCATTCTACATTCAAAACTCATCACAACTGATACATAGAATAAGAAACTGCAAATTAACAATTTAAACTCTTTAACATGACATCACTAGGTCTGACAGTGATTGGTCAGTTGCCCCTGCTGTTACATGCAGCTTAGAGCATGACATCATGCTTGGCATTGCATGCTCATCTGGCCAAATTCAAGCAAAAACTTCAAATAATGATTCTATGTATACATCGCAAGGAGCTTTTAAAACATATCTTTCAATATTGGCACAGTCATGGTTTTTTTACATCTGCAGATAGATTCTGTATTAATTAAGTCACTGAGAAATGCAATAAAGAATGTCAATATAACACATAATAAAACCAAGTATCATTTACATTACACACACAAATAATGACAATCTGCCAGAGATTGCCAAATAATTGCTTGTGACAAAACAACAATATTTTTCAATATTCTGTAAGAAATTCACAGTTCACACAATGTCACGCAAGTTTCAATAAAAGTCTATCAACCAATAAAACAAACATGCATTTAACATAATAATTATTTTTAAATATAACAATTGTATCACATTTTCATGAAAACATCTATAACCATCTCAGAACATTGCTATTCATTACAAGTTTCTTAGGTTCATATTCATCCATCCAGAATGTCTAAACTCAATTTTGAAGAGCCAAGAAACAAAATAACATATTCTTGTTTGGAAAACATCAATTCTGAACGGCTCAAAGCTTCAATTAACAAATATATCAGCTTTCCAACAAATTTTAACATTAATTTCCAATGGCACAAAAAGATAAAAGTTATAAGAAGATTATACTGTCCTTCAGTCAACCACAGACAATCCTTAATAAAAACAACATTTTTTCCACAACAAACAAGGTATCAATAATGTTAATATATATATACATGTATACATTACACATGTGCTAACAAATAGCCATGTTTCAAACCGGTACACGCATAACAACCATTCAAATAGATACAAGTTTGACCTGACTTATAAACCCCATTTATCCAAATCTTGTCAAGACTCTTTCAAAATATATATTGTCTTTCTGTATCACTTATTGCTGATTGTTCATGTGCAAGATGCTGTTGATTGTGGCATCTTTGTCACCCTGATGCATGATAAGAAATTTGGAGACAACATCAGCAGCGTAATCAGGAATTACATCCTGAATACTCTTGATGTCATCGAGAGAAACTTTGTACTCGTGTTGCGGTTGGAGTTGGTATTCATTTTGGGGTTGGTTGTCGTACATTGTAGGAACATGTCTTGCAGCACCTAAGTTAGGGTATAATTGGATTTCTTGGTTGGCGTTACTTTCCACAGGTTTGTAATGGTCTGCCAAGTTGTAGTGGTTGTTGTTTTCTCTCAGTTGCCATGGTGACGCTTCTTCTTGTTTCCCCTGGTGGCCATTTGCATTGTCTTGCTGGGCAGCATGAATTGCTTCAATGTCTCTTTTGGTTTTTTCAAACTTGGACTCAATGCGTAAACTGTCAGCAGCGTTAACAATATGCTCCAGGTCATTGCTAAGCTGTTGCTGAACTGGTTTTGGGGAAAATTGGAACGCGGCTGGCTCCTCCTCAGCAGCGGATCTAGTCGGGGATCTATCAACATCGCCTCCGCCATACCCTCTTGCCACAAACTTGTCAAGAGGCCTACGAGGAGCGATGGCTCGTCTATGAGGCGAGTTAGATGCTGCCGTGTACCTGATGTTGGCGCCTCTTGGTTTGATACGGGGTGCAGGAGTCAACACAGGACCCTGAGGCACCCTCATGTCCTCCTGAGACTTGTAATTTTTGTGCATCAACTGATCAGCCAAACCTCGGATCGGCATGTCAGAACTTTCAGAACTTCTTCTGCCGGGAAAGAAACGCTGTTCTGGTTCTGGATCTGTTATTACTGCAGATTCACGGACGGCAATGATTGTATTTTGACCAGCGTTTTGTTGTGCGAAATTTCGGTCACCTGAGCAAGCACTGTTGGACCGGTATCTGGGAACTTCATTTTGTTCCTGTGGCATTTGGACCTTTGCAATATCTTGAGGACACATGTATATCCCTTCAGCAGGTTGCTGTTGTGATGGTTTGGGGACATCACTTCTTTCTGGAGCTGGTGCAAATCTTTGCCTGTCCAGAGCCGGACGGGCTTGTACATTATGCCTGTATCGATTGGGAGAATAATTCCTTGGAGATTGTGGTCTTTCAAAATCATGGAGTCTTTGATTTGGTGAAGGCGCCCTTTCTGGTTCATATGGTTTGAAACGAGGAGAAGGTGCTCTCTCTCGTTCTTGGGCAGGTCGATAAAGAGGGGATGGGGACGGGGCCCTTTCACGTTCTTGGGCAGGCCTATAAAGCGGAGAGGGGGCCCTCTCTCGTTCTTGGGCAGGCCGATAGAGTGGGGACGGGGCTCTCTCTCGTTCTTGGGCAGGTCGATAGAGTGGGGACGGGGCCCTCTCTCTCTCTTGGGCAGGTCGGTAAAATGGGTCAGGGGCTCTTTCTCTGTCTGGTTGTTGGTAACCAGGAGAATAAGCTTTGGCAATAGGTGAATAAGGTGGTTGATCTTGTATTGGTCTGAAATGAGGAGAGGGAGGAGGTCTCTCAAACTCCTGATGGATCGGTCCTCTCGGCGAATAGGGCGGTTCTGCTTGATGACCAGCTCTACGATTGGGGTCGTAGGGATAGTTAGGTTGTGGCGGTGCCTGCTGGTTTTGATAGTTGTCATATGGACTACCAGGTTGTTGAGGGTAGGCACCGGGCATCTCGCGACTGCGGTTCTGTTGGAATGGTTGGTCGCCATGGTGGTAGGGATGGTAATGAGGCCCTGGAGCGTTGTCGTGGTTGCCGGGGTAACCCTGCGGAGTGAGTGTCTCTTCTTCCTGTTTTTGTTAAACAGAAGAGTGTCCATGTGAGATTTGTGCCTTTTTCTATCATTATGACACAGTGTGCCATTATTTAACATCATAATAAACAATTGTTACACATAAAACAGGTAATGATAAACACTGACAATACAATGCCAAGTAATATGAACCACAAATAGGCTGTATCCATTAGATAGAGTTCACAAACAGATACGGTCACATACATGTGCAAGAAAAATGTTAATATTCAAGTCATAAGTTCTGTAGGCGACAGAATTGAAACAGAATTTTACGTCAATGCATCAAAGGTGATTATATTAGCCTTTATCTTATTCTTTCATTGTGATTGTTTGATTGGTTTATTGATTGGTTTTCATGATTGTTATTTTCAGAATGGGGGATAAAAGCTATAGTATTAGATATATATGCCTCTACCATAAATAGTTATGCCCAGAACTTTACATTCACGTCAGCGTTTAATGAAGAACATATTGATGCTTCTTTTTTTAAATTTATTAATGTTTAGCCCAATAAACGGTTCCAGTGGTGATTGTAGTATCATAATAATTGGCACTGTTTATTTCTTATGTCGCAATAATCTATTGAGTAAAATGGCTTACTGGAACTACTTTCAGTATACGTGTAACTGACTTGAACTGAATTAAACACTCAGGTGATGGTAAATTTGTGGGCATGAAAGATATCTCACTGAAATAATATTGAATGCTAAATACAGCTGCATCTGTACACAACAAAAACTAAAAGTTTTTAAGCACTGAGATATTTACAACTTAGTGAAAGATTTTTGCCAAGGTGTACTGCAGTCTCAACACTTGGAGGTTAGCAAGTAAGCCTAGGGAGGAAGCCAAGGAAACTGTTTAAATTGGCAAGCATTAATACTGCACCATGTCACCTAAATCTCTTTGTGAACTGAGGAAGAAAAATAAGTGTGAAGTCATCTAATACTTTGACTGTACTGGGGGGAACAGCTTCTTCTATTTATCTATCCGGAATCTACCTTACCATAATATCATTCCTGATACTGATATCCAATACTTTTGACTGGACCTGCCCACAGCTCCCTTACATCTATTGGGGTACAGATTCCCATCTTTGTCCAGATCTATGAGCACTATGGTTCTTGACACCAACAGTAACCCACAAAACATGCTCCTTTGTTGACTGGACCCTTGGGTCAGTAAAAATTTGGGTTGGTGTATGGGTGCATGCCAAAACTTTATTCATAAGCGTGAACTCTTTTGAAAAAAAACCCTTCAGAGTTGGTGGATGAATGGTCAACTAAATATCCTATCCTATCCTATCCTAAATCAAAAATTTCCTGAATTGGCCCAAACAAAAAATATGTATCTTATTTCATCTGTAATGTGTCCGAAATGCAAATATATGATCCATTTATTTTTGGTTGCAAAAGCATCTGTGATTCTTGTTGTTGACCTAATAATCTCTTTCAATAAATTCAAGCTATAAAACATCCTTAGAGCTGGATCAATATATAATCTCACAAAGCCCCCAACCCTATGTATATCCATTATCATATTAACCCCAGGTAACTGAATTGAACAACTGCACTGCTGAAGAGCTTCAAGAGCTGCAAATAGCTGTCAGATATAATCCCCAGATAGATCATGGATTCAGGGCCCATCAGAAGTTAGTACCCCATGGAGGATCAGATATCCACTTAGTAGATTCTATTCCTATAGGTTATAAAAATATCTGGTGTACATGTTTACATCAAGACCAGGTTGCATACAAGTGATTGGAGTCAATATGAATGCAGTTGTACAAAAGCTTTGAAAAAAGTAGCCAAATTTACATTTTGATTTTTGAGTTTTGGATAGGTTAGGGTATGTACATGTATGTTGTCTTGCATTGGGGTATTAAGACTATCTTAATAATTAAGGGAAAGATATTCCATCATAATCAAGGGTCATACTACAATGGATATGTACAAAAGAATAATGGTTATAGCAGGTTTGGATACTTGACTAAATGCAGTTTAAAATATTGTGGATTTTAAAGCTTTCGTCAATTTTAAGGAAAGGCTTTGTCCTGCAATAAGCAACAATGGAATAACATAAATTGTCAACAATTTTCAATTTTGACATCAAGCAGACAATTGCATTGGAACAACTTGGAAAAATGACAGCATAACTAATTTCATTCGGTTTGGAATCCTGCGATCATCTTGCGAGTGCGGCATTCGTAGACCACGGGGACTATTGGGGCTATATTTCTTACAGGAACGAAAATGGACTGAATTGCCAATTTCAGAAAATATCATGACATTCTTGAACCAAATTAACAAAGGGACCAATCCGACCAAAATTCTTTTGAACATGTTGGGACTTGATCCAGTCAAGGGAATCAGGGACAAAACATTGTGAACTATTGTTTATCACACCTCAACACCAAACTGTCGATTAATAGACCATAAATGTACTATAGGTGAATCCCATCATCCCAAGTCATACCATGACAAAATGGCCCATAACCTTTGCTAATTCATGAATACTTAATTAACTGACCCAGTTGTTGCTTCTGTTTCACACTGTTACAAACGGAGAAATTGTGTATTGTTGAAAGGTGCTATCACAGTTCCGAAAATTCCATTGAATTATGTATTTTCACAGTTCTGAAATGAAACTGTTTGAAAATTTGCTTGTTTTACACTGTTTTTCTCAGTTGCCAGTAATCCTCTAAGTGTCCATAATCGGACTAATTCTGCCTGCAAAATGCTTATGACCTAAATAAGCAGCCAATCACAGAAGAGGTTGGAAATAGCAGAAAGCCCTGTCCATTTTAGCAGGGCTTGCGTGGGGAGGAAGGGTGAAACCATGTTAGAACTACAGCATATACATGTACACTGTACAGCACTGTAAATCTGTTTCTGTTGATATGGTGATCCAAACATACAGAAAGGCTAAAATCAGGTCAATCCAAGACCACCCTTGATCAGAGTCAGGGTGTCAAGAACTGAGGGTCAAGGTCAGCCATTTGTAATGGTGATATGTCAGATAAAGTCTCACTAAGACCTTAGTAAGTTACTAACCAACTAACCCAACCAAGGCAAAAGTATACAAGTACCAAGGACCACATGCTATGGTTTCAGTTTTCAGCATTCTTGGATGCATTCTGTAGGAGTTTCTCTCAACATACTCTCAACATGTATCTCAGTTGCAGCTGAGGAGAGGGCTTTGAATGGCTTGACAGGACGTAAGGCTAAACATAAGTGATTTTTAGCTTCTTAGATCAACTAACCCAACAGATCTTCTGCCCGCAAAAAAAGGAAGAAGCTTACACATAATTTTATGTCATTTTGACACAATCATTTTCTTCTTTTTTTTTCGTACCACTGACCGACCTTGGAAAAATGTAAGAAAAAATGCTATGAGAAGACCCGAGAAGCTTAATATCATTTATCTCAGGCCTAATATACTTCACAGTGTCATACCAGTAGCATTATATCACAATTGATGGTAACAAAAAGACCTTGCAGTGGCATGAGTATGTTCAGGATTAAATGTATACACAAGGCTGGTGGAAACTGTTGAATTTATTCTAAGTCACGACAAGGTCAGGGTGTCAAACAGGGAGAAAATGCAACAAAAACATTTCTAAATATCCCAAGGTGCTGTTCTGAATCTATGTGAAGAATTCTAAACAAATGCCTGGAACTGATGCAAACTATTCTGACCATTTATCATGTTTATATCTGACTGTTGTGGCCTTCATTGACCTAGTTTTGGGCCATGATATAAAAAAATTATTGTGACCATTACTTCCTTTGCTTGTTTATTGTTTGCATTGCTTGCAATTGGTATGAAGAATGACAAAATATTGATTAAATTTGTACCTTGATGCCAGATGGGCAAGCATGATGTCATGCTCTCAGCTTCATGTCTCAGCTGGGGCAACTGACCAATCACTACTTGACCTCACAATGTGATGCTCAGACGAGCAGATTGCAGATTTTGTGAACCAATTACAAAGAGTGTGAAAACACTTATATTGTGTCCTGGAAAGCATTTGTCTAATTTACAGTTTCTCAATTTGGAAGGCATTTCAAGAGTAGAAGTGACCAGGAAGAGCTGCATAAATTTGTGAACAAAAATGATATTTCTGATTCGAAATTCAAATATAATTTTATAATATTATGCAGTGCTGACTATTCTTACACATTCTGTCAAAAAAATTCAGACACATTATGCAAACATTTGTGGGGGTGTAGATATACTAACAATGCCAATTGCCCAATAATGCTAAGTTTGCTTTCATTTCATTCTTGTTTATAGCTCCTGAAGAGTTATTATGTGTAATTTCCATTGGCATAGATAAACAAAATGCTTTTGATCTTTTTGGGTACCAACAAAACAAAAGTCTAGGCTTATTTAGAAAGTGTGTGTGCAATACAATGTCATGTATCTTGAGTGGTAGTCTGATAGACTGATACATAAAAATTCTCCTTACTCATATATCGTTTCAGATATTATGATAATTTGGAACTATATACAGTTTAGTCACAAACCATACCCATTAAGCATGTTATTTAGAGTGGTCAGTATAGCTTATGTGAAACAATACAGTGCTGTTAAAATGTAAGTGAAACAAGGATGTTTTACCATTGGGACAGTGCCAAACATCCAAAACCAAAATGCTTGTGTCAGCATGGATTCTCAACTCCTGGGTCTCAACAGTACCCATGTTATGGGGTACTGGTCTCAAGCAAGGAGATAAAAATGTTTTACAACATCAAGGTGAATACTTTAGGTATGTCTGAGACAGATGCCTTCCACTTTTCTTTGCTTATCGGATGAGAATTCATGCTTCCACAAGCAGTTTGGCACTGACCCAATGCTAAAAAAACCCTGTTTCACTTACTTTCTACCAGTGTTGTAGTGCAAATAATGTTAACCTATTTGACTTGCCTGAACATACAAGTATATCATCTTGAGTCAGTAATTGATTTGTAGGCCTGTATCTACTTGAATATCTCCCTGAGTTAACAAATTTTCTTGAAATTCTTATAATGCCACAAAGGTTAGTAACATATATATCAACAAACAACTTCCTCTAGCCACATAATTAGGCCTGACCCATGTTAGTTCATGAAGAAGCTAATTTATTAATCTCAGTTATTAGCAGTCATTAGTATATATTTACCAGTGAAATGAAGACAATGAGAAAGGTGCACCCAAAGACCATCGAAAGTTAAAAGTTGTAATCAAAAGACAGGACTTACTGGCAATCTTTTTTTCCTTTCAACTTTGCCAAATTATTATGGTTGCTTGTCAGGGCATGGTTATGTCAATTAATGTAAAATTTACTGATTGACTGGCAGGAAAGTAAAGTTACAAAATATCGTTTTCTGAAGAAATATTTGTCACACAAGGAGAGAGAATTTGCTCTGGATTTAATTAAACAGACTCAAACAACAGATTTTTTAAGTTTAATCTTTTAAAAATTACATTAAATTGGTGAAATCATCTGATCATAAATTCATTATCATCGGAAAATTATAATTTTTGAAAAAAAGTTGTTTTTTTTAACTATGAAATGATGTCAATCTAGCCAATAAGTCCCATCAATTGATAATGACTAGAAGAATGATTCAAGAATTAACAACACCCCCTAAGTTCCTGGCAACAAAGCAATATGAGTAACCTAAGAAGTTTGGAAGCAAACCAAGAACAGTATGATGTCATGATAAAATATAGGAGTATATTGCCACAGAGACCCACATGCTAAACAACAAAGAACAATCACAAAACTTGACAAAAGGCCATAAACTGATAAAAGCCTCAGAATGACCAATGATTCAACAGCTGAAATAAATAGATAACTGAAAAAATTTATCATTTATTGTAATTGATTTAAATAATTACCTTCAGAGAAGATCTCCTCTCACTCATGGCTTTTCCACTGTACTCCAGGGCCAGCCCAGTCAGCTCCTCGACCTTTCTCTGTGAATGTTCATTCTGTTAATTAGAAGAAATGTCTTGTTAACAACATCTTTGGTACATCCATGTCATGTCTTGGTGAGAAAAAGTCTTTGGTAACTTCTGATCATTCAGAATCTGAGAATGTCATATCTTTCTGAGAGAATATATGGTCTATAAATGAGTTTCTGTAACTTTTGATGATTTAATGAGAAGCAGCTAGAGTTGTAAAAGTTGTAATCAACTTCCAAAGATGCGAAAATCCAGTTTCCACAGAAAAATTTAAGTTAATATCTCAAAAAGACTTGTGTGCATCACAACACTGCTGCAACATGACGAGTACTAGAGAATCTAGAAATAGGAAGAGGGTTTTCATTCATTCAAATTCATCCACTCAATTTATTCCTCAAGTGTTGATCTACTCAAGTGCATAATGAGTCAGTAGTGCAGTATATCCAAGATTATCTTCTCACAGAGTTGATGATTTATTGAGTCTGATATCAAATTCTATGATGCTGAATTTATGAATAATATGATTTCCTGAATATCATGATATCATCATGAATGTGGAATATTTGGAATAGCCCAAATGTAAAGAATTCGGCAAAGACTCAGAATTTGGAATTGTAAGCAAATGTGACAAATATAATTGAGCAATTATTGATAATGTTGTTTTTCCAATTTTAATGAGATAAACACAGTTATGGTTATGACAAAGTTGACACTTTGGCACTATTTGCACATGGCACACAAGAAACTATATCCACTAAAGTAAGGAGCAATTGCCATATTAAACTCGAAAGTTTCAAGGAAAACACTGAACTATAGCATTAAAGAAAATGTTCAGAATTTTCATTATCCATTATTCTCCAAAATAGTGCCTATAATTCATTGCAGTCAGTAGTTATTTGATAAACATAAAGAAATGTTTGTAGGTCCAGTCATTTCACAAAATTAGGAGTGTGGCAAACAAACAACAAATTATAACCAGTGTTTGCAGCACCCACGTGGTCTGAGTAAGTTATAACCACAGGGAAATATATATCACACAAGAAAAAATATCCAGCAGGTCTATGTGTGATGTATTTATCCAATATAAAAAGTCATAATCCTAAATATCATCCTTTGATTCTTTTCAAGTTCTTTTAATGCCAGTCAAGTTTATGTGTGCATGGCATAATGTCAACTGTTGCACAGTTATTCCGTTTGGCTAAACTCCTGTGTTTTCTGTGTTTCATCCCATGGCACACTGTGGAGCCTGGTTCAGTCTAGATCATAGCTCTGCCATCCCATGTAATGCATATCAGCCTATCCATTTTCTGTTTATTTTTTTGCATACACAACCAGCTTCCCAGGTTTAATCTGTGAGGCTGTCTGTCAGTCTGTTGCATAGCTAGGGTGCTTATAATATATATATGTATCCTACCCTAGTACCTGACTCTCTGACTGGCTGGCTGTCTATCTATGTGGACTGTTTAGTTCTACACCTTCCTGCATACAGTGCTATAACCCCTGTCCTATATTTAAACTATGATATATCCTTGATTGAGCCCCGGGGATCTATTCAAGGGGGGTCCCCAAATGCTCAAGGGGTAGGTAGGCCCCTGCACTGTAGAACTTTTCTGTAAAAACTTTTAGTAAAATAATAAAAGACCACATTAACTTAAGGTGAAGTTAGTGCACAAATTCATATCAATTTGATGAAAAAAAGTAACATTATACAAGATACATATTTGGATATATAGTCATCATAGAAATAACTTTGAGTAGCATTTTTGAAAATATATAAGAATTTACACCCGAAGTATTTACAGTTTTCCTTATGTACTTGAAGTATTTACAGTTATATTAACCTCCATTGCTGTTGTGTAGTTGGCTGAATTGGCAGGTCAGTAAAACTTCTATTTTCTGACTTTATAACTTTTCAATTGATAGCTTGGTAGTCTTAATTTCTTGTCCCCACATTTTGAAATCAATTTTTACCTTTATTTTTTTTAGAATCAACTTACAATGACCTGCAACACTATTATTTAATAAATGTAGAGAAACACAAGTTGTTGTAGCCTCCACAGCAGTAATTTACCAGTTTTCCCTAGCATGCACTTGATGTAGAGCAACATGAGCATAACTTGAACCCAGGTAAAGCTACTGCAGAGGAGGCATTGATATATTAGTGATGTTATCATGAGCCTAACATATGCTGACAAGAACTGACAACTGTATATCTGTTTATGCTTTATGTTTATGCTTTATGTCTATGCTTTATGTTGTTTATGCCTTATGCATTATGTTGCTTTATGTTTAGGGTCAGAGAGTAGGCTAAGGTAAGATACTCTTGACCATGCACTCAACTTTGTAACATTCAAAGGGATTTCACATGTTTACTGAGTTAAGTTTAGAGAGTTATGGACTTGGAAGTACTTCAGACTGCACTAGACACCTGTTGAACATGCTCACACCAAAGACCTCATGTTTTCAATAAGATGCAACACTCCAGTAATCTGCAACTAGATAAAGCCTAAATTGAGTATGTGAAGTTCAGGGTGAGTTCCTGCTGGGACTGATCATTTTGCTAGCTAAGTAGCCCACCTTACTCAATCACTGCATCAACATGATCTGTTCTAAGTGATTTCACAATCTAAAAGTAACTTTTAATAGAGCTTTATAGAGATGACCAGATTCCAATCCAAGTTTTTTATATTTATAACAGATAAAAAGAGCAAGGAGCCAGAATTCCAAGGGAATTACTTAAGCAAGTTCAACTTTGTAGGGAGACTCTGCAGAGATCGCTCCAAAAATAGAAGGCATTTTGGCACCTCCAACATTCACACAGCAGTGTGGCCTGAGTGAGAGATCTTACCCACCATAAGGTTTTTGCTTACAATTAAGATGTTGTTATCACACCTATCTTTCCAACAAATATCTTTTCCTTTAATTTACAAGTAAATTCAAATTCAGTAATTTTACAATAAGAAAAATTCAACTTATTTCAAAACAATACTTTTTTATTATAAGAAATTTTGAAATGATCAGATGTTCATTAAGCTTTATATAAACAAAATAGTGTTCCAGAATCATATTAAAATATCATCATCAACTGCCAACTTTAAAAATGTATTTCAAATAGGTTTTTCCTTAATATGATTGCAACTCAACATGAGATTACCCTGGGTCTGGGAACATTCATGGTAATCTCATGTTCACTAGTTACTTTGTTTTTGCATCAAATTTCAGTCCAATTGCCCTGTATTGCCCTGAAACTGTTTCTAAAGTTTTTCAAAACTTTTTTAAACCAACATGACACTTTTTCACTTTGAATTGAGCAGGTCAAATATCCTAAAGCAGCAAAATGTCAATTTTCAGCTCCAATTTACTTTTCAAAGAAAAACTAGTGAGGCCAAAAGTCTGTATCTGAACATTACAGCAATTTTACTTCTATGTTTCTTTTTTGTATAGTATAGAAACTATAGATAGATAAAATGTTTTGTCTATTTTAATATAACTAAGGCAATATAAATAAGGCAATAAAGTACTTACAGTTTATAATTATTACATCATTGTTATTTAAATCGACTTCTATTGTATATTGTCCTTTCTGAGAAATACTCAATTGATTCTTTTATCACATGTACTAATTCAAAATGTTTAAACGATGCAAAGTTCTTCAATAATTATAGTTCGATAAAGTTTTAATATTTTACTTAATTTTCGAACTTTCGCCTCAATCGCACATAACATTTTTAAAAGTCTATTTTGCTTCAGGAAATAGCAGATTAACATTTCAAATTGGGCGACAAATTAAAGTAAAAATTCACCCTATTATGGTGTAAATATGATCTAGATCAACATATATTCTTATAAATTCCATGACCTATTTTAGCAAGTGGTACCCTAGGCTATAAATACCTTCTAATTACATAATGACAAAATTACTGAAAATTTCTGGGTTATATTTACATTGACAGTAAATGTGTGCAACAAATATATTGCAAACTGTAAATATTTATCAATGTTGTTGATCCATCCACTAGGTGGCATGCTATGTCAGAATGTTACAGAAACATTGCAATAAACATGACAAAGATTAAAATCTCCATTTATCATCAATATCTAAGTAATTCCATGTCACATTACATTAAACTGACGCATATTAAGTAAGGAAAAAACTTTCTAGCAACTTAGGCAAAACTAATTCTTTTTTAATCAAAGAAATATTTAATTCATAATTTAAAAAATATATGTAAATCTTGAAACAAGAAATGATATTGTGCCTTAATATTGTGGGCCTCGTTGATATAAACTTATTATAATAAAAGTCTCTAGCAACTTAGGCAAGGAATCTATAAGTAAATCTTATCGTCAAAGAAATATTTTGCCAATTATTCATAAAACGTGAAGTATGAATTTTAGGCCCTAATTGTGCCTTTTATCTATTTCATAACTTGCAATTTTGTGGCCTAAGGTATAAACTCATTTTAATGAAACAAGACTAACAAGTTCATTCTATGTCATATCTATGAAGTTTTAAAAATCATAAGCAATCACAGACATAATAGCTAAAAGATAAAAGTATATAAATCGTCAGCCACTCTACGAACAAAGTAAATTATCTTAAGAAGTTATGACACGCAATCAAAATTTTTAAGCCCTGCAAGCTATACAGCTATATTACATTGAGCTTATCACTTTTCCAAAAACAATCAAAATCTCCAATTAAGACAAAAAATAATTCAATAAAAAATCTCACCTATCTTAAAAGCCTTTGTCCAATGTACATGTTGGAGGTAACTCCTAAGAAGGTCTAATCTTTCAGAGAAGTAGTTTTAATGTGAAATACAATTTATCTTAAAGTCATATTTCAACTTTCTTTATCTTATCAGATTATACCCAGATTCTATTTGTATAATGCACATAAGTAAATATAATAGTTAAGATATACCAGAATTTATTGTTTACTTACAAATATAATATAGGCCTGCATGGTCAAGAATTACAAAAGATAGTAGAAAGTTTATTTCTGGGTATCTGAAGTGCATTGTAGTTACATGTAAATAGCAACTTCCTGTTGGCAGTGCAGTAAGATTGGAACTTTTCAATAGTGTGGTTTCTAGAAAATGTTTTGTTAAAGTTATTTTTATATTGTTTTGATGACTTGTAAGCCCATATAGGGCTGGGTGTATATTTTTTACACAGGTCAATAAAGAATTTGTCTGTCGGTCTGTCTAGCTGTCTAGCTGACTTTTCAGCCCACTTTAACAGAATTCTTGTTTAGGCCTACGATTTACGATATTATTTATTCTCATACATTGTTTTTACTCTAAAATCACTTATGACAAATCAAATGGCCTTCTTTTGATCATGACTAATCAAACAGGATCTATGTTTCTCATGTTGCATGTAGAAAAGATGACACTTCATCAGCTATCATAAGTCATGATATGCCATTTTCGCAATGGAACAGTCCACTCTTTTTGCATATCAAATTTCCTGGCTGTTATCAAGCACACAATTTAAAAAACATTTGCACAATTGTTTTTACAATAATAATAATTATCAATTTCCTATTAGCGGCTTGGCATCATGATTCTCTTAAAATGATTTGAAAGTTTTGAGAAATTGTGACACTGCCTATCTGTTAATCTACATTGTATTCATTTGTATTTTATTCAGTTTTCTTTTCTCTATTTTATTCCATTCACATTATGTGCCATGCATGACTCAAATGTGTCACCATAATTTAGGATGAGCATCAGGCAAGAACAAGGTAACCCATGGAAAGTTGCTTTAGAAAGTATGCATATTTTTGACAGAGGAACTTTTAATTAAAAAAGAAAGAATAAGAAGTAGAATTTGTAAACAGCACTTACCTTCAGTTTCACAACATTTATCATAACAACAAAGGACCAGCACCCAGCTAACAATTTAACAATCTCTGAATTTTAATGTTGCAAATAAATGCTCTGGAAAACATTCCAAAAAAGCCACTAATATTAGAAAAACATTCGCTGAAGGTGTTTGACTTTGTTCTGTTATAGTAGTCAGTACAGCAATGTTCATGGCTATTTAACGTTAGGAGAAAGTTGGCCATAAACTTTATGTTAAGAAACTTTCTGAGAAACATTCCAAGTAACAACTACGAGGGGCATTCAGGAAGTTCAAGGCTTTTTTTATATGGACACTTATTTTCAATCTAAAACTATGAGAAATATACGCCCCTCGTATACCCATTAATGTTAGGCGGCATTTTTCGCATTTGTGAAACATTTGCCACAACTTTTGAAACAAGAAACTTTCTGAGAAATATTCCAGGAACATTGGGAGGTTTTTTCCATTGTTTTGCCAAAGCATTCAGAACACAAAATTCATATAGATTTTTTTAGTGTTTGCGGAACATTTGGCACCATCTTTGTGGAACGAAATACTCTAAGAAACATTCAAAATCATCTTCAAATTATACATGGTTGTGTTTGTGTTCCATTTACCCCTTACTGGACTGAAAGGACATTTATGGCATCCCTAGCTAGCTGCCTGAGGGACCATTTATGTCCCTAAACAACAGCTTGTGACGTGACAATCGTCCTGGGAGATTGTTTAGTTGGAACAGCTCAGTCCAGTAAGGGTTACAAATGTTTTTTGGTAATTTTCTTTTGAGTCTGTGGAACATTTGCCATAACTTTTGTGGGGAGAAACATTCTTAGTAACATTCCAAAAACATCCAGTAATGACATAATAACATTTCTAGGAAGGTTTTGTAATAACATATATCATATAATCAGATCTTTTAAGTTTTTTGAAACCTTCTCTGCTAGCTGGGTCAGTCCTTTTTATAAAATTCACCTTAACCAGAAATACCCTTATCACTTATCCTGGGGTTTTACCAATCACCATACTTACCTAAATATATAAAACTTTCTAAGACTAAACATTACCTCCAACCATTCATGCTTGAGAGCATCTTTGACTAGAATCCTGTCTCTTGCTTCCACTTGTAGCAGTCTTCTGCCGAGGTCTTCAGCTGTGAGATAAAGTTTTATAACAATATTACGCTCATTGCAATTGATATGTAAAACTTTGATTCGATGCTTGCATAAATCTGGAGCTTGACGTCACAGCTTTTTGCTGTGGTGCTGCAGACATTTTGGTAGCAGCATGATGTCATGCTCTCAGCTCGTTCATGTCATAGCTGAGATAGCTGACCAATCACTGGTCATTAGAACTCATGACGTCATTTCTGCTCCAGATTGTAAATTGTAGTTTCTTATTTCACATATCAATTGTAATGAGAGTAATCATGCACATAACCACATTATAATTAAAGTATTGCAATCTGAAATTATTACAAAATTGGTAAACAACAATGCATTCAAGTCTTAAGACCAATTTCACGATTCTACTTATAAAATTAATTGGCCCATCCATCCTCCACAATTTTGGAATTTGGATTTATTGTGCTATGTGCCATGCATTATCTGTCTGTACAATTATTCTGGTGATGCAAGAATACCCAACAGACATTTTTGTCTGTTTTATTTTTGCAGATGCTATGGCACATATTGAGTGCACTTGAGAAAGCTTCACAAAAAGCATTTGAATTGCTATGAAGGTCTGAACGAAAAAGGGCAATAGACAATATGTAGAACTCGAAAAAGCATGAACTAAAACTTGCTTGAATTTTCTGTTGGGATAAAGAGACTTCTATATTTAAATTATTTATCATATTTAATCTCTTTACACATAAACTAAGTCAAATATATATATGCTAAAGTCAACATTGGAACAAGTAGAGCCAGAGATAACAGCACAGTCAACACTTGGAAGGCCAAATTGGCATAAGAGGTTCCCAAGTCAATACAGAACTATGTTATTGAGTGATTCACATAGATATCACATTTTTGTTTACTGTGCACTGTGACATATTTGTACTTATGAATAATGCCATGCATCCGTAACCAGTAAAGAATTTTGTAATAGTGTAGTTATCCTTATGTGACCATATATCAGAGCATGAAAATCAATACAAAAAAAGTGATTTGCACTTTCCCATTGTGCTTAGTAATGACCACTCTTACATGCAGACTTAGAGCAGTTATTGGTGGGTTGATCATAGGGATCTACATCCTGTATTTCTGCACTGATTTTTTTAGGCTAAGAATAGGTAAGAACCACACTGATGCACTCTTGGTCCCACATAAACTATTAGGGCCCATAAGTACATGGAGGGACGGGTAGTATCACAAGGAATGGCCTACCAATACTACCCGTCCCTCGTTGTGCCAGTATTTGTGTAAATGTCCAATGTGAACGGGGAGGTTGGAAGGTGCCTCAGCCTCCACCAGTAAGCTGGTGTAATACTCCAGGTGGAGACACTAGTCAACAGAACTATAGTGATTTGTGTTGATAGCTATGGATAGATTATGGATAGATAAGTTCAGCCTGGTTTAGCTCCATATAGCATTGGAAATACATAGGCCTACATGTAATCTATTTAAGACTAGATATTAATTACAACACACTTTTGAAATTGGTACTGTTAAGCGCTGGATGTGAAATATTTCTACTTACCAAGGGGCATCTTGGTCCAGGCATAATTGTCAAATTTAGTCTGGATGGTGTAAGTCTCCATGAGGTCATGTCGCATTTGCCCTCTTCCAGCCGGTCTGATTGGCAGGTCTCCAATGAGGCTAAAAATAATATAACATCATATCAATGTTATGTAACAATTTACAATAAAGATTTACAATACAGGATGTTTTATGACATGCACAAAAACTATCAATGTGACATAATGCAGTCCGACATAATATGTTACATTGGCAGTCGAATACTGTACAAGAATGCAGAAAAATATGTACGTGAATAATGAAATGTTTGGCATGAGATAAATGTATCATATCCATATTATTCACACATTATAGAAGAAAAAATAAATAGGTCCTAATATGCAGTTCTGGATTATAGCATAATAGAAGTGACAAATCAGAGATGACTGTTGCCATTACTGGTGTAATTTTATATCTGGGTTTTCCGATGAAGTCAGTCTATTTTGTACTCTGCAGTGATATATTCATTAATAATTAATCTTTTTTTTTTCGTCGCAATCCACATAACTACGATGCAAACATCTTAGACTTGAAATATCTTAAATTACAAGAAACAATGTGAATTCCAGTGCAATAAAAAACTAATTCTAGATAAAGAGACTATTGCAAGTTGCATTAAATTTAAAGATGACAATCCAACAAACTAACCATTGATAGAGGATGATCCCCACACTCCATACATCAACGGCATTACTGTAGTCTCCTCTCAAAATCTGTCCTTTCCAAATCTCGGGGGCGATGTAACACGGCGTTCCTGCAAGAGTCTTCATTAATGTTTGATGGTTGACCGCTTTTGAGACACCGAAATCTGTCACTTTTATCAATGGTTCTCTGCTCCAAGATGCTAATAGGATGTTGTCAGGCTGAAATTAGGAAGGAAAAGGTATGACAAGTATTTTTCGGATGCATTAATTGTCCATTTGACACATATATCTTACCCTACAGTACACCCTCAGCAATTTTTAAGACACAGCGGAAATTAAGAAAATCATAAAATTTTTATTATTTTCTAAATTTCATTAGACTTACCTTGAGGTCTCGATGTGTAATTCCTTGTTTGTGCAAATACTGCAAAAGAGGAAATTATCATTGGTTGATAAATGTTCATGCATATCCAAACATGTATTGATATTAATTTTTCTTCAATTTGGTTACAGGCCATGCTATTTTATAAATTTTATAGAGAAGACAAAGTGAAAAAGGTACTGCACAAAAATGATTACATTAGATTTTTGACAAATTCAAATGGCATATATGAAGATCTTTTTAATTTATTACTCAATCGCAAGAAATAAAGTACCTCAACGGCCAACAAAATTTGGTGGATGACGATCCTGGTGACTGATTCTTCTAATTTGAACAACTGTCTAAGTCTGGAGGACAGAGTGCCAGCCTCTGCTCTGAAAAGTAATGGTGATGATTTTGGTAATGTATGTCGACATAGCTTTGACACAGTTTTTAGAGTTGCTTGCTTGCAAGCGCAACTCTATTGTGGGAGGAAGGTTGGGAAAGCTTGTCAACACTTTGGAGGTCTCACTGTTTCACCTACTACATTGAAACTTAGCATACAGTCTCAACATAATTTTATCTTGCTTCGAAAAGCTTTTGGTACACTTCCATGACAATAAATGTATTATTTACTCAACTAAAATGTTCCTTTTTGGCACGAATTTCAAATGTCTTACTGCAGTGATAGACAGCAGATGTCAGCAGCAGCCTGGTGCAAGCCAGATCCAGTTTTCACAAATTCGTCAGAAGGATATTCTATCTACAAGCAACTCATATAGTGCTTGCACGTTATTTTCCATTTTAGAATACAATATTTTTTCCATACAGCATAGTAACTAAAGCATGTAAAGCGAAAAGAATAGTTGACCAAGTTAAATTTAAAGAACATTTCTTACAATTCCATAATGATGTAAAGGCAGTGTGGTACGTTGTGTGTTTCAATGATTTCTATGATACATGGCTGAAAAATAAGAGAAACATATTTTGATTTTTACAACGCAAATAGTTTCATAAAGCTTGTTTAATGTAAATGATAGCTAAACAGTCTCAAACCTTATCTTTCCAAGTGTTATTAATTTTTACTAGTTGGTATATATATGCAATCTGAAGTACATCCTTCATACTCTAAACATCAATATTTATAATTACCGATAATTCTTAAAAAGAAATAGGTTGTGAGGTTTTTAGGTAGCAATTAGAATCAGAGGAACACTCACATGTTTTAATTTGATCATGATGTCAGTTTCTCGTAATACTTCAGCATCTGTAGGCTGCAATGAAAAGCACAATAATAAATTAATTAATTGTTTAAAACATTTCTAATGACAATTTCACTGATGAAATACAAGGCTCCTTTTTCTAAATTTCCACAAAACTTACAGGAGCTTAACCAATACAAAAAATGCCACTTTCTTCCATACACTTCGAATGATTTTGGCTTGTTTCTTGGTATGGGTAGCTATATTATCAAATTGAAACCCAACTGCTATCCAAACTTATTTGTCACAAAGCAACAAAAGAAGGTAGGCCTGTGATTATAATAATTACGAAAACTATATATCCAAACTACATACCCCGCTGTAAGGCATCTTGTCGACGCACTTCATCGCAACTTTGGCAGTTCCATCGTGGGTGAAAAGCAACCTGACTTTTCCGAAAGCTCCCTTTCCCAAAGTCTTCGAAATGATGTAGCTGCCTTTGATAACATTTGGGATATCGACTAAGTCCTCCGGCATCTGAACGATGAAGATGAAGGTTTGGTTGTCAACGGAAACCAGGGAGATATCTGAGTTTGGCTCCAAAGGACGTTTGTTGTTTTTGCCTGAAAAGAGGAAATAACAGAATTATTTGATTCTAATTTGGCCTCTTGGAAGAAAAAAAGAAGTTAAAAAATGTTTTAATCAGTTCCGTCACTACTTCAGATCAATGTTTTATTAGAAAAAATTTTTATTGAGAAATTTTAGATGCCCTACTGCTTTCTTGGCTCAGTAGAATAAAATAGCAGTATAGAATAGGATCTTTGAATAGGCGTTTTGGACAAAAGTATGATCAATTTGAAAAGAAAATTGGTTTTACATTCATAAACAAATCAATTTTGACTATCACAATAAAATACAATCAGCTTATGTTACTAATTGTTAGGGTATTACACCAGTTTCTGATTAACATTTATTGTACTTAAACAGAATCTAAATAAAATTTGTCTTATCCGCTTATGTCTTACCAATCTTTTTGCCATTGACGTAAGTGCCATGTTCCGACAGGTCGTGGATGTAGTATAGTGTTTCGCTTTCTGTGTCATCCTGTTTAAAAGAAAAGAAAAGAAAAATAAATATTAGGTTTTATAGTTAAACTAGCTAAATGCAATCTTGTGCATACATATATGTCATTTTCTATTTTTTCAAATGTAAGACCTCATTGCTAATAGTAAACTTTTTTTCACGTTAACTTTTATGTGTTTTATTATCTTTATCCATTGTTCCTCAGACCGCCGATTATAATAATAAAGAAGATGTTGAACAACTTAAGTCTTACAGACTTGTATTTAAAGGATTGCTACTTAGTATGCAGTAGGCATACTAATTCGG
Source organism: Platynereis dumerilii (assembly GCA_026936325.1). Lineage (NCBI taxonomy): Eukaryota > Metazoa > Annelida > Polychaeta > Phyllodocida > Nereididae > Platynereis > Platynereis dumerilii. The sequence goes on along the minus strand of JAPTHN010000008.1, from coordinate 15,297,036 downwards.
AGAAAATTTTAAAAAGTAAAAGAAGGCTGAACTTCATAAGTTGTTTTACACTTTCCGCGTAAGATTCTTACCGCGAAGTAGGACTAACATAATTTCTGCAGTAATACCAAGACAGACTAACATAACATACAATAAATGAAGGTAACCATAATTGAAGATTTAGCAGTGTTTAGCATGTTTAGAAACACAAGGAAATTGAAGGAATGGTGGGTTTCACATGGTCAACAATTCAGTATTGAACATATTAGTTGAACAATCCTGAAGTTGTAAGGGATAAAGGGTCACCCTGACGTATCCCTGGGTTATACAACACAACACACACAAAGAGATGTCAGAATACATATTTAGCACATTTATCAGAATGGGACCAACAAAGAGTAATTTGGAGCATTTTTTGGCACATGCATCCATTGGAGTCACAGACACATATTCAGAGTTCAGGGAGTTGGTGGGTAAGGCACATGGCATCAAAATACAGATTTGATGACTAAATTAAATTTTTCGAGAACACTGGAGAACCTGGTCATTAACACACATGAAAACCAAGACAGACAAAAACAAACCAAAAGCGGACAAAAAGATTAAATTATCTACTATTTGTTTGGACACTAAAACATAAATTCAGAAAATATTCAGGGGTACAGAATTATTATTCAAGAATAGTAGTCCATGGCCAAGAAAACAAAAACATACACATGATGTACATGATGCACATCATGTATATGAAAGTATTTTTGCAAAACTTTCATATTCACAATAACCTTACGAAAAATTACAAAACACCACAAAATACACACAAAAACTTCAAATCACACTTTAAAATATCCAACCACAACAAATACTTTACCTCCAGAAACCAGTGATGCTACAAATAATAACAGAGAAAATTGACTAGTAATTACTAATAATTCTAGGCTAAAAATGATAGAGCAAGAAGTCCAAAAACATACATGTCAAACTACACAGTTCAGTACAGCATTGAATATTGTGCTACAAATAATAATACTATTACTAGTCCAGAAGAAAATCTAAATATCTGATAATGGAGATACTAAAATGCTAAAAAAAATCTACTTTTTGTCTTGACCAGAAATCCCAAATAGGCCTATTAGAAAACTCTGTCTCTTCACATCTTCACAGTTCCTTGAAACTGAGAACTGCATGCTGCTACCACCTGGCACAAAGTTATTTGTGCATGCCGCTCCAAGAAATAGTTCCAATTCATTGAGCATTCGCATAGTTTCTGTTCAACAGTCTGCAGTCTGGAAAACTACCATGTCATGATGACAATTGCAATTGCTGCTAAGTCCTGGCCCTGACAGGATGATTGAGTGTGTGGGGTTGATCAATTGGGTATCAAAAGGATCTCTGTGCACCCATCCTCAATTCCTCATCACACAGCAGCACGACAGTAGTGGGACAAATTCTGTCCTATTTCGCGAGGCACCGCAAAGTCATCAGCAGCTGATGACAGTTTCCTAATTTCTCTGGAGCCTTCGGGTTCTTTTCCTCATTATGTAAAAGATAAGCCTGCCAAAATTTATAGAGTTTGTTGATACTGTGATACAACTTTATGCCAAGTTTGGAAGTGATAGTAGCAGCAGTTTGTCAAAGATGATTTTGAGCACTGCTTAAGTCATGGCTGTGCCATGGCACTTTAAGAAGGTCATGGGAGAGAGATGACAGTTCTGGCGTGAGCGTCATGTAAGGCTGAAGACATTGGTTGTCATGAGCAGATGGTAATTTCCTTGACTGGTCTGGAAAATTACCGCCATATGTGGACAATTGCAATTCCAGCCAAGTCCTGGCCCTGGCAGGATGATCCATTGTGTGAGGTTGATCAGTTGGACATCAGAAGAAGGTCAGATCTCAATGCAGCCATCCTCATCACACACCAGCATGACAGTAGCAGGACTTATTCTATCCAATTTTGCGAAATACTGCAAAGCCATCAGCATCCGATGACAGTTCCCTAATGCTAATATACCGGCATACCCTCATGTTCTTTTCCTCATTTGTACACTGTAAATTCTGAAATTCTGAGTTAGCTCAAACGATTGAGTGAGACGGTTGCACAATTTGTTTGAGCCATGATAGCTTGCTGTTTTGAGTTATGATAATCTTTATGTTGTTATAACTTGCAAACAACAAGCTATCTTGGCTCAAAGGAATTGTGCAACCATCTCGCTCAATCAATTAAGCTAACTCAAAATTCAAAATTTACAGTGTAATGGACGGGTCTGCCAAAATTTATAGAGTCAGTTGATACTGTGATACAAAGTTCTTTATGCCAAGTTTTGAAGTGATAGCAGCAACAGTTATTTTTAAATAGAGTGTCAAAAATGATTTTGAGCACTGCCTATGTCATGGCTGGGCCATGACACTTTGAGAGGGTCATGGGAAGGTGGTGACAGTGCTAGGGTTAGAGTCACGTGCAGCTGAAGACATTGCTCGTCTTGACCAGACAGTAATTTTCTTGACTGTTCAACAAAAGTTCTGTTCAATGTCTAGGTCAAAATCTTCAATTGGTATAGGCTTAAATTTACAGATCTGTCAACAGGATCATTATCAAAAACCTTATCATACTTATCACACTGGAGATCTTTTTACAAGGTCGGAGTGACACGAATAAATTTGATAAATATCAAATTAACCACTATTAGATTATATCAATAGCACTTCTTTTAAAAATACATATCGACACATGATATTTGACCTGGTGACATACAATATACCTTTAACATATTAACAGATGAAATATATCATTACAAATTGATTTTGTCTAAAAAAACAAATAAGTCTGAAAAATTAACTTTTGATGAAATATTCTTCTTGCCAGTTCTCGGGATTGCAAGGAGGAAGGTGGCACCATAAATCTATTCTCCAGCATTGCAATGTAAATGTAAAGTGGCTGCAAGCTGTGATGTCATTTCATACCAGGTCAGATTCCCCAGCTTCTGGCCGATGTGAATCCACCTGAACAGCTGAACTGACAGAACTGTGCATCACAGTTTCAACGCAATGTCTGGTCAGAGTGAAAATATGGTCAGGGGCTGCAATCACAGAATGACAGCCTCATAGCCAATGAGCTGACAGAACAACTGTGCATCACAGTTTAACATTTGTTTAACCATATGTTAACATTGATATATTGAAGTAAACATTATATTTTTTTCTGCGACTAAAACATAAGTGTTGAATGTTGATGTGATCCCAATGATCTATCGATAGACCTGATTATTGGCAATCCATAGTCCAAGCTATATGAATGCCGGCATTTTAAGCATTCACAGTAGACCTGTGTTATATTCCCAGCAGAGCTGTTTGATTCTGCAAACTTCAAAAATGTACAACTTTAAACTTCCATGGACCTTGCTATATAACAAGCGGCTTTCACAATTTTTGTAAGCACCTCGCTTGTGTGACGCATGGTCAATATATTGTTCTGACAGCCCATTAGCTGATTAGCTGATGCTGCACTTGCAGGAGTTATTCCGGACCCGATTTTCACTTCGACATCACCAGATCATACACGGTGAAACTGTGATGTACAGTTAGGGTGAATTCTCATTGGCGAGAAGCGAGGGAATCCAACCAGGTACAAGATGACATTACATTAGGTACCTATTTTATACCATGTATACTGCAAGGCTGGGGAAAGGGATGCCAACTGTGACACTGAGCAGTCAAAGAAATTACCGTCTGGTCAAGATGAGCAAAGTCTTCAGCCCCAAATGACACTCACCCTAGCACCCTAGCACTGTCAACACCCTCCCATGACCCTCTCCATTCTCCAAGTGCCATGGCCCAGTCATGACTTTGGCAGTGATCAAAATCATATTTGACAGGCTATTTAAAAATAACTGCTGCTGCGATCACTTCCATGATTGGCATAGTTGTATCACAGTATTAACTAACTCTATAAATTTTGGCAGACACATCCATTGCATAATGAGGAAAAGAACCGGACTGCTCCAGAGAAATTAGGGAACTATCATCATCTGATAATGACTTTGCGGTATTTGATAGAATATCTCCGCAACTGTCATCATTTAGTGTCATGCTGCTGTGTGATGAGGATGGCTGTACGGAGATCAGATTTTTTTCTTAAACCCAACTGATCAACCTTGCACACTCAATCATCCTGTCGGCGCCAGGACTTAGCTGGAATTGGTCGAAAGTTAAAAACCTACAGAGAATGTAGAGTAAATTTGAATGAGATTGGTGAAAGAGAGTGACCTTCAGAGTGCTAATGAGATTGCATGAAATTCTTGGGGTAAGAGCAGCTGTGCTGCTGAAAACTGACAAGATGTTAACTTTGTTCAGTATTTTTCTTTCAACTTTGTATCTTGGTCTCACTCAGTATAACATCTTCTGATTTTACATACCTTTTCCAGGCGAAAGTGCACCTCCGAATGTTGTTCCACAATTGCATTGTCTAGGTTGGGGTCCGAGCTGTCGTAGAATATTTGGTAATCGCAAGAGTCTCCTGTCCCAAATGTGTATTCATCTTTTGTGAGATCTGAAAGGAATTTAAGAAACGGTCAAAGAATTATCATAAAATATGCAAATTAACCCTGCCATCTGGATACCTTTTTAGTGGGGGGGGGGGGGGCACCTGGAGGGGAACAGGTCCAATATGCATGATATGGGAGCAGCCTGAGCAGGGGAGGGTATGTACCCCCATTAACTCATCAAGTCCTCCCTGAGCCATTAACTATGTTAACTATATAAAATACCACACACATTGTAAATATTCTAAAACCTTAAATCATCAAACTTTATCATCTAAAGTGACTTTGTTCAACAAAGAGGGGGGTGTTAACAAATATACATCATTGACAATGTTGACAGGTATTTAGTTTCAGGACTTTCTGCACTATTTATTTTGTAATTTACAAACATCTAACTGTGAAACACTTTACTCTGGGAATTCATTTAAGATAACATTTTTTAATTTAGATTTTCTTCCATATGGCTTTACTTTGTGTAACTCAAGAGCAACCTTTCACATGTTAGATGTTTTACAAGGAGCCACCACAAGGGTGAACATGGCGAAATACAACTTTCAGAGTGCTTAGCAGCAGCAGACCAAGAAATAAGCCTAAATCTGTAAATGTAAGAAAGGAGGGTGGGGAGGGGCACAGCTTTTACTTTCCCGAGATGGCAAAACACAACTTCTACGTTCCTACGACTGACATTGCTGTGCATGTTTGTGAGAATATTTAATTCATGTTACAATCATTGACCAACACTCAGGTGACATGTCCATGCCAACAAGCTTCTTATGATATGGTACCATCCAGAGAGAAATTCCAGAAGGATCTTGCGATATGGCACCATCCAGGGTGAAATCTCACATAGATCTTTTGATATGGTACCATCCAGAGTGAAATCTCACTTGCATTTTTTGATATTGTTCCATCCCGAGTGAAATCCCACAATATCTTTTTGATATTGTTTCATCCAGATTGAAATCTCACATGCATCTTTTGATATGGTAGCACCCAGAGTGAAATCCCACAATATCTTTTTGATATGGTAACATCCAGAGTGAAATCTCACATGCAGTGTTGGAAGTGCTATGTTGTTTGAATTTTGCACTGATTGCCAATCAAATTTGCGCTTTGCATTTGCAGAACTAAAAAGGCTAAAATCACTAAACTTGCGCAAATACAAATTTCAAACAACATATCTTTGCAAGCAGAATAGGGAACATAACATATAAAGCAAACACACATCAAACATTTTGTTTCTAGTTGTTCACATTTTCATCCCACAGTACAGTGGTCCCACAAGTTTTCAAAGCTCAAGTTGCAGTTGGATATGGTGTAATGCAGAGATCTTGAATTTGATTTACCTTGGGGTTTCATATATTTCCTTCAGATAAGAAATTAAAAGCAATTTTTAAAAGGTCATGTCATGGTATGGTAAAGGTGGTGCCACTTGTGGCATGAAAGACAGCATGAAGCGCCTCTCATATTAACTTAATTTTATATATATAGCAATACTTAGGCCTATTTATTGCGATTATTGTTTGCGTTTGTGTTTGCGTTTGCACTAGCTATTTAAAATTTCAAAAAGTTTGCGGATTTGCGTTGGTGAAAGTTGTGGATCAGGTTTGCTGATTTGTGTTTGCATTGCCCAGCACTGATCACATGCTTCTTTTGATATGGTACCACCCAGAGTGAAATGTCACATGCATCTTTTGATATGGCACCATACAGAGCGAATTCTTACATGCATCTTTTGATATGGTTCCACTCAAGAGTGAAATGTCACATGCATCTTTTGATATGGTACAATCCACAGTGAATTCTCACATGCATCTTTTGATATGGTACCATCCAGAGTGAAATCTCACATGCATCTTTTGATATGGTACCATCCAGAGTGAAATCTCACATGCATCTTTTGATATGGTACCATCCAGAGTGAAATCTCACATGCATCTTTTGATATGGTACCATCCAAAGTGAATTCTCACATGCATCTTTTGATGTGGTACCATCAAGAGTGAAATCTCATATACATCTGTTGATATGGTACAATCCAGAGTGAAAACTCACATGCATCTTTTGATATGGTTCCACTCAAGAGTGAAATGTCACATGCATCTTTTGATAAGGTACCATCCACAGTGAATTCTCACATGCATCTTTTGATATGGTACCATCAAGAGTGAAATCTCACATGCATCTTTTGATATGGTACCATCCAGAGTGAAATCTCACATGCATCTTTTGATATGGTACCATCCAGAGTGAAATCTCACATGCATCTTTTGATATGGTACCATCCACAATGAATTCTCACATGCATCTTTTGATAGGGTACCATCCAGAGTGAAATCTCATATACATCTTTTGATATGGTACAATCCAGAGTGAAATCTCACATGCATCTTTTGATATGGTGCCATCCAGAGTGAAATCTCACATGCATCTTTTGATATGGTACCATCCAGAGTGAAATCTCAAATACATCTTTTGATATGGTACAATCCAGAGTGAAATCTCACATGCATCTTTTGATATGGTACCACCCAGAGTGAAATGTCACATGCATCTTTTGATATGGTACCATCCAGAGTGAAATCTCATATACATCTTTTGATATGGTACAATCCAGAGTGAAATCTCACATGCATCTTTGGATTTGGTGCCATCCAAAGTGAATTCTCACATGCATCTTTTGATATGATACCATCCAGAGTGAAATCTCAAATACATCTTTTGATATGGTACCATCCAGAGTGAAATCTCACATGCATCTTTTGATATGGTACCACCCAGAGTGAAATGTCACATGCATCTTTTGATATGGTACAATCCACAGTCAATTCTCACATGCATCTTTTGATATGGTACCATCCAGAGTGAAATCTCACATGCATCTTTTGATATGGTACCATCCAGAGTGAAATCTCAGATGTATCTTTTGATATGGTACCATCCAGAGTGAAATGCCACATGCATCTTTTGATATGGGAAGCACCTTGTAACATGGTCATGTCAGTTACTAAAATTATTATGCCGTCTCTCCCTGGCCGCGAAATGCGCTGAAACAACTTTGCATAGTCGGTAAGAGGCCATATATAAGGCATGTCAGTATTATGACAGTGGTCTCAAAATGCAGGGACCACTGTACTTTGAGTGTAGGCCTACACTGTATATCTTGGACACAGCAGAATATATCAGGTGTAGGCCCATACATCCAATACCCAGAGGGTGCATATGTACATGGCCATTGGCACTTTAGAACCATGTCAAGTGTTCACCTTGAGCATTTAATGGCCTCTTTTATTTAAGTTGACAAGTGCTTCTTTTATTTCTTACATTTTGGTGGATATATATGATATATAATACATCACACTGCATATACTTGTATATGGTCAAATAATGTATGGCAAACAACAGAGGTGACACAAAAAGTGACATAGATCCTTGGAGGTGCTTTCAAAAAGCATTAAAAAATTTGAATAAGATAGATAGTGTTAGATAGATAGATAGATAGATAGATAGATAGATAGATAGATAGATAGATGGATAGATGGATAGATAGATAGATAGATAGATAGATAGATAGAGATAGATAGACAGACAGATGGATAGATAAATAGATAGATAGATATACAGATAGATAGATCGATAGATAGATGGATACTATAGATAGGTAGATAGATAGATAGATAGATAGATAGATAGATAGATAGATAGATAGATAGATAGATAGATAGACAGACAGATGGATAGATAAATAGATAGACTGACTGACTGGCAGACTGACTGACTGACTGACTGACTGACTGACTGACTGACTGGCTGACTCACTCACTGACTGGTCACAATGGCTGAATGACAATAATATACATAATTTTTATTGACATATAAAGCATTAAACAGATACATATATGTCTTTAAAAAATGTTATCTTCACATGCTATTTGACATGCTTTCAAATGTATGCTGACTAAAATGTTATATTTTGATACAACCATATGCCACAATATGCAAATAAGCCTAGTGTGAATAAATATAGTCACCAAACACTAAACATGCTAAACAGATCAACATTTTTGCTGACTTCAGATCCTGATGTGTATACCCAAAATATGAAAGGAGACAGTGAAAATGAAGTCATTTTTCTGTTAGACATCAGACATATGGGATAATACAGCTCATGATTCATGTTGACATGACTATGATATCTCAAAAATGTATGTTGTGAAACAGAATGAGTTGTCTGTTGTGATTCTAAGTAGAGTATTCATAGTAGCCACATGTCACTTTTATAAATCCTCTGTACTCAGTACCAGTTTATCCTATTTTAAAATTTTAGGTCATGTTTAGACTCTTCCTTTTTTTGTCATGAAGTTGACATTTTTACAATTTAAACATTTAGAGAATTGACACATCAAACCAAGAAGGCCTTGTTCTGTTGTTCTCAGTAAGAAGCTGATGTGCTTGAAATTAGACTTACAACAACAGTAGTCCCATAGCAGCATAGTAATTCTATGGTAGGTAATTGCATTAAAATGATCATTATCTTTAGTAAATCATCATGCATACACTGATAAAGACTATTTTTAGCTGTTTGTATTCCTGAAAATGCAAGGATCACAAATCACTTTGATAAAATACAATAATTGGAAAAGGATGCACAGTTGAAAACAAAATTTCTCTGTTCTCTGGGAAGCCTGATCTGCTTATCCAATATTATCTGTGAAGTAGTCGTCTGAACAGGGCAATTATCTAATCAGCATGCTGGGATAAAAACATTTCCCCAAAATAAAAGTACATAGTGTTGGTAATCATTGTTGACATATTGTGTTATGATTTTGAGATATGAGTGGTGATGAGTTAGAGTCTGAAATCTGAGATATGAAATCTGGAATGGTATTCTCTCTATTGCCAGATACACGTGCAACCTTACCAATTTATGGTAGTCCTGGAACAAAACCATACCCTCATGTTATCAATAGGAGTTAATAGGTAATTTACATGTAGCTCTTTAAAAAAAAGTCATTAGTTGATTGGGACAGGCAGAGACCATCTTTGATGAGTATGATGGTGAGCAGTGAGGCAAGGTTTACTCATCAGTCAAGGAAATTACCATCTGGTCAAGACGAGCAATGTCTTCAGCCCCACATGACACTCACCCTAGCCCTGTCATCACCCTCCCATGACCCTCTCAAAGTGTCATGGCCCAGCCATGACTTTGGCAGTGCTCAAAATCATCTTTGACAGGCTATTTAAAAATAACTGCTGGTACCATCACTTCCAACTTGGCATAAAGTTGCATCACAGTATCAACTAACTATAAATTATGGCAGACCCATCCATCACATAATGAGGGAAAGAACCGGAAAGCTCCAGAGAAATTAGGGGACTATCAGCTGATCAGAAATTGGATAGAATATCTCCACTACTGTCATCATTAGTGTCATGCTGCTGTGTGATGAGGATGGCTGCACAGAGATCAGACTTTCTTCTGATACCCAACTGATAAACCCCACACACTCAATCATCCTGTCAGGGCCAGGACTTAGCTGGAATTTTAATTGTCCTCATATGACGGTAAATTTCCAGACTGCTTATGGCACAAGATGAAACATTTATCATAAGTTTATATAAAATGTCCAACGAAAAATATTTCCTTGACAACAAACATGATAAACCTTCAATCAACTTTGCCGTTGTCTGTTATGTTTTGTTGGATGAGCATTTAATTTGGGTACTAGTTTAAAAGAATTACAGGATTTCTTTTTGCAACATAACAAAACAAAGCAAGAATGTATTAACACAATTAAAAATGTCTGTAACTTTTCAGATGACATCAACTGTTTGCATTGAACTTTATTGCCTTTTGAAAGCAGATAACACCACCGTCCTTGGTCCTGGGTACACAACACAATGCTTGAAAATGTTCAACTCAGATGGTTATCTGTGTTTGTTTTCTCCAAAGATAACAGATAACACAAGCAATTTAGACTATAGCATTGTTAACATGGTTAAATGCTCTGTGAAAGTCACGAAATCTCAGGTTTTTGAAGTTTACTTATAAATCATGACTAGCCACTTCGATCATGCAAAAATCCCCAGTTACAATTTATATCCTGGTTGAAGACAGTCACTTGTCATTACCATGATTTCTGACTGCTGACAGTCATGGCCATTAAGCAGGGTAGGGTCACAAAGGAAGTTCATATGACTATGACTAAATTGTACCCTTTTTTGACTGAGTTTATATAGTTTTATGGCACTGTGATCTGTAAATGTATATATATATATATATAAATCTATCTGAATCATGTTAATTAATGGCAGTAGCAGAATGCCAAAGGGGTACAATGCTGGTTAATAACAGAACCTCACAAGGTGATGTTGTTTGCACACATGACTGCACTGATCATAGAAGCTATTATTCGGCCATACACTGGTCAAGCATCACTGCTATCTATCTATCTATCTATCTATCTATCTATCTATCTATCTATCTATCTATCTATCTATCTATCTGTCTATCTATCTATCCATATCTATCTATCTATCTATCTATCTATCTATCTATCTAGCTATCTATCTATCTATCTATCTATCTATCTATCTATCTATCTATCTATTCACCATGTTCAATATTGTTTACTTCGACCCAGTTAATGTAAAAAAAGTTTGTTTTTTTACTGAACATGCTGAAAAGTCACAAAAGTTTCACAAAACTGTTATCGTCAGATCATCATCGCCTTATACAATTTTCAATAGGTTGACTGACTTTTCAATATTTGCACCAAAAATATCAATAAGGTTTACCATGTTTGTGTGTTTATTACCTTATCATATAGCAATATGAAAACACACATTGAAAAGAAATCATACACTGATAAACTGCATCATCAACTATTAACATTAAACATGCTCAAATGATGAATTGATGAGAGAACTGTCCTTTTTTAATCCAACAAAAAAGAAAAGAAAAAAAAGTACTTTTAAAAGTGATTCAAATATCACAATCAATGAAAGTCCATGCTGAATTGTGCAAAATGAATAAAATTCATTGATTTATAATATATTACAAATTTTAGTATGTTGGAGGATAATCACAGTGATATTACTTGGCTATATTGCTTTAAATTGCTTGCATGCTATTTTTTACATGCATCTCTAACCTAACTCTATGTTAAACTATCCATGTTCTCTGCTATGTACATGATGTACAAGATGTTCAAGCTGGCTGGTGATTAAATATTTGAATACAGTTTACATGTGTTACACCAGCAATCCACAAAGTTCCTGGGAGCTAAAATTTGTGTAAAAATATATCAATAACTTGATTCATACATCCCCAGTATCAAAATACAGGTGCATTTGAATCATTTACATGCAGTTGTAAAACATGAAATGTCCAGATATCTGTTGGGACAATCATGATGTAGCTTCATCATTATGGTCATTTCAATGTTCCTAATATGAATACACTTTTCTATTATCAGTGATTATGAATAATTTGTAATTTTGTATCAATGATTTTAATAATTCTGTCATATGAGCTGAATTAGCACCTTCTAAAGTGTTTTTCAGATCATTGAACTTCAATTTAAACATGTACTTATAAATATAGGCCCAAATAAATGAAAGTTATTCAGTCTTTAGCAATGCCGCAAATATATGATATAGCTGCAATACCAGCATTGATCTATCTAAATTAATTTAGTAAATTTGATTCTGATTCAGTTAGTTTCAAAAGTATGCACACCCTACAGAAAATGTCTCGGATTATCATATGCACGTGATATCATCAGTGTTGTTATTAGATACCAATATCATGCTTCCAATATGTACCTCTAATATGTACAATAATGTGTAGGCCTATATTCTACCATTGATGGTCATTAATTCAATCATAACAATGACATCTGTCATTATACTAATCTGAGGTCAGTACTGATCAGCTGATCTAAGATCATTTGCAGCACAACTGATGATTAACATGATTAATGAAATCAGGAGATCAATTTATTCAGCTAATTAAGCACATATAAAATGTTTTAAAAAGTAAATATTTCAGTTGATTATTTGATGAACAATTTATCATAGGCCCATATCATGCAGCTAGTGTTGATGAGTTATAATTACATCAGAATAAGTCAGTTATTACTATCAATGATAATCAACATCTAGAAATTAAATTTTACAATAGGCCTATATTTAATCAATATTTATTTACTATAGCGTATATATACATTCAGTAATCTGGTTATGTTTTTTCTCATAATTCATTGTTATAGACTGCAGTATTGGATGACACAGTTATTGCATTGCTGTACGCAGTGCTGATGGCCAGTAGTGTAGTTTATATTGGCATATAGTGATGCCAAAAAATCAAGTGGATAACAAAATATAGTACTGGCCCTCTGGGTATGAAAACTTTTCTAGGCATAGTATTGAATTCAATTAATAGTTAGGCCTAGACTATATAGTCAGTGTATTCAATGTAAAGGCAATATCCAGATATCATACTACCACAGGCTATATATTGTTTGAATATCCAAGTACACAGAAAAGATAAGAAATGTCAGACTTAACTGCCTTTACAGTTTAGGGGTTTTATTCACAATGTCAGTAAAACCCCTAAATTGTAAAGGAAGATTCTGAAGCATATACTAGCTGTTTGAAAATTGAAGTACATTTTCCTCAAGGGTGGTCGTTAAACAGGGTTAGAAGGAAGGGGAATGGAATGGGGGTAACCACAAAACTAGGTTAGACTGCATATGCTGCAGCTAGCCATGCAGAAAGTCAGCAGTGCAGAGAGACCGTTGAACTGTTTTCAAACTGTCAGAAGTTGACATGCCAGAGTATCTGTTTTATAGCAGATATAAATAATCAATTCACTTATTACTAGTTGTCTGGATGAGGGGGGGGGGGGGTATACCCAAGTATTCACAGTAGGCTAACATTATTCTCTAGACAAGACATCAAATAATATAGACAAGTGACCCTATCAACTGTCAAAAGTTTAGTCATGTTATTTTGAAGAACTTTATGAATTATAAAATAGAACTTACCTAATTTGCCTGATACCAGAGCCTTGTGGAGGGGTATAATGATACCCCATGGGGGTAAATTAGGGTCTGACATAGTGGATTGTATCTAGTTCATCCGTGTATATTCCATGAACAAATTCTGAACTGCTGTATGTATGCTCCTGAAAATATTCTCTTTGTGCATACTGTGACTGGGTTGTCTGCAGTTCTCAGTAGGCTGCTTATCTTATCTCACAAGTGTATGAAACTGATACGGCCTATTAGTCACATAATTGATAAGTTGAATTTCAACAAACAACAACCATGTATCCTTGTATCTCCAAGCCAGTGTACAAGTGTACTGAACAGCTCAGCTCACTTTAGCTGCTGCCTGCCTGTCAGCTGTGGTTTGAACTCAAAACATAGCCCACATAAAACTCCAGTGTACCCCCCTCAGCACTGTCAGCAGAGTTCTCCATATTAACGCACCAGTGACTCTATATATTGTCATACTGTGTTGTGAGATCAGAATAAATTTAATAACATTGTCATATAGTGAGATCAGAAAGTTTTATTCATGACCTCATCCAAATAAATATATAGGCTAAAATATGACACACAAATACTTGACTGTTAACATGTTAACATGGTTGAATTTTATAATATTGATTACAAGCATAAACACCTGCAAAAGTATACAATTTGGGCCAAATCAATATTTCAATTTGCTAACAAGTACAATAACAGCTGTAAAATATTTTTTTATAAATGTCTGCCTAATTTAAGTTTAAAAAATTAAAACGTGTACCTACAATATAAAAAATCCGTCATTTATTTTTTATTGAAGAAATATTGGCTTCTTCTTCTTCTATTTTTAAAATGAATTTCAGTTCTCTCCCAAAACTTCAATTAACATTTATTTATTATAATTATTAAGCCTTAGACAACAATAAATTTTTTTAATGAAATATAATTTTCCAATATTTAGGAAGAAATGTACACGATAATAATGTACAGGGATTTTGAATTTCAAAAATAACCTGACAAATTTGGCATTTGTCCAGCTTAGGTTCACCATTACAAAAGAAATTTGAATCTGCTGTGAGCAATGAATGACAGCCAATGAGTCAACTAAATTTCCCGCCATATATATTTGCCAAGTTTCTTGAGTGTACTGCGGATCCAGCAGGATCACAGAGTGCAGGGTCAAGACTCAATATACATGAGCGTAATTTGGTGGGGGACGGGGGGGACATGTCCCCCCCCCCCCCACATTTTTCCCGGGGGACATAATATGAAATGTCCCCCCCCCCAATTTTTTGTGTGAAAATAAAAAAATGTTGTAATGGCCCTTGAATTCAATTTGACAGGCAGCAGTTCGACAAGACATGTCCCAACTTTCCGCTTGGGCAGGCTACCATGCCATACAAAACTTTAAAATTCATCAATGTAAAAAAGCCCAATTTGACTTAGTTTATTCGCGGGACTTGACGGCTGATTCTGACCACGTCCCGCGTGTCCCCCTACATATGCCACGAAAATTACGCCCCTGTCAATATAGGCCAACTTATTTTTAACTGAGTGTGTAGCTAAGAGGTGGACGGTGAAGTAAATTACCTGAATATTATAAGGCATACAGGCCAAGCATGGATATCTCAAATAACTGATAGGGCCGACTAATTCGTGGTGTATGCCTTTATTGATGTTAAGGCTTCAGCCCTGTGATCACATTTTTTTCGAATCTAAATGTCAATTGTCATGAACTAATCCTCCTTTTGGATCCAAGTCAGTGGGGCACAGGCCATGGGGGGGGGGCACGTACCCACCCCCCCCCCCATATTGGACCTGTGCCCCCCCCAGGTGCCTTCCCATATGAATTTCCAACTCTGGCTAAAATACAATTAGTATAGTGGGTGCCAGAGAATCACGTGCCCCCCCAGGTGCCCCCCCCCCCCCCGCTCGAGACCCCCAGTTATGCCACTGATCCAAGTTAAAGATCTCATAGATCTCACAGGTTTATTCAGTCATTCTAAAGTCGCCTCCTTTCATTTCCTAATCCTGCTGGCTTAATGAGCTCAAATTATTTCACACTTACGACAAGTGAACTTACTGAAGGCCCAATTCATTGAATTGATCTCAAGAAATATCGACAAGACTCAGCGAGCACTCAAGTTTCACAAAAACGAAAACACCCTTCCTGATCACATAAGACACACGCGTCGCTCTCGTACTTCTCCAACCGAAAACGCAATGGGCTTGGGTTGCATTCAGGGCCAAAATCCATAACATTGTGAAACAAAATGCAAGCGCATACGTTTTGAAATACTTCCATTGCATTTCGAAACAATCCAACCAGAAATGAAAAATAACATCGAGACAACAAGAGAAATAATCGTCAAGTGCAGTAGCTGCTGGCTATCTAGCATTGGAAGGGCTAACAGTCGCCATGACTTTGGACGCAGAAGAAAATCGGAGCCACCCCAGAGGGATTTTGTCATTGCCCGATGATGTTCTTCTGGAAATACTGGCTCAATGTGATAAACAAACACTTGGAAGACTGGCCTGTGTGTGCAGGAGACTTCTGAGATTAACCAACGACCATTATGTGTGGGTCACTGTCAGCAAGAAGATGACCCTGGTTGGAGCCACTGCTGAAGCTGCTCTGAAGTGTGTATTCAATCAGAAAATGGGGGGGGGGATTGGAGTTTTGCTCTGTGAAAATTTTTTTTTTTCAAAAACGCCAGACATACTAATTGTAAGTCGCGCGTGTGACGTCCAGGGGCGTGCCGTAGGCCTATCTAGAAATGATCTGGCAGGGGAGGGGGGTGTATTACATGGTAAATATGCGAGCTTGATGTCGTTTTCTATCTCTTAATGTTAATTTATTTTGGGCCCCTAGGCCCCCCTAAATGCGCTGCTGCATGGTGACGTCTCAAAATTATCTTGTATTGTCTATTAAAGTCTATTAAATCATCAATGATCATGAAACAAATTATGCCTATGTCTATCGTGTGAAGAAATCCCCCTTCCTCTCCAGAAATTATTTATTTCAAGACTTTCAGGGAGGGATTAATTAAAATAAAGTAAAACTAAAAATTTGTTTATGCCAAAACATGGCCAGAAGTTATACATTAAAAAAAAAACCAAATCCTCCTCCCCCCCCCCCCAATGATTTGGTAGCTCTAGGTGTTACTCAATTAATTCTTGTATGGATTTGTTTTCAGGGAGAACCGACCTAACTTGAGTGTGAAGGAACTCTGCAGATTATCAAACAATTGGAAGAAGGCCCAAATGAAACAAAGACGTGTGGTCTTTTACAGAATCAGGTATGTATTTTTTCTAGTAGGCCTATTCATAATCATATGAGCGCAGCTCATGGCTGCCGAAGGCAGCCATGAGCAAAGCTCACTTAGCACAAGGACAGCTCATTCTGTGTGGTGCTCCTGTCTACAGTGACTGCCTGAACAGGAAGTGCCTGTAGTTGCCATAAAATTGGAGCTAGTAGTTTAGTCAGAGTTTAGTTTGGTAAATAATTAAAATACCTCAAATGTCTTCCAAAACAGCTTTAAAATTTCAGACGTATCGTATAACAACCTCCAATGACATATTTCAGGGGTTTAAATCAACATGTGTATCAACATTGGAAATAATTATTTCCATACCCCTGATTGTAAAAAGTGACTGAAAATTAAAAGTCAACACAAAAGTTAATGACTTAAAGGACCAAGTAAGAAATCATAACAACACTTAAGGCTACATAATCTTCATTAACTATCAACAAATTATGTAACAGTCTAATAATAAACAGTCATCTCTGAATAGCTATGGTTTTATTGATCTCAGTTATGTAACATCAACAATCTAACATGATAGATCCAAATTTAACACAGCTTTGAAGACAACAATCTATCTATCTATCTATCTATCTATCTATCTATCTATCTATCTATCTATCTATCTATCTATCTATCTATCTATCTATCTATCTATCTATCTATCTATCTATCTATCTATCTATCTAACTATCTATCTATCTATCTATCTAGTCTATAGATCTATCTAATCTATAGATCTGATCTTATCTATCTATTATATCCATCTGCCAATTTGCCCAGTCTGTTGAAAAGATAAATTGGCCTTCTTCATGGAAAGTTGACGATAATGTAGTAGTTCGATGACTATGCTGCGCGAATTTCATGGCAGTGCCATTTACATATTATTTTCATGTGGACTATTTATGTCTATATAGCTATATAATAGCTGTACTTTAATATTGGTCTTATTCTGACGAAGGTGGGTTAGCTCAGTGATAAGGTGCTGGGCTGCCAATTGCTGGGTCCCGGGTTCGAATCCTGCTCTCACTGGGTCGACTGAGCCTATTTTGAATGGCTGTTTCAATCATCCTTTGCCTCATTGCCTTGTCCTTCTCCTGTCCTATTCAGCCTACCAATTGTCAAGCCCGGATCATCCATCAATAATCTTATTCTGACAGTTTTATCTGGTTGCTAGATAAATAACTAAAATGCACAAATAAATCCTTGAGTTTTAGTACATCTGTAAAGCATGTAAAGTTTATTTATCGTGTAATGTAACTTCAGACAGCTACCCTGGCTCCAGTCATCAGGCAATACCCTGAGAGCATCATACACCAACTCGATCCGCTGTTACAACAAGAAACGGGACGGCAGCCTCCAGGAAGTCCGGAGTAAGAGATTCACGTTGCACAAGGATGATGTGTGTCGCTTTTCTTGGAAGGGGGACTACATTGTGTCTGGATCAAGGTAACTTACAAATTAAGACATTACTATGATTATTGATTAGCAACTTATTTTAACTTCATAGGCACTGCGTGCATGAGGCATAAAATTTAAATAAGCATGAGGAGGAAGAGCCTGGATAGGGGTAGAGGCATACAATGGAAATATACCTTGGTACCTGGGTACCATGCTCCGCTGTTTAGATCCTCAATTCCTCTTGTATGTTTGGATTTGGATAACTATTTGTTGACCCATAAAGTAATCTTTTGCTGCCACATTCCTTGGTTTTAAAAACTGTCAGGTTGTAGATTAGGGTATTTTGAAAATTTTTTCACAAAAATAAAAAAATTGTGTACAGTTGGGTAACTTCGGTGTAGATTTATACATTTTGGACCCATGTTTTATTTCAAATTGGCCAGCAGTCCGTAGCATCCAAACCCTAATAGCAGCAAAATCACAAACCTCGCCCCAAACAACTGTACATGTGTCATTGAGTTGTGATAATATCTTTAATTAAATGAATATGTGATTTCTCTCATTTCAGGGACAGAAGTCTGACGTACATGAACGCAGATACAGGGGAGTTCGTGTGGCGGCAGGAGGAGTGCCACGCCAGTGATATCCATGACGTGGATTTCCACGAGAACATAGTTGTGTCTGGCTCAAGAGATGCCACTGTCAAGGTAAATGAACAGCTCAGTAAGGCTGTTATTATTGATTATTGACTAATTCATAAATTCTCAAGCAAGGTGTTTAATACTGATTTATCTATAATATTAGATGCATTTTTATGAACCTTAAAAAGCTTCATGTCTCAAATTTTTTAGATTTTTTAAAATGTGTAAATCTTCTACGTCAGGAAAGCAAATTGACATGATTAAAGATCATTGAATTGCAGAACTGTCATCTTATCTGGGGCCAATGTTTAGCGTGTTCAGGCCACTCTGGAATACTGAGATCTATTAATTGAGCCATACAGATCATAAACATGATAATTTGTGACTTGTATAAAAATGATCATGACTAGCGTTCTATCATTAACTTTCAGGTTTGGTCTATAAAAGATTGTGACCATCAACAACAACAAGGTCGTCCTCACCACGGTAATGGAAGCGAATATCTCTCGTACACGATACCTGCTCAGGACCGTGTTTGGTCCGTGGCAATCAACCCCGATGGACGGTATGTACAATTTAATTAAAGCATAACACCCGTGAGGACATGCATGTGAGAAGGGGAAAATAAAGGGTGTTTTGTAATGGCGTATAGTTAAATGATAAGAAAGCGTCACTACAGCTTCTGTGACTGTAATTTGAACATGAAACCTGGCCAAGGACATTGTAGAGAGTATAGAAAAGCAGGTTGCAAGTTTTCATAACTGGGCAATCAATAGTTTTGTTGGAGTAGCGTAAGGGGTCCATGAATTAATAGTATGATTAATCTAATGAATTAAATTGGTTGTTGAGGTTTGGTTGCCGTAAGTCCTGGCGTAGGCCTACCTGTAGTCGCTCATAATCTTTGGACTGCTGTGTAGTACATTTGAATTCAAACTAATGGCGTTCTTTGATTTATTCAGGAGTTTCGCAATGGGCACTGCTGGAATCAACTTCGTTCAACCACTGAGGATTTGGGATACTGAAACGTAAGAGAATGCTATTTGGATAATTTTATTTATTTTTTTCCGGTGCTGTGAATAACGGAGATTAGTTTATAAAATTTAATTATATGATAACATTTGGATGCTAAATACACAAAAAGTTAAGTAGATAACAACAAAACATTGTGTAAGGTTAATAATTGATTGAAAATTCTGACGTGTCTATGTCTTTGCATCAGCTCTTCAAAAATATCCAATCACAGCTCCCTACATTACAATAAAATTAATATTTATCGGTGTAATTCACAGGTAAATGTTATTATCATGCCACATAATTGTTTTGACAGTTGTAATTAAAAAATCATTTCTATCAACACCAATAGAGGGAGGCTACTGGGACCCCTTGGTTCAGGCTACAAGACCGGGGCTGGAGTTCTAAACATTCAATATGAGACGTCACAGGTCTTGCTTTCCTGCGGCTACGACACTTTGGTCCGCATGTGGGATATGCGAACGTCACTCTCCCACAGGTGGGTAATTGTTATAAGATAAGAGTACCTTATTTAGTCACATCAGTGAAACTTGTTTTGCACATGCTCAGATTGTCATTTTATTGCCCATAAGGAGTCGAAAATGGAATGTTGAAATGAGTAGTTCTAATGGTAGATATAGGACAGATGATCGATGATACATTGTTGATCTTCAGCAAAATGAAATTTTTTTTCTCAAGTCAGCTTCAATTGAGCAAAATAATAACACGTGACCCATTCTTTGCTTTTTCTTGCTATTTTATTCAACCAACTAAGGATATTGAAGGCCTGCAACATCTTAAGATTAAACTTTGCCATTATTTGATAATTTGATGTTTTAAAATCTAAGTACAAAATTGATGTTTCAGTGTGAGGCGCTGGATAGAACCATTTGATTCAACCGTATATTGCGTGAATTCTGACAAGAATAATGCGTTTGTCTCTGGAACAGCAAGACACGGCATGACGAGGTTATGGGATAAGAGAATGACCGACCCAGTTCAGGTGAGAGTTAGGACTTGGCTTAATTAAATTGACTTGGAAAATATGCTTACATATATATCACACATTATGAAGGAGAGATTATTCGTCATAATAACTTAAAATTATCAAGATATGTTGTAGTCCTCTGGTTGCTGAATATTTATTTTTTGTTTTAAATCTGACATATCAAAGCCAAGAGTCAAAAATCTTTTATTTCACCAGGATGGCTCATTCAATTTACACTGGTTTTCAATGAGGTCCTGACACATAATTAGACGCACAAAATTTGCAGAAGATGCACAAAACACAGAAGTGGACAAGTTATGTACAATTGAAAATACATGTAAAAATAAACAGGGTAAAAACATAAATTAGTAAAAAGATTGAGAGCAAATAAGAATGTACTAAAAATATTGAGATTTATTAAATTATTTTACATTTGGCTACATATGGTTTATGACGCAATGAATAACTTTGTTTGAAATAATTTCGCTTTCTTTATCTAAAATGATGGGATGTCTCGGAATCAATTGAACAGTTGAAGCTTAGGCCCACCAGAAAATAGTCTGGCAGACTCTTACAATCATACATGTAGCACTGTTCTCATTTGCATCTTACTTTTCTTAAAGTTATAATATTTCCATTTGCAGGTGTACTACACCGGAAGATCCAGCAGTCCCGTCTATTCTTTAACTTTTGACACTTCCCACATGTATCTGGCCCTGGACCAAGGGATACACCTAGTTAATTACTATTGATTACCTTTACCTCATATATTTTTTAATCATGTTTATTATGGTTTCATTCCTGCATATTTTTGACTGAAAGAGAAAGTTCTCTTTCAGTCATTGTGAGAGAATGGATCAAGTCAGTTTTTCTCAAGAAGCCTCTTGCCACAGGGAGAGGACTTGCCACAGCTAAATTGTGCTTATATGATAGCTTAGGAGGTCTAGTATGTTGCTTCATGGCATCAGAGCCCTGCATTTCTGCCTTGTGCAATGCTAACCTGGACTTGGCTGTGTCAGTTTTCCTGACAGCATGATCACTGCCATGGCCATTTGAGGAACATTGTTAGTTCTGGTTAATTCCACAGGGGGTCCTCGGAGAGACCGTCCTCCGGGTGCCCAAATGCATGCATCTCAACATCAGGTGCTTGGGCTGAGAGCCGCAGAGCAAGTAAAACTGGTCCAATGCATTGCTTATCCTAGGTTAGATGGTGTATTATCTGTACCTCTGCCCAGTGTAGAGACAAGTGGTAAAATTCTAAAATTAGCATGCTTTGCTGTCGATGGCTATCATAATCGGTCAATAAGTCTCTCTTTCAGTCCTGAGCTTTCAGTCTTTGAATTATCAGATTCTCATTATCATTTCTTGTCCGATTTTCAATGTCTTTGTTCAACTTTGTTGCCGTGAAGATAAAAACTGCTGACTCAAGGGAAGAGATATGTTAACATGGTTAACGAACTATTGAAAGCTTTCTGTGTTAATAATTCGTTTAAGTTATTGTTGAATGTTAAACATTGATAAAATGTTGCATTCTTTGTGTATATACTGTACATATCATCTTGTTGAGACACCATATAATGTCATTTGTGAAGTTATAAAAATGAAGTTAAATCTCGTGCAATTGTTCACTTATCACTATCAGTTTCTATCACTCCGTTTTACAGATATTGTTATTGGATAGAAATGTCAATTAATTGAGAGCTGCAATGGGTAGCAGACATCTTCATTTCTCGTGGTTGTTTCACTATTTAAATATAAAGTTCATTTTCAAAGGGCTCTTGTAATTTGTAACCAACAGGTAAACTGTAAAATTACGAGCTTATGAAAGATATTACTTCCAAGAGCAACAGCTAGGGGTATCTCTGGGAGGAGAGTAGTCCCAAATTCTTGGCAAGGAGGCTAAAAATTCCAGGCGGCTGATAAATAGATATTGAAAATCGGTGGTTTCCATGCGATTTCATTTGAAATGGTATAAAATTTGGATCGCCAAATTTGGGCAAATATTGCTCCCCCCCCCCTAAAAAAATCCACTCGCCGCATACATAATACAAGCCAAAGCTTGGCCGAGAGATGCAATATGTTAACGAAAAATTTAATTCTTACGTGATAATAGAGCAGCTCCATCTGTTTGACTGTAATCTGGGAGAAAGTGTATGGACACCGGGTTCCCCAGCGGACTGCCGCTTTCATCCTGAGTGTCTGAGTACGTCTTCTTTCAGTAATCTAGTTACTGGAAGAAGACAGTTGTTCATTATCATATATGCCTATATACCGAGGGATTGCTGCCGTGCCACTTATTGCTTCTGAAGCAGTAACATTTCAACTTTACACGAGAGGGCGACACGTGCAAGACAATTTGGTGAACGGAGCTTTCGCCATTTCTGGGAAACTGCATGACGACGCTGGTGGAGTGAACGTAAACATTCCTGCAGAAACATGATTAAATGAACTGAAAAAGAGGAAAACATGGTCTTTTCTGGCTGACATCACTGTGATCTTCAACAATGAGCTACACGACAGCCCCAAGACCCTCTCAAACGAGGACAAGGGGGAGAGGGGCCAGAGCCAGAGGAGCAACTCGTGGAGGCAGAGGCAGGGGGGTCACTGGCCAAAATAATGTCCCAGGGAGAACTGAAGATACTGAGCAAGATGCTGAGGGACGAATGGAGAGGTATGTTGGTTTGTATCTGTACAGATTTAACTGACTTCTAAGTTGTAGAATTCACATCAAAATATCCAAAGTAAGTTAGTGTATTTAACTGTTAAATTTTAATTCTGTCAATTGACTCTACTCAACCCCCCCCCCCCCAACCAATTAAATTTTAATATTTTTTAATTCAAATATTTTTTAACTGTTTTGTGATCATATAGCTGCACATGGCCTAACAACTGCGTAATCTTACAACTTATAAATCAGGCCTATGCACTACATAGCTCAACATGCTTAATAAATAACAGTAAATTAACGGGTCTACTATCAGTTGATGTCTTGATGATAAGCTGATAGTGACAAGGATCAGGCCCAAGATAAGACCAATTTATTTGTCAGATTATGTTTTGTAACACATGATTGTTTAACTTCATGCGTGATTTTGATCAGCAGGCTATGTACAAGTTATTTATCTGGTCGGATCTGCAGCTATTTTTAGCTGCTTCCCCAAAATAACATCTAATTGTGTCTTTTGCCTTGGTTTTGCAAGTGTTCTTGCACTATTGATTTGCATTGAGTCTATTCTGGGAAGAATGGACTTGTCAAGCATTGATACTCACCATGCATTTGATCATTGTTCAAGAGAAAGTGTTGCTTCTATTCATGACTTAAGCTTTTATTAGCTAGCTGTTATACCAACTACTCCTGGACTTAATTGTACACGTACTGCACTTGGAGTCCTAGACATTGATATATACCTTTAATTTTACACTATTGTCTGACATTTGCAATTTAACATCATGTATGGACATAACATGCATAACGAGGATAACCCAGAAAGCAATCAACCTGGTAGGAGTAGGCCTAATGGTCTTCCAATTTCAAACCATCCAAATGGCACTCAAGATTTACAAAATCTGCAAGGGCCACAAAGGTGATGTATACATATGATAACCTTATTTGGCAATGTATGATTTAATCAAATATTGTACCTGTATGTTCAAATCGGACAGACTGGTTATCAGGACTATACTAACTTCACTTGATTATATAACTTGTTGGTGGAGCGCATTAAAGCAGACGGTGTGATATAATGCTCAAGATGATTTCAATTCTCCTAATCGCTAATTGGAGATCTGTTACTTCAATCAGCCCAGAAGTGTAGATTGTTACTTCAATCAGCCCAGAAGTGTAGATTGTTACTTCAATCAGCCCAGAAGTTTCTGTTTAATTGGGTTGGTTTCATCAATCTGCCTAGAAGATTGGGACGTCTGTTACTTTAATCAGCCCAGAAGTGTGGGTCTGTCACTTCAATCTGTTTGATTTACTCATTCACAGTCAAAGTCCTTCGATTGTACCCAAAGCGTAGACCGAAAAATGCTGTCGGGGTTCAAGCAGCCGCTTTGTGTCAGCTTTTGTCGGACTACTCGAAGGGCACGTATGATAAATCATGGTTCCAGAAATAAGAATGCTTCTGAAATACAATTGTTTTTGTTATTTATCGAATTGATATCTTTGCAGACGAGATGGCTATACAATGATAGCTCCGAATGAGAAGAAAAGGGAGAAAATAGCCCAACGTAAGTCCATTAAATTATATAAAGTCTGATTAAGTTAAATGAAGTTAGACTGACATCAGTGACACGATATGCATCCTTGTTATATAGTATATGAATTTTTAAAAAAAATGATCATGTCCATGTTTACATAGGCCTACACTTGTATATGGAAGACTCGCCACAAGTTGTATGCACTCCATTACATTGATTATAATACAATAACAGATTACAATATGTGTGGTAAAACACAGGTTCTGGTCAAAAATGTTTCAGTTAATTTTAATATACCTATATATACTTCAGAAAACCACAATGTTTCAGTTGTTCAAAGCGTACTTTTTGTTTGTCCATGATAATAGGCTAATAGCCTAATGATAAGCCGTTGTATACATGTATATAATAAATTATGTAGCTATGCCTACTTACATTTATACTTAGTGACATTTTTCAGTGACTTTTCATAAAATTTCATGTTATTTTGTCACCAGTCTTAGGGCCTGTTTTCAATTAAATTATTATTGTATTGAATTTTCAATGAATTTCAGAGGCCCATAAAGAAGAAGAGAATTATCGGAAATACAAAGAATCCAGAACGCCCAAGACTGTGTCTTATGTGGGAACCGTTGGTAAGCTAGTTCTTTGTCAAAAAAAAGCTAGTATGTTGCCAGATTAAAATAATGTCCAAAATAAAGATTTAAATTTTAGAGTCATACTGGATATTAAACCTCTTCCACATACCAAATTTACTCTACTGTCATGATCTATAACTTCAAGTTGAATCATACATAGAATTGGCGGACTAACTAGCTTTAATTTTGCAATATTTGGTGGGAATATGAAGTGAGAGGATTTTCTGAGAAATACTCAAATTTATACATATATTATAACATTATGGATAAATATCAGTTACAAACTTGTACTTCTTTGAACAATAAATCTTTTTAAACCCGTCGTTTTAGGAGGAGGTGAGGTGGAGTCGCCCCCTCGTGTAGATGGCGCCAGAGGTCGTGGTGGAAGGTCGCCGCTGACACCATCCAGGGTAAAGTATCAAGAAATTAAATTTTTCAGAAAAAAGTTTTCCTTGAATGCAAAAATTGATTAACAAGGCAATGTGTTTGTAATTCATTTTCGAAAGAAAACTGCAATACCTTGATAAGTCATAATCACAGCAATTGACTTTTTTGTAAATTTAACTTTTAACATGTTAGGTTTGCCGGAGCCTCACATCTATATGAGTCACAGTGTGTCACTTGTCATTCCAAATAAGTAGAATAATAAATTTCTAATAATATAGAAAGAAGACTATTAGAAGTTTTTAGACTTCATAGATTCCTTCATCACTGAAAAAAATAATGCTAATTATGAAACTTTGGTAGCTTCAGTGGTCCCCCTGGAATTTGATTTGGAAGTCTGTTAAAAGTTACGGTGGATCTACTTTTCCAAACGTGCACCTACATTTAACATATTGCATTATTTTCCTTTATGATTTTAGGCTTTTGGTGCAAAATCATCTTATAAGCAAAGTATGCGACAGAGAGAAGAGGAGGAAATAGCAAAGAAAAAAGCAGACGCTCGAAAAAAGGTAAATTTTCTTGTGTGAATAATATTTAGGGCTATTCCATTTAAAAACCTGGGGGGGGGGGTGGTCAGGTTGATTTATTTTTCGTAAGATGGATGTAGGGATCGACGGAAATTCGCTTCAGATGTATGGAGGGATGCAAAAGAAATCGCTTTAGATGTACGGGGGGGCATTATCGCTCCATGAAGGCTTACGCATTGTAATAATAATATTTTTATTTGATGCATGTGGGGCGGGTAAAAAATTTGCATTTAATGCATGGGGGGGTCGAAAATAATTCACTTTAGATGCATGGGGGGGGGGTCAAAAATGTAACCTGACCACCCCACCCCCAGGTTTTTAAATGGAAAGCCCTTACTGAATATACCACCATTCGATTATTAATTTTGTGGAGATAAAACTTTACTTACAGGCCTACTTTATTTATCATTCATAGAATATTTTATTGTTTTGTATAATTTTGTTCAATTATTTATCATATTTATTGCATCACGGATGATCAGGCCAACTCACAAGTAAGACTGTATTCACAATAATATTTTGGGTGTGTCTAATTAACTTGGAATTCTTTCCTATTTCTTTCTACGGGTCTCTTATGAATTTATGACACACTGCAGTCTTGTGGTGTTGTTATCACATTACGTTATTTCAGCACAATTGAAGGTTAAATTCAGTTGGTTGCGCACTGGGCTGCCAATCGCTGGGGTTGGGTTCACTCTCGTTGGGGCATCTGGCCTTTTATTTGACAGCGATTTCAATCATTTTGTCTCATTGCTGTGTCCTCTTCCCATGTGCTAATGAGGCCACACATAATTGATCTTTAGCTTCTTGGATCTTCTCAAGGCACTTTTTCTAGGGTCGGTCGGTAGGACAAAAAAAAAAGGGGGAAAATTTTTTTTTTTTTACCGTCAAAAAAAATCCTTTTTTTTTCTGTCGGCAGAAAATCTACGGGTATTGTGTCGGCGGGTCCGTGAAGCTAAGAATCAATTATGTGTGGCCTAAATTAGCCTACCAACTTACTGGTACCAAGTGCATAAATGGACGATGTGAAGCTCCAATCATCCACCCATCCTCATGTAATATCAGCACAAGACTGGTGATTGGGTGCCGTGGTTTTGATGTTGCACAAATTTGTTTTATTGTTGTCACTTGAATGTTTGTTTTGAGATTGAGTATTTCGTTCCCAAATTCTTTTATAATCTCTGTCTTGATTTGCCGTCATTTTTATTGTATTAAAGAAGAATGTTCTAACTTTGCATTCATTTGACCAAAATGGTATGGTGATTTTTTTCAGTCGGAACAAAACCAGTCTCGAGATGCAGAAAGACAGCGCAAATTGGATGAAGATCGGAGGATGTAAGATATTAAGATTTTTTTGGATAGTTGGTAAATCAAAAAAAATTAGTTTCTTTATTAATGAATTGATTTACCAGGAGAACAAATTCTGGCTTGCGTGTGATCTTAATATAGGCCTATATGTGATGGTTTGATAGATTGATAAATTTATTTAAAATTAACTTCAGGAAGCTAGAAAAGCATGACTGCTTGTCGAACTGGCACCTTAAAATAGTGTGGTCCCATTGGCATCATGAGTTGTCCTATCTAGTCCATACATGCACATTGACAAAGCATGCACTAATTTATTAATTGGCAGAGATTTCTGAACACTTTGCAAATATTTTTTTGTCACTTTCAGGAAAAATGAAGCATTTCTAGCAAGATTTGACAAGAAGAAGCCTGAACCTGCTAAACTGGAAGAGAACAGAAGTGAAAATGGTAAGTCTTTTCATTTTCAGATCTGAATGAATTAAATTGAATTTTGATTTATATTTGATTCGGAATGAACTACTTTGATCTTTCACACTCAACTTGTTTTGAATTATATAAGAATATTATTTGATATTTAACTATCTTGTTAAACGTTTGAATAATTTTTGAGTTCGTTAAAAATTATTAGTAGGGATCATCATTTAGTGCATTTGGGGGGTCATTAGCTCTGGGTATAACCTGCAATCCTACAACAAAGAAATTTATGAGTATGGTATGATACCAAATGTTGCGTCAGAAAACGTAAAACAGAAAAACTTTTGATCAAAAATACCTATCATTCAGAGTTGTTTCTTTAATGCACATATGACATAAAATCACTGAGGCATTCCATTATAATACAATTGGGACCCCACAAATTGAAACATTGCAATTTGCAACTTCCACAACAACTCGGGCTTTGTATCTGTAGATTCTTCTCGTTTAGTTAATTTTGACAAATAATTTTTTTTTTTCAGCAACAGAAGATTCAGAGTGTTCAGGCACAGCTTCAAACTTGTCGCATAATCATGATAATTCTCAAGGGCTTTCACAACTTAAGCAAAAATTTCCGTATCTCGATCCAGAGACTTTAGAGGAAATGTTGGACAGTGTTAATGGAGATGTGGACTGTGCTATCGATTTGCTATCGGGAGATGATTAGTTTTAAAGTCAATTTTAAGAACTGTGATTTATGGTTGTTAATTGGTAAATTTTGCATTTTTTAGGATGACATTGGATGTTAAGAATGAATGTTGTTTAATCATTAACTGTGTTTTGTTAATTGGTAGTTATAACTATTACAGGTGATAAGGTTAAATATAAATCTATATATTTATCTAAATTTATAAACCTGTTCTTATCATTGGTACATATAGTTGCTTGGAAAGTCAAAAAAAGAAAATGTATGCAAGATTGTAATTTTTAAAACCCTTGTGTTAAACCAACTATGTACAGCATAAAATTTGAGGCAATTTTAACATGTTTCTTGTCGCACTGTACAGCACAGTTTTGCTATTGTGTTGTTCTGCTGATACTTTGACAGCCAATTGCCACAAATTATACTATTTTATTTGTACATTTATTAGTTACATGTTGATGTATCCTGTCTGGTATTTGAAAAGTCTATAATAGGCCTTAATGCATTGTTAGATAGATCTAAAAAATTATGTCATTATGTTTATATGTTGCATTTATTGGTTGGTAATACAACTGAATTATATTGTTGATTGCATGATGATTGATGTTTGTTGAGATTTATTGCATGATTCTATTTGAATCTGTTTGATATTAAGCAAGGTTACTCGTCTGATTATATTGAAGTTATATGCGCAAGTGGAACTAGTGTACTGCATTGCTATATTGAGTTAACGTGTCTTTTTGGATAAGAATTTGAAGAGTCTTCTTGATTTATGTTTTTCATTCATCATGTTCATGAACTTGTTAATAACACGTATATTAAAAATAAATGTTGGAGGTTTGCCAGCTCGAAAATATTTCTCATTTGTTACTCTTGTCTTTTTCCTCAGGATTTTGTTTATAAATTAATTTTCTTTCAGAAAAGTTAAAAAAGAAAAATCAAGCTTTACAGATAGGTTGAAATTGTTCATCAAATTTAACATTATGATGAATAGTGGGCCTAATTGATTTGACGGCAACTGGGTTGGTCTAATTCCAAGATGGAAAGTACTTTCAAAGTGCTCAGGATTTCAGGAAAAAAGATCTAGTGACCACATGGTGGCGCTTTTGCATGGGACGAGTTTACTATGCCATCTGGCGGATTGTGAAAATTTCAGGTTGCAACACTCTGCATGGTTTATCACATCTGACTGTTTTGCCAATTTTGGAAAATGTAAATTTGTGAAAAATGTTGCTGTTCTGGCAGAAAATAAGCTAAAATGTAGCTTCAACTGGCCA
This sequence comes from Platynereis dumerilii, assembly GCA_026936325.1. Lineage (NCBI taxonomy): Eukaryota > Metazoa > Annelida > Polychaeta > Phyllodocida > Nereididae > Platynereis > Platynereis dumerilii. Next base: position 15,266,630 of record JAPTHN010000008.1, on the reverse strand, counting down.
CAGACGATACAAAATGAGGAATTTGATATACTCAGGTGAATTTTTCAGTGTAACTATAGAATTTGGTGTGATAAATGTTGGAAGAATGTCACTGTTATGACACTTCAATGTGATAAACAAATCAACAATAATGTCAATGTAGGTCAACAGGTCAATGAACCCCGAGAGAAATAATTGATTGTTGGACTAAACTGTCATGAATGTATACTAACACTACCGGCATAATCCTGAAATAGGCCCCGCATGCTGATAACGGAATGAGCGGCCCTATGTTAGAGCATAGGCAGCAGCTCATTCCGTGGAAGGTGCGGGGCCTATTTCAGGATTATGCCGAGGTTTCATGACAGTGAGCAAGAACAGCAATAGGCCTTTTTTACAGCTATTTACTTACGATACACTTTGTGCTAGCTTATCAAAGCGGAAACATTTCATACATGGCTTAAATTGCTCACAGATTCCGATTTCATTGCCGAGAACCAATTATTCAACTTTTTTGTTGTGTTTTCATACATGATCTACCCTTATTTAACGGTGAATCTGTCTGGAAGAACGGTAATGTAGGGTCAAAATTTTGCAAAAAATCGCCCCCTCGTATCAGAAATGTGCGAAAATTGACATGCTCTTCCCCTTTGCACATTTCTCAGTAATTCTCCCTATCTGGAGAACTTTTTTCTCCCAAGAATTCTCCCAATTGGGAGAAAATCTCCCTTTTTGCATACTTCACCCAGCTGGTTAGGCCTATATTTTTTACTTGTTACATGACTATATGCTTAGCTACATCAGGACAGTCGGTAACAGACTACCAGTAAAATGTTATGTACTATCACTGATTTTTTACTACCGGTAAATGGTTTTAACTTTTATCTTTACTTTCAGTCTGTGTGCTGTTCTTGTACTTCAAGACAATATGGGGTAAAGCACAAGAAGGACAGAAATGGAGTAAGTTTTTCTAAATGTCTTGAATTTTCCGTAACATGAGTTGAGTGCCTGTACAATGTGAAGCCTGCAGCATGCTGTGTTGCGTCAGCTATAACCAGTTTAATTTTCGTCATAAACTGATATAAAGTTTTATGAAAGACAGTTTTAATATAAGTACAAGTATTTCATGTATTTCTTTTCCCAGGAGCGCGCACTGCAAATGTGTTCAACTGTGTCATGCTTATTAACCTCATCAGTATTTGCTGGGGTTGTTCGATTTAAATCACGATTTAAGTTAATGCATTAGAATCATGATGATTTATTTGATTTTAATTGATTTATTTAATTTAAATAACTTTTTTTAACATGATTTAACTCACTGGATTTTAAAAAAATCTGAAAAATCAACAACCCTGGTAAATGTACCCAATTAATAAATTGATGAATTTGCCTTGACATATTTTTTATTTAATTTCAGCTTTCCACATATCAGACAGCCAGATCCACACCCTGACTCCTCCCAATTACCCCAGTTGTTGTACCCCTGCAGAATATTTGCTCGTTTCGGATTCTCACACGGAATCGGATCCTTCAAATTGGAGGTTGCTCTTCACAGATCTGGACATTCCACCGGGCAGTGAACTGCTTGTGAGTACAACAAATATAATACTTATTCACTATTTATTTATTCATTTAAACTCCCTGAAGAGGGAAAAGGATAAAAATACAGAGTGAAGATGACGTTTAAAAGCATGTGTGTCTAGAAATAAAATCATTCAGATAAATTTTAAAAGTGGACAAACAAATGTAAATGTCACAACTTATAGTATCACAGAAGTATACAATATATAAATTAGGGATGCACCGATACCACTTTTTCACTTCCGATCCGATACCGATCCTGGTATTTTGCTGCCGATACCACCGATTTCCGATACCATTCCGATACCGATACCATTGGTTAAATGGAGAGTAGTGCTACCGATCCGATCCGATACTGCTTTTTAGTGCTGGATCGGCACCGATACCAATCCAGAGTATCGGATCGGTACATCCCTAATATATATTTATCTTTGAGTACAGCGGTCCCTGCATTATGAGACTTGCCCCTTCTATGGCCATCAAACTATCTCTCGTGAGTGTGTGACAAAATTTACTAAAAATACATCTTATAGCAAGTTGTCTTGTAACGGAAGGACCTCTGTATTTTAGGTAATAATTCTATCACATTTTCCATGCATATTTCTGGCCCTTGTTTTAAGTACAAAACTTTGCTGAGTACTACTAAACATTGGTGAGACGTCACTGAGACCTAATGCCGAAAAGTGAATTTTATCAATTTTGAGCTTATCATCAATATTTTGATTTTATTTGACAGATCTACGGCTACAAGTCAACTTTGCAAGAGGAAGGGGTGCCGTTGCATTCTCCAAAATACTCACCAGAGGGCACTTGGCTTCGTCCCGCCATTATATTTCAAGGCTACGCCCTCGGCCTTGTGTTTCACCCCATTCAGTCGGAGTCTAAGAGCTATCTGGGGTTCAACGCTACGTACTGGCTGACTCAAGGTAGCCATTTTTAATTTGGTCAGGGCAAAATTAGAATTATTTCTTACAGTTAGTGGCTTAATATTTTAATTTGCTTACATTGTAGAATTTCTAATGCATGTATAGTGCAAAACAGTCGCATAAAAATTTTTAAGTTCAGTGATATCACAATTTGAATTATTTTATCTTCAGAAACTGACTGGACGCATGACAGACCTTTTACAGGTAAATATCTCATTTTCTATATAAATTTTGCTTCTTATTCTATAAAATATTACTGGGCTTAACTACAAGGTCACTGCAAAAACTAGTTATGCGATCATGAAAAATTAGGGTTTTGTCAGGCCGAACTTTTTAAATCTATAGCTTCTCTGACCGACTGACCCAAAAGATTTTCTGCCTGCCCCCACAAGTTTCATTAAATTGAAATTATAAAAAATTTGTTATTACACCTTTTATTTCCGGTTTACCAACCCAACCTAGAAAAGGTGCCTCGAAAAGATCTGAAAAGCTAAAAACCAATTATGTCTGGCCTCATCTTTGGTCGATATTTACCTACGATTGTAGGCCTATGGTCAAATTCAATGGAACATTGACACATGTATGACATAAAATTAGCATTGCCATATGTTTAAAGGTCTTTGTTAATTGCAGTATATAAAAGTAAACATGCTGATTTGTGGGGATTAGATTCTCTAGTACCTTGGTAGTCTCAACTATGCATTATAGTAACTGCGCATGAACAAATTTATTTATTTAATCAAATCGAGATCTTTAATAAGCAACTGCTATTCATAATTTTTTCGGTGAATCTAATTATGAATGTTATAAATCATTTTCCAGTTTGTCCACCAGTCGGTGACATCATGGAAGGGGGTGTCGTTGAAGTCACCAAATTTTTACAACCCGTTCGTATTCACCATTATCGTTATTTCTGCATTTGGCAACTGAAGCCGCCTCCTTCTAACGACATGAGAATGTACATTGATGTCTATGCAGTTGAGGATAGTGAGTATATTTGATATTTTAGACATTTTATGTTGATTACTTGTCATTATTATTTTTTATGTCCCCTTCTTGTAATCCGCTTGAAGAGAGCGGGGAGGGTTAGCTAACTTAGCTCAGTCGGTAGCATGCTGGCCTGTCATTCGCTGGGTCCAGTGTATGATTCCTGCTCTGGTTCTCCAGAACTTACGCTGGACAGCAGTGGAAGTCATCCTTCACTTCATTGCTGTGTCCGACTCCTGCCCTAATTAGTAATTAGACTACGGTGTGCATAAATACAGGATGTAAAGTCCCAATCATCCTTCTATCCATGTGATAAGGAACAAAATAGCCTCAAATTGGGTTAGCAAAAGATCAAAAGAGGGACTCGGGTCACTCCATAAAAAAAGGGAAAATCCCCTCAAAAAATATTTGACCAAAAAAAAAACTAGAAATTCCAAAAATTGCCCTGCACTACTGATGTATCATTGTCTTAAGATATTCCCTTTCTCTATACCACTGTTTACTGCAACAGTTGTCTTTCAGAAGGTTATAAATAATTTTGAGTATTCATCTATCTTTCAGGTAATATCAAAATCAGACAAGGCACTCACTCAGGGAAGCCGTTGTTGTTAGAAGTCAAACCATCGGACCGCCTCAAAATTCCCACAAGATTAACGTCGGACCATGGGTTTTACATTGAGTTGGACAAGCCAACAAATTCTGGGAACTTCACGATGGTTTATGGAGCCTACAAACAAGTAGATTCAGATGAAGGTGAGCATTTTTTAATCAGGGATGGTCATTTTGAATTTTGACGTGAAAAGAACCTTGATGAATCATGATGTTATAGATTTTAAAAGCAGTTGCACAGCTCAGGGCTCAGACGTGTTCTGCTGCTAATGATAAGATTCCCAAATAGATTCTTCAAGACAGCAAAAAGACTGTTTTCACCATACTCTGTTTTGAACAGTATCTGATTTCTACTGCTCTTTCACATATTAAATAGAAAATAAAGCAAGTGTAGTGCACTCTTCTTCATGCAATTTCAAAAAAATTTGAGAATGTAACCATTTAAACAGGGCATTGCAATGTGTGTAAAAGGTTGTAGGCTATTGTAAAAAACATCTAGGTCAATAGGTTTTGGAATCAATTTACTCCCATTTAAATTGCTTAATAACTTTCATTTGGAACATCTCAGATTTCTGTTGAAGTTGTAGAATGGCAGACTTCTCAGTGGCTGGTGGTGGCGCTACTGTACTAGAGAGTCACTGTGATGTCACCATTGTCACAATGTTGATGTCACAACTGCAACAATGACACAATTGATGACATCACCATTGTTTACTCACTATCTAATGGTTACCCCTGATGCATTGAAGTCCCCCATTGTGATAGCTGCTTGTGGCACGTAATGTGTGTCTAATAGATGTGATGCACTGTTTTTGTTCTACATGTTGTAAACTGGATCATCGTCTGTTTTCAGAATGCAAGTACCACATAGACAATGAAGAATTGCAAGGATTCCGTTGCAAGGAGAAGGTTCCTTCCTGGTGCATTCCGATGGAGAACAAGTGTAACGGAATTCCCGACTGTCCTCAGAACGAGGATGAGGAGGAGGCCCTGTGTTCTGGTTAGAATTGTTAGATTTATATAAAATTCGCTCCTCGGGGGGGGGGGGGATGGGGTGGTCGGGTTACGTTTTTGACCCCCTACATGCATCTTAAGTGAATTTTTGAACTTCCAAAGGGGATGTAGCATTGGCTGAATTTGTAAACAAAATTTTAATGTTGTTCACTGCATTTTTTCCCTCTTCTTTAGCAACACCCCCAACCACTCCCGCACCGACCACATCTCCGTGTTTTTGGCACCAATGTGAGGACGGCAGATGTCGAAACTACATGGAAAGATGCCGTGAGTTGTTTCTAATTTTCTTTTATAGATGGATGGGTACAATGGAGCAATCAACCTTTTTGTGCAGTGTGACATAAAAAATTAGCTATTTAATTTTTTGCAATTTGCTTTCTCAACAAAGGAGATTTATAAATTTGTGCATAAAAAATCCAAGAATACAGACTTTGTAAAATTTTAATCTGCATAGCTTGTTGTTGTTGAACATAAGGCCACACATAATTGATTCTTAGCTTCGCGGACCCGCCGACACAATAGACTTCCTGCCGATGGAAAAAATAAAATAAATTTTTTTTTTTGACATTATAAAAAAAATTTTTTTGTCCTACCGACCGACCCTAGAAAAAGTGCCTTGAGAGGATCCGAGAAGCTAAAGATCAATTATGTGTGGCCTTATGAGTAAATCTGTGGTTAGTTTTTTGTTCAGTTTGAAAGTAAAATGGCAATTAAACTTCGGGTGCACTATCTGTAATCGCTTGCATTTTGGAATGTTCTGACTAGAAAAGGTTTTTATGATTTGTTTTTTCAGCGGAAGAGTCTTGTCCGGCAATTCAACCAGCTCGTTGTGAAGGAACTATGACTTGTGTCAATCCCACTTTGCAAAGTTGTCGTAAGTTGCTAAAAAAATCTTCGGGGCACTTGGAACTTTGATTATTATTATATTTATTTCAATATATTGGGAATCGCCTGCCCATGACGGATGTAGTCTCTGCGATTAACTTCAAATATCGAATCTATGCAGTCCAATTTAATTAGCCAGGCGAATATGGTACATAATTAAACAAGCAAGTTCAATATATATATATAAAATTAAATGCAATATGGACCTGTTGATTATGATGGTAATCTTTAAACTAGCATAAGAATAAGATAATTCAGAACCAAGAACATTAATCCCACTAGAATAATTTAGGTGAGGTAGTAATTGAATTCACAATATGAAAGTGTGGTTGATGTCATATGCAAGAGTAGAAATCTAACCTACATGGTTGTAAAGAGTTGAAATGTTTACTTTAGAAATATTGCTTGTTTACTTTATATTTTACAATTACATTATCTGTTTCAGCTGGGAAATACTCTTGTCCCTTTTTACATGAATATTGTGAAGTCCTCAAGAAGTGCATCACAAAATTTTCAAAATGTGGTAAGTACTTATGACGTCAAGTTTAGAGTTAACTTTTTTATTATATGGTACAAAAATAAACCATGATGAACATGTAGGCCTATACAATTTCACAGAAATAAAATGTACTGGGGAACACCTCAGCAGTTCCCACGTGGCGTAATGGTCAAGAACAACAGTCAGTCAGTCAGTTAGCAGTAAATCTGCTGCAACCAATGACCATAGGATAACTGCATATTATACATAGTCATAGATATATGGTCACAGGGTATCCACTGGACAGGGAAAATAGTGACAAAAAATCACTGCTGGGAAAATGAGGGAATTTTAAATTTGGCTTCAAAGTCTGACAGGGAAAATACAGAGAATTTGGTTTTACACTCTAGTACGCGGAAGAAGCCCTCTATTTTAAGCCCAATTTTACAAAAGTTGTGGTTATTAGATTCTGATTCGTGACAAAAACGCAATGATAAGGTCAGGGACTCAGGGCAGGCCTCCCAGCCGCCAAAACAAAAGATATAGGGAATTCAAAAAATTTGGGGAAAATAAAGGGCTTTTCGGCTTCAAATGAATCGTAAGTTAATATTAAATTCACTGGTCGAGTGCTCAACCGGCAACTCGACATATCAAAAGAAGTACTGGATTCTGACTTGACCAGTGTTGAGACTAGATACATTGGCATGTTGACCAAGGAATGACTCGGAATTCTAGTATTCTCCCTGCCATACATTAAACAGTTAACACTAAACACTCATTTTAAAGTCACATGAAAAGATGGAAATAGCAAATTCAATAATATAATGCCTTTAAAATATAGGGATTTATAGAAATTTTTGCAAAAAGCTTGAAAATGTAGGGAAATATAGGGAGCAAAAAATATATAGGGAAATATAGGAATTTATAGGAAATTTAGGGTGCTGGGAGCCCTGTCAGGGAAAATGTCCACTGGTACAGTCAAAATACAGGGAAATACAGAGAAATTGCTCTGACAACAAATTTTAGTGGATATCCTCAGTAATGAGGATGTTTTTGTTTTAGAAAAATGCTTAAATAACCATCTGATTTCTTTTTCAGAAAAAGAGTCGCCGGAGGAAATTTGTAAGAAGCAAAGTTGGAGAAAATACTGTCGGGATGGCCGGTGCATCAGGAGCAGTGCAAGATGTCGTAAGTGTCATGTCTATCTATCTATTTATCTATTTATCTGTCTATCTATCTGTCTATCTCTATCTATTTTTCTATCTATCTATTTGTCTATCTAACTATCTATCTCAATAGTTTTATAGCAGTGCAGGACAAATGATCTGCTGGATTCAGGGGATGTGAACTTAGACGCTTCACAACCTCAATTTTGAACCCTTGGGTTCGTGTTAACTTTGATGTTATCAGCTTTTAAATTTCGGTGACACTAGTCATATTTTTTTACCAATGTAATTTGTTTCTATGTCTTTGTCTATGTCTGTTCTAGATTAAATGTGTTGATGCCTAAATTGAAAATTGTATAATTCTTGAATTGAGGATATTATTTTTGAATTAAATCCTCACTCAAAAATCTGCGAAGTTTATAGGGCAGAGGGGTTTGCCTACGTTGAAAGAGTGGGAAAACTTGCAAAGAAGTTGGGAAAAGTCTCGAAATAGTCTGGAGACAGTTTGGAAAAAGGGTTGAAAAATTCTACAAAAAAAATGCAGATTGTTGGGAAAAAGTGAGGAAAACTTACTGACATGGCGTCAGAAATATCCGTTAAAAGGTCAGAAAGAGTCCCGGAAAATTCTCGGAGAAAGTCGGGAAAAAGTCTGGGGAACAGTCTGGAGAGAACCTTGGGAAAATATATTGAAAAGTGCTTTGAGTAGTTGCGGAAAAGTTCAAGGAAAAGCCTGGAAAACTCCGGAGAAAATGTGACAGATTTCTGGCAAAAACTAGGGAATTACCTTATATAGAATTTGTTGAGGTGCTGATTCTAATACTGTCTATAAGGAGCAAACTGATTATGATTGTCTTTTTCATTTCAGCCGAAGACCCCTGCCCTTCTTACAAACCCCACAAATGTGGAGGCTCTTGTTATTACGAAAGCGAAGTATGCAACGGAGTGGCCGTTTGCTATGACAAATCAGATGAGCAAAATTGTTGTAAGTAAAATATTCATAATTATTTTTTATAATTTACTTTTGCCGAGTTTATGATGACCTGATAATGAGAACAATATGTTGTTGTTCACTGAAAACTTACAATGTTGGAGACATGATGTTTCAACCACTCATCTAGATGTCTTGTTCACATGTGACCTCTAGCTGAGAGGTTGAAACGTCACGTTTCCAACATTGTAAGTTTCTAGTGAACAATAATATTGGATATACCTGGAACCAAGAACAACTTATTCTACATACTTGTAATTATTGTAATATGTTGTTCTTGGTTTCAATGAACTGAATTGATGATATTGAAAATAATGTATACATAGAGTAGAGGTGATGTTAGAGATATTTCATGAGTTGATGTGGTACTGATATAGTACAGATGTTGCAGATTTACACTAGGCATTTTCGGAAAGGTTACACTAATAGCTCAAGTGACACGAGTCACGAGGATTTTGTTTCTGAACAAGCCAAACTCTAGCCTCGTGTTTCAGGGAAGTGCCAATGTCAATCTGGAGTGTTGCGTTTCCGGCTACTCCCCAATATGTGGGTAGTACTGGGGTCTCGAGTTTTGTACCACTCAGTGGCATAGCTACAGTACAGGGGGGGCAGGGGGGGGGGCGGTCGCCCCCCCTGGCTCCATCCTGACCAGGAAAGAAATGATTACATTGTCATCAAACGTTGCATTTTGCTGATGGCGCGCCTCTGTCGCGACAGCGATAATAGCTCCCCCGACAAAAATGTTCCATTTCCATCGCTGACTTGAATATTTTGCCCCCCCTGGAAAATTTCCTAGCTACGCCACTGGTACCACTTGACAAAACTGGTTCCTGCTCGTGTGAAACTCTCCTGTTCTGTTTCCGAGAAATACGAGGGTTGAGTCTGGCATGTTTAGAAACAAATCCTCGTTACCCATGTCACCCGAGTTATGAGTGTAACCTTTCCAAAAACGCCCAGTGTGTTGCTAGGTAACCTGACTCATACGACAGATTTTAGACAGAAGTTTTTCTTATGTAAATTTGCATTATCCTGTATGGAAAATGGAAATTCTCTCTGGACAGTGAGTGAAGAAAGGCATTCTAAAAGTATTAAAGTTACGAGCCGACAAAATTCTAGCTAGGCAGTGCATGATGAATGATACGACTTGTAGACTTGTAGACTTGTAGACAGTTTAGGCCGAAACCGATGGTTGTTGACCTCTCTCGAGCTGGCTCTTCTGTGACTGCTCACACTGCTTGGGAGTAGAATCTGATGGTTTTGCGCATGCGTCTGGTAAATTGGCTCATTAATACGATTGTCAAATGATTAAGTTCTGTAATTGGCCAGTCTATTTAACTAAGAATGGTCAGTGTGGCTCGAATGCTACTTGATATAGTATGTACCCCAAAACCTCGTATAAATCAACAATACAAGCAAAAACAATAATTCAACCTCCAATATAAATAAAGTAGCTTGCACAAAAACAAGAAATAAGATAACTTATAGTACATTCATCAACACGAATAAGTAATGTAAAATCAAAGTAACATGAATAACTGATACGAATGATAATGACCTGTTTGACATCATTACTGTGGATGCAGGAAAGATATAAAGCAAAGATAGAAGGTGTCTGCTTTTCATTGACTGATTTAAAATGCTGATTTGGTATGAAAAAACATACATATGTGATTATTGAGCGATTGATGAGTCAGGTCAGATTAACTGACCGACTGATTGACCAATTGATTAGTTGCCTGATTGATTGATTGCCTGATTGATTGACTATCTAATTAAAAAGCAATTGATTGATTGATGGATTGACTTAATTGTATGCAATGTCTGATTGGTCAACTGACTGATTGATTGATGGAGTTAGCTTGTGGTAGATGATTTGTAGATTGATTAGTTCATAATGCCTGGTTGATGGATGAACTTTTTGACATGTGTTGTTTCACTGGTTGTTTGTTGATCTGGAAAATCTACTTGCATTTCTTAACAAGCTACTCATTGATGTATCAAATATATTATTTGTCATTTGAAACTGGTTACACAATTCAAATTTCAAAGCAACCTCTCGGAGGGCACAAAACATTCAAAGCTGTGTATCAAATAGTTTGTTTGCATACTGAAAGGTATCCCATTGCTCTTATTCCAAAACACATTTATTGAAATGTTGTGACAAGAAATGTGGCAGAAACTATTCTGGTTCTTTTTTTGTGCCCGATAGCGAAGTGCTTGTTGTTTTATTGAAATAAATCGTCATAAAATTACATTGATCTATATCTCCAGGAGATACCAATGATTCTGAATTTTGGCTTATCACGTAAAACGGAGTAAAGTTGGCAAGCTATTTTAACCCACTTAATAGAAGAAAAGCTTACTTTCCTCACTGACACAGGTGGCAATATTGCCGAAGAAACCTGTGCCGGTGAGAAATGTAGCCATATCTTCCATTAAGTGGGTTAAAATAGCCGGCCAACTTTACCCCGGATTGCCAACTTTACCCCGTTCTACGGTATACAGAATTTATGTTGTGAACTGTTAAGACAGAAACAACTACTATGGCATATTCTCCATTCACAAGTGGGTGCCAAATAATTTGAAATTTACCAGGCTGAGTTGCTAAGTGCCTAATTATGGCTAATTACAGCTAAGTACACACAATTTTGAGCTCATGAAGTAGCTGAGTTTTGTATTTGCCAGACAAGGTCAGCACGGCGGCCGGAGTTTTGATCGCCAAATGTGTGATGGGGATCGTAATCCTTTGCGCTCTGTGTTGTACGTGCAAGAAGCGGTGCGGTTCTCCAGCTCATTCCAGGCCAAGTAAGTATATAAAAAACGGTGTAGTCTAGTTTGTTGGATGTGTGTATTTGGTCTTTGGCTTGTTTTCTTCAGTGATTCAGGGTTTCCACAGTCATGGAAAAATTGTGGTCATGAAAAGAAATTGTGGTCATGGAAAGTGGAAAATCCAAACTAGTCAAATATCATGGAAAAACATTTAGGCCATCTTTGATTTTTTTTTTTTCGATATCTTAAATATGTCTTGGGAAAGCAGGGACAAGTCATGGAATTTAGTTCTTGAGATTTATGTGGGAACCTTGAATGATTATGAACTTATTTTGAATCAAAAATAGAAAAGGGAAAATGATGAGCAGTTGTTCCTCAGGGCTGCGAAAAATATATAAAATTTCGCTCTAGTTTGTACGTAAAAATAGCTGATAAATATTTATGATCATATTTTACTGTAGAGAATATTAAGACATTATAGTCAAAGACCAACTACTTGTCACCTCATAGTATGTAATAACTAATCTGTTGTTTGGTGCTGGCACTCTTGTTTAACACTTCTAATAATATTATTATCCATGCAAAATATATGTGTAGAATCAAAGAATCTATTTCTATTTATTGTCCAGACGGGACGACTCCTCTTTCATTCTCTTGGCTAAAAGTGGGTGGCTCGTGCCCCCTATGCCCTCCAGCTCAACTGCCCCTGAAAGTATGACACAATTAATATTCGATTCTGCATACCGTATTTCCTCGAATAGAAGCCTGGTCTCATTTAGAAGCCGGGTCAGAGGCCCACAGTAAAATAATATAAGCCTGGCTTAAATACATGCCAGATCAGCAACTCTACACTCTTAATAATTGACTGCCTGCGTGGCACTAACTACCCTTGCATACCCAGCCGTTTAGTGATTGCTACGTTGTTTAAAACAATAAACGCTGGTCTCAAGTAGTTGCCTGTCTCGTATTAATGCTGCTGTAATTAGGCCCTGGAAAATAATAAACGCCGGGACTTGTAAACGAGGAAATACGGTACTTTTTGCTTGGATAATGATGTCTACAACTGTGTTGGATTGTCTTGGTTTGATATCTGTTCTTGGTTTATGGTTGATATTGACCTACCGTATTAATATTAACATAAATCTAAAAATTGTAGAAAAGTCTTAACACTGTCTTGTCCTATTTTAAGTTAGTTTTAACTGGTATGAAAATGGTTTAGTGTAATTTTTGACGTTTGAATTTTCTAGCTGTTAGATAACCATGTATTTATGTAAGGTCTCATTTAGTGTGAATTAACTGGGCCCTACCACTTTCCTTGCTTTGAAGTAACATTCCTGCAGTCATAATTAACTGAATTTTGAATTTTTTGTCATTGAAATTATCATGGCATAATTGTATTTGGTATTTTTTTGCAGTTTTGTCTGGTTTTTTTTCTGTTTGTTAACTTTTTCTTGATTTGTACAATTATATTTGTGTTCAGTTTTGATAATAGCGACATTTGGTCACTATAACGACATTTGGTCAATGGTCATGGGTAGAAAATTTGTTTGATACTCAATTTGCCAAGCAATATTTAGCATTTTATATTAATGATTACCATGGACAAATTTCTTAACTTTTGCATTAACTTTATGCTGGAGCTAAGAAAACAATTGATTTTATATTATCATTAACTGATTAATCCACTGCATGATAATGAATTTAAGGAGCTTTTGCTTATTTTTAATATTATTTGCCATATAATATGTCAATATAGGAATTCTTTGAAGTTTAACTGTGATGGTACCGTAGAATGGGGTAAAGTTGGCAATTCAGGGTAAAGTTGGCATGCTATTTTGACCTACTTAATGGAAGAAATACCAACTTTCCTCACTGACACGGGTATCATTGGCAAAATTGCCATACGTGTCAGTGAGGAAAAGTTGGCATATCTGCCATTAAATGGGTCAAAATAGCGTGCCAACTTTACCCCGGATTGCCAACTTTACCCCGTTTTATGGTAATTGTTGTGATATTTTGTTAATTTGCCGTTTATTTTAACCAGCAACCAGAGAAAGTAGCGAGAGGCTGATGGCAATTGCAGGGACAGCTCAACGGCCTTCCTCCAGCGCAGTTTATACCGAATCTTACTCCACAGAGAGCACTCAGGTGGGTTTAATTTTAAAATTTGTTATCCTCATGGGCCGATTTCACCAACATAGGTCAAACCAGGATACCAATTTTGATAAAAATCAATTCTTGAGGGAGAGGGATGGGCATTTACTACACCCCGACTGTAAACAAGGGATTGGTGTATTGTCGACTGGACCATTGTATACTACCGTATTTTCTGTATTTTAAAAAAAGCACGACCTTGATAAAAGCCTACCTCCTGCATAAAGAACCTATGTTAACTTAATCAAATTCTATCATAATATGACTTTATTCAAAGTTTTTTATAATAGTGAAAAAAACTATTAATCGCCCATCTCATCATTGCATCTGCCCACCAGGCACTAATGCAAACAATAGGGATATTCTTTTTAACTGTTTTATAACTGGTATTAGTTGTAGGACGAATAGGTAATATGACATTTAAATCAATTTCAGAATGAACCAACTGTTGGGACAGGCCCCAACTGGGACCCGCCTCCTTCCTATACTGAAGTCATGGCGTCTGATAATCAGGAGGAAAACGTAAGTTGTTAATTTGTAAAGCCAAATTATCATTGTTGAAATATGTTCATGGGAGTTGAAAATGTTGAGAGCTTGACATCACAAGCTTTGACACCATGAAACTGTCATATCTTGTAATCAGTTAATTCAGAGGATTAAGATGGGACAGGTGTTATATGGTTTGTGATTATTCTGCTAAACTTCTGTAAGACTTGAGTAAAAAGCCTTCGAACCCTCTTAAAACGCATAGATGAAAAGTAATGTTGCTCGACCAAAGGCTTGTTAATACTTTAAGTCTGTGATGTAATTTATCAAAGTACGACTTGTTGAATATGGATAGATGACAGACGGTTGACATGAGTTTATGCACGTTTATTCAACTCAATCTATGTGACCAATGATCGGTGAATCTATAAAACAATAAATAAAGATACGGTAAGTATATATCACAGAAAACACCAATCAAGGAATAAAACAAAAAGCTGACAATAAATTATTAAATAAATCAACATTAATTTTGACATGGAATAGATGTAATACAGAAGTTTAAATCTTTAAACAACCTATAAATAGGCCAAATATGTCCCAAAGTTTTGACATAACAAATATGTTTAAGTAAGCATTAAACCATAAAACCATTTATTGTAACCATATAAATTGCTTGTCTAAAAATATATGACAAACTAAATCATGAATTGTACATAATTGAAACTAATTGTCACTAATTGAATAAGTAAAACCAATAAGTGTAAATAACTAAATAATTGAGAACTTACAAATACTGAGCATGTTTAATTCATCCATATCCAAAGTAACTCTTCATAATTTCATTTCTCAGTCAAGTGTCCATTGTTCATTAACCTGCAGACATATCACCCAATTAGCGTACAGGTGAAATATGTACAAAATATCTAAGTTGTGAAAAGTTAAAATCTAATAAATTAGATGAAATAATTATGTATTCTAAAGACCGTAATTCTAAAGACCAAAAATTCTAAATACCAAAATTCTAAATACCATAATAAGTAGAAACAAAAATGCTGAACATTCTATACAACGGTAATAAATTGATGTACATCATTGTTGGATAAATATATTTAACCCATGAATTAATATTAATCATCAAATTCAATAAAGCTATTTTAACAATATAAAATCAAGCATACCTTATAAAAACATCTTTCCAGTGTGACAGCAGTGCCTAAAAGGACTTTTCAGCCTCTACTATTCAGGTCACAGTAAATAACAGTTTGTGACAGGATACACACAAAACATACATTGACACCTTGGCTGTCACCACAGCTTACTATTCATAGCAGTTATTGCAGTTTGCAACACTCCCCTCCTTTGAATAACCACATTCAAAATAACATGAAATAGTTTGCAACACACCAATACAAATTGAAATTTTTACAATAACCAAAACATTTTTTTTTTCTTTTTTAAATTCATTATTATTTTTTAACCTAATATCCACCTGTCCACCTTCTAAAATCACATAATTTTTAAACTACTGACTGCCTTCTAAAAACACACACTTTGTGACTGGACGGACCAAAACCGACGACTTTGTCCAAAATTTGACGGACCTGACTAAATTATCACAAGCAAAGTTTGACTTCTTCAACTATTTCCATCGGCCAGATACCATGAGGGGTTTTCCATATATTGCGCTTCATTTCTGATCTTCTCTGCTTCGCATACACTGGACTGAAGCAATCAACTTCAACTGAAGAAAAAGACGGTTTGTCCGGTGCCAATCTTTCCGCGGGAAGATCTGCCATTTGGTCGTCTGCCAACAGATGATCCTGGGAGACATAACTTTCTTTCTCAGTATGTTCTTCAGTCTCACTTTCCATCCTTTGGACCTCTTCAGCGGAAACCAGTCAGTGTAGAAACTGATGAATCTGTAGGTAATGTTGTTGGCGGCTGCAATGAGACAACTAGTGACTGGTTTGACTTCAGACTGGACTTCAGGCTGGACTGCAGGCTGGACCTCAGACTGGACCTCAGGCTGGACTTCATGCTTGACTTCATGCTTGACTTCATGCTTGACTTCATGCTTGACTTCATGCCTGACTTCATGCCTGACTTCATGCTTGACTTCAGGTTGGACTTCAGGTTGGACTTCAGGTTGGACTTCAGGTTGGACTTCAGGTTGGACTTCTGGTTGGACTTCTGGTTGGACTTCTGGTTGGACTTCTGGTTGGACTTCTGGTTGGACTTCTGGTTGGACTTCTGGTTGGACTTCTGGTTGGACTTCTGGTTGGACCTCAGGAACAATCTCTGCATATCCTTGCTCTAAGAGCTTTGACATTTCAATATTATAACATTCATACATTTCACAATTTTCTAATTTCATTTTTTCATCAACCATGGAATGGTTGTAATCAGCACTAATAAATTGTGACACAACATTCTTGTTAAGAGACCCGACTAATTGTGCAGGACCATTGATTGACCAACCAAATTTGGTACGAGAAGCAAATGGCTGTCCTACTTTCCCACGTTTAACCTCAAGGGGTACCAGTGCCTCTGAATTGTCCTGACCAATAAGTAATTGAACATCTTGACCTCCTGCAACAAATTGCAAACCAGATAAATATTGAAGCTTAGAGACATCAGGGCATGAAGTTTTAAGTGGAATTCTGTCCACAATGTAAACATTTGTGACATCCAGACTTTCTGAGCCATCAATCGAGGACAAATGTAAGTTAAAAACTTCGGAATTTACATCTTCATTTGCTTTGCTTAAGGTATTCAAACAATAAGACACCTTGCTTCCTCTTCCAACAAGGCATGATACTCCAGATGAACTTTCTCCAAGTTGCTGAAAGTTTCCTTGATTTTCGTTAATTTCTCCTTGATGGCTTCTTGATCCTCTTCAGCGATATGTCTCTTCAGGCTATTGGCATGTCTGGTGACGGCAGCTTTATAGGCTCTTCGCGATTTCTTCAACTCTGGCGCTTCGTCCCCCATTGTTGACTGTTATTGGTGATGACTTCAGGTTCGTGTCTTTGGTGCCGTAGTATTTATTCACTGTTGAATATGGATAGATGACAGACGGTTGACATGAGTTTATGCACGTTTATTCAACTCAATCTATGTGACCAATGATCGGTGAATCTATAAAACAATAAATAAAGATACGGTAAGTATATATCACAGAAAACACCAATCAAGGAATAAAACAAAAAGCTGACAATAAATTATTAAATAAATCAACATTAATTTTGACATGGAATAGATGTAATACAGAAGTTTAAATCTTTAAACAACCTATAAATAGGCCAAATGTGTCCCAAAGTTTTGACATAACAAATATGTTTAAGTAAGCATTAAACCATAAAACCATTTATTGTAACCATATAAATTGCTTGTCTAAAAATATATGACAAACTAAATCATGAATTGTACATAATTGAAACTAATTGTCACTAATTGAATAAGTAAAACCAATAAGTGTAAATAACTAAATAATTGAGAACTTACAAATACTGAGCATGTTTAATTCATCCATATCCAAAGTAACTCTTCATAATTTCATTTCTCAGTCAAGTGTCCATTGTTCATTAACCTGCAGACATATCACCCAATTAGCGTACAGGTGAAATATGTACAAAATATCTAAGTTGTGAAAAGTTAAAATCTAATAAATTAGATGAAATAATTATGTATTCTAAAGACCGTAATTCTAAAGACCAAAAATTCTAAATACCAAAATTCTAAATACCATAATAAGTAGAAACAAAAATGCTGAACATTCTATACAACGGTAATAAATTGATGTACATCATTGTTGGATAAATATATTTAACCCATGAATTAATATTAATCATCAAATTCAATAAAGCTATTTTAACAATATAAAATCAAGCATACCTTATAAAAACATCTTTCCAGTGTGACAGCAGTGCCTAAAATGACTTTTCTGCCTCTACTATTCAGGTCACAGTAAATAACAGTTTGTGACAGGATACACACAAAACATACATTGACACCTTGGCTGTCACCACAGCTTACTATTCATAGCAGTTATTGCAGTTTGCAACACGACTAGTATTATATTTGAAATATTCCTGCTTTGCTTTCCAGGAGCCCCCTCCAGAATACGGCACAGTTACCTAACTCTGGGATTCGTAATTATTTTTTTGTTGAAAATGTTTAAATTTTAAAGACATTACATACTTGACCTCTTGCAAAATGTGTGAAAGAACTATTATAGCAATGTTATGATGAAAATAGCGTTGTACTGCTCACTAGTCGGACTACTATGTTTATATAAATTGTATTTATATTTTTGATGATGTAATTTGTATATCGCTTGTTATAGGCTGCGTGAATCAAGTTTGTTTTTGTTCCCTGAAATGTCTGTGGAAAAACAGTCGATGATGTCACAATTTAACATCACATAGGAATTGTATGTTAAGTAAATTGTTTTTTTCACTTCTTTTGGAAATATGTCCAGGGCTTTGGAGTCGGGTAGTAAGTGAACCGGCTCCGACTCCCGACTCCTTTGGCTTTCGGAAAAGCGACTCCAGCTCCGAGTGCGACTCCTTAGGTGTCCTAAATTCCAACACCCGACTCCCAACTCCGCTTATCGGCATTATTTCACACAAATATTACATGATTAACAGGGGGCAAAAAGTACTTCCACAAATTTTCCATTGACTTTTGTTCTTGAATACTTGTTTAGGAAGGTTTGCTTAAAATTCAAGATACATTTCACAGCTCCGACTGCGACTCCTTAGGTCTCCTAAATTCCGACAATTATTGTCAATTATATTAATTATTTTTAAGGAGTCAGGAGTCACCAAATTAATTTTCGACTCCAACTCCACCATAAAAACAAAGTGCGTTTCTGACTCCACCCAGAAAGCTCCAACTCCACGACTCAGACTCCCGACTCCAATTCCAAAGCCCTGAGTATGTCTCAAGTTAAACATGAATTACTTTCACATCCTAAACAGGGTTTAACTGGCAAACTTGTTAAATTTATGTAAATGTATAATCTGTGAAGTAATGAGAATCTCTTAGTGTTATCCATGTTCTGTCGTACCTGTGATTGTTTAAAATGGCATAATACATGATGTGGAATGTGTTATCGCGAAAGAATATTGTCAATCTCTGCATTTATCACGCTTATGTTGATAAAATAATCTTTAGAATTGGTTTTTATTTGACTTATTACAGAAGTTTCGTTGAAGTTGACATCTGGCCTTTTGTGGTGTGATTTTTTTTTCAAATTTTCTCTGTCTCTGAAAGAATTTCAAAGAAAATGATTCCTCTCTCGATCAGATTTTTCCTGCAACAGAGCATTGTTTTTTTTTAAATATTTCCACTGTAGTTTAGCCAAAAAACAGCAAAAATTGTAAGTTATTAAAAAATGGTTTTTAGTTTGTGAAATCTGGGAAATTTAGTATCAAATCAAATTAGAGAATCTACAATTAAATACTGTCAAAAATAATGGAAACTGAAAGCAACTGCTAGTGTTAGTCATATTCATAAACATAAATTTATTGATTTCTACTTATAACCAAATGTTACAGTTGAGCAGTCATCTATCATCATCTGATAATGTCACAGGGAATATTTGTGTAAAGTCAACTTCAACGTGAACTTCTAGAAGTTCTAGAGAATATTTAATGGTTTTGGTCTTGACCTTGGCTTCTCAGTCATTTAGATAATGATATGACAATCATTGTATGTTTCAAGTGACATAAATTTCATGAAGTTTTACAGAAGAAATGCTTCTGGCAGGCAGAATTTTCAGTTAATTGCAAAAGTTTTATATTTATAAGACTGTGTTCAATGTTGATAAAATATTTCTCATTGTTGGATTATGATAGGTTTCAAAAGTTTGATGTACCTTCATCCTTCGGTCTGATCAATTACAAATACCTTTTACGTAATGAGATCCTCCCTCCCACAATTCAAAAAACATTTTGAGAGTCTAAGAGTCTGCCTATCCGTAAGTGATATAGTTAAGAAATATTCCATATCTAGGTCAGGCTACAATAGCATGCTGTAGTTGGAAGTGTTAGCGAGCAGGCTACAACATTTCACTAATGGTGCTGCCTATCAGGGCCACACGCACATTCATTTTGAAACAGCAAAGCACATTTCAGCTGAGTTCTGCTGAGCGCGAACCTGATCGGCAACTGCCCTACTGCCCCAGATGCCAATTCGACACCCAATTTGACTTGAATCCTGTCAGTCTGCAGCCTCGCTCGCTCACCTGCTTCAACAGCAGACTGGCTTGTCAGTCAGTGTCTAGGTCACTTTTTTCCCCTGATACTGGTGCTTTTCCCTATGAAATATTTTAAAAGATCAGGGAAGATATATGAGGGAAATGAAATACGATAAAATTTGGGGAAATATGGCAAAATGAGGGAAGATATGAAATTTATAGAAAAACTACAGAATTTAGAGGGAAAATATGGAATTCAGAGGGAATTATTACATCAAATTTAGTTGGAAAATATTAAATTTAGTGTGAAAATATGACATTTATAGGAAAAAATGCATTTAGAGGGGAAAATATGACATGGGATTATGACCACTATTTTACCTTGAAAGACACTGTGTCTCTGTTGACAATATCAGGGAAATAATGCCCAAGCCATGGGATAACCTGTAAAAATAATCTGACGTGGACTCCTGTGAATCTTATTATCGCCTCTTCGCTCTTGTTGAAATATAGATCAATTCTTGTTCTTGTAAAGTTGACTGAGTTGTAAATTGGCTGTTTTGAGTCATTGTAAATGTGATATTTAAAGCCATAATGTATTTAGTTGTCAAGAAATTGAATTGAATTGGATTGAGTCAGAATACAGTGTATGTACATGTTAATTGTAGCTTTTTACAAAATCGCACAGTATTATTTTGATTAAGTGAATTTAGCCATGTTGTATTTGGTTAATTTTGTTAAATGGTGTTCTTTATTATTTTGTTGGGTTTATTGTTGTTTATTGTCATGATTTATTGTTATATAAATATTATCTGTTATTAAAGGTTAAAATGTTGTGTTACACGTATTTATTATCTGAGTCTTTTAAGGTTAGACAGTTGTCAACATGTGTATAATTTATTTATGCTTGAGGAGTCCTTTTCTTGATAAAAAATGTTTTTGTCACTGATGATTGATTAATTGAGATAATGTTTGAAAATGTGGAAAATATTAATTTTATTTGTTCATTTATTTTTGTGCAACACTAATTATTAAATATTTTGGTGTCAAAGAGACTGCTCCTTGTCAGTAAAATAATATGGCAATACTGTCAATACATACTTGTGCTTTTTCTTGTTTTGATAATAAAACACAATTCATTATTAACATTTGCTTTGTTATTTATTTTAATGAAAAATATATATTAGAAGTCTAAACCAATTTCTTAAGTACTGAAGTCCTCATGGCTGTTTGGGAAAGTGTGGTTAAGAGAAGAAATTATAGCTTGGATTCTTACAGGCAGATGGATGGTCTGAAAAAGTTCCCATATATATTGATGTTGAAACCAATCTGGGCTCCATGGTCAATGAAAGACCTCAGGTAGCTGGACACGGATTTCTGTCGTTTGTCGCAGTAGATTTGTCTCTTCCATTCAGTTGCTGGTTGAAATGGAATACTAGTCAACTAGTAACCGTGCCAAGTAGCAACCAAACCAACTCGTAACCAATTTTAATTTTTTTTTCCTAGCCAACTCGTAACCAAGAGATCTTGTAATCAAGTGACCCTGACAAAGTAGTAACCAAAAAATAAAAATCGTATACCAACTCATAAAACCAGTACTCATCGCCAGCTCATAACCAGGGAAGACCAACTTGTATTCAGTGGAGACCAATTCGTAAGCAAGGAAGACCAACTCGTAACCAGAGAACACCAAGTCGTAACCAGGGAATACCAACTCGTTACCAGGGAATACCAACTCGTAAATACAGGTCTATCTTTGGCGGCTGTTTACAAACTCATAATCTTAGGTTATCATGGCAGATGGTGCATTGCTTGAAAGCCCAAGTAGATGTAATATGAATCATAAAGCTGTAATCTAAGTTATTTGCTTTTGTATGACACTTAATTGCACAAAATCTGATTCTGATTGCAATCCAGTTTGACACAAGCTGCAATTAATGCTGCATGAACTGTCTCCAAAACTTGGCAAGAGTGACACCAGTGTCACACCACTTCATTCATCCTTGATTGCAATCAATATCCTTTGTGTCTCTTTACAACTTGGTAGGGCCCTCCCTGATTACTACTTGGTAGGCCCTTGGTTACGACTTGGTAGGGCCCTGGTTACGACTTGGTAGGACCCTTGGCTACTAGTTGGTAAGGTCAGTAAATTGATTTTAATGAGTGGTTAGCAGTTGGTGACCCACAACAAAAAGGATGGTTACGAGTTGGCAGAAAGTTAGGTTACCAGTTGGTTGGTTACCAGTTGGTTTGGTTATCAGTTGACATGGTTACCAGTTGACTTGATACCTTGAAAAATTTTGTCTCTTCTGATTAGTTGCCGGTTGATAGATGAGCATTGGTTCAGAATTTTTGAGGATGCACTGGACCCAGTGACATCTATATCACATACACACTTCGTATGCTTCTGCCAACATTTCTTGCAAAATTGGGCCTGTTCGCCATTTTGAGTAAATACTTGTATTTCTGTTTGTGTATCAAATTCGACCAGTACTAAATGTTAAAAGTAGCTCTACAGGTGGTAAATTGTTTTGAAAATAAACCGCTTTAACTTCGGACAATGTAAATTCCATATATATATGCCTCAGAATGTTTTTTGCACCAAAGCCGTCTATACTTCAAAGGCTGTCTACCTTTATGCACCGTCAGGCCCTCTGTTTTAGAGGTAAATGAATTAATTTTTTTAGCTATTTGTGTTACAAGTAATACAATGTACTGACTCATACTGGCCCAGAGCTTTCTATAAATTGATGCGTGGCTATTAACTGTCATAGCTTATGCAATGCTTCATGTGTAGCATTAGAAAAACTGTTAAATTAACATTTTTAATTTTAAAAAAATTCGATGGAGAGAATTCAATGTATTCAAAATTGAAAATACCCCTTCCTGAAATTGCTGACAGTTGACCTAATGCAACTGATTTGTCAGCGGGTCGGACAAGCTGGACCATTGTAAATGTCTCAAAACTGCCTTTATCTGGGGCTTGAAGGCACACCAGTCTACTCTTGCTTCAGTTGTCTGTTAGCGTCAATGCCTTGATGTGTAAAGGACACAAACTGGGATCATGTTGATTTTTTTGGCTTGTGTTGCGGTTTTGAAATAACATGCATGCATGTGTTATCTCCAGGACATTCTATGGCATTTAAATTGTCTTCTTTGTCCCTGTACCATTCTATGACATTTCAGTTATGTCTTCTTTGTCCCTTTGCCATTCTATGACATTTCAGTTATGACTTCTTTGTCCCTGTACCACTCTATGACATTTTGTGATCACTTCTTTGTCCCTGTACCATTCTATGACATTTCAGTTATGACTTCTTTGTCCCTGTGCCATTCTATGACATTTCAGTTATGACTTCTTTGTCCCTGTGCCATTCTATGACATTTCAGTTATGACTTCTTTGTCCCTGTGCCATTCTATGACATTTCAGTTATGACTTCTTTGTCTCCATACCTTTCTATGCCATTTCAGTTATTACTTCTTTGTCACTGTGCCATTCTATGACATTTCAGTTATGAAGTCATGTCCCTCTGCCATTCTATAACATTTCAGTTATGACTTCTTTGTCCCTGTGCCATTCTATGATACTTCAGTTATGACTTCTTTTATCCCTGTGCCATTCTGTGACATTTCAGTTATGACTTCTTTGACCTTTTGCCATTCTATGACATTTCAGTTATTAGTTCTTTGTCCTGTGCCATTCTATGACATTTCAGTTATGACTTCTTTTTTCCCTGTGCCATTATATGACATTTCAGTTATGACTTCTTTTTTCCCTGTGCCATTCTGTGACATTTCAGTTATGGCTTCTTTGTCCTTGTGCCATTCTATGACATTTCAGTTATTAGTTCTTTGTCCCTGTGCCATTCTATGACATTTCAGTTATTAGTTCTTTGTCCCTGTACCATTCTATGACATTTCAGTTATGACTTCTTTGTCCCTGTTCCATTCTATGACATTTCAGTTATGACTTCTTTGTCCCTGTGCCATTCTATGACATTTCAGTTATGACTTCTTTGTCCCTGTGCCATTTTATGACATTTAAGTTACATGACTTCTTTGTCCCTGTTCCATTCTATGACATTTCAGTTACATGACTTCTTTGTCCCTGTGCCATTCTATGACATTTCAGTTATATGACTTCTTTGTCCCTGTGCCATTCTATGACATTTAAGTTATTAGTTCTTTTTCCCAGTGCCATTCTGTGACATTTCAGTTATGACTTCTTTGTCCCTGTGCCATTCTATGACATTTCAGTTATATGACTTCTTTGTCTCTGTGCCATTCTGTGACATTTCAGTTATATGACTTCTTTGTACCTGTGCCATTCTATAACATTTCAGCTATGACTTCTTTGTCCCTGGGCCATTCTGTGACATTTCAGTTATATGACTTCTTTGTCCCTGTGCCATTCTTCGACATTTAAGTTATTAGTTCTTTGTCCCTGTGCCATTCTATGACATTTCAGTTATTAGTTCTTTGTCTCTGTGCCATTCTATGACATTTCAGTTATATGACTTCTTTGTTCCTGTGCCATTCTGTGACATTTCAGTTATATGACTTCTTTGTCCCTGTGCCATTCTGTGACATTTCAGTTATGACTTCTTTGTCCCTGTGCCATTCTATGACATTTCAGTTATATGACTTCTTTGTCCCTGTGCCATTCTGTGACATTTCAGTTTTATGACATCTTTGTCCCTGTTCCATTCTATGACATTTCAGTTATATGACTTCTTTGTCCCTGTGCCATTCTATGACATTTCAGTTATATGACTTCTTTGTCCCTGTGCCATTCTGTGACATTTCAGTTATGACATCTTTGTCCTTGTGCCATTCTGTGACATTTCAGTTATGACATCTTTGTCCCTGTTCCATTCTATGACATTTCAGTTATATGACTTCTTTGTCCCTGTGCCATTCTGTGACATTTCAGTTATGACTTCTTTGTCCCTGTGCCATTCTATGACATTTCAGTTATATGACATCTTTGTCCCTGTTCCATTCTATGACATTTCAGTTATATGACTTCTTTGTCCCTGTGCCATTATATGACATTTAAGTTATTACTTCTTTGTCCCTGTGCCATTCTATGACATTTCAGTTATGACTTCTTTGTCCCTGTGCCATTCTATGACATTTCAGTTATATGACTTCTTTGTCCCTGTGCCATTCTGTGACATTTCAGTTATGACTTCTTTGTCCCTGTGCCATTCTGTGACATTTCAGTTATGACTTCTTTGTCCCTGTGCCATTCTGTGACATTTCAGTTATGACTTCTTTGTCCCTGTGCCATTCTGTGACATTTCAGTTATATGACATCTTTGTCCCTGTGCCATTCTATGACATTTCAGTTATATGACTTCTTTGTCCCTGTGCCATTCTGTGACATTTCAGTTATGACATCTTTGTCCCTGTGCCATTCTATGACATTTCAGTTATATGACTTCTTTGTCCCTGTGCCATTCTGTGACATTTCAGTTTTATGACATCTTTGTCCCTGTTCCATTCTATGACATTTCAGTTATATGACTTCTTTGTCCCTGTGCCATTCTATGACATTTCAGTTATATGACTTCTTTGTCCCTGTGCCATTCTGTGACATTTCACTTTTGACTTCTTTGTCCCTGTGCCATTCTGTGACATTTCAGTTATGACTTCTTTTTTCCTGTGCCATTCTGTGACATTTCAGTTATGACATCTTTGTCCCTGTTCCATTCTATGACATTTCAGTTATATGACTTCTTTGTCCCTGTGCCATTCTGTGACATTTCAGTTATATGACATCTTTGTCCCTGTGCCATTCTGTGACATTTCAGTTATATGACATCTTTGTCCCTGTTCCATTCTATGACATTTCAGTTATATGACTTCTTTGTCCCTGTGCCATTCTATGACATTTCAGTTATGACTTCTTTGTCCTTGTGCCATTCTATGACATTTCAGTTATATGACTTCTTTGTCCCTGTGCCATTCTGTGACATTTCAGTTATGACTTCTTTGTCCCTGTGCCATTCTGTGACATTTCAGTTATGACTTCTTTGTCCCTGTGCCATTCTATGACATTTCAGTTATATGACTTCTTTGTCCCTGTGCCATTCTATGACATTTCAGTTATATGACTTCTTTGTCCCTGTACCATTATATGACATTTAAGTTATTAGTTCTTTGTCCCTGTACCATTCTATGACATTTCAGTTATGACTTCTTTGTCCCTGTGCCATTCTATGACATTTCAGTTATGACTTCTTTGTCCCTGTGCCATTCTATGACATTTCAGTTATGACTTCTTTGTCCCTGTGCCATTCTGTGACATTTCAGTTATGACTTCTTTGTCCCTGTGCCATTCTGTGACATTTCAGTTATGACTTCTTTGTCCCTGTGCCATTCTGTGACATTTCAGTTATGACTTCTTTGTCCCTGTACCATTCTGTGACATTTCAGTTATATGACTTCTTTGTCCCTGTGCCATTCTGTGACATTTCAGTTATGACTTCTTTGTCCCTGTGCCATTCTGTGACATTTAAGTTATTAGTTCTTTGTCCCTGTGCCATTATATGACATTTCAGTTATATGACTTCTTTGTCCCTGTGCCATTCTGTGACATTTCAGTTATGACTTCTTTGTCCCTGTGCCATTCTGTGACATTTCAGTTATGACTTCTTTGTCCCTGTGCCATTCTATGACATTTCAGTTATGACTTCTTTGTCCCTGTGCCATATTGTGACATTTCAGTTATGACTTCTTTTTCCCTGTGCCATTCTATGACATTTCAGTTGTGACTTCTTTGTCTCCATACCTTTCTATGCCATTTCAGTTATTACTTCTTTGTCACTGTGCCATTCTATGACATTTCAGTTATGAAGTCATGTCCCTCTGCCATTCTATAACATTTCAGTTATGACTTCTTTGTCCCTGTGCCATTCTATGATACTTCAGTTATGACTTCTTTTATCCCTGTGCCATTCTGTGACATTTCAGTTATGACTTCTTTGACCTTTTGCCATTCTATGACATTTCAGTTATTAGTTCTTTGTCCCTGTGCCATTCTATGACATTTCAGTTATGACTTCTTTTTTCCCTGTGCCATTATATGACATTTCAGTTATGACTTCTTTTTTCCCTGTGCCATTCTGTGACATTTCAGTTATGGCTTCTTTGTCCTTGTGCCATTCTATGACATTTCAGTTATTAGTTCTTTGTCCCTGTGCCATTCTATGACATTTCAGTTATTAGTTCTTTGTCCCTGTACCATTCTATGACATTTCAGTTATGTCTTCTTTGTCCCTTTGCCATTCTATGACATTTCAGTTATGACTTCTTTGTCCCTGTGCCATTCTATGACATTTCAGTTATGACTTCTTTGTTCCCTGTGCCATTTTATGACATTTAAGTTACATGACTTCTTTGTCCCTGTTCCATTCTATGACATTTCAGTTACATGACTTCTTTGTCCCTGTGCCATTCTATGACATTTCAGTTATATGACTTCTTTGTCCCTGTGCCATTCTATGACATTTAAGTTATTAGTTCTTTTTCCCAGTGCCATTCTGTGACATTTCAGTTATGACTTCTTTGTCCCTGTGCCATTCTATGACATTTCAGTTATATGACTTCTTTGTCCCTGTGCCATTCTGTGACATTTCAGTTATATGACTTCTTTGTACCTGTGCCATTCTATAACATTTCAGCTATGACTTCTTTGTCCCTGGGCCATTCTGTGACATTTCAGTTATATGACTTCTTTGTCCCTGTGCCATTCTTCGACATTTAAGTTATTAGTTCTTTGTCCCTGTGCCATTCTATGACATTTCAGTTATTAGTTCTTTGTCTCCATGCCATTCCATGACATTTCAGTTGCGACTTCTTTGTTCCTGTGCCATTCTATGACATTTCAGTAATATGACTTCTTTGTCCCTGTGCCATTCTGTGACATTTCAGTTATGACTTCTTTGTCCCTGTGCCATTCTATGACATTTCAATTATGACTTTTTGTCCCTGTGCCTTTCTGTGACATTTCAGTTTTATGACATCTTTGTCCCTGTTCCATTCTATGACATTTCAGTTATATGACTTCTTTGTCCCTGTGCCATTCTATGACATTTCAGTTATATGACTTCTTTGTCCCTGTGCCATTCTGTGACATTTCACTTTTGACTTCTTTGTCCCTGTGCCATTCTGTGACATTTCAGTTATGACTTCTTTTTTCCTGTGCCATTCTGTGACATTTCAGTTATGACATCTTTGTCCCTGTTCCATTCTATGACATTTCAGTTATATGACTTCTTTGTCCCTGTGCCATTCTGTGACATTTCAGTTATATGACATCTTTGTCCCTGTGCCATTCTGTGACATTTCAGTTATATGACATCTTAGTCCCTGTTCCATTCTATGACATTTCAGTTATATGACTTCTTTGTCCCTGTACCATTCTATGACAATTCAGTTATGACTTCTTTGTCCTTGTGCCATTCTATGACATTTCAGTTATATGACTTCTTTGTCCCTGTGCCATTCTGTGACATTTCAGTTATGACTTCTTTGTCCCTGTGCCATTCTGTGACATTTCAGTTATGACTTCTTTGTCCCTGTGCCATTCTATGACATTTCAGTTATATGACTTCTTTGTCCCTGTTCCATTCTATGACATTTCAGTTATATGACTTCTTTGTCCCTGTGCCATTATATGACATTTCAGTTATGACTTCTTTGTCCCTGTGCCATTCTATGACATTTCAGTTATGACTTCTTTGTCCCTGTGCCATTCTATGACATTTCAGTTATATGACTTCTTTGTCCCTGTGCCATTCTGTGACATTTCAGTTATGACTTCTTTGTCCCTGTGCCATTCTGTGACATTTCAGTTATGACTTCTTTGTCCCTGTGCCATTCTATGACATTTCAGTTATGACTTCTTTGTCCCTGTGCCATTCTGTGACATTTCAGTTATATGACATCTTTGTCCCTGTACCATTCTATGACAATTCAGTTATGACTTCTTTGTCCTTGTGCCATTCTATGACATTTCAGTTATGACTTCTTTGTCCCTGTGCCATTCTATGACATTTCAGTTATGACTTCTTTGTCCCTGTGCCATTCTGTGACATTTCAGTTTTATGACATCTTTGTCCCTGTTCCATTCTATGACATTTCAGTTATATGACTTCTTTGTCCCTGTGCCATTCTATGACATTTCAGTTATATGACTTCTTTGTCCCTGTGCCATTCTGTGACATTTCACTTTTGACTTCTTTGTCCCTGTGCCATTCTGTGACATTTCAGTTATGACTTCTTTTTTCCTGTGCCATTCTGTGACATTTCAGTTATGACATCTTTGTCCCTGTTCCATTCTATGACATTTCAGTTATATGACTTCTTTGTCCCTGTGCCATTCTGTGACATTTCAGTTATATGACATCTTTGTCCCTGTGCCATTCTGTGACATTTCAGTTATATGACATCTTTGTCCCTGTTCCATTCTATGACATTTCAGTTATATGACTTCTTTGTCCCTGTGCCATTCTATGACAATTCAGTTATGACTTCTTTGTCCTTGTGCCATTCTATGACATTTCAGTTATATGACTTCTTTGTCCCTGTGCCATTCTGTGACATTTCAGTTATGACTTCTTTGTCCCTGTGCCATTCTGTGACATTTCAGTTATGACTTCTTTGTCCCTGTGCCATTCTATGACATTTCAGTTATATGACTTCTTTGTCCCTGTTCCATTCTATGACATTTCAGTTATATGACTTCTTTGTCCCTGTGCCATTATATGACATTTAAGTTATTAGTTCTTTGTCCCTGTACCATTCTATGACATTTCAGTTATGACTTCTTTGTCCCTGTGCCATTCTATGACATTTCAGTTATGACTTCTTTGTCCCTGTGCCATTCTATGACATTTCAGTTATATGACTTCTTTGTCCCTGTGCCATTCTGTGACATTTCAGTTATGACTTCTTTGTCCCTGTGCCATTCTGTGACATTTCAGTTATGACTTCTTTGTCCCTGTGCCATTCTGTGACATTTCAGTTATGACTTCTTTGTCCCTGTGCCATTATATGACATTTCAGTAATGCTTCTTTGTCCCTGTGCCATTCTGTGACATTTCAGTTATGACTTCTTTGTCCCTGTGCCATTCTGTGACATTTCAGTTATGACTTCTTTGTCCCTGTGACATTCTGTGACATTTCAGTTATATGACTTCTTTGTCCCTGTGCCATTCTGTGACATTTCAGTTATGACTTCTTTGTCCCTGTGCCATTCTGTGACATTTAAGTTATTAGTTCTTTGTCCCTGTGCCATTATATGACATTTCAGTTATATGACTTCTTTGTCCCTGTGCCATTCTGTGACATTTCAGTTATGACTTCTTTGTCCCTGTGCCATTCTGTGACATTTCAGTTATGACTTCTTTGTCCCTGTGCCATTCTGTGACATTTCAGTTATGACTTCTTTGTCCCTGTGCCATTCTGCATCATTTCAGTTATGACTTCTTTTTCCCTGTACCATTCTATGACATTTCAGTTGCGACTTCTTTGTCCCTGTGCCATTATATGACATTTCAGTTTTATGACATCTTTGTCCCTGTTCCATTCTATGACATTTCAGTTATATGACATCTTTGTCCCTGTGCCATTCTATGACATTTCAGTTATATGACTTCTTTGTCCCTGTGCCATTCTGTGACATTTCACTTTTGACTTCTTTGTCCCTGTGCCATTCTGTGACATTTCAGTAATGCTTCTTTGTCCCTGTGCCATTCTGCATCATTTCAGTTATGACTTCTTTGTCCCTGTGCCATTCTATGACATTTCAGTTGCGACTTCTTTGTTCCTGTGCCATTATATGACATTTTAGTAATTAGTTCTTTGTCCCTGTGCTATTCTGTGACATTTCAGTTCTGACTTCTTTGTCCCAGTACCATTCTAGGCCTATGACACTTCAGTCGTGACTTCATTCTTTGTCCCTGTACCTTTCTATGATATTTAAGTTGACGTCTTTACCTTAATCATTCCTGTGCTATTCTATAACATTTCATGTTTTCCTCTGCCATTTTATTTCAATTTTGTGCGAGTTATGACCGCCTGTTCAGGGGTTCGATATGATGATTTCATGTAAGTTGATGTTATCATCACTTATATGATTTTAGAATAATTAAATTATTAACATTTGGGAAAATTCCTTACTGTGTAACGTAACCTTATTGGTTAAAATACTGATCCAATTTGCTATGATGTAGAGTTTGTCTAACACGACACTTACATGAGTAACAGCACATATTCTTGTAGTTGCACCCGACAAAATAAAATACTGACTGCAATGTTTCCATGGTCTGTCTGACTGCAATTATATTTAAAGATTAATAATTATTCAATTTAAAATATTTGTGTTATATCATTTACTCTGTGTAACAATTAATAAGGAATTAAGGATATTATGGAGACTTGTCAGTTTCATGATTACGATTATATGACTGCTCGTATTTAAATAGGTGGAAATTGAAATGAAAAAATTATAAAGTCTGTGTTACTGCAATTTCCAGAAGTATGAGTTTCTGTAATTTGATAGTAAAGCGTAGCAAATGTGGTTGATGTTATTGGTTCAGGCACTGCATTACATGGCATAAATTCATTTGAATAGCACAAAAAAATGTATCTAAAGGCCAGTGGCGCCTCTAGTGATGGCAGTTACAGTGCCAGTGCTTACTTGCTAATCTGATCAAATTCTAAACTTTCCTGCTTACTGAAGCAGATTATTACACTTTCACAGCTTCTTATACGTCCAACTTGTGGGTTTGGAGGACGTTTTATTGCTCATAAACCAATCAGGTGAGCCTCAAATGCTAATAAGTAGATAGTCAGAAAATATGCCAGAGAAACTCATACTAATTGAAATTGCAGTAATTACATACACTGAAACACAAAAATTGGAGCTTTCCAAATAAATTTGAGGCTGTTTTCCCTGCGACAGTTGTAATGAATTTAAATTTGAATATTTTCATAGGTTCTATTTTCTTGTCCTTTCAGCGTTTGATCTCTTTGAACCTGGTTCAGTGGCTGGCATGGCCTTCCTGATCATCGCTGGAGTTGTCATCTTTTGCGCTTTTATCTCTGTTGGGATCTGGAAGAGACTTGATGTCGGGCGAGATTCGTCACCCCCAAGAAGGAGTAGGTTCCATTGATATTCATTTGACATAATAAAAGATAAGGGATGCACGGATATCCGGCAAGGTATCTGGTATCCGGCCGGATATTGGAATTTGCAGGATATCTGGTATCCGGCAGAATTAGGGTGTCAAAACCGGATATCTGGGATGCTCAAAAATAAGTGAAAAGCAGAAAAAACGTTGATAATAAATGAAAGAATTTTACAAGAACACAGTCAAAAACATGATGTAACCATCTTCAAAAATTTAATTCAGTTAAAGAACATAACGACAAAACATTCCACCAGAGGAACAGTCCTCCTGCCGGATATGATGTCTCAGAATTTTTTTTTTATTGTCAACCGCGAATGCTGAAAACTTCCTTTTCGTATGTTTATTATCCAGTTCCAACTATCCGGTTATTATCCGGTATCCGGCAGTTGGTGTTGCCGGATTATCCGGTATCCGGCTATTTTCACTATCCCTGCATCACTAGAAAAGATTGTGATTACAGCTTTTTTTCTATCCTACCGATCGACTCTTGTAAAAGTAAAAATCAACTATGTCTGGCCTTGGAATGCTGCAGCTTCAGCTAAAATGACAAAGTTTAATGCACCCGAAAACTTGTTGCCATTTTGTAATTTTTAACTATATTCTTTCCAGTAACTTCTTGTGAGGACAATGAGTGCCTGGTGCCTCGCCATGTTGGATGTCAGATGCCGGACAGACCAACTCTTGGAGTACTAGTGGTGAGTGTCACAAACGCACAGTGGCGTATTTATTGGGGGGGGGGGGGCCATGGTGCCATGGCCCCCCCCCTCAGACCCAAAATGAACATGGAAGATATAGGAAGTGCCGTGGAGCGCCGCCTATTTGCACCATGTCATGGCCCCCTCCTCAGGCCATTTCTAGATTCGCCCCTGCAAACACAAAAGTTATGGTGTTTATCATGTTTTGCACATGATTTATACTGGACATTATATGCCATCCATTGATAGATGATTGGCCGTATGGTGTGCCTCCTGGCCAACTTTAAACTAGTTGACAGTAGCAGCTAGTTTTAACTCTGTGCTCCAAAAAGTTGTATCAATGTCTTCATTGTATTGATCTGTCTATACATCAACTCCTGTAATAAACCTAGTAATGTATTTTGGAATTGTTTCAGACGGACAGTACCACCCTCTCAACTTCCGAAACGGATCCACCGCCTTCCTATGATGACGTGATGAAGACCAATGTAACTGATGTATGTATAATTATATTGCTAAGTGTCACTTGTAAGTATTGAGCAGACCTAATTGATCATTTGCTTCTCGGGGTACTTTTTCTTGGGTCGGTCGGTGACTCAGTATGACAAAAAAAGATGTAATCTAAATTTTTATCATGTCTATTTAATAAAAGTTGTAGGTCTGCTCAATTTTTTTTTTTCGAAGGTAGAAAATTTGTTGGGCCAGTCAATCAAAGAGGCTTAAAATTAAATATATATATATCTGGTCCTAGTTGATAGTAAGGCAGACATTTTTAATTTTTAGCATCTGGGATCGACCGACCCAACAGATTTTCTGCCTACAGAAAAAAAAAATTGAGCAAGCCCACAATTTTTATCGAATTGACATTATAAAAAATTGAGAGTTCACCCTTTTTTTTCGTCCTACCGACCTACCCTAGAAAAAGTGCCTTTAGAAGATCCTAGTAACTAAAGATTAATTTTGTCTGGCCTTATTGCTCTAGCTCAGATTTCTGAGAGAGATACCGCATTTTCTCTATTAAAAGCACACACCCTAATAAAAGCCCACCCCCCTCCACAAAAAACTAATTTTCATCAAAATTCCATCAAAGTATGACTTTATCCTAAGTTTTTTATGCAAAAGATTATTAATTGACCATATCATCATTACTTCTGCCCTCTGGATGTTTTATAGAGAAAATACGGTAGTTTGAATTTCAATAATATTGTCAAGCCTCAAGTCATAACTCTGGTCTTGACAAACTTCGTCTTCTTTGAGAGACAGAATTTAATTTGTAAATTTAGATCTTAATTTTGGAATATTGTCTCAGCTAACACACTGCAACAGGATGATACAATTATGTTAATTTATTACACCTTTTCAAGTATTTATTTTTTCTTTTCAGCCTGAGCAATCACCGCCAGCCTATGGGACTCTTCTTTAAAATACTAGCTGGATCTCAACTTGTGAATCAAGTAGAATTAGGCCTAAGTTCCTATTGTTATTGACTCTCTGAGATATAGTATTATTATGATATCTTCAAACAATACACAATTTTGAAATGCAAAGCTGTCATCACTAAACAGCTCATCAATGACATTTTGTATCCAGAGTCTGCGCAGAACTTCACACATTTAAAATTGTTGTCCAGCTGTCTGTATATATTGTATAGGCCTACCTGTATTGCTGGCCATATGTCTATCAATCTGTTTATCTAGCATTCTATCTATCCATCTGGTTACTCCTATCTATCTATCTATCTAAAGTATCTATCTATCTATCTATCTATCTATCTATCTATCTATCTATCTGTCTATTTATCTATCCATTCCTCTGTCTATGTATCCCTCTATCTATCTATCTATCCATCTATCTATCTATCTATCTATCTATCCATCTATCCGTCTATCCATCCATCTATCTATCTGTCCATCTATCTATCTATCTATCTATCTATCTATCTATCTATCCTTCTATCTTTCTTCTATCTATTTATAAATCTGATCTATGATCGATAGATCTCAGATTTTATCTACTTATCTTTCTATACGTGGGGTGTATATATCTACGATCTGCTTATTATTTATCAATGAATATTTATCTCATAAAACTATTTATCTGCCTATAGATTTGTCTACATATTTATATTCACCTGAATTTCATGATCTAAAGATATCAGACCATTTTAAATGCTGATGGCATCTCTGGGGTACCACTGATTTGCCATGTATGTGATACTTGCTAAACACCTCCCTCCCCGCCACCCAACCGCCCCTCTTGGTTGTAATTTGGTGGGGCACGGGGGGACATGTCTCCCCACATATATTTGACCCCGGGGGACATAATATGAAATGTCCCCCCCACTTTTTTGCGTGAAAACAAAATGTCTTGTGGTAATGGCCCTTGGGGTGAATTTGGTAGGGAGCAGTTCTGAGAGACATGTCCTACACCTTTCTGCTCGGGCAGGTTACCATGCCATACAAAAGTTGGAATTCTTGAATGTAAAAAATCTTGACTGACTGCTTATTCGCGGATCTGATGGTTGATTCCAACCGTGTCACCGCATGTCCCCCCAACATTTTCCGAGAATATTACGCCCATGCTTTTTGAAGTACAACTATGTATAGGTCTGAGCCTCATGTGAATATGTCACATTTTCCCTCATCACATACAACACACATTGTCACATTATAATGTATGTGTTACCTTTTATAAAAGATGTTGATATTTAAAAAAAAAAAAAAAATGTTATTTCATACATTAAATGATGTAAATGGACCAAATTGAATCTCTTGTCATATTGTAATTGCAATGAGTGCACTGTTTTCTGATTTTATTGTTATATTTCCTTTGCTTACTTTAGCATGATTTTGTGGTGTTGCTGGTTGCATATGGTATATTGTACATAGGTGTGGTTTTAGGAAATACGAGTGATTACACCGACATACTCTGCCGTCAAAAGTCAAAATCGGTCAAATTGCCAACAGGACTTGATCCGCCACTGGCTTTTGTACTTAGTCTTATGTATGTATCATCTAGTCAACGGTATTATTTATTGGTGGTTTTCTTTTTACGTCATACACATATTTATGTTTTATACTCTTGTTTGAGAAATTTTTTTGATACAGTTGATTGACCTTTTTTTCCGCTTTGATCTCTTTTTTCTTGCTATATTTCCAAGTGTTCTGTGAGTTTGAAGTCTTGAAATCATGTTGGATTATTATAATGTTTTAAGAAAACTATTAGCTATGCTTGCAAACATTTTTTCAACAATTACTTGGTCTCCTTTGTTATAATTTACTGATTTATTATAATACCAATTGCCAGAAGTGTCATTGGAAGGCATTATTTATTCATTTATTTATTTATTGCTTATGTATTCATCTACAATATTAAAATATCATGAAAACCTCTGCTTTCTGGGATTAATTGATTTTTAAATGCAGTCAATTAAAATTTGAAATACCAGATAACCAATAAGTCAGTCACCTATTGGTCAAGGTGCAATTTAACAAAGGACAGGCACAGGAGAATTACTTGATACGTAACATTATCATTTTGAACATTCCCAATTTCAAGAATAGAGGGGCATTGTGTCATGAACAGGACTGCACTTATTAGAATATAGAAGCGCTGTGTAATGAACATGACCATACTAATTAGAACAGAGGAGGTATTGTTTCATGAACAAGACTATTCTAGTATTCTTTTAGTAATAGAGGAGGCATTGTGTCATGAACAGGACTGTTCCAATTAGAACAGAGAGGCATTGTGTCATGAACAAGACTGTTCTAATTAGAATAGAGGAGGCATTGTGTCATGAACAGGACTGTTCTTATTAGAATAGAGGAGGCATTGTGTCATGAACAGGACTGTTCTTATTAGAATAGAGGGACAATGTGTCATGAACAGGACTGTTCTATTTAGAATAGAGGAGGCATTGTCTCATGAAAAAGACTTTTCTTATTAATAAGAATAAAGGAGACATTGTGTCATAAGACTGTTCTTATAATAATAGAGGAGGCATTGTGTCATGACCAAGACTGTACTAATTAGAACAGAGGAGGCATTGTTTCATGAACAGGACTGTTCTAATTAGAATAGAGGAGGCATTGTGTCATGAACAGGACTGTTAGAATAGAGGAGGCATTGTGTCATGAACAAGACTGTTCTTATAATAATGGAGGAGGCATTGCATCATGAACAGGACTGTTCTTATTAGAATAGAGGAGGCATTGTATCATGAACAGGACTGTTCTTATAATAATAGAGGAGGCATTGTGTCATGAACAAGACTGTTCTTATTAGAATAGAGGAGGCATTGTGTCATGAACAAGACTGTTCTTATAATAATAGAGGGGCATTGCATCATGAACAAGACTGTTCTTATTAGAATAGAGGAGACATTGTGTCATGAACAAGACTGTTCTTATAATCATAGAGGAGGCATAGTGTCATGAACAGGATTGCTCTAATCAGAATAAAGGATTCTTTTTGTCATGAATAGGACAGTTCTCATAAGACGAGAGGAGCCATTGTGGCAGGAGCTAATTGAAATAGGAGAGACATTGTGTCAAGATGTTGTTTTTATCAAGACTGCTCTATATTGTAATTAGAATAGAGAAGACATTACAATATAGAACAGTAAAGTGGCCCCAGAACCCCTGTCGCAATATGCTTTGGCCTGTTAGGCCTCTACGTCGTTAGCCCCATTTCGAAATATGTTTCTTACTTCAAGAGTCAAAATACCCAAATTTTGTCATGGTCATGTATTATTTTGCACTTGGCATTTATATACAACGTATAAACCTGCTTAGAGCAGAATAATATCATGTGGGATCCTGTAATAGTAGGCCAACGTTAACACAATCTACATTTCGCTTTTAAAAAATTAGAAGTTTAATTTAGATTAAATATTAATATTGTTACTTTTCAGATAAGAAGAAGAAGGCTCCATGGCTCAGTACTCTAAGTCCACACGCCCAAGGCTTAATAGGAGCGTCTCTCGTTGTGGCGACTGTTGGTAGTATTCTTCTCGTGTTGTGGTGCACTTACCGCAAGGTTAGACATGCTCAAACCAATGAAGAAGTACAAATCAGTATGTTGAATTTGTTTTCAAAATATATTTTTCATGATTGCAACATATTTTAGCCACTGGTGCTTTTTGAATTCGTATGAAAAGGGAAAATTGGCACACCGCATTAGTGTAGGCTACAGTGGTCCCTGCAAAATAAGACCGCCCTTCTGCAGTCATGAAGAGGTTTCTCATGGGAGTGTGGTCTCTCGTCGGAGTGCGTAATGCACAAAAATACTACTTAGTGCGTAAGGAAGGTGGTCACATAATGCAAGTCGGTCTTGCAACAGGGGGTCTTATAACGCAGGTACCACTGTATACTTTTCTTAATTACAGATGTCTTTAATGCATAATTTTCTTTATTACAGATGTCTTAGACGATCAAAACCGTCTTATGCCTTACACCGGTAGTTGCATCAACCAGGAAAATAATCAAGTGAGTCAAATTTGTTCAAAAATATTCTAGCTGAAGAATATAACTCTGGAGGTGATTAAGTAGGGGAAGCTAAGAATAGCGATGCGGATTTTCAAATTTTAACTGGCAAAAACTTAATTCTTCCACCAGAGCATAGTTTCAGATAAAAATACCAAAAGAAATGAAAAAGTGACATGATAAATCTAGTTTCATCTCTGATCATTGGGCGTTTTTTTATCAAGGGAGCTCTGCTCCCCCAGGCAGCCAGGCTCCCCCCCCCCCCCCCTATTTTCATCACTGCTTTGAACACTCTCATTAAGTTTTATCATAACATCTACATGTACTGTCATAGGTTCACAAGTGAAAAGTGGGCCAAGTCTCCATAGCTTAGAACTCCTACTATTGTTGTTTCAGAATATTTGTCAAGTGACATCCAGGATCTGGTAGACCTCTATAGTAGGTCCAGCTCTTTGTTGAACTTTATTCTGATTATTGCTTGACTGCATTGACAGGCATAATATATTTGAGTTCTGATTTATTGTGGGCCCATATTGTTTGAATATGCCATGTCTATAACTTATACATTGTCCAAACTAATTTGATTTTTTTTGGTAAAGTTTAAGTACAGGAGGATAAGCCAGAGAATTATAAAAAAAATATTCATTTTAAGTATATAATAATAGTATTATTATATGGTTATTATTATAATACTGCATAAATACTAATAGCAGGACTATTTATATTTTTGCTACAGAATACCCAGATATTAGAACTGATGGACCTACCTCCTTCGTACAATGAAGCGATGGCAGAAAATGGCACAGCCGATAGGCCTAAGGCTGCTGAGGTACGAAAACATTACAATCCTTTTTTTGTTTTTTGGGTGGGGCTGGGAGGCAGGAGGGGATGATCATAAGGTATTCGGTGGCCATGGCTTGGAATTTTCTCAATGGAAATTTATCAACTTTTCTCTGAAGCACCGAAACCACTCTGAAACCACTCCTCTGGTACTGCAACTGAAATTTCCCATACAATGTATACATGACTATTATACAGTGTCATCATAGGCGTATTTCACAGGGGGTCAGGGGGGCCTGCAGCCCCCCCCCCCCTGGCATCAGGGCAAATGGAATATATCAGGGCAAATCCTGACCAATCAGGGCAGATCCACTGCCCTGTTCACATCCGTGCCATGTTAAAATTTCAAGGCGAAATAGCGACAGCCCCCCTCCCCCGCGAAACGCCGGTCCCGTACGCATATGAGTGTCATCCAGTTTCATAATAATCACTCTTCTCATTTCAGGAGCTTCCACCAAGGCCTAGTGTAGTTCCACCTCCTTACGAAGAAGCTGCTTCTCAAGACTTATCAGTCTGACCAGGTTCATGTTAGTTGTTCGAAATTTTGGTTGTGAAAAAAACTAAAGGAGTTGCGCTTAGGTTTAATTAACATAACATATAGCTTGGCAGTAGGCAACTGACAATCACGATTTCCACGTAATACCCATAAAAGTCACCCTACCGGTTCAAAGTTCCCTTGGTTTAGGCCTACAGTGTGTTTTGAGTTCAGTGGTGCTATTTCTACATTGCATTATAGCTATTAATATTACAATTTTTTGTAATATCTATATATATATTTATATAAATTGTATATTTTCCATGTTGAAAACTGTTCTTGGGTCTTCTGAGGATAGATTATCTATAGCTTTTCTGACAATCCAGTGAGCAGTATATAATTACCCAGGCTACCCTTAACCACTATAGGCCTAGTCATTTTGAAATTGGAAGCTTGTTATTATGTTTTGTCCTGTTTTGTGAATGTTGCCATCAGGAACATCTGTGTTGCAGTGGTAAGTTAAAGGAGTGTTGTTGTTGTTTCCTTTTTTTAAACATTTATGTCATCTCAAGAGATGTGTAAATAATAAAATTAATGTTTTTGTATTTACTGTGAAGAGCAATAGTTAATATCATGCACACTGATATATTCAAACATGGAAAAATGTATTTTCAATAACCAATTGAGATAAATTATCACCAGATATAGCTTTATGTAATAATACGAGGGGCGTTCAGAAAGTTCGAGGCTTTTTTTCATATGGATACTTATTTTCAATCTAGAACTATGAATTTTTCACAGGTTAAAATTCAGCATATTTGGAATGGATTTCCAAAATTTTGGACAATTTGGACATTTTAAAGTCATTCTGTTGTTGCCATGGAAACTGAAAGTTGTGCTTCTTGGGGCAGATATTACTGAAACCACTAAAGCCAATGAATTTTGGCTGTGAGAGACCTCTCTCTATCACTTGCATAAGTGAGATTGACAATATTTGACACAAAAAATATAATATTAGCCTTAAAAAATACTCCCAAATACTCCCAAGCTCGTATATGAGCAAAAGCACTTGTTAGTAACCATCACAGATATTTTAAAAATGTGGATGTCATTGATAAAGATGACCATTGTTTTTTTTTTTAATATTTTATGATTTTTTTTAAGCAGAGATGATATATATTCATACTTGTATTGGTAGGCCTAATTTTAGAGAGAAAAGCAGGGCTGGATTACTAAATAGGCTGAAAAAGCTGCAGCTTAGGGCACCATGCTAGCAGGGGGCACCATGAGCCCTCCAAAAAAACCACATTATAATGACTGAAATAAAACATGAAAAAAAAATTGCCCTCATCCCTCAGGGTGCCCCCCTCAGGGTGCCCCCCTCAGGGTGCCCATCCCTCAGGGGGCCCCACGTACCCCTCAGTGGGGCCCTGCCCCTCAAGGTGTGCGCACTCCGGCCTCCCGAGCCCTCCAAAAAAATTTTCATTAAAATGACAGAAATAAAACATGAAAAAAATGCCCCTCAGGAGGCCCAACTCATCAGGGGGGAGCCACTCATCAGGGGGGCCCCAACCCTCAGGGTGCCCCACCCCTGAGTTCTCCAAAAAAATTCATTAAAATGACTGAAATAAAACGTGAATAAAATTGCCCCACCCCTCAAGGTACCCCCACCCTCGAGAATGTAAAATTTGTAAACTAAAAATATAAAATCCCTATGTGGTAAAGTATGGGTACAGTTGTCGCCCTGATCCTGAGGCCCAGGTTTCATCTGGAAATTATTTTGTAATGGCGGGGGGGGGGGCACCAACTCGGACGGCAGCTTAGGGCACCATCAAGGGTTAATCCGGCCTTGGAGAAAAGTTTCAGATTGCAATTGCGCTATTTCCCCATACTAATGTTGTGGCCCGATAACATTAGCTGTTAACATTCATTTTTAAATAAGCCTGTGCTGTAGCTGTGCCATAAATAATGTGAATTTAAGAGTGTGTTTGTTGTTGTTTCTGCAAGTTTAATTCTATCCATCTTTTTGTCAATTGTCACCGAGGACTACATCGAAATATTCTATCCTATTCAAGTAAGCCTCATGACAGGAAACACCCCCCGCTCCCTTTTGTAATTCCCGTAATATCAGTTACCTCCCATTTTACCCCCGTTTTGCCCCACTTACCCCCTTTTCCCCCACCTACCCCTTTTCCCCCACTA
Organism: Platynereis dumerilii; assembly: GCA_026936325.1. Taxonomy (NCBI): domain Eukaryota; kingdom Metazoa; phylum Annelida; class Polychaeta; order Phyllodocida; family Nereididae; genus Platynereis; species Platynereis dumerilii. The sequence goes on along the minus strand of JAPTHN010000008.1, from coordinate 15,224,501 downwards.
GCCAACCGCTAGCCCCAAATGCACCCACTTACTGGCCCCCACTGGCCCCGCTTGCCCTGCACTTAACCCCACTTGCCCTGGCTTACCCCATAATTGTCCCCACTTGCCTCCCGCTAGTCCATGCTTACCCCCACTTATCCCCTCTTGCACCCCACTTCCCCCAATTTTCCCGCATTACCCCCACCTTTCCCCCTAATTCCCCCTAATTACCCCTAATAACATTTTCTTATGTTAGTGTTACCCCATAGGGTGAGGGGTGTATCCTGTCATGAGGCCTTCAAGTACCCCGATAGAGAACTTCGTAGTTGTTGGTCAGAAATTATAGAACTAACCGAGATCGTCAGTTCTGGTCTAGACATCAGGGGCGGACTGGCCTATGTGGCAAAGTGACAACTGCCACGGGCCCACCCAACCAGGGGGGCCCATGCAAGATGTAAAAAATAATTATTTAAAGAAAAGAGCACAATTTCGTTGTTAGGTTCAAGATTATGTGTTTCAACTACAACAACAGATAAGGAAAGAACCCTCTCACTGAGTCATTTTGAGGCCCCCAACCTAATATTAACAATTTGCCCAATGAGGCCTGTCGTTTTTTAATTTTTAATTGGAAATTACGCCGATGGTAGGGACGTAGGGGCCCGTTGACTGATTTTGCCACGGGCCTGAAATGCCGCCAGTCCGTCCCTGCTAGACATTGAGTAATATAATAAAACCCCATGACAGTGTAGTTCACAGCTATGAACATCATGAGTGTCAGGTCTGCTCTGAATTAACACGAGTCCGAAGGACGAGTGTTATTCAGAAGGTAGACCTGACAAGAGGACCCAAAAAATCTAAAGGCTGAAAAAATAAGAAAGATCATGGACTTAATTGAGTGCAGCTCCCCCTAACGGGTAGAGCGACCTGGCAGATCCAGGCATGCACATGAACCGAACTGAACTGTCAGAACTGATCAGACAAGGTTCATATTAATCTAAATTTTGTAAGGAATTTTTTGGTGTGGGTCACTTTTCGGTTATAATGGATCAAATTTTGCCATGAATGATAAGGACAGTTTTCATAGTGGAAACTTCTAGATCTGCTGCAATGAGTCGTCCAAAATTGTGATGCCCTTGTCATCAAGTGCACACCAAAACATGATCACATCACCCGTGTGCTTAAAGACCTACACTGTGCTTTCCATCAAGTTTCGTATTGACTACAAAATAATTATGCTAACATTCAAAGCCTTAAACGGCCTCGCTCCATAAATTTTACATATACTTATTCTACACATACGTACCTTATTTTATATGTTTGTAAAGTGCATTAGAATTCTTTTGATTATGATGTACTTAAGCATGTAATAAATAGGGGAAGTGTACCTAAATTGGACCGGTCCTTAAATTGGACCACCACCATATCTCCCAGCCGGATGATGCATCTGAGCAGATGAGATGCTTGGTGGACATTTCTTGAATACAAACTTCCATATTTGGCAAGGGAAGTTTCTAGGCAACAAACATTAGAAATTACGAGAATTACTTAATTTTTACCATATTTCTTCTAAAATTAACAAAATTTGGTGGACAAATATACAGCAATGATTAAAACAACAGGGGATACATAGAGCAGGTGTTCTCTGTTGCACAAACTGATGGCATGCTGATAGAATAATACCGATCTTTTTGAGCTTAAATTGGACCATTAATGGTGCCGCATATTGGACCACTGGTCCAATATGCAGCACCATTCTGGTCCAATATGGGTCAAATGATCTTATAAGGGGAATGTTGTGATTGATCCATTATAGATATATCATATCATTATTAATATTAATGTCTAAGCTATTCTACCTTTTATAGGTAAATGGAACGGTTGACCTTCAATTTTACTTTATTTCAATGCTAGATCTATGAGGATGTGTGGAGTCCGTGGACCTAAATTGGACCAGCTGGTGTCCAATATTGGACCACATGGTTCCCTAATACCATCGTAAATGCTAAGAACTGTTCCAAGAGGGCTGCACTTATATATGTTTTTACGTGCATGTCTGTATCCATCTACCATATCGTCAGTCTAAAGCAAAATCGGCCTAAGTCAGATTTAGGCCATTTTTCCTTTTTGGTACCATAGGAAGGCCCTTATGATAATACATGTGCTAAAAAGAAATTTGGACTCCTAAATTAATAATAAACCCCTCAAAACCCCAACTCAATTTTTGCACAAATGGCCTAAGTCCTGTTGACTTAGGCCATTTGGACTTAGGCCAATTTCGTTATCACTAATTTGAGCGGATATCACCAATATTTTTCGGTCATAATTGTGAGTATTAATTTTATTGAAGTTGTTTCCTCGCATTTCATTCATAAATTTTATGGAGAATTGCTTAATAACTCAGCTACACCCAGGGTTGGGCACAAATGCGATAAAAAACATTTAAATGCAAATGCAAATGTTTCAGAAATGACCAAATGCAAATGCAAATGTAAATGCCTTCCAAGCCAAAAGCATTTAAATGCAAATGCAAATGTTTCAGAATGATTCAAATGCAAATGCAAATGTGCTATTTTCAAAAGCATTTAAATGCAAATGCAAATACATTTGCAAATGCATTTGATATTTTTCAAATGTTTTATATGTGTAATTTCACATTGTACTTTCGGGAAGCACTTCTCTTCATCGTTCAATCAAAGGCCAATTGGTAGCAGATTATCAATTGATTATCTTTTTTAGTGATGTTTCTAACTAGTTATATTTGGGCCTATTATGCTATATATTCAGACTGCTTTTAGTATCAAACAAAACATGACATATTTTCTGAAAAAGTGATAACAAGCAATAGTTGATATTATTCAAATAGCAATAATTAAATATGCTCCATAAAGTATTTAGATTCAAACTAATAACAATCAGACAGCATATTATTCCATAGGAATCAATCAGTAAAGCAATCAATGAATCAATCAATCAAGAAAACAATCTGCCAATCACTTATCTGTCTACATGTCTTTGGAAATTATAACTTCAAATATTTGAGATATTCTACAGTGCGTGCAAAGATAGCAAAAAAAAATGTATTGTTTATTGCAATTGACATACATATATGTGCAGAATAAACAAATACAATGTATGTATGTATTTTATCTTGCAATTATCACTTTTTGATATCTTAAAGCATGGTCACACATATAACTGATGTAGGGTTTTCCCCTGATTTGATTTGCTTCAGTGTTCAATAACCGCTCACCCATGACATTGCATTCACAGCTTCATGGCTCAATGATTAGGAAAACCCCCAAAATTAATATAGTCATGCAATTGGAAGTGAGCACATTCACACAGTAATACTATTTTCCAAAGTATTGAAGACAGGCAAAAAGGGTTGAGATAGTTAATTTAAAAAAATGTTATATTAATTAGATGAAATATTTTCCCCTTATAATTTTTTGCTTCAGTATTCAATAACCACTCACCCATGACATTGCATTCTCAACTTCATGGTTCAATGTTTAGGAAAACCCCCAAAATTAATAATAGCCATGCAATTGGCAGTGAGTGCATTTACACAGTAGCCCAATTATATTTTCTAATTATTGCAATATTGCATACTAGATTTACCCATGATTTGGGGCAGCACTATAATGGGGAATAATTAACTCCCCCCCTATACCTGCATGGGCATCTGACCCCGTGTTGCATGCTGAGTAATAATTGTAAGATAAGTAAAGATTGGTGATAGAGGAAGTGAAGTTACAAATGCATCTTTTTGGCGGGAATGCAGACGGTGGCGCCAGTCCTGAACGTGAGGAATAGCGGAACTACGATGGAGATGCATGCGCCCCTGGTGGGGAAAAACAGTAGAGGCAGAAAACGTAAATAAGGGAGCTGTTTCACTGTTACTTGCTGTTATCATAAGGAGAGGATAGAGCAATAAGGATAGGTGGATAGTTTAGGTGAGTGGCATTGCTCGGGGAGGAGTTTTTAGCTGTTGCAGGTGTGAGCATGTCACCCATGATTTTTGCATCTTATACCCGGCAGGGATTGACAAACAAAAAGATTAGATAGCTATATAAAAGAATAATTATATTAAAGAGATGTGGTATTTTCCCTAAATAACTATTTGCTTCAGACTTCAGTATTCAGTAACCACTCACCCATGACATTGCATTCACAGCTTCATGGCTCAATGATTCTGAAAACCCCTAAAGGGTAATTCCGTGTCAATTCAACAAATGGCTCCCACTCGACCGACTCAGAATGCCTTGAAAATGTACCAGAATGTAGGTTTCTCACCTGAAGGCACAAATCCCAAGTAATATAGTAATATCTTGAATAGTTTTTCTGAAAAAAAAAATGAAAAATTCAAGATTTTTCATGGAATTTTCTAAGTCCAGAAATTTGAAGGCATGTAACTCAATCAGTGTGAAGCCTCGAGACTTGCAATTAGGCAACATGTTTTTAATGTAGCCCAGGTGTAATAATGCATTGTTTCAGCCACCTCAATGCATTTGCCCCCATTCCATAGGTTATTGAAAAAATCAGAAAATTGCAGTTTATTCACATTTTTGTCCCCAAATTTCACAGTCAATATAACCAGTGGAGACTTAATATCACGGTTGAAGAATCTTTGCTATGACTTCCAAACATGTGCACAGTATCAAGCCAACCACACAAATATTCTTGGAGAAATATCGTCTGAAAAACTGAAAATGTGTAAAATTGGTCAACTTCTGACCAAATTTTACAAGGTATAGTAGCCTATACCAAAAAAATGAATACACCGACCTAAAGAATGACATCACATGTGTTCACAGAAAGAATTTCAAGTTGGTATCTGTTGGTGCTTTTGTTACACAAATTTTCAAAAATTTCTTGTTTCAAGTTTACAAATTTGTCATATTGATACATTTTCGCCATGCAAAAACATTTTTGTGCTGTTTTTTTATACACACTATTGCACTGCATCTTATCAATGACATATTGATATGATTTTCTTACACTGAAAACAAGTTTTGCAGCTACCTGAAATAAACTTTGTTATATTGTCAAAGACACTGATGTATTACGAAAATATCTTGACTTGTTTTTGGCATTATCAAATGCACATCATCTTCGACGTTAAACCACCACAGTTTTGCTTTGTGTAGAGTAGGTCAGTTAATAAATTAATTGAACATCTCCATATTCTTTTGTAATCATTATGGATTTTCTTAAGAAAATGCATAAAAAGCTGAGCATGATATTCTTGTACAATTGCTGAATTTGCATTGTCTGGTAAAGGCATAATAAAATGGTTTGTGCTGGGTACCAAATATGCCATGATAATACTTGGCAAAGCCAGAACGCCAGTGGCGGAATTTGGACGAAGGTGCATTCTGGCCTCAGACAACATTAAACCAGTTAAGCTGAAATATGAACAATATTACTGAATTCAACCAACACAATGCACAAAGACAGCTTTTAATTATAGCAGAATACATTAAAATTGCTCACTAAGCAGATTTACTGGTACATTTTTTTTATAAATTTCAGATAATGCCCATTTAATACAAAAACAAAAAATATATAAAAATCTATGTAGATGAAACGCCAAAAGATACCAACTTGAAATTTTTTCTATGAATCCATCTGATGTTGTTCTTTGGGTCAGTGTATTCATTTTTTTGGTATAGGCTACTATACCTTGTAGAATTTGGTCAGAAGTTGACCAATTTTACACATTTTCAGTTTTTTAGGCTACATTTCTCCAAGAATATTTGTGTGGTTGGCTTGATACTGTACACATGTTTAGAAGTCATAGCAAAGATTCTTCAACCGTGATATTAAGTCTCCACTTGTTATATTGACTGAGAAATTTGGGGACAAAAATGTGAATAAACTGCAATTTTCTGATTTTTTCAATAACCTACGGAATGGGGGCAAATGCATTGAGGTGGCTGAAACAATGCATTATAACACCTGGGCTACATTAAAAACATGTTGTCTTATTGCAAGTCTCGAGGTTTTACACTGATTGAGTTACATGCCTTCAAATTTCTGAACTCATAAAATTTCATGATAAATCTTGAATTTTTCATGAATTTTTTTCAGAAAAACTGTTCAAGATATCACTGTATTACTTGGGATTTGTGCTTCTGGGTGAGAAACCTTCATTCTGGCAAATTTTCAAAGCATTCTGAGTCGGTCGAGTGGGAAGATTTTCTGAAATTTGATGAAATGACACGGAATTACCCTAAATAATAATCCTGCAATTGGCAGTGAATTTATACAGCATCTACATAATCAAACTATTGCACATTGATTTTAAAAAGAGTCAGTTACTCCTCATTTTATATGAAATGATGTATTTTGTAACAGAATGATCATACAACTGTAATCTTCAAAAGTTCTTAAAATGCCTAAATTAATTTACAGTTAGTATATTTCAATATATTTTTAATTCATAATACACCCAGTCATAGTTTATCTTTTATTGTGTTGTTTTTTTTTTGCCAATCCTATTAATTGTTTATTGGTACCTGTCATATCAAAGTATAGAATTTCTATTTCTAAGATATCTCACAGTGCAATATTTCTTGCTAATTTGTGAAATAACCTATGCATTTGACAAAACATTTGTCAAATGCAAATGCTTTTTACTCAAATGCAAATGCAAATGCAAATGTTTTCATTTCTAAAAATGCAAATGCAAATGCAAATGCAAATGTTTAGCATTCAAATGCAAATGCAAATGCAAATACATTTGCATTTTTCTAAAAGCATTTAAATGCGGATTCAAATGCGACATTTGCCTACACCACAAAATAATTTGGCCTAAGTCATTTTGGTTTCAAAAAAATTATTGGCCTAAGTCAGTTTTTGGCTGTTTGCCAAAAAATGCCCAAAATGACTTAGGCCAATTTTGCTTTAGGCTGACGATATTGGATAAGTAGTGCCTATATTGGTCCAATGATCCAATGCCAGTTATGAGAGTATTCATGTGGTCCAACATAAGGTCCACTGCTCCTATTTAAGGCACCCAGACAAAATCTTGTTTTTGCATTTTACATAAAATCTACACTGTATAACTGTGTGTGAAAAATGAAGCAATGAAGTTAGGTGGTCCAATATAGGTGCACTTCCCCTGATAATAATAATAAATTTGATTAGTGAATTTGGAGATAAATAACAGATAAGTAAATGTTAGATTCATATAGAACCTGACAGTCATATTAACAATGGCATGAATTTTCTGTTAAACTTGCGTGCAGCAGTTAGCAGCTATCAATTTGTTGAATGGACAGGGTGGACTGAACATTGCATTTTGAAAATTGTACTTTGTGAGTCATCATACTGATGCTGTGTGTTGGTGTCTGAAAAATCTAGGTTACCTGGGGACCAAAAGGGCGTATCTACAAACAGGACACCCAGGAACCATAAGGGCGTATCTGCTTAACATTTATTGTACAGATACGTCCTAGTGGTCCCCGGGCATGTTGTTTGTAGATACGCCCTTTTGGTCCCCAGGTAACCTAGATTTTTCAGACACCAACACACAGCATCAGTATGATGACTCACAAAGTGCAATTTTCAAAATGCAATGTTCAGTCAGTCCACCCTGTCCACACAACAAACTGACTGGCTGTAAACTGCTGTATGTAGCTTTAAGAGAAAATTCATGCCAATACATTCAACTTGCAAAGTATTTTATGCTTGAAACTCATCAAATGATATTCTCTGCAACAAGGAAAACGTTTTGTTTTGGCAGTTTTGATTTTGTTTAAAACAATTCTTCAGAAATATTATATCATGTTGTGAATGGCTTACTTTGAAACAGCCAAACCTGGCACAGCATATATATTGATTTCGAAGTTTTACATTAAAAACATAGGCTGCGCGGCAGCATACCCTCGGCTATTCAGCAGGCCATACTAGCTCATACTGAAGAATGTGAAATACATTGACTTACTGCCGGTGAGGGTTGGCAGCACGATGCGCAGAGCCCCCACCTCCCCCCCCCCCAACAAAACAAAGAAAACTGTTAAAACATGGGCAAAGATCTGAAAATTTAGCACAGGAGAATATGCACTTGGAAATGGTAGGCTGTATAACTACCATCTTGCATGGGAAAGATGGTAACTAAATGAAATCTGGATAATGAAATTCAGGCAAGTGGGCCTATCGGACAGTAACACCAGAGTTATATTACAGATATATACTCATTTACTTTTTTTGGCTGATGGAAAATGTTGTTTGATGAATGAAACGTCCATTTCTCTATTTTATATGATTTTTTTTATTGTATTTAACTTTGACAAATTTCTCTGCCCAAGCATTAAAGAGATTCAAGGTACAAATGTACTGAAAAGAGATGTTTCAATGAAATAAAATTGTCACCTCATTGCTATATCCTCCTCTTGTCCTAATGAGCCTACCAAGTGATTAAATACAGGTGGTAAAGTCCTAATCATCCATCTATCCATGATTCTCTGGATGTATTAATAAAACAATATAGATGATCAATCAATCAATCAATCAATCATCTATCTATCTATCTATCTATCTAGCTAGCCTATCTATCTATCCATCTATCTGTCTGTCTATCTGTCTAGCTGTCTATCTATCTATATATCTATCAACCTAAAAACGAATCAATAGTGCAATAGGAAAATCTATTTTCAGGGATACATTCACAATGGATCTATCACAAACAATCAATCAATCTATCAATCAAACAATCTTCAATCATCTAAACACCTCATCTATCATTCTATCAATCTGTCAATCTATCAATCTATCAATCCGTCAATCTATCTATCTATCTATCTATCTATCTATCTATCTATCTATTTATATATCTATCTATCTATCTATCCATCTATCCATCTATCCATCTATCCATCTGTCTATCCTACCTTTTCTTATCATAAATTATGAATACAGTAAAAGGCCAGCCTAAAAACAGAAATAATAGGTAGGTGTCTAACTATCCAATCTATTTTAAATATTAAATCTATTTTAAATATTAAACTAAAAACAATGTATGGCCTACAGATACTTTTTGAGACTAATACATTTGCTGGTTAACACCAAAAATGTTAAATGCTGTTCAAGCTTGGTGGTACAACAATAGCTGAAAACACCATAAAAAGCTTGCATGGGATATAAAAAGTCATATCTCAGCTTCTACTTGGCCTATATTTCTGATTGGAATTGGAAATTTCATTATTTGTTTTAGATTAAAAAAACTAAGGTTATCAATGTTAGAACACACTTCCAAGAAAAACAGGGAATTTTGTTAGAAAGATGAGGGTACTACATTGTATGCATCTGCTTCTATACCCTCCCCTTTGTTCTTGGGTTTGGTCATTAGAGAGGATCAGTGACATCATGTTACATAATGCCCATTCAACAAAAGCTGCACCCCCTTCCATCTTGACACTTGTTCTGTTCAAGGTGCTAAAATATGCTTGTGTTGAGTTTTGTAATGAATTAAAACAAAAATTTATCCAATAATATTTTGTATAAATATAAAACTAAATATTTAAATTCATAGAAAATGGGTTTGTTACATACCAAGTAAATTTCTATATAACCCTGTATTTAGTGGCATAATTTCTGCAATCATGAAATGATCACTTTTAGTCTTTATGCAAAAATCTAAATAAAAGCAGGCTGACATTACTTTAATTTCTTGTTTTTAATTTACATCACTGAGGTTAGATTTGAGCAAAAGGGTAACATGTGAGTCTTTCAGATTTCTTGTCAAAAGTCTTAAATGGTAAGGCCCCTGAGCAAGCATTATGCGTATAAATCATATTTGTCTATATATAATTTACAATATTAAAACACATAAATTCTGAGGAAGAATGTGATAAAATGTTACACTTGGGACACGTTGTAGGGTAAGATTCTTTGAGTCTGACCCTTAGGGAGGGTAACCTTGAGTCGGACACTTTTATTGGAGCTGAATTGGGTAATTGAGAGTATCTACACCAGTGTATTTGGTACCAATGCATAGCCCAAGATCTCTTTCATCCATTCAAAAAGTATCAGCTTGATATGAATATTTTTAGTTTGATTTCCAAGACCATAAAGATGGGGTAAAAACCTGTTTTTCTCCCAAATTTTGTCATAAAATTGTGCATTTTAGTGAATTTTTGCCATAATTGAAGAATCCCTTGCTGGCCTATAGTATTGATCTGACATCAATGTATGTGTTATTCAGTTAGAAGGAAGCTTTGCCCGTTTTTTAATCAAACATGAGCTTTTTCAATTGAAGGGATGGCTCTAAAGCACCTGTACCTTTTAGTCACATTTTTACAACACAGCTGTCCGACTCAAAGATACCCTCAGATATTTAACCACAAATTCAGTTCTTGTGTTGTGCCAATTGTCTAGTTTTTGTTTGATGTAGTAAAAATGCTTAATTTGAGGCCCTGGTTGACAATCAATAACCCATAGGCCAAACAAGATATCACTTTTTAAAATTACACAGAATCCAAGTGTCCGACTCAAAGAACATTACCCTATGGCACTTTGAGTAACTAAGATCTAAAATTGACTGAAATGTGACAATTCAATGGTCAACAGTATTTGGCATATTTTTAGCAATTTCTGTCTTCATATTCAAATATCTGATGGTTTAATAGATGTATGCACGAAAACCATGTATTTCATTGATGTTTATCCATTTTGTTCATATTCAAGAACATAGCATGACTTTATTAGACACAAAATGGTCAGGAAGTGGGTATTTTCACATTTTTGTGAATTTTAAACTTGAATATGAAAAGACAGAAATTGCTAAAAATAGGTAAAAACTGTAGACCTTTGAATTGTAACATTTCAGTCAAATTTGAGTCTTGGTCTCTCAAAAGTGCCAAACAACATGTCCAAAGTATCATTTTTTATCACATTCTTCTTCAGAATTGATGTGGTTAAATATAATAAATTAACATTATTTCATATCTGCATAATTCAGAGAAACTTAATGAAAAGGATTACCGCGAAGAAACTTATGTGTATGATGTTTACTCATAACCGTTTAAAATGGCATTGGTTTGACATTGATAACTGATGTCATATTTTTGTCTTTGAGCTTTGAAAGTCAGTGAAATTGTGATTTGTCCAACTTTGACGTCCTTTATCTCTGGAACTAATCATTGCATATGACCAGTACCTGGCCTTGCTACCTCAGCTACTATAGCAGATTATAAATCCGAGATTAGAAGCCTGTAGAGAATAGGTTTTTGAGTTGTAGCTTTTTGAAAAAGCTGCATCGAGCATTTGCGCCAAATGGAAAGGCATTTTGAAATGCCTGTAGAAATAATCCAATATGAAAGATTGCCCTTAATACTGGTCCAAGCCACTGTGTGGAACCCAGATATCAGGTTTAGAAACAACCAAGGTGGTATCTTTCACGAAATCCAAAATATTAACATTTGAAAAGTGACTTTCATATGGACAAAAATGCCTCAAAATCGTTTTATAACTTTTCCAGACAAACCTGAGATCAGTAGAAGACGAGATAGGCCTATGAATTTTTATTGCCCATGCAGGCTTATGGGCCATGTACCATGTGCAACCATACATATTTATATTATTTACATGTATAATTTAAAGTGTAATATCTTGATAACCATTGATTTTCAGTGATGTTTCACATTTGACCCCCCCCCCCTCCTTGGCTGTCATACAAATCTGAGTTGTGAAGTAGGCTAATGCACCCTCCATTCTTTAGTGAGACTTTACCCAGATTACATCATCTTATATAAGGTGATTGAGGTACAGCAGACAATGGCCAATTCATGCCTATAGGGGAGAGGGTTGAGCAGCTGGGAAGGGGGAGGCTAAAAGGTCCCTTTAAGAGGAAGAATTGGTGCTCATACAAAATGTTGTAATTCTCCAAAATTATCATAACATATATACAATACAATGATTTATCAGACCACATTTCATTTCACATTTCTCCCAAATCCTGCAATAAACAGCATTTTCAAAAGGAGTCATACATATAATAATTACTATAGGCCTATACATGACATTGTATAATTATGCATTTTGGACAAATTCCAAGTCCGTTTTAGACATCCCATTTTAGGCCTGAGGCTTCTTCATTTTTCCTCCCAGGTGCCTCAGACTTTTGATGTGAACTGAAAAATGGCCATTCTAATGCATGTGCTTATTCCATTTCGTGTAATCCCTTTGTCTCAGCCATAATTAATTACTGAAATCGCGATTTCGTACGGCCGTTTCACTTTTACCTCGTTTTGGACCTCCTATTCAACGTCTGAGGCTTCTTCATTTTTCCCCTCAGGTACCTGAGACTTCCCAGGTGAACTAAAAAACGGCCATTCTAATGCATGAGCCTATTTCCATGGATTTTTTTCCTTCCTGCAAACCGTAATGTACAATTGAAATCGTGATTTCATAAAGCTGCTTCTGCTCAACTTTTCTTTCCCTAACTTTTTTTCAATAGAAAAATTTGCAAAAACTCATGCAATGGCTGTGAATATTAGTCCATAGTGTGTCTAACGACAATAAGCTTTAAAGTAAAATAATCTACCCATTACCATTTTGGCTTTTCGCGCAGAAATGTTGGAAAATAGGGATTTTTTCTAATTTTTGGGTTTTTATAAAAATTCATAGGACCAACATTCCAACTGAGTCAAGCTGTTTAAAGAAGCATTAGTTAGACACCTAATTGAAAAAATTCATAGATTTAACTCCAAAATTGACTGAATCATACAGGTTTGAAATAATAGTATTTTTTCATATTTTTGGTAAATTGTCATCCGTTCAACTTTTGAAGAGCATTTAGACCCACAAAAATACATCTTGGGCACTCAATGCATACGATGTATGCAAATTTCAGTGTCAAAAGTCAAGCAGTTTTTTAGTTATGTCCCAGAAACAAAAAATTACAATTTTTCACATTTTTCAATGATTGTGACAAAAGTATTTTTATCATGGGGATTAGACCTATAAAAGGCTCAACTGGGATAAAAGATACTATATTTACCCAAAAATGATACATGTTCATGCCATAGTTTTGGCTTTACACCCAATACACAAAAAAAAAAATTTTTTCACATTTTTCAATAACTGTGATAAAAGTATTAATCTCATGTGGATTAAACCCCTAAAAGACACAACTAGGATAATAGATACAATAATGTCCAAAAAATAAAAAGTATACATCCCATATTTTTGGCATTACTCCCAATACACAAGTGGGACGCCCGTTATCCGGACGCCCGTCCGCCCGCCCGCCGGACGGACAAATTTTCCCAAAGTAACTACAATACCCGTCGGCAATGTATACATTGCCGAGGGTAAAAAAAAGAAGACTTTTGAACTGAAATGGTAAGTTTGCTATACTTCTTCTGCCAGATACTTGATACTGTCAAATACACTTAATACTTAAATTGGCACAAAGATATATAAGTTGCTAAAATATTTTGATCTATCAAATTACATGCATATTATGACAACTGACATTTATGTTTCAACCTGTTCAATTGCTTTGTAAATTGATCAAGTTTTTAGAACAGTAAAACATTAAACAGAAAATTGTTAATTCATGTGAAACGATTTTGAATTAACACAAGTAAAACACATGATCAGTTTTAGTGCATAAGATCAAGTTACTTGTTTTGGAGATATAATGGAAAAACATGGTTGAGGCTGACTATATATACCGTTTCTTTTAACATGAAATACTGAAGTTGGATGGCCTTATTACACTCTTAGCACAAAAGGTTCTTTATGGTATATATAAAGAACCCACAGCTGAAAAAAGGTTCCAAATATTTTTAGGGTTCAATTGAATTGAAAAGGTTCAATACTTGGTAGGAAGGGCCTATGATAGGAACCTATGCTCCCAACTTGAGAGAAAGGCATTCCATTGGGGAGTTCAGTGCACCTGGGTAATCTAAATGTTGTTTTGTTTGCTTTTGGAAAATTTTTAAAGTTGAGTAATGAACCTGTAAGGGTTCCTTATCTATACCAGCTTGCAGAACCCTTAAAGGTTCCAAATAAAACCTTTTTGTTAAGAGTGCATTCGCTACTACCGGTAGCAAACTTCGCATGCAGTCTTTGCTGAGCTGAAAGCTTGTCGGCTTCGTTGGCCAACTTTGGCAAATTCTGAGTAGGCTAGTCAGATGACTCAGATCAGACTATAACCAACTTTTAAAACTATCTTCAAAGTATTTTTTCCCCCATTGTGATCAATGTAGTCTGAGTGCTGCCTGTTTTATTCAGTTGCGATACCAATTAAGGTCCCATATTATACATTATTGCTGCGTATAATAATACATTTTTCACTCTTTCAAGTCATATAGATTATGTATATAACGATTGAGCTACTTGAACGTATTTCCTTTGAAGCTAGCAAAGTCCATGTAACAGAAACCAGGTGATGATACAATGATAAATGCAAAATATATGACTTGAAAAGGGGGAAAGCTGTATCTTCACCATACAACAAAAATCCAACATCTTAAGATAGTGGCATCAAACAATGAACCATATTGTGTCATTCACCTTATGAAGTCTGCAGGTTGCAGACGAAAAAATGTATGTAAGATGAAAAATCTGGTATCGTATTCATAATTTACCTTTAAAACTAAGCAACTTTATAGTTATTGATGCAAAGATCACAAGTTCTGGTAAGAATCTGATAGCCATTCGTAAAAGCTCTGCAGCCATAATACGAAGCGAAAATAGCTCAATCATTCATGAACGAACACGGCTAGTTGCTTTCCCTAGTCCTTGTTGAACTAAACTCACTGAGCGTGAGCCTGTGTGTGTTTGGTTAAGTGCAACATTGCATTCGAAACAAACCATATTATCGCCACCACAAGCCTTAGCTAACAGAAATCCTCCATGAAAATCTTCATCATTACAGGCAGCCAATCAGCTATTCATGCTCCCGGCAACTGATGTGTAAACATTACTAAACAACGATTGCTCTTTATCCCATGTCTATGTGCATTTCTTTCCTATACAACATCATACCTTCAGGTCTCAGGGAAATGTGGTGTCTTTGGTGAAGATATCAGGGAAATACTGACCAAGCCATGAAATAACCTATAAATATATTTCCAAGCATATATGCTGGCACTTGCATGCCTTCACTTCCATGCACTTCCATAGATGTCTTGCAATCCCCAGCCTTCCACTTATGGCATGGTCACACAACCTGTTGCTGTGGCAATCACATTTCAAGTGTGGACTCTGTTGACCTGAGGTGCAAAACAGGTGATTACATCAAACAGCCACTGCCAAACAATGCTAAACAAGATGACCCAGCCTGCTATTTTGTAACAGGGCCTCTTGAAACACCATCAGAACATATTAAGAATATGTGGCAGAGCCAGGGACTTTTTGCCCAAGAAATGATTATTGAAACATTTGAGCATCCATTTATCTGCATGCAATTGTTCATAGACAAAAGCTATATTGTATGAGACATCTCCTAAATATTTATGTTAAACGAAACAACTTGCGGCACACTAATTTGAGAATTAAGGTGAGACAAATTCTCCTTTGGTCATGTCAACACAGAACTTTTTGCCAACTCACATTGAAACTGTGGGGACAGTTAATCAAATATCAAAGATGTTTCAAGGTTATACTTGGCATAGGTTTAAAATTTTTGTTCTGAAATGACTGTTTTATCAAATTTAGGCTCCAATATCATTATCCTCCAATTCGAGACATTTTTTGGTGGAAATAGGTCCCGATTAGGGTGGCATCCATACTGACCATAGTCTTTATTTGAAAGCATCAGAAAATATTAAAACTGGAATAACATTAATGACAAAACATAGAAAGAGGAAAAAAAATAGTAATAGCAAACTATAAAGTGAAGATTCAATGTTGACGGCCATGGATACATGCGTAAGAGCTTCCTGAAGACTGGGGTGTTGTTACCAGGAAACAACACAACTAGCTATGTCAGTAAATACCGCCAGCGAGAATTCATCTGGGGCAGCTTCTGGTAAATAAAAAGCTTTACAATTGACATGAAACGTATTTCCTGGTAAACCTTTATCTTTGCATTGAAAGGAACTCATCAAATATTAATTTTGTTCGAGGTAACACATTACCAGGATATTTGTATGGCCAACTCTGTGCTTCTGCACTCCATTTTCTGATAAGAATTTATGTAAATACCAATGGTTTGTGAAAAAAAGAAATTAGGTAAAGTAGGCCTATCTGAACTTGGGAAATAAGGTGCCGTCCAACTGGATGTTGACAATGCATGGGATTTTCGCATGATCAATACACAGAAGTGATGTTTTATGTTTGAGCTGTTTGCGTATTAATTAGCGGTCCAAACAGTTTGAAAATCAACTTTCAACTTGGTCGTGTGATGTCGCAGGCTTAAAAAGTTTTTGCTTGTGTCAGTTATGGTTAATCAGTTGATAATCAGTGCTTATCATATCTAGTAGCATAGAAGACAATAAACAAACTAATTTAATGACTTGAGGTACTTCATTAAATAAGAGGATAAGGAGACCGACAGAAAACTGTCAATGACGTGGCAAAGCCAGTTTGCAAGTTAAAAATAAGAAAATTAATTTTTCCAGTGGACCGCCAATCTGCAAAGAGCTTTAATACAGAAGAGTAATATAAAAACCCAATGAGAATGAGGTTCACCGCTATGAGCCTCATGAGTGTCATGTCTGCTCCGAATTTGAATAAACATACTTACACGAGTCCAGAGGCCTGAAAGGCTTATCGACCAAAATAGAAGTTGACAATTCCTTTGGTCCAAGACAAGACACTTGGTGTTTACTCATTTTTTCTCTGACCCACCCATTCAAGTCAAATGTTGTCAGCTGGGTTATTCCCAATCCCAAAGGTCAGCGTTATACCAATGCAGTTACAGAAACACCGTAAGAGCTTAATGCGTTGTCTGAAAATGCCATACATCAAACAAACTGTAATCATTTACTCACAACGACTGCAGTTGCTACGAACAAATATAAACTGTAATCATTTACTCACAACGACTGCAGTTGCTATGAACAAATATATTATGCCATCTGGTTTTTGCAGATTTTAACCCTCGGAGTATAGTCTCTACAGCGTTTACAAAGGCCTACATGACCGGTGGTTCAGATTGGGAATTAACAAAGTACACATACACAAAAGGAAAAATACACAGTACAGGAGACACAGGACCAAGTTCATTAGTCATTACCATGGAATTTATTTCTGCAGAACAAAATGTAATGCTCTGTTTTAGCGAAGAACTACAATTGGAATTATTTGAGAAGTCCCACTGTGCAGTAATGGAGAAGTGACTTCAAGTGAGTATCAAAATTTAGTCTGATATATTGGCAAACAAGCCTACTCATCATTACCACACTACCCAGGATATATGTGGTAAAACTCGCAGTACATACGATAAGCCATACATCCAGCGGACGATTGGGAGGGATCTACCGACGTATCGGACTGCGGCAGATGATTAAATTATAATTTTTTTAAATCAGTGGTTTCCAAGCAATTACAATTGACATAGTATAAAATTTGGATCGTGAAATTGGGCAAATGTCACTCGCCTCCCAAAAAATTCTACTTGTCAGACGCCTATGATACAGCATCAGACTGTCAGTGAAAATGTCATTTTGAGCCCAAATGGAATGAATTACCTTCAGCCAATAAACAAGAGTGAATTTTGATTCTAGGTTTCTGCAGGGGGCAAAGCTCCTCCCCCGTAGCTAAAATATGAAATCTGGACAAAGTGGCACCTCCTCCAAGATGTAGCCTTTCAAATATGCGGCCCTGCTGATTCATAGGCCTACATCCAAAAACTCTTAAATAAAACATGACGGCACATCATCTGCATTCAGTTCCCGATATATTGGAACTGCTTGCAGTAGTGCAGCTCAATCACCTGCAGCAATGACAGAAGCAGATAATTCAAAAGACTTCACAGACTATGATGCTACAACTGATAATTACTTGTATAATTCTACTTTTATACAGACTGAGTCAGATAACGGTGGCTTATCAACCACTGTTCAATTGCTCGTATACATAATTATAGGAGGATTTGGATTATTTGGTAATTTATTTGTCTGTATTGTTATGTTTAAGAGTCAACTAATAAAGAAGTCTATATTCAATAAGTTAATAACTTATCAAAGCGCTCTGGACACAAGCGCCTCCTTGTGGATTTTAATTACATGTTATATAAGTTACGATAAATATCTCTATGGATTATCAGGTAAATTATTCTGCAAGTTATGGATGTCAAAGTTTATAATGTGGGGTATCTTCATGGGTTCCACTTATAACTTAGTCCTTGTGACGCTGGACAGGTATGTTAACCTCATTTACCCGCTGTATTATAAAAGAGTTATGACGTCAAAGAAAATGATAGTCACAATGGCAATTTTGACCGTAGCTTGCCTGACTTTCCACTTATTGCAAGAGTATATAACAAGCGGACTGAGTAATGGAGACAATGGATATTGCCTACTGTTAGTCGTCTTCAGGTCCGTGACTGATTTGCGAGCCATCAACCTCTTCACAAGCCTATGTCAAGTAATCTTGCCATTGATCATAATGGTTGTTGCTTACGTCCACATATTTGTTTTCTTGTTCGTCAAATCGCGACAGAACTCGATGGGTCAAGGGCCAGAGAGTCAAAGAGCGCAGAATTTGCACAATGCGAGCATGAACATCTTGAAAACCATGGTATCAGTCTGTTTTCTGTTCTTCATTTGCTGGGTTGGAAACTTTGCTTTCGTCCTGATTGCTTTCGGCGTCATTGAGCCGTTTTTCGACAGCCCGTGGTACCACTTCACGACCTATCTGACGTTTGTTAATTGCACGGTAAATCCCATAATCTACTCGATTCAGTACCAGGACTTTCAGAACGCGGCAAAGAAAGTGTTTTGTGGTCACCAAGAAAACAAACAAGTAATTACACAGGCAATGTCTGCGTTGCCAAACAATAAGGTCAATTCAAGAACTTGACCTACTGTATAAGAAAAAGGTAACTGAACAAGGACAGTGACTTATGTTTCTTCACTTGATTGTGAATTTGTGACAAAGTTGATTAAACAGAACACTCACTATACTACAGCACTTCGACTTTATTTAATCTCAAACTCAATTGAGTCATACGCATTTATAAACTTATGTAGCCTATACTTACCGTCTTATATATGGTCCTGAACTGTGACATATCCAACTGACTTTAAAGTTATTAAATACTGCATTCACAGACATCCACAAACTTATAAACTTTTTGGATCCGTCTAAATATAAAATCATCATTTTCTAACACCGTATGTAATGAATGAGAATGTAGTTGAGAGTCAGATCTATATATTCTGATAAGATGCTTCATCGTAGTGTACATGCATGTACAGGGCCTTCATTCAATACTGAATAAATGTGAATGCAGAATGGTATCTAGGCATATGTTTGGTTTCCAACACATACATAGTGATGGACTGCCGTGAGGCAGAGAGAATACTCGGGAGATCGCCCTTGAATTTGTTTTGTGTCTGGACAGCATTTTAGTCAATTACAGCCAAACACTTTGATATAGAATTAGAGTGGACTGTGGCACTGTGAAAATGGCACTTCATGACTCATGATAGCCGATGAAGTGTCATCTTCTCTACTTTCAACATGGGAAACGTAGAGGCTGTTTGATTAGTCATGATCAAGAGAAAGCTCATTTGACTTCTCATAACGGATTTTAGGGTGAAAATCAGATGCATAGTCCATTCGTTTGGCTGTCACCAACAAGTGGGATAATTCTCCTTCAATCAAATTAACATTGAAAGTATTGCGTTTGATCGTGACAAATCATCAACATGATGACACACAAAGTGCCATTTTCACAGTGCCACTGTCCACTCTAATTCTCCAGAGCCAATCACACAAAATTGAATTTAAATGAAAAATGGCTCCATACGGCACATCTATAATGCCATCAATGTGATATAGGCCTACACATGACATGGGAAGAACTCTTGGAACGACATGGTTAAGGCCAACACCTTATGAATTTCACCTGCTCAAGACAAAAATAATCGCCCTATGCATATATATATATATAAGTTAACATATCTTTTTCCATGTAAGCTAAAATTGATTGATTTCATATCAGCTTTCCACAAGTTTTGTCAGCTGGGTTTTTCCCCAATCCCAAAGGTACGTTATACCAGCGCAGTCACAGAAACACGGCAAGAGCTTAATGTGTTGTCAAAAAATGCCAAGCGTCAAAAAAACTGCTGTGAACAGATGTGTTATGCCATCTGGTTTTGCAGCTTACAGTCATTCCAGGGTAAAAGTTGACATGGACCTCAGGAATTCACCAATCACACATACCTAAAAGGAAAAGACTTAGGACATACTACAAGACCAACTTCAATTATTACCAAGGAATTGATTTCTGTAGAACAAAATTAAATGCTCTGTTTTAATGAAGAACTACAATTGGAATCATTTGAGAAATCCCACTGCGCAGTAAAATGTAGGTAATGAAGAACAGTTTACTGATTGAAATTGAGTATCAAAATTTTAGTCCGCAAATACCCCTACTCATCATTACCATGCACACTACCTAAGACAAATGGAGTGAATTTACATGTAGCCTACTGTTATTTACAGCAGATGACTGAGAGGGGTCTCCTGACAGAATAAAACTGTGCTAACAAGGCAGCAAGGATTTGGTGAAAAAAGATGAAAATGCTTGTGAAAATGTAAAGAATCAAAGATGGACTCTCGACGAGAATGTCTCTTTAAGCGCAAATGGAATGAATAATCTTAAGCAAATAAAACAGAGTGAATTTTGATTTGAGACTACTCCCAGATTCATATGAAATCTGGACTAAGTGGCACCTCCTCATCCATAAATCTCAAAATAAAACTCTTGTTGGCATTAGTGTCAACATTCAGTTCCAGATATAGGAACAGCTTGCAGCAATGCAGCAATCACCTGCAGCAATGACAGTATAAAATTCAAAATACTTCACAGACTATGATACTACAACCGATAATCACCTGTATGATTCTACTTTTATACAGACTGGTGGCATATCAACCACTGTTCAATTTCTCGTAAACACAATAATCAAAGGATCTGGATTATTTGGTAATTTATTTGTCTGTAGCGTAATATAAGTTATGATAAATATCTTCATGGGTTGTTTTGTTATAATATCTCCATGGGTATCTTATTCAGCAAATTATGGATGTCAAAGTTTATAATTTTAAATGTGGGGTATCTTCACGGATTTCACCTATAGGCCTAACTTGACACTTGACACTCAAAACGAGTTGTCAAACCAGCTACATGTATGTCCCTGCATAATTTTGACATGTTATTATGCATATGCCTCATCCTTCGAAAAGTGTTTCATGAATGGCTAACTGCATTACAGTGCAAATACAGTTAGCCTCATAAATCACCGTTTAAATATTGACTTAGACCGAGCTGCATTAATTGAAGCTACAAGCCTCTTCCATGTCTCTCTAATCTCTGTCGCTGTCAGATCGCACTCGGAACAATTGGAAATTATCATGCTATACCCTGATTGACATTGGAACTTCGGTAGCCAAAAAGTGGTATCGGCACATCCCTATTAAAAACATCATCAAAAATTGTTTTGAAATACACGGACATTTATTAACAACAACAAAAACATGATTGTAATAAGATAGTTATTCAGCCATTGTAAAAAAGTATTCACAATTGTGAAATATAATCAGTACTAGTGATGGTTATTAAAAGTTCATTGTAAATATATCAGTTCTCATTATCACAAGAGCTTTCACATCTTAAATATGTCACAAAAATTTTAATTCACATCATATACATATATCCATCGATATCAAAATTCAAGATATCTTGCAAATCCCTGGGCAAATCGAACAAGTCTTGCATAAGATTCTTTGGGATTTTCGGTTTGCACCTGAAGTATACGCACATCTCCATAGCTCATGTTATAAGGGGAGATCCTCGGGTAACTTTGATTCATCTTCATCAGATACATCTTGATTCAATTTTTTAATGTTATCTAGGCATAAATCGTCTTCGTCTTTTTCACCCCTAGAATTAAAAGCAACCATTGCAAAACTATGTGTACAATGTACAAATTTGATAATTTTGGTCATTTTATTATTTGCAGAATGAGAATCAAGGCAATTGGAAGTGAAATAAACAAAAACAGTCTTTAAAATAGGTATAGTAGTCATTCAACGATGCTTTTGTTGTGAAAAATGTTAACAGAAGAGCAGAGAAAAGTTGAAAATTGAAATATTATCTTAGACGATTGATGTTAGTATACAAATTAAAAGTCTTTTTAATACCTTTTCAATTAAGATATTCAGAATATACAGTGTGATAAAAAATAAAAAGTTAAGGGGTACCCTAAATTAGCAAAAATGGAAAAAAATTAATAAAACTTTGATTGAAAAATAACCAGCAAGGAATAGTCCTATCTCAATTTCGAGAGAAGATTTAGATTCCCAGGTCAAATGCCATTCTTTTTAAGGATGGGCCTCTTGATTTTCTCCCAAGGGGTCGCCGTGACTGCTTGGCAAACGGACAAATTCTTGTGATGACACCCGAGCATTCTCAAGTTGCAGTCACAATGTAAACACTGGCCATTTAGGAAAGAAATACCATTTACGAACACTAAACCGGAATGTTCACAAGTCACTGCCATGAAGGAGCAATAATTTTGTAGAAAATCATGGCGATAAACAAAAATTAATAAATGGTCTCAAATAGAAATAAGACACCAAACTGAGGCTATTTAGAGATTGCAAGCCCACTTTAATGCAGCCCTCTATTCTGAAACTTATGATTCTCAGATACTGAAGACCAACCTTAACAAGAACACAAAGGCAAACATCAACAAAAAATTTCATGAAAACATTCACTTACCGCAAAACACCGCTGAATTTCAGTGCACAAAATATAATGCAGTACATAAGAATGCCAGCACCACAGGAGCCCAAAATCAGCGAAAGACTTATTATATTGAACTGGACAAAATCTTGGTCTTTTGATGATTCGCCTGCTGTAGATACATCGTTTGGTTGTACCTCTGCAGATTTATTTTCTGTTGGTCCAGCTGCATCTTGTGATTGTCCCTCTGCCATCAACCCATCTAGTGATTGTCCCTCTGCTTTAGATCCAGTTAGTGAATGCTCCTCTGCTGCATATTCATCCTGTGATTGTCCCTCAGCTGTAGATCCATCTTGTGATTGTCCCTGCGCTGTAGAGCCAATTTTTGATCGTACTTCTGCTGTATATCCCACTTTCAGCGGACTCTCTGTCATAGAGCCATTTTGTGTTTGTCCCCCTGTTGCAGATACATCTTGAAATTTGTTAAATTGTTGGTATGCTTTGGATTCACCTTTATATTGTCCCTCAGCTACAGAGCCATCTTGTCTTGGTTCATCTGCTGTAGTATATCCCTTTTTCAGTTGTTTCTCTTCTGCAGACCCATCTAGCGATTGTCCCTCTACTGTAGACACATCTTGTGATTCTCCTTCTGTAGACCCACGATGTCTTTGTCCAACAGCTGTATATCCCTTTTTCAGTTGTTTCTCTTCTGCAGACCCATCTAGCGATTGTCCCTCTACTGTAGACACATCTTGTGATTCTCCTTCTGTAGACTCATGATGTCTTTGTCCAACTGCTGTATATCCCTTTTTCAGTCTCTCTGCTGTAGACCCATTTCCTGTTTGCCCCACTGCTGTAGGTTGCTCTTGATATTTGTCAAATGGTTGATCTGTAGTAGATTCACCTTGTGATTGTCCCTCCACTGAAGATCCATCTTTCGGTTGTATCTTCACTGTAGACCCATCTGGTGATTGTGCCTCTGCTGCATATTCGCCTTCTGATTGTTTCTCTTCTGAAACGCCATCTTGTGCTTTAGATACAGCTTGTGATTGTTCTTCTGTATTAGATTCATCTTGCGATTGTTCCTCTTTTGCATATTCATCTTGTGCTACAGATCCTGCTTGCAATTGTTCCTCTGAAGCAGATTCCTCTTCCGAATGTTCCTCTTCTGCATATTCATTGTGTTCTATAGAATCATCTTGTGATTGTTCCTCTTCTGTATATTCATCTTGTGCCATAGATCCAGCTTGCAATTGTTTTTCTGTAGTAGATTCATCTTGTGTTTGTTCCTGTTCTGCATATTCATCTTTTGCTACAGATCCAGCTTGTGATTGTTCCTCTGTTGTCGATTCATCTTGTTTGTGTTCCTGTTCTGCATATTCATCTTGTGCTATAGATCCAGCTTGTGATTGTTCCTCTGTTGTCGATTCATCTTGTTTGTGTTCCTGTTCTGCATATTCATCTTGTGCTATAGATTGTTCCACAGCTGCATATTCATCTTCTGTTATAGACCCATTTAGTGGTTTTCCGTCTGCTGTATGTCCCCCTTTCAGTTGTCTCTTTGCTTTAGATCCATCTGGTAACAGTCCCTCTGCTATAGAAACATTTTGTGACTGTCTCTCTGCAGTAGGTTCATTTTTTGGTTGTCCCTCAGTTGTAGACCGATCTAGTGATTGTAACTCTCCTGTTGATTTATCCTGTGATTGTCCCTCTGCTGTAGATCGATTTTTTGGTAACACCTCAACTGTAGACACATCTGGTAATCGTAACTGTGCTGTAGACCTATCTTGTGACTGTCCCCCTGCTGTAGAACCAGTTTTTGGTAGCCCCTCAACTGTAGACACATCTGGTACTTGTAACTGTGCCATAGACCGATCTAGTAATTGTCTCTCTGCTGCAGATCCATTTTTCGGTTGTCCGCCTGTTGCAGATCTATCATAAAATTTGTTGCGTTTTTGGTGTGTGGTAAATCCACCTTTTGATTGTGCCGCTGCCGTTAAGACATCTTGTGATTGTCTCTCTGCTGAAGATCCATTTTTTGCTTTCTCCCCTCTTGGGGTTCTATCATAAAATTTGTTACGTTTTTGGTATGCGGTAGGTTTACCTTTTGATTGTCCCACAGCCGTAAAGGCATTTTGTGATTGTCCCCGTGCTGTAGATCCACTCTTTTGTGGCCCCTCAACTGTAGACCCATATAGTGATTGTAACCCTGCTGTAGATCTATCTTGTGAATGTCCCTCTGCTGTAGATCCATTTTTTGGTTGTTCCCCTCTTGTAGATCTATCAAAAAATTTGTTATGTTTTAGGTCTGTGGTAGATTCACCTTTTGATTGTCCCTCACCTTCAAACCAATCTAGTGATTGTCCTTCAGCTGCAGAGCCATCTTGTGTTTGTGTCGCTACTGTAGATTCACTTTGAAACTGTCCCTCTGTTGTATATCCAGCTAGCGATTGTTCCTCTTCTGCATATTCACCTTTCTCTCCATGTTTCATAGTATGGTTGTATGGCATCCTAGTCACTGCTGGTTCACTTGGTGTAACTTTTGATGATTTCTCTCCATGTTTCATGGTATGGGCGTTCACAGTGGGTTCATGTGGCATCACTGTTGTGGCTTTCATACCAGGCTTCGTAGTTTCGACTGTAATCACGGCTGGTTCATTTGGTGTCACTTTTGAGTATTTCTCCTTATGTTCCATAGTATGGCCAGTCACAATGGGTTCATGTTGCATCACTGTAGTGGATTTTATACTAGGTTTCCTGGATTTGAATCTATTAACAGCTGGTTCACTTGGTGTCACTTTTGGGGATTTCTCGTTATGTTTCATTGTATGGTCAGTCACAGAGGGTTTATGTGGCATCACTGTAGTGGATTTTATATGAGGCTTCTTGGTTTTGACTGTAGTCACAGCTGGTTCATTTGGCGTCACTTTTGGGGATTTCTCCTTATGTTCCATAGTACGGGCGTTCACAGTGGGTTCATGTGGCATCACTGTTGTGGATTTAATACCAGGCTTCTTGGTTTTGACTCCAGTCACAGCTGGTTCACTTGGTGTCACTTTTGTAGACTTCTCCTTATGTTCCATAGTATGGGCAGTCACAGTGGGTTCATGTTGCATCACTGTAGTGGATTTTATACCAGGTTTCTTGGTTTTGACTGCAGTCACAGCATGTTCACTTGGTGTCACTTTTGGGGATTTCTCCTTATGTTCCATAGTATGGGCAGTCAGAGTGGGTTCATGTGGCATCACTGTAGTAGGTTTTATACCAGGCCTCCTGGTTTTGACTCTAGTTACAGGTGGTTCACTTGGTGTCACTTTTGGGGATTTCTCCTTATGTTCCATAGTATGGGCAGTCACAGTGGGTTCATGTGGCATCACTGTAGTAGGTTTTATACCAGGCCTCCTGGTTTTGACTCTAGTTACAGGTGGTTCACTTGGTGTCACTTTTGGGGATTTCTCCTTATGTTCCATAGTATGGGCAGTCACAGTGGGTTCATGTGGCATCACTGTAGTGGATTTTATACGAGGCTTCTTGGTTTTGACTCTAGTCACAGCTGGTTCATCTGGTGTCACTTTTGGAGATTTATCTCCATGTTTCACAGTATGGGCAGTCACAGTGGGTTCATGTGGCATCACTGTTGTGGATTTTATAGCAGGCTTCCGGGTTTTGACTCTAGTCACAGCTGGTTCACTTGGTGTCACTTTTGGGGATTTCTCCTTGTGTTCCATAGTATGGGCGTTCACAGTGGGTTCATGTGGCATCACTGTAGTGGATTTTATACGAGGCTTCTTGGTTTTGACTCTAGTCACAGCTGGTTCACTTGATGTCACCTTTGGAGATTTCTCCTTATGTTCCATAGTATGGGCAGTCACAGTGGGTTCATGTGGCATCACTGTTGTGGATTTTATACCAGGCTTCTTGGTTTTGAGTCTAATAACAGCTGGTTCATCTGGTGTCACTTTTGAGGATTTATCTCCATGTTTCACAGTATGGGCAGTCACAGTGGGTTCATGTAGCATCACTGTTGTGGATTTTATACCAGGCTTCCTAGTTTTGACTCTAGTAACGGCTGGTTCACTTGGTGTCACTTTTGGGTATTTCTCCTTGTGTTCCATAGTATGGGCGTTCACAGTGGGTTCATGTGGCATCACTGTAGTGGATTTTATACGAGGCTTCTTGGTTTTGACTCTAGTCACAGCTGGTTCACTTGATGTCACCTTTGGAGATTTCTCCTTATGTTCCATAGTATGGGCAGTCACAGTGGGTTCATGTGGCATCACTGTTGTGGATTTTATACCAGGCTTCTTGGTTTTGAGTCTAATAACAGCTGGTTCATCTGGTGTCACTTTTGAGGATTTATCTCCATGTTTCACAGTATGGGCAGTCACAGTGGGTTTGTGTGGAATCACTGTTGTGGATTTTACACCAGGCCTCCTGGTTTTGACTCTAGTAACGGCTGGTTCACTTGGTGTCACTTTTGGGTATTTCTCCTTATGCTTCATTGTATGGCCAGTCAAGATGGGTTCATGTAGCATCAATCTTGCAAATTTAATACCCGGCTTCCTGTTTTTGACTCTATTCACAGCTCCATGTTGGATAGAATGTTCAGTCACAGTGGGTTCATGTGGCATCACTGTTGTGGATTTCATAGCAGGTCTCCTGGTTTTGACTCTAGTAACAGCTGGTTCACTTGGTGTCACTTTTGGGGATTTCTCCTTATGTTTCATGGTACGGCCAGTCAAGATGGGTTCATGTAGCATCACTCTTGCAAATTTTATACCAGGCTTCCTGTTTCTCACTCCATTCACAGCTAGTGATTGTTCCTCTGTTGTAGATTCATGTTGCGATTGTTCCTCTTCTGCATATTCGTCTTGTGCTATGGAACCAGCTTGTGATTGTTCCTCTGTTGTAGATTCATCTTGCGTTTGTTCCTGTTCTGCATATTCATCTAGTGCTACAGATCCACCTTGTGATTGTTCCTCTGTTGAAAATTCCTCCGGTGATTGATCCTCTGCTGCATTTTGAGTGGGTTCATATGGTATTACTGTTGTGGATATTATAGCAGGCTTCCTTGTATTAACTCTAGTCACAGCTGGTTCAATTGGTATCAATTTTGGGGATTTCTCTGTATGTTTCATAGTATGGCCAGTCACAGAGGGTTTGTGAGGCATCACTGTTGTGGACTTTATACTAGGCTTCCTGGTTTTGACTCTAGTAACAGCTGGTTCACTTGGTGTCACTTTTGGGGATTTCTCCTTATGTTTCATGGTACGGCCAGTCAAGATGGGTGCATGTAGCATCACTCTTTCGAATTTTATACCAGGCTTCCTGTTTCTCACTCCATTCACAGCTAGTGATTGTTCCTCTGTTGTAGATTCATGTTGCGATTGTTCCTCTTCTGCATATTCATCTTGAGCTATGGAACCAGCTTGTGATTGTTCCTCTGTTGTAGATTCATCTTGCGTTTGTTCCTGTTCTGCATATTCATCTAGTGCTACAGATCCACCTTGTGATTGTTCCTCTGTTGAAAATTCCTCCGGTGATTGATCCTCTGCTGCATTTTGAGTGGATTCATATGGTATCACTGTTGTGGATATTATAGCAGGCTTCCTTGTATTAACTCTAGTCACAGCTGGTTCAATTGGTATCAATTTTGGGGATTTCTCTGTATGTTTCATAGTATGGCCAGTCACAGAGGGTTTGTGAGGCATCACTGTTGTGGACTTTATACTAGGCTTCCTGGTTTTGACTCTAGTAACAGCTGGTTCACTTGGTGTCACTTTTGGGGATTTCTCCTTATGTTTCATGGTACGGCCAGTCAAGATGGGTGCATGTAGCATCACTCTTTCGAATTTTATACCAGGCTTCCTGTTTCTCACTCCATTCACAGCTAGTGATTGTTCCTCTGTTGTAGATTCATGTTGCGATTGTTCCTCTTCTGCATATTCGTCTTGTGCTATGGAACCAGCTTGTGATTGTTCCTCTGTTGTAGATTCATCTTGCGTTTGTTCCTGTTCTGCATATTCATCTAGTGCTACAGATCCACCTTGTGATTGTTCCTCTGTTGAAAATTCCTCCAGTGATTGATCCTCTGCTGCATTTTGAGTGGGTTCATATGGCATCAGTGTTGTGGATATTATAGCAGGTCTCCTGGTTTTAACTCTAGTCACAGCTGGTTCAATTGGTATCAATTTTGGGGATTTCTCTGTATGTTTCATAGTATGGCCAGTCATAAAGGGTTCGTGAGGCATCATTGTTGTGGATTTTATACCAGGCTTCCTGGTTTTGACGCTAGCTGGTTCACTTGGTGTCACTTTCGGGGATATCTCCTTATGTTTCATGCCATGGCCAGTCAAGATGGGTTCATGTAGCATCAATCTTGCGAATTTTATACCAGGCTTCCTGTTTTTGACTCCATTCACAGCTATTGATGGTTCTTCTGTTGAAGATTTATGTTGCGATTGTTCCTCTTCTGCATATTCATCTTGTGCTACAGATCCAGCTTGCGATTGCTCCCGTGTAGCAGGTTCATCTTGTGTTTGTTCATATTCTGCATATTTATCGTGTGCTAAAGACCAGGCTTGCAATTGTTCCTCTGTAGTAGATTCATCTTGTGTTTGTTCCTGCTCTGCATATTCATCTTGTGCTATAGATACAACTTGCAATGGTTCCTCCGTAGCAGATTCATCTTGCGATTGTTCCTGTTCTGTATATTCATCTTTTGCTATAGATCCAGCTTGCAATTGTTCCTCTGTAGCAGATTCAGCCTGTGTTTGGTCCTGCTCTGCATATTCACCTTGTGTTTGTTCCTGCTCTGCATATTCATCTTGTGCTATAGATCCAACTTGCAATTGTTCCTCTGTAGTAGATTCACCTTGTGTTTGTTCCTGCTCTGCATATTCATCTTGTGCTATAGATCCAGCTTGCAATTGTTCCTCTGTAGTAGATTCATCTTGTGTTTGTTCCTGTTCTGCATATTCATTTTGTGCTACAGACCCAGCTAATGATTGTTCCTCTGTAGAAAATTCCTCTGGTGATTGATCCTCCGCTGCATTTTCATCCTCTGGTTTATCCTCAGCTGCATATTCAGTGGGTTCATGTGGCATTACTGTGGTGGACTTTAAACCAGGCATCCTCGTTTTGACTCCAGTCGTAGCTGGTTCACTTGGTGTCACCTTTGAGGATTTTATACCTGGCTTCATGACATAGGAGCTAGTCACAGTGGCTTCAGAAGGTGTCAAGCCAGGCTTGTTGGCATTGGTTTCAGCAGCAGTGGCTTCAGTTGGGGTCACTGTAGATGATTTTATATCTTGCATCATGGCATTGGCTCTAATCACAGTAGGTTGAGCTGTTGCTATTGTTGATTGTGCACCTGACTCCTTGGCTCTGCCTCCAGTCACATATGGTTGACTCAGTGTCATTGTAGATTTAATACTGGCCTCAATGGATTCTGCCCGACTAACAGTGGCTGGTTCACCTTGTTTGGCTGTCAAGGACTTTATTTCAGGCTCCATTGTTTCTGTTGGTGTCAGAGTTCGCCCAGTTAGTGTCACTGTTGTTGATTTCACGTCAGGCTCCACTGAATTGTCCCCTACAAAAGATGCACCTTGTTTCAGTGTTGTCGATTTCATGCCTTGCTCCATGGCGTTAGTACCTATTGGAGATACCCCTTTATGTTGAGTCACATATATCATGCTTGGTTGAACAGAAATAGCTTCAAATGGAGATGCTACAGCTCGACCAGTTGTAGATATCCTTTCTGGCTGCATGGTTTTACCTTCAACTGAGGATAAAATTGGTTTGAGTGTTGTAGATACCATTGGTGTTCCTATAACTTCAGTGCTAACTAGTGATGCACTTGGTTGTAGCGATTTGGATTTCATGGTTGGTTGATGACCTCTGGTACCAATTGTGGAAGAACCCAGTTGAGATGAAGTGAACATCTTTCCCGCCTCCAAAGCTTTAGTTGCCATCGCAGGTGCACCTAGTTGAGGCATGGCAGATGTCTTTAATGGCTTTATTCTGACCATGGATGCAACTGTGGATGAACCCAGTTCAGGTGTTGCAGATGTCTTTGCAGACTCTATAGTTTTTATTCCTACTGTGGATGCACTTGCTTGAGTTGTTGCGGATGTCCTTCGTGGTTCCATAGTTTTTGTACTAACTTTCAATGCACCTGGTTGAGGTGTTGTCAATGTCTTTATTGGCTCCATAGTTTTTGTTGGAACTGTCTTTCCTGGCTCCACAGGTTTAATTCCAATTGTGGATGGACCTGGTTCAGGTGTTGTGGATGTCTTAGCTGACTCCATAATTTTTCTTCCAACTGTAGATGCACCTGGTTGAGTTGTTCTGAATGTGTTACCTGGCGCTATAGTTTTTGTTCTGATTGCAGGTGCACTTGGTTGAGGTGTTGTGGATGTCTTTACTGGCTCCATAGTTTTTGTTCTAACTGTGGACACACTTGGTTCAGGTGCGGTGGATGTCTTGCCTGGAACAATAGCTATTGTCCTGACTGTGGATGCACTTGGTTGAGGTGTTGTGGATGTCATTCCAGGCTCCAAAGGTTTAAATCCAACTGTGGATGAACCTGGTTCAGGTGTTGGTGATGTCTTAGCTGACTCCATGGTTTTTCGTCCAACTGTGGATGCACCTGGTTGAGACGTTGTGGATTTCTTCCCGGGTTCCATTGTGGTTTTTCGTCCAACTGTGGATGCACCTGGGTCAGATGTTGTGGATTTCTTTCCAGGTTCCGTAGTTTTTGTTCTAACGGTGGATACACCTGGTTTAGGTGTTATAGATGTCTTTCCTGGCTTCATAGTTTTTGTTCCAACTGTGAATGCTCCTTGTCGAGGTGTTGTTGATATCTTTCCTGGCTCCAACGGTTTAATTCCAACTGTGGATGAACCTGGTTCAGGTGTTCTGGATGTCTTAGCTGACTCCATAGTTTTTTGTCCAACTGTGGATGCACCTGGTTGAGATGTTGTGGGTTTCTTTCCGGGTTCCATAGTTTTTGTTCTAACGGTGTACACACCTGGTTGAGGCGTAGTGGAAGTCTTCCCTGACCCAATAGTTTTTGCTTTAACTGTGGATGCTCTTGGTTGAGGTGTCATAGGTGTCTTTCCTGGCTTCATAGTTTTTGTTCCAACTGTGAATGCTCCTTGTTGAGGTGTTGTGGATATCTTTCCGGGCTCTGAAGGTTTAATTCCAGCTGTGGATGAACCTAGTCCAGGTGTTCTGGATGTCTTAGCTGAATCGATAGTTTTTCGTCCAACTGTGGTAGCACTTGGTATAGGTGTTGTGAATGTCTTTCCTGGTACAATAGTTATTGTTCTGACAGTGGATGCACTTGATTGAGGTGTTGTTGCTGTCTTTCTTGGCTCCAAAGGTTTAATTCCAACTGTGGAAGAACCTGGTTTAGGTGTCTTGGATGTCTTAGCTGACTCCATGGTTTTTCGCCCAACTGTGGATGCACTTGGTTGAGATGTTGTGGATTTCTTTCCGGTTTCCATAGTTTTTGTTGTAACGGCAGATACACTTGGTTGAGATGTTGTGGATTTCTTTCCCGACCCAATAGTTTTTGTGCCAACTGTGGATGCACCTGGTTGAGGTGTTGTGGATATCTTTCCTGGCTCCACAGGTTTAATTCCAACTGTGGATGAACCTAGTTCAGGGGTTGTGGATGTTTTAGCTGACTCAATAGTTTTTTGTCCAACTGTGGTAGCACTTGGTTGAGATGTTGTTGATTTCTTTCCCGGTTCCATAGTTTTTGTTCTAACTGTGGATGCACTTGGTTCAGGTGTTGAGAATATCTTTCCTGGCACAATAGCTATTGTTCTGACCGTGGATGAACCTGATTGACGTGATGTGGATGTCTTTGCGGACTCCATAGTTTTTCTTCCAACTGTGGACACACTTGCTTGACGTGTTGTGGATGTCTTGACTGGAACAATAGCTATTGTTCTGACTGTGGATGCACTTGCTTGAGGTGTTATGGATGTCTTTATTGGCTCCATAGTTTTTGTTCTAACTGTGGACACACTTGGTTGACGTGTTGTGGATGACTTGCCTGGAACAATAGCTATTGTCCTGACTGTGGATGAACTTGCTTGTGGTGTTGTGGATGTCTTCCCAGGCTCAAAAGGTTTAAATCCAACTGTGGACGAACCTGGTTCAGGTGTTCTTGATGTCTTAGCTGACTCCATGGTTTTTTGTCCAACTGTGGATGCACCTGGTTGAGATGTTGTGGGTTTCCTTCCGGGTTCTGTAGTTTTTGTTCTAACGGTGTACACACCTGGTTGAGGCGTAGTGGAAGTCTTCCCTGACCCAATAGTTTCTTTTTTAACTGTGGATGCTCTTGGTTCAGGTGTCATAGATGTCTTTCCTGGCTTCATAGTTTTTGTTCCAACTGTGAATGCTCCTTGTTGAGGTGTTGTGGATATCTTTCCGGGCTCTGAAGGTTTAATTCCAACTGTGGATGAACCTAGTTCAGGTGTTCTGGATGTCTTAGCTGAATCCATAGTTTTTCGTCCAACTGTGGTTGCACTTGGTTGAGGTGTTGTGAATGTCTTTCCTGGTACAATAGTTATTGTTCTGACAGTGGATGCACTTGATTGAGGTGTTGTTGATGTCTTTCTTGGCTCCAAAGGTTTAATTCCTACTGTGGAAGAACCTGGTCTAGGTGTCCTGGATGTCTTAGCTGACTCCATAGTTTTTCGTCCAACTGTGGATACACTTGGTTGAGATGTTGTGAATGTCTTTACAGGCTCCATAGTCTTTTGGCTACCTGTAGTGGTACCTGCTTGAAGTGTTGTGGATGAACTTCCTGGCACTATAGTTTTTGTTCCAACTGTGAGTGCACCTTGTTGAGGTGTTGTGGATATCTTTCCCGGCTCCACAGGTTTAATCCCATCCATGGATGAACCTGGTTTAGGTGTCTTGGATGTCTTAGCTGACTCCATTTTTATTCCAACTGTGGATGCACTTGCTTGAGTTGTTGTAGATGTCTTTCCTGGTTCCATAATTTTTGTTCTAACTGTGGACTCACTTGGTTGAGGTGTTGTGGATGTCTTTCCTGGAACAATAGCTATTGTTCTGACTGTGGATGTACTTGGTTGAGGTGTTGTTGACGTCTTTCTTGGCTCCAAAGGTTTAATTCCTACTGTGGAAGAACCTGGTTTAAGTGTTCTGGATGTCTTAGTTGACTCCATAGTTTTTCGTCCAACTGTGGATGCACTTGGTTGAGATGTTGTTGTGGATTTCTTTCCTGGCTCCATAGTTTTTGTTCTAGCTGTAGATATACTTGGCCGAGGTGTTGTGAATGTCTTTACTGGCTCCATAGTTTTTGTTCTAACTGTGGATATACTTGGTTGAGGTGTTGTGAATGCCTTTCCCGGCACAAGAGTTTTTGTTCTGATTGTGGATGCACTTGGTTGAGGTGTTGTGGATGTCCTTACTGGCTCCATAGTTTTTTTTCCAACTGTGAACGCACCTTGTTGAGGTGTTGTGGACGTCTTTCCGGGCTCAATAGGTTTAATCATATCTGTGGATGAACCTGATTTAGCTGTTGTGGATGTCTTAGCTGACTCAATAGTTTTTTGTCCAACTGTTGATTCACTTGTTTGAGGCGCTGTGAATGTCTTTTCTGTCTCCATAGTTTTTGTTCTAACTGTGGATGAACTTGGCTCAGGTGTTGTGGATGTCTTTCTTGGCTCCAAAGGTTTAGTTCCAACTGTGGATGAACCTAGTTCAGGTTTTCTGGATGTCTTAGCTGACTCCATAGTTTTTCGTCCAACTGTGGTTGCAATTGCTTGAGGTATTGTGAATGTCTTTACCGGCTCCATAGTTTTTGTCCTGACTGTGGATGCAGTTGCTTGAGTTGTTGTGAATGTCTTTACTGCCTCAATATTTTTTGTTCTGCCTGTGGATGCACTTGGTTGAGGTGCTGTTGATGTCTTTACTAGCTCCAAATGTTTAATTCCAACTGTGGATGAACCTGGTTCAGGTGTTCTGGATGTCTTAGCTGACTCCATAGTTTTCCGTCCAACTGTGGTTGCACCAAGTTGAGGTGTTGGGAATGTCTTTACTGCCTCAATATTTTTTGTTCTGCCTGTGGATGCACTTGGTTGAGGTGTTGTGGATGTCTTTACTGGCACCAAAGATTTAATTCCAACTGTGGATGAACCCGGTTCAGGTTTTCTGGATGTCTTAGCTGACTCCATAGTTTTCCCTCCAACTGAGGATGCACTTGGTTGAGGTGTCTTGTATGTCTTTCCTGGCTCTACAGTTTTTGTTCCAACTGTGAATGCACCTTGTTGAGGTATTGTGGATATCTTTCCTGGCTCCACTGTGGATGAGCCTGGTTTGGGTTTTGTGGATGTCTTTCCTGGCTTCATATTTATTGTTCTAGCGGTGGATACACTAGGTTGAGGTGTTCTCAATGTCTTTCCTGGCTCCACAGGTTTAACTTCAGTTGTGGATGAACCTGGTTTAGGTGTTGTGGATGTCTTAGCTGGCTCTGTAGGTTTTCTTCCGACTGTGGATGCACTTCCTGGAGTTGTAGATGTCTTTACTGGCTCCATAGGTTCTGTTCTAACTGTGGATGCACTTGGTTGAGGTGTCATAGATGTCTTTCCTGGCTTCATAGTTGTTGTCCCAACTTTGGATGTCCCTGGTTTTGGTGTTGTGGATGTCTTTCCTGCCTCAATAGTTTTGCTTCTTATTGTGGATGAACCTGGCTGATGTGTTGTAGATGAATTTCCTGGCTCAATAGTTTTTCTTCCAACTGTGAATGAACCAGGTTGATTTGATGTGGATGCCTTTCCTGGCTCAACGGTTTTTCCAACTGTGGATGAACCTGGTTGATGTGTTGTGGATATTTTTCCTGGCTCCATAGTTTTTCTTCCAACTGTCAATTCACCTGGCACAGGTGTTGAGGATGTCTTAGCCGACTCCAGAAGTTTGGTTTCATCTGTGGATGTCCCTGGTTGTGGTGTTGTGGATGCATTTTCAGGTTCCACAGATTTTGTTCTAACTGTGGATGCACTTGATTGAAGTGTTGTAGATGTCTTCCCTGGCTCTAGAGATTTTTGTCCAACTGTGGATGCACTTTTTTGAGGTGTTGTCTTTTCTGGCAGAACAGGTTTTGTTCCAACTATGGAAGAACCTGGCTGGTGTGTTGTCGATGAATTTCCTGGCTCAACTGGTTTTGTTCCAACTTTGGATGTGCCTGGTTGAGGTGTTGTGGATAATTTTCCTGGCTCTAAAGTTTTTCTTCCAACGGTGAATGTACCTGGTTGAAGTGTTGTGGATGACTTTCCTGGCTCTACAGGTTTTGTTCCAACTGTGGATGCACCTGGTTGAGATGTTGTGGATGTCTTTCCTGGTTCCATGGTTTTTCTTCCAACTGCAGATATACCTGCTGGAAGTGTTGTGGATTTCTTTTCTGGTACCATAGTTTTTCGTCCTACTGTGGAAGTACCTTGTTGAGGTGTTGATGATGTATTTCCTACCTCGATATCTTTTGTTGCAATTGCGGATATACCTGGTTGAGGCGTTGTGGATATCTCTCCGGGCTCTATAGTTTTTCTTCCAGCTGTGGATGTACCTGCTTGAAGAGTTGTAGATTTCTTTCCTGGCCCCATAGTTTTTCGCCCTACCATGGAAGTACCTGGTTGAGTTGTTGTGGATATATTTTTGAGCTCCATATGTTCTGTCCAAACTGTGGATGCACCTGGTTGAGGCGTCATGGATGTCATTCCTGGTTCCATAGTTTTTCTTCCAACTGTGGATGTATCTGGTTGAGGTGTTGCGGATGAATTTCTTGACCCCATCGTTTTTTGTCTGATTGTGGATGCACTTGGTTGAGTTGTTGTGGATGTTTTGTCTTGCTCCATAGGTTTTGTCCCAACTGTAGATGAACCTGCCCGATGTGTTGTGGATGAATTTCCTGGGTTAATAGGTTTTGTTCCAACTACGGGTGAACCTGGTTGTGGTGTTGTGGAGACCTTTTCTGGCTCAACAGATTTTGTTCTTAGTGTGGATGCACTTGACTGAGCCGTTATGGATTTCGTAGCTGACTCCATAATTTTTGTTCCAACTGAGGAAGCACTTAGTCGAGGTGTTGTGGATGTCTTTTGCAGCTCCATAGTTTTTGTTCCAACTGTGGATGCACTTGATTGAAGTGTTGTTGATGTTTTTCCTGGTTCTAGAGATTTTTGTCCAACCGTGGATGCACCTGTTTGAGGTGTTGTGGATGTCTTTCCTGGCTCTACAGGTTTTGTTCCCACTGTGGAAGAACCTGGCTGATGTGTTGCAATTGAATTTCCTGTGTCAATTGTTTCTGTTCCAACTGTGGATGTACCTGGTTGAGACGTTGTGGCCATCTTTCCAGGCTCTATATTTTTTCTTCCAACTGCAGATGCACCTGCTTGAAGGGTTGTGGATGTCTTTCCTGGCTCTATGGTTTTTCGTCCTACTGTGGAAGTACCTGGTTGAGTTGTTGTGAATTTATTTTGGAGCTCCATATGTTCTGTCCCAACTGTGGCTGCACCTGGTTGAGGCGTTGTGGATGTCTTTCCTGG
This sequence comes from Platynereis dumerilii, assembly GCA_026936325.1. NCBI lineage: Eukaryota > Metazoa > Annelida > Polychaeta > Phyllodocida > Nereididae > Platynereis > Platynereis dumerilii. The sequence continues at coordinate 15,187,064 of JAPTHN010000008.1, read as the reverse complement.
CTCAATAGTTTTTCTTCCAACTGTGGATGTATCCAGTTGAGGTGTTGGGAATATCTTTCCTGGCTCAATAGTCTTTCTTCTAACTGCAGATGTACCTGCTTGAAATGATGTGGATGAATTTGCTGGCTCCACAGTCTTTCGTCCAATTGTGAATGCATTTAATTGAGTTGTTGGTGATGTCTTTTCTGGCTCCAAATGCCTGGTTCCAAATGTTGATGTACTTTGTTTAGGTGTTGTGGATGTTTTTTCTGGCTCCATAAGTTTTGTTCCAACTATGGGTGAACCTGGCTGATGTGTTGTGGACAAATTTCCTTGCTTAATAGGTCTTGTTCCAACTGTGGATGAACCTGGGTGATGTGTTGTGGATGTCTTTTCTGGTTTTATAGGTTTTGTTTCAACTGTGGATGTTCCTGGTTGTGATGTTTTGGATGTCTTTTCTGGCTCCACAGGTTTTGTTCTGGCTGTGGATGCACTTGATTGAGCCGTTGTGGCTGACTCCATAATTTTTGTTCCAACTGAGGAAGCGTTTGGTCGAGGTGTTGTGGATGTCTTTCGTGGCTCCATAGTTTTTGTTCGAACGGTGGATGCACTTGATTGAGGTTTTGTTGATGTCTTTCCTAGCTCCATAGTTTTTTGTCGACCTATGGAAGCACCTGTTTGAGGTGGTGTGGGTGGCTTTCCTTGCTCCACAGGTTTTGTTCTGAGTATGGAAGAACCTGGCTGGTGTGTTGGTTTTGTTTCAACTTTGGACGTGCCTGGTTGAGGTGTTGTTGATAAGTTTCCTGGCTCCAAAGTTTTTCTTCCAACTGTGAATAAAGTACCTGGTCGAAGTGATGGGGATGTCTTTCCTGGCTCCACAGGTTTTGTTCCAACAATGGAAGAATCTTGCTGGTGTGTTGTGGATGAATTTCCTGGCTTAATAGGTTTTGTTTCAAGTGTGGATGAACCTGGTTGAGATGTTGTGGATGTCTTTTCTGGCTCCACAGGTTTTGTTCTGACTGTTGAAGCACTTGATAGAGTCGTTGTGGATTTCATGGCTGACTCAACAGTTTTTGTGGATGCACTTGATTGAGGTGTTGTTGATGTCCTTCCTGGCTGTATAGGTTTTTGTCCAACTGTGGTAGCAACTGTTGTAGGAGTTGTGGATGTCTTTCCTTGCTCCACAGGTTTTGTGCCAACAATGGAAGAATCTGGCTGGTGTGTTGTGGATGAACTTCCTGGCTCAACTGGTTTTGTTCCAACTTTGGCTGCGCCTGGTTGAGGTGTCGTGGATAATTTTCCCGGCTCCAAAGTTTTTCCTCCCACTGTGAATGTACCTGGTTGCAGTGTTGTGGATGTCTTTCCGGGCTCTACTGGTTTTGTTCCAACTGTGAGTGAAACTGGATGATGTGTTGTGGGTGAATTTCCTGGCCCAACAGGTTCTGTTCCAACTGTGGATGTACCTGGATGAGATGTTGTGGATGCCTTTCCTGGCTCCATGATTTTTCTTCCAAATGCAGATGTACCTGCTGGAAGTGTTGTGGATTTCTTTTCTTGCTCCATAATTTTTCGTCCTATTGTGGAAATACCTTGTTGAAGTGTTGATGACGTATTTCCAAGCTCAATATGGTTTGTTTCAATTGTGGATGTACCTAGGTGAGATGTTGCGGATGTCTTTCCTGGCTCTATGGTTTTTCGTCCTACTGTGGAAATTCCTCGTTGAGTTGTTGTGGATTTATTTTGGAGCTCCATATGTTCGGTCCCAACTGTGGATGCACCTGGTTGAGGCGTTGTGGATGTCTTTCCTGGCTCAATAGTTTTTCTTCCAACTGTGGATGAATCCAGTTGAGGTGTTGGGAATATCTTTCCTGGCTCAATAGTAGTTCTTCTAACTGCAGATGTACCTGCTTCAAATGATGTGGATGAATTTCTTGGCTCCACAGTCTTTCGTCCAATTGTGAATGCACTTAATTGAGTTGTTGGTGATGTCTTTTCTGGCTCCAAATGCCTAGTACCAAATGTTGATGTACTTTGTTTAGGTGTTGTGGATGTTTTTTGTGGCTCCATAGGTTTTGTTCCAACTACGGATGAACCTGGCTGATGTGTTGTGGACGAATTTCCTGGCTTAATAGGTCTTGTTGCAACTGTGGATGCACTTGATTGAGGTGTTGTTGATGTCTTTCCTAGCTCCATAGTTTTTTGTCCACCTGTGGAAGCACCTGTTTGAGGTGTTTTGGGTGGCTTCCCTGGCTCCACAGGTTTTGTTCCAACTATGGAAGAACCTGGCTGATGTGTTGTGGATGAATTTCCTGGCTCAGTTGGTTTTGTTCCAACTTTGGATGTGCCCGGTTGAGGTGTTGTGGATAATTTTCCTGGCTCCAAAGTTTTTCTTCCAACTGTGAATACAGTAGCAGGTCGAAGTGATGGGGATGTCTTTCCTGGCTCTACAGGTTTTGCTCCAACTGTGGATGCACCTGGTTGAGATGTTGTAGATGTCTTTCCTGGTGCCATGGTTTTTCTTCCAACTGCAGATATACTCGCTGGAAGTGTTATGGATGTCTTTCCTGGTTTTAGTCTGACTGTGGATGAACCAGGTTGGGGTGTTGTCGAGTTTCTTTCTGGCTCCGGCGCTATAGTACTATTCAGGGATGCCCCTGGTAACAGGGTTGTGGAATCAGTGCCCTGTTTGATACTTTCAGTGCCAATCTGGGCTACACCTGGTTGATGTATTGTGGGTATAACGTCTTGTTTCATATCTTTTGTGCCAATTATGGTTGTATTTAGCTGCTCCGTTGCAGAGTGTAAGTCAGGTTTCATGGGTTTTGTACCAACTACAGGTGCATGTGTTTGCAGCGTTGATAATTTCTTGCTTGGTTCCAAAGCTGTAGCTCCACTTGCAGATGCCACAGATGGCAGGGTTGACGACATCCTTGATTCCGCACTTTGTGAATTCATGGCTTTACCTCCAACTAAGGCAGGTTGGCCTGTTTGAGGAGTTGACGGTTTGGCTCCTGGCTCCATAGTTGATTGTGTAGTGGCTTGATTTATAATCATAGCAGATTCACCAGTTTCAGCAGTTGAGGAAGTTGTTTCAGACTTGACATTTGGTTGTGCAGTTGCAGATTTCATGACTGCCCCAATGGCTTTAGCTCCAGTCAGAGCTGGCAGACTAGTTTGTACAGTTGAGGCTTTCTCTCCTGGCTTCACAGTGTGTTGTGCAGTTGATGATTTCATGCCTGACTGCATGGCTCCAGGCATTTCAAGTTCGCTAATTTGCACAGGTAAAGCTTTCTGTTCTGGATTCTTACTTGGTTGCGCACTTGCTGATATTATGCCTGGCTCGATGGATATGGCACCAATTGTACCAGGAACAGCAGTTTGTAGAGTTGAGGTTTTTATTCCTGACTTCCCAGTTGGTTCTGTAGTTATTGAATTCATGTCAACATGCAGGGCTTCTCCTAACATCACAACTGTTTGGGCAGATAAAGATTTAATTCCTGACTTCATTATTGGTAGTGCAGTTGATGATTTCATGACTGGTGCCATGACCTCAGTACCAGGTACACCAGCTTGCACAGTCGAGGCTTTCTCGCTTGGCTTCACAGTTGGTTGTGCAGTTGTTAAATTCATGTCAACCTGCAGAGCTTCTCCTAACATCACAACTGTTTGGGCAGATACAGATTTAATTCCTGACTTCATTATTGGTAGTGTAGTTGATGATTTCATGACTGGTGCCATGACCTCAGTACCAGGTACACCAGCTTGCACAGTCGAGGCTTTCTCGCTTGGCTTCACAGTTGGTTGTGTAGTTGTTAAATTCATGTCAACCTGCAGAGCTTCTCCTAAAATCACAACAGTTTGGGCACTTTGGGGAGATGAGGATATCATTACTTGCTTCACAGTTGATAATTTCATACCTGGTGCCATGGCCTTAGTACTAGGTGTGCCAGTTTGTACAGATGGAGCTTTCTTTCCTGACTCCAGAGTTGGTTCTGTAGTTGGTGAAATCATGTCAACCTGTAGGGCTTCTCCTAAAATCACAACAGTTTGGGCAGATGAGGATTTCATTCCGGGCTTCAAAGTTGGTTGTACAGTTACTGATTTCATCCCCAGCTCCATGGCTTTTCCTCCAATCATAGTAGTTTTACCAGATGGCTTGGCTGAGGTTTTCTCACTCGGCTTCACAGTTGGTTGTACTGTTACTGATTTCATCCCCAGCTCCATGGCTTTTCCTCCAATCATAGTAGTTTTACCAGATGGCTTGGCTGAGGTTTTCTCACTCGGCTTCACAGTTGGTCGTACTGTTACTGATTTCATCCCCAGCTCCATGGCTTTTCCTCCAATCATAGTAGTTTTACCAGATGGCTTGGCTGAGGTTTTCTCACTCGGCTTCACAGTTGGTTGTGCAGTTACTGATTTCATCCCCAGCTCCATGGCTTTTCCTCCAATCATAGTAGTTTTACCAGATGGCTTGGCTGAGGTTTTCTCACTCGGCTTCACAGTTGGTTGTGCAGTTACTGATTTCATCCCCAGCTCCATGGCTTTTCCTCCAATCATAGTTGTTTTACCAGATGGCTTGGCTGAGGTTTTCTCACTCGGCTTCACAGTTGGTTGTGCAGTTACTGATTTCATCCCCAGCTCCATGGCTTTTCCCCCAATCATAGTAGTTTTACCAGATGGCTTGGCTGAGGTTTTCTCACTCGGCTTCACAGTTGGTCGTACTGTTACTGATTTCATCCCCAGCTCCATAGTTTTTCCTCCAATCACAGTAGTTTCACCAGTTGGCTTCGTTGAGGTTTTCTCACTTGGCATTAAAGTTGGTTGCGCAGTTAGTGATTTCATCCCGAGCTCTAAAGCTTTTCCCCCAATCACAGTAGATTTACCGGTTGGTTTGGTTGGTGTTTTCTCTTCGGGCTTCATAGTTGGTTGTACAGATAGTGATTTCATCCCCAGCTCTATTTCTTTTCCCCCAATAACAGTGGACTCACCAGTTGGCTTGGTTGAGACTTCCTCCCCTGACTTCTCAGTTTTTTGTACAAATACTGATTTCTTCCCCAGCTCCATGGCTTTTCCCCCAATCACAGTAGTTTCACCAGATGGCTTGGCTGAGGTTTTCTCACTCGGCTTCACAGTTGGTTGTGCAGTTAGTGATTTCATCCCGAGTTCAAAAGCTTTTCCCCCAATCACAGTAGATTTACCAGTTGATTTGGTTGGTGTTTTCTCTTCGGGCTCCATAGTTGGTTGTACAGATAGTGATTTCCTGCCGAGCTCTATTTCTTTTCCCCCAATAACAGTAGACTCACCAGTTGGCTTGGTTGAGACTTCCTCTCCTGACTTTACAGTTGGTTGTGCAGTTAATGATTTCATCTCGAGTTCAAAACCTTTTCCCCCAATCACAGTAGATTTACCGGTTGGTTTGGTTGGTGTTTTCCCTTCGGGCTTCACAGTTGGTTTTACAGATAGTGATTTCATGCCAAGCTCCACTTCTTTTCCTCCAATCTCAGTAGATTCACCAGTTGGCTTGGTTGGAACTTCCTCCCCTGACTTCTCAGTTGTTTGTACAGTTACTGATTTCATCCCCAGCTCTGTGGCTTTTCCCCCAATCTTAGTAGTTTCACCAGATGGCTTGGCTGAGGTTTTCTCACTTGGCATCACAGTTGGTTGTGCAGTTAATGATTTCATCTCGAGTTCAAAAGCTTTTCCACCAATCACAGTAGATTTACCAGTTGATTTGGTTGGTGATTTCTCTTCAGGCTCCATAGTTGGTTGTAAAGATAATGATTTCATGCCAAGCTCCACTTCATTTCCTCCAATCTCAGTAGATTGACCAGTTGGCTTGGTTGGAACTTCCTCCCCTGACTTCTCAGTTGTTTGTACAGTTACTGATTTCATCCCCAGCTGCGTGGCTTTTCCCCCAATCATAGTAGTTTCACCAGATGGCTTGGCTGAGGTTTTCTCACTTGGCTTCACAGTTGCTTGTGCAGTTAGTGATTTCATCCCGGGCTCAAAAGCTTTTCCCCCAATCACAGTAGATTTACCGGTTGATTTGGTTGGTGTTTTCTCTTCGGGCTTCACAGTTGGTTGTACAGATAGTGATTTTATGCCGAGCTCCACTTCTTTTCCTCCAATCTCAGTAGATTCATCTGCTGGCTTGGTTGAGACTTCCTCTCCTGACTTTACAGTTGGTTGTGCAGTTACTGATTTCATCTCAAGTTCAAAACCTTTTCCCCCAATCACAGTAGATTTACCGGTTGGTTTGGTTGGTTTTTTCTCTTCGGGCTTCACAGTTGGTCGTACAGATAGTGATTTCATGCCGAGCTCCACTTCTTTTCCTCCAATCTCAGTAGATTCACCAGTTGGCTTGGTTGAGACTTCATCTCCTGACTTCTCAGTTGTTTGTACAGTTATTGATTTCATCCCCAGCTCCATGGCTTTTCCCCCAATCATAGTAGTTTCACCAGATGGCTTGGCTGAGGTTTTCTCACTTGGCTTCACAGTTGCTTGTGCAGTTAGTGATTTCATCCCGGGCTCAAAAGCTTTTCCCCCAATCACAGTAGATTTACCGGTTGGTTTGGTTGGTGTTTTCTCTTCGGGCTTCACAGTTGGTTGTACAGATAGTGATTTCATGCCGAGCTCCACTTCTTTTCCTCCAATCTCAGTAGATTCACCTGTTGGCTTGGCTGAGGTTTTCTCACTTGGCTTCACAGTTGGTTGTGCAGTAAGTGACTTCATCCCTAGCTCAAAAGCTTTTCCCCCAATCGCAGTAGATTTAACGGTTGGTTTGGTTGGTGTTTTCCCTTCGGGCTTCACAGTTGGTTGTACAGATAGTGATTTCATGCCGAGCTCCACTTCTTTTCCTCCAATCTCAGTAGATTCACCAGTTGGCTTGGTTGAGACTTCCTCCCCTGACTTATCAGTTGTTTGTACAATTACTGATTTCATCCCCAGCTCTCTGGCTTTTCCCCCAATCTTAGTAGTTTCACCAGATGGCTTGGCTGAGGTTTTCTCACTTGGCTTCACAGTTGCTTGTGCAGTTAGTGATTTCATCCCGGGCTCAAAAGCTTTTCCCCCAATCACAGTAGATTTACCGGTTGGTTTGGTTGGTGTTTTCTCTTCGGGCTTCACAGTTGGTTGTACAGATAGTGATTTCATGCCGAGCTCCACTTCTTTTACTCCCATCTCAGTAGATTCATCTGTTGGCTGGGTTGAAACTTTCTCTCCTGACTTTACAGTTGGTTGTGCAGTTACTGATTTCATCTCAAGTTCAAAACCTTTTCCGCCAATCACAGTAGATTTACCGGTTGGTTTGGTTGGTGTTTTCTCTTCGGGCTTCAAAGTCGGTCGTACAGATAGTGATATCATGCCGAGCTCCACTTCTTTTCCTCCAATCTCAGTAGATTCACCAGTTGGCTTGGTTGAGACTTCATCTCCTGACTTCTCAGTTGTTTGTACAGTTAATGATTTCATCCCCAGCTCCACGGCTTTTCCCCCAATCATAGTAGTTTCACCAGATGGCTTGGCTGAGGTTTTCTCACTTGGCTTCACAGTTGGTTGTGCAGTTAATGATTTCATCCCGAGCTCAAAGGCTTTTCCCCCAATCGCAGTAGATTTACCGGTTTGTTTGGTTGGTGTTTTCTCTTCAGGCTCCAAAGTCGGTTGTACAGATAGTGCTTTCATGCCCAGCTCCACTTCTTTTCCTCCAATCTCAGTAGATTCACCTGTTGGCTTGGCTGAGGTTTTCTCACTTGGCTTCACAGTTGGTTGTGCAGTAAGTGACTTCATCCCTAGCTCAAAGGCTTTTCCCCCAATCACAGTAGATTTACCGGTTGGTTTGGTTGGCGTTTTCTCTTCGGGCTTCACAGTTGGTTGTACAGATAGTGATTTCATGCCCAGCTCCACTTCTTTTCCTCCAATCTCAGTAGATTCACCAGTTGGCTTGGTTGAGACTTCCTCCCCTGACTTATCAGTTGTTTGTACAATTACTGATTTCATCTCCAGCTCCATGGCTTTTCCCCCAATCGCAGTAGATTTACCGGTTGTTTTGGTGGCTGTTTTCTCTTCGGGCTTCACAGTTGGTTGTACAGAGAGTGATTTCATGCCGAGCTCCACTTCTTTTCCTCCAATCTCAGTAGATTCACCAGTTGGCTTTGTTGAGACTTCCTCCCCTGACTTCTCAGTTGTTTGTACAGTTACTGACTTCATCCCCAGCTCCATGGCTTTTCCCCCAATCATAGTAGTTTTACCAGATGGCTTGGCTGAGGTTTTCTCACTTGGCTTCACTGTCGGTTGTGCAGTTAGTGATTTCATCCCGAGCTCAAAAGCTTTTCCCCCAATCACAGTAGATTTACCGGTTGTTTTGGTTGGTGTTTTCTCTTCTGGCTCCATAGTTGGTTGTACAGATAGTGATTTCCTGCCGAGCTCTATTTCTTTTCCCCCAATCACAGTAGATTCACCAGTTGGCTTGATTGAGACTTCCTCTCCTGACTTTACAGTTGGTTGTGCAGTTACTGATTTCATCTCAAGTTCAAAACCTTTTCCGCCAATCACAGTAGATTTACCGGTTGGTTTGGTTGGTGTTTTCTCTTCAGGCTTCACAGTTGGTTGTATAGATAGTGATTTCATGCCAAGCTCCACTTCTTTTCCTCCAATCTCAGTAGATTCACCAGTTGGCTTGGTTGAGACTTCCTCCCCTGACTTCTGAGTTGTTTGTACAGATACTGATTTCATCCCCAGCTCCATGGCTTTTCCCCCAATCATAGTAGTTTCACCAGATGGCTTGGCTGAGGTTTTCTCACTTGGCTTCACAGTTGGTTGTGCAGTTAGTGACTTCATCCCTAGCTCAAAAGCTTTTCCACCGATCACAGTAGATTTACTGGTTGTTTTGGTTGGTGTTTTCTCTTCGGGCTCCATAGTTGGTTGTACAGATAGTGATTTCATGCCGAGCTCTATTTCTTTTCCCCCAATCACAGTAGATTCACCAGTTGGCTTGGTTGAGACTTCCTCTCCTGACTTTACAGTTGGTTGTGCAGTTAATGATTTCATCTCAAGTTCAAAAGCTTTTCCCCCAATCACAGTAGATTTACTGGTTGGTTTGGTTAGTGTTTTCTCTTCAGGCTTCACAGTTGGTTGTTCAGATAGTGATTTCGTGCCGAGCTCCACTTCTTTTCCTCCAATCTCAGAAGATTCACCAGTTGGCTTGGTTGAGACTTCCTCTCCTGACTTTACAGTTGGTTGTGCAGTTACTGATTTCATCTCAAGTTCAAAAGCTTTTCCACCAATCACAGTAGATTTACCGGTTGGTTTGGTTGGTGTTTTCTCTTCAGGCTTCACAGTTGGTTGTTCAGATAGTGATTTCATGCCGAGCTCCACTTCTTTTCCTCCAATCTCAGTAGATTCACCAGTTGGCTTGGTTGAGACTTCCTCTTCTGACTTTACAATTGGTTGTGCAGTTACTGATTTCATCTCAAGTTCAAAAGCTTTTCCCCCAATCACAGTAGATTTTCCGGTTGGTTTGGTTGGTGTTTTCTCTTCAGGCTTCACAGTTGGTTGTTCAGATAGTGATTTCATGCCGAGCTCCACTTCTTTTCCTCCAATCTCAGTAGATTCACCAGTTGGCTTGGTTGAGACTTCCTCTCCTGACTTTACAGTTGGTTGTGCAGTTACTGATTTCATCTCAAGTTCAAAACCTTTTCCGCCAATCACAGTAGATTTACCGGTTGGTTTGGTTGGTGTTTTCTCTTCAGGCTTCACAGTTGGTTGTATAGATAGTGATTTCATGCCGAGCTCCACTTCTTTTCCTCCAATCTCAGTAGATTCACCAGTTGGCTTCGTTGAGACTTCCTCCCCTGACTTCTCAGTTGTTTGTACAGTTACTGATTTCATCCCCAGCTCCATGGCTTTTCCCCCAATCATAGTAGTTTCACCAGATGGCTTGGCTGAGGTTTTCTCACTTGGCTTCACAGTTGGTTGTGCAGTTAGTGACTTCATCCCTAGCTCAAAAGCTTTTCCCCCGATCACAGTAGATTTACTGGTTGTTTTGGTTGGTGTTTTCTCTTCGGGCTCCATAGTTGGTTGTACAGATAGTGATTTCATGCCGAGCTCTATTTCTTTTCCCCCAATCACAGTAGATTCACCAGTTGGCTTGGTTGAGACTTCCTCTCCTGACTTTACAGTTGGTTGTGCAGTTAATGATTTCATCTCAAGTTCAAAAGCTTTTCCCCAAATCACAGTAGATTTACTGGTTGGTTTGGTTAGTGTTTTCTCTTCAGGCTTCACAGTTGGTTGTTCAGATAGTGATTTCGTGCCGAGCTCCACTTCTTTTCCTCCAATCTCAGTAGATTCACCAGTTGGCTTGGTTGAGACTTCCTCTCCTGACTTTACAGTTGGTTGTGCAGTTACTGATTTCATCTCAAGTTCAAAAGCTTTTCCACCAATCACAGTAGATTTACCGGTTGGTTTGGTTGGTGTTTTCTCTTCAGGCTTCACAGTTGGTTGTTCAGATAGTGATTTCATGCCGAGCTCCACTTCTTTTCCTCCAATCTCAGTAGATTCACCAGTTGGCTTGGTTGAGACTTCCTCTCCTGACTTTACAGTTGGTTGTGCAGTTACTGATTTCATCTCAAGTTCAAAAGCTTTTCCCCCAATCACAGTAGATTTACCGGTTGGTTTGGTTGGTGTTTTCTCTTCAGGCTTCACAGTTGGTTGTTCAGATAGTGATTTCATGCCGAGCTCCACTTCTTTTCTTCCTATCTCAGTAGATTCACCAGTTGGCTTGGTTGAGACTTCCTCTCCTGACTTTACAGTTGGTTGTGCAGTTACTGATTTCATCTCTAGTTCAAAACCTTTTCCGCCAATCACAGTAGATTTACCGGTTGGTTTGGTTGGTGTTTTCTCTTCAGGCTTCACAGTTGGTTGTATAGATAGTGATTTCATGCCGAGCTCCACTTCTTTTCCTCCAATCTCAGTAGATTCACCAGTTGGCTTCGTTGAGACTTCCTGCCCTGACTTCTCAGTTGTTTGTACAGTTACTGATTTCATCCCCAGCTCCATGCCTTTTCCCCCAATCATAGTAGTTTCACCAGTTGGCTTGGTTGAGGTTTTCTCACTCGGCATCACAGTTGGTTGCGCAGTTAGTGATTTCATCCTAGGCTCAAAACCTTTTCCCCCAATCACAGTAGATTTACCTGTTGTTTTGGTGGGTGTTTTCTCTTCGGGCTTCACAGTTGGTTGTACAGATAGTGATTTCATTCTGAGCCTCACTTCTTTTCCTCCAATCTCAGTAGATTCACCAGTTGGCTTGGTTGAAACTTCCTCCCCTGATTTCTCAGTTGTTTGTACAGTTACTGATTTCATCCCCAGCTCCATGCCTTTTCCCCCAATCATAGTAGTTTCACCAGTTGGTTTGGTTGAGGTTTTGACTTTCTCTTCTGGCTTCACAGTTGGTTGTATGGTATCTGATTTCATACCAAACTCAAAAGCTTTTTCTCCAATCAAAACAGATTGGACAGTTTGGGCAGGTGAGGATTTAATTTTTGGTTTCATAGTGGGTAGTGCCGTTGCAGATTTCATGCCTGGTTCCTTCGCATTAGTTCCATTCAAAGTAGATTCACTGGTTCGTACAGTTGAGGCTTTCTCTGTTGGCTTCACAGTTGGTTGTGCAGATGATGATCTCATGCCTGGCTGCATTGATTTTATATCAAGCTGTGCAGCTTTTCCTACAGTCTCAACAGATTGGATAGTTTGGGCAGATGAGGATTTCATTCCTGGCTTCACAGCTGATACTGCAGATGATACTGCAGATGATGACTTCACGTCTGGTTCCATGGCAACAACTCCATTCACAGCAGATTCACTGGATTGTAAGGCTGATTTCATGCCTGGCCTCATAGGTGCAGCACGAATCCTACGGGACAAAATAGTTTTTCTGGTAAATGTATTCTCTCTTGACTTCACTGGTGGTTGCGATTTCATGCCAAGCTCAACGGTTTTTCTTCCAATCACAACAGATTGGACAGCTTCGGCAGAAGAGGACTTCACTCCTGGCTGCATAATGGGTAGTGAATTTGCATATTTCATGGGACCTCCAATCGAAGCAGATTCAGCAGTCTGTTCAGATGAAGCTTTCTCACCTGGCTCAGCAGTTGACTGTACAGTCGACAATTTCATGCCAAGCTCAATGGATTTTCCTCCAATCACTACAGACTGGACAGCTGTGCCAGATGAGGATTTAATTCCTGGCTTCATGGTGCGAAGTGCAATTGCAGGTTTCAAGCCTGGTTCCATGGCTACAGCTCCATCAACAACAGATTCACCAGTTTCCACAACAAAGGCTTGTTCTCTTGTCTTCACAGTTGGTTGAGCAGATAACGATTCCATTTCTGTCTTCGTAGTTGATAGAGCAGTTGCAGATTTCATGTCTTGTTCCATGGCATCAGTTTCATTGACAGGAGATTCACCAGTTGGTATGTCTAAGGGTTTCTCTCCTGGATTCGCAGTTGGTTGTGCAGTTGATGATCTCATGCTTGGCTTCATGGCTTTAACTACAGTCATAGCATATTCAACAGATTCATTGGTCGGGACTTTCTCTCCTGGCTTCACAGTTGGTTGTACAGTGTGTGATTTCGTATCAAGCTCGATAACTTTTTCTCCAATCACAACAGATAGGACAGTTCGGGCCGTTGGTTTTACAGTTGGTTGTGCCGTTGATGATCTCATGCCTGGCTGCATGGCTTTAGCTCCAGTCATAGATGACTCACCAGTTTGATTGGTTGTGACTTTCTCACCTGGCTCCACAGTTGGTTTTACGGTATGTGATTCCATATCAAGCTCAATGGCTTTTTCTCCTATCAATTTAACAGTTTGGGAGGATGAGGAGTTTACTCCTGGTGTCATTGTGTTTAGTGCATTTGCAGATTTCATGCCTGCTTCCATTGCATAACTTCTAGTCACAGCAGATTCAACAGTTTGTACATTTGACGCTGTCTCCACTGGCTTCACAATTTGTTGTGAAGTTGATGATATCATGTCTGGCTGCATGGCATTAGCTCCATTCACAGCAGATTCACCAGTTTCACTTGTTGAGATTTTCTCTTCTGGTTTCACAGTTGGTTGTAAAGTATGTGATTTCATACGAAGCGCAATGGCTATTTGTTCAATCACAACCGATTGGACAGTTCGGGCAGATGAGGATCCAATGCCTGGTTCCATAGTGGGTAGTGCAGTTGCAGATTTCATGTCTGGTTCTGTGGCATTAGCTCCATTCACAGTAGATTCACCATTTTGTGTGGCTGAGGCTTTCTCCACTGGCTTCATACTTGTTTGGGTAGTTGCTGATTCCGTGCCAAGCTCCATGGCTTTTCCTCCAATCATGGTGGATTGAACAGTTTGACCAGATGAGAATTTGTCTTCCGGCTTCATAGTTGCAGATTTACCTGCTGGCTTCACAGTTGGTTGTGCAGTCGATGATATGATGCCTTGTGCCGTGGCTTTAACTCCAAGTACTCCAGATTTGTCAGTTTGTACCTCGGAGGCTTCCTCTCCTGGCTTTACAGTTGGTTGTAGAGTTACTGATTTCATGCCAAGCTCAATGGGTTTTCCTCCAATCACAAAAGACAGTACATTTTGGGCAGATGAGGATTTAATGCCTGGCTTCCTAGTGGGTAGTGCAGCAGCATTTTTCATTTCTGGTTCCATGGCATCAGTTCCATTCACAGCAGATCCAGTTTGTACAGTTGAAGATTTCTCTGCTGGCTTTACGGGTGCCTGTGCAGTTGATGACCTCATGCCTGGTTCCACGGCTTTAGCTATGGTCATTGCTGCTTCAGCAGTTTGTTTGGCTGAGGCTTTCAATCCTTGCCTCAAAGTTGGTTGTACAATTAGTGATTCCATCCTTAGGTCAATGGCTTTTCTTCCAAGCACAACCGATTGGACTGTTTGGGTCGACAAGGATTTAATTCCTGGCTTCCTACCTGGTAGGGCAGCTGCAGTTTTTATGCCTGGTTCCATGGCATTACCTCCAGTTATAGCAGATTCAGTAGATTGTTCGCTTGAGGCTTTCTCGCCTGGCTTCACAGTTGGTAGTACAGTTACTGATGTCATACCGAGCTCAATAAGTTTTCCTCCTATCACTACAGATTGGACATCTCGGGCAGACGAGGATTTCATTCCTGGCTTCATAGGTGCAGATTTTGTACCTGCGTCCATGGAATTAGCTTCACTAACAGCAGATTCAGCACTTGGCATGGTTGAGGCATTCTCAACTGGCTTCACAGTTGGCTGTATAGTTACTGACTTTATGCTGACGTCAAAGGTTTTGTTTCCAATCACAACAAATTGCACAGCTTGGGCAGATGAAGATTTCATTCCTGGCCTCCTTGTGGGTAATGCAATAGCAGATTTCAAGCCTGGTTCCATGGCATTAGCTCCATTCATAGCAGATTCACTATTTTGTATGGCTGAGGCTTTCCCTGCTGGCTTCACAGTTGCTTGTTGAGTTGATGATGTCCTGTCTTTTCCTCCACTCACAACAGATTCACCAGTTTTTCCGGTTGAGGCTTTCTGTGATTTTATAGCTGGTTGTACAGCTGATTTCATACCGAAATCAAAGGCTTTTGCTCCTATCACAACAGAACGGACAGAAGAGGACTTTATTCCTGGCTTCATAGCAGGTAGTGCATTTGCATATTTCATGCCTGGCTCCATGGTTTTAGCACCACTTGCAGATGATTCACCATTTTGTATGGATGGGGCTTTCTCTCCTGGCTTCATTCTAGTTTGCATAGTTGCTGAATCAATGCCTGGCTCCATGGCATTAGCTCCACTGGCAGCAAATTCACCTGTTTGTACGGATGGGACTTTCTCTCCTGTCTTCAATCTTGTTTGTATAGTTGCTGATTCGATGCCTGGCTCCATGGCATTGGCTCCACTTGCAGCAGATTCACCAGTTTGTACAGAAGGGGCTTTCTCCCCTGGCTGCATTCTTGTTTGCATAGTAGTTGATTCCATGCCTCGACCCATGGCATTAGCTCCACTTGCAGCAGATTCACCAGTTTGTATGGATGGGGCTTTCTCTCCTGGCTTCATTCTAGTTTGCATAGTTGCTGATTCCATGCCTGGCTCCATGGCATTGGCTCCACTTGCAGCAGATTCACCAGTTTGTATGGATGGGGCTTTCTCTCCTGGCTTCATTCTTGTTTGTGTAGTTGCTGATTCCATGTCTGGCTCCATGACATTAGCTTCACTCGCAGCAGATTCATCGGTTTGTATGGATGGGGCTATATCTCCTGGTTTCATTCTTGTTTGTATAGTTGCTGATTCGATGATTGGCTCCATGGCAGTAGTTCCACTTGCAGCAGATTCACCAGTTTGTATGGATGGGGCTTTCTCTCCTGGCTTCATTCTTGTTTGTATAGTTGCTGATTCCATGCCTGGCCCCTTGGCATTAGCTCCTTTCACAGCAGATACACCTGATTGGTTGGTTGAGGCTTTCTCTCCTGGCTTCAAAGTCGGTTGTGCAGTTGATGATTTCATATCTGTCTCCAATGGTTTAGCTCCATTCACAGCAGATTCATGTGTTTTTATGGCTGATCTAATGCCTGGCCTGATTGCTGTGGCCCGAATCACACGACTTGCACCAGATTTTACCGCTGAGGCTTTCTCTCCTGGCCTCAGTGTTGGTTCTGTAGTTAGTGAATTCAAGTCGGCCAGCATGGCTTCTCCTAAAATCAAAACAGTTTGGACATTTTGTGCAATTGATGATTTCCTTCCTGGCTTCAGAGTGGGTAGTGCAGGTTTCATATCTGGATCCATTACACTAACTCCATCCACAGCAGATTCACCTGTTTGTATGGCTGATTTCAAGCCTAGCTCCCTGTCTGTGGCACGAATGATACGAGTAACACCAGTTTGTCCAGTTGAGGCTTTCTCTTCTGGCTTTAGAGTTGGCTTTGTAGTTAGTGAATTCATGTCGACCTGCATGGCTTCTCCTAAAATCACAACCGTTGGGATAGTTTGAGAAGTTGAGGATTTCATTCCTGACTTCATGATGGGTAGTGCAGTGGCAGATTTAATACCTGGTTCAATAGCATTAGCTCCGTTCAAAGTAGATTCTAAAGTTTGTATGGCTGATTTCAAGCCTGGCTTCAAGGATGTGGCACGAATCATACGAGTTACACTACTTTGTCCAGTTGAGGCTCTCTCTTCTGGCTTCCGAGTCGGTTTTGTAGTTACTGAATTTGGGTCAACCTGCAGGGCTTCTCCTAAAATCACAACAGTTGGGATAGTTTGAGCAGTTGAGGATTTCACTCCTGACTTCATGGTGGGTAATGTAGTTGCATATGTAACGCCTGGCTCCATGGCATTAGCTCCACTCGCAGCAGATTCACCACTTTGTATGGATGGGGCTTTCTCTCCTGGCTTCATTCTTGTTTGCGTAGTTGCTGATTCCATGCTTGGACCCATGGCATTAGCTCCACTTGCAGCAGATTCACCAGTTTGTATGGATGGGGCTTTCTCTCCTGGCTTCATTCCTGTTTGCATAGTTGCTGATTCCATGCTTGGACCCATGGCATTAGCTCCACTTGCAGCAGATGCACCAGTTTGTATGGATGGGGCTTTCTCTCCTGGCTTCATTCCTGTTTGCATAGTTGCTGATTCCATGCTTGGACCCATGGCATTAGCTCCACTTGCAGCAGATGCACCAGTTTGTATGGATGGGGCTTTCTCTCCTGGCTTCATTCCTGTTTGCATAGTTGCTGATTCCATGCCTGGACTCATGGCATTAGCTCCACTTGCAGCAGATTCACCAGTTTGTATGGATGGGGTTTTCTCTCCTGGCTTCATTCCTGTTTGCATAGTTGCTGATTCCATGCTTGGACCATTGGCATTAGCTCCACTCGCAGAAGATTCACCAGTTTGTATGGATGGGGCTTTCTCTCCTGGCTTCATTCCTGTTTGCATAGTTGCTGATTCCATGCCTGGACTCATGGCATTAGCTCCACTCGCAGCAGATTCACCAGTTTGTATGGATGGGGCTTTCTCTCCTGGCTTCATTTTTGTTTGCATAGTTGCTGATTCCATGCTTGGACCCATGGCATTAGCTCCACTTGCAGCAGATTCACCAGTTTGTGTGGATGGGGCTTTCTCTCCTGGCTTCATTCCTGTTTGCATAGTTGCTGATTCCATGCCTGGACTCATGGCATTAGCTCCACTCGCAGCAGATTCACCAGTTTGTATGGATGGGGCTTTCTCTCCTGGCTTCATTCTTGTTTGTGTAGTTGCTGATTCCATGCCTGGCTCCATGGCATTGGCTCCACTTGCAGCAGATTCACCAGTTTGTATGGATGGGGCTTTCTCTCCTGGCTTCATTCCTGTTTGCATAGTTGCTGATTCCATGCCTGGACTCATGGCATTAGCTCCACTTGCAGCAGATTCGCCAGTTTGTATGGATGGGGCTTTCTCTCCTGGCTTCATTCTTGTTTGTGTAGTTGCTGATTCCATGCCTGGCCCCATGGCATTAGCTCCACTCGCAGCAGATTCACCAGTTTGTATGGATGGGGCTTTCTCTCCTGGCTTCATTTCTGTTTGCATAGTTGCTGAATCCATGCCTCGACCCATGGCATTAGCTCCACTTGCAGCAGATTCACCAGTTTGTATGGATTGGGCTTTATCTCCTGGCTTCATTCTTGTTTGTGTAGTTGCAGATTCCAAGCCTGTCTCCATGGCATTGGCTCCACTTGCAGCAGATTCACCAGTTTGAACGGTGGATGGGGCTTTCTCTGCAGGCTTCATTCTTGTTTGTGTGATTGCTGATTCCATGCCAGGCACCGAGGCTGTGGTGCCAATCGCACCAGGTTCACCACTTTGTGCAGTTGTGGTTCTCTCTCCTGGCTTCTTCACAGTTGGTTTCTTAGTTGGTGATTCTCCGCCAATCGTCAAGGCATGTCCTCCAATAACAACAGCTTGGACAGTCACAGTAGATGGAGATTTAATTCCTGGTTTCATTCTTGTTTGCATAGTTGCTGATTCCATGCCTGGCTCCATGGCATTGGCTCCACTTGCAGCAGATTCACCAGTTTGTATGGATGGGGCTTTCTCTCCTGGCTTCATTCCTGTTTGCATAGTTGCTGAATCCATGCCTCGACCCATGGCATTAGCTCCACTCGCAGCAGATTCACCAGTTTGTATGGATGGGGCTTTCTCTCCTGGCTTCATTCCTGTTTGCATAGTTGCTGAATCCATGCCTCGACCCATGGCATTAGCTCCACTTGCAGCAGATTCACCAGTTTGTATGGATGGGGCTTTCTCTCCTGGCTTCATTCTTGTTTGCATAGTTGCTGATTCCATGCCTGGACCCATGGCATTAGCTCCACTCGCAGCAGATTCACCAGTTTGTATGGATGGGGCTATCTCTCCTGGCTTCATTCTAGTTTGCAGAGTTGCTGATTCCATGCCTGGACCCATGACATTAGCTCCACTTGGGGCAGATTCACCAGTTTGTACAGTTGGGGCTTGCTCTCCTGGTTTGATTCTAGTTTGTGTAGTTGCTGATTCCATGCCTTCAATAGCAACAGCTTGGACAGTCACGGTAGGCGGAGATTCAATTCCTGGCGTCCTACCTGGTAGTGCAAGTCCAGTTATCATGCCTGGTTCCCCGGCACCACCTCTACTCAGAGCAGAGCCTCTCTCTCCTGGATTCACAGTTGGTTTCGCAGTTAGTGGTTTTTTGTCAAGCTGCATGGCATGTCCCCCAATCACAACAGATTGGACTGTTTGGGCATTCTCTGATGGCTTCACAGTTGGTTGTGCAGTTGCTGGTATTTGAGTTGAAGCTTCACCTGCAAAAGTGACAGCTGAGCGTCTCATACAGTGTATTTGGCCTCATGGCTTTAGTTTAAAATTTGTCTTTCCAAAAACTTTATACGGGTTGTTGGTTTAACACTGGCTGGTTTTACAGCTGATGATTCTGATTTCAAGGTTAACATTTTATAGTGAATTACATCATTTCTGACATGACAAAATGGAATATCAAAAACCTGTTTTGTTGTTGCGCTCATAAGTCATAACGCTTTTTTACTTTTATCAATATTTATAAACTTTTTCAGCATGTTTGTAATTTTCTGAGAATTTCATGCCTCATGAACTTTTAAAACAATAATTTTTTCATCTTTTTAAGGAGAACCCACGGGTTGCATAATAAAAGTCGGACGTTGAAATATCGGGTTCTGTTGGCAAATTGCTTTTGAGTCTCGGATTTTCATAATAATAATAATAATGCATATGAGTTACTGAACTCCCAAGTCTCAGTAAAAAACAACACTTCAGCCTTTTCGCAGAGGTGCTATTTTGTGCATTGCACACCAAATGAAAACGGCATTTGATATATTGGAAATCAATCCAATCACGCATTTAACTGACAATTCTTACTGAAATGCACAAATCCCCATACCTAGCATTGGTCCAGTATGATGTTTTACGCCTCTGCAGCACCTTAGTGGGCTATATTGATGGTCGAGTATGAACATTTTGACAAATAGAGGAGTCAATTAAAATCACTTTAATCCCTGCCGGGTATAAGATACAAAAATCATAGGTGACATGCTCACACCTTCAACAACTAAAAACTCCTCCCCGAGCAATGCCACTCACCTAAACTATCCACCTATCCTTATTGATCTATCCTGTCCTTCTGATAACAGCAAATAACAGTGAAACAGCTCCCTTATTTACGTTTTCTGCCTCTGCTGTTGTTCCCCACCAGGGGCGCATGAATCTCCATCGTAGTTCACTGACTGCTCACGCCAGAGGCTGGCGCCACCGTCTCTCTTCCCGCCAAAACCATCCACATACTCCAATGTCAGCTGCTCCCCATGCCTGCACACTGGCTGACCCAGTTCTACTCATCATATCTCCGTCATCTTACCCTCATTTTACAGCTCTTTCCAAGCCCTAAACGTATGTACATGTCTCAACTATTATCCAAGCTCCTACACCCTATCTCTCAAGTCTAATCTGCATAGCACAATCCAATCAACAATGCATTTTTCACTTTGGCCAGGTTCATGTTCAGGTTCAAGCACAATCTTACAGCAGACGACTCAGTGCACACGACTGCTGTGTAGGATTTGGCAATGTGCCAAAATATCACTAACTCTTTTTCATCACCAATACTTCCTGAAATCCATTCACATCTTTTCCCTGCTCACGTATATTCTCTACCTTTTCAATCAAACCACATGCTTTCAGACAAACTGCAGATTTTTATCATTTCCCAGTCAATATTTCCAGTGCCATCACTGCGAATCAACCTCTTCATTTTCACATATAGTGGGGGGTCAGGGGGCCGGGGGCTCCATTCCCCCTGAAAATGTCCCTCAATGGGTATATCTAGTATTGTATAAAGCAAATGACCTTGAAGCACGAAAGTTCTGTCCAACCTGTCGTAACTTGAGCTACACTCATCTTCAATTCACTCACAAACTCACGTTTTCGCCGATTCCACAGCAACCAGGCCACCCACAAAAAAAATCTCTTCACTTACATGCTTCTCGCAGCTGTTTATAGCTTCCTGACATATTTTTGCGATGTTTCGGCGATGTTTTTGCCGATTTTTGGCGATGTCAGACGCATTTCTGATTTCCGGACATTTTCCTTTGTGACGTAAACACAGAATAACTTGTTCGTGGCTGTGACGTCACATCAATAATACAGTGGCGCCCCTAGCGTTTCAAGCCTGTTCACGTTGTCGATGAATCAGACTGTAGATTTTACATAGTCAAATGATATTAGGGCCAGTCAATATTTAGGTAATTTACAAATATTTCTGAGAAATTCAGAGCCCTTATAAAATTTAAAATGAATGGTTTATTTGTTGCCATGGAGACCAGAAGTCTGAAATGTGGCCCTGGGGACATGCTATTCCAAAGAGGCATAAATTCAATATATCTTGTCAAAACATGTGATTAATTCAGGACAAATAAACTATAAAATACATTCAGAATGACAATTATCATTTCACAACTTCTCAATGTGATTGCCTGAATGCTTAAATCATTTCCTCATGCTTTAAAGTATGCACGACGAACCAGTTTTCACTTTGCCTTTCTGTTCAGTTATGCAGTGTCTCTTCTTCCTTTAGAAAATGCCTTTACCATGTTTGGATTGTTCTATCAATTCCTTGCATGTATGTTTAAGCAGGTCCTTACTCTGCCTGCCAGTTTAAAAAAATTAAATTAATTAAAGTTATGGCAAATTATGATCTATTTTGCCATCCTTATAAAAAATTCATTATCTAATGAAAACTTGGAGTAAATGTTCCAATGAAGCTGCGATATAAAGACAATAACATGATTCCATACTTAAAGTTGCCCTGAATGATAAAATCTCTCTCTAAATACTGGCGCATTTCTATGTATTATAATGTAAACTTGTGATCCTTAATATTTTTGAGTAAATTGTAAAGTATTTCTTTGATTAAACAAATTATCTAGTTATTTCTTTTTCTTTTTCTTGATAGTGCCTCCCACCTCAAGCACATCCATTATAGATGACGTCACAATAACCATTGTTATAAATATATAGCTACAAGTTGATAAATTCTCACAATTGTGATGACGTCACAAAGTTGACTGCACTCAAGTCATTTTTTTTTTCCGTGCGTACCCGAAATAAATCCAGGGGTTATTTGGTGCATGTAAGTGATCATTTCAGTGACAAAAAAAAATCCTAGAGCAGAAAAAATTTACACACGAAGTGTTGGGACCATAATACAAAGGACAGTGAGGAAATTAGAATTTTTTTCATTCGAAACTGACCTATCATTCGGGGTAACTTTAATAATTTGCCATAATTAGGCCATCATATTTTATGAAAAAAAAATCAATATACTTCACTTTAATAAGTAGCAGGTGTTAAACTCATTGTAAGAGAGTATTTCACAATTCGGGCCACATTTCATAACTTCTGGTTTCCATGGCAACATATCAAACCATTAATTTTTATTTTTATGATCTGATTTTGGGGTATTAATTGCAATTACTGAATATCAACTGATCCAAATATCAGTTGTCTACATCAAATGTAGCCATGAGCCAGATTTGCTTATGCTAATGCATCCTATGTGCCTAAAGAAAATGGCTAATCTTGGCAGCAAATCTCGGCAGCAAATTAGCCATGCACACAATGTCATGTGTTCATCTGCAGTCAAAATTTGACACTGTAGCTAATGGAATTTGCTTCAGAAGTCGGAAAAGAATGTTATTTGTGTGTCATATGCCTGGTGACCTGGACAGTGCTCTTTGCAAGCCAACCGCTAGTTCACCTGCAGTGCACTGAGAACTGCATAGAAAAGCTATCTAATACACAGTAAAAATAAGCAAGGGGAAGCACTACGGTCAACTGACCATATAGTAAGCCAGGACTCGGAAAAACTTCCAATGATCTATTTCAACATATAATTTCTCAAATATTATGGAGTTTCGGTTATTTTATGAAATCTTTTAAGCGAGTGCAGGGTAAGATACCTTGAGTCAGACATTTGGAGAGGGTCTTCCTGAGTCGAAAACTTTGTCAGATTGAAAGCATCTCTTGTAGGCCTATTGGTATTGAGTTTTTTCTGTTTGTCCATCACTTAGTTAGATATGGTCTTACGCACAAAATTATTTGTAGCAGTGCATTTTCAATAGCAAGAACTGTAGAGTTCTGATCCTCATATCCACAAATTCCACAAACGAAAAATAACACTTCACAAGTAACTTGATTGTACTAAGGAGGGCACTTACCAAATGGGCAAATTCCAGTAACTTTATTACATGGTGAATTATTGTGGCACTGGCACACTGATGCACAATTCAGGCCATACTTCCCATCGCTGCATTCTGCAAAACGGTAAAAATTACAAGGGTAAATTCTAAAAGAAAGTTTACTAAACCGTCTAAAAAACTGAAGAAATTTGAAATCATAATGGAAACATTTTAAACTTTTTTTTTCATTAAACTGGAACATAAAGAAAATATTCAGAAAGATATCTTGATACCTCTCAATCCTTAGATCCTTTTTATATATATAGTAATTTCTTTCCAACTCACCAGTCTGACAAGTGGCATTCAATTTGAAGTCATAACCTGCTTGGCATCCATGTTGGCAAGGTGCTATTTCCTTCTTGCAGTCCGCTTTTTCAAGGCAATTACATTTCTGTGAGCAGTTCACACCGACAGTTCCTAGGTCACAAGCTGAAAGGAAAGTGAAGAAGTCAGGTGAAGAAAAATAATATTGAGTATTTAGTATTTACTTTTCAGTAATGTAATGTCATTCACAGCAACTTCAAGACTTCAGTGAAGTCCAATTTATGAAAGTAACACATTTTTAATTGTATTTCTTGACATCCCTTTGATGCGTTATTCTGTGACTAAATAGAAACTAATTTTCCTTTTTCATTGTGATAATTTATTATTGATCAAGTTTTTTCAGTTCCAGGATGATGATAAAATAGCCCAATTGGACCTGTTTCAATTCACATGTGGTCCAGTGCCGTGAGTTGGTAAAATTTCAGTTTTGGGCCAATATGCACTTACATATTAGCCTATTATTAGGTCATATCTCAGCCCCATAAAGGAATTTATGCCGGTACGATGGATCGAATGATAGGCAAACATATCTTCTTTGATGTAAATAGCAGCAATTGCATCCATATGTCACTGGTCTTGAGATAATGAGTGATCAATGATTGCAGTTAGGGAAATTTTTGGTGTCCCGCCTGGACACTGCATGTAAAATTTTTGCATACAACTTTCAAATACAGGAAAAGGGATGAATTTAGGATCAAAATATCAATGCATTACTGTTCCCTGATTAGGTGGGCATCTTGTGAATCCAGAAAAATGGCAATTGGACGTTTCTATATATATATTTTTTAATACACCTTTTGTAATCCTCAGTTGGTGTGTCCCGGGTGAAGCTTAAAAGTGCAATGTGATTTTTGATACCACAGATAAACCACTGATCGAAACATTTTCGGACAATTTGATATACCAATGCATTGCTCATGACCTTGTCTGTCAGGAATGTATCACTTAAGGTGGCTGAGGCTGTTGTGCCAGGAGCTGTGATGGCTTGAGTAAGACTGACAACAGCGCGACGCTCTTATATTCTGCAAACATTCTGTGGGACTTCTCTTGTTCGGAAACTTCCTGATGAATGCTTGTTGCTGGAATTTGTGATTTCTTGTTAATATTGTCATGCTCATGAGCCTGGCTTTGTATTAGTGTATAGAATAGGGTAGAAAGTCCAACCCATAATGGCATTAGAGCCCTATCTTTGAGACTGACAAAAAATGCGACGCTCTCACATTTTGAAATATTTATGAGGACCTTTCTTCTTTACACGCTTCTTGATGAAGGCAAGTGAAAGGAAAGTTACCTTTTCTGAAATGATTTTGTTGCTCATGAGCCCAGGTTTCTATTGGTCTACAGAACGCGGTTGTAAATGTAACCTATCATGGTATTAGTGGCCTGTCTTTGTCACTGACAACAAATGTGGCACTCTTACACTTTGTAAAAATGTGTGTTCAGACATGTCTTGTTCAAATGCTTTGTGATAATGACTCTTTGCTGTAATTTTCACTTGTTTGATATTGTGTTGTTACAATTGAGCTTGGCTTTCCATTGGTATATACAATATGGTTTTTAGTCAAACCTATCATGGTATAATGGGCCTGTGTTTATGGCTGACAAAAAGTGCAAAGCTTGCTTTGGGCATTACCTGCTAATTACACCATAGAAGGTATGAGAAGGCAAATAATGAAAAATCTGTTTTTTGTTTGTTTTAAGAATATTATTCAACAAAATGTGTGCAAGTTTCATAGTGATATCTTAAAAAGTCTTTGCTGCAGAGGTGTTTGAAGAAACAAAGTTTCGTTTTGAATAAACTGCATTTCAAATTAGTATTTTCTTCACATTCATGTTTAAATTTACTAGCATAATGTTGCATAAACGTCACAAAAACGCATATACAACCTCAAATTTTTGGATTTGGAATCTAATAACACATAGGAAGCATATCAGTGATTATTGATTTTTTTGTCAATTTCACCAGAAGTTCCAAATTTTACCAACTTGTGGCATTGGTCCATGTATTGGTTGGGCAAATACGTTAATAACTGTGTCAGGTTACCATTCATTGTAAATAGTCGAATTGACACACTTTTCAATTTTCTGTTAAAATTCAATGATTAAAGTGAATTTAATTCGACTAGCGCAAGTGACTAACTCTGACAGGCAATAGAGTTCAATCCGCCACTAGTATTCACTGGGTAATGCTTACTGAAGTGGCCGCAAACACTGCTCTGATAAAAAATTTCACAAGTGACTTTTAAAAAAAAGTAAAATACTACAGAAACTGGTTGCTTGGAGTACAGAATTCCTCCTAAGTATGTTCTTATGCAGATTCCAAAATTATTTTAAAATGATTTCAAGATAGGCTAAGTAACAATCTCAAAAGAAAAATACAAACCAGTTTGGCAAGTTGGATCACTTCTTTTATAGCCAGGAGCACATGTATTATTTGGGCAAACTCCTGAAATTTTGTCACAAGCCACACCTTTGACACAGTTGCATTTTCTGGAACAACGTTCCCCAAAGTGACCATCTTGGCATTCTGAAAGAAAAAGATGGAAGACTGATCTCAATCAATTCAAACAAGGCACTTAGTTTTCAGAATGGTGTAAACATTCATTTATGGACAAACATTATGATAAATTCATTCAGATTTACTCTTCACTCTTCAGCGATACGAAGAATAATAGCAAACAGAAAGTCCATAAAATGTTTACTGCTTGTACTTCTACCAGCTATTTTCACTGTTTCTCACTACACACGTTCCTTGCTTATCTTTGAAACTTATATTTAGTGATTTTCATACTTGTCCGACACGATGAGTCAAGTCGGAAGTCGTAACCAGGCAAGCATGCTCCACTAAGGCACTGTCCGGTTTGTGGGTTGCAGTTCCCATCAAGGCATTGACATTTCAAGGAACAACCGGGACCATATGTTCCTGCATCACAGACTGCAAACAAGCACAAGAAAAACATAAGACAAGCGACATGCAGAGTGACCAGAAAAAACAAGCAAAGGTTAAGAAGAGGTCCGACGTCTGAACATCCACAAATATTCCATTACTTTTATTTAATAATAATTAAATATGACACATGCGTCCTTGTGATATTTTTAATCACAGCGTTCAAATAATTTTAATACCTATTGCCCCGAGTGGTCTCTAGTTATTGGTAACATTTCAAAATTACAACATACAATTTTGGACATTTCTCCAGCATTGTCCAATGAATTCTTATCTAGTGTGAGCAGGGTCCAATTTTAAAATAGGAAGAAGTAGCTCTGGACCCTGTGGGACAGGGGTCATGAATCGTCCAATTGAGAAATCATAAGATTTAGAAGATTTAAATTTTCTCTGTTCGTTTTATCCTTTTGTCAAGATCAACCACACCCTTTGAAAAAAGATTAAATGTGCTACAGATGGCACCTATTTCCATCAACTCAATCTTCCTGATGTCTGCTAAAAAATCCTGTGAACTCCACAGATGAGATTTTTGAGTCATTATGCATTGAGCAAATGACAGCTTCTGATTGGTCAGAGTTGTAAATTTGGTGATGATGTCACAAGCAGTAATGATGACATCATAATGGAGTCATAGTGATGTCACAGTGATTCAAAATTAGGCTAATGACTGAAGCAAACAATTTTTTGGCATAACTCTGACTTTTTGGGCTATTTACTCTGACCCAAAAATGAGAGACTACATTAAAAAATAGTGCCCTCAGTAGATTAACATGATAGGAAGAGGAAATCTAAGTTTGGTTAAGTTTAATTTAGAAGTCTTGTTGCCGTCTGAAATCTCCTGATGCAAGGTCAAAATCTCAAGATTTTGAATGGAATGACTGATGACCCATACTGTGCATGGGTCCCAGGGCTAAGAAAAAAGCCACTATGGCTCATGTTTATAATAGCAGATGCTAAGATGCATGGAATTTGGTCTTTACTGCAACTTAAATTAGTACGAGTTGCAAGGCCACTTGCCAGGTAGCATTTTGACTTCTTCTGATTGGTCCTTGACTGATCATCAGCCAATTTGAAGAAGCTTAGAAACCGAAGAGCAAGTGGTCCAAGCAACTCATACTTCCTGAAATTGCAGTAAAGCACGGAGATGCAACTTTTTAAAACTAAAAAGCACCCAAATATGGTATTGTCAAGTCAAATTTGGCATGATTGTTCGTGAGGTTAGAATTGAAATTCAGGCAAAATATTGATGGAATTTTTTGCAATGACAGATCTAGTTTATTTAGCTGTCAGTATCTTCAGATGGAGGGTCAACTCATTTTGTCACGGTGACCCATATACCTCCTCTTAACCTTGTATTTATTCCATCTCATCTCAGATCAGTAGGTGTCCAGGTAGTTCCTTCGAGAGTGTCACAAAAGCATTAATTTGAGCTTGTTCGGGTACAAACTCATGGCTCAATTAATTTCAATCTCACCACTAAAAGTACCGGGGATACGGGCATGCATTCTTTGGCAAGAGTTGGTATTTTCCCTTTGCCACATTTGCTCACAACCAGCTGCAAGGTTGGGTTCCCAGGTCGCCAAATATGTCATAGCCATTGACGGGGAAAGCGGGTGTAATTTTACGCACCTTGAGTGCAACACTTCACATGTTGGGCCCTGCAAGTTTAGGCATAATTTTGCACACGAGTTGAAACATTACTTGAGACGTGTTTTCCTTGCAATGTTCAGACAAAGTTGTCAGCATTTTCGCCATTGATTCATGCGACAGCATTCTAAGTCAGTCACAGCACTCTTTACAAATGACAGCTGGGCCCTCGATCAAATGTGGCATCTTATGACCCTGGCAGGACTCTCATTGGCCAATAGCGCAACTTCTGCCAGCCTCTCAGCGTCAAGACAAAATGGCGATAAGCACATCTAAACTTGAATAAATTAACTCCCCTGACACCTCTGATCATCGAAGGAATTCCGGTCAAACGTCACTAAGCAGCTAAGTTTGTTTAACCTTTTAATTAAAACTGAAACACAAAGAAAACATTTAGAAAAATATCCTGATTTTGAGAAAAAAATTGTAAGATCTGTCATTCCTTAGATCTACTCAAATTATGAAATATCGCAAGTAATTTCTTTCCGACTTACCAGTCTGACAAGTGGCATTCAATTTGAAGTCATAACCTGCTTGGCATCCATGTTGGCAAGGTGCTATTTCCTTCTTGCAGTCTCCTTTTTCGAGGCAATTACATTTCAGTGAGCAGTCCACACCGATAGTTCCTGGGTCACAAGCTGGAAGAAAGTGAAGAAGGGGAATGAGGAAAACGATATTTAGTATTTAATATTCAGTAATGTGATGTCAATCACAGTAACCCCAAGACCTGAATGAAATCAAATTTATGAAAGTGACCCATTTTTTATTGTAGGGGGAACGGGGGCACATTGGGACGCGGGGCACATTGGGACGCGGGGCACTGTGGGACGGTGGGGTTTTCTTGGATCCTGGCAAGGTATATGATATGGTAGTGCCATCATATCTTATCTCTGATGTTTCCATGGTTTTATAGACAAATTACAGCCATATGCAGAAGTATGGCGAGCAAAAGTTTGTTTTCTTACTACTAAAGTAAATATGGATGGGTTCAATTCGAACCATTCTGTGGACAAATCATGAACAATGAGGCTCTCTGAAGTGCTTGTATGAATTTTATATAGCGTAACGAACAGTTATGAATTGCTATCGTGATAAACACACTCACTGGTGTCCGAAAAATTAGCATTTTGGTGTAAAAGTCATATCGGGGCTCATTGGGACAGTGAATTCGGGGCACATTGGGACGCACTTAATATGGCAGAATTTAAGTGTCCAAGGCAACTGAATGACCTGGGACAGCACACAACAGGTGTTCAGGCCACAGTGAATAGAGGTATAGTGGATTGCCATGCTCTGTGAACAAATTTGTCGCAAAGCACTGTGTGTTACTTACATAGATGTCCGCACCCAGGACAGTTTATGTTAAATGTTTAAAACTGTTTAAAGTTATGAACTATTGGCACTACAAGGTGTTAATGCACTGTATATTGTTTTACGCACTACTTATAAGTGATATCTATTGCACATGGAGTGTTTTTAATTGATGTCCCAATGTGCCCCAGCTGATGTCGCCGGGGCACATTGGGACAGTCATTTTTACGAGTCTCTGGCTGCAAAAGGGTAGGTGCAGTCTAGTTTATTATGCCTTGCATTTAAGCTCAATAGTATTGGTGATATTCATGCAACCTTCTGAGTTCTTCAGTGCTTTCAGCATTGAGCAATATTAGTAGAGATTAAAAGCGTCCCAATGTGCCCCCCTTCCCCCTATCTGATGACACCGCATTGACACGTCATTCTATACAATTTGTCCCGTTTTTATGAATGGGCTGCTGTTACTGAAAACCGCTTTAAAAAGGAACCAAAACATTACAAAAATTGTTCAATTGTGTTGCTGGTATTCATAGCACTGCATTTACTGAAGTGGCCGCAGACCCTGCTCTCATCTAAAATTTCAGAAGTGACTCGAAAAATTTGCAAAGTATTACATAAAAGTTGGTACAGAATCCTTCCCCAGTATGGAAGAGAAAAGTTCTGTCAGATTCCTACATTATTCGATCTCATATGATTTGTCGTTTTTCTGTGTTTCCTCATTAAGAAAACTAAAGATATATGGCAAGTGGCAACAGAGGAATTTAAAGATCTGTTACAGAAGAATAAACAGGCAAAAAATTAAAGTTTTCTAAGATAGGCTAATTGACAAACCCAAAATAAAACTACCAACCGGTTTGGCAAGTTGGATCACTTCTTTTGTAGCCAGGAGCACATGCATTATTTGGGCAAACTCCTGAAATTTTGTCACATGCCACACCTTTGACACAGTTGCATTTTCTGGAACAACGTTCCCCAAAGTGACCGTCCTGGCATTCTGAAAGAAAAAGATGGAAAACAGATCTCAATCACTTCAAACAGGGCACTTCAGATCAAACAAGGCACTGAGTTTTCAGAATGGTGTACACATTCATTTACAAATATATCTACAAAAATTATGATAAATCCATTCAGATTTTTGGCGGTGAAAATAACTCACAGAACACAATTTACTCTTCAATCTTCAGCGATACAAAGAATAATAGGAAACAGAAACATGTCCAAAAAAAATTTACTGCATGTAATACTGCCAGGTATTTTCACTGTTTCTCACTACACATGATTTCTTGCTTGTCTTTGAAACAAATATTTATTGATTTTCATACTTGTCCGACATGATGAGTCAAGTCGGAAGTCGTAACCAGGCAAGCATGCTCCGCTAAGGCACTCTCCGGTTTGTGGGTTGCAGTTCCCATCAAGGCATTGACATTTCAAGGAACAACCAGGTCCATATGTTCCTGCATCACAGACTGCAAACAAGCACAAGAAAAACATGAGACAAACGACAGTAACTTGAAAAAAAAAAGAAGCAAAGGTTAAGAAGAGGTCGGATGTCCAACCATTCGCAAATATTGTATTTCACGTTTATTTCATAATAACTAAATATTACCATGTATCCTTGTGATATTTTAATCACAGTTTTAAAATAATTTTAATACACTTTGCCCTGATTGGTCTCAAGTCACTGGCAACTTTCAAAATTACAACACGAAATTTTGGGCATTTCTCCAGCATTATCCAAAGAATTTTCATCTAGTATGACAAAGAGCACTCCTTAGCAGGGTCTAACTTTCAAATAGGAAGAAGCCAACATGGCTCATGTGTGTAATTGCTGGTACTGAGATGAGTTTATGTAGCTGTCAGTATCTTTATATAGAGGATCAACTAATTTTTTGTCATTTTTTACCCATACCTCCCCTTAACAAGGTGAAGAGATGAGATCTATTTAACACAGGAAGATTTATATCCATAGGGCTTGTGTTATAGTGCAATAATTGCAAAGATTGAGGTAATTTCTCAGTAAGAAAAATAATTGATTTATAATTGATAATCGAACAGACGCTTCATCCGATAATCGATGTTGAAAATCAGACCGATTCCCATCACTACTCTCATTCGCCAATGGCGCAACTTCCACCAGCTGCTCAGCATCAAGACAAAATGGCAATAAGCATGTCAATACTTGAACAAATGAACACTACTGATCATTGTGACATATCGTGATTATGAGAAAAAATAGTAAAGTCTCTCAATCCTTTAATCTATTCAAATTATGAAATATCCTAACTAATTTCTTTCCGACTTACCAGTCTGACAAGTGGCATTCAATTTGAAGTCATAACCTGCTTGGCATCCATGTTGGCAAGGTGCTATTTCCTTCTTGCAGTCTCCTTTTTCGAGGCAATTACATTTCTGTGAGCAGTTCACACCGAGAGTTCCTAGGTCGCAAGCTGAAATTTAGTGGTCAGGGAAACATGTTAATAATTGTGTCAGCCTACCATTTATTCTCAATGGTCAAATTGACACACTCAGCAACGTTGTGTGGAAAGTTGAATGATTAAAGTGAATTTGATTTGACTGAAGCTGTAAGCGCTAACACTCAAGATACTTCAATTGCATCACTAGATGCTAATTTGAGATAGGCTAATCAACAAACTTGAAATAAAACTACAAACCAGTTTGGCAAGTTGGATCACTTCTTTTGTAGCCAGGAGCACATGTATTATTTGGGCAAACTCCTGAAATTTTGTCACATGCCACACCTTTGACACAGTTGCATTTTCTGGAACAACGTTCCCCAAAGTGACCATCCTGGCATTCTGAGAGAAAAAGATGGAAAACAGATCTCGATCACTTCAAATAAGGCACTCAGGAGTTTTCAAAATGGGGTAAAGAACTAAAGATTCATAGATAGACAAAAATTATGAAAAATTCATAAAGATTTTTGACAGCGAAAATAACTCACAAGAACACAATTTACTCTTCACTCTTCACCATACAAACAATAACAAGAAACAGAAATATGTCCAAAAATTTTTACTGCATGTAATATTGCCAGCTGTTTTCACTGTTTCTCACTGCACATGATTTTTTGGATATATGGGAAACAAATTTAAATTTATTGCTTTTCATACTTGTCCGACATGATGAGTCAAGTCGGAAGTCGTAACCAGGCAAGCATGCTCCACTAAGGCACTCTCCGGTTTGTGGGTTGCAGTTCCCATCAAGGCATTGACATTTCATGGAACAACCAGGTCCATATGTTCCTGCATCACAGACTGCAAACAAGCAGAAGAAAAACATAAGAGAAACAACATACAGAGAAAAAACAATAAAAGGTGAAGAAGGGGTCCGACAATTCAAAATAGAATTTTGTCTTTTTCCTAATTGTATGAAGATTATTTGCTCCTCAGAGAGCAACCAACACCGATCATTTTAAAGCTCTTGATGAATCTATTTAACACAGGAAGATTCATATCCGTAGGGCTTGTGTTATAGTGCAATAATTGTCAAGATTGAGGTAATTTCTCAGTAAGAAAAATAATCCATTTCGAATTGATTATCAAATCGGAAACTTCATCCGATAATCGATGTTGAAAATCAGAACGATTCCCATCACTACCACCAATGCTCTCATTGGCCAACAGCGCAACTTCCTGCAGCCTCTCAGCATCAAGACAAAAAGGAAATAAGCATGTCAATACTTGAACGAATGAACTCTCCCGACACCACTGATCATTGTGAGATATCATGATAATGACAAAAAATTAGTAAAGTCTCTCAATCCTTAGATCTATTCAAATTATGAAATATCATAACTAATTTCTTTCCGACTTACCGGTCTGACAAGTGGCATTCAATTTGAAGTCATAACCTGCTTGGCATCCATGTTGGCAAGGTGCTATTTCCTTTTTGCAGTCTCCTTTTTCGAGGCAATTACATTTCTGTGAGCAGTTCACACCGAGAGTTCCTGGGTCGCAAGCTGAAATTTAGTGGTCGGGGAAACATGTTAATAATTATGTCAGCCTACCATTTATTCTCAATAGTCAAATTGATATAGTCAGCAACGTTGTGTGGAAAGTTTGATGATTAAAGTGAATTAATTTGACTGAAGCTGCAAATGCTAACACGCAAGATACTTCAATTGCATCACTAGATGTTGATCTGAGTAGGCTACTCACAAACTCAAAATAAAACTACAAACCAGTTTGGCAAGTTTGATCACTTCTTTTGTAGCCAGGAGCACATGTTTTATTTGGGCAAACTCCTGAAATTTTGTCACATGCCACACCTTTGACACAGTTGCATTTTCTGGAACAACGTTCCCCAAAGTGACCATCCTGGCATTCTGAGAGAAAAAGATGGAAAACAGATCTCAATCACTTCAAATAAGGCACTCAGGAGTTTTCAAAATGGGGTAAACATTCATTTATAGACAAAAATTATGATAAATTCATAAAGATTTTTGACAGTGAAAATAACTCAAAGAACACAATTTACTCTTCACTCTTCACCATACAAACAATAACAAGAAACAGAAATATGTCCAAAAATTTTTACTGCATGTAATATTGCCAGCTGTTTTCACTGTTTCTCACTGCACTTGATTTTTTGGATATATGGGAAACAAATTTAAATTTATTGCTTTTCATACTTGTCCGACATGATGAGTCAAGTCGGAAGTCGTAACCAGGCAAGCATGCTCCACTAAGGCACTCTCCGGTTTGTGGGTTGCAGTTCCCATCAAGGCATTGACATTTCATGGAACAACCAGGTCCATATGTTCCTGCATCACAGACTGCAAAGAAGTAGAAGAAAAACATAAGAGAAACGACATACAGAGAAAAAACAAGAAAAGGTGAAGAAGGGGTCCGACAATTCAAAATAGATTTTTCCTAATTGTATGAAGATTATTTGCTCCTCAGAGAGCAACCATCACCGATCATTTTAAAGCCCTTGATGAATCTATTTAACACAGGAAGATTCATATCCGTAGGGCTTGTGTTTTAGTGCAATAATTGTCAAGATTGAGGTAATTTCTCAGTAAGAAAAATAATCCATTTAGAATTATCAAATCGGAAACGTCATCCGATAATCGATGTTGAAAATCAGAACGATTTCCATCACTACCACCAATGCTCTCATCTGCAAACAGTGCAACTTGCTGCAGACTCTCAGCATCAAGACAAAATGGATATAAGCATGTCAATACTTAAACGAATGAACTCTCCCGACACCACTGATCATTGTGAGATATCATGATAATAACAAAAAAAATGTAAAGTCTCTCAATCCTTAGATCTATTCAAATTATGAAATATCCTAACTAATTTCTTTCCGACTTACCAGTCTGACAAGTGGCATTCAATTTGAAGTCATAACCTGCTTGGCATCCATGTTGGCAAGGTGCTATTTCCTTTTTGCAGTCTCCTTTTTCGAGGCAATTACATTTCTGTGAGCAGTTCACACCAAGAGTTCCTAGGTCGCAAGCTGAAATTTAGAGGTCAGGCAAACATGTTAATAATTGTGTCAGCTCACCATTCATTCTCAATGGTCAAATTGATATACTCAGGAAAGTTGTGTGGAAAGTTCGCTGATTAAAGTGAATTTGATTTGACTGAAGCTTCAAACACTCATGATACTTCAATTGCATCATTAGATGTTAATCTGAGATAGGCTAATTAACAACCTCGAAATAAAGCTACAAACCAGTTTGGCAAGTTGGATCACTTCTTTTGTAACCAGGAGCACATGCATTATTTGGGCAAACTCCCGATATTTTGTCACAAGCCACACCTTTGACACAGTTGCATTTTCTAGAACAACGTTCACCAAAGTGACCATCTTGGCATTCTGCAAGAAAAAGATGGAAAACAGACCTCAGTCACTTCAAACAAGCACTTAGTTTTTAGAATGGTGTAAACATTCATTTATAGACAAAAATTATGATTATTATTATTACATTTTATTTCATACACTCATGTCAAGAGGTATAGCATTATGATATATTCATTCAGATTTTTGGCAGTGAAAATAACTCAAAGAACACAATTTACTGTTCACTCTTCAGGAATACAAAGAATAATAGCAAACAGGACTATGTCCAAAACATTTTTACTGCATGTTATACTGCCACCTACTTTCATTGTTTCTCACTACACATGATTGCTTGCTCATCTTTGAAACAAATATTTATTGATTTTCATACTTGTCCGACATGATGAGTCAAGTCGGAAGTCGTAACCAGGCAAGCATGCTCCACTAAGGCACTCTCCGGTTTGTGGTTTGCAGTTCCCATCAAGGCATTGACATTTCAAGGAACAACCGGGCCCATATGTTCCTGCATCACAGACTGCAAACAAGCACAAGCAAAACATGAGACAAAGACATACAGAGTAACTTGAAAAAAGAAGCAAAGGTTAAGAAGAGGGAAGATGTTCTACCATTCGCAAATATTGTTTTTCACGTTTATTTAATGATAACTAAATATTACCATGTATCCTTGTGATATTTTAAAAACAGTTTCAAAATAATTTTAATACACTTTGCCCTGATTGGTCTCAAGTCACTGGCAACTTTCAAAATTACAACACAAAATTTTGGCCATTTCTCCAGCATTATTCAAAGAATTTTCATCTAGTACAACAAAGAGCAGTCCTCAGCAGGGCCTAACTTTCACATAGGAAGAAGCCAATATGGCTCATGTTTGTAATTGCCGGTACAGAGATGAGTTTATGTGGCTGTCAGTATCTTTATATAGAGGATCCCGTCATTTTTTGCCATTTTTTTACCCATACCTCCCCTTAACTTTATTTTTCTTCCATCTCAGATCAGTAGGTGTCGGTTAGTTCCTTGGAGAGGGCACTGTAGTGTAGCAAATGACCCCTGGGCCCTTGACCAATTGGGTCGCGTCCTACGATACTACCAAGTATAGTGTTGTAGTGATCGACAAAAATATCGCCGAAAATCGTTGTCGCTGTCAACATGGATTTTGTTATTTTGGTACAATTCAAAACAAATTTGTGTCTTTTCCTAATTGTATGAAGATTATTTGCCCCTCAGAGAGAAATCACCCATCATTTTAAAGCTCTTGAAGAGATCTATTAAACACAGGAAAATTTACATCTGTAGGGCTTGTGTTATAGTGCAATATTTGCAAAGATTTAGGTAATTTCTCAGTAAAAAAAATAATCTATTTTTAATCGTTAAGCAAATGGAAGTGTTATCCGATAATCGATGTTGAAAATCAGACCGATTCCCATCACTACTACCAATGCTCTCATTGGCCAATGGCGCAACTTCCACCAGCTTCTCAGCATCAAGACAAAATGGTGATATGCATGTCAATACTTGAATGAATGAACACCACTGATCATTGTGAGATATCGTGATAATGAGAAAAAATTGTAAAGTCTCTTTTTAAAATCCTTAGATCTATTCAAATTATGAAATATCCTAATTAATTTCTTTCCGACTTACCAGTCTGACAAGTGGCATTCAATTTGAAGTCATAACCTGCTTGGCATCCATGTTGGCAAGGTGCTATTTCCTTCTTGCAGTCTCCTTTTTCGAGGCAATTACATTTCTGTAAGCAGTTCACACCGAGAGTTCCTAGGTCGCAAGCTGAAATTTAGTGGTCAGGCAAACATGTTAATAATTGTGTCAGCCTACCATTTATTCTCAATGGTCAAATTGATATACTCAGCAACATTGCCTGAAAAGTTCAATGATTTAAGTGAATTTAATTTGACTGAAGCTGCAAACGCTAACACTCAAGATACTTCAATAGCATCACTAGATGCTAATCTGAGATAGGCTACTCAACAAACTCGAAATAAAACTACAAACCAGTTTGGCAAGTTGGATCACTTCTTTTGTAGCCAGGAGCACATGCATTATTTGGGCAAACTCCTGATATTTTGTCACAAGCCACACCTTTGACACAGTTGCATTTTCTGGAACAACGTTCCCCAAAGTGACCATCTTGGCATTCTGAAAGAAAAAGATGGAAAAAAGTTCTCAATCACTTCAAATAAGGAACTGAGTTTTTAGAATGGAACATTCATTTTTTGACAAAATTATGATAAATTCATTCAGATTTTTGGCAGTGAAAACAACTCTAAGAACAAATTTACTCTTCACTCTTCAGCCATACAAAGAATAACAAGAAACAGAAACATGTCCAAAAATTGTTTACTGCATGTCATACTGCCAGCTATTTTCACTGTTTCTCACTACACATGATTTCTTGCTTAATGCTTATCTTTGAAACAAATATTTATTGATTTTCATACTTGTCCGACATGATGTGTCAAGTCGGAAGTCGTAACCAGGCAAGCATGCTCCACCAAGGCACTCTCCGGTTTTTGGGTTGCAGTTCCCATCAAGGCATTGACATTTCAAGGAACAACCAGGCCCATATGTTCCTGCATCACAGACTACAACAAAGCACAAGCAAAACATAAGACAAACAACAT
This sequence comes from Platynereis dumerilii, assembly GCA_026936325.1. Lineage (NCBI taxonomy): Eukaryota > Metazoa > Annelida > Polychaeta > Phyllodocida > Nereididae > Platynereis > Platynereis dumerilii. The sequence continues at coordinate 15,149,586 of JAPTHN010000008.1, read as the reverse complement.
ACAGAGTAACCAGAAAAACCAAGCAGAGGTAAAGAAGGGGTCAGACGTCCAAACATCCACAAATATTGGTTTAGCTTTTGTTTAATAATAATTAATTATGACAAATGTATCCTTATGATATGTTTTGTCAATAAAATACTGTAAATATATATAATTGCACAACCATTGAAGGGGTGAAGCTTGGCAAGTGTGCCATTCAACGACCAAGCCAGAGAGAATGGACTTCTTCACTGTACTTTGTAAGTAGATTTTATGTTTTCCTGCAATTTTTTTTAAAAGTGTACAATCTGTACATTCAGAATTTCAGAAGAATTTCACTCACCTGATTGGCAGGTCTTCGTATTTTTGTAGCCAGGGGCACAAGCCTTGTTTGGACAGACACCACTCACAGTGTGACATGGTAGGGATTTCAAACAGTTGCATTTGAAATTGCAATTTTTTCCAAATGTTCCCTTCTCACAAGCTGTAATTAACAAAATATTGCAATTAACAAAATATTGCAATTAACAAAATATTGCAATTAACAAAATATTGCAATTAACAAAATATTGCCATACTATGTGGCCTACTGTAAGTCAAAAACAGAACTTTTTCCAAAAACGGGTTATTCTCCTGAAAACAGTAACAATACTGATGATTGTCCGGATACATTGAACCCTTAGTCTTACTGTGACTCTTCTATTCATGTTAGAGGAATGCAACCGATGGGAGAAGTCTCTTTTTTTAAATATTTTTTCTTACAGATATAATTTTTTTCCAGATATTTTCTAAAACAGTTATGACATGCAAGTAACTTATTTTTCAATGTGACTGGAATCATCCTCATCATAGTTTCAACCTGTTGTTCTATAATTATTAAAGTGCATACTTTCAATGAATTTTTTAGTTTGTTTATACTCTATCGATTAGATTAACACGCATTTCAATTTCCAACTCACGAGTCAAACACGATTTGTCCCTCTTGAAGCTGAATCCTGGCTTACATTTGCCACTTGGGCACACTCCAGTAGCTTTGTCACACACTTCTCTTTTGACGCAGTTACAGGAGTGCTTACAGTTCACTCCAAATTTTCTACGTGGACATGCTGAAAAGGAAAATGCCATATGAGGAGACCCAATGAGACGAAAGGAACCTAATCAATTATTTTGTGGTCCGACCATTCAGCTGAAATAGTATTGCAGTTTCCTGTGCCCGGGCAAAATAACCAGACAACCCCCGGAACAGTCCCTAATTTAAATACAGAATTCCAATTTCATAAATGAGTAAAATAACAAGCCCAGGAAGTGGAAGATTATTGAGCTTCATCATCTTGCACAAAAACACACACTACAATAGAATAATACTAATACACAGAAAGAATATCAATAAATCACCTTTCTGACAAGCAGGGTTTTTCAATGCTCCAGTAAAACCAGGCGCACAAAGTTTTCCGGGGCAAACTCCAGTAACGCTATCACATTTCCGATTTTTTACACATCTGCATGTAAACTTACAGGAAGAGCCAAATTTTCCAGCAGGGCAAGCTATCAAAGAAATGGTAAAAGTAAAAGTCAATATAACATTGAACCGCTGTCCTCAGTGTTTCTGCAATAACTTCAGTCCACAAAATTTGATAAATAGAATTGATTTTAACAAATTTCTAAACAGTCACATCTGAACAAATTCATTACGGGGCAGCACGAGTTTTACATGTATACCGTACCATAACACAGCTAATACTTAAATAAACAAAGACAATTACCTTTTTGACAAGCAGGGTTTTCCAATGCTCCCATAAAACCAGGTGCACAACGGTTTGCGGGACAAGCTCCAGTAACGCTATCACACTTCTGATCTTTTTCACATCTGCAGGTAAACTGACACGAAAGGCCAAATTTCCCAGCAGGGCAAGCTGTCAAAGAAATGATCAAAGACTCAAAAATTGACATTAAAAAGAATTGTTTAATCTAATTTAAAATTATAATTCCAATTCAATAATAACTCTTTGGCTATAAATAGCCGAGAGTTTAAAAGAAAGGGTGACTTTTAAAACCAAAAGCAGCTTTCTGTCTTTTGTACTTTATGATAATTGCAAACATGGAAAAAAAACACACACACACAAAAGGAATGGAGGCATGCTCAGCATTTGAAGTTCAGTATTTCACCGTGGATAATCATATCGCGTTCTAATTGAGGGTACGCGCTCTTTTGGAGGTAATGCAAGCGTTCTTGTTGAGTGGCTGTGAAAAAATCTAGCTTTGATGGTAAATATGACCTTTTCCGAAGTAAATACTCACTTCATGGAGTGCCAGAAAGGTAGTCCTTGGCCTGTGTGCCATCTTTGCAATAATACAATTTCAACTTTCAATGATTGGAGCCACACAATGCAGTGCAGGTCTGTCACTCTTCTCAGTTGCTTCTCTATCACTCCGAAAGAACGCTTTCACTCATCCTCCATAAGAACGCTGCCACTTTACTGTGAAATGCACTGATTTCTGCAAAGGTAGGGGTGAGTGGGGCCAGTTGAACCAAATTTTAGAATTGCTCTCCTGTGTGCATACTTTTACAGCTTTCAGGGAGAATAAATATGGAAAAGGTAGTTTTGAAAAGTCGGCAATTTAAATACTATGAAAGCTCCAATCTCAATGTGACAAACGAAAATTTGCATCCAAAAACCAAAAAAGTGTGAATGTTCCCTTACCATGTATCTCAGAACCAAATTCAACCAAAAGATCTACATAAAAAAGACTAGCCTTATAAGGTCTAACACAAGGTTTTATGTATGTTCCCTGCTTCACCTGGTGAAAAATCAAGGGTGGTTCATCTGGCCTGCCGGTTCAACTGGCCCCACTCTCCCCTACTCAACTCCTTGGTTGTTATCACGGATAAAGTGACTTGAATTTAGTTACATATAAGTCATGATTAATGTCTCTGCTGTACCATGGACAATTTTTGACATCCCACTTAATGCCTAATACTTTGAAATGAGCGCAAAATTGGAGACAGTATTAATTTTTTCCAGAACTTTTCATAAGTTGTGCCCATCATATTGCACTCTATGATTTGGTAAACAGTATAAAACCACACAATAATGATGCTCTACAATATCCATTACTCCATGGTAATAACAAAATTTTCCTCACCACAAATTTTTTTGGTATTTTCTGGTATTTTTCTGGCATTTTTCTGGCATTTACTCATAAGCCCTCCATTAGAACGTGTCCACAACTCAACAAGAACGCGTACCCTCAAGTAGAACGCTTTATGATTATCCCCCGTGTATTTCAGTGTAGGGTAAGGCCTGCAAATCATTTCAGTTGTAGGGTGGCCATCGTGACTGTTCACTCACAGTGAAGTGCAGCAAAAAAGGCCAATTTTTTTGAGACCTTAATTTTGTTACCATAAGTATCAGACAGCCGAGCAGCAAGCGATTCACATCCGATGACCAGTGACGTCAAAATGTAGGCCTTATAGCTTAAATCTTGACAATTTTACAGTCCATACAAATACCTAGACGCCCACATAGAGAATATTCATAATCACCCTTCTGACAAGCAGGATTTTCCAATGCTCCCGTAAAACCAGGTGCACAACCGTTAGCGGGACAAGCTCCAGTAACACTGTCACACTTCTGATTTTTTTCACATCTGCAGGTAAACTGACATGAAGGGCCAAATTTTCCAGCGGGGCAAGCTGTCAATGAAATTGTAAAAATATAAATATATAAATAATTAATATATAGATGTAATATCGAACCACATTTTTCAGTGTCTCCGCTACAAGGTCAAACCACAACACTTGATGAATAGAATTGTTTTAAGTAATGACATCACACTAATGGTATTTTTAACAAATTTCTAAACAGTCATATCTGAACACAACCCATTGGCAGGAAGCAGGAGTTGTACATGATACTACATACCATAACACAGTTAATAGTTATACAAAGAGAGAATATTAAGTTATTCTATAAATCACCTTTCTGACAAGCAGGGTTTTCCAATGCTCCTGTAAAACCAGGTGCACAACGGTTTGCAGGACAAGCTCCAGTAGCGCTATCACACTTCTGATCTTTTTCACATCTGCAGGCAAACTGACACGAAAGGCCAAATTTCCCAGCAGGGCAAGCTGTCAAAGAAATGATCAAAGACTCAAAAATTGACATTAAAAAAATTTTTAATTAATTTAAAATTATAATTCCAATTCAATAATAACTCTTTGGCCATAAATAACAGAGATTTTAAAAGAAAGGGTAACTTTTCAAACCAAATCAGCTTTCTGTCTTTTGTATGTTATGATGATTGCAAACAGGCAAAAAAAAAACACACAAAAGGAATGGAGGCATGCTCAGCATTTGAAGCTCAGTATTTCAGTGTAGGGTAAGGCCTACAAATTATATCAGTGGTAGTGTGAAGATTATTGAGCTTTATAATCTCGCACAAAAACACACATTAGAACAGAATAATATTAATTCACAATAATATCAATAAATCACCTTTCTGACAAGCAGGGTTTTCCAATGCCCCCATAAAACCAGGTGCACAACGGTTTGCGGGACAAGCTCCAGTAACGCTATCACACTTCTGATCTTTTTCACATCTGCAGGCAAACTGACACGAAAGGCCAAATTTCCCAGCAGGGCAAGCTGTCAAAGAAATGACACAATGGAGATGAAAAAAAGTGTTTTATTTTATTGAAATTTAAATTTCTAATTTCATAAAATATGGTCACTTTAAAAACCAAAATCAGCTTTCTATCTTGCACTGTATTATTCTTTAGTACTTTATGAGATAATGGCAAACTGCAAGAAAAAAGCACAATAGGAATAGAAGCATGCTCCTCAGTATTTGAAGCTCAGTATTTGATTGTAGGGTGAGGTCGCAATTTCAGTGGTAGTGTGAACACTGATAACTCATAGGGATGTGCAACAAAACGGAACTACTTTTTTGAGAAGTTATTATCAGACGATTCGCACTCGATGGCAAGCGGGAGATTATTGAACTTTATCATCTTGCACGAAAACACACATTACAACAGGAACTGTTTGAATATCAAAGGATGAGTGACAGTCAATGGTATATCTAATGAATTTCTAAACAGCTACACCTGAACAAATCCATTGCAAGGCAGCAGGAGTTGTACATACCAAAAACACAGCCACTAACTATACAAAGAGAGAGTATTAACTCATTTTATAAATCACCTTTCTGACAAGCAGGGTTTTCCAATGCTCCCGTAAAACCAGGTGCACAACGGTTTGCGGGACAAGCTCCAGTAACGCTATCACACTTCTGATCTTTTTCACATCTGCAGGCAAACTGACACGAAAGGCCAAATTTTCCAGAAGGGCAAGCTGTCAAAGAAAAAGAAATTAAAAAAGTAGTTTTAACTAATTTAAATTTATAATTCTAATTTCATAGAAAAGGGCAACGTTTGAGATGAAAATCAGCTGTCTATCTTTCGTACATACTACTTTATGGAGACTCATATATCATCTGTCTGCAGAGCAGCGTTTTTCCAGCTTCGCAATATCAGTCAACTTAGAAGGTATTTGGACCAAGAGTCACTTGAGTGTGTGGTACATGCTTTTTTCACTACAAAACTGGGTTATGTGAACTCTTTATTCTGTGGTTTACCATCTACACAGATCAGTAGACTCCAGGCAATACAAAACACAGCAGCCCGGATATTAACAGGCACCAGGAAGTATGACCATATTACACCTGTTCTTCGTTCGCTTCATTGGCTCCCAGTCCAACAACGCATCAAGTTTAAGACACTGGTCCTTGTTTTCAAGACGATTACCACATGGCCCCCCAGTACCTTTATGATCTCATCACACCATACTCTCCATCAAGAACACTCCGATCTGGTCAGCAGAACTTATTGAATGTTCCTTTCACCAACTCTAATCTAGTCAAGAATCATGCCTTCACTGTGAATGGACCCCTCTTTGTGGAATAGACTGCCTGATGATCTCAGATCTGCTTCGAGCCTCAATATTTTTAAGTCAAGACTTAAAACTCACCTCTTTAATGAATATTTTAATTGACATTGATTATAATTTGACAACTGCTTTTATATTTACTGATTATGTATATTTACATATTATCATTGTATTTCTAGCGTTTAGAGCTCAGTGGATTTTACGCTATACAAAATAAATTTATTATTATGAGAGAATGACAAAAAAAAAAAAATAATAATAATAATTAAGGCATGCTTCTCAGTACATTTTTTAGAACTTATTAATTATCAGACAGCACCACATCGAGCACTTCACGCCGATGACCAGTGCCGTAAAAATAATAAAAAATACCATGCAAAGCATGTAAAGCATCAGCTGTAGAAATAAACATTGCTTAAAATGTAAATGATCTGATGTATACATTAAATAAAATGATAGGAGTATCACTATCCATTGTGGCAGGATAATCAGGAATTTCAATTTTATGCACTGATCAGAAAACAAATATTCACCTGAGCTTTCAAAAATTGGGCCTGCCATTTATACACACCTAATAGCTGTATAACTGTGGTCATTCAACTGCATTGATTGAGTTTTGAGAGAATTTATGCAGTTTTTACTGCGACTAGACCCCGGAGCCAGTCAAGTCATGCTTGGATGAATGACTTGATGCTCCATGACTTGACTAACTACTTGACTAACTATGAAGTTGGCCGACTAAGTCAGCTTGGCTAACTAAAATAATGGTGTACGGTCAACTAGGCGACAAACCAACTAGGCGACACCCATCAGTACCAACTAGGTGACAAGAAATTTGGAAATTTCATACCAGTGCAAACTAGGAGACAAACAGTTCCAACTAGGTGACACAAATTTACACAGAACTTACAACTAGGTGACACAAGTTCACAAAACACATCCAACTAGGTGACAACACATGTCCTAATTGACCACCACTGAAGGTGATCTGTCACCTGGTTGGTATCCCCAATAAAATGTGTGTCACTCGGATGGTATCTGCTGTCACCTAGTTGTAGCCTAGTTGGTAGTGGTATTGTCACCTAGTTGGTTGTCGCCCAGTTGGTGGTGGTGTAGCCTAGTTGTCTGTAGCCTAGTTGACGGGCAACATTTTAAATATGTGGAATATACAGTGCCGCCTGTAAGTATGTGAAACGCATGACATTGTGCCATTGCATCAATGCTAAACATCCTCAGCCTAACTGCTTTTGGAGGCATGAATTTTCATCGGATGAAAGGGAAACAAAGTAGGTCATAAAGGCCGATGTGTGAGGCAAGTGGGATAAAAATAGCAGCCCATTTTCTTCGCTGTAGTCGGAGTTAGGTATGGGTCAAAGTCTTTGATAAGTAAGTGAACCACCCTTCCCTATCTTTTAACATTGGGCCTGCGTTTCACTTACTTATCAAAGACTTTGACCCATACCTAACTCCAACTACAGCAAAGAAAATTGGCTGATATTTTTATCCCACTTGCCTCACATATCAACCTTTATGACCCAAAATGTTTTCCTCTCATCGGATGAGAATTCGTCCTTCCAGAGCATTTTGATTAAGGATGTTTAACATTGATGCAATGGCACAATATCATGCGTTTCACTTACTTACAGGCGGCACTGTATATTAATCATGCTTATTGCATGGAAGAGCCTACCTTATGTGACCAATATCAGGGCTGTTAATCAGTACTTTTCGAAGTACTTAAGTCCAGTACAGTACTTTGCAAATGTACATTTTTAATCACTGTACTTAATTCCAGTACCCAGTACTTTTTGATGTCTCACACATTGAATCACATTGTAGAAAACAAAATTTCAGTCTTTTTGAAAATATAATGAAAAATAACATTATCATTTCAGCAATTATATTCATTTTGTATAAAAAATCTTGCAAGATAAATTATATATTAAATAAATTGACAAAAACTTAAAAAAAGATAGATAGATAGATAGATAGATAGATAGATAGATAGATAGATAGATAGATAGATAGATAGATAGATAGATAGATAGATAGATAGATAGATAGGAAGTAGGAACTTCACAAATAATATTGTAAAAGAATGGGCGAATTTGATCTGCCCCAGACTGATATTTTGAATGCTTGTCAAATTAAAGAACTAGTCAGAATAAGATATTCAGATTTTAACACCCAGGAAATTAATGAGGTTATTGGGTATCTTTGAACCAAATAGTTGTTTTTAAACATTGTTTTTATTTACTTGTAACTATTAATTTATTTGACTGCAATTGTCTTGTTTTAATGAATAAAATATTTATTAATATTGATCCAATTAGTTTAGAAAAATTGATATTAATTGACACAGATTATGTTGAAGCAAGCAATGGATGAAAATTGACATTCTATTGTGAAAGTTCCCTGTCCAAAAAGAGGGTAATTCTCACACCTGTGTACACTGTACAAGGCCAGGTACATGCAGTGACCCAATTTCTTTGCTAAAGACAATGGGCCAATGCATTCACGCCTACATGGCTCAATGAACATGGAAAACCCCTCAAAAGATGGCATTGAAATTGGTTGAATAATTACTGAATTTATGCATCTATACAGCAAAATGATGCAGCATGAAAAAATAAGTTATTTCTCAAATAAATAGGTCTATCATACCCATATTTATTCTTGATAGGTTAACCTAACAAATTCAATGGGGAAACGGAATAAAGACATTATGGATAAATTATTTTTTGATATTCAAAGTTATATTACCTTTTATCAAAATGAAAATTATATAATATAAATGTTGATCATATATTTACTGCAGAACTGAGATGCTAGTTTAGCAACATAGTTGGACTACTCAGATAGTGACTCTGTAATATCTTGTTTAATTGCAATCACATTTCTAAATTGCTTTATTAAGTTTCAGTGTGAGTTCTTATGGAGCATAAATTGAAATTGACTAATTGCTATATATTTTTTTGCACTATCCAATGAACAATATATATCTCTTTTAAGAGGCAAAATAAATTATTTATTTATTTATTATATAAATTGCATTACTTAAAAGTGTTCTTTTTATAAAGTAACAGATATTACAGACTACATGAAATTTATGATGTTATGAAGTGTCATTTATTTGCAAATTGTCTTTGAAAATATTGGCACTTCAGTCAACAGGGTTTGTAAGCTGTCATGTTGGCTTTTTTTACTGAAAGTACTTAAATGTACTTAAAAGTACTTAAAAAGTACTTAAAATTTCAAGTACTTTTTGCAAAGTACTGGGTACCAGTACAGTACTTCTGGGTTCAGTACTTCCAGTACCCAGTACATTCCAAGTACTCAAGAAAGTGTACTTAAGTACAGAAGTACTTAAGTACTCAAGTACTTGTTAACAGCCCTGACCAATATATATCAAAACATTTACAGAAATATTTTGTCTTAAAATGCAACCAACATCACTGAACATGTGTAGTTTGGGTTAGAACAAGGACAAATCAAGGGAGAGAACAACCAAAGTTGGTTTGACAAAAGTTTTTCTGTAACACAATGACAACAACTCCTAACTTGATCAGTTTAAATACCTGACAGTCATGTGTAAGGCCATATATGATCACTGCAGCTGAAATTCGTCAGCAAACATAAATTGTTGTTCCTCTCGTCCTCCATATTGGATTCCCAGAAAAATGCCGTGATCTGATTGGCTGACAAAATTATTTTTTTAATAAATGACTGCAAATTATGAAAACAGGTGTAAATAGTTTGTAGTAGGAATAAAGTTACTGTGTCAATGAGGAAATATTTAAAATTGACAAATGAGAAACGCAAAAAAAGAGCATTTGACACTTCGGGTGTTTTCGTCAGATGCCGAAGTTGGCCGACATCGCCGTCATCCAGTCAAGAAAAAATGGCGGACCAAGAAGGTTGTGCGCGATGGGGAGTGAAATAAAATGGCTTGAATCAGATGATATAGGCACTCGTATGTCCGGAATATAACACTGTCTCGTGGTTAGGGGCTAATAAAGGTCCAGGAGGAATTTGGTTGGTTAACTCGTCAGATTAATAGAGAAATCATGGACGTTGTGATGTAACAGCCTGCCTGCGACGAAAACGACAATCGTAATAAGCGATCAGCTGTAGTAGCTGATGCTTAAAAAGCTTAAATCGTGAATTTGACAGTCCATACAAAATATCCAGACCCAGAAACAGAAGATTACAGAATTTTTCAAACAGTCACACTTGAACAAATCCACTGCTAGGCAGCAAGAGATGTACATACCAAAAAGACATAATTATGCACTGAGAGAATATTCATAAATCACCTTTCTGACAAGCAGGGTTTTCCAACGCTCCCGTAAAACCAGGTGCACAACGGTTTGCGGGACAAGCTCCAGTAACGCTGTCACACTTCTGATCTTTTTCACATCTGCAGGTTAACTGACACGAAGGACCAAATTTTCCAGCAGGGCACGCTGTTAAGAAAATGGTCAAAATAGAGATCAAAAGTCTTTATAATGAATCCGTTACTAGGAAGCAGGAGTTGTACATACCAACAGACAGAATATCTATAATCACCTTTCTGACAAGCAGGGTTTTCCAACGCTCCCGTAAAACCAGGTGCACAACGGTTTGCGGGACAAGCTCCAGTAACGCTGTCACACTTCTGATCTTTTTCACATCTGCAGGTTAACTGACACGAAGGACCAAATTTTCCAGCAGGGCAAGCTGTCAAATAAATGGTCAAAATAGAAATTTTAATAAAAGTTTCATCCAAGCAAAAATTGTGCATTTCAATTTAATAAAATGGGCAGCTTTTTAAACCAAAATCAGCTTTCTATCTTTGGAATTGACTACTTTATGAGATAATGACAAAGAGCAAAAAAACGCCAAAAGAATTAACGCTCCTCAGTATTTGAGGCTCAGTATTCAGTGTGGGGTGAGCCCTGCAAATTATTTTAGTGGTAGTGCGAACAATGATTACTCATAGTGCAGTGAGGTCAAAAAAGGCAAAATTTTTTGAGAACTTACTAATTATCAGACAGCACCGCATCGAGCACTTCACACTGATGGCCAATGCCGTTAAAATAATGTAAAAGCTTAAATCTTGACAGTTTAACAGTCCATACAAAATACCTGGACCCTGGAAACGGAAGATTATAGAACTTAATAATCTTGCCTGAATTTATAAACAGTCACACTTGAACAAATCCATTGCTAGGCAGAAGGAGATGTACATACTGAAAACACATAACTATACACTGAGAGAATATTTATAAATCACCTTTCTGACAAGCAGGGTTTTCCAAAGCTCCTGTGAAACCAGGTGCACAACGGTTTGCGGGACAAGCTCCAGTAATGATATCGCACTTCTGATCTTTTTCACATCTGCAGGCAAACTGACACGAATGGCCAAATTTTTCAGGAGGGCAAGCTGTCAAAGAAAATGGTCAAAATGGAGATCAAATGTAAGTATTATACCTGCCATAATGTTGCACAGGTCCCCAGGGTACAAAATTACGGTTCTCTACAAAATTTTGAGTGGCAGCCAAAATTGCGATAACCCAGAACGGTTCTTGTGTGTTTTGACAACATTAGAACAGTTCAGCCAAAACAAGGATGACGAGATGTAAAAAGGGCTATCCATGGGTCTCTACCAGAATGGAAATAGCACTTATCCAGAATGGCTACATATTACACAAATTGGCTGACTTGGTACACCCTTTGAAGGTCATTTGTATTGAACACAAAAATTGCAATCATTATTTGCATGGCTTATTGGCTCCGTCACCTTAATGGCAATTACTGTCAATTAGATGCAAAATTACTCAGTGCAGAGTAATTGACACTAGAGTCAGGTCTGGTAAATCCGTCCAGGAGGGTAATTCCGTCCACCCCCTAATATAGGGATAGAATTACATTTATCACAGTATTTTTTGTTTTAAATGCAAGATAAACTCTTTTTCAACTGATTTTCCGTGTTTATTGTTTTGACAGCATCTTAAATGGTATTTCAGATCCATTTAAAAACAGAAGACAAAATACAATGAAACTCTGTGACGTCATCACTGCCATTTTGTGAATTACATGAAGGCATCTTATTGGCATATTTCCATCAATTAAAAAAACATATTGAAAGTAAAAAATCGTTGAATGAGATGCAGAATGTTATTATTCTTGCAGTATTTGTTACATAACTAAATTGCAATACCTGGAAAGGTGATACAATGGAAATAAAAGTGGACGGAATTACCATCATAATTTCAAAGCTGGCTTGACTGAGTGATTGTAAATCCGTCCACCCACTTCAAAGGGGGTTTAAAAGTACTTTAATGACTTTTAATATCCATAAATGGCATGACAATGATTGGAAAAGTGAGTTTGGGCAATTAAACCACATGATTGGGTTAACAGAGGTTTTCAATTGTAATTTAGGCAGTCAATTGGAATTTTTGATAATCAACTTAACCTCTCTTGTTCAATTCTTCTATTATAAGTGTAATCAGTACCACCACTATTCTAAAATTGACAGAAAATGCTTTGTGAAAGTAATTCGATTGCAAAACTTAAAAAAATCACAAGATATGATAGGTGAGTGCTGCACAATGCCCTGTGGACGGATTTACCATCCATGCTGGACGGATTTAGCAGCAGGGTGGACGGATTTAGGTGCTCTAACCTTCATTTTTTGTTGCCATGGTTTCAGCAAAAAATACTTGAATATTTGACTTTTTTTGGCAGCTGATGATAGTATGGAACCTGCTCCCTCAATATGGCTAATTTTTATTTTTGTATCTATGCAAATTTTCCTGGAAAGACAGTTTTAGCCAAAAGTGGACGGATTTACCCTCCTTGACTCTAGGTCTTGAAAAATATAAGATTGCAATCGTCATTCTTGCCTTCAACAAGTTCAAGCAAATTGGCTTTTTGAAGAGATAAATGATCAGCAATGCCAGTGGATCTTTTCTTCTATAGTCTAGAAGTTTTCAAAGCTCTCACAAAAATTTGCAGTTTTGGAATAATGTTATAGCCGTTCTGGTATAGATCGAATCCCTTCTGATAATAACATCAATCTGAAATTTAATTAGTAGCTGTTCTGGTTAAGTCTATCAAAGTTTCCGGCGTTTTGATTTAAAATTATGCAGAATAGAACTTGTCAGTAAGCAGTATGCTAAAGTTCATTACGATATCTCCGGCAGCTTTTGAGATGAAATTTTTAAGCGCTCAAATTTGGTTAAATTTGCTATTTTCCTGACCAGCATGTCTCCCTCCATGAACACAACCTGACATCAACAATAACTAGGAATATAAAACTAGGAATGTAAAATTTCTAAACTAACTTACCAGTGCTACAGTCGCTTCCTTGCCAACCAGCCGCACACAATCCTTTAGGACACCCTCCGTCATTAGAATTGCACTGGACTCCATCTTTACATTTACAGGGTTTCTCGCAAGATTTACCCCAGTTTCCATTAACACAACCTGAAGTAGACAATAACTGGGATTATAAAAACATACTAAACTAACCTCATTGTCAACACTATCACGAAACAGAACAGGGGAAAGTGAAGCATGGTGAGATAGCAAGCACAGTGAGACAAGTCCTGTAGTATCCAAGAATTAATGTTTACAAACCTACCCTCTTTCTTGTTGTTTTGGTATAATGTTTATGTTCAAAACAATAGATTTTGTAAGTTGATCACATTTCTACCTTCATTTTTCCTTTTTGTCTTCTGTTTTTAATGTAATTTTTTAATAATCCTGTTCTCTCGTTATTTGCTATGATAATAATCAAATGCTTCATACTTATTTTTGATTCTCATGAACGGTAAGTAGCCTATGCCTACGGGTCTCAAAATGTTAGTCTCTTTATTTGTACTAATATCTTTATTGACAATACAAAAATCTGAAATCTGAAATCTATAGCACAAAAATTACTTATTACAAACAGTGAAACATTTTCATAATATTCTGAAATTTTCACAGCATAACTTGAGTGAAATTTCACATTTTGCATTTCAGCCGGGATGAGTAAATAATTTTGCCGAGGGACTTTTTGTCATAATTTCTCAGCATATTGGGATGACGCAAATTATGCAGCAGAGATTAGAACCATGGTTGTCATCTTCTGTGTGCTGATGATCCCTGATTTAGAGATATGGTTCACCGGATTTCAAAATCTTGTGACATTTCATAATAAAAAATATCTCACTGTTCCTCGCTCTCAATGAATTACGTACAAGTTTTCCAAAACGGGATACTTACGTTCAGTCTTATATACGGAGATCGCTGTCGTTCCTCCGCAAATTTGTCTCGGGTCTCCTCGACATTTTCTGTGGCAACCACAACGCAACTTCTGTTTGGTTTCACAGCGACCATGTCTCTTGTAATCTCCATCGCCACAGTAACAAAGAGTGTTGCCCTGGCAAATGGAAAGTCTGATTTCAGCAGAAGCTTTACGTTTTACAAAAGGTAAGTTTTAGGCCACAAGATATTAATTTTATCGATGAAATGACAATAACTATCGTGTGAAAAAATAGCTCGGAGAAGCAAACATATGTTTTAAATTTTATTCAGACCAACTTTCAGAGCGGAAAATTACCAATCACTATATATTTGTTTGGTCTTCTCCAGACTCAAGCTGAAATTCTATATTTTTTCAAAAGCACAGCTTATCAGTTTTGCAAAACAAAACAGTACAATTACATCTCAAATCAAGGATTTCAAAACCATAAATTTCACAGATAAATGATTGTTTGGAGAAATCATCTACACGTGAAAATGCTTGCATTTTAGTTATTGACTTTCAGGGAGGATACATGCAAGAAAATGAAGTTATAATTAGTTATTTGTTTCAATAGTATCACAAAAATATCTTCAGAAAAAAAGTCATAAATATCTTCCTCTATTATGGGCCTGTATAAAATCACAGGAATTAACACAATGATTTTAGGGTGATGGCACAGCCAGACATCTTTGACTTACCCTCATACCAGCGAAATTGTATTTATTTCTACATTTAGTGATACACTTCTCAATAGTAAGTGTCATGCTGTTCATGGCCAACTTCTGTAAAGCCAAACTGCGCGCACTGTCTAGGAAGCAGCCAAGATATCTGTAGTCGTCCACTGAAAAAGTAACAAATTGCAAAGTTGAGAGGTGAATTGGCCGGCTAGGGATACTGCACTATCGTACCAACACATATCAGAACAGTCCATTCACAGATATCAAATGTTGACCTCTTGAGTCCCTCATTGGAATGCACATTAAAATACAAGTATTCGTATTCTTTCTGATAGCTAGGGCCACTCTGCCAAACAATTAATGGTCAGGCAGACTGGGTGGCAATCCAGGGATCAAAATCTTTTCGATAGAGCAAGTTGACCTAACTTCAGCCTACTTTGGGTTTTGATCGCTTGTCATTGGCTGGCTATTCATGGGAATAACATATATATAGCTGTGGACCTAACCCCAGCCTCCACTCCTCTTCATGACCATATTGTGAAAAAACAGCCAAATGCCTTATAAGGCAGTGCAAATGTGCTTCAAAGACAAAAGCGGGACATGTACCTAACTTCAGCCGCGTAGTACCTAACTTCAGCCTAGGTTGTACCTAACTTCAGCCCCGTACCTAACTTCAACCAATTGACCCTATTCTGTCATAAAAACAGCAGACTGTTTAAATTTGGCTTTAAAGGGTATGTAAAACATGATGGTCTGAAAAAAATCAATCCCCCAAAAATGTATTTCAAAAAAGCTTGGAAAGAAATCATTGTTTTCACGGAAAGAGGATAAAACATTTTTTTTAACTCCATTTCAGGCAACTGGTCTATTCCAGTATGCCAGACGTAAAAATGCTTTAAAAAATAAATTTTTAGATAGATAGATATTCAGGGATGAATAAACAAACTTCTCACGTGAGATTTATTGGCCAGAGTTTGGGAACCCTGGGGGCTGAAGTTAGGTCATATGGGGGCTGAAGTTAGGACCATGGGGGCTGAAGTTAGGTAAGATTGACATGTCTTAGAAATCACCTAATTCATTGAATGATCAAGTAGAAAATATTGAAAACAACCTTAATTTATGGAAGATTACTAATTTTCCCTTGTGATGAAACTTTTTTTGGTTGCTCCTCCTTGGGTGAATTGGTTACAACCAACCGACAGATTTAATGTTTTATCAAATTTTTTTTCGTTTCGCGTTTTATTCGCGTTGCAAAACAAGCAAAATGCGGTCCACCAAAAAAATCATGTAAAATTCCTGAATCATATGTTATGATGGTCATAACGTTTTGATAATTTATTCTAAACACATTGACAATAACTTTAAACCCAAAAACTGACACCTTGGCCAAATGGAAATTTAATTACAAGGAGTTTTCTGTAGGGGGGCTGAAGTTGGGTGAGAGGCTGAAGTTAGGTCAACTTGCCCTACCAAAAGTTTCTCTTTTGAACAGGCAAATTTTTAAAGAAGTCTTTGGGTAGGCGGCCCACATGAATTTGATGAAGAGGAAATAGTAACTTCTTGTCAAAAGGAGATATTGGAACCATTCATCTTGGAGCAGCCTTTTTCAGGAATAACTTAATAAGGTGCACAAGTTTAATAAATGTGTTTAAATTCCTCATTGAATATGAAATTTTTCATTTTTGTCTTTAAATAAGATATTATATGCGATGTCACTAGTAGAAGCTCGAGGCCAAAAAAAATTGCAAAGTTGACCAAGTCTCTCAGTCAAATAACCTAACCTTTTTTTTTCACAAAATTTTTGAGAGGCAATCGATATTGCAAACATTCAATTATCAGACTTGTAAATTACTTTCTTACAAAAATAACTGAAATCATAATATTATTTTCAAATGATATATCTCTAACTTTGACAGCAAACCTGTTTCGTACATATCCAGTGCACGTTTTCCACCACACATTTCTGTCTTGCTTCCCTTGCAAGGTCTATTGCAACAGTTCTTGCAATTCTGCTTCAAGTGATATGGGTAAGTGATGCAGTAGCACTGTCTGCCCTTCTGAAAAAATAAACACACAACAGGGATTATTTTTATATGATTCACTCAGGAATTAAGATTTAAAAGTAAGTATATAATTTAGAGCTGCCATTTCTCTCATAACTTCAATGGAAAAGCGACAAAAAGTCATATTCTCGGGCAGTCTGAAATGACTTACTATTGCTTAGATGCCAGAAGTTTACGGACTACAAGTTGGACTACATTTCAATAATTCATTAGCTATTCCTCTTATCTAATACCATTATGTTTTAAATTTATACAGAAGGATATTCGTTTTCAATTCAATTCATTGGACCAGAGGATTTGAAATACATTTGACTGACTTACACCAGGTTGTGAATTTACCAGAAGTTTTACCTCAGTTCATTGCCAAAAAGTATTTTATCTCAAATCGCTATACTTGCTTTTACTTCAATTAAAATATATATACATGTCAAAACCTGAATTTTCTTTACCTGCAACCCAACGGCGTACCAGTTTATATCATGACAATATTTGATGCAGCCTTTGACCGTCATTAGACCAGAAACGTGTTTTGTCACATCAATCATTGTTCTCTTAGGGACAGTGCTTACTTTGAAACACCCCATGTAATTTGGGTCTGGAAAAAAAAAGGAAGTTAATAAAACAAAACCATGCAAATTATCTGATCTTTAAATATTCGATTTATTAATCAAGACATAAAGGCCTGCAAGTTTATGGACTATGACTCCGTTGCTCCTGACTCAACTTGTCCCCCCCCCCATCTCCTAAGACCCGTCCTCCCCCCATCCTCTGTCACTCCCAATCCAATGTCCCCTCATTTTTCTGTCTCCATGTCTTGTGCCGGAACCTGGCAAGTTGTGCGGCCAAAAGAAGTGACCGGATATCCAAGACACCAACAAAAACTATGACCTCTCAAAGTAATAATTTGTATGATGTTTGTGTTTGTGACTGTCGATTTCCTTGAGCCTGTGTATTGTATTTTGGACTGACATTTTGTGGTGATTGCTGTATCTGGACTATTCTATGAACTCTCTATATTTATTTCCACTGTCACTTTTTTTCATAGGCTCCAAGTTAAGCTAATGCTTTACAGTTTCGTTTAAAAGGGGAAAAAAAGGAAGATGTTATGACTGTTAGGTGCTGCTATAGTGGTGCACTATAATCCCTCTGGTGTTAAATAAAATAAGCACTCTTCTCTGGAACCTTCCTACATGTATGTGGTTCTTATAATAATCATAAAACACTTTTGCAGGTTATTGTGGTGGTAAATATAAAACATAATACAGGCCCACCTGTAGGTAATGAAATCACCGATGAAAGCTGGGTCATAAGCAAGATGACAAGTAGAGGGATGCTATCTGCACTTCGCCAGGACCATGTCATACGGTCGCTTTAGCGGTCTGAAAAATGAGAAGTGAAACAAAAATTTGTTGAAGAAATAATTAAGGAGGCACTAAATTAATTAACATTGTTCAACAGACTACAGAAAAGATTCTTGGCAAAGAAAAAGGTACTGGTTCAGACTGAGATGGTGTATCGATCACACAGCGTCCCTGAATAAAATCGGGGTTTAAAAAAATTTAACAAAACATGAATCCCATGGTAAAGGAATCACCGAAAAATCACAAAAATTTAACTTTAAAGTTTAATGAAGCATTATAAAATTTATTATTCCAGAAATTATGACTTACTGATCTATTTCGACTTAAATGAATATAAACTAAAATTTTTGATAGAATGTTAACATAATATCTAGTTTTCCTCTGCGGAAATTATTCCTGGTAGTGGCAGCATTAATTACTTATTTCAATTGTGCAGTCCCCAAAATATTCATTCCAAAATCAAGCAACACCTTGTTATTTTTAATAAAATACAGTCATAGGCGTAGGAGGCAGCCCCCCCAAAAAAAATTTGGGAAGTCGATTTTTCATGCAGTTTCGGGCAGAAAATTTTGGGAGTTTTTATTTTTGGGGCAATTTGGTCATTATTTTTTGAGGCCCCCCCCCAAAATTAATTGACCTCCTTCACCTATGGAAATACTCCTAAAAGAAATTATTTATTTTAAGACTAATCAAATCGTGAGCAAGAAATTATTTATTTTTAAAAGAAACTCCAAGCCACCCCAAAATTCCCACAACCATTCAATTTTCAAGGAGGGCTTAGAGTATTCCTTGACGAGAAATTATTCATTTTGCGTTGACAGCAACCATGATAATGCTATTTATTTCAAGCACGTGGCGTTCCGCCGGGAGTCCAGACGTCCCTGAATATTCACTTCTACCCAGTAACACTTCGCTTAGAAATTATACCCCCCATAGGCGTAGGAGGTCAATAAATTTTGGGGGGGCTGCTCGAAAAAATTGCCCAAATAGTGCCAAAAATATCACCAAATGATTTTACAAAATTTTAGGGGGCTTCAGCCCCCCGGACCCCCCTACGCCGCTGACTACCCCCACCAGAAATTATTTCAAGACTGCCCAGAAAGATTCTTTTATTCTCCAAAACTGTCTATAGCTGCCTTGGCATTATACAAAAGTACCAGAAAAAAACTCCAACAGGCAACACCCCCTCCCTCCCTTTCTCAGAAGTTTCTGAAGTTTTACATGTCCCCCAAAATAAAACCGACAAAAAGCCAGTGTAACGCGTTGACACAGTTACATTGTACTCTCCTTTTACTCAAACAATAGATTCATTTGGGGAACAAATTAGGTCTACTTACGGTCATGTACGGTTTGGAAATTATCACGGCATGATTTTGCTCCGAGTGTGTCGACTTGTTTGTTTACGTCACCATTTTGGTCTGAATAATCTGATGACGTCACAAAAGCTTGTTGGAATCGAAACGAGGCTCATCTGGTCACGTCACAAACAAAGACGACGTCGTGTGAGGCACTTCTGTCTTCTTCTTCTTCTTCTGCAGCGTGCCAAAGATTATCTCGACGAGTTCAACCATGCATGAAAACTCAAACTGAATCTAATCCTGGCAGGCCACTGAGGCCAGGGCTGGGGCTGCACTCGCTGCAGACTGGCTGAGAGTGAGATAGCAGCAGTCCTGATCGAGGATTGAGGTTGTCTTTTATCATAAACGCATACGTTTATGCTTTTATGCAGTGCTTTTTAAAAAAAATTTATTTGTGAGTTTAATGTGAATATTATACAAATGTGACAGTTTATTGTTTTCATGGAGAGAACATTTGCAAATTTTTTCAGGGGGACGCAGACAGGATAGACAGGATAAACAAACAGGATAGATAAGCAAATAAATATATATATATAAACATGTACATTGAATACACACGTATAAGAAAACAACAGAGCAAGAATCTGGTGTCCCATCATTTTGGTTACATCAGACACAATGGTGATTTTTGTGCAATATACCTACATGTTGTAGCTTTTTTCAATTACAACTTCAAGGATAACTTGACAGCTAGGAGATAACTTCAAAGGGTAAAATGACCACTAATGTCCAGAATTCTGAGTTATTCAAGAATTTATCCTTGGTGTCCCCCTTTTTCAGGCCAAAATTTTGGTGTCCCCCGTAACACAGATTTTTGAAATGCTTGAGAAATATTTTTGTGCTGCCTGATCAAAATGTTTTTAAGGGAAACTAAATAAGAACTAGCCATACGTCATTGCAAATACAAGAATGGATGCTCTAAATCGAGTAAAGGACAGTTTTTATGTCATGAAAAAAAGTATGATCTGATGTAACATTTGGTGTCCAATATGTTGCATCTGTGCATAAGCCACCATTGCCAACTAGTTCATATGTGAGAAGAACTAAAACCCTGCAAAATGAAACTGAGAAAATCCAAAATCTCCTCATATGCAATTTTACAGCCAAGCATTAAGAATAATGTGAGTAATTTACCTTGTAAGACAGAGGAGTCGTTTGGTGTCCAATTGTTACATCAGCAACAGCTGTCAAATATCATGCTTATGATCACTTGGTCAAAAATCTGAATATCTGAGTTAGTTTTTGCAGCCTTCAAAACCCTTACTCTCCATGGATACCAGATAAACATTGAAAATTAAGCGGGAAAATATCACATTTTGAACAGCGTGGGCTGAACTGTCCAGGTTACATCAGAACGCCCGATAATGATCAGCAGCTTTTTCATATTAGAATGGCTGTGGATCCAAATATTTGACAAGAAACATGCATTGCTTGGATCTGTGAATGTTATTTTATCTAATTATCAGCACTATGATTGACCTGCAATGCATGATGGGCATTTAAAAATGTTCAGATGCAACTGAAATTTTGCGTCCCCATTGCATCTGAACATTTTGCAACAGTATTTATGACAAATATGACACAGTGATCTGACTGGCAGTGTCATATTTGAAGCCAATTCAATATAAACTGACTTTTTAACAGGGGTTATGTTGGCCATTCCTTTGATAAACCATGAAATGGCTGATAGCTGTTCAGATGCAACATGGACACAACATGCAGTGTACTGATGTAACCTGGACACCAAATTCTTAATTTGCCTTTTTCTTCAAAGTTGTTGACATTAATTACTTGATGTAGTTTCTAAAAATAACGTGCAAGCACTTTAACAGCTGCTTGTAGATCTATAGGTGCAAGTATCTACTAATATGCTATTTAATTCTATCTATCTATCTATCGAACTATCTATCTTTGTATTCCTTCCTTTCTTGCTTCCTTCCTTCCTCTCTTCATTCCTTCCTTCCTCCTTCCTCCCGTCTCTCCATCCCTTCCCTTCCTTCCCTTCCTTCCCTTCCTTCCCTTCCTTCCCTTCCTTCCCTTCCTTCCCTTCCTTCCCTTCCTTCTGTGGTGTTGTTAAAGATGCCTTGTGTTTCCATATATTTTTGTGTTTTTAACAATCCCCCTGGCTGGCACTTGGCTGCTGCCATCACTGCAGCAGAACATTTAAAATTCGCGGGAAAATTGTACAGTTTAGTTTAGAAAATAAAAATTTATTGTCACAGAAGTTTACCAAAAGTTGATGGAAGCAAGATAATATTCTATTCAGACCGCATGCCAAGTTTTAATGACATAGGTGAAACAGCACGACCAGGGGAGTTGTCATATTTTTTCCTGAAACTCCTCTCGCAATACAGGCTGCAAGCAGCTGTAAAAACTGTGGGGTTAACTGTACTTGCTTAAATGTAGATGATATAACCAGTAATGGCACAAATTAAAATAATATGGAAGGTCAAAGTCAGATTTGGTGTCCATGTTACATCTTACCACGTTTTTGCTCTTAGCTGAGCCTATTTACTGTAAAATTTTGATGTTATAAATTTCTTTATAAATTCAGGGGAAAAGCCTTCCACATGCATTACATTTAATCACCAACTCTGATTTTCTGCAGGAGTAAATGCCATTCAAATGTGCAATTTGTGTCCTTGTTGCATCAGTAACAACAATAATAAATTGCTTTAAAATGAGATTTAATAAAACAAATCTATCTTCAGACTGTTAATAGTTGATGTATTTTTTAAAGAATAATCAATTTTTTTACCACATATCATTGTGTTTTGGATTTGAAATTGCTAAAAATGGAGTGTTGCTGATGTAACCAAAATTGCAGGACACCAAATTCTGGCTCAACAACAACAACATAAACGGATAGGATAAATGGATGGGATAAACCGATGGGATAAACGGATAGGATAAACGGATAGGATAAACGGATGGGATAAACGGATGGATAAACGGATTTGATAAATGGATAGGATAAAAGGATGGGATAAATGGATGGGATAAGCGGATGGGATAAACGAATGGGTTAAACGGATAGGATAAACAGATGGGATAAATGGATAGGACAAATTGATGGGATAAACAAATGGGATAACCGGATGGGATAAACAGATGGGATAAACGGGATAAACGGATAGGATAAATGGACAGGATAACCGGACATGATGAATGGACATGATGAATGGACATGATGAACGGATGGATAAACGGACAGGATAAACGGACAGGATAAACGGAGAGGGTAGGTAGATGGATGGATGGACGGATTGACGGACAGATTGTAGGATAGATTGACGAATGGATAGACAGATGGATAAACGTATAGGATAAATGGATAGGATAAACGGATAGGATAAATGGATGGGATAAACCAATAGGATAAACAGATTGGAAAAGCTGATAGGAAGACAGGATAAACAGACAGGATAAACAAACAGGATAGATAAGCAAATAAAGATACATTGAATACTCAGTAGGAATATACAAGAAATTTTTACTCGGTCCCATGCCCATTTTTTTTCCCCCGATTATCGTCAATAAACGGCGCATATGAAATGCGGGCAGCAATTGCGGGCTAGCGGTTGTGGGAAAAGTGCGTAAAATGCGGATCCCTAGTGCATTTTGGCTCCAGATTCCTGCCATAGTTGTCGTATTCCAACAATTTAAACATCTAGATGCATCAGAAAAAAACCAGGCTTTCAAAGGAATCCACTTCTTACTTCCTCTTCTCATAGTTTAGCCACCAGGCCTTATCAAATGAGCAACAGTCCCGATCAAAGACCCTTGTGCACATCATCTTTTCCAGTAAAACATGCGGGGCATGGGCGATGTTGTGCTATTATACGTATTTGTTAAGTTTCTCATTTTTGTCAGCATATTTACAATTTAATGCCACATTCTCACTGCACACCACGAGGTCCGCTTTAAAGTGCCTTGTGCACGTTATGTTTGGGATTTCAGATTAATTTGGTTGCCGTTTTTGCACCCCCAACATGTTTTGGTACCGTTAGAATCGGCTTGAAAAGACAATTTCAATGGTATAAAAATCATAAAGATTAAATTGGTTGTGGATATTTTTTACAAAAAGATTAAAATGGTTTGTGGTTTTGGTCGGTTTCCGGATTAAAATGGTTCTGGTTTTCAAAATCGCGGTGGCGCATCCCTACCCAAAAGTCCGCGAAGTACCCCCCCCCCCCCGGGAAAATGACCAACATTCTCAAATTGGCAAACATGCTACCTATTATGACTTGTCTTTTAGTAAAACGTAGGAATGCAAAGAAAAAGGCAATTCTTTTAAATAAATAAAAGTGGCGTCTCTGAAGAACAATTGGCAGGTCACGCAAATCTTGATTTTCTACAAATTAATATCATAGCCGATCAGCAGACATTCCGCCGATTTATATTCTTGACCCATTGGAGTTGTTATACAGCTATTACAGGGCTCATGACATCTGGTAAATTTATATACACTCAATTACACTAAAATTGCAACAGATTGAATGTACTATATGGGTGAAGTCATTTTAACCCTTGTAGCCGCAACCAATTTTGAGTACGCAAAGCCGCAATGGGGGCCTCTGAGGCCCCCTCCCTTTCTCAAGCCTCAAATATACAATGGTTTAAAAAATTTACCTCAAAAGTGGTTTTAGTATATTAAATGAAGTCAAAATTGAGGATAGTGGTGGTGAAATTGGAAAAAAATGAAATCTTATTGACAAAAATACAATATCAAGATTTCATTAAATTCTCGTAATTTTGTCCATTTCATACATTTTTGGAATATTCAGTATTTTTCAAGTTATTTTGAGACCAAACTATTCTGTAAAGTATTGGGATTGTCTTCTGATTCCATTATGAACGATTTTGAGCCCTAGAAATGTCAAGAGATGAGAAAAGGAGCACTGAAAAAGGCCATTTTGGCCCTAGCCTGGCATGATCCATTCCTTCAGGCGTCCATTTCGGGCCAGTTTTTTTCTGAGAATGAAGGTCCTGCACTTCTATCATGCCAGCTATATTTACGAAATCATCACTGTAGGGGTTTTTGATGATGCTGAATCCATTTTCGTAGGTTTAAGATCACTAAAAGGTCAATGTTGTCCCTTTTTTGGCAAATTAATCAGAATTTTAGTCAAAATGCAAATATATATATAATTTTAATCATGTTAAAATGGACTGAGAGACAAATATCAGCTCTCCATTCATACAAAATGACTGCATTGACCATAATCTGATCTGTAAAAAGTAGCAGCACAGTTGCAGTATTTTTCTACAACTCATATGACATGCACAAGGGTGGGGGCCTACGAGGCCCCCATTGCGGCTTTGTGTCGGAAAAATGCTCAAACTATCGCCAGTGACCGTGTTCAATATCAATAAATTCACAATGTCTGGATGTTGTTTACAATTAGTTGGACTAGGATTACATGAAATCTGCAACGCGGTTGACCAAATATTGTGGGAGGTATTGAAGCCAAAAGTCCCAGGGGGGCCTCCGAGGCCCCCATTGCGGCTACAAGGGTTAAACGAGGCCAGCCAGGATTTTGACCTTTAACAGGACATTAAAAATGTTTGGCTAGTAATAAGTTCTTTAAAATTCCCTGAGATGTAGAATACAATTTTGTCTTCATAATAAATCCACTTTTATGTGAAATTATGGCTTCATCATTGAGACCAGGGACTGCAAACTCTCAAAATGGTCCATTTTTGGGGGTGTCAAACGTCACATTTTCAAACAGTGTTACTTTGACAGCTGATGGTTAGCAATTGAAGTAAGTTATGCTCAGTTGTTTTAATTTTAATGACTACCTATTTACCTGAACTTAAGTTTTTTAATTCCATTCGGTATATGAAATGTTCTGGGAATATTTCTCGGGCCACCGAAACCTCCCGTCACGTAGGCCTTCATCATAAATGTCAAACATGGTCAATCCAGAAAAAACGTTTTCCAAAAATTGTTTTTTTTCCTATTTAAGTGGCGTTTGGTTGATTTATTTTCCATTGAATCAAGAAAGTCTATACACAATTTGACATAATTTTTGAAACTAGGTCAATTATGATGTACTTGTGACAGAATTCTCACCTACAGGACTATGTCAAATATGATGTAACGCTAAAAATATCCCTATATCTTTTACACAACAGGTTAGAAGGCTTGGATTTTACCATTCTCTCAGACATTGTGTGTGTTTTTACATTTTAATTCAAAAATTTACTGCGTAGGCCTATACCTACGCGCTTTATTTTGACAGAACATCGAAGAAGCAAAATTGATGAACATATATTTTTGTTCCATCAATGTGTGTATTTCAAAGCAAAATGGTAATTTGTCGGCTAAAATTGTTTTAAATGATCATCCATACCTGGAACAATGATCATATGATCAATGTTGGCTATTATCAACAATATATGGATTAAATAAAGTGGAGTCAACCAAAATGTCTCACCTACGTGACGACATAGACTCTCCTCAGCCAAATTCTATGTGGGGCAGTGTCAGTGTAACTTAAGGACATAAAAAGTATATTTCATAAAAATTAAGACTATGGAGCACAGGCTGGTTGTGGAATACATCCTAAAACATGCATTTAAAAATTTACCCTTATGTGACACTTTTAGCCTCATTTAAAATGACTTCACCCATATATATGTCAATTTCTAAAAAATAGGCTAGATCTAAGGGCCATTCTCAAATTTCGGGACAACGGGTATAGGAAAATTGTCCTGTAACGGAGGGGACAATGTGGTAACGGAGGGGAATTTTGATGTAAAAAACCAACTGTAGGAACAGCAACAAATGGAAAAACGATAAAAGATTGATGTAACTATTATATTCAGAAGTACTTCATCTCGTATCAGTAGATTTTTTGGTCCAAATGTCGATTTCTTGCTCATGATCTGGTAACGGAGGGGACAGTAACGGAGGGGAACAATTTTTTGCTTTTCGCTCATTACTGCTTTATATTTTGGAGATTAGACAAAATAATTGCAGAATATTAAAACCTGCCACCCTCAGCAACATATACCTGAAATCGCTCTGTAAAATTATCATTGGTAAGCTTGGAAATGAAGGAAACGGAGGGGACATTTTAGTGGGACCAAAAACATTTTTTATGAACATTATGTCATAATTTATTGAATACATGTTTTATGAAGTCTGCAAGGCAGTGGTACTATGGCGCACATGCGTCTGATGATATTCAGTGAAAATAGCTCATAAAAAACAATAACGAACAGAGGTATGGCAAGTAACGGAGGGGACAAAAAAATTGACATAAATTAGTGACACGACTATTGTATCAATTTAATCAATGAAATTATAACCAAAAAAAATTGAATATGAACTAAATATAAATTCAAGTCTATATTCCCATGAATCGTGCAAAGAAACTTTGAAAATAATGGTATATTAGGAGGAAAATGAACACTTGATTTTGTCATGTCAGGTCCAGTGACAGGGAAAAACCATTGATTTTGCACGGATTTCTGGACATAATGCATAAAAAAAAAGTCTAATGAATGACTTTTTGCTCCAAATGCAGTGGTTCTAAGTAGAAATATGAATGACAGATGCAGAGTGACGCCTCAGATATTTATCGCATTCATATTAATGTCAGGGAGCTAGAGTGACGCAAATTGTCCCGAAATTTGAGAATGACCCCTAAAAGAAACGAGTCAAAGAAATTTCAAATTTTTGTAAAATCTACGCTCATTGCCCCGTAAATATGGGTCTGACGTCAAGGAAAAGACCTGGAACAAACTTTTGTGTGAAAAATATAATTTTGAAATTGTATTTTCGCATCAAGTTCACATGCTTTTGCCACTTGCGAGGACTTACTTTTAAAAGTCTGGTAAATGTGACCTTATTTTTGGGCTAAAGAGGGGGGGGGAGTTCTGACCCGTATATCCCCCCCCCCTTGGCAACGCCCATGGTTGCCGGTGTCACGGCATGTTCTTGGACCTCTACACGACCACACAAAAACTTTTGCATCCTTATTTTTTGTAAATATTTTGAATTTTTTTTAAATAATATTATTTTATGTTTGCAATAGGTACCCTAGATCGGGCTAGATGTGTCTGTCAGGCATCTATCGGGGGGGGGGGGAGGCTATGGATTTTTAGTGAAAAAGAAGTTTGTTTCCCATTTGACACTGAAAAAGAAAAACACCAGTAGCTCGGGTACCGTAATGTTAAAATTGCAAATGTTTGTTGATGCTTCAAGAATGTGAGAGAAAAAGTTTGTCCCGTGGGTAAAATCCATATATATATATATCCCCCCCAACTATCGTCTGGCCGGCCCCTAATTGGTAAATGGGGGGGGGGGGAGGATTGGTCTCTAGAGCTGTAGGCTTGTAGCGTGCTGGACTGCCAATCGCTAGGTCCAGGGGGTTCGAATCCAGCTCTTGCTGGTCACCTTGGCCTATGTTGGACGCCTGTTCCAATCATCCTTCGCCTCATTGCCGTGTCCTCCTCCTGTCCTAATTAGCCTACCAAGTGCATAACTACAGGATGTAAAGCCCCAATCATCCATCCCCTAATTGGTATACATCAAAAAAGTCACACATAGACCAATATATTATATACTTGAAATAACCAATGTGGCAAAATAGGGTATTTTAAACATATGTGTAGTCATAGCTATCAAATTAACTTAAAGTGAGGCAGTGTGGTTGCAATGGCCATCTGGTGTGCTTAGAAATTGGAAAAGAAAGGCCGTAGTCCAGCCCCCTCAGGAGTCAGGATAACAGTGTTAGTGCGCTGTGGAAACAAGAAAATCTTTTTGAAAAAAAAGATATATGCTGGCTGTAGTGATTACGATTTCAAAATTTACAATAAGAGTATGTTTTGCCAAAAGAATTTTAAAATATGGTATAAGAGAAACTACAGATGAACCCATGATATGGTATAAGAAGCTATAAGAGGAATTAAAGATGAACCCATGATAGATCTATCTATCTATCTGTCTATCTCTCACCCTCTCTATCTCTTCATCCCCCCTTCTATCTCTCACCCTCTCTATCTCTTCATCCCAAGGGGGGCATGCGATACTCCGGAGACACCAACTATACTTTTTCTATATCTCTCACTTATGCCCCAGTCTCACGGCGGCTCCCGGAGAACTATTTAGATCGGCGTCGAAGTATTTCCTGGTAATTTGGATGAATTTGGGTGATCCGCTGTCGACTTTTAACATCCCCCCAGGGGAAGTTTTTGTTCCCCTCAGCGGTTCCTAGAAATGGAAAAACTGCGCCGTGGATGTCAAAAAAGATTCAACAGGTACAAACTTTTTTTACATGACGGCGGAGCAGAGCCCAAAATTTTCTTAATTTTTGGATGTCCGGCGTGGATTTTTTCAGTGAGAACGCCTCAAAAACATCTCCGCCGGGATATTAGGACATCCCCTGCCGCTGAGGGGACCTCTCCTGCCCCCGCGGGGACCTTTCCTGCCCCTGGGAGGACATTTGAAGCCTCGCCGGCAGTTTTTGACATCCCGCCGCGGTGAAATAGGTTCACTGAGGGGCAGTTATAGGTTCCCTGACGGGTACTTTTTATATCTCGGGGCGATATAAAAGTATCCCTCAGGAGGAGGAAATTCCTTTCCCCCGGCGAACTTTTTGGGACGGCGTACAACTTTTCTTCTCCGCAGTGAACAAAAAGAACCCCGCCGTGATATGCTTTTAATTAATTATGTAATGGTTTTATAAACATTGTATGTCGCCGTGATGGTCATTTTTTTCCTAGAATTCAACTCAAGCTGCCACTCAGTGGTAAAAAGTTCTCCGTAACGTGCCGTGAGACTGGGGCATAACTAGGTCTTGAACACACACACATACATCATTCATGGGTTCATCTATAAATCCTCTTATAGCTTCTTATACCTGCTCTGCTGATCTACACTAACTGGTGTATTGTATTGACTGTTACTTTTATTCCTATGACAGTTTAGCTGGAGTTGGCAAGTTCATATGGGGGAGCATATGTTCAATATGACTCACTATTAATTAGTAAGTCACTATATATGACTGTCAATCCTTAACTGTTAATCAGGCATCCCTTACTGTTGTTCATCAGTCAGTCACTACCTGTTAGTCATTAAGTCCGTTGTTTTGGTAGTTACTATTTGTTAGCCACTAACAAACTGTTAGTTAGTCAAAAACTGTTAGTCAGTCAAAAACTGTTAGTTAGTCAAAAACTGTCAGCTAGTAAAAAAGTGTTAGTTAGTGAAAAAGTGTGAGTTAGTACTGTTAGTCAGTCAAAAACTGTTTGTAGAAAAAAAACTGTTAGTTAGTCAAAAACTGTTAGTTAGTCAAAAACTATTTGTAGTCAAAACTGTTAGTAATCAAAAATGGTTAGTCAAAACTGTTAGTCAAAACTGTTAGTTAGTCACAAACTCATAGTTAGTGAAAAGGGGGAGTTAGTCAAAACCGTTAGTAGTCAAAACTGTTAGTCAGTCAAAACTGTTCATTTGTCAAAAACTGTTAGTCAAAAACTGTTAGTCAGTCAAAAACTGTTAGTTAGTCAAAAACTGTTTGTAGTAAAAAAACTGTTATTCTGTCAAAAACTGTTAGTTAGTCAAAAACTGTCAGTTAGTCAAAAACTATTTGTAGTCAAAACTGTTAGTTAGTCAAAAACTGTTAGTTAGTCAAAAACTGTTAGTTAGTGAAAGGGGAGTTAGTCAAAAACTGTTAGTAGTCAAAAACTGTTTGTAGGGAAAAAACTGTTATTCAGTCAAAACTGTTAGTAGTCAAAACTGTTAGTCAGTCAAGACTGTTAATTTGTCACAAAACCGTTATTCAGTCAGAAACTGTTAGTTAGTCAAAAACTGTTAGTTAGTCAAAAACTGTTAGTTAGTCCAAACTATTTGTAGTCAAAACTGCTTGTAGTCAAAAACTGTAAGTCAAAAATGGTTAGTTAGTCAAAACTTTTGGTTAGTCAAAAACTGTCAGTTAGTGACAAATTAGTCACTAATTGTCACTAACTGTTAGTCACTAACTGTTAGTCAGTCACTAACTGTTAGTTAGTCATGTAAGTCAGCTCATCCTTAACTGTTAGGAAACTATAAGTTACTAACTGCTAGTCCCTGACTGTTAGTCACGTTGTCCCTAACTGTTGTTCATCAGTTGGTCACTACTGTTAGTAAGTAACTGTAGTTAGTCACTTAAGTACTGTTAGTCACTAACTGTTGTTGATTCACTAACTGTTAGTGTTTGTTAGTCTTGAACTGCCAGTTAGTCACTAACTGTGAGTCACTAACAGTCTGTTAATCACCCCAAGGATGTGCCACCCAGAAATTGGACCTATAAATAGAACAAACTGCTCTCATTACTATTTACCCCCAATTGTTACGACTCACCCCCAATTATCTCAGGTCCTGCAACAATTGTATCTGCACCAATTTGTCGATTAATGAGCGGCAGGTGTACTTTTACATCAATGCAACAATATTAAGTATTTGTGATCATAAGATATTTTGTAATGCTCTAGCTGACATTACTAAATGGTGGGGACCAAACCGGTTGACACTTTTCCGTATGGGGCAACCAGTATAGTATGCTGGCTGCATAGCCAATACTGTACTATAACAAATCTTGTCCTAAAGTTCAAGAAGCCAGCATAAAAAAGGTAACTTTCAGGACAACAATGTAGGCAGGAGCGGAAAGGCGGCATTGCGGGTCCCATGGAACAAAATGTCTAAGTACTGGCCCCTCAGTCTCCACTGTCGGCATTATTTCAAAAGAGGAAAGCAAAGTATCATAGCATACAGCTATATGGGTGTAATTTAAATTGTTATAATTTCTTGAAATTTGCATGTGTTCGTTGTCGTGGGTCCGAGGATACTCGGGTTGTTACATAGTATTCGTGCTGGCACTGGAGACAAAGAGTTGTTTCTATACAAGTTTTTCAGTCTGGTGAAACTGAGAACTACATGCTGCTGCCACCTGGCACAAAGTCAGTTTTGTATGCTGCAGCATTGCTGCTTCCAAGAAATAGTTCCAATTTCATGGCACATTTACAAAGTTTCTATTAAACTTTGATGTAAACCAGAGTTATATTCGGCAATCACATTCTCTAAGGAAGTAGACAATTCCATCAGCATACTCAGAAGCAGCCCTGGTTTCTTCCAGACACAATTTGTGTGAGTTCCAGACAACCAGTTTATGTGGACCGCTCGCTGGAGCTCGCGGAATTGTACACTGGCCACATGCCAGACTGAAAAAAGCAGTTGCAATGCGGTCAACTGGTAGACAGCAAGTTTTTGGTTTCTGTTCCATGAGTCTTGTCTATCTATCTATCTGTTGTGTGCAGGCCTGGGTCTGCCAGGTTGCTCACCCACTGTTAGTGGGGGGCAGCACTTAAGTGTTTTTTCATTATTTTCCAGAGTTTCCTGGCTGTTTTTTTTAGTTCCTTTGTTTCTTCTTGGAAGATGTCCTTGGTTTTTACCACAAGTTCCTTGTTGTTAGTGTGGATTACTTGGCATTTTTCTAGGATGTGTTCTTGTGTTTCCAATTCATTTCTGCAGTTTCTGCATTGTTGATCTGGGTACTTTTTCCTGTAGTTTTCTTTGATGTCCAGCATCTTCGTTCTTGCTTTGAATATTAGGCCCACTTCTGTTCGAGTGCACTCCAGCATGTATTTGGCGCTGTGGCCCAGTTTATCTTTTGCCTTGTTGTCTATGTAGAACTTCGTTTTTGTTTTCTCGGCTCCTTCTCTTTTTAGGTTCTCGATCATCTTCTTTTTGATGGTCAGGTCAACCCGTCGCTTTCTTGTTTCTTTTCCTATGCACTCTAGGTTGACGTTCCCCAGGGCGACATCCTTCATTTTTTGCGTCGATTTCCACCATCCCTTTTCACCTTCTTCTTCTCTGATGGCCTCCAGGAGTATGTTGTTGCTGTTTTTCAACTTTTCCATGTACAGGATTTTGTTGCGAGCGACGAGGTAGCTGGTCTCCATTAGTCCTGTTTCCAGGTACAGTGGTTCCCGGGGGGTCGATCTGGGTGTTGTTATACACATCTTTATCACGTTATCGATGATTTTCCTGAGGTCTTCTCTTTCCTTTTTTGTGCTGTTTACAGCCTCCCAGGCGTATGTGGCTATGGGGAAGATGCATGACTTCACCAATTGCCATAATGTTCTCATCTCGACTCCTTTTAGGTCAGGGGTACCAGCTATGGTCATGGCTGTGTTGTATGCTGCTTGTACTTTCCTCTTGACCTCCTTTAGGTGTTCATCGAGTTTTCCACTTCTTGCCATCATTAGCCCCAGGTGCTTGTACTTTTCGCATTCTTGGAGTCTCATGGGTCCCAAGGTGAATTCTGCTTTGGGGGTCTTCTTCCCAATCCTGAGGATTTTACTTTTTTCATCACCGAACTTGATTCTGTACTTTATGCTCATATTGTGTGCAATATTTAGCATTTCCTGTAGTTCTTCTTTACTTGACGATATAAATGCTACATCATCCATCCATAGGAGGCATCCGATTTTCTCGTTTCCCAAGTTGATCCCCAGGTCCTTAATTTTCACCTCCTTGGCGATTTCATCCATGAGTGTTGCATACATGATGACTGACAGTACTCCTCCTTGGCGGATGTTGTCTTTCATCGTGATCTTTCTTGTTGTTCCGTGGGTTGTTTCTATTTCAGCAGTCAGGTCTTCGTTTAGTTTCTTCACAATTTCCCACAGCCTGTCCTTTAGTCCTTCTTTGTGTAGGACATGGAGGATGCCTGCTGCCCACGCCTTGTCGTATGCCTTTGTCACATCCAGGAATGCAATATAGACATTTTTTCCCTTCCTGGCGAGTTCTAGGAGTGTTGTAATGTGGTCGACTGTTTG
Source organism: Platynereis dumerilii (assembly GCA_026936325.1). Classification (NCBI taxonomy): domain Eukaryota; kingdom Metazoa; phylum Annelida; class Polychaeta; order Phyllodocida; family Nereididae; genus Platynereis; species Platynereis dumerilii. The sequence continues at coordinate 15,116,095 of JAPTHN010000008.1, read as the reverse complement.
GGCACCCTTTCTTCCTCCGCCTTGCATGTCACTTATCTTTATGCTTCTTTTTGCTCTGTTGTTGACGATTCTTTCGAAGAATTTTCCCATATTGCTGCCGATGTTTATTCCTCTTTCGTTGGAGCATTTACCCCTCACTCCTTTTCCTTTATACAGGGTGATGATTCTTCCGTTTTTCCAGTCTAGCGGGATGTTGCCCTCTTCCAGTACCGTGTTCATGTTTCTTCTGATTTTTTCCATGTTGCCCTTGTTTGCATGGATCAGCGCTTCATTGGGAATCAGGTCTGGTCCACAACTTTTCTTCTTTTTCAATTTCTTCCTTATGGCCTCCATTTCCCAGTATCTTATACTTCTTGGTTTTTCCATTTTTTCCATTTCGCCCAGCCTCCTGTTATTCTCTTGCAGTATTAGCGTTGTCCATATTTTTCCATCAGCTTCTTCATCTCTAGCCCTGTACAAATTCTCATAGTAGCTTGCTATGTGTTCTTTTGCTCGTTCTGGGTCTTCCAATTTCTCCCCATCTTCGTCCAGTGTGTCAAAATCTTCTCTCTTTTTCCCCAGGAGCTTCTTCCTTACTTCCCAGATTGTGTTTGGGTCCTTGCTTTGTACTATTCTTTCCAGGGTCTTCTTTATTCTTTCTTTTTCTTGTTTTTCTGCCTCTTTTCTAAGTTCTTGTTGGGCTTTGTAGTATTCCTCGAGCTTCTGCTTTTTCTTGTTTGGCGGTGCTGACTCTAGCTCTTTTTTCCTCAGTTTCTTCTCTTCTCTCAATTGTTTCAATTCTTTCGTCTCCTTCTTTCTTCCTCCAATTGTGATCGTTTTTTGGCCCACTGTATCTTTCAGTGACTTCCTTATCTTTTCTGTCATTTCTTCGTATGAGATGTCTTGGTTCGGTAACAACTCTTCTAGTTTCTTGTTGTATTTCTCCCAGTCCGTCTCTGCGTTAATGTTCCACTTGGTGATTTTTTTACTTTGGTGTTTCACCATGATTCGCACTTTGAAGGTGATAGTGTTGTGGTCCGTTTCCGTCTTTTGGTTTTTCAATCTCTTCGCTCCTGTCTCGTCAATTTCCACGTCCCATACCTTGGTTGCTCCGCTATTGTTGGCTGTTATGTAGTCTATAATTGACTTTTCATTGGGGTTGTGTCTGTTGACTCTAGTCCAGAACCCTGTTGTAGACATGTGATTCAAAGTGTGGAGACCGGATTCTTGCAGGAGTTGTTGAAGAATTTTCCCGTTCCTGGATATGTTCTGGGTTGCACCCTTTTCATTAGTGGCAAGTTTTGCATTGAAGTCGCCTGCTACTATCACAGCTCCTTTACCACTCATGAGCGCTACTTGGGTTTTGACATCTTCATATATTGCTTCGACACTGTCCTTCTGGGCATTTTCTTGTGGTCCATAGAAGCAAGCTATGTAGATCTTCTCTCTTCGTTGCGAGGACAGTTCAATCCAGACTATTTCTGCTCCGCTTTCTGTTACTTGGGTTTCTACAAGGGTCACTTTAACCCCAATAGTGTCCTTAACTGCAATTGCAACGCCACCTCCTTTTTTCCCCGTTCTTTCCTTTGAGAACCATGAGAATCCTTCCAGGGCTGGGGGTTGGCTCTTGGTTTCCGTGATGAGGGCGATGTCTGTTTTCTCTGTTTCCAGCAGTGTTTTCAAGCTGGAGATTTTCCCTCTGATACCATTTATGTTGCAATATAGGATATTGATGTTTGTTTTTTGTTTTTTTTCCCCTTCTTGTTGGCTTCTTCTCTTTTCTCGGGGGTATGAGGCGGGTAGTTGCTAAGTTGTTGTCATCAGGGAAGGTCACTTTCTTCTGTCTCGAATGTCAGGGAAGGTCACTTTCTTCTGTCTCGAATTGGGTGTGATCTTTCTGATAAGGTTTCTACACTAGGTGGAGACACCTAACTCCTCGTATTGTCATCAGATGCCCTCTGGTGAATTTAGTTTCCTGTCAAGCAGATTCCAAGTTCTGAAAGAGGTCATTTGGAAAGAGGTAAGATGAGGACTATATAATTTCTTTCTGCAGTTCTGCAAAAAACTGCAGAATTCTGCAAAAAACTGCAGAATTCTGCAAAAAAACTGTAGAATTCTGCAGTTCCAAAAAAAACTCTGCAGGAAGCTGCAGAATTCTGCAGTTCTGCAGCTCCCTGCATGATTTCTGAACCTCTGTTACTTCCTGCAGTTTTCTTGCAATGCATCTTCAAAGTTCACACCTCTCTGACATGGGGCTTGCCGCTACCAAGGAAACGTGGTTTGGGGGATTGTTGTATGGGGGGTCGGGGTTTTTGGTAGTCCTCTGTCACTGCAGCGTTTCTGAAAAGTTTCTGCAGCAAAATCTGTAATTCTGTAGGAGATATGCAGCCTGGGAGGTTTTATGCAGCTCTGCAAAAAAACTGCAGAATTCTGCACAGTTCTACAAAAAACTGCAGAATTCTGCAGTTTCAAAAAAAATCTGCAGGAACTGCATGATTTCTGAACCTCTGTCACTTCCTCCAGTGTATTGCATCTGTACAGTTCAAACCTCTTTGACATTGGGCTTGCGGCTACCAAGGAAACAATGATTTGGGGGGTCGGGGTTTTGGTAGTGCTCTGTCATTGCAGTGTTTCTGAAAAGTTTCTGCAGCAAAATCTGTAATCCTGTAGGAGATATGCAGCTTGGGAGGTTTTATGCAACTCTGCAAAAAACTGCAGAATTCTGCAAAAAACTGCAGAATTCTGCAGTTCTGCAAAAAACTGCAGAATTCTGCAAAAAACTGCAGAATTCTGCAGTTCTGAAAAAAAAAACTTGCAGAATTCTGCAGTTCTGTAGCTAAGTCTGCAGTTCTACCAGGTAGCAGTTTGTGGAATGACATTTTTGCGAGCACACAGATCGCCGAAAAAAGTGCCGTATGGCAAAAAGAAACAACGACCGACAAAAACTGACTACTGTATTAAATAGACCTGGTTGCAGAGTACCTGAAACTTTTTTCAGAATGAAATTTGGTTGAGAATTGACAGAGCAGAAAGGCAAAACGTCCATGGAAGTTTATTTTGATAGAGCACTGTCAGCAGTTTATGAAATGACATTTTTGCGAGCTGACCGATCGCCGAAAAAAGGGTCGTACGCCAAAAGAAACAACGATGGACAAAGACTGACTATTGTTGGCCTATTAAATAGACCTGGTTGCACAGTATCTGAAACTTTTTTCGGAATGAAATTTGGTTGAGAACTGACTGAGCAGAGAGGCAAAACGTCCATTGAAGTTTATTTTGATAGCTCTAGCACTGTCAGTAGTTTATAAAATGACATTTTTGTGAGCTGACAGATCGCCGAAAAACGGGTCGTACGGCAAAATAAAAGAACAATGGACAAAGACTGACTAGTGAAGTCAATAGAGAGCAGTTTATAAAATGAAATTTTTGCCAGCCGACCGATCGCCGAAAAAAGGGTCGTACGGCGAAAAAAAAACAACGACGGACAAAGACTAACTAGTGTAGTCAATAGTTGGTTGTCGGGTACCTGAAACATTTTCCTGAATGAAATTTGGTTGAGAATTGACTGAGCAGAGAGGCAAAACGTCCATGGAAGTTCATTTTGATACAGCAGTTTGTAAGATGACATTTTTGCGATCCCACTTAGTCAGGGAGTCACAGAGGGGAGGTGTGACATAGGGTATGATTACAGTTTTTTTGCATAGAATGATGCATGGGGTGCCCCAGATTAAGAATCAGGCGGGTGCCGCTCCGGCACCCTTGGGCATTCCATTCTGGCGGCCATTTTCCAAAATGGCCGCCAAAACCCTATTTTTGGCTGTATCTCCTGATATAATTGTCATAGGACCATGATTTTTGGGTCTAAACCTAGGTTTTCTGGTATAAGGAATTCAATGAAAGTGCTTTTGATTATGCCAGTTCAATATTCTGGCAGCCATTTTGGAAAATGGCCACCAAAAACATATTTTTTGCCATACCTTCTGATATAATTGTCATACGACCATGATATTTGGGTCTGAACCTAGGTTTTCTGGAATGGGGAATTCAATGAAAGTTGTTTTGATGACATCAATGCAATAGTTTGTCCTTTAACCCTCTCCTTAATGCAAGATGGCTGCCATCGAAACTCAAATGTGGCATTACTACTCGCAACATTCTCCGCTATCTTGTCGATTTCAGTCGCCTTCGTTTCTTTTAGTGGACCGGCCAATATATCATTCTTTACTGTCAGAGGCATTTCTTGTTAAGGGGAGGAACCTAATGCCTATTAGATTTTTTTTTAAACAAAAATCCAATATTAACAGGAGTATAAATGTCCGATGGGGTTTTTATAGCGGGCCATTTTAAATTGAAGTTGACAGCAGAAAAACAATTCCTAGAAATTACTAGTTTAGTTCAGTTTAGTTATCTCAAGAAATCAACAAATAATTAAGGTTTTAAATGAAGGCTGACACCAAGAGCTTGATGTCAGCTTTTATTTAGCTTCTTGGTTTCCTTTTAACTACAACTTGTCAGCCCTCCAAAAGCTAAATTAATGTTGCCGTCACTATCGAAAATGTCCTTGGAAACTCAAAATCCTGCCATGTATTTTCAGTTCCACTTATTCTTATCACTAGATAACTCACTTCTAACCAATCAAAATGGGTGTGGATGGATAGCCCTTAATGTCAGCTTTCATTTGGCACCTCGGTTTCCTTGTTACTACAACCGTTAATCTTCCAAAAGCTAAATGAATGTTGCTGTCATTATTGAAAATATCCTCAGAAACACGAAATTTTCCTATGTATTTTTAATTTCACCTGTCCTTATCACCAAAAAATCATTCCTAACCAACCAATATGGATGTGGTTGGATAAACCTTGATATCAGCTTTCATTTGGCACCTTGGTTTCCTTGTTACTACAACTGTTAATCTTCCAAAAGCTAAATGAATGTTGCTGTCATTATTGAAAATATCCTCGGAAACGCGAAATCCTCCCATGTATTTTTAATTCCTCCTATCCTTATTATTAGATAAATCATTCCTCACGAACCAAAATTGATGTGGTTGGATAGCCCTTTATGTCAGCTTTCATTTGACACCTTCGTTTCCTTGTTACTATAACTGTCATTCTTGCAAGAGCTAAATAAATGTCGCTGTCAATGTCACAAATCTCCTCGGAAACACAAAATCCTCTCCTGTATTTACAATTGCACCTATCTGTATTACCAAATAAATCATTCCTAACCATTAAAAATGGATGTGGATGGATAGCCCTTGATATCAGCTTTCATTTGGCACCATGGTTTCCTTGTTACTACAAATTTAACCCTCCAAAAGAAAAATAAATATTGCTGTCAGTGGCGAAAATCCCCTCGGAAACACAAAATCCTCCCATGTAATACAATATGCACCCCATTTATATAGCTCTTGGAAGATTGACAGTTGTAATAGCAAGAGAAACCAAGGTGCCAAGTGAAAGCTGCCATTAAGGGCAATCCATCCACATGGATTCTGATTGGTTAGGAGTGAGTTATCTAGTGATAAGGACAGGTGGAACTGAAAAAAGAGAATTTTGAATTTCCGAGGATATTTTTGATAATGACAGCAACATTTATTTTGCTTTTGGAGGGTTGACAGTGGTCATAACAAGGAAACCAGGGTGCCAAATGAAGGCTGACACCAAGGGTTATCTCTCCACATCCATATTGGTTCGTTAGGAATGATTGATCTAGTGATAAGGATGGGTGGAATTAAAAATACACGGGAGGATTTTGTGTTTCTGAGGATATTTTCAATAAGGACAGGAACATTCACTAGCTTTAGGAAGATTAACAGTTGCAGTAACAAGGAAACCAAGGTGCCAAATAAAAGCTTATATCAAGGGCTATCCAACCAAATCCATTTTGATTGCTAAGGAATGATTTATTTGGTGATATGGAAAATTGGTAGGCCTATTTTCCATCCAAAATAGACTCTTTATAGAACTTTTTGAGACCAAACAAGCCGCTTGGACCTAGAAATTGTCTTTAAAAGCTGGAGTGGCAAGATAGGAAATGCATCCCACCAAGTTTTCCTTGCACCGATTTTGATCTCTAGGGGGAGTAAGTTTTTTGGACACACAAAGTTCTTGGTGCTGAAGTTCAGAACAGCGACTGCGTCAGCACATTAAAATTGTCAATAGGTTGATTCTACCGTGACTTGTGGACAACTGATCCATTTATCAAAATTTGAGGGGAAAAAAACACATTCAAAGAGGATAAGACTGTGGCCGCTCAATATTATTATTCGTGCCTTCAAGGGGCAACTGTAACACGATGGACATCCCTGAATGAATAGGGTGTGTGCCAGACTCCCAGCCTTCAAAAAACTCATTGTCACATGGTGGTCACTAGACCCTGGGCTTCGTCTCTGCCCATGGGTGCCGTTCTATGGCTGCCCTGAGCTGTATCATTGTGGAAGGCTCACCACAAATTTCGTGCCTGCATTGGGGTGCATGACTGAGAGTAAATTTATACAAAACAAAAAATACAATATTAACACTGGCACTATGGCAGTCACTTCGAGCAGTGGTTTTAACTTTTGTAGGAATCAATTTTTGCCAAATTTCTTCTGGGTGAATTTTCTGTGTGAAACAACCAGCAAAAAGAAATCCATATGTGACCTGACAGGGCTATTGTATTGACCTCAAGCCAGGGTGAGAATCATCATATCACTCTGGGCCAGTCCTGTGGGTTGAACCCAAATACACACAGCTATCACAAGTTATGTCCACACATGTCATGTATATGGAGGGGGGACCTGGGGGGACAATACAATGCTACAAATATGATTAATGGTGTTTGGGGCTTGTACATGTCCCCTCTGCTGTTGCTAGGAGATTAATGACTTTTGTTTCTATGGCAACATATTTGCTCAGGACTGAATAGTCAGTTAGTATTTTGGCCCTGTGCCCACAGGTGGCAGCATAATATTACTTTGTACAACTGACATACTGTAGATCAGGCTACCTGGAATTTTGGGTTGTGCTTTTCCAGATCTTGGAAAAAAATGGAAAATGTGGCATTCCCACCAAAAACCTTGAAAAAAGTCTGGAATTTGAGGTTCTCTTGCTAAAATAGAAAAGGTTCAACAAATTGTGGACTTTTTACGACTGAGGGGATCGTAAAATCAGGTTGAAAAAATTGCAGATTTAGAACTTGAAAATTTGTTTTGGCGTCGTTGAAAAACCAGGAAAAAGCCTTAAATTTGAACTTGCCAAAAGAGTGGGAACACTGTATACTATCGCTGCCGATATAGTCATACTGTGCCCAGAGGGATATTCGCAACATTTCAAGACCGCAAAATTTCAAGATCCTATTTCCATACCATTTTATATGGTATAGGCCAATATCTCGCGAACCATGGATTTCCAATAATTAGATTTGATCGATGAGAATCTGCCAGAATTTTTAGCGTCTTTGTACGAATGCTCACCGAATGCTTGGAGAGTGGTGGTTGGTGCAGTATTTATACTTTTCTAGCATTGACACTGATATTTGGTGAAGCATTTTTACTTTTCCAGCACTGAAACTGAAGTTTGTGAAGCATATTTACTTGCCCCGCATTGACACTGATATTTAGGGAAGCACTATTACTTGTCCAGCATTAAAAACTGGTATTTGGTGAAGATTTTTTGTATTTTTCCAGCATTGAAACTGATAATTGGTGAAGCTACTGAAGCATAGTTGCTTGTCCAGCATCGCCACTGAAATTTGGGGAAGCACTTTTACTTGTCCAGCATCGACACTGATATTAGGTGAAACATTTTTCCTTGTCCAGCATTGCCACTGATATTAGGTGAAGCATTTTTTACTTGTCCAGCATTAACATTGATATTTGGTGAAGCATATTTGCTTGTCCAGCATCATCACTGATATTTGGGGAAGCATATTTGCTTGGTCATCATTGACACTGACATTAGGTGAAGCATAGTTGCTTGTCCAGCATCGCCACTGAAATTTGGGGAAGCACTTTTACTTGTCCAGCATCGACACTGATATTAGGTGAAACATTTTCACTTGTCCGGCAACTCTGGGATTGACATCGATATTTGGTGAAGCATTTTTAATGGGCGTAAGTGGGTCAAAATTTGGTAAGTCGGAAATTCTTGTCAAAATATTAGAGTATTTCTCTTCACTCTTAAAACAGATTGGTTGAATATATACCAATATATCGGTTGAAAATAACCAATTTCGTATGTTGAAATAGGACCAACCAATTCATTGGTTGCAGTCAACCAATCAAGATTGGTTAAGCTACCAACCAATTTGAATTGGTTGATCTCTCTTACTGTTATTTCAACACATGAAATTGGTTAAACATTAACTTTAATAATTGGTTGAATGAAAGAACCTTATTTGTTAAATAAAAATAAAGGAATTATAGTTATTCAACCTAATGGTCCTAGGACCACCCATCTGTAGAACTCAGTCTGACAGCTGTTATCAAATTGCCATGGTCCATGGCTGGCCTGATTAACCTATAGGCTATTGTATCTAGTGCAAAAATACAGGATGTAAAGCCATTGAACTCACATGCTAAGGACCGTACGCCCAACCCAGCTGAATGGCTATTCATAAATAGGGTGTTATTAAACTCATCAGAGGTTTCATTTTTTGAGGGTGCTGGGGGGGGGGTTATTTTTTATTTGTTGGGGAAAAGGTTTTTTTTTTTTGCCTTGAGATCTGAAAGAGAAAAAAGTTTATACTGACAACAAAAAGACAATTTATCATAGATGAAGAAATTGAAGATGCGGGGAATAGAAAGATGGAGAAAGTTTAGCGATCCACCAGAAGACACTGTAGATAGCTTTAAAAATCAGTAGACTTTTCTTTCTTGTTTTACCAAGCAGTCTACAGTCCATTCACACACCACTGAGATAATAAAATACACTTACCTTGCATAGAAATCTCACTGCAATGCTATATTAACTGTGGGATCTAGAATAATTTTATGTGAGTGACTGTTCAAGTTCTTGGTCACCATGGTTCTCCAACAAATTTTTTAGTCTACCTAATCTTTCACATTTTAAAAGCTACTCATTAAAAAAAAAATTTGGAAACAGTGAATCTATAATTATGTGACACATTGATTTAATTAACATGCTTGTGCATCCTGCAGCATTTTTATAATTTCAAAGTTACACACTAAACTTGACTTGAGTGTGGATATAGATGGCGACACCCGGCTCTTTATTGCTCATGTTTCTTCTGTTGTGAAATGCTAAGAACTCCATGAACAAACATGATATGACCTCTGATCTTAGTTATAACACTACCTTGGAATTGTTGAATTTTAAGTCAGCTGTGATGTGTAAGCTGGGATCATAGCATAAATTACCAGATTATACACCGTTTGTTTGTTGTGACAACTCAGTCATGTTTTATTATTGATAAGTTCAATGATTCCTTGCTAATCCTTTTCTCACTTGTTCATTTAAACTTCTGTGTACCACATCAACTTGAATAGATCCCCTCTCTCATCCTTTCTCTATTTTAGAGCTACGGACTTTTATTTCAAGCAGCTTTCATGAACGTCTTTACATGTTCACTATTGCAAATTTTCCTGGCTGTATTCAGGGCAGCCTTTATTTTAAGGGGCTTCTATTCTGCTAGGTGGAGGAGAGATATTTTCTTCAAGTAAATATGACATAACCAATAACCATTTTTCTGACCATTGCATGGAGTTGGTTGCGAAGTTTTCAACCAATTCCATGCAATGCCCTCAACCAGTCAAAATGGTAGTTTCAACCATAATAATTGATTGATTTTGCCTCAACCAATTGATTGGTTCGTCTTTTCCTAAAAATTAACCAAACTGTTTTAAGAGTGTTGGCATGTCAGTTGTCCTATCTCAAATTTTCATTAGCAAACGCCTTGCTGCTCTATTTTGACAGCATATTTCTGAACCGAAGTCACTGTGAACATGTTTCTGGTGTTCATGAGGTCATTGAATGCACATATTTCCAGACTGCCAGTTTTTCACTGGTCCCTGCAAATATTTTTACCTTAATTATCATTAGCATCACGCTGTGATTAGCATCATGTCAAAATGACTTATTGCCCTTACCTCACTAAAATCTTGTTGCTGGTGACTGGAGTTGAAATCAGTTGAATATATATTATCAATAAATGTTTCGACAGAATATTACATCCAATTTTTGCATTTTCCTGGCATCTATCATGCTTATTATGAAGTTGGATGCTTCTCTGAAACTACTAATCAAATATGGGGTGCCAGTATCATTTTACCATTGTCTAGCATCTGAAATATGGTTTAGCAAAGACATTGGGCATTGGAGGGAGTAGTGGAGATCATCTTTATTATTCAGAATCCAAACTATTGATGAAAAAAATAATTTTGTTTGTGTTGGTAAATGTCTGGTTCAAGGATGTGTTCTATCTCAATAACTATTGGTCATGGAGACCTAAAAAATATAGCTCCAAGTGTGCAGAATAGCCACTTTCCCATACGTTGGTGATACATTCTTAAGCTCTAAGTGGTGCGGATTTCAAGTTATAGGCATGATGCTAATGACACGCATATTTGGTATTTTAATTGATCAAAATGCAGTTTCTCAAAAATAATTGGCACTAGAGACCTGGAACTTGGCCCAAAATGTGCAAGCAACTTGCCTAATCATTTGCAATAGATTGTTTAGCCCTAAGTGGTCAGGATTTTTTAGTTATAAGTGTGATTTTAATGACAGTCAAAAAACATTACTGCTGTGTTTATCACCTCAGTACAGATCAGCAGAGCATTGGGACCCTTGGACATGAAAGTGCAGCGATAGCTGATTGTTTGACCTACCCAACGCAAACTTAAAAAGGCATTTCTGGAGCGAAAAATTTTCTTTTTTTTTTTTTTCAGCTGAAATTTCAAGGTTTTCAAATTTTGACCCAAGTATAGACGTCGGACACTTGTAAAAATGGCAAAGTTTTTCTACTTGTCCAGCAGAGACACTGATTGGGTGAAGTTTTTCAGTATGATGTTATGCTCTGATGAATTTGTTACACTGAGTCTAAAGTGGCTAAATCTACTAATATTTTTAATTCCCTGATGATATAGTTCATCTCTGACCGTAAAATTTCTTTATCCTCCAGCGATAGACACTATTGGTCCAATATTGCATGAGGTTTTTTCACTTGCCCAGCATGGACACCGATATTTTACAAGGCTTTTTTTTTAATTGTCCAGTAGAGACACTGATATTGGCTGAAGCTTTTTAACATCACTCCCTCATAAATCAAAATTATTGTAAAGAAACAAAAAAGAAAGATTAAAAACTGAAACGCATAATTTTCTACTATATCGAAAAGCTATCATGAGTGTCCGATTAATGTCATCCATAGATTGATCAGTTTCACTATAAACAACTCGTTATACAACAGAATGCCTCAAACAGATTTTTCAGGTAAACAGAGGAACATGATACATTTAAATAAATTACATCCAAAGCAAACACCAACTCAATTTAAATGTTTCAATCAATAAGTGACATCATTAAAACACTTCTATCATTTTTTCCAAATCCAGATGACTCTGAGTTGCTTTTCATCAGATGCCCATTGATTTCAACCTGTCATTTTTCATCTAAATTGAAAAAAAAGTCATCAGTTTTATTTTGAATGTCTGTTTATTTATTGGATACTATCAAGCTGACTAATGAGATCTTTTGATCAGGATTCTATTCATTGAAATAGTCGTCATTTAGTAACTAACCAATCAGTCAGTCTATCAGCCAGGCAGTCTGTCAGTCAGTCAGTCATTCTGACCACCAACCATATTTTCTATTTTGGGCATTTGTGCTTGCTCCACAACGTGAAATTTATCCAGATGGTAGGCCTACAGTGGGTTGCAGAAGTATACACCCCCCTGGAGTGGTCTTCAATTTTCTGTCATATCTTCCTTCAGAAATACATCATCAATCCCATACTTCTGGATGCTCCTACTAACCTCTCTTATAACCTATATTCACCATAAAATGCTTGGTGGTATGTCATGGAACGGTGGAAAAAATTCAACTAGCAAAAAATAGTGTAGCGAAAGTATACACCCCTTGAAAGTTGTTGATATTTTTTCAGTGATAATAATGTTGTTTTGACCTGAAAAAGTAAAATTGTGATATGAATAGTTGATCTCTGATTATTTTTTTAATATTTAGGATTGTTTTACCCAGTTTCTGTAACTTCTGCGGTCGACTGTGGATCGACGAAACACAAAATCAACCTACTGTGAATAAAAATTGTTAAAAATTCAATATGACAGTAATACAGATATCTAATGATGTTGATAAGCTGCATTTGAGAAGTTCAGAGGTTGAATGGGGAAACAAAAATATTTTGAGTCCTAGTTACACATCAGCCTAACCCACAGCAGTGTCAGAATGAACTGACATTTATACCTGACAAAAGATCGTGGACACCCGAATACAACCAAGAAAAAGTTTCAGTTCAGTATATGCAACAGAAGTTGAAAATACATGTGGTCACAGGAACCTGCGACGATATTTAGTTTTGGCCCTCTCCCATTTCATGTCTTGTGTCTTAAAATATCTGTTTTCAATAAAGCCATTATCCATGCATGGTTCTATCAGTTATGAATATAAAGTAGGTGCGATTTGACCATTCTCAATCAAGTTTAAGTGAAATTTTTACTCGTCTCCCAATTTGTGATAAAATATGAAAATTATAAAAACTTTTGATCACACTCATTTTTTAGTTCTGTGTGTCTTGGGTTCCATAAGGGTAAGTATACACCTGTCCAGCTCATTTCCTTGATATTTTCTCATTTTTCTGAGAAGCTGGTTCCAAATTTGTATGACAGGTGAAAACGGCACCTGGAATACATATTTTGGACTGGTCTACACAAGAAGGGACATTCGAAAAGATTACTTAAAACAGCACTAACTGCTTAAACAATATAGATAATCATTCACATGATGCTCTCTTGGACTTCTGGAAGATGGGAACTTTTGATAGCTGCATAGAATCTCACTACATGAAGGGGGTGTATACTTTCGCAACACTAATTTTCACTGATTTGATTTTTTCTACTCGTCCATGACTTACCACCCAGAATTTTATGGCGGATATAGGTTGCAAGAGAGGTCAGTATGAGCATGTAGAAGTATTGGATTGATGATGCATTTCTGAAGAAAGATATGACAGAAAATTGAAGACCACTCCGGGGGGGGGGGGGGATACTTCTGCAACCCACTGTATATCTGGTCCAACCTTAGAAGAGGGGGATATATACAAAAATTAAGTGAAAGAAGCATTATGTTGCATTATGCAACAAATTTAAATGATAATCCCCATAGTCTTCAGAAATAAGTATTTAAACACTTTGTTTGTTAATGGTTTATCACCAGATTTTTACGAAACAAACACTTTCATATTTATTGCAGCCAAAATCTATTTCTATTGTTTTCCCCCAATTTAATTTAGTCTTTAATGCCCTTAGTTGCACTTCTTAGCTTGTTAGAATTTACAATTGATCATCATCCAGAACTATTTTGCTGATGATTTGGGGGGGGGGGGAGTTCTAAATTAGCTTCGGCATGATTCTTCTGCAACAGAGGCACTATGACAGCAGTGCATCACTTCAGCCTACTGCGACATATTGTACTAGGTCATTACCTCTTGCTGGCAAAGTCACAAACTGCTTTCAGAGCTTTCGCTCAATCATAGTTTGTTAGTCTGGGACTTTCTTAAATTATTTTAGCACTTGAGTACACCTGTTTAGTGTGTAGGGAAGATTATAATGGCATGTGCTGCAGATCGGCATGTTCCAGTGGTGATTTCTTCCTTTGTTCACTTACACACAATGGCATCAATTATTGTAATTTTCATCTCTAGATCACTACATAGGGTCTGAGTATCAAAACCATAGTGTCAGTCAAAAATCGTGTCTTTGGTATCATGCGAAGTTTTTTTTTTTGCAACTGCACATATTCAAAGTGAGGAAATTACAAAAAAATAATAAGAGGCGTAATTGAAAACTAAATGAAATTTGGGAAAACAATTTGAATAGGTTTTGATTGCAATAAACTTAGGTTATGATAGTTTCCCAAGTGTTTCTTTTGTAAAAGTTTGGTAATGAACCCTTTGCAAACAAAGAGGTTTAGGTGTACCTCTGTCGCTGCAGCAACATATGTACTTATCAGTCATATCCAAAGAGAGCGACAGGATTGATTCAATAACTCATAACTCAGATAATAATTGCTCAAATGCAGGTCTGCCTGTTAAAATATCTGAGATTCTTACTACCCCCCTCCTTCAACTTTACACTCCTGATCAAAATGCTGCAATAAGTTGAATTTTCAAGGTGTCAGGACTTCAAAGTTAAAAAATTGGTGATTGAATGTGTGGAATTGCAAAGATTTTTTGCTCAGACATTAGTTTTATGTATAAATGATATTATAAACCAGTTTTAGTTGCTGAGACTTATTTGAAAACTTTCTTCGGGTCGTTTTTTTGTGAAAAATCATCAAAAATCGCATCATTGCGAAACAACACAAACACAAAATTTCAACATATGCAAAAATTGGCTGCTTAATCTTGATGTGTACAACGAAAAAACGTCACTATATCATGTTGAATGCCACATACATTGACCTTAGCCTTCACTTGACTTGAAATGGATTCCGCCAACCTGTTTTTGCTTCTTTTTACCGATATGGCTATTCTTCAGTGAAAGTCACTTGCACACGTCAAGATTAAGTTGGCATTTTTTGCATATGTTGATATTTTGTATCTGTGTTGTTGAGCCAAGATGCGATTTTTGATGATTTTTTATTAAAAATTATGATTTTTTCTGGGTTACCCGAAGAAAGGTTTCAAATAATTCTCAGCAACTAAAACAGCTTTATAATATCATTTATACATTTATAAATCTCATGTCTGAGCAAAAAATCTTTGAAATTCCACACATTCAATCACCAATTTTAGAACTTTGAAGTCCTGACACCTTGAAAATTCAGATTATTCCAGCATTTTGATCAGGACTCAGGAGTGTAAATCCAGGTATGGTCACTTGGCTATTGTGTAGCAAAGTGGACCCCCTAGCACTCTGTGGGGGGGGGGGTCCTTGCCCAAGGCAAGATTGTAGGCCAAGAGCGGAAGTTCTTGTAGCGAGGACAGAAACAAAATACAAACATAGCCACCAGGTGGTAGTGACGTCATTGTCGTCTGCTTTGCCAAAATGCTTCTTTTGAAGTTCGATCATAAGAAAAATGAAAGACAGCTAGGCCTATAAATACACTATAATATTAATATGTAAATGGCACTGCCATGAAATTCGCGCAGCATTGTCATAGAACTACTGCATTATCTTCAACAGTCTTTTTAAAGGACTGGGCAAATGGGCAGATAGATAAGATTAGATAGATAAGATCAGATCTATAGATTAGATAGATAGATAGATAGATAGATAGATAGATAGATAGATAGATAGATAGATAGATAGATAGATAGATAGATAGATAGATAGATAGATAGATAGATAGATAATTAGATAAATAGAAAGATTGCACTAAATTGTTGATGTTACATAACTGAGATCAATAAAACCATGGCTATTCAGAGGTGACAGTTTACTATTAGACTGTTACATAATTTGTTGATAGTTAATGAAGATTATGTAACCTTAAGTGTTGTTATGATTTCTTACTTGGTGATCTATTTAAGTCATTAACATTTGTATTGGCTTTTAATTTTTATTCACTTCTTGCAATCAGGTGGTATGGAAATAATTATTTCCAATATTGATACACATGTTGATTTAAATCCCTGAAATATGTCATTGGAGGTTTTTATAGGACAAGACTGACATTTTAAATCTATTTTGGAATTTATTTAACATATTTTAATTATTTACCAAACTAAACTGTGACTAAACTACCAGCTCCACTTTTATGGCAACTACAGGCACTTCCTGTTCAGGCAGTCACTGCAGACAGGAGCACCACACAGAATGAGCTGTCCTTGTGCTAAGTGAGCTTCGCTCATGGCTGCCTTCGGCAGCCATGAGCTGCGCTCATATAAGTATAGATATTCATATCTGTATCTAGGCCTACATAAATTTGCATATTTTAAGTCTATTGAAGTATTGAGGGATCATTTTAAAAACAGGATAGATCTATTGATCAGTCACCATGCTGAAGATCTTGAGAAGAGAAAAGAAGAGAAGGAACGAAACAGAAATTTTAAGGTCCTTTCTTGATTGTCATACGGCTTTAGATCCTGTATTTGTCTATGCAACATGCACTGTAAATTTTGAATTTTGAGTTAGCTTAATTCATTGAGTGAGATGGTTGCACAATTCCTTTGAGCCAAGATAGCTTGTTGTTTGCAAGTTATAACAACATAAAGATTATCATAACTCAAAACGGCAAGCTATGATGGCTCAAACAAATTGTGCAACCATCACACTCAATCATTTGAGCTAACTCAAAATTTCAAATTTTACAGTGTGGTAATGAGGCCAGTTGTACTGTTCGAACAGGATGAAAAGTCCATCTGACGTTGGTTGTTCTTACTTGAAGTCAAACTCAGATCGGAAAAGTTAGCAGATAGATAGATATGGTAAGTAGAGCCCTCTAAGCCCAGTTCTGTGTGCTCATAACTCACAAGGGTTGGTTGATCAATGAGATGGGAGAGAGAGCGGAAGTCCTCAACATGTTACATATTTACCCAATGCAAGGATCTTTTACTTGCCAGCACAGACACTGATACACGGGCCACCAATTTGATGTCCCATCCAAAACTACATCCAGCTGGGATTTTGCTCATGAAGGTCCAATGAAAATTTTGGTTCCCCACCCAGGTCTAGGCATTCAAACCAATGCAGGCAAAGACCTTCAACGGAGCAGGCGGGAACATCCTTAGCCATGGTGCACACTGCCACCATGCTTTGTGTGCCACCACTGAGCTAGGCCAGTTCTTAGTACAGAATGGAATAGAAAATAATAAAATAGGATAGATGGATAGATTTGGGCTTTACGTCTGTTCTGTACATGCACTTGGTAGGCTAATTAGAACAGGAGGAGGACACAGCAATGAAGCGAAGGATAATTGAAACAGCCATCTAACATATGCCCTGGTGATCCGTCAAGAGATGGATTCGAACTCTGGACCCAGCGATTGGCAGCTTAGCCTGCTACCACTACACCAACCCTCCCCTCCCCCCCAAAAGAAGATAGATAGAACAGAAAGATCTATTGGCATATCCAATAAGTTTTAAAAAATCATTCATTTGCATCTGCAAATAAAACTAGGAGGCTCCTATTGTGCTTGGATGGTAAACATGTCCAGCATTGCTGGTGTGCATGATCATTGCCCATTATCGTGTATTGGAATATATGAGGACCATTTTTGCATTCACCTCTGCCCATTATTGACAGGTTTGTGTTGACATAATGGCATAATATGTTTGGCCATTTCCACATGTCAGGTGGTCCAATTCAGCCTGGGGCCATATTGGTCTGATTCTCCACATATACAATGGTGTATAGCCTCTCTTTGATTTTATGACACTCCTCTGCTAATTGCAAAATGATTTGATTGGTCAATCAGGTCATGTGACCCTCATTGTGGGTGGTCATGTGACTTGGTTGCTCTCAAAATGTCCTCCTGACATGTTGGTCACCACTCAAAAAATGAAATATTTGCCCTGAAGAGGATGATTGTGTCCAGTTTGATATTGATGGCATTCATAAAAGTTATTTAGCTTTTAGATGCATAGATTAGGCATTGTATTTTATCCTTCTTTATAGTACGTACTCTTGTATTGATAGAAATTTTTTGTCTGGTAAGCTCTTGGTGGGCTCGTCAGCGACACTGCATTCCAAATTTTTCAAAAACAGCTCTGGCAACAAGCTCCTCCCACCCCTCATTTCCATCACTGATTGAGAGTGATTTTACCGAAGAACAGTGTTTAAAAATTAGCTTTTAGCCTTTCAAAGTTAAATTCAAACAGGTCAAGAAAGGAACTGTTATGTCTCAGGACTAGCTACTTTCAACTGAATTTCATAAATTTTCGCCAATTCTTTTTTGTCTGAATCTCTGGGCCAGAAAATATTAATACTCCAGCAAAATGTGGACTTCTTTTTTAATTTTTAGGCGTATGCCGGTCCACAAAATACCGGACTGGCTTTATACGGTCCGGTTAGCGACACTCTTTGAGATGAACTTGCGTCACCTTTACTCTGAAATTTGACTTCTTTTTCTTCTGGCCATATTTTCACAATATTCCCTCCAATTGTGAATTGTTGAAGTGAACAAACAACCAAAAAGTCACAGGTCTTGTTATATATTACTGTTCAGCTTGGCAAGCAGGGCAGATTAGACAATCATGCTTATTGTCCATATTTTTTTGCTTGTATATTTGTGTGTGTAACCTGGGCATAAGCTCATGAATTTCAGCATAGCTCTAATAGGGTCTCTCTTTGCACACGGCTATGGCGCATATGGCTGGGGTCAGGGGTCACCCAAGGCATAACCCCTGTCACGTGACAACTCTGACTTCCGGGGGAGGTCTCTGCTCAAAATTCACCAAGAGAAACTACAATAGGCCCATTGAATGGTAAAACTGTGTTGATTTAGTCATTCAATCAGGCCTCCCCTTTATATTGTACCATCCGTAAAGGCATGCTGCACTTAAAAAACAAAGTCATCTATCTATCTATCTATCTATCTATCTATCTATCTATCTATCTATCTATCTATCTATCTATCTATCTATCTATCTATCTATCTATATATCTATCTATCTATCTATCTATCTATCTATTTATATATTTATTTATCTAGCTATCTCTATCTAATATTTTTTTTTTGTCTCTATCTCTATTTATTATTCCTATCTCTGTCTAATCTAGTATAAGATCTAGACCTACCTTTCGAGTGTCTCCATTTGGAGAAGTATTTTCTCTGTGTTTTCCTAGTTACAAATCAGTCTGAGTCTATTTATCCCACCAAAAGTAAACTTTAAAACTGTCCATGGTCCACTAAATCTCATTTTCTGCAAGTGCCTCCCCTGGCAGATGCTAAGTCCAATGTTAGTTATGATAAATGGTCCCTCAGACAAGAATTTCTGCTGGAGGCGACTCTCAGAAGGCAACCAATCAAATCCTTTTGTCAGTTCTTGGCCCCTCCCCTAATTACGTTCCAGTCATGGCATTCATGTCCACCGGTCTCATTTTTCAAAAGCAATGTTCCATTTCAAATATTTGCAAAAGTAAATTACTATATATCTCTTGAATAAGCTTTCAAAATTTGGTTGCAGTAACACGAATCTTACAGTGATAATTGATGCAATAAATTTCCTTAAACCAATATTGTATTCTTGTTAATTTATCTGTTTGTGCATCAAATATATAATGTTTTTGTGCCATTTATAAGTGTCCAATTCATGGCATTTTATTTTTGAAAACATATTAGATGTCATATTCAAAAGTATATGATTTATGTCAGCAACTTTGCAAAGGTTTAGAACTATTTACTCAAAATTTTGAAGCAATTTTATCTTAAAATATGGGTTGTAAATATGAGATGCTTTGGAAATGATTTATGTGATTTATTGTAACAAAAAGTGATTTATTGAACAACGATTTTAAGGGAAATGAAGCCTATTTAAAGGCCTTAAATTTTACTAACATTTCAAAACGATTTTTGCTCCATGGGAGTCCACTTTGAAGTGTCAGAGGTTACTAATAGTAAAGTCATCACGACTAATAGTGGGAGCATTAATTAGAGTTTTGGGTTTTTAATGGTCATAATGAGGATGTTAAATTTCAGTGTTTGTTTTGGCAATTAAATCTAGGTGTTCAACATGTCATTTTCAAATATAAATGAAACCTTAAAACCCAATAAAATTGAGTTGATGTTGGGAAAAGGGTCAAATTTGCTCTCATACTTTGATCTGTTTGCATAACTCGTCACATGTGATGTGGTATTATTAGATCATTGTGGTTTGGGTTAGTCAAACAACCATCAAACCTGAATATTTAGGCCTACCTGATTTGGTTTCTGATCAAACGAAATGTCTTGAAATTTTTTTGAAGCCCTTTGAAATGTTGTGTTTCACTATATATAGGAGGCCACCATTTTTTCTCAAGGGGGGGGGGTGGCTTGGAGTTTTTTTTCAGAGAAATAGTTTCTTGTCCAGTTTTGGGAAAACAAATAAATTCTTTATGGGCAGTCTTGATATAAAGAATTTCTTTCTGGTGGGTTTTTTTTTTTTTTTAGAAGACGATGCTTGATTTAGGAATGAATATTCGGGCCTTCGCACACTTGAAATAAGTAATTATAGCCGCAATTACTGTGAAATAAATAATTTATAATTTCCCAAGGAAAACTCCAAGCCCCCCTGATTATTAAATGGTCGCCCCTTACTGTGTGCTACATAAATAAATTTTGATGACATAAGCAATTAGGCAATGAATTGATGTAAAGGCCTATGCATAAAAAATTATGAAATTTTATATTTCGAAATTTTAACCTGTTGATAGAATTGAAAAATGGCCACTGACCTATTTCAGTTCTTATCAAATTATGACATTATCATAATGCATACAATGTGAGGTTTAGAAATAACTTCAAAATGACTGGTTACATCAATACACCATAATTTCAGCTTTCTGTTTTCATCTCTCCAGTCAAGACACCCCTAAATTTGCAAGCTGATATCTGAAATGTGTACAAAATATTTGAGATTTTCCAGAAAAACCACACTGGTCTGCGGATTGTTAATTTTGTTGTAATAACTCCCACATATAGATCAGGTTGCTTATTTTTCACAAATTTCTCAGAAACAATTAAATTATATGCAGGGGTAATCAATTTGTCCACCCTTACAGGCGCCTAATAATTACACATCTCAACCTCGTGATATTCCAATGTGTTGCCCTGATTGTTTGATAATGTGTAAGGTGAAACCACAAACGTCTGGTTTGCCTCGCTGATATATCAATTTGGATCCTATTTTTAGAAAATATATGATGTAATCATGTAGAGTTTCGAATTTTGTTGTTTAATATTATCGTAAAAATATAAGTATAAAGCTAATAAATTACAGAAGGGAGAATAAATGGGACCATATGAGGATCGAGAAAATGCAAAACGAATTAGGAAAGAAAATGACATAGCAATATATGGATCGAAAATGGAAAGAAGGAGGAAGAAATGAAGGAAGGAAGGAAGCAAGAAGGAAGCAAGCAAGGAAGGAAGTAAGAGAGGAAGTAAGAAGGAAGGAAGGAAGGAAGGAAATAAGGAAGGAAGGAAGGAAGGAAGGAAGGAAGGAAGGAAGGAAGGAAGGAAGGAAGGAAGGAAGGAAGGAAGGAAGGAAGGAAGGAAGGAAGGAAGGAAGGAAGAGAGGAAGTAAGGAAGGAAGGAAGGAGGGAGGGAAGGAAGAAAGAAAGAATAAAGAAGGAAAGAAAGGAGGAACCTTGCAGGGAAAGAGGAAAAGAAAAAGGAAGGAAAGAAAATTTCCATTCAAGAATTTTAAAGTGATGTGTCCTCCAAAATTTTTAATCATTCCAGGTCTACTCCAATTTATCATTTTAAAAATTACCAAAATATTCTCTGAAACGTAAATATGTGAATGATCTTTGACCGTTTTTGGAGGGAAATTCTGAGGTATTTTCCTTTGTTGTTTCTGACAGCTTCAGACACTGATAAGTGAGGCAGAAATATTTCTCAAAAACTAGGAGACGCGTGTTTGTGTAAATATATTATCAACAGTGTATACACTTCCTTTCGGAAAGCGACTCGCTGGCAGCCAAAAAACAAACAGAGCCATGGCTTGTCAGTGAAATCTTTCAGAAATATACCGACATCATATGACCCGTAGAAAGAAGTCTCACCCTTAGAACAATCAGCATTTCTTAGACGGGTCTCCTGCTGTGAAAATGAGAGGCTTCAAAAAATGTCTCGAATAATCTCCACAAAACATGGGTTAAGGCTACGCCAAGAAATTCTTACCAAACCACATCGTCATTCAGCAGAAGTTTAAAGGAACACGTTTTAACAAGATTGAGGCTAAAGTTACTAATTGAGATGTATTTCTGAAGACATCTTATTACATTTTATAGGGACAGTTTTTTTCGTGAAAATTTCTCAATGAATGCCTTTTTTACAAAAAGTATAAGAATCAACCGAATTAGAATTTTACAGAGAATACAATTTGTAAACAACACTTGTTTGTCAGATTTTGAATAATAGGCCTACCCTATAATTTTCCCTGAAAATTGCATGTTTAACAGAGAGTAGAAAAATTTGACTTTTCAATGCTTCAATTTCTTTTGTTTTCTGTTTTCATTTGTTTCGAAAATACAATACATGCGTGCCCTAATATTTAGTGTACTTATATACTTGAAAAGGGACTGCATTAAACAAAATTTATCTACTTCATGAAAAACTCAAATCACAGTAAAAGTTCCTCATTAGACTGAATGCAACGTACATTTGCCTACATAGTGTTAATTTCTACAAATTAAAATAACCAAGATCTGTAATTATTGAATTGATGTGCCTACCAACAGAAGTTTACCCCCGCGAGTGCCCGTATGTACTCATAACATCCCCGTACAGGCCACATAATTGTTGCCCTATTCAATTCAAATCATTACCCCCCTAATTTAATGGTTACTTTACAATTTCATTAATTTCTTGGGTCATTTCCTCAAATCAAGTCACTTGTGATTTCTCAAGTCGCCGGTCAGTTATTAAACAACTGACTTTGAAGTCCAACCAATAATATTAATTCTATTCAACTATTATGATACACTTATATCCCAATTTACATAATTTCTTTATAATTCCTCCACAAATTTCACTAGAAATTCTGTAGAATTAAACGCTACTTATTCAAAGTATTTTGCCTAAATAGCAGGTATAGTTTACAAATTAGAAGTTTGAAATGGTTTAATTTCACTAAATTTTTGGTTGATTCTCACAATGTCATTAACTTTCCTCAATTTAGGAAAACTTCTGAAGTACAGTTAAGAAATTAATTTGCCTTGTAATCAGGGGTTGACTCTATTATAATTATTGGAGTGATTTCAGGTGCTATTTATTTGAATCTATGAAATAAGAATTTTAGAATCATATTGGCCTCTTTTAAGAAAACTGACCAGTAAGATTACAGAATATTTCCTTTAAAAAAAGAATGACCAAGATAGACCGGTTTGGGCTGTAAGATATTTTAAAATTGGACACCATCTTGTCACTTTTCCATTAGGGAGATTTTAAAATCAAGAATTCATGTACATAAATGACTTACAGTGAATATTTATCCTTAGCCTATATTTTTGAGAGAAAAGATAATAATAATTTTGGGATCTTTGAAGACATGATTTTGTCAAAGGAGATTTTTGAAAAAGGCGAATTTGACTGCCCCAAAAAAAAGAAAATATTGCAGTAAGTTGGTTCTATTTCTTCCAAAGAACCTGCTCGAAAATCGATAAATGTTCGATTTATTCTGCCTCCAAAGTTCCAAAGCCACCACCCACATGGCTCGAGTGGTCAATTTGTTAGTTGAGACAAAGCCAATTTAACCAGTCAAGTACATTGGTCAAAAAGGTCAACATGACAAGTACCATACATATGCCACCCATATACAAATGACACCTTGGAATACATTATTGTTTATTACCAATAAATCAATAGAGTATTGGCAACATATGACAACCAAGTATTTCCTAATTAGCATACATTTCTCATCACTCTAACACAAAGACATTCTTTTCAAACGATAATTGACATATATTTTGTACCAAGACATAATTAAATTTGTCAGAAATGTAAATGACACACAGATTTCGATTAATCTATGAATTGTACTGTGCAAAACAAAATATGTTTATTAATTAGGCAGCCCAAAGTTAGAGATGTTCAATTAATCATTGTATTAGACTCATCAAAATATTACAAATTGATTATTTATGAATATTAGTTTGGTTTGAAAGAAAGTCATCTGCTAATTATGCTGCTTATGCATGTGGTGGTTTGAATCTAAACTTCTTTAAAAATATTATGTGATGTCATGCTCTGGTAATAAACATAAATTTCAATATCAAGAATTCCTGAAGCTACTGCTTTTATATGCCTACTATAGATCTCCAATTTTGTTTTCCAGTTGATTTAATATTCTGCTTTCACAATACTTTATTATATCTTTTTTATATGATTTTACACATTTTATGTGATATTTTGAAAGTTTTGATATTATGTATTTCTCTTCACCTTGAATCCATGAATAAAATAGGAGCATGTAATGATCAACCTCATAATTTCTTACTAAATCTTGTAATCAAATTTGGTAAAGAAAAATATCCCTTCTATTTTAGAATCCCACAGAGATGTGTTTCCTATGCTAGAATACATTGAATTTGTGGATTATTCAGCATTGCCCTGTGCATGAATTTTCAGGCTGCCATTTCCATGATTTTTCCATCAATGATAGGGAAGGGCAAACTGTCTAAACATTTATACAACCATTCTATAGTTGTATTTTGACATGTTGGTCCATGTCAATAAAAATTCAATTAAAATTCACTCAAAATGCCCTCATACTAAATTTATCATGATATCAAGTGACTAAACGCCATTTAACAAAATAATGAAAGGGTTAAAACAATTTGTTAGGATTTAATTTCTCATTGTGAATCAGTTTTGAAAAAGTTATCCCTCCACCATCTTCTAAATATTGCCTTATTATTGGTAAAATCATTTCAAATGACACTGTAATTAATTACTCTAGAATACCCAATTTCTGGATGACAAAATCGTGGAAAAAATGTTTAAAAATACGTTATTGTCACCCTCCCCCCTTCATACACACGAAATGTCTTGCAACAAATATTCTTTTTTAAAATTAATTCATATCCCTGCAAAGTCAAAACAAGTTTTTATGATAAAGGAAGTAAAAAAAAGGTTTAAACAGAGCATCTCTTTGCTTTGCTAATGATAAGAAGTTTGCTTCAAGTAACAAATAATTTTTTAACTTAAAAAAGTGGAATTCATATTTTCCAGTTTGATTTGTCATGCACGCCAACACATAAAGATAACTTTATCCTCATATGACATATAAATTATAGCAACCTTTCCCACTAAAACCATATATATTGCTGTTTTATGTCTAATTTTTTTCTCATATTTTTCTCCAGACTTGTAAAACAGACCAATTTTGCAAGCCCCCGCTGTGCTGGGCACAGTTTTCATTCATCATTGTTGGTGAGTTACTGTCCCAAAACTCAGATTTCTACAATTTCTTACTTAAGGTGACTTTAGTGAGACTCTACTGAGACATTGGACTGTGTGTTGTAATTGCAATTACTCGAATTTCCTCATAAAATGTAATTTCTGTCTGCAGTTTGAGAACTGTTGGTTTTCTGGTGAGTTTCTTCACTGTGTCTTACTTGAATTTCAACCAGCTTCAGATTTGGCCATTTTTCTTGTGGTGAAAATATATACAAGCCACCTGACTAAAATTTAATACGTTTTTTTGGCACCTATATATCTGCTGAGATCTATTCAATTGTCCCTTTGTAAGCCACACTCAGCAGACAATACAACAATTGTCAAAATCACATGAAATTTTACAACATAATTGCAACGATTGTTGCCAAGCCTCGCGTTAGATCATACCAAGATATCTTTGATACATCAATCTATTCAAACCTGAGTTTAAATTCCCAAAAATGTCAAGAAAATAAGATTGATGTTGTCATAGTAACCATTTACAGGACTTCAAACAACATCGAAGCACATCCAGAGTCTAACATTACAGAATTCCTTATTATGTGGACGAACATCAACATTTATGAAAAATCAACTTCAGCTTTTGAAATAAACTCAGACATTGAAAGTGAATTAAAAATGAATTATTTCTAATAACTCTAACATTTCTGTGCAAAAGATAATGAATGATGAACTTGTTTTGTAAAGAAAGAAATAACACCCTTTGCAATGAGCTGATTGACATTTTTTAAATACCTGGATATTTTTCAAATATACCAATAATGACAACGTTTATGCCAATATTCAAAATATATGTTTGATTTGCAATAACACAATTCTGAGTTTTTGACAGTAACAGTTAAGATATTAACTGACACAAAAGAAACAGATACTAACTTGAATCTTCTAGGTTTTCGTGTTTCGCTGGTGACCCACAATAACATAACACATTGACAGCAGAATTTGAAATCATGTTTGCCAATGACATATAAATTATTATAATATATATCGATGCCTGTATTTTATAATTTATGAGTCCTGTTTTTCTGATAGGCACCTATAAAATTCCTCATGAGCTGACAAAAAGCAACTCATACAAACCAACCTGAACAAGACTCCTTTCAAAATCCGAACACAAGAACTCATTGTTTTTCCTTGTGGATTATATTCTACTCCTATCTGATCTAATCATTAGGGACATGGCTTTCACACTTTAAGTAAAACCAACACTCATTTTCTTGTGAGTTTTAGCTGTCACTGGACAATGGACCTTTGTTTATTATCTCTGAAACTCACCAGAAGCTGTGATTTTCTAAAAGATTTATTGGTCTAAGCCCCAGGACAAATTCTGTCTTGACCACACAGAAAATTAGCCCCACTGGACAGGGCCCCATACAGCAGCTTCACACCTTGGTCAACCGCAGAATATTTGTTAGAATACTAGATAGTTCTCAGGGTTAGTGTACTACGTACACCTTAAAAATCACCAATAAGGGACACCGTGTGAATAATTTTACAGCCAAGTTAGATTCGTAAAAAGGCCCATGTCCAAAAACTTCTATGATTTAGGACTGTTTCATAATTTATTGATAAACTGAAGGTATATAAAAACTAAGTCGTGACATCATGTTTTATGAAAGTATATTTACTAAATACCGTTTAAAAACCGTTTTTAGAAAAAAAAAATCTAATCAATAGCAATCTGAAGATGGGCCAAACTTTGAAGCAATTGTGTGAGGACCCCCAGCTATATTATTTGGATTTGCTACCTTAATTTTTATAATTTACAGAGTTCAATGACAGTATGACTAAATAAAATACATCATTTCTCAATCTTCCAGAGATTTTTGAAAACAGTTGCAACTGTGCAAAGGAACGTATACAAATACTATACATCTGGCCTATACCTCTGCCATAGATTCTGCCTTTATGATTTATTCTCAATTAGCAACATCGTTATGCCCCTTTTCTAGGATATAAGTACTAATTTCGATAATGTGAAATAATTTTATCGTACATACAATCGTATTATACGAGAAAGACCTTAGAATAGATGTCATCAGGACCTGAATACATTCTTCATTATCTCCACTGAATTCATGAAGGTTGCCTTTGAAATGGAACCGCCATGCTCCTCTCTGTACCTCTGTATATTTGGTAAACGAATTTTCTCAAATATGATTTACTGATCCAATTTTAGAGTAATCACCAACTAACCACTCCCTTTTGGTACCTAATTCGTATATTAGTGACATTTTTATCATATCTGGAAGAGTTTGAAATGCTTAAAACTAATTTTCTCTGCCATGTATGTGTCTCCTATATTTGAAACATGGAGATCTCAAACTAGGAGTAATTTTGCCATTTGAACTCAAATAGAGCTACAGCTAGTTACAGGACAACTATTAAATTGTAACAATATTACTCTTTAAGTTCAAAATTGTGAAAATTAAACACGAAAATTGTGAGTTTCAAGTTTATTGCGTTCAGCTGACTATAAACAAGCCCACAAATATTTCCACCCATGGGCTGAAAAAATTAAAAGTCTAGTACATATTTTCCACAAGGCAACTTGTAAATTTTTCAAACGGAATCTTTTATTATAGCTACAGGTATTGCCATTTCAGTTTTTAAGAATTGATTTTCCATATGATAGTAATTCGGCACCACACAAGTTTACTTCCAAATTTCATTACGCATGTTTCGAAGAAGAATGTTCAGAAAAAAACACATTTTTATTTCTGCAATGAAAAAGAAAGACAATATTACAAGCTACTACCAAATTGATCATATATATATATATATAATAAATATTGCCCCTTTCTGCTAAAAGCACCTAATTTTAGGCACATTTACAATGTATCTGAATTCGACATTTTTCAATATAAGAATAGTTCGTCTTGTTGCCTACCATAGGTAGTTTTGATATAATTTTCAACAAAGTCAACATTTTCTTGTAATTTTTGGTTTTGAGATGGGTGAAAAGTTCAAATTTATGCCATGCTTTACCAAATTTTCTAATTCACATGAGTTGGACAAAACATGGAAATATATTTGTAGGCCAATAATAAGAATACCAAAAGTCACATACATAGCCTATAGTCATCGTGTACACATAATAGATCCATACAGATATTCTTTGGTTTTTTACAAGATCTATTTGTTGGTCTTCCTTCTTTTATTTTTCTTTTCTATTTCCTCCCAACATCTGCTGACCTGACTCCGTTCATGAGATTTTTCGTGAGCGTACTGATACCTCACACGCGGCTGGTGACTTGACAATGGTCATTGTAAAAATGACAAAACGATTGTTTGTGAGCTTATGTTGACCTGGAGCTAACACATTCTGAGCTCACACTGAGCTCAGGGAGAAACAGAACTTGTAGCAAAAAACATATACGCCTCGAGGTATAAAAAAATGCATATTTTTATTGCGGAAAATCGCCATAATATTTGCCCTAGCATTCGTGTATATGTGATTGTGTTGCCAAGGGGTTTGGCCACAGACATTGTATTTTATACTATGCACACAAACATATGGCTAATAGAATTTTACTTGGAACGAAAACAAATATTGCATTTTATCGTCTCTTAATTGTTCAACATATGGCAGAAAAACAAAAACAATGAAAACTTTTTTTCGGTTTCCCAAACATTACTTAGACGTTAATTTTGTCCTCACAGCCACACCTTATTCAGTTCTTTACTGGACTTCTGTTCCAACAAAGAATGATTGAGAGTTTCATTTTGATAGTGAATTTCATTTGGAATGACAGATGGATGGATGATTGGGGCTTTACGTCCTGTATTTATGCACTTGGGAGGCTAATTAGGACAGGAGGAGGACACGGCAATGAGGTGAAGGATGATTGAAACAGCCGTCCAACATAGGCCCAGGTACCCGACAAGAGCTGGATTCGAACCTTAGACCCAGCGATTGGCAGTCCAGCACGCTACCACTAGATCAACCCTCCCCCCCATTTAGAATGATAGTGAGTTTCATTTAGGGTGATAGTGAGTATCATTTTGGATATTAGTTAATTTCATTGGAGATGAATTTCATTTGGGATGATAGTGTTTGATGATAGTGAGTTTCACTTAGGATGACAGTGAGTTTCATTTGGGATGATAGTGAGTTTCATTTGGGATGATAGTGAGTTTCACTTAGGATGATAGTGAGTTCTATTTAGGATGGCAGTGAGTTTCATTTAGGATGATAGTGAGTTTCATTTAGGATGATAGTGAATTTCATTTAGGATGATAGTGAGTTCCATTTAGGATGATAGTGAGTTTCATTTAGGGTGGTAGTGAGTTCCATTTAGGATGGTAGTGAGTTCCAATTAGAATGTTAGTGAGTTTCATTCAGGATGGTAGTGAGTTACATTTTGGATGGTAGTGAGTTCCATTTGGGATGACAGTGAGTTCCATTTAGAATGTTAGTGAGTTTCATTTACGATGGTAGTGAGTTCCATTTGGGATGATAGTGAGTTCCAATTAGAATGTTAGTGAGTTTCATTTAGGATGATTGTGAGTTTCATTTAGGATGACAGTGTGTTTCATTTAGGATGACAGTGAGTTTTATAATAAAACTTAATGGGAGTGTGGTTCACAGCAATGAACCTCATGAATGTCAGGTCGCGGAAGAATACAACACGAGTCCGAAGGACAGGTGTTTATTCTGCAGCAGACCTGACATGAGTGAGGTTCATTGCTGTGAACCGTACTCCCATTAAGTTTTATTTGTATCCAACAATAAAAATAGACCTGCAGTGATAATAATGAATAATTTCAAGAGGCACTATTTCGTTTGAATGGCCACAAAAAGATCCCTAGCAACCACATCGACCAATGAGAGCGTCAAAACATTGTGATATCATCACTTCACTGCCCATTGTTTACATAACAACGTCAGATAATGAGATATATATCCCACAATAGGCAGTGTAGTTCTGGCAAAAAACCATGTGATTCACGCCATGTGGTTCATCGTTGTGAACCACATGAAAGAAGTTCTGACGTTGCTATGTAAACAATAGACAGTAAAGTGATGACGTCACAATGTTTTGAGGTTCTGATTGGTCCGTGTGGTTGCTAGGGATATTTTTGGCGCCATTCAAACAAAATAGTGCCGTATGAAATCACTCTATTTTTTTTACAGGAGGTTTATTTTTATCGTGGGATATAAATAAAACTCAATGGGAGTGTGGTTCAAAGCAATGAACCTCACTCATGTCAGTTCTGCTGCTGAATAAACACTAGTCCTTTGGACTCGTATTGTATTCTTCCGCGACCTGACATTCATGAGGTTCTATGATAAAACTTAATGGGAGTGTGGTTCACAGCAATGAACCTCATGAATGTCAGGTCGCGGAAGAATACAACACGAGTCCGAAGGACGAGTGTTTATTCTGCAGCAGACCTGACATGAGTGAGGTTCATTGCTGTGAACCACACTCCCATTAAGTTTTATTTATATCCCACAATAAAAATAAACCTCCAGTAAAAAAAATAGAGTGATTTCATATGGCACTATTTTGTTTGAATGGCGCCAAAAATTTCCCTAGCAACCACATGGACCAATCAGAGCCTCAAAACATTGTGACGTCATCACTTTAATGTCCATTGTTTACATAGCAACGTCAGGACTTCTTTCATGTGGTTCACAACGATGAACCACATGGTTTGAATCACATGGTTTTTTGCCAGAACTACACTGCCTATTGTGGGATATATTGCTTTGAACCACACTCCCATTGAGTTTTATCATAGCATGTGGTTCACAATGATGAACCACATGGCTTGAATCACATGGTTTTTTGCCAGAACTACACTGCCTATTGTGGGATATCATTTAGGATGATAGTGAGTTTCATTAGGATGACAGCAGGTCTCATTTGAGATGACAGTGGTTGTCATGTAGGAGATTGTGCATTTTATTTGGATGGTATTGAAGTTTCATCGAGAGTGGTAGTAAGTTTCTTTTATGATGATAGTAAGTTTAATTTTGGTTGGTGGTGACTTACATTTAAGATGAGGTGTGTTTCAGGATGATTATGAGTTTCATTTAAGGTGACCATGCATTTCATTTGGGGTGGTTGTGAGTTTCATTTATATGCTAATAGCTCCCTACGTTGAGTTACATTTAGGATGATATTGAGTGTCAATTTTGTGTATTTATATAAGTAAAGACAACATCGAACTATCTTCCTATTGTCTCTCAATAGCTCACTAGAAAAAAAATCTTTCATTAAGTTACTTTGCAAAGTTGACCAATAAATGTTCGATATTCAATGTGCAGTACAGATTGCACTGACAGCTGTGTAATTCAAATCTGTGTTAAATTTGGATCTATTATGTTGAATTGTTGATGTTACATAACTGAGATCAAACCATTGCTATTTAGAGATGACTGTTTACTATTAGACTGTTACATAATTTGTTGATAGTTAATTAATGAACCTTAAGTGTTGTTATGATTTCTTACTTGGTGGGCCATTTAAGTCATTAACTTTTGTGTTGACTTTTAATTTTCAGTCACTTCTTACAATCAGGGGTATGGAAATAATTATTTCCAATGTTGATACACATGTTGATTTAAATCCCTGAAATATATCATTGGAGGTTGTTATACGACAAGACTGAAATTTTAAAGCTATTTTGGAAGATATTTGAGGTATTTTAATTATTTGCCAAACTAAACTCTGACTAAACTACTAGCTCCACTTTTATGGCAACTACAGGCACTTCCTGTTCAGGCAGTCACTGTAGACAGGAGCACCACACAGAATGAGCTGTCCTTGTGCTATGTGAGCTTCGCTCATGGCTGCCTTCGGCAGCCATGAGCTGCGCTCATATAATCCATTAAAAACTTAAAAGAATAGACCAGCGCTCGTTTATAAGTCTAAATTACAACAAATTTATACCATGATCAGGAAAGTAAATACAAGAATATCAATTATGTGAATGATCACAAATTGTAAGTAATCTTTCATGTATTTCACAATTACTTTTTATTGTAATTGACCAAAAAACGTTTGTAGGAATTGCAGTTTTATATATGTAGGATTTTTTTTGGGTGGCCTCTGCAGCGATTTCTAATCTTTGAGAGGTCTTCTGTACCTAAACTTCTGAAACTGTATACTCCTAATGAGACATTACTACAAAGTATTTTGGAAAATTTTAATGGGGTCTGGGTCTTAAAATCGTAATTTGTCTTTAATCCACTTATCAGGCTTATTCACCCGTATGTTTGCCTATAAACTAGTATTTTTATGACATAACTGTCACCCAATTTGAATTTGAATGCTTACTGCTGTTCTAACACCGGCTATTGTCTTAATTGCAATTCGAACACTGGCCATGCATTGTATGTTCTAAGAAATTGCAATTACTTACACACATAGCATTCATATAAGGTTCAATTAATATCATTTTGCTTGTAAAGTTTACATCTTTATTAAATTTCAATATTTTGCTGCAAGTAAATAATTAAATAATGAATTAATCTGAACTAATAAATATTAACAGAATCGTTTTTCACATTGAAATTGTCTTTGACTTATATAGAGTAAATCAAATCAAAAATGGGTGAAATGACAAGTTTCACTAATTTCGTATTTCGTCATTTCACCTATTTATATGATTAGTAATTCACTTCAATGATTTACTTTGTCATTTAACTTATTTAGGTATATAGTCATTTAAATAATTTAGTCAGTCATTTAGCTGGTTAATTTAGTTAAGTTTCTATAAAATTGAAGTACAAACGTGAATAGACAACATGAATAATTTCAGAAAGCATAATTATTTCAGAATTTCCTTCGAAATTTTGCATTTAAGCAAATATGTCTGAATAAGTGACAACCATCAATTGAATGAGTTAAAATGCGGTATCAAACCTAGAATTAATCACCCACATAATCTACTCAGTGGAATTATTGGGTTTATTCCGTAATATTAACAGATCTATATACTTTTGGGTTAATTGTATTTTTATTTAAATGTGTGTATCTGCATTTGAACCCAAACCTGGTCTTTAGAGTGTATTTTAAACAATACTTTAGTATAAAAAGATGTTAAAGTTAAGTTTTCTAACATATAAACATATAAAGGTGATGTAAAACTAGATTTAACTAAATTAAGGTTTAAATAACTTTTTTTTTCTAAAGTAGATTCTGGAAAAAGTAGATTTTGGCAGAAGTAGATTTTGGCGAAATGAAGTAGATTTTGGTTTTCAAAAAAAAGTAGATTTTGGTAGGAAAAGTAGATTATGGAAAAGTAGATTTTGGAAAAAGTAGATTTTGACTGGTATTCTACAATTTCCTGGAGAGCAGATATTTGTAACTCATCCGCCTCTTCCTCTTCTTTTCCCCTTTCTTTTCCTCTTCTTTTTCTTTTCTTTTCCTCTTCTTTTCCTCTTCTTTTCCTCTTCTAAACTGTCCTCCTGTTTTACTCCATGATCCATCTCTTCCTCTCAAAAAAATCCAGTAGTAACCAAGCACTGCTGACCTCTGGTGGGGACCAGAGTAACCATACCACAAGCACAACAGTTTGGACCCATGAAAGTGTAATATGAAATCATAAATCGAGGCTTTATTCCACTCCTATCAATAAAATTGTTGTTTAAGTCAATCAAACAGCAAGATGTTTTCCCAAACCATCATTAAAAAAGTTAATTATCTTTCTGGTAAAGATGTGTGTCTTCCAAAGTGTAATGGCAATGTTCTAAATTACATGCCTGTATCTTGATGGCTGATACTGTATAGGCCAACATTCTCTAAACCACAGATGTTACTAATGGTTACCTTAGAAACAAAATGTCTAATAATATTAATTCAAAAACATCTGACACTAAACATGAATTCATGAGTTCTTCATTTCATGACTGCATTATGAGATAGCAGTTGAAGCAAAGTGGTTTTATGTCACTCTGTGCAATAGAGCCATGTTGTTGGGTAATTATTTGGTGAAATATTTCTAAAAACTATTGATCTGAAGTTTTGTGAAGTGACAATTTCTTGGCTGAATCTCGCAATATCTCGTGAGAAACTTTTGTTGCTATGGTAACCAGAAAACATCTGTCAGAGTGTCTAATTGCTGGATCCATTGGCCTGGAAGTAATAACCAATTACTGCAGGTGTTATAAGCAAAAATTATGCATTCTGTGCTTTGTCCAAAGTTGCAAATATTGACAAAAGGTCATTGTGAATTTCTAACTTTTTGCTGAAAATGTTGTTTGGTAAACCGTGTGGCCAAATAACAAGCATCCTTGAGATGTCAAGATAATCATATGCTCTTGACATGCAAGTTTGCTTGCTCTATAAGCACCTCTTTTCCTTTATCATAAAATTGCGGTTAAAAAACGAAATGCACATTTTTCCAAGGTCATTTGTGTTGTTGTGCTTTGCTTTCGCCCTTGAAATTTGAAGTAAATTCCATTATGCAATATATAATGCATTCCCTCAGGTTTGTGGAGAGCTGACAAAATGTAGCTGGTACAATCATCAGCTTATGCAAGTCAAATTTCTCTTTATAAAAACTCATTTCACAATAAAGCAAGCAATGTATAGGACCAATTATGCTCTGCGGATGGGAAGGTACACACTATATGACACCCTTGACCAAAGGAGGTTTAGACTTATTTTGTAGGCCAATTTCAGAAGTTTCCAAATTGAGGAATGCGCATTAAAATTTTGAGTCAGCTCAAAATTAATAATTGAGTGAGATGGTTGTACCTTAGATTAATATTCTCTAAGGTAGCACAAATTGTTTGAGCTGAAATAGCTTATTGTTTTGAGTTTTGATAATCTTTCAGTTGTCATCTTAAAAGACAGCTTGCTATGTTGGCTCAATGGAATTGTGCAACCATCTCACTCAATCATTTAAAATGACTCAAAATTCAAATTTTACAGTGAATGAAACTAGTTGTTCATTTTTAAAGTGTTGCTTTTGAAGTATTTGTTTTTGCTTTGGCTTACTGCAAGTTCAAAATTTCAAACTGGGACTCAGTTTGGGGAGGGTTTTAGTAGATGAAGCTAGGAAGCCAACAACTAAGCCAAAAGGAGGACATAAAACCAACTTACAAGATGGATTGGTAGACCTTAGGACCTGGGTGCCATCTTCGGATGGGTGTTAATTAGGCTGTTTTCTCACGGTAGAGGGCACTGGGAACTCTTGGAGGGGGCTTCTGACTTATAATTGATGCAGGTGCTTCCAAATTAAGGGGTGTGCAGTTTTAGGGGTGTAGGGGCTGAATTTTGAGAGGGTGTCAACATAGGGAAGGTAATTTGGCTGAACTGGAGGGGCCAAGTTGGTCGGATGGTGATATGGGAGTTTGAAACGTGGACTACTTATCAAAGCAACTGGAGCCTACATCTGCCTGGGGCTAGGGGAATTTCACAGAAGATGCCATTTTTTTGCTGTCTCTTTGTATCCCATAGCTGTCCTCCAGAACTTATGTTTGTAATCTAATTCTACATTTCTCAGCAGGTAGCCAAATAAGGACTGCTTGCCTGTTATTTTGTGGCACTAGGATGAGACTGCTGGTGCCCCCTGCTGTGAGGGTGGCTGAGGGTTGCTAGTTGCTCCCCCTACCGAGCCCTGGGGGTGATTGATTGACTCTGTGTCCCTCTATGTGTCTTCCTCCAGCCAATTCACCCTGCCAGGACACCCTTACTCCCACCAGTCGCCTGAGCACATATTTACCCTGAGTTTGCCCAACTCTTTAGAAATTTGGACACCCCGTGAAATGGAGCCCTTGCCCCGCTGTCCCTCTGCCCTGCACCCATGCTGAGCCACTTGATGAGACCTTCTCGACAATCCTCGCCCCCTCCGAGAAGTCCCCTGCACCCTGGTCCTGCTACTCACGAATGTCCACGAATCTGGCTTGCTCCCTCCTCAACATCATTATCAACAATCAAAAGAAACAGCTCGAAGTTCGGGTTAGTATTGATCAGAAAGTTCAGAATGACACAGATCATCTTGAGATCTATGTTCCAATGGAGATTATGAAGATATCAGATATAGCTATAGCTAGATAGAATAGATAGATAGAATAGATAG
The DNA here is from genome assembly GCA_026936325.1 of Platynereis dumerilii. Taxonomy (NCBI): domain Eukaryota; kingdom Metazoa; phylum Annelida; class Polychaeta; order Phyllodocida; family Nereididae; genus Platynereis; species Platynereis dumerilii. The sequence goes on along the minus strand of JAPTHN010000008.1, from coordinate 15,079,792 downwards.
ATAGAATAGATAGAATAGATAGATAGATAGATAGATAGATAGATAGATAGATAGATAGATAGATAGATAGATAGATAGATACCTAAGGTCGCACTCCCGTACTTTCATACATTTTTACAGATAACTAAGATTTCAAATTTTTGAGTTGCTTAAATGATTGAGTGAGATTTTTGCACAATTTGTTTGAGCTGACATTGCTTGTTGTTTTGAGTTATGATAATCTTTCTTTGTCGCAACTTAGAACAACAAGCCATGTTAGCTCAAGGGGATTGTGCAACCATCTCACTCAATCTTTTTAGCTGACTAAAAATTCAATTTAGTCATGCAACTTCTAAACTGTAGAACTGTTGGCCTATCTATGCAGTTTTGGTAGCCTGCATGAGCACGAAGTTTTCTAAAGACCTTGATCAATTAAATTAGGCCTATAGGCCTAAAACATTAAGCAATCAAAAGCAATTTTATTGATAGGCCTAACATTTCTCTGAGCGATTGGTGGAGATATAATGATGAGATGATAGCTTTCGCCTCAGACTTTGACCTACCTGCAGATTTGCCTGGGCTATCCACGACTGCGTCAACCAATCTCTAAATGCCAATCTCCTAATAGTCAAAAAGGCTTGATTTAGATATTGGCAAAGAAATATCCATGCCCATCTCTGCAATTATCGCTCATTAATGTCTTTTCGGGCCACTTAGAACATTCACAAATAGTGAATTGAATCTATGCCCAATCCTGCAATTATCGCCCATCAAGTTTTTTCTGATATACGGGACGCGGCTGCGGAATGCGGGATCGCGGGATTCTCATATGTTTTTCAAAATTAGGCCCTAGGAATGCCCATCTGGCTTTTATTTTATTTGAAGCACTTCTAGTAAAGATAGGATCGTAATTTTTTCACTGTTAGATTTGTCTTGGAGAGATGTGTTCAATTGGTTTGGTTGTATATATTATATTCGGTGCTTTATAAGAAAATTCCATGAAAATATGATATTGATGCCTATCTACCTATCTATGATCATGATATTGAATGGGCCAATCCATCGGCCTATACTTCCATAGTTTTTTTTTTTTTGGTGAATAGGCCTACATGTTAACCTACAAGGCATGTTAACAATTTAGTGTCTGTAAAAATTAAGATAAGAATATTGTACGGCAGTCTGCATTTTTTGGAGGACTTCTGATATTGATGGAGCAGTGACTTATTTGTCGTGGATAGATCTTTTCAGTTGGCTGGGATGTATCTTTGTAACAATATTGGAACTTTTTTTGTCCAAAGGCCTGTACTAATATAGTTGATTTTTTTTTCATTAATAGGCCTACATGCTTTTAATTTAGTGTTTGTAAAATAGGCCTATTTTAGGCCATCTACATGACCAGGGAGAGTAGAAAATTGTCAGATGAAGTAATAAAAATACTTGAATTAAACTTGAAAATTTTGCATGCTTTCATAAAAAAGGGTAATTTACCAGTCAGTAACAGACTAATGTTTCTGTTTTCCTCTCAATCCACCACTTCTGACCCATGTGGAGTGTCCGTTAGGTATTTAGATTGCCATTTGATGATATAAAATCACATTAATAATTTATTTTTTAAAAAGTTTAGGACCCAAACTAAGAATTCTCGGAAATTTTCTAGGCAAGCTACAGAGATAAACTTGATGTCAAAAAATAGCTAATTTCATGGTGCATTTTAATGGTGAAAAAATTAAGTCTGTATCTTTACTAGAAGTCGCGCAAATCTTAAAAAACAGAATCCCGCATTTTCGGGATTTCCGCGGCTGTGAACCGCATTTTAATATCGAAAGTGGGCGATAATTGCAGGAATGGGCATAATTTAACTGTTTGTTAAGTTCTAAGTGGCCCGAAAAGATATTTAGAGATGGGCAAATTATGCCAATAGTTAGAATAGTGTGCCAATAGTTAGAATAGCATATTGCTCCTTTAGGCAAAGTGTGCCAATAGGAACAATAGGTTGCCAATGGTTAGAATAGCAAATTGCTTCTTTGGGCAAAGTTGAAGGATTTTGCCCAAAGGGGAAATAATTTGCCAATAGTTAAAATAATTTGCCAATAGGAGAAATAATCATGCCCAATTTTAAAATGATTTAGAGATTGGCTGCAGCAATGGCAGACTCCTCAGGCCATCTCCCCAACCCTTCTTCCCCTCCCCCTCCTTGTTACCCCCTACTGCGCCATAACAACCACTTAATGACGTCACAAAGGAGGGGCCCTACACCCCGCTACGTCACAAATCGACGCACATTTGACCCCCACAGAGGGCGCTTTAGGCAATGGGGTGTTTTGTTCATTTGTTGTTGACCCATTTCCGGTTGTTTTGGCCACTTCAAGTGTGAATTTGACCACAGGTCAATCAGATGATAATTGTGGATTGCCCTGACTTTTGTCATCGTCATGCTTTGAGTATCTTGTCCCACACCAATATGGTTGTCCTCTGGTCTCAATTACAAGATTAAAGAGTATTAAACGGAAATGTGGTTCTTTTGATTCCTCCCATGCTGTGCTATGAAATTATTGTTGTTTTTGCAAAACACTGAACTATCCCTTTTTGAAACAGTCTTCAGGACTTTGTTATTTCAGTCTTTCAGAATGAATTCTCTAAATAATTTGTCATATATATATATTGTAAGATAGCAAGTTGGGCTATCATTAATTAAGCCTATAGGCCTAGGCTATAGTTCGGAAATATTTACTTATTTTGAAATATATATCAATGGAAATAATCAAACGAAAAATAGATGAGGATCCAGTCTAATTAGGTGATCAATATTCTTGTAGTCCTGTAGATTAGTTATCATTTCATCATATATCGATTATGGTGGCCAAAGTTTTCAACTTCCTTTTTCTGCTCCACTTCGGGTCTAATCATATGGATTTAGGTTAGATTGTTGGAGAAGAAATAAAAAAGAAAGAAATAAAGAAAATAAGACAAATTTGAGTGACAATCCTTAATTCTGCTGGCATTTACATTTAATTTCATCATTCATACATTCGTTCAAAGTTCCAGTTGCATAGCAAGATAGGCCTACAATGTATCTTCCCTTTTTGACTTTCGAAATTCTCATATTGCTGCCCCTCCCCTCTGTCCTACCTCCCCCCCCCCACTCTTCTTTTTCTTGAAATACATGGGTCAAATTTCTCACCTGACCCATGGTCACTGCACATTGACCATAGTGTGATATGGGCTACCTTTTGACATGGCAATTGACCAGTTGAAATTTGGAGATAATTGCAAATTGACCACTGCCAGCCACCATATGATGTTACTTGACACCAGAATTGTGCCTATGCTGGGGATAGATAAAGCCCCACCCACAGGGATGATACTGCCATGATAGCTATCTGCTGTGCCATGCATGGGACGACACTTTCATTCCCTATCCAGGCCTCTCAAGCATGCTATTGTAATTCTAGAACTGTGTCCAGTGTATGGTAGGGGAAAGTACAGCTTCCAAAGGGCTACAATTAATCAATGTTTGTTTGCTCGATTCTAAACTTTTTTTTATTCAGAAAATTATTTAATGTTTAGTGTGGTTTCTTGAAAAGTATCTTTTTATTTTAGTACACATGCGTTCATTTACTGACAATAGTGGACTCCAATAGATGTTTTCTTTTTTGCATTTTATTGCAAGACACCTTCCCATGGCCTTTATTCGACGTGGGCCTTTATTTTTGGCTATTCTGCTAATTAGCAATGTTAGCTTTTTTGTTGTTCATACATGTTTGATTGTTTGTCTCACTCGAAGTTTTTAAGTCATTTATAAGGGAGAACCGTAGATCTATAGATTGCTGCATGCTTAATTGCCAATCAAGCAAATTAAGTATGAGGTCTTCAACTAACTTCGAGCAGTGAACAATGAGCATCTCTGAAGGTAAAGCCACTTTATATTTCTTTTTTGTTTAATTCATTGCTTAAAAATGCAAAATGTTTAATCCAAATCAGTCGTGCATAAATGTATGTAGGCCTATAGCTTCTTTTTTTTTTAGCATGAAAAATCTCCATCAAATATGGGCAAATACATTGTGTTGGGCTGGAGTGGATTTTTGTAATGTCATTTGAAATATCTACATAGATTGTCATAGACCTTTTAAAAGTTTCAATTCATTAGTCGCAAGTCGGCAACAACTTGGCTGAGAGTGAAAGCCTAGGAGGGCTGTGTCAGGTTTGGCTAGGCCCTATTAATATCCAGTCATAAATTGGCCCTCGAAGGTCTAAAAGTTGGACTAAAACTATCTGTAAGTTATGGCCTTATGGACCTGAGAAATTGATTTGATGAAAAATGACTCCCGATATCACCGACAGCAAAATGTATCATGGCTTCGGTTGTTATTCAACGATAGGGATTGGCTTTCAAGAACAGGAAGTGAGAGCGGAAGTGGGGACGTCGTAGGTGAGGGCGGAAGTTGGTCTGAGGTTCGATCTGCTTCGGAGACCGCGCTTCGCAAACAGGTCTTGCTCTCCGATGGCAATTGACCTTACGAGAGTAGAACGAGAGTTCAGAGAGAGGAGGGAAGTAGAACGATGTTTGGCATGTCATGTGACTATTAAGTCTACACACAAGCGCCCCTGGCGGCAGTGGAGGAAACGAGCAGACCTTTAAGGCTCCAAATCTCGTCCCAAGTCACGTGTTGTTCTCTGAGCGAGAGTCGGGCTCCCGAAATATTGCAGAAGCCCTCGAAAGTAGGGGTGGAGTATATTTATGACAAATTTCAGTCAATTTTGAGAGCCTGCTGTTGGTCATCATTCTTCTGCCATTAGTATCGTCTGCTTGTGGGCTTACAGCAGCTTGCGCGGGTTTAGCCGAGTTAGCAGGGCATAGAGGGCCCCCCTTGGGATCTCTTGAGTGCCCGTTGGGCTTGCCTGGCCCCACAATCAAGAGTGAATCGCGTGTATGGCAGGAGGAAGGGGCCCTTGCCTCCCAATAAACTAACAAACGTCACGCCACCTACCCTATCCATCATGAACTAATAGGCCTGGTGGTCCCAAGGCAAACCATCAATTGTATTATCGAAGGCAGCCAGTTGATCTGGTTGGAATGGGGGAGGGGGGGTGGAGATTGGAGGGGGGATGCTGATCTTGTAGGGGAGAGGAGGGAGGGGCTGGGGGCTGTAACTCCGACTACAATCACCCAACTCCAGGAGGACTGTTTGCTTCCATACCTAACTCACAGTAGCTGTCTGTTACAGTAGGGCTATTGGGGCAGTGTAGGCATTGGGAAATATGGGAGGTCCTCCATCCATTAATTTTTTGCTCCATAAAAATGGCAAATTCCATTCTATCACTTCGGAGTTTGTCATTTGCAGCCAATGTTTTGCAATCCCTTTTATATCAAATCTATTTGATTACTTATTCCACAGCAGGTTAGGCAATGGGATATGTGCTGCTTTTAATCAGCAAAAATATCTCTTTTGTAACATGGTGTTATTAACAGTTGACATGAAAACATTCAGGCCATATTTGGCTATAAACATCACTTTCTGGCTTTAAATGGTATCTGAATTATACCTCATAGGTCCAAAAATGAACTTGTTTGTTTGCAACATTTCCTAAAAAATTGAATTAATGATAATCAAACAGTCGCTAGTAGCCTGTCGTCATTAAAACTTATGGCTAGGCACCCTTATATTCTTGCGGATTTTTGAGGATTTCGTCTGAACAAGTTGTTAATCATCCAAATTAGGCCTACTTCACCCTATTACTTCTGGTCAAATTGGTGATCTAAATTTGATTGAGGAACCCTCCAATTTTGTGCCATATCATAAAGTTGTCACACAGATGTGTAAAACAAATTGAACCAAATCAACCAATTGCCCAGCAGTTGTCAAATTGGTTGCCAATGATGGTAATTGGTGTTCTTGTTAAAAACAGAAAAAAGTGGTTACCTAATTGAAAATGACACGTTCTGTAATTGAATGTTTCGAGTTACAATCTATTACAAGCCATTGCCTAACTGTAAACAATTACTAAAATTAATATTCAGTTCCAATTTTGTTTTTCTGGCCCCCAGCGCACTCCCAGATGGTGCCAGAGATAACTGAATAAATTGTGGGGGTTTTTTTAGTGTGTGACAAACTGTCCCGATTCAAATTGTAACCAATCCAAACTTTTATTTCAAATTTATGGGGGTGATATGAATATTTCTAGAAAAATAAACAAATAAAATTAATATATAAACAGACAAAGCTATGGCATCCATGGTGTTTGGAAATGTAGTTTTGGTTATTTGTCAATCAAGTCTTAGTGGTGTTAGGTCCATGGTCAAACTATTCTTATTTGTAATGGGAATTTCACTCCATAAAATATCCTATGGCAGGACCCCCCCCCCCCCAACCCCCAAGATTAAGACAGTTGAAACGTAGTACTACATGAAACTCTTTTCTCGTGGATTTTAAGCTAGAATTGGTGCATGAAAATATTTCAGGATTCTGTCAGATCCAAATAGTTCTGAAAACTAAAACTAAAATCTCAAAAATGATATTGAAAAACCCTGTTTGATCTTCGCAGTACACATTCATATTAAATTTCAGTAAAATTAACCTTAGGGCCCTTCAAACACAATAATCCACCACTCTGAGTTTTAACGAGTATATCTGCAGGTATTCCAAGGCATTTTAGAGGCAAAAAGGAGTCCAAAATGACTGAAAAAGACTTACTAAATCCCCATAGTCATGTTCCCTCACAGTTTTGGGGTATTTTGACTATTAGGGTAGGTTATTATACCCCTTGTCCCGTGTGAAAGCCAGGACTATGCATCTGCAGTCATGACTGTGAAAGTTTCAGAAAATATCAGTTTGTGAGAAAAACATAATCCATGAAATGTGTAGTTATTATGGACATGCAGAGCAGTGAAATCTTTATTTTATGGCTTATCTTGTAAAGTATTTATACATGTATAGATTGGTAAAGAGTGCAGTCATGGAGCAAAATAGACATCTATAATTTTGATTTATGGTTGCAAACCAAATTTTTAGTTTCTTCAATTCCAAACATTATTACAGATTAATAAATTTAATCACCATGAGTTGACAAGATAGTATTACATGGTTTGACCTTTTAGAGATTTTAGTTCATATGTTTCTGATGAGATTCAGAATGATTTTCAGTATGGGCCTACTGTATTGGCCTGAGGTTTCTTTCTAGTCTTTGGTCTACTTTGGTATATTGATGTCTGTTAGGCCTATCTTTTGGAAATATTGAATGCATTAGAGTTTCGTGTGATTTTGAATTTCATTGTGGATTAATTAGTTTTGGGCTCTTTGTATGTATTTCATTTAGGATGGTATTGAAACTTGAGTGTTTCAAGGCGGATGGTACTGTTTTGTTTTCTTCATTACATTTTGGATGGTAGTCTGCTTGGAAAGTGTTCAATTTGGGATGGTAGTGATTCTGCTCATAGCTGGTGTTTTATTTCATTTATTTGGTGTATTAGAACTGTTGATTGTCAGAAATCTTGCAGAAAGATGGGAATCTGCATTATAATCCACTGTTTACTTGTTATCTGTTCCCTCTCCAGTCTCCATGGATCCAGAGAGCTTGGAAAAGGGGTGGGCTCTCTGTTTCCTCACAATACCCCCCCCCCTCCAATCTTTCTATATCTGTTTCCTACCATTTCTTCGGATCTCCCCCCCCCACCGAAGTGCTTCAAGTAGGCCTACACACCAACTGTGATAGTCCTACCATCCACAAAACTCCATTCATTCGGTTCGATCCAAATTTGATTTTTGTCAATTTGACAAACCATGGCATCTGGTTTTCCTAATCGAATTCGCCCTGGCTATGTTTCTGCATTAAGTGAGGGAGCATTCGATTACCAGGACCGGAGTGAAATTCGTTCATGATGATCCCAAAAACTCGAGAGAGGTAGGAGCGTTCCCAGACACTCTGCAGGCAAGCCAATAACCCCTTCAGTGGGGTAATAGGTCTAAATTAAAGCCCCTGCGCAGTGTTATGGCAGTGTGGCATCCCTCGAAATTAGATTGCAGCTGGGATCGGATACTAATTCTGATAGGGCCAAATGGTTTCAAGGCTTTGAGGCATTGAAACTGTCAATTATGTTCACTCCAACAGTAATTGGCCATTGATTGGATGGCCTACTTGTCTGTCTGTCCCAATCTGTCTATCTGTGTTAGGATAGCTGTTACCCTTTCTGTTAATCTGTCCATAATCATCAGCTAAAGATCAGTGTTTTGTGGAGTTTGGTTTGTTGTTGTACCAAAGTTAAAGATCAGTGTTTGCTGGAGAACTTTTGGCTTGATACTCATGGATCTCAAATTGTAAACAACAGCCCTTTTGAAGTCAACTTTATTAAAATTGTTCTTATTTTTCTGATTCATCTTTGAAGTCAGATAATTCTTTGCATGTATTGCATAGGGCAGTGTGATGATGACAAAGAAGGCTTGGATATGGAATTTTTCGTATTTGAATCTGGTATCACTTTTAATTATTTTGTGTTGTTAACTTTTTTTTCTTCTTTCTTTTTTTGGAAATGTAGGCTTGATTCATTTCAAATATAAGATACCCAATGAGCAAATCTAGCAAAAAGTAGTTTCAGAACAAGGCACAAAGGGAGCAATTTCACACAAAGGGAAACTAAACTGTTTAAAAAATGTGCATAATTCTCAATTTCTATTTCGTTTAACCTCATATTATTCTAAAACATCATCCAATTTACACAAACAACTTTAATTGTTGTTTTGAGACTTCGTTGATATTGTGAGGTACTAAAAAGAGCATTTTTTGTGCTCTAGATTGGTCCTCACCCCATCATGCGCGCGCACCCAGTTTGTTTTGGAGCTTAGTCATTGGTTGGGGTTGCTCCAATGCTGTTACCATGGGAGGGTTAGGGGCTGGGGATCTGTGCCTATTCACTTGTGTTCAAGTTTTAGGGGTTTCTTTTCTGCATGATTTATAATTGAAGTGATTTGTCGGTTTGTTGTAAACATACATTGTTCTCAAAATGTTTTTATTCCTCAGCTTCTCAACCTGCATGACATTGTATTGTTTTGCTGTAATGCCTCATCATATAAAGTTAGCAAAGGCCTACCAATTCATTCAACATCACTGCTCAAGGCCTGTTCTGTTGTACTTCTAGTGGATTCTGTATATGAGATCCTTAGGCCTATCCCTCACTTTCCAGGTCCTAAGTAAGAGAAGAGGGGGGTATACGATTCTCAAACTTTCCTCAGGACAACACCCTGTTGCCCAAGTGCTGTGATAAGTCATTTTGTGTGAATTCTTGTAAATTTTAGGTGTTGCTCAGAGTGGTAGATACACAAGTCAAATAGAGACATATCAATGACACATCAGCACAGTTGCCAGTGAAGTTAGGGGGAGATTTTTAGCTCCGGGGCAAAAGTTGAGGCAAGGCCGGGAAACAGCTAGGCTGGGAGACGCCACCGCCCGCTGGGAGCCCCAGGAGTCTACTGGAAGACCCCCCCCCCCACTACAGAAACAAGCAGCTTGTTATTATCTTGAGTACTATGAGTAGTACTGAAATGTATATTGTGTGAGTGAAATATGTAGTGTCAAAATAGGTGTTTGTTACTTTGTATAACACAAGGTTGAACTTGTAATGATTTAACTATGTTTCTGAATTGTTGAAACAGTTGTGGACTCACCCCACGAATCAAAATATTCTATCATCATTGATAGTCTTTCTTTTCAAGGACCAACACTAGAGGAATGCACTGTAAGACTATGTTTGAAGTCCACATTGCCATCAGATATTTTGCTTACACGTACAAGTATGTTTCAACTTGTCAATTTGGTGGCTTTGAAACTGTCGTCTGTTTAGCCTAAAAACTTGTCTATTTTCCAGTCAGTCAGTCAGTCAGTCGGTTCATGAAATTGTCAGTCTTCCAATTAGGTGTTTCACCACTGACACTAGAATGAGTTCAATATTTATGATCATTCTTTGTCATTTGAAAAACAAGATTAAAGGAAGGTAAAGTCAGTTTTTGCAATTGTCATTTTACATGTTTGTAATGTGTCTTCAGTTGCACATTAATTAAAGCTTCAAAAAAATCCAAAAATATCCTATTTCACTTAATTATCGCTCAGTGCAAAGAAAACAACTCTTGGTTGACACATTTTTGACTTTTTAATTGCATTTCTTAATTTATTGTAACAATCACAATTTCTACTTTTTAACTTACAAAAAAAAAGTAGTTTTGTAAAATCTGAAATATGCTTTGGAGTCAGAGGTATGTAGCAATATGATACTCGCGAGTGACATATTTGTCTTTTTGAAAAATTAACTTTCTCCTGACTACTTTTTACTTTTGAGAATTTTTAGTCTGTAAAATTTAATGCTGTGTTGCCTCTTGCAAACATGTTGGCAACAAAAATATTCTTCTTTTTTATCTCTAAAATTGTCATGTGTTCATTTGGTGATGGGTACATGTCTCTCAATTATGCACATTTTCTATTGAGCTCTTCATAATTACTGCTACATGTGATAAATTTCATTTTGTGAAATTTATAACCCACATTTACATTAGCATCATAATAACATGTTCAGAGAAATGCAAACATGTTGAATTATGATGATGACGTGTTCAAAAAGTGTGAAATTAATGATGTCATAATGTAAACATGTGTTTATAAACCACTCAAGGATTGGAGATAGAATTGGAGATTGAATAAAGACCAATAATTGATTTGTTAATTGATAATGTGATACAGTTCTGAGGGTGCCATCATTGCAAATACTTCTCATTTTTGTCTGAAGCATAAATTGTTGCCATTTTATGGCCACCATGATTTGTATTCAATTTTTAAGTGGCCCCATTGGAGATATTTTGTGATCATTCATTTCATCCTAGTCTCATCTCTTTGTTGTCCTCTCTTTTCTTTGCTGTTCTCCCATCTTGTCGTTTTCTCGTCCTCTCGTCTGGATGTCTTCGCGTATTTGTCATCCTCACGTCTCGTCATCCTCTTGTCTTGTTGTCCTCGTGTCTTGTCGTCCTCTTGTCTTGTCGTCCTCTTGTCTTGTCGTCCACTTGTCTTGTCGTCCTCTTGTCTCGTCGTCCTCTTGTCTTGTTGTCCTCTTGTCTTGTCATCCTCTTGTCTCGTTGTCCTCTTGCAGTGTTGTCTTCTTGTATTGTCGTCCTCTTGTCTCGTCGTCCTGTAACTCCGATAGTTTTGTTGTCCTTGTTTCTTGTCATCCTGTTGCCTTGTCATCCTGTTGTCTGGTCATCCTGTTGTCTTGCCGTCCTCTTGTCTTGCCGTCAGGCTGTTGTCACATTGTCCTATTGTCTTGTCATCCTCTTGTCTTGCCGTCCTCTTGTCTTATTGTCCTATCGTCTCATTGTCCTATCGTCTCATGCATGTCTTGTCCTTACCTCTTGTCTCATCATTCTTTCATCTCCTCTTCCTCTTATCTCATATTCTTCTTGTCTTGTCCTCTCGTCCTCACCTCTCGTTCTCACCCTTTCATGTCGCCATTTTTTCATCTCCTGGTCCTCTCATGTCCTCATCCTCTCAACATCCTGTCATCCCTTTTCTCTTGTCCCACTTCTCTCCAGCTTGGGTCTTGGATTCCATTCCATTGCAAAAATTTATTTTATTGGAAGCAGGACTTGTTAAGTCATTGCTGTTGTTTTGTTTAGGTTGATAGTAGTCTCCTGTGCAGACTGCAGAAGTGTAGGCCATAAAACCTCCACTTGTACCAGTCTTCTCTTCTTTGCCAATTGGCCTAACCTTAATTTAGCTGCAGGACTATTTTGCTGCGGGATGACAATCCAACATGGCCGTGTTTACATAAACAGAGTGAAGTAGGACCACGAGAGAAGGCCTACATGCTATTCAAACGAACTCATGATTTATTGTCCTTAATTTATGAGTAAGCTGTCAAGTCGTTGCCCAAGGCAACAGTTGCCATAGCAACAAGCAAAATGGGGCTCCACAGGCTGTCAACAGACTGGTCAAGGTGTTTGGACACTGGCCACTGCAACAAGAATGTCACAAGAAAGTGTGAATATAGTGGGCATTGTCTGAAAATGAAAAATTAAGTTCTTTAGGTTAAGGGTATTGTGAGGGTACCCCAATCATGAAAATGGCTCAGTATTGTTAGATTGTACATGCATCTTGATAAAGGATTACCAACTTGACTGTTTTGTACCTCCTTCCATTTAATTAATCTTTCAGATTAATCTTTGTAAATAGCATGTATTGTAAACATCTAATCAGATAAGTCATCTAACTCCCATGTCGCTGTGTCATTTTGTGTTGTCACCAACTGAACCCCACTGGAAATAAGTTTCCGAACTTTCGCGGGCTATCCGAACTTCGTTGTCATCGTACGATTTCATTTCATATTTTATTTACTTGATTCCTTAATTATACCATACCTGTTTGTTTCCAATTTTAATTTGTTATTAATGTTGTTGAATCAAATCAAATCATTGTTTCTATTGCTCTATTGCTCTTCCTGCTCTTGTCTCCTCTGCTCCTCTCCCTCAAGTCCAGAATTCCTCCTTCCATTTCTTCATATTTCCTTTTGTGTCCTTCCTAACTCGACATCCGTCAGCTTTCAAGATATTTTTTTTGCAAGATTATTGAAAAATACAACTGACTTTTTTGTGTGTCTTCCCTGATCAATCAGCCTCCCTCCACACATTTCATCCCCTAACAGCTCCCTGATACTTCTTCTTTTTCTTTATACCCACCATCCCCAAGAAGCTCTCTTGATACACTGTACCTGGTTTTCTCCCTTCTTCCAACCATGCAGGGAGCTCCAATATTTAGGGATGACTTCTCCCTGTTTGGTCCTCCAATCAAACATTTCACTTGTCATCCCTCCCTCTTTGTAAGATGGATCTCTCCAACACTTCCTTCAATTTGTTCAGAGGTTATTTGAATAGGCTTATAGAAGCTGGACTCTGCTGGAGAATAAAATTTGTTCAGACCAATCACCAAAGAGTCTAGAACACCATGCAAAAGACCAAGGTCACGATCGAACCTTCCCAAGGGCATTAGTTAGTCACATGACAACATTAGTCACATGACATGACCTTTGTGACCTTTTGTGACCCCAAGTGTGGCCTGTTACGTAAGGTACATTAGGACAGAGGCCAAGTGTCAAAATGATCTATGGATGAGTACTTATGATCAGCTTTCATGGCAGGAGTACTCTTTGTTGGCAGTCGACAACATAGGTGGTCCTATTGAACAGGAGGGGGGGGGGGCTGATTGGAGGTGTGAATGAAAGGGGGGGTCTGATTTGGGGTCATGTATTAATGTATTCTCAATACAATACATATCACACCATTAATATCACAGTATTATCATAGCAATGTCATAGCATTATTGAATGGTGTACACACACATACCATTACAATATACATGACAGAGGTGACATTGAAGTGAGAATTGCCTATTTATGTTAAACACTATTTGTACTATTCTTTTGCCAGTTTATATATTTGTCGTGAATATATTGGGATAAATATCCAGCCCTTCGATTGAATTAATGAATTTATCAGGGTGATATCAATGTCACCACTTCCTATCATTATTAACTGGAGATTTGTTGTTCAAATCTATGTCAGATAGAACCCAAGTCTCGTGCGAGAGAATAAGCCTGTTAATCTGTGCCACCAATTAAACTCTCTTCCTATTTATTGTTTTAAAGAAGCAAAAGAAAGACAAGAGATACCAAGAAGAATCGTTACTTTTTCTCTAACAAAACCATGTCATTGTTTGGTTATAATTAATAGGGCATCTTTAATGATTATATTTCTATTAATTAATATCCATTTGTAACTGATCACAGTCCATAGGGATGCTAGGCTATTAAAAAGAAGTGATGATTTAGTCTCCAATTCAATGGTCACTTTTCTGTATAACCATGCTTTGTTCTTTATCTTGGTTTATGATTTTACCAATTCTCCATGCAGACAAAAACAGCTTGGTAAATAGCCCAAATTCCAATTTAGAAAAAGTTAATAGGCTCATATTTCTAGAGGTGTCATTTCCAAATTCTTTGACCCCTGACCCCGAGTTGACATAATTACTATGCTCAACCTGTTAAATAGTTATTAAAGTCGTGTTCTGGCTAATTTTTTTGGCCTTTCAAAATATTTCGCATGCCGAGGGGAAATTTTGCTCTTGTAGTTTGACAAATGAGTAACTTCTGCAATAATTAGGGCACTAATGATGCCAAGCTGACCACCCCCCCCCCCCCCCTAAATACAGTGAGTTTATAAATTGGGGAAAAACAAAACATGAGTCTAGACTCCGGGTCATATATATATGGCAATAGTCACCCCCCATTGGGTACAGTATTCATTTACTCGGGTGCACTGCCCCCAACATATATGTATTTTATTCTGTTTATGAAAACGTCCTTATATGTATGATTGTATGTACAAAGTATGTTGGAAAATAAATATGTCTATGTCTAATAACTTCTAGTTGTCATAATTATATCCCCTGTGTCTTCCTTGCAACTAATTCAAACATGCTTGTCTTGGAAATTCATGAAAATCAAAGACTGAAAAATATAAAAAAAGTTTGATTCCTTTCTTGAACAGTTTGTGGATGGTAAGAGGAAGGTTGTCTCATTAAAAATGGGGACAAGGATACTGATCGTTTATGAATATGACACAGTTACACTAAAATTAAAGTATGGAATTCTCTTTTAGTTCAGTGATATTGCAGTTTGCACTCATCAGTTTTCTACAATGTATATGCTGTGGCCAATATAAGACCCTTCCTTTGTGAAGATGCTCACCATTCATTCAGATTCAGTTCCATTACGGATGGTAGCTTTATTTTTGGTTTTGTGTATGCATTACATTTTGGATGGTACTATTTTGTAATGTGGAATTATTTCAGAATGATTGACAATTATTGTAAGGGAGCTAATGACTGATTGACAAAATATGTTCATTGTGTGGCTGATTGACGGATTGACTGAGAGACTGGCCGACTACCTCCCAGATCGACTAACAAACTGGCGAAGAGATATCTTAGTAAATGACTAGTGGCTGAGAGACTGAGAGCTCTTTCACGAACAGACATTTGAACTGAGTGTCTGATAGACAAATGTGATGGCTGATAGTCAGTCTGAAGTCTTAACAGGTTGACAGACAACCAAACTGGTTTGTGAGAGTGGCCAATTCCAATCCAATTAACAGGGTGTCAAGTTGGACTTCTAAAAAACACAAATATCCCCTGAAACCCATCACCCCCCACCCTCAATCTACAAAAAAGCTTAATTGTGTAAAATAAAAGGCTTGTACCTTGTTTCACCCCATTATCATACTATTATGCCTTGCTCGTTGGAATATGACTGTTCTTGTTTAGCTTGAGGGGAGGGTTATGCTGCATGGATCAGTGAAAAAGATTTTTGTGTCATGATGATGTAACCTGGGGCCGATTGGTCCAATTGATAGACTGCTGGTCAAAACGGCTTCAAACAAAGGTGTCAAAACCGACTGGTGATAAATCAGGCCTCAAACAGAAGGCGAGAAACAGCCGTGTAATTTGGGGCCTGGGCAAATTATTCACTGTAACATGGACCCCTTTATTTCACCCCTTTATTTGGGGGCAGATAACCCCCTCTCCCCCCTAATCACCCCTTGTTTCTCTGTAGCCGCTTTGACTTCAGATCATGTTTCGTTTATTAGCCGTTTCGGCGGTGGCCACTTCTGTCTATAGCCATATCTGATCAACCCTCCTGATAGCCTTCGGTGGGTGGAGTTAGGGGGGTGCTACCACTCAAAAATTTAAACACCCTTCTGTCATATTTTTATAATCTTTCCAACAACATTTTCAGCAAGACCAACTTTTCAGAAGTTTGGAAACTTTCCTTGAATGAGTTTCAGAAGTTTGGAAACTTTCCTTGACTGACTTTTATGAAGCACCATTTTCTAGCGGTACATGAATGATGCATACTTCACAGTGTATGTCCTGTAAATATGCCCTCGGCTAACAAGGACTAGAGGAGAACGCAGCAATGAGGAGATGGATGGTTGAAATTGCTGTCCAACATGTATGTCCAGGACTCCAGGTGACCGGGCTGTGGCATAATAGCTGGAATCGAACCCCAGACCCTTCTCATAACTGACTGTGATTTTTGCCTCAGACACCTCTAAATCTTTATCTACAATTCTACATTGGCACCAAAATTCAGAATTTTAAAGTCTTGCAGTCTTCACAGCAGGACTTTGTTGATCTATTTATAAAAATATTTCAACTTCATTTTAAATCCCATCTTCATCTAAAGAATCAGTCCAAACCTCATGAACACAATGTGTAGATCTACATGCATAATCATATGTGCACTTTGTTCTTATAGCTATGAGCCAGCAGGGGGTCAAAGCTAGACAGTGGCCAGTGTGACCATGCCTTGAGGTATCACTTTGACCCAAAATATGACAAAACTATCACACTGGCTATTTGGTTTGGCCCTCTGAACTGCTCCTCATGTTAAATGCTATATTATATATACTCCCCAACTGGCCCAAGAGCAGATGGGTTGAATCTACAATATTGTGTGTAGCTAAATTGCAGATATTCACTGACAAAAAAGTGAAAGAACATCCAATTGATTCATTTGTCAGAATTAACGAATATCTCCGTTTTTGTTTAATTCGATGCCTGTCAAAGTGCATGGGCAGATA
This sequence comes from Platynereis dumerilii, assembly GCA_026936325.1. Classification (NCBI taxonomy): domain Eukaryota; kingdom Metazoa; phylum Annelida; class Polychaeta; order Phyllodocida; family Nereididae; genus Platynereis; species Platynereis dumerilii. The sequence continues at coordinate 15,063,146 of JAPTHN010000008.1, read as the reverse complement.
TAAATATTTCCAAAACATTCTTCTTTATTATTATTTTTTTCCAATTTTTGAAATTCATCCGAAAGTTTGGATGAATCAAAAATATTAATTAATATGGCCAGTAGATATATTTGAGGCACCATTTAATTTGTCATCATTGAAGGTTTCTACTAAAAAACAGCTCTTAATTGATTGGTTTATGCAGATCATTCTGTTGCTTGAACTTTTCAACAAATAATTTCGTATACACTTGATGAAGTCAATTTTATTCTTTAATTTTGCGTTGATACCTGGCATAGGGTTAATATAAATCAAAACAATCACAAATTTATGTTTCTGAAGTATATATTTATTTGACATAATAAATAAATAATAGTCAGTAAAGGAACAAAATAACATTGGAAGTTGAGTCCCACCTGATAACAAAAATTTAAAATAAAAAGAGAACAATTTTCAAAGAATAATAACAATTTCAATTGCATTGTGTAGACATTCAGTATATATTGCATTGCACAATTGGTAAAAACTATTTGGTTTCTAACAATCTTTGGGATGCAATAAAAATAAAGTAAATTCAAATTAGGCCTTTGAGAAGATAAACAAGACTGTATTATTGAAACTAACAAAAGTTAGGTTGTAACAAAACTAGTTTACCTATTATAAGTTACAAGAGAAATATGCAACTAAAAAACCTATTCAGAAACTTTGATATGAATTTAGGAAACAGTTTCTGTATGTACCTGGTTTAAGGTGTTCAAAAAGGTTAAAAAATGTACTGAAAATTTGACTTTTTTTAAAACATCATTCAAATTTCCCAAAAGTAAAAAAAAAAGAGTTCAAAATGAAATGCTAACACAAGTTTGAATAGCCTCGCTCTGAGAGGAAAGCCATGAAAAGTCTGCTCATGTCAAATTAAGTAGAGTATCAAATGTTTTGACAGTTAATCTATGCCTTTCTATTTTCTAGAGTTGCAATCGATGTTTGGTCAATAATTTGCAGGATAATTTTACAGAAAATTGCAAAAAAAAGTGACACTTATTAAATTGCGAAGGAGAAACAATCAACAAGGATAAATCAGTTGAAATGGAGCGAGATGAAACATAAATAAAATAAATTATCCATAAATAAATAAAAGGAGGAATGTTTTGGGAAAAATACACCATTTTAAATGTCATAAATTTGTAAGATTTGAAATTTTCAAACAGTAAATTATATCAAATGAAGCTTGCCATTCACTGTGCAAGTTCACTTGCATACATGTATACTGTGTTTTTTGTTTTGTTTTTTAGTTTGAAAATTTAGAACGATCAAACACATTCAAAAACACATAAAGAATATTCATATGATAGTACACTGTATGATAGAAGGGGCTACACATGAGCAGTCAACTTATATATATAATACATTACTAATAACAATATAAAAATATAAATAATATAAATAAACAATATACTTCTGACGATTATGGGTAATTAAATTAATAATCAGTTCATATTCAATTGTCTAACAATGATGGTGTCGGCCAATAAAAATGATTTAAGTAGAAGTAGTTATTTGAAAGCATGACTTTGTAAACAGTTAGATAAATTAAAGAATGTCACAATACAGCTGATGCAACTTACATGCCTACATATGAATTCACAATTTGATTCACACAATTTAATTCATAGAGGAGATTTCACAGCGTGTGGTTGTTTAAATGTGAAAAATTTGTTTACACCTAAACTAAATTTTCGATCATTTCATATTGTAATTTGCTCTGATGAAATATTAATGTACTTTTCATAGGTGGGAGGCCATTTGTGGGTAATATAAAGCGTCTAGACATACAATCATTGATTTAACAAAGATGGTTTGCATATAATACACAGATTTCTTATATATAAGTTATATTTATCCAGGCTAATGGCCTATAAAGAAAGATAATTACTAAAATATTCATGTTCTGCATTGTCTAACATACATTGAGATTGTACATATGAATACCTCAATACATTCTGTGAATAACTTAGATCAACCCGTCTGTGTAAAATTTCTGATAATGTTTTGATACATACATTTTTGGCTATGTGGCAGAAATTCACAATATATTTGGTTACAAACAAAATCATATTTTTCTGATAGTGTTAATATACTTTTAATTCTAAGTATAATTCTCAGTTTAATGTCTAGCTATCATATATAATATCATATCCATTTGCTATATCACAATATCAATGTCTACAGACCAATACCAAATATGGTAGGTTGCCAAATTTGGGCAGAGGGTACAAAAGGCAATATTTACCCCTTTATGAGGTTAAATGCTTGTATCTTGCTTCATTTAACCCCACTTTAGGAACATGCAACTCAGAATCACGAAACTTGTCTGGTCTTTTCTGGTCTTATCTATCTCTTGTCATTTTGAGTTTCAAAATACTCCCAAACATCATGAACATGGGCCATGTGCAGTCTGCAGTGTGGTCAGACTTAAAATGGCAACATTTTGAAATTCTGCCATTTTCTCACTAAAAGCATCTTTGAAATACATCCAAGCTTACTGAAACATGTCTGACAACCAGTAAAATCCCTTTTTTCTCAAAAATTTGAAGGTGAAAAATAGTTTATAAATTTGTTTGGATAAAGGGAGTGCTTTTTTCCCCCAATGTGAACATTTTCGAGTATATTTTGAAAGGTTAAAATGGCAAAAAAGAACAATTTAGTTGTCAAAATCAGCAGCATTCTACTCACGAATGTTTCTATCGTAAATAGGGCCTGACTTAGAAAGTGGAGGTCGAAATTTGGTGCAATTTAGTTGCTAAGGTGTTAATTTGGTTGCTGGGGTGTCACTGGTTAAGTGGGGGTAGTGACTACAAGGGCCCATGGTAACTACAGGGGCCAAGATTTTTGCAGGGGGCCCTGCTTACCCCCCTAACCCCTTGACAATGATCTGTGCCCCCAGAAAAGGGTAATTATGGGGCTCTACACATTCACCCTTTTCAAATCTCCCTCTATGCTTATTTTGCTATCATTCTACTTTCATAGACATTTCACACTATCAAAGCAAAATATTCTAAAATGTTTCCAATTCATACATCTTAACCACAGCACATTTATATATGTTCAAAATTGCCCTATTCTAAGGTGTTCTATAATTCATATAAAGTCCAACTCTCTCACACTCGTGAGTTGATTTAAGCCCATAATTTACCTACAAGAGCAACCTCAAAATAGCACATCTACAAATCAAAATTCATCATAAAATCATGACATCAATTGTGTTTACATATTTTGTGAATATTTATGTTATGAAACTACTTTTGGCACAAAATTGACAAACAATTTCAATATTATATATAGACATTAAACAAGCTCATTTAACAATACAAAAAGTGGTTGAATGTTGGGTTGTATACTATAGGCTACATTTGTTATTAATTATTAACAGTATACTTATTCTAGTTGCATTGCTACAAATTTTACAAAATGCTTTCTATATAATTAATCTTAAGCATCACTGTATTAATTTGTATAAATCTAGAATCTAACATTCATAACACCCAGCTCAAAAACAATCTAACACGTGATAATTTATCATTATGACTAGTACAAGAAACCACATATAACATTAATTCAATTTCATTGTAAGTCATAATTGGCTGATTTGGTTTTAGCTTTTTACAGTACTGGAAGTAAGTCAACCATAATTTTACAATTGGAAGTTGTTTGACACAGAGTAATACACACATGGAAGCTTTCTAAATGCATAAATAATAGTTGTATATAAATTTTTTTTGGAAGTCTCATAGTCAAAATACAGTTGAGCTGAATTTCAGCAACACCTTGCTGGTCATTTGTAATATACACAGGAACAAAATACAGTTGGCTTCATAAGAAATTGTACAGAAAGTGTCATACTGAATACTTCTTGTTACCAGAGAAAACAAAATTGTTGAATTTGATGGCAATCATGTGAAGGAGTAAACCATGATTTTTAATTACCATTTCATTATGTACATTACACTGTACGATTTCTTATGCCAACTGTACAATGTCCAGAAATATGCATTTCATAAAACACGTTTTAATTTGCAAAACATAATAAATACATTGGAAGTCATGGAAAGTGTCAGTTACTGTGAACTGCCCTGGAAGTTATTAAATTTCAGTTACTGTATAACATATATCAAGTCTCTCACTGTAACAATGTATGTTAGAGTGGTACATGCCATGGCAACATTGAAAATACCTATAAATACTTTGTCATGGAAATTTCAGTTACTGTATAGTACTGTAACTGACACTAAGGCCTACAATAAGATTTTGACATGAGTCATGGAAAATGTCATCTACTGTAACATTACAAATGACTAAGCACATCAGTACTTCAGAAGTCATCGAAACATCAGTTACTGTACCAATATACACTTATGAAGCACAAGTAGTACTTTCGTGGTAGTCATAGAAAATGTCAGTCACTGTAGGCCTACTGTTAGTACTGTAACATAATTATGAATTCCAGTGAACAACATCATACTGGGAAATGTCAACAGTTAATGAATGATTGAAAATGTCAGTTAATGTACTGCAATGTACCCTGGAAGCAACCTTTATAAATGAGACAATTTTACCACCAATAATTTCAGTTTTGGAAGATTTTAGTAACTGACACATTTAGTCATGTCACTGTACCAGTGCAACCATTTAGGTCCAGAAGTAAATTAAAACTTATTATGAGGGATTCCTGACTAATAAATAAATAATCAGAAAATTTGGTATATAGAGGGTCAGAAAGACCACTGAAGATAATAACATTGAAGGTCAAATCCGAATTTTCAAGAAAATGTAACGGTAGTTATTGACAATACCTAGTAACTATGAGGTCCAGAGTTGTTTTTAAGTAGTCGAATTGATAAATCATCAAAATGGCATTCATCATTGCAAGTCTGAGAAGGAGACACCCAAGTAATCTTGCCAAATTTCTAGTGGCACACAATTTAGATAGCTCAGAGGTCAAACTTTTAAGATAATTGCAATTTTATAACTTTGAGGTCTGATATCGTAACAACATTGTTACTTTGGAGACAGGGTTTTCAAGGTCATTGACAAATTTATAAAATTTTGAGGTATAATATTCAAGGTCATTGACAGTTTGATAACTTTGGGGTCATTACAAATTTAGGTAATTTTTAGGTCAGACCATTGACTATTTTCGTAAATTTTCAATGTCATTGACAATTTTAGTAATATTGAGGTCAGATTTTCAAGGTCATTGACAATTTTTGTAATATTGAGGTCAAATTTTCAAGGTCATTCAATGGAGTGATCCATGGAGGTCAACGACATCAATGAGGGCATTTGAGTCGTGGTCCTCCACGTCAATGGGAGACAGGCGAAGGTCCTCCTCATCGTCCGAGTCTGTGGAATGCCCGTGGTGGCGCCGAGGGGCCGCTTTCGGGGCATGATGATCTCCAAGGTCAAGGTCACCATGGAAGTCACGATGGTGAAGGTTGCGATGATGAAGGTCGCGGGGGTCGTGGAGGTTGACTCGGAGGTTGTGGTTGAGGTCATGGGAGAACGGAGAGTCTTCGCTCCGTCCCAAGTCTCCCGAGAGGTCCCCGGACAGGTCTCCTTCGTCTCCGCTGTCTCCCGTACGTTCGTGGACCTTCTTGTGGCGTTCTAAGTTCGACTTGTGGCTGGTTGCGTAATCGCAGAGCCCGCACGTGTAGTCCTTCTGGCCGCTGTGGACCGTCAGGTGGCGCTTGAGTAGAGCCTTGCGACAGAAGTTACGCCCGCAGAAGCGACACATGTAGCCATTGCTGTGGAAGATGAGGACGTGGTCTCTCATAGACGCCTTGTTCTTGAAAACGACCCCGCAACATTCTAGGACCTTGTCGCACTCCTGATGCATCGTGGCGATGTGCCTTTTCAGATTGTTCTTGCGGTCGGTGATGTAGCGACATTGCGGGCAACCAAAAAGTTTCTTTCCCAGGGGGTAATGACCCATGCGGCTAAAGTCAAGGAACGGATTGGATGCTTTGGCGAAGGGGTCTAAATACTGTTGAGCGAGCAGGGCTTTCTCATGATTCAAGACCTGCTGAATGTGGGATATATTGTAAGAGTTTGTACCCAACCACGACACAGGTAGTGAGACAGGGAAGGCAGGGTGGGCGGCCATTGGCTGACTGTCTTTGTGGTGTTGGAGGAGGCGATCGTCTATTGGGTGGTGGTGCACGGGGGGAGACGGGTAGGTGCTCGGGGAGTGGTTGATTGGCGGAGGGTGGTGGGCTGGCCCATGTGAGGCACCATGGCCGGGGGTAGTTGTAGGGCTCTGGTTGTTGTTTAATGGCTGCATCAACATGCCAGCAGCTGCCACAGCTGCTTCCTTAGAACAGTTATTAGGCATGGGCATGAAGGCCGAGTTGGGGCAGGGCATGTGTAGCCCCCCACCCCCTCCTGCTCCCCCCTGCCCCCCTGGTTTGAAGGCGCTCGGAGGGGGAGCTAAGTGGCCGGGGGAGCATGTCTGGCCGCCCCCGTTGCTTCCCGGCAGGAGTCCTGGCCACCTGTCAAAACAGAAAAACTACAAGTTAGAACGTCAGAAAATCAAAATTGAACATACACAGTTGTTACATAGCAATTATGTTTCAATAACTACCATCCGTAAGTTTCAGATCTAGGCCTATAGACCCTGTATGCATAAATGGTAGAATAACACGGAAAAACTGGTTAGGAATATTGTCAAATTTAGTAGACAATTCATGGTGTCTTAATCAAGGAATATGACTTAATCATGTAAGCCCCTCCACTCTCATTACTTGATCATTGGTCTGTACAAACTTAAAGCCACTATTTCAAAAAAACATCTGGGAATAGAACTCAGATTTCCTTCGACAGTGTAAATAGTCTCTGTTCATATTTTGACATGAATCTGTCCCAGGTTTCCCATACATAGGAATCCCAGTTGATGTGTGAGCTATAAGAATCTATGTTGATAACTTCCCGAATAGAGCCAGTAACTCACATTCAGTATTTTGAACTATCAATAACACAAAAATGTTGACACCAAATTTTTCCAAATTACCTGGACCACACATTGCGGTTTTATTATGTGGCGGATTAAGCCTAAAATACGACCATTGAATTTATGAAAAATGGTGAGAAAATGAGGATATCAAATAACTTTAGTCCTATAATTCAACATTAATACTTTTAGTGTTGCAAAATATGGTTTTATAGATCAGTTCGGTTGAGCAGGTCTCCTGCTGGGTTCCCGAGTGTCAAATTAAACTTCCTAATTCCTTTTTGAGATGGATTTAAGCTGTTATGCTTTAAATCAGGTATTAAAATCCTGTATCAATTGATAGACGAAACATGAGCACTCAACTCAGGTGTGTTACACGATAAAAAAAAATCTAGCAAGTTGCAAAAAAAAAAAAATCGATACACAACACGCGGTCCTGAATCCCTATTAAAGTTTCAAAACATAATATCATAAACCTAGGATTTGATAAAGAAACAGCGTCATAATCCAACAATATGAATACTTTTCTGGTAATAAAATTCTTTATCTCTAGAAAGTATGTGTGGAACATATTGGAGGTTTAAATTTTATTTTATAATCTGTGACAAGCGCGAGCAATATTTTGAGTGCAATTTTAAATATTTCAATGATTTTTGCTACTTTGTATAAAATTTGCCATTGAAATAACCAATGTGTATACTTTTTGTAGGCCTATAGTCCAACTCAAGTAAATGCATCTGCAGCTATCTGTACTCAATTCGAGTCGATTGTGATTGTAAGTTTATATAATTTTATGATCTATAGGCCTTATTGTTTCAAGAAATGTATTTCATTTGCGCGATGTAAAAAAAAAATTGTCAAGTACAATAGCCAATAAAGATAATCACGCTATAAAACCAACATTGTATAAATTTCAACACCAACTTTAAATCAAATGCTTATTCATAATTAATAAGTTTACAATATCTCAATTGTTTAAAGTCATCATGATACCAGTAAGCACCCTCTATCAGTGTCTGTGCTGGGAAAGTAAAGGATCCCTCACAAGGGGTAAATATGCAACACATTGAGGACTCCCGCTCTCTCTTCCATCTCATCAATCAACCCTTGTGAGCACCCCAAACTAAGCTTAGGGGCTGCACTTACCATGTCTATCTATCTATCTATCTATCTATCTATCTATCTATCTATCTATCTATCTATCTATCTATCTATCTATCTATCTATCTATCTATCTATCTATCTATAGTATCTTCATCTTAGCAATACTTCTTACTCTCAGTATTTGGCCAAGTCCAGAGCTGACCCACAGTTGTCAAAACTTTATGTAGGTCAACTGCATTTGATTAATGTATGCATCTAGGTCAAAAGTCAGAGGTCATGTCATTGTGTGGCACTGGACAAATTGGTATTTGTCTTTGTGTGTGACAATGGTGATGATTTGTGTAACCTTGTGGAAAGGGGACATGTTATTTGGATAGGTTTAAATAAGTTCTATAAACTAAATATCTTCCATTGTGCTGAAGTTCAGTTAGTTTTGACACACTTGTATATATTTCCACACAAGTTTGATTGAGATAATTAAACATGTCCTTCAAAGTATCCATATTTAAAATTTGGAATTTTGTAAATTGGAGTATTGCAAAGCATTTCAGCACAAAATTTGTATTTTGGCTTACCATCTGACCTGCCCAAAAAGGCACCTCCCTCAATTTAGATTCTATGAAGCACTAAAAACAAATTATGAGTCTTCTGTGACATGAGTTGGAAAGCCTTGAACATGTCAAAATGTTGCACAAGTCCATCATATGCATGATTTGTGCTGGCAATCCAAAATTAAAGCAAGTAACAATGTCTATTGTCAGACAAGGGTTTCTCAAATGGTTCCACCAGGTAAATGTGTTACAGGTTTACCCCTTGTCAAGATATGAAATAGGCTATCTTGATTTAAGTTTAATATATATATCTTTATTCACAGAATAAATCTGTACAGGTAATAACAAGAAAAATATAAATACTAATGATAAAAACATTTAACTAAAATAAGATTAAAATAAAATAACTGAATAAAATTTAAGAAGTACAAAGGTAATTAATTATTTCTGACATTTCCACAGCACTAAGACACCATCTGTCAAGGCTATCCCTTTGTTTACAAAGTTCTTGAATTTGATAACCTACTCTGACATCATTTTCATTAACAGACTCGTTCCACGTTTTTTGTACATTATTTTCTGCAGCATTAGCAGACAAATCAATAATATCAAACTGCTGTAATTTACAATAACTGGCAACATGTCTAAGATTCTTAAACAAACGTCCTTCGTTATACATGGAGGAATAGAAAATATCTCGAACACTTCTATTCTGATGGTTAATTCCAGTAATAAAATGTCTCATAAATCTTTTGTACAATACAATGTCACAAGGACTCTGACCAGATATAAAGGGTAATAACATTCTATGAGTCCTGTAAGGTACATTCCATAATCTTCTCATCGCTTTCCTATATGCAATAATAAGTTCACTGAAACTGCTGTGATACAACATACAAGACTGACTACCATAGAAACTCATACAGTATTGTTTAAACAATGTGTTTTTAACATCAGCAGACACGCTTGAAAAATTGCCTAAAAATGTATTTACTTTTGTCACAAAGTCTGTTTTAACAGATTTAATCATAGGGTCATTCTTCTTGTTGGAAATAACATTACCTAGATATTTAATTTCATCCACTATATTTACTCTTTCACCATTCACATTCAGTTTAATATTACACAGATTTTTACCAAAAACAATAAGTTGGCTTTTCTTGCCATTAAATTTGATATGAAAAGATTTTGCATAAGCCTCACAACACCGTATCATATTCTTCAATGACTCTACAGTAGGAGCTAGCAGTATGACATCATCAGCGTAACCCAACACTCCACAGCTCACATCTCCAACTTTACAACCAAGTCCTAAATTATTAATTTCTTGAAGCATTCCATCAATATAAATACCAAATAAAGTGGGACTTAAAACACCTCCTTGTTTGACACCATTAGATGCATTAAACCAATTAGATGACGTTCCATTATAATTTACTCTAAGTTTTTGACTTATATAAGACTGAAGTAGAAACCTAATATAACATGGATTAACATTTCGACTGATTAACAATTTGAAAAGCTTTACATACTGTACACGATCAAATGCCTTGGAGGCATCCAAAGCCAGAGCATAAACATTACCTCCGTGATTCATGTAATAATCAATGGTCTCCATCAACACGGATGTTGCTAAACTTGCAGATAGGCCTTCCTTAAAACCAAATTGCATATCTATGGTACCTAACTGACCTTTTTGCTTATTCAGTATCATAATATCAACCACTTTACATAATACAGATTGTAAACAAATAGAACGATAATTTTCTGAGTTACACACACTCATCCTCTTATTCTTAGGAATGGGTGTCAATGTACCTAATAACATATCATCAACACTAACACCATGGATAATCATTCCATTAAATAACTTTGCTAATATGGAGATTAACTTATCAGAACCAAATTTCAAATGGTCACTATATAAACCACTATAGCCATCATGCTTGCTATGCTTGAGTGCCTCAATAGCCTTTTTAACATCACAGTTTTGAAAGATGGCGACATTACAAAAGTCATTACTACTACCTTGTATCATGTCATTTACAGTATGAATCAATTCTTGGATTTCCAATTCATTATAGCTAACAGAATTATACAACTCTTTATATTTACTAGCAAACAGTTCTGTGATGTCTTTTTGATCAGTAAAGCCATCAATATTACTAGAAACACATCTCGAGTTACTCTTGATCTTTTTAACCTCTGACCAAAGATCACGTTGCTTGTTACTCTTAATAGCTTCAGCCATACGCTGAGATCTTATCCTGTTCTCATTACCTTTAACTTTTCTCACACATTTATGGTATTCTGACCTAGTAAACTTTCTCATGTCAGCAAGATGACCTCTCAGTGGCCTGCCTTCAGCCTTCTTAAAAGATTAAAGAAAAATTAAAGAAATATCCTAATATAAGTACAGAAATAAGTTAAGGCCTTGACATGTGTTATAACCTAAGTCTGCATTCTGCCAGTGTGACCCTTTGGTACCAATGTAACTATTTCCATACTGGTCAACTTCAGTCAAGATAATTGCTGTAAAATCAAACTGTCTTCAGAAAAAAGGAAGAAAAAGAAAGAACTGTTCTCAGCTTTTGGTTAAAACCAAAACACAAAGAATGTCAGGGATGTTTCTTTGAGAGATAACCATACTATTTGCCTAAACTTTATGTATTTTGAGCAAACCTAGCAACGACAAGATAAAAAGGCAAGTTTTTTTAGCCTCTAACTACAACTCAGAAAACAGCACTCATTGTGAGGGCATATCGCAGCTCAGCAGGGAGCCTTGTCGTTTTTAGCCTCCAGAAATATTCGAGTTGAGTCAAAATCTACCCTGATTGATTCGACTCCTAGACTAGACTACTTTTTAGACACTTTTTAGACTCTTTAGACAACAGCCACAATAGGGCCACTTCAACCAGGTGTTGGCAATGTACTCAAATATCAATAATGTACTTGGTAACACAATTTCAGCCCGAAATTCACTAAATATTGTAAAATGTTGTGAAATAGAATAGAATAGAATAGTAATTTTTGCTACACAAAAGATTGAGTTGGCTCCATTTCAGCTACTCTATGTACCATGTTTCAAAAAACTGTAAATAATAACTCTGGAAAGGACTAATTACCTTATACATTTAACTTCAGTTTGCTCACAAAATTGAATTGCACAGAACAGTTACACAAAAAGACAGTTAAATGAAAATAAACAAAGTTCAGTGGGGCAAAGAATTATAATTACTCAACTTTAGAAAATAAAACATATCCAATTGCTCAAATTCTCAAAATCACTGGGGTTTAAGTTCACTTGAGTTATTTTTGGAATAAATTATTGGCAAAGGAAAATTATCAGTGCTCAGGTCTTACAAGCTATGTTCACTTCATATGTTTACTAATACCTTGAAGTAATTGCTTTGTAGCTTCACGATCAAGATGATACAATGTCATTGTACAATGTAATTATAACACAAAGGCCCATGGTTATTTCACAGGGAGCCTGACTTCTCAGAATTAATTTCTCCATATTCCATAGTATCTTTATCCTGATAATGACTGTATGCTATGACATGAACAACAGAATAGTTAATAAGAACAAAAAAAAGAAGAAGAAACACTTCATAGCTAATATAGTACAATTTCCACTACTTTTCAGATTTTCCCAAACGCTGCCTAGCTTTTTTGGCAAGCATGGCCAATTTTAAGTGCATAAAATTTTAACCCACTTAAAAAACTGCATCCGTTTTAACTATGCTTTTCGGCTGAGTTGATCTTCTATAGTAATGCGGAAATATCACAAAAAGACTGTAAAATTTTATTTGAATTCATTCAGTTTTGTGTGAACAGAAAAAAGAAGAAGAAAAAAGATAGAGAAAAAACAGCAGTTACCAGCTCACTTCCTATGTGCATTACCATGCAAGTAAGGGAGGGAGTTTGTCTATCTATTAAGTGATTTTAAGTTGTCAAAATTTGTATAATGTCATCAATTCCATATTGATATGATTCAAGACAACATCATGTCCTATTATCATCATTATCACAAAAGATAGAAGGATTGTAAAAAAACCTGTGTTTAAAATTTACAGTTTGAGGTAAACACAAGGTAGGTTGGTATGTTCAGGTTCTGAGGTATAGGTGATTAGGACCTGGTAGATAGATTGGTAGGTAGGTCAGTAGGCAGGTCAGTAAGCAGCCAGAAAGGCTGGTAAGAAGATAGGTAAAGGTAGGTAGGTAGGTAGGGAAGGAGCTATAGGCTAGTAGGTATGTAGAGAGAGTGTGTTGGTAGGTAGGTTGGTAGGCAGGTAGGTAGTCAGACAGGAAGTTAGACAGGAAGGTAGGTAGGTTGACAGAAGGCAGGTAGGCAAGAAGGCAGTTATCTTGGCAGGGATGTATAGGTAAGTGGGCAGGCAGGTAGGTACACAGGTCAACAGGTAGATAGGTAGGACCTAGTAGGCAGGCAGGCGGGTAAGTAATTGAGGGCTGCCCTTGTTGTGATCAAGGATTAAATGCAAGATTCATCTCAGCTTTCACATGATCAAACATGTGGGCAAAATCAACAAAAGATGAAAAAAAATTGCAAAATTCAAACTGTAAGGTATCATGTTACAAAACATGGTGTGATGTTCCAAATCAATAAATACACGCATTGCAAAAACGTTCTATTGTCATTTTTTACTCACAATTTCAGGCAAAGTTGCAGTGATGGTACCATCCTATGTGAAATGGTAAAATTCTGGATTTCCTTGCATTTGTTTTGTAAAACATTGGATGATATTAAGCAAAAGGCAAAATTGATCTTTATAAGTCTGGTTAATGTAATAAAGTGTGAAAACTAGGTGCAAATAGGCCTGCTTATTGTCATTCTGCTTTTTTAACAATGAAATGTGATTAAGTTGACTGTTAGTTCACACAGTTAAATTGTGTCAAAATCCCAAATAAATCTTATATTTATGAGGGATATATGCGAGCCTGCTGTGTTATAGGTGTCTGCCTCATAAAATGAACTCATCATAAGGTTCGCATTTGGGTCATTGTTTGTTTATTTTAACATTTTTGAATTGTTTTCCATGTGGTTTATTTCATAATTTGTAATATTGCTTAATTAAAACAAAGTAGCCATTTCTAATGTAATGATTAAGAGTAACTTTCACTTATTCACTATTCTAGGCAAAGATGCCATTTCTCATATTATGTCACTGATTATAGATAAAATACATGTACATTCAGATAAGTGCAGCCCTCTTAGCACAGTTCTGGGCGCTCACGAGGGTTGATTGATGAGATGGGAGAGAGAATGGGAGTCCTCAACATGTTACACATTTACCCCATGTGAGGGAGACTGCACCCTAATAAAAGACCATGCCCCAACAAAAGACCACTCCACGACTGTGAAAGAAGTGGTCTTACAACGCAGGGACCACTGTATCACAATACTTTTTTTAATGATTAAGATACTCATATGAAACACAATGTTATTGTCCTGCTCAATAGCTAAATGTTAGTTGCATACTTTTTCATCCACTCTCATCTCATTTGATATATACGTTTCAGGCTTGATTGTGTGTTAAATTGGCTGGCTAAAAATATTGTGAAATGTCTAATCAATAAGTGACACAAATCATATTTGAATTCACTACTAATGTATCAATTTGCAGAGACAAGCCTGGTATGTGTTTGATAGCATGTTTGCTAAGTTGAACAAATACAATTTGACAAATAGAAAGCAGGAGCAATGCTTCACAAAAGCCAGACTGATGAATGGCTCAATGATATTGGTATACATCTGAACTTGTGCACAATTAGTACACAGGCTCAATGATACTGCAAAAAATAACATAGCTTTAACGTGGGAGTTGACTTTAATGCACAATTAGATATAGGGGTAGTTGGGTAGGAAAGTAGGTAGGTAGGTAGGTAGGTGGATAGGTAGAATATGGGTAGGGCTTTATGTCCTGTGTTTGTGTTCAATGTACTGACTGGGCTTGAAAGGATCGGCAGGGACCATTGTAATGAGGCAAGAGGCACTCTTGACACACAATGAAACATCTGTATAACATTGGTTGCCCGGACCAAGAATCGAACCCATGTCCAAAGCTTAGCAGTCCAGCCATCTACCTCTGAGCAGTGGTAGCCTGCTTAATTGACTGCCAATCGCTTGGTCTCGGGTTCGAATTCAACTCTTGCCGGGTCACCGAGGCCTATTTTTGACGGCTGTTTCAATCATCCTTCGTCTTATATCCGTGTCCTCCTCCTATCCTAATTAGCCTACCAACTGCATAAACACAGGACGTAAAGCCCCATCATCCATCCATCTTTATCTGCTATGCCATGACACCCGTGAGGTTGGCATATAGAGTACCCATGCATTTCTATCTTAGAAAAAAAAAGCATCTCAAATAACTAAATTTTGAAAAAAAACCTAAAAATCGGCCCCATACCCATCATTACTGGGGAGATAATGGTGGGGCTGTTGGTTGAAGCTCTGAAGTCACACTGCTGTGATCTTGCTTAATCTGAATGATATGTGAATGGGGATCATTGCTTATGCACTGCTGTATGCAGGCCTGTGCCAAATTAACATTTAAGACTAAGGAGACTAAGGTCACAGGCTAAGCTGGATGAAGCTCCTGGTAATTGCCAAACTGGGATCTTTTGACCCCGGGAGCTGGCGATGGCTTGCTCAGTCACTCAAATACCCAGCCCAGCCTAGCCCAGCCAAGGGTTAGGGGGGCTCCAAGTCGTGTTATGACACTATTGGCATGGTAAGGCTGGCACTTGGTCTCATAAGCAGCTAATAAGAATGTTCAGTCAAAGGTTCAGCAACAGCAGCAGTAATAATAGTATGTAATATGACATATAGTTAAGTGATATATATAGTGTACATAGAGACTGTAACTTTGACATACTGTAGACTGTGAGCAGAATTGGAGAAGACTTGAGTGAATGCATGTAATTGACAAAATAACTAGAACCTGGCGGTTGTAACTTGCACAAGACACTACTCTTGTTGATCAAATGCCGCGATTCGCAAGTGATACCTGCTCTGTGATCTTCACTCAGACTGACTCATTGACTGACCAGCTGACAAGTTGGTTGACTGACTGCAGGTTGACAGGCTGACTGACAGAATGACTGGCTGACTAACTGACTGACAACTGACTGGCTGACTGACTATACCTGGCTGACTGACTGACTAAGTGGCTGATTACTGGCTTACCGACTGTCCAATTCACTAGAACTTTAATACACTCTTGCGTGATAGTCTGTTCGACAAACCGGCTGACTAACTGACTGACTCAGGGCATGTATGACGCTTTCCTAGTAGCATTGGAAGTATCGGATATGACCTCACAGACTGCTAATGTGTTAAACAGAATAACATGGCAGAGATAAAGACATGACCCCACAAGAAACATCCCAGTACTTTCTTGTTAGCACTTGTCATTTGTCTACTATATCCCACTGCATTTTACCATGTGGTGATCTTCCAGATACATTGTGTAGGTAAAATAATGATTGTGGATTGTGCAAGGAGGGTGTTGGATACCACAAGGGAGGTTGAAAAGGGACCACTGTAAAGTGTAAAACTCAGGCCTACCAGAAATCTTCAGCGACAGACATTGGTACAACCGTCTTGAGGAGAACCTTCGAAAAGTCAATTCCCGATGTTAGATGGTGCCCTTGTGTGATAAACTCCAAATTTTGTTGTAATTTCACTTTGAACCAATCCACTCAAATGTCCTCCAGTTATTTTGTGTAGAAGATAGTCCAAAATGACAAAAGTCCATGAAAATTTTCTATGCTTCTTAAAGGAGATTTCAAAAGTTCGATCTCGAAGATATTCAGTTTCCTTACAGTTATCCTTTTCTTGAGAAGAGTGCCGCTTTTTTCTGATGTTGTCTTCTGCTCAGTTCAGAACCATCACACTCCTTTTTTGTCTTATTCAGAAGTGCCGTAGTTTTTCCACAAGTCCCATAATGATCGTAATAACTATGTTGGACATAAAGATGGACACTTTCAGTGCAGTGTCTCTCAATAAAATGACACCTAACTGAATCTGGGATCACTTTAATTGACACGAGTAACCATCCCATATGTCCGGACAAGCTGTCAAAATGTGTTCAGTGAAAATCTGCTTCAATATCCGCCACACGACAAACTTAAGTCTGTGGACACTTGGTGAATGACAGCTGCTGAAGTTTATAAGAGACAAGAAGATGGCAAGTGCTGACCACAGGCTAACTGCTGTGAAATAATTAAGAGACACAACAGTTCAAATCAGGATGACAACATATATACAATGTAGCTGACATTTGAAGGACGTTTCATGAAACATTGGGTTATGTTGGTTGAAGATGCTGACTCAAGAAATTTGTTAAAAGCACTGCAAAAATGTCCAAACTGCACTCACAATATTACCAAAAATAAAAACCCCTTGTGATGCTTCAACAGTTACTCTGGGAGTGAAGGTGTTGATTCAAGAACCTGGCTAAGAGGGCTGCACTCTCTATTTTAGCCAAAACCCCTTGTCATACTTTAAATCTAGGACTGACATCTGCAAGAATGGACATGGTCAAGAAATAACTTGCAACAGGACAAATTGGTGAGAGTATTGTCAGGCAATGTTAGCTGAGCTGAAGATCCTGGAGAGGGTTAGCTCAGTGGAAGTGTGCTGGGCTGCCAATTGATGTTCTTGCAGGGTCACCTGGGCCTATGTTGGACAGCAGCATCAATCATCCTTTGCCTCATTGCTCGGCCCTTCCCTTGTCCTTATTAGACTACCAAATGCATAAATACAGGACATGAAGCTCCAATCATCCATCCATCTGAAGATTTAGGCTCTTACTGGAACTTAAAATTGGATCCGTTGAGGCTCATATTGCCACACAACCATTCAACTGAAGAAAACAGCCATTCCCCATGAAGTCATTCATGAACGGAGTATTGGTTTCAGTCTTAAATTCAGGCCCTTTGGTCAGGCTTACTGGCAGACATAATGATGTGATGACACATGTCGTTTGCCATTGATGGGCCCTAATAACTGTACATATGGCAACTGGAAGACACCATTTTGTAAGCTGATTATGTTACAGTTAGTTACAACAGATAATCTCCATTTATAATTTAGATGTCTTTTTAATTGACAGATAAGCTGGTGTAAAACCAGTTCATTTAGATGGCAAAATTGCTTGGTGCATTATGGGTTCAAGTGGCTTGTGCTGAAGCAATTATTGGTCCCACTTATGTGGTATTTTGTAGTACCCTTAAGCACTAAAGTACCTTACAATAACATAAGCCTGGTTAGTGGAATTTACCTTGTTGTTATGAAGGCAATTACAACAGTCTCACTGCACCAAAACTGCACTTACATTATGTAAATTGTGGTAAGTACCTTGCAAGTGTCTTTGTAAGTGCCTGAGAAGCCCTGGAACAATGGCTGAAACAATGATTTGCTGCACTTGAACCTCTTAACAGTGAGGATAAATCATTAACACACAGTTTGACAGCTTAAATTGCCCATGTTAAACCACATTGCAACAGACTTGAAGTGACAGCATCAGTCTCCAACATGTAACAGAATGGAAGGTCACACTCTTCAACTTGTGCTGTGGTCAGAACAGATGATGTCCTTAAAATTTGACCTAAAAGGTCACACTTAAGGATCAAGGTCAACTGCCAATTAACTGAGTCACAATTAAGGTAGGAGGTCATAATTTGATTGACACTCTGAAGAAAGGTATGGTTGTTTTCTAAAAAAATATTTATTTCATGAAATGGCGTTTTACTGATATATATAGAAGTCATGTGACTACATCTTCACACGGAGGATAGAATCCGAAACGAGGATAGGTAAGAAGGGAGATGAAGGGCCTTAATGTCCTGTATTTATGCACTGATGAAGCTTAAAAGGACAGGCAGGGACCACAGTAATGAGGTAAGGTGCACTTTTAGCACAGGATGAAGCATCTGTCTAACATGGGTTGCCTGGACCAGGTATTGAAACCCTCTCCCCTTCCAAACAGGGAGAAGGTGGGGTAATTGTAGAAAAAAAGTATTTGGGCCTCTGATAGAACTTAACAGGATAGGCAGAGACCATGGTAGCAAGGCGAAGTGAACTCTTGATGCAGAATGCAACATCTGCCTAAAATGGGTTGCCCGAGCTGGGAATCAAACCCGGGTGCCAGAATTTAGCAGCTGAGTGCCAGGTATCAATTTTAGCAGCCAAGTGCGCTACCACTTGGCTGAGCCTTTGGCACATTCCACATATTATTTCAAAAACTAAGAAATTGAATATGGTTAAGTTAGAAAGAAATAATGCATCCTGTCAGGACTCTCCCCTGAACTGAGGTATATTTTGATTCCTTTGGTTTAGTGCTTGAATGGCTGACTGACTGACTGACTGGCTCACTAACTGAATGACTGAATGACAAAATGAAAGACCAACTGACTGACTATTGTTCAGGTAATTTTTTTTTTTGAAGAAAAAAAAAAGAAGGTTATTGGTGAGCATAAGGTTAGTTTATTGAAAGCCTGTGGTTACGTTTTAGTTTTTTTGCTCTTTCCTCTAAAATTGTTAATTTTTCTCACGATACAAATTGAAATTGCCATTTTGGGCGAAAAATGTTTTAGATCTTGACAAAGCATTTGATTCAGGGGCTGCATAGATTTTGGCAGTGCCACATTAGATCTCGCAGCTGGCACAGGGGAGTTCTTTGACATCCAAAGATGATTTTAAAAGATGTTTAAATTTGGAAGTGGTTGCCAACTGTTGCTCCAGCTGTCAGCTGTGCAGAGCTATAGGCAGAACTATAATACTAGTGGAAATGCTTAATTATTTTGTGAATTACATAAAGAATAAACATTTTAAAGGCCATTTTGTTTGTGTGCATTTCGGAAAACACCTGAAAACTGGTGATATCAATTAATTTTGACATCCGATATTTCAACATGTCGCAGATATTTCACTTAATTCTTCAATGATATTAAAATTGATCAAATCTGTATTATTAGTTGCCAGTCATCACATGTATGGCGTTTTGTCTGGCTCAGTGTTAGCACTCAGCTGCTAAATTCTGGGACCCGGGTTTGATTCCCAGCTCGGGCAACCCATGTTAGGCAGAAGTTGCATTCTGCGTCAAGAGGGCGCCTCGCTTCGCTACCGTGGTCCCCGCCTGTCCTGTTAAGTTCTATCAGAGGCCCAAATACTTTTTTTTCCACAATAGCCCCACCTTCTTCCTGTTTGGAGGGGGGGGGAGAGGGTTGGTCTAGTGGTAACGTGCTTGGCTGCCAAACACTCGGTCCAGTGTTCGAATCCAGCTCTTGCCAGGTCACCTTGGCCTATGTTGGACGGCTGTGTCAATCATCCTTTGTCTCATTGCCTTGTCCACCTCATGTCCTAATTAGCCTACCAAGTGCATAAATACAGTGCGTAAAGCCCCAATCATCCATCCATCTCCCTGTTTGGACATATCAACATATGATAAAAGTATTTTTTACTCCATTTACAGAAGTAGTGATGATCTGAAATGTCCATTTTAATTTCTGTGTAGTTGGGGGTTCCCCCTATGTTTACCATAGAGGCATAGAGCACAAAAAAGCCTTTAAGATCACTGCTGAAAGTGTATGTAATTTATTGTAAACTTACAAAAATAAAAGGCACTTGTAAAAAACACACTGAGGAATATAATAATCATACACATATAAGTTGGCGAACAGTCAAGTCTGCCCCAAAAGAGCAGTAAATTAGACATAAGTGGTTTTTGGTAGAACTGTTATTTTCTAAGTATTTTCTGCTTTTTCTGTGTGTTTTTAGTAAATCACCATATGGCTCCTAATAATTCAGCTCTCTTTTAATGGCAGAATTTCTATTTGCCAAACTGCTCTATTTTGGTAAAATCATTTCCTATGTTTTGTGATGGGGCAATGGGGCTAATAATTGAATGTTGAGCAAGGAGTGTTTACACACATAAAATAGACATATTAGTTGGAGAACTCCCCCATTTCTGTGATGATGCCAATCTAGTCTGACATGAGTTAATTGCTTTTTTATGTCTCTTTTTTCCTACTTCTTCTATCTTTTTTTCTTACAATTTTCTCTCCAAATTTGTAGCATTTTAAAAGTATTTTGAAGAACTCGAAATGACAGTATTACTGAGCATTCATAAGAGGAAATAATTAAATGTTCCTCAAAGAACCATTTCAATTATTGCTCCTTTTTATGTATCTTTTCTCTCTGCCCTATAATTCAATTTCTTCAAATGTCGGTTCCATTGGTTTTCCTATTCACAGGTGTTTCTCACAGACAAACAGAGATATTCATTATACAGATAACCAGGGGTAAATAGTAAACATGACAAGAAATATACACTTCACACAAGTTAAAGGTAAAATTTGACAGTGCTTTTTCTGATCAATTCAATATTTTTATTTTCACGCTTCATAAAATCAGATAAACTACAATATTTAAGGATTATTAGTTAGGAACATAATATTCTGTAATCTATATGAATGGTGTAAAGCAAGGTTTAACTCATTGTTTTCCATATCCAAATTCAATATTTCATATAAATTTCATATCTAATGGTTTTTTTTTTAATTTAGGAATTCGAAAAGTGTGGTGGGAAAGGGAGGGGGGGGGGGGGTATTTTTCGATTTCTCTTGGACATTGGAATTTGGTTGCTAAAGAATTTCACACAGAGATAGTGTGTCATTTGTTAATCTGCAGAAAACGGAATCTATTGTGGGCAAAATACACATCAATCTGCAGCCATTTGTTTGACAATGGGTTGACAAAATTACCACAAAGGGAGGCGGGCAGGTAGTGTGGGGTTTGAATTAGGACCAATTGAAAATATCCTGTGGTCGAGGGAGTTGGGCTACGGGTCAAACGGAGGAGGGTAGGGACTAGATTGGATGGGGGTGAATGTTTTTACCCTTAAATTGAGGTCAAAATCACTACTCATTATTGGGGTATCATTAAACTGAATTAAAAGGCAGAACGCCGGGGGTGGAGAGGGCAGGGCCATTCCGTTACCCTGCCCGCAGACCCCAGGTACCCCCCCCCCCCCAATGCTCTTGCTTCTCAATGATGTCCGTGTAATTGACAGCAAATTCATTCCATTCTATTGTCTTTCAGTTGATTTGCACTTTGTAAAAATGTTATTAGATGGAATTCCTGATTGAATAAAACATTTGGAAATTTCAAGGTTTAGATGATCACAAACATGTAACAGACAATCCTTCAACCCTCTCAGTCTTGAACAGAAAAATGTGAGATTTCAACCCTGGATATTTGCTGCAAGCAACAGACATTTTTCTTTTGGGTCCTCTAACAGTTATACTGAACTGAAGCAGTGAAGGTATCAGGCCTTTATCACAAACTATAGGCCTATATACATGTATGCATGTGCACTGAAAAAAAAAAGAATGTTTGAGTGAAACCTATAAAATGAACGTTAACAGCATTGTGTCTGCCCAAAATTTTGTGTAAATTCAAACAAACGTATGGGCCAGGTCTAATGCTTATTTTTGACATTTAATTGATCAAAACAAGCAAAACTTTTATCAGGATTGACAATTTCCTTGTCTATTTTACATAGAGTATGTCTGATATACACAAGATTTTTAACGGACACCAGCTCACATTCATTTTGTCTGTTTTACAAGAATCCTTTTCTTTTTCAATATACAGCAACTGATTGAGTGAACCCAAATTAAACTCTTGTAAATTTCTCATAAAACTGTTTTGATAAGTGTGCTATCAAACCAGTCATGACACAAACTCATATCGCCTACATTTGCTCTCTCAAAAACATACCTCAACCTCTCCCTTCCCCCTCTTCCTTCCAGAATTCACACAATACACATTGTATCAAAATGCAGAAGAACCAAGTCCAACAAACTTGGACATAAATCACTTTTCAAAAACTGAAAGTCAATAGGTAAGATACACTGTATCATTGTAAGCTACTGTAAGCTATCAAATTCATCATGGTCACCAAGGTAACGTATTTTTCTCATGACTTTTGACCCTTTTACCCTCCTCCCATCCTGTGCCCTGCCCCCAAACTATCCCTCTTGCCCTTTTAGGGGTTTCAGTATCACCCCCATTCGAATGAGTGAAAGATGCTGCCTTGTAAAAAGGTTTCAATTCCATGATATTTAAGAGTGTCTATACCTAACAGTATCTGTATATATTTAAGAGAATGCAACAGACTCTCTGTATTCCAAGATTGTCCATACCTTAGAAAATCTATAACTCTGCTGGCTAGTGTTATATATGATGTTAAAAGAGCCATTTGGAGGGGGGGAGGGTGGCTATGGATTTATTTCAAAGATAAATGGCTTTGGAGTCACTGCTCGTGTCACTTTGTTCATTTCTTGCACTTCTTGGTGAAGTTCTGTCATATAATTCTGGGGAATCTCAGGATTTATTTTATATTATATTCTTATTTCTATGTTTCTGAGTCTTCAGTTTTTATTGGAAATTATTTGAAATATTATGAAATGTCATCATCATGAATTTGTCTAAGTTCCTTTTCAAACATCCATAGAATTGAACAAGATGCATGCAAAGTGCCATTGCCAGTGAAGTCAGATTAATTATTAATTTTCTGCCATGTTGAATTTACCCAATATAATTAAGTGATGCAAATTAAGACGTGGATCTTTTTTTTTACTGATATTTTGAAATTCTCAATCCTTCTTTACAGATGGCACCATATTGCAGTTACTGACACATCAGGTCATTTTTTTATGAATATTTGTAAAATGTATTTTCTTGATATTATTTTGTTATGCAAACACTGAAATGAACCCATGCAAAAATGTAACTAAGTTTTAAAAGAATATTTGGATATATCTCAATATAATATAAGCATTCTAAAACAAAGGGGAAATTATCATAATGACATGGATATTTTCCTTTCGGGGTTGCACTTGAACTTCAAAATATTCTCAGATTTGTTAATTTTTTTAATGAATAGACCCAATAGTTAGATAAAATAATGCCAATAGTGTTTAACTTTCTGGTGGAAAAGAAGAAGACCTGAACGCTTTTAAAAGAAAATTAAAATGACACCTCAGCAGAACTTGTTATATATTGTAATTTCTCACTTCAAAGACACGAAAAGAAACATGAAAATTCAGGAACCTTCACGATCTTGAATAGAGGGGTGTGACTTTGTTTAGATATATACAAGAGTAGGTGTTGAAGTTGCTTGGATTATGCAGTCAGTGCAAACAAGGGGGGTAATTCAAAAACACTTGAAGGAGCCGAAATATGTTTTGTGGTCAAAAGTTGCCTGTCAAAAAGTTCTAATAGTCAATTCGGCTTTTGCAGGCGTGTCGTTTTGACTGTATGGAATATTTTGAGAGAGTCATTGTTGAGGATAGGAATCCAGAGGTTCATTTTCACAGAGCAAAAGTCACTGAAAACTAATATTTGCATTGTCCTGGTATTTCATTTTTGTGACAAGTGTGTTATCAAAGTGTCAGGTTTTTGTCATGCCCCCTCCCCCGACTAACCCTGGCCTCCATGACCTGCCTGTGCCTTTGTTTTAAGAGTGGTATCAAATTAACTCCAACATACCATACAATCACACTCAGAGGGCTACTTTTACACATTATGGCATTCTCTAGAAGGAAGTACACAAGATATACACCAAGTTCAAACTCACCTTAGGTTTACTGAGAGGTACATGTTACAAGCAACCAGATAGTCGAACTGCCAGGCCTTCTTAATGCTATGTAGAATTATTCTAAATAAATCCAGTGATTCCTGTCACAATGGGGCATTGTCAGTCACCCATTGTTGCTTCACGTGGCTTCTACTCAAAAGCACTGCTTCTGGATATAAACAATCCACATCTTGTTAGCCATGTTGGCCCACGTGGTCTGCAACAGCCAATCACAGCACAGGGCTGTGTCATCTCTCTTGGCTAACTTTATCTGTGAGCCTCAAGCCTGCTTCTGGTGGTGTCAGCCTGGCATCTTCAAAGGTGCTTCTCTTGTCGTAGTATAGGCTACACACCAGAAGCATTTGAGAAGTTGCACTGTCTTGTCAATATTACAGATAAGCTAGTTATTAGGTTGGTGATTAGTTTCTCAATGATTTCTTCAAATTCCAATTTAAAATGCCCCCTGACTCATATCACAATTTATTAAATATTTCAATGTAGCCCTTATTGTCACAGCCCTCTGAATATGGATTTTGGGGTTTTGTTTACTGAAGCCCCAATAATTAATTGAACCATGCTGTCAATGTAATTGTTGACTTTTTTTCTGGTCTTTTATTTGTTTATATTTCTCTAAGTCCATAACAATAGTAACAATGGCAATGCCTATCCCAAAGGGTCCTTCCTCGTGCATAACATCCTGCCATTTGGTAGTTCTCTGAGCTTCTAATGGCTTGGTTGCTAAACCAATGGTCAAAATAGCCCATGTTATTTTGGGAGGGGGGGTCTGTCATTGGCTAGGCCCGAAGGGCCGAACCTTCTGAGGCCAGAGGACTGCGGAGGCATCCAGAAGCTGAGGACAGAACCTGAAGTCGACTGCATTTTAGTGATTAGTCGGTCAGAGTTAGATTTCCAAGCAGCAAGTCCATGTTCAGTCAAGCCAAGTCGTAGTTCAGTCTGCTTAAGTCAAGTCACTGGTGTAAAACTTAGCCAATTCTCATCTCACAGAAATGGTTTTGGTATCAATTTAAATATCTTTAAGTGTACAATAATGAGCAACAGCGTTCGAACTTAGGGGGCTCAAGACCCCTTAACCCCCCTAAGTTTGAACACTGTTGCTCACGCCTGTGACCCGGTTCGATTCCTGGTCCGGGCATGACCAGGCTACCCGTGTTAGACAGCTGTTTCATTATTAGCCATTATTTGCCAAGAGTGTAATTTTAACAATTCAACTGCGCGAATAAAGGTAGCAAAGGCCTTATCAATGGCTAGTTCATCTGGGTCTATGTTGGACAACAGTTTCAATCATCCTTCGACTGGACCCCTATCTATATCTGCAAATACTACTTAACAATAATGCTCTTACTAATAATATAAGTGCAAGTGATGTCAATGACTTTTTTACCACAATAAATTAATTACTTGACCTCATTAATTAGTACTTGATTAATGTCCTTGACCTCGCATCTTGACTGGTCACCAGGTGTCGCCCATGTACACAAACTGACCTCTGACCTAAATTAGTTTCTGCTATTAATTATTAGAGTGCAAAAATCATGGACAGACATCCAGACGAATTTGATTAATGGGAAAAGATAGACTGGCAACATAAGAGGAAGACCCACACTGTCTTGAAGATGTAACTTAAGTGTGGACGTATTTTGTATGCTCATCACAAGATATCTGGTGCTTGGTAGGTATGTTAGGTAGGTAATAACATACATTTGTGGCAGGATGGATAGATGGAAAGATAAATTGGCAGTGTAAAACAACTAGAGACAAGAACTTGTGGGATGGTGTGGCAGGTATAGCAAAGGTTGGTAGGTATAATATGATCATAGACAGATAGGCAAGAAAAGCAAGCAGGCAGGCAGGCAGGCAAAATAATTTAGGTTAAAAAAAAGAAGAAAAAGAAAAAAAAAGAAGACTTTAGGTAGGAAAATATAAATTGCTAGGCAGGTAGATAGTGTGGTGGGCACGTAAGTAGGTTGTATTTTGGTGATACCTTTTTGCCAGGTAGTACCACAGTAGAAATGCTATCTACTTTCAATAAGGCAGATTGATGAGAAGAAATGTAGGTGGGTAGTTTGATACGGAGATGGAACCAAGATAGGGAGGACATGCAGGTGAATAATTGGACTGAGAGCTTTGGAAGGACAGTCTGTGAGAGAGACACAATTTGACCTGTTCTCTCAGTTGGCCTGCATATCTGGACAATCTATCGATCTCAGTATTCTGACACCTGTGAAATTTCTTCAGACAGATCATGAAATTGTTGACAGACAATTATAGATCAACAAAGATAGATCAACAAAGATAGACTGTAGATCAATGAAGATAGACTGATTCACAAGGATCTCAGGCAGGTGTAAGGAAGGACATTTGCATCACTACAATACAGACAGACAGACAGGATGTTGAGGACACACAGACACAATTAAATACAGACTATTATCTCGCCATAAAATTCATCTTTTTATATTTCTCCATATCTATAAATTATGTTTTTGAGTAATAATTTTCATCTTTTATATATTGCTCCCCATATCTATAAATTATGGTTTCCAGTAATAATTTCCATCACAACTTCACCCCACAAACGTAAAATTAGCCCTTTTCTGGTTCTGAGGGTGTTATGGGTGAATTGCCCCATGTGGGGTGGTTAACTTCCGACCAATTTAACTTGAAAGGGGTCCTGTTGTACCCCTCGCATAGCAAAAAAGATAACAGTTTTGTAACCAGTTTAGTTGTAAGATTGTAGTCTTTGTTCCAAGCAATACACCCCACTCATTGGCCATATATGGTTGTCTATATGGACAAGGGGTACTAAGTACTACCTCTTACAAAGGGTATTACCCTTAGGTGGTCTTCATAGAAGGTTCCAATGTGAAATATAGGCCTATTTTAAGTGAACTACACAAGCAGTAATAAATTCAGCCCTTGCTAATAATTAATAAATAAAGAATTTAGATGTGGAGAGTGCAGCTCTCCTGGATCAGGTCTTGCTCCTCACAAGGGTTGTGACATTTCTCCCCCGCTCACAGTATACCCTGACAATGACAGTGTCATCCCAAATGAAATACTGTGTTTGTATGTCATTTAGGATGGTAGCATTCTAAAAGATTTGTATTTCATTTTGGATGGTTGTGAAATCATTCAGGCAATTGGTCAAATAGAGTTTCAAAGATAAATCATTGTATCAGTCAGTCAGTCAGTCAGTCAGTTTGTCAGTCAGTTTGTTAGTCAGTTTGTCGGTTAGTAAGCTAATCAGTCAGTCAGCCACCAGCAACTGTTAGGAGCAACTTCTGTGAGGCAGACAAGTTCAAAGCAAAATGGTTCAAAATGTCTTGTCAATGGTCGCACCTTAGATGGAGCATCTCTGCTGGTGGTATTATTATATTTCCCTTCCCAGTCATTAAGTCAACCTGGGAAATTAAGTTAAAGACAATAGTTCAAAATAATATTTGTGTTAATGTCAGCAGGAAATGGGTTCGAAATATCTGTGACTGGTTTTATAATTACCTTATAACGACGTTACATAACAATCATTTATGGTAATTATTTGACCTGAAGTTAAACTTGTAGTAATTACATAAATTTATTTGTTCTGTCGTTATAATTACCTGCTTATTAGTGCTTAAGCTATGTAAACTATAATAATATGATATTAGAATGATATTAGAATATCTTTGAGCTCTGCTAAGAAGTGACTGTTATTAAGTTTAACGACACTTTGGAGTGATACTCATTTAACTAATCACATAACTTTGAGGTCGATATTTATAAATGCAACTGACCTTGCCTATGGGTATATGCTCCTGTTTTGCCCTCAATGACTTGTGGAATTATTCCAGCTTATTGTATGGATGCCCTTGAGTTTAGCTGTCTTTGAAAGGTCAATAAGTTTGCTATCAGGATACCATCTTTATTCTTATAGATCCTCAAGAGCATTCGATCCAGTGGTTGTTAATGTCCGTGCACAGTATCGAAGCACAGCGAGTGTCAATGAGCTATATTTCAATGTGGATTAAAATCATGCCTCATTTAGTTTACAAACAGACTTGACATCAATAGCATAAGTAGAATTAATGTGTTAGGATAAATGACTTTAATGCATGAAAAAGGCCATTTATCACATTATTGATGATATTAATAATGATACCAAACCATACTAATGGCAATTTATTTGGTACTAATAA
The DNA here is from genome assembly GCA_026936325.1 of Platynereis dumerilii. Classification (NCBI taxonomy): domain Eukaryota; kingdom Metazoa; phylum Annelida; class Polychaeta; order Phyllodocida; family Nereididae; genus Platynereis; species Platynereis dumerilii. Next base: position 15,034,645 of record JAPTHN010000008.1, on the reverse strand, counting down.
GATCCCAGGCGTAAGAACATATGTTCCAAATAACTCCAGTGCAAATAATGGGGAAATTTTGGCCAAATGTTTGTCACTAAAGCTAAATGACATGATTTATTAAAATCACATTAACCAAAGAGTCAAGGTTAGTTGATCCAATATAGTCTGAAGAAAATCAGTTCACTGACTGACTGACTGACAAGATGACAGATTGACTAGCTGACTGACTGACTAGCTGACTAGCTGACTAGCTGACTGACAGACCGATTGACTGACTGACAGAACGAATGGCTGACTGAATGGATGACTGAATGGCTGACTGAATGACTGACTGAATGACTGACTGAATGACTGACTGAATGACTGACTGAATGACTGACTGAATGACTGGCTGAATGGCTGACTAATTGCTGACTGACTCAAGTGCTATCTCGTTGACTGACTGACTGACTGTGCCTCCAACTTCCAAAATCAATGGAAGGCTTAAGAAGCCAAGCATTTTACTGAATGACAATACATTTTAAGAGATTTTACTCTGTAATTTGTGCTCTATGTACTCTATGTATCTCATTTCTTCATACTCAAAATATTAGAAATGCCTCCTCGTGTGTACTTAATATCAAAGAGAGTTGTCACATGCACTGGCATTCCTCTGTTAAGTATCATGTATATCAAATGACATGGAGCTTCAAAAAAAATTAGATCAAAACATTATGGAGGCTGGTTGGCCAGTGGCTGGGTTGACTTCCTATGCAAACTCAGGATGTAAGTAGGAAGGCTCAAGTGCAGACCTCTGGTGCAAGACCTTGCTCCTCACCAGGGTTGATTGAATGAATTAACTGAATTTTTTTTTTAATCCATAGAAAATATATTCTTAATTTTAGATCAATGCATAAAAATTAAGAGATTTGTACTGAGCTGTTTCATGAAAGATAGATAGATAGCTAGGTAGATAGGTAGATAGGTAGACAGGTAGATAGATAGATAGATAGACAGACATATAGATCGGTCAGTTGGTCGGTCGGTCAGTCGGTCAAGAGTTACTAGAACTCCGACATTGAAAGACAGAAAGAAAGCTTTTGTTTAACTTCAAGGTGGGACATTTTTGACTTGGCCCAGCACAGGCACACTTAGCAAGGACCTTGACTTCACCTTGTGACCAACAAGAAAGGTCACGTGACGACCCAGAGGTCTGCCCACGAGGACAGTCCAATTACACCAGGTGACCTGACACACTTCTGTACTTGGAGTGAGGTGAAGTGACAGACTGACAGATGACATCTACAGATAGACAGATAGATATGATAATGTACATTGATACATTGTATCGAATGTAATTATGGTGCACTCTGTTCTTGTAGGTGTCATGATATAAAGTGGTAGAATGTTTCTACCACTTTATATCATGACACCTACAAGAAACTAGAATGTCACAAATAGCCGTCATACTTTGAGATGGTTCTGTTGCTACATGTTCAATAGGTCTGTCGCCATATGGGGATTACGACAGGTATTCTTGGTGGCCCGTCTACAAGTTGACCGCTATTTACTGCCATCTAGGGTGCAAAATTCGCGAGCTCCTGTTAGCAGTCAATAGAATTTCAATCTCTGGAAGAAACCAGGACATTCTTGAAGAAACCAGGACAGTTCCATCATTTAGTGATGGTCTAGTTTATTTCCAAAAACTCTGTAAGTGTCTAATCTGACTTTGGTTGGCTTCAATTTTAAGCAGACAGCTCGTAAATACCAAAATAAGTTGGAACTATTTTTTATCATGGAGGATGTATACATTGTAGCTCACATATAATGCCAGTATAGAGGGGGCCACTTGTGGCATGGACAAGACATTTTGTTGAGTGTTACACAGCTTTTATGAAATTGTAAATTATATTGTTGTCCTAGTTAATGAATCTCCATAAAGTAACAGAATAAATACAAATGAGCATTTTTGATATCACAAAGCAAAAACATTGGCTTTGTATGGACACGTGAATAAGTGAGAGTGCATTATTTTTGGACACTTTTCTGACCAAAATGTAACATGCAATGAAGTTTTTCAGGATAAGGGAACTTAGCTGGCTACTGAGAACTTATGTCCATTAAGGCTTAGTGGAGGTCACTAAGAGGGGGTAATCGAACCGTTTTAAGCGAATTTTTTTTGTAATCTTATTGAATATGTGTGCTAACATATGTTTCGCTTGAGCAAACCTGCAGTGTGATTGTTATGTAATGCATTACAGAAATTTTAACATAAGCATTTAAGGGGACATTCTTAGTAGCCACCTTAGTTCCCTTATCCTGAAAAGCTTCACTAAATGGCATAAGTAGATTGAAAACCATCAAACTTCTGGTGAGTAAAATCATCCATTTCACAGGCAAAGTTTATGCTAAAGTTTTAAAACTTTGTTTTTGTCTCATGATTTCCAAATGTTTTCATTCAAAGCAGTGGACTGGATCTTTGCCAGCAACCATGCTTTGTGAAAGTAATTTGGCGTAGTAATATGGACAGCTGTTGTGCGACCTTATCTTGTGATCTGTCCAAAACAGATCAAATTAAGGTTGACCCGGTTCAATTTTCCAGGGATTGTCAGCATTCTGCTGCCACTTGTCGGTCCCGATCAGAGACAGATAGGTGGCACTACAATAAGGGGGGGTGGCTATTTTTTCTTGGGGGAGCCCACCAAATGATATATCATCTGGTTTGTTGGCAAAGTAAGTGAAATCCTGTGACCAACAGTTAATAATAATCTGGTTTTTAACAATTTACAATTCCCCAATCTGTATGATAATAACACACTTTTCTGTTTAACTGCTGTTTTGGAACATAATCAATACAGCTTAGCTGACCCAAACAATCAAACATTCAACAAAAACACTCATTAAGTTAGACTCCTTGGCTTAGTCAACAACACCAATTACCTTGTTGAAAGGCAAAGGGGATTCCATCAGAGCTAGCTCCTATTATACACCAGTGCTTGTCATTACACATACAGGAGCACCTATGCTCGTTTTTTTTTCATGTCCACAAATTCGTACATGCTCGTTTTCAAACCTCGGCAAATTCGTGTCCATGTCAAATAATGAAAACTATATACATGGTTTCAATCACCCCTCACCTGATTGTTGTCTCTTCCTCTTGTCCCAATTAGCCACCAACTTGCCACCAAGCTGATAAATACAGGACGTAAAGTCCCAATCATCCATCCATTCAACCTGGGGAGAGGGTTGGTCTAGTGATAGCATGCTGAACTGCCAATTGCTTGGTCCAGGGTTCGAATCCAGCTCTTGCCAGGTCACCTAGGCCTGTGTTGGACGGCTGTCTCAACCAACATTGCCATGTCCCCCTCCTGTCCTAATAGCCTGGCAAGTGCAAAAAGACAGGACGTAGGCTAAATCCCCAATCATTCATCCATCCAACCATCCAACCCATTAACTTATGGTGTTGGCTTTTACCTGCATCAGCCAGCACCAGCAACCCAAGCTCAATTAACAGTCACAATATTGATGTCCCAAACCTCGGATCACTTTCCCAATTTCCCCATTTAAGATTTATGGTCAACCAAATGTGGTTTTAATTCAGGCACACTTCCCTTGATTTGCCATGCTGGGCGGTTCACTTTCACTGCATTTTTTATGCTTGACCTGCCAATACATTGGCTGGCTGGTCAGAATTATGATTGATGTGTTGACAATTAACTTGGTTTGATAAATAAGTTATATCAATAACTTTGTATGGATTGGTTTTATTGAAATGTCTCTGGCACCATCATCTGACAGCTTGGTAAGTTGGTAGTAATTAGTATTTCAGCAGTAATCACTACCGGAATCGCCTGATAGATTAAGCAGTAAAGAGTTCCGGTAGTCAAGCCTCAATCTGGTTAGCACACAAGGACTTCCCACCCCCTGCCTCGTTTTCATAAAGGGAATCCCACTTTCTCTGTGGGGCTTCCTCCCATCCCATAATTTTGATCTGGTCACTTAGGTATTTAACACTCATTATCTATCATTTTGATTTGCAGACAGTTAGCGTGTGCCAGTGGTATTTCTACATATTAAGCCAAATGAAGACCTTGATTACCCCTAATGAAGTTGATTAAATTAGCTGGACACCAATTTTCCAATTGACTCTGTGCCATGGCATGGCGTCTGTATTTAGCCTACTGGAGGTTTGTTCAGGGACCTAACAGCCTCTCTGGTTTATTCAATTATGTGGTCCAGTGGTTACAATATTTTTGTTTTGCATTTTCTGTTGAATAGCAGGTTCGATTCCCAAAATTGGTAATGAAGCTTTACACTTGGAATGGGGATGCACTATGAGTATAGGCCTACTTAGTATTGAGAAAGGCAGTATCGATGTGGCATTGGCAGTAGAAATTTGTGTAAGGGAGTGAAAATTAGAATCCAGGAATAGGTATATCCCTTACTGAGAATGTCACTCTAAACATTTGGTTGTCACTGTGACTAGTTTGTGACTACTTTAGGGTAGTAATGGTTGCAAAAATTGGGTAGTGACTTCCTGGAAAATCATTATGACTATTCTATCAAAATGACTATGTTGACTATGTACATGTCCGAAAGGTAGTCAATATGATCACCATCTGGTAGCTTTGATTATGAGAGTAGTACAGCTTACTAATCCAATATTTGTCACATTGACAAAATTGACAACCCTTTAGCAATTTTGACCCTAGGAGTTGTCGGTTTGGGCATCAGGAATTATCACTGTAGAGTTGTCATCTTGACCACCCTGTGTTTAGAGTGTTCAGGCCCATCTGAAGGAAAACTATTCTCAAGTCTTTGACGTTGCAGATCTATAGGTTATATGTTTCTTTTTGTTGATGACATAAGTCCAGGAAATGGGGAAATGAATTATTATGGCATAATTAGTATATGGAAATAACCCCTATGTAATGGGGTGTATATTTGAGCACTGAAAAGGGTTTATTGTCGTTTGTTAGGTTTTGGGAAAAACGAAATTGCTTTAATTTTTTCTCTCTGTTGCATCTCAATTAGGCCTACAGTGCACATCAATTGCTAAGGCCAACAGTGAAATTTTACGAGGCATGTTCTGTCAAAATTTACTTGTAAACTGGAGTTCACCTGCTCCCACTACGACAGCTGGCCTCAATTTACGGCACTACGTCAAAATAAATGGCCTAGTGGCGCAATTGGATGTTAATTAATAGGTCTATGTTCAATTACAAAAAGAAATTTACTTTTTTTTTATGCTTTGTAAAAAATGATGAAATGAAAATACAAGATTTTGTACATGTAATTTATAGGCCATTTCCTCAATTTTCGACTTGATGCATAAAAAAACTGATGAAAAACATGCAAAACTAACAATTTTGGGGGTAATTATGTTAATCGGAATGGATACAACTAAAATCTAATAAATTACCTCCCAGTATTTCAATACAAAAAGGCACCTTGCTGAGACCCATCAAAGGCTAATAATTTGTCATTTCATATTATGAATTCTGCTAAATTGTCACATATTATAACATCTGTTTGGAAGTTTTTGCTCCACAACAATTCTCGGAGCATGCTATTGAATATCCTTTTACATGCATGTGAGATCTTGCAACTAATTAGAAGTTTTTTCTTCAAATTAGCCTCCCAAAAAAATCCCAAATTGGTGTAATCACATATTTCTCTACAACCAAGCTACACAGTGTATGGTTATTTTCACTTTCAATAAAAAGACACTTTTACTAATTTTGCACAATTTCCTGCCCTAAATAGATTCAGTTTTTTCGCCTTATTTTTCAATATCCTGAGACCCCACCATGGGAAATGTGTTTTATGATTTTAATCAAGAACAGTAAAGATAGAATTTAGGCAGGTGTATTACCTAAGAAATGGCAGTGCAGGTGCCTGTTTAACAGTGTGTGTGCTATAGCCGATCGCTAAGATAAAGATAGCAAATTGTCCTGAAATGTTCATATTGTGGTATGTGTTATGTTACTGCTGACTCTAAAGCTACTTTGGCTTATTTGACCAACTGTCAGGAGTAATGATGAGATGACAAGTATGTGATTCCATAATCAAGGGTGGGGTCTTTACTTGCCTCATCAGGGAAGACTTGAATAAAGTGCACCTTCTCGATTGATGTCACATGACATTGACAGAATTCATTTCCTTCGGGTGGTTTTGAGCTCGCATCCATTCTTATCAGTGTTGCAGTCGAGACCGCGACATCTGAGGCCAAGACCAAGACCGATGCATGAGGCTCTAAGACTGAGACTGAGGCAGAGGCCATCAATATGTGACCTCAAGGCCGGGCTTGAGGACGAGGCCGGGCTTGAGGACAAGGCCGGGCTTGAAGACGAGGCCGGGCTTGAAGACGACGCCGGGCTTGAAGACGACGCCAGGCTTGAGGACGACGCTGGGCTTGGACAATGCCGGGCTTGCGGACAATGCCGGGCTTGAGGACGATGCCAGGCTTGAGGACGAGGCCGGGCTTGGGACCGAGGCCGGGCTTGAGGCCGAGGCCGGGCTTGAGGATGAGGCCGGGCTTGAAAACGAGGCCGGGCTTGAGGATGAGGCCGGGCTTGAGGACGAGGCCGGGCTTGAGGACGAGGCCGGGCTTGAGGACGAGGCCGGGCTTGAGGACGAGGCCGGGCTTGAGGACGAGGCCGGGCTTGAGGACGAGGCCAGGCTTGAGGACGAGGCCGGGCTTGAGGACGAGGCCGGGCTTGAGGACGAGGCCAAGCTTGAAGACGAGGCCGGGCTTGAGGACGAGGCCGGTCTCGAGGCTTCCAACACTGGTCCAAAGACGCCCGAGACCGATCCAAGGCCAAAGATTGCGCGTTAGAGACCGAGACCATGGCCGAGGCCATCAAAATATTATTATGATGATGTAGAAATGACAAATTTTAAGAAAAACAAATCTTCAATAAAAGTATATTTTCTTGCAGAAAAGTTGGATCTTTTGATTACAACTAAAAATCGTGGAATGTGTACAAATACCGAATATAGGCCTGCATCGGCAATTGGCTTTTTCTGCCTTGGCAATTGAAGGATGTCTTCCATGTAAATGTTTTACCACTTAACCAGTATTCTGACCCTGCAAAACTGTGCATCTCCAGAAATCTTTCCCTTGCATGTTTCGGAGGGGGTAATAACAGTTAGCAGAGAGGGGTGAAATGACTACCATTTTCATATGTCAAATGATGGGGTCATTAGTTTTAAAGGGGTAAACAGTTAGCAAACAGCAGTTGCTTGTCGGGGGTATATATGCATGTCAGCATGCAGAAAGCCCTGAGAAGGGGTATAGCAATTACCCCCCTCATCAAATATGCATGAGACTGGGGTCAAGGACTCAAGGATGGGGGTTAAAATGATGGGAGGGTATATGTCTTGCTTCAGGGTGAATACGACTCCTAACTATTGCATATGTAAGGTGTAAGGTGTGATATGGGATGTTTACTATTTATTATTCCATTGTATTCTAGTAATTATCATATGCATTGGAGTTTAGATGTTTGCATTTTCCTGATAGATAGACATATGGATAGATAGATGGACATATGGATAGATAGACAGATGCTGAGATAGATGGATAGGTAGACATATATGCTGAGATATATAGATAGATAGATAGATGGATAGATGGATAGATAGATGGATAGATGGATAGATGGATAGATGGATAGATAGATGGATAGATAGATGGATAGATAGATGGATAGATAGATGGATAGATAGATGGATAGATAGATAGATAGAAGAAAATTCATGCACATGGCGTTTGTGCTGCACCTTTGAAGTGCTGTCACCCAAATAGCCCTATTCCTACGTGTAGTAGGCCTACCTAGTCTTTGAAAATACAACTTGAACCAATAAGAAAAGTACTTATGTATTTACTGCATATAATTAAGCAAATGACCAACTAGTTGGGACTCAAAACCAACTAATGAACATTTTCTTTACAGTTAATGACTTTAATTAGTAATAATTACTGTGGTTCAAAGATCCTAACTGCCTCAGTGTGTCACACGACAGTTTTGCATGTTGAGTATTGTATGGGCTTGTCAGTGTTGTTATCTTAAAGTGTTGGAAAGGCTACTAATTTCTCAACTTGTTCTTAAGATGAACAAGGCAATCAGCTGCGGTTTCACACACTCTGTGGGAAGATCTGAAAAGCTTAAGATACTAAAGTTTACTTAAAAGGAGAAATTGTTTCTCTGACATGCGATAAAAGACTTACAGTGCTTCAAATTTGGCAGCAGTACCAATTGTCCACCATGTGAATATTGGTACATGTATTTGAAGGGCCATAAGTTGTCCATTAGTAGCTGGCATTTAGTGAAGAAGAGTTGAGACCAGCGATCAAAGTAACTGACTAGTTCTTTCAAACACAAAGCTCAGAACTGCAATTAAAACTGCATTTTGCACAGAAAATGAAAGTTTCCTCACTTTTGTCCATATGGAGCTATTTTGGTTCCATATCAACTGGATATATGAAGAAATTCAGAAGTGTCAATGTTACTGCATCCCATCAGTTACCCATTCTGATGTTATGCTTGGGAGGGGGGGGGGGGGGGGCACACCAATGGGACCATAATCTGGGAACAAGGAGGCTATGCATAGTCTTCATCTTTTTGGCTGTGACTCAGACTTAGTAATTTATCTGTTCATTACACTGCTGTTTCAACAACAAAAACCTAATATAAAAAAATGCATAAAATACAGAAAGAAGGAAGCAAGATGGTTCATTTTAATTGGGGATTGGCGGTGGGGGTGTTGTGGTTTTTTGGGTGTTCAAATGGCATAAAACAGTCGGGGGTGCAGGTGGCTACTGTAATTCTACAGTTACCTGCTTCTGGAAGCCACCTGACTGACAATCACAGTAATCAGGCAGTTGGCATAGCAACGCAATGGACCTCATGACTAATTAGTGCAATTACCGCAAGGTGGCTGTCCCCTGTTTGTCTTTTTCTCAAAAAGTTTTGATTTGTTGTCACGGTATGTGTCTTACTTTGGCGCCTTTTTTCACTTTTCTTCTTGTTCTATTCTTGAAGGTACTCAAGGAAGATGCAACATGCAAGAATTGGAGTGAAGGGATTGGTGGAGGGCCGAAGTTACTGCTTGTTCATGTTTAATGTTAAAAGGTAAATGCCAAGTCTACAACTATGCAGATGACAATTCTATTGCTTTTTATGATAAAGATCCAGTTGTTGTCAAACATACTCTTGATCAGCTGTCTAAGATGTCAATAACCTGGTTTAAAAACAATCTAATGAAGGTCAATCCATCTAAGTTTCAATGTTTAGTTCTATCCAGAAACAATAATTGTGATATTCTATTTAATGTTGATGGTGTTGTTTTAGAAAACATGAACTGTGTTAAGCTGTTGAACCAACTGGACAGAGGACGAAAACAAGGATATAAAATAGGATGGCTGCAGTGCCTTTAATTGGCAATTAAAACAAGACACACATAAAGAACAATCACACACATTCATAACACACGTAAAAGGAGAGCGGACACACAGATAGACCTGCTGCTCCGGACCAGCCACAGTGCTGGGATACTTAAACCCTGGGAGCAAATTTGGATAAATGCAGGTAAGAACACAAAACACAAGAAAATGTATTTTATATAATAAATAGTAGATTGGAATCACACATAAAACTGACAAGAAATTGACAATGAAGTAGAATCGTAAATATAAATCAGATACACACAAAAATGGATACAAGTTGTAAATACAAGAAATAAAGTTTAAAATCGGAAAATGAGAACACATTTAATGGAATCTAGCAAGAACATGGGTATATTTTTGAGCAGCAAAATTGCCTGGTAAAACTGAAATTTTTAATAGTTTTTTATAGGCTGTGCCAAATTTTTAAAACCGTGAGGGGTAGGAAAATAGGAGAAAAAGCTCCCGGAAGCGGAGGAAAACCGGTAGAGACGACCGGGAGAAGAAGAAAAAAGGGAGGAAGCGGGTGGGTGCTGAAAAGGAGCGCGACTAAGATGCGCGGGAAAGGACATAGAATATATAGAGGAGAGGGCATTCACACCCAGAAAGCTGAGAATGAAAAATCCATGAAAAGAAGGAAGAAGAGACAAAGGTGCGAACCACTGCGAATGAGTGGGAGGTGAATAAAACACCAGGAATGAACAGGTGAAATAAATCACAAAATAATTAGCCACAAATGCTCCAGACATAGAGCACACTGCAGCAAACCCTCGCCCCCTGTCCAGCTTCAATGGACCCTGGTTCTACACCAAGCTTTCATTAGGTTGTCATATTGATAACAAACTAAAATTTACTGATCATGTGAAACAGCTGACTGTCAAATGTAATAGACAAGTAAGTGTTCTTGGAAGACTTAGCACTTTACTTGATATAGATACTAAATTACATATTATACGAACACTCATAATTGCTAACCTTAACTATTGTAGCTCAGTTTACCATTTTTGTAATGTGAATGAAGCTAGAAAACTAGAGAAGATTGTAGAACGTGCTCTAAGATATGCTTATCATGATTTTAGATCAAGTTATAAAGAATTACTTGTCAAATCAGGTTTTTCATCATTGTTTATATGCAGGGTCAGAAATATTATGGTAAATGTGCATAAGGTCAGACATAATATGTTGCCTCCTGTCAATAATTTATTTGAAGAAAATCACACTGAATACGACCTGAGAGGTACAAATTTAGTTCAACCAATGTTCAATACAGTATCATATGGGCTGAAGTCGTTTAGATATACTGGTGCTACACTTTATAACAAATTACCTAATGATCTCAAGAAAATGAATGTACCTGATTTTAAAAGAGCTATTAATTTATGGAAGCCCAAATGTAATTGCAATAATTGTTTGCTATGTAGTCTTAATCTCTAAGTTGCCATATGTTTTTACTATTTTATGAATGATTTACGTTTTTACAAATTGCGCATGTCATTGTACATTATCATTTGTTTTCACTTCATCTGTATATAGCTTCATATTGTCGGAGACAAGCAGAAATGCTTATTTTATATTGTTCATTGTAACCCGACTTGAAATAAAACTTATCTTATCTTATCTTATCTTATCTTATCTTATCTTGTAGCAATATAAATCCAATTAGCTTTTAGAAGTCGTCTTGTGGACTTCAATATTCCCATCTTGAAGGAAGATAATCACTAATGGATCCTTGGATGAAACTCGAGTCAGAATGATATTATCATTTTGTTACAGCTTACAGTTTAGTTCTGTTTTTGCCAGGAGAAAATTCTTCTAGTATCAAACTATCATCCGCAATGTAACCTTCTGTTTTGCACTTTGCTGCATACCTTCGCGGATGGTAGTCTGTACAGCTGAACTCACAGCCTTGTTTTCATCTATCTATCTATCTATCTATCTATCTATCTATCTATCTATCTATCTATCTATCTATCTATCTATCTATCTATCTATCTATCTATCTATCCTGTTGCTTGTTTGTTTAATAGAATACTTATTTTAGTGTAATTAATAGTAAGCAGATGAGGCTTACAATATAATCTGCCATGACACATGTAGGCGTATCTTCGAGATATTTTTGTTGTCAATAAAAGATTGCATATATTGAATAGGAACTAGTGACCAAGTACATGTATGTCTCAGGGAAGACCAGACCTTCTACCTCTGTGCCTCTGTGAAGAAAGTGAGCGCAATTTAATAAGTGACCCCTTTTTCCTTTTTTAATTGATATATCTTTGAAAATTCAGTCTGGGTGTTCAAATCTGGCGGGTAATGGCATGGCTAATTGTGCGGTCACTTTGGGCAGCTGTCATTAGGCCATTTCAATTGGCTGTTCAATTTGGCAATAATGTGCTTTTAGTTGGCAATCACCTTGGGAACAAAAATAGGAACCAAATTGGACCCGAAATGGTTCCACAAAAGTGCAACTTCAAAGGATTTTCTGCGAAAAGGAACAAAACAGATATTATTTTAATAACTGGGTTGGCTATTAATACCCTCACGAAAACCACATACTCTGGACATTATAGGGAAATGGGTTCAAGGAATATATTTTGAGTGCATTTTATAATTTAGCTTCCTTGATTTGCTGGTGTGTTTGTAAATAGACTTGAGTGCATGTGCAATGAGGTTATACTTTGGATTTTTTATCAGGACTGCTTTTGATATATATTTTGCATATAAATTTACAGATCAGGACCAATAGATAGATATTGGTCAAATCGAGAGAATCATTTTAAAAAACTGACATTAAATCAAGCCAATTTCATATTCTCTGAGTGTAAACACCATTCACAATTGAAAAGATCTCTGTTAATTTCACATCTATTTTTTGTGTTTTTCCTTGTAAATTATCAAAAAATATAGGATAGGTACCATGGTAGTTTCTCAAAGTTTCAAACCACTTCTATGTGCAAACTGAATCTTCTCCCTCAGTCAAATCAATTTTCTCCACTTTCCTCGTGTTTTAAGGCAGTTAATTGTTTTAGCCACGTTTGGGGCTGTCCCAGGACGTGTTGGCTTGGGCGACGCACGTTTTTGGCGTCACGACGGCCGTCACACGCCACGTCGAAACTTGCGTCTTGTGAAATAGGACGCTGTACAGATGGCAATGGTCATTTTTGAGTGGTCAGCCCTTGACCAGAGAAAAGTATGGTCACTTTTTGGAGGTGATATCACGCAGCTTAGAATTGTCAATTGTATTTTACACTCCATGACCTCTGACCTTACGATTTAACCCCTATTTGTAACGGCACTTCCGTTTGATATCAGATCACCTATTATCACCCAATCCAGTTTTGAAATGTTCAACTTGGACCTTCAAAAAGTGAATTTGGTGATCGCATGTTGAAATTGGGAGAAGGTAGAATAAAAAAAAGAAAGAAAAGAAGAAATTGAGGAGTTGAAAAAAGGGAAATTTAGGGTTGCTTTGTCAACCCTCCTCAGAAAGGCAAAAAAAGATGAAATGGAATACCACCCTCATCCCATCCTATTGTGCCTATGGTGAGCCATGAAAATGTCCCCCATCTCACAAACCCTAAATTAAGAAGAAAAAAATCTTGAAAAAGAATTTAAGAATGATTGAGAGAAATCTTGACCATTTGTAAGTGATAGCTTTGAAAAAGAGACACGATTTTCACCTCCATTTGAAGTATTTCAGAATTTTGCCCCAACTTTAAAGTGAGAAATTTGGCAGTTGTTTTCGAACTTCAAAATTATATGAAAAAAAAGCAGAAAAAGCAAAAAAGTTTAAACCCAAAAATGTTTGTTTCTGCAAGACGAGATTGGTGTAGGAAATCTATTTGACATATTTTTCAGGAACATGGCTTTTCATGAAATAAATAATGAAAGTATGATTATTTTCATCTATGTTCTACGACTCCAATTAAATTTTTGTCAGAAAAGTGCATGTCCACTGAGTACATAATTGCAAATATTCTGTAGTGTACACATATTATATTCTGTTCTTCTGCACCAGAAGAAAATGCTAGATCTATGTTAGTAACAAAACAATAAACTCCATGACATTCTTTTCACACATGGCCAGAACATCTCTAGATCACCCTGACACCTTGAGGGCATTTTATGAACTAACCTGCTTCCGAGCACTTGCATGAGGGCATATTCACCATGAAAAATGCAATAATGGCCAAAACTTGGCTCCCAACTTGGTATCATCCGGTATTTTGTGTTACAAAATTCAAATAATTTCATTTTGAGTAATCATTTAGTGCAATAGTGAAAACGGTTGGCTGAAATTACATAATATTACACAATTCTAGTTTTTAATCTTAAATTGAGCGAAAACTTACCTTTGCTAGTCACGATAACATCAAAGAATTGGTAGTGAGCAGTAAATTCAGTAAATATCAAAATTTGAGAGGAAAAAAAGTTAATTTTGTATGTCTTATTGTCACAGTAAACAGGATGTGAGGTTGAGATAGGCTCATGCTTGGCCAGAGACTGTTGCTTAGACACCTGTGTGAAAAGAAAAAGTTTTGAGGAAAAAAAAACACTTGTTGACAGTTACAGACCAGATAATGGTTTTTTTTTTCACAGACGATTTGATTTTGGCATATTCCGCCATACCAGCAAGCAGATAACTGTCAGTTTTAGCAGTATTGGTTTTATACAGTAGGGTGGTTTCATGGTACCATTGGTTACAGTCTTGGTCTGCTATACTTGAGGCTTGAGCCTGCATAGGTTCAAACCCTATAGGGTTGTTATCTAAAAATATTTTGATACATGATTTTTTCACGGCCTTTCTCGAGCACATCCCAGCTTGATGTCATTCGAATGAGACGTTGAATTGGTAAACCCTGTGTGTAACATGTTGCAAACCTTCTCCCGTCTCACCCCCCAACCCTTGTGAGGACCCAAAACTCGATTGAGAGGGCTTCACCTACCACAATTACTGTCTTTCAGAATTGTCAAAATAAATAAATCCCATCTTTATACGAATGTCCGTTACCACAGATGGAAGTATCTTCATCAAGATACTGATGGTGGTTTTTCCTTCTATCTTGCCCGGTAGTAGTGTACTGGTTCGCTAATCTCCGGGACCTGGGTTTGATTTTCGGTCCGGCAACATATTTTAGAAAGATGTTACATTCCGTGCCAAGAGTGCAACTCGCCTCATTACCATAGTCCCTGCCTGTCCTATTCAGCCAAATCAGCACACAAATAAAGACGTAAACTGTCATAAAGCGGCATTCCCCACCAACTTTCTGTCTATCTGCCAGTCTGTCCTGTCTTGGTCTGTACCTATGTCTGTCTTGTCTGTCCCTGTTTCTGTCAGTTCCTGTCTTGGTCTGTCTCTGAACATTTCCGTCTTGGTCTGTCCGTGTTTCTGTCTTGGTCTATCCATGTTTCTGTCTGTTCCTGTCTTGGCCTGTCCCTGTTTCTGTCTTGGTCTGTCTCTGTTTCTGTCTTGTTCAGTCCCAGTTTCTGTCTTTGTCTGCCCTGTTTCTGTCTTGGTCTGTCCCAGTTTCTGTCTTGTTCAGTCCCAGTTTCTGTCTATGTCTTCCCTGTTTCTGTCTTGGCCTGTTCCTGTTTCTGGCTTGTTCAGTCCCTGTTTCTGTCTTGTGAGTCCAAGTTTCTGTCTTGGTCTGTCCCTGTTTCTATTTATGTGCCTGTCCTGTCTGTCTGCATGTCCTGTTTCTGTCTTGGTCCCAATTTTGTCTTGGTCTGTCACTCTGTCTCTGTGTCTGTCTTGGTCTGTCGCTGTTTCTGTCTTGCCAACCATAACTGCAAAATGACCTCTCATAAGTTGAACACTTCTCATACACCATTCACATGCAATTTTGTCACATTTTCCAATTTTCCTTCTTTTCATGATTGTGACTGTGGTACAATATGTGACATAATGTTCTTACGTAATTCTCTATGGGCCAAGGTTCAGGCAAACAAATGCACACTCGCGAGGGTGCCTGAAATTTCTTTCAAACTAACAACTCTACTTCTACACATGGCTATATCATGAGGTTATAACACAGTTGTCAGGGCATATAGTTATGGAATAGGGGGGTACAGGGCTGGTACAGTAGCTCTCCATGGTCCAGTGCACACTGAGGGGTGCTAAAGCTGAGGTGTTTATCAGCAATCAGACATGTTGTCAAGCCAAACTGATAAAATCTTGCACAAGAAAAGATCAGAGACTTAAAGTTGAGAAAATACCTGCCAGTTCACACTTCCAAATGACCCCTTATCAAGGTCATCTCCTTGACAACAGACAACAAGCACCAGTCGAATTGACCCGTCAAACGTGCAACTGTATCATTTCTCGCCAATCTCAGACGAGGCGAGAACTAGAAATTGCTGATGGAACGATAAGGCGTCAACACTATTTCATTGCTGGCTGTCTCGGAGACATGCCACAAGAAAGTGTGATATCTCCGCTAGACTATGCATGCGTTTATCTGCTTAAATTCTTCTCTCACTGTCTCAGTGGCGTACTTTTCAGGACGTCCAAGTTCAGTGCCAGGGCAAGGACCATAGTTCGATATCCTTGGCAACCACGTTAGAAGTTGGAAGGATGCTTCATCATGTGCCTAAAGTGTGCCTTGTGGTCCTTGCCTGATTTACCATGGTCCATGCCTGTCCTGCTAAGCCTAATCAACATGTAAACAAAAGATGAAAGTTCTTTATCAAAGTTCTACTATGTACCTTCGGTAACAGTCCTACAGACCATTTCTGACTTTTCCTGTACTAATTTCTTAACTTCCTTCTTGCTGCCTGCTCTTTTCCTTTCACATTTCCATTCTTTCCTGCCTTTTATCCTTGAAATCGTCCTCCTGTCCCCTTGCCATTTTCTTTCTCTCACTCCCCTCTTCCTAAAAGTTTCTCCTCTCCCATCTTCGTTCTCTTTCTCTCCCTTTACCCTCATCACTTATTCTCTCCTACTTACATTTCTTCTTCTATTTCTCTTCTTTCCCCCATTGATTCCTTTCCCCTTTCTTCCCCCTCCCTTTTCTTCTCACTTCTTTCTCATTCTTCCTTCCTTTTCTTCTTTCCCTCCTTTTCTTATTCTTTGCTCCTTCCTTTCTACCCTCTTTGCTTTCCTTGCTTCATTTCCATTCCTCCTCCTTTCATCACTCCTTTCTTCTCCCCCTCGCTCTTTTCTCCTTTGTTCATTCTTTCTTTCCTTTCCACATTCCTTCCTTCCCACATTCCTTCCTTTCCACATTCCTTCCTTTCCACATTCCTTCCTTTCCACTTTCCTTTCTTTCCACATTCCTTCCTTCCATCCTTCACCCTCCTTCCTCTAAGCTCTACTAAGCTCTGGAAAACAAGTACTTGAATTTCAACAAAATACAGGCTTGGTCCATGTGTGTTGACAATGGGGATTTTGCGTGCTTCGTAATGTTTAAAGCTGATTATATTTTCTTTTTGGGGGAATATTTCAATTTTCCACAAGTCTGTATTATATGTAAACAATGTGTGAACAATACAAAAGCATTATTAATACATGTAAACATGTGTGCATTTCTCTACAATCCAATCAAAGTGCAATCATGCCTTATAAATTAAGAAGGGTTAGTTATTTATACATTTAGGGCGATATTAAGGGACTTTAGCATGTCGTAGGGAAGGCAAGGGGGCGGAGGATCACTTCACTGCCAAACATCGAATGAATCTCAAGTCCTGCTTAGACCGTCCCATACTTATCATTACAACTGTTTTGTAGGGTATGCTCCTGAATCTGCCATGGGGATTTTCCTCCTCATTTTTTACCTGAGTTTCTGAACAAGGTGTTGAGTTGCCTGAGATCAAAGTGTTCCCTTCTAATAAGGTTTGCAAAACTCGTCGCCCCAACCTTTTGAATAGCCAGGTGACAGCCAGCCATGACCGGGCATTATGGGCAATAATGAAGCTCTGTCAGTTGACTGACGATGGACGGAAGATAGAAGATAAATATAAGATAGATGGTCTAGATAGATCTGACAGATGGATCCTTCCTTCCTTTCTTTCTTTCTTCATTCTTTCCTCATTCCTTCCTTTCCTCATTTCTTATTTTATTCCTTCCTACCTTTCTTCCTTCTCTCCCTTTACTCCTTTCCTTCCTTTCCCCACTTCCTTCTTTCCTTTCTTCCTTTTGACTCCTATCATCCTTTCCTTCCCATCATCATTCGTTCCTTCCATCAGTCCTTCCTTCCTTCCCCCCTTTCTTTCTTACTTCTTTCCTTGTTTCCTGTCTTCTTGTTTTCCCTCCTTCCTTCATGACTTCCTTTCTTCCTTGTCTTTCCTTTTACCTCTTTCCTTCTTTACTTCTTTTCTTCATTTGTTCCTCCCTTAGAACTTTCCTTTCTTGCTTGATTTCTTTTGTTCTTTCTATCTTTCTCCCTTACTTTCTTTCTTTTTTCATCTCTTTCTTTCTTTTTTCCTTTCTTCCTTCCTTCCTAACATTAACCTCTACCTGCCAGAATATACTCTAATGACATCTGATGTTTAACAATAGACTAGTTTCTTTTTTTGCTTGGAGCTAAATATGATTTTGTATCATAATGAGAGAACAGTCATTACTAGCATTTGTTTGTTTAGACTCTTTACTAGTCATCCTGGACCTTATTCCATTGTGTAGTTGCATTAATGACCTTTTTTTGACTTCCCTCTGGGCGATAATACAAGGTCCTTTAGTAACGAAGGGCCTTTATGAGTTATAGGTCATGTAGTTTTTGACCTTTTGTCACTTTATGTGTATGAAGGTCAATTAGTAGAAGATATTGATGTATATCTAGATTAGAAATGACCTTCGTTTTGATTGATACATTTGATGTAGAAAGAAGGAAGGAAAGAAGGAAGAAAAGAAGGAAGGAAAGAAGGAAGGAAAGAAGGAAGGAAAGAAGGAAGGAAAGAAGGAAGGAAAGGAGGAAGGAATGAAGGAAGGGAAGAAGGGAAGAAGGGAAGAAGGGAAGAAGGGAAGAAGGAAGGAAACTAGGAAAGAAAGGAGGAAGGAAAGAAGAATGGAAATGAGGAAGGAAAGGAGGAAGGAAAGGAGGAAGGAAAGTGAGAAAAGAAGAAAGGAAAAAAGAAAGAAAAGATGGTAAGGAGGAAGGAATGTAAGAAAAGAAGAAGGAATGAAGGAAGATGCGAAGGAATGAAAGAAGAAAAGAAGTAAGAAAAGGAGAAAGGAAAGGAGGAAGGAAAGGGCGAAGGAAAGGATGAAGGAAAGGACGAAGGAAAGGAGGAAGGAAAGGAGGAAGAAAAGGAGGAAGAAAAGGAGGACAGAAAGGAGGAAGGAAAGGAGGATGGAATTGAAAAAGCAGGGGAAATCAAGAAAAAGGGAATAAGAAAAGAAGGAAGAGTGAAAGAGAGGAAGAAAATGGGAAATGGTGAAGGGAAACTGAGAAGAGAGTATATGGAAGCAAGGAAAGGAAGAAGGAAGGAGGGGAGCAAAGAAGGAGGTAAGCAGAAAGGAGGAAAGAAGGAAATGTGCAGCAAAATGAGCAAGGCGAACAAAGAAGCAAGTATAGGGAAGTGAGGAATCGAGTCCGGAGAAAATGGAAGGAAAGAAGGGAAATGGAAAAAAGGAAAGAAACAAAGAAGGAAAGTAGGAATTATAATTCATGGCCACCTTGTTATCATTATTTGTACATTTATATACCACTACTTATAATCATCCAGATCAATCAGGTGCGGTTTACAATGAAATTTACAATGTATGATGACTGGGGATCTTCAGCACTCCTAGTGTCAGCTTTTTCCTTGTTGTGGTATTCACTTCACATTGCTTGTCCAGTCCTTCAGTCCAGCAGAGTCTGGCTGGAAGTGTTGCTGCTCACACCTGACAGGAGGGTGAACTCCTGCCTACACAAGTGGCCACCCTCCCCGGCCACAGCCGAAACCAACTCACTCCAATTGAGTTCCAGGAACAGGGTTCGAACCTGCGTCCTCAAGTGCCAGTGGATTCGCAGCCAAGTGCTCTAACCATTAGGCTACGCGAACTCTCTTGGTATTTTATCATAGATGAGATTGCCAGGGACCTTCGATGTGAATAAAACGCACTTTTGATATTTTTTTCTTTCAAAAGAATTCATCCAGGAGTTCAACTTATGTCCAAACTGAAGATCAGGTAAACATTGCAATCAACATGATCAATATGATCCCTAGAAAAAAGGTTAATTAATTACTTTTACTAACCATCTGTGGCCAGTACATATGTCTACTCCATTGTTTACTTTTTAAAATGTGTGCATTAACTCTTTTTGAATACAATGGTTCAAATTGTTTTTAAATTGGTGCAGTGTCTGAGTGTACTCCCCCTTTGCACATGTTGACCGAATATATGGAGTACTAGCCCTGGCTGAAAAGTGTGTTTTGTCATCTGGTACAGTTGTAAGATTTCTAAAAAAATATATTATTTATTCAGTTGTTTTACATGTTTTCGAACTGATTAGCTCATGTCATTCTACAGAATATTTTGCATCTTCAGTACTTTCTTCAGTCACTGGAGATTGAAGCACTTCATCCTCCTGTCCTAATTAGCTCCCTTGGTGCATAAATACAAGACGTAAAGCCAAAAGCATCCATCCAAAAAGCTCGAGAGAACTTTTAGGCCTTTCGAAAGTTCAGCTAGTTCTATGGTATGCCACAGGGTTTCCCTACTCTGGTACGTTGGTCCGAAGTTTGATTCTCAGGCAAGGCAACCGGCCGCAACCCATGTCAGGTGGAGGTTTCATCATGTGCCCGTAGTGTGCCTTGTGTTATTAGTTAGCATGGTCCACGCCTGTCCTGTTAAGCCAAGCCTTATAGTGTCACAGTACAGGACGTAAAGCTGTAGTCCGCACCCAGAGGCAAATAATTAAGAAAACAATTAAAATAGATGCTTCGATACAACTTTTCCTTTAAAACTACGAAAAGACTGTGAAATGGAGCAAAATGTGTTATATTGTGTCATATATATCTCCTGTCTCTATTTTGTTTTCGAATTGCTGCGTCGTTAAGAAATTACTGAGGGCACATTTTAATAAGGAGCGCAGTCAACTAGTAGAGAGTTTCTGATCAGAACAGACCCTCTCCTGCTTGGGGGTGAACAGTGACGTCACAAAGCAGAGGTCACATGACCCGAGGGGCTCTGACGCTATCTCGGTGAGAGCGTCGTGGCGTCGCCCAAAAACCAACAGAGCTATAGCGAGGAGTGTCAGAGAAGATAGATGAATAGGATGTATAGGTGGAGTGTTAAACAGTGTTTTAGTGATACAGTAAAATCTCTATGTACTGCCAATTGTGCATAACAGATCCTTGTGCTTGCAACGGAGTCGTAGTGTAGGCTAAAACTCTATTCTTATATTTTCCTTAGTAAGTCGTCAGGGTCAGTGACACAGTGATAGGGCTGTACGTCCTTCCCTTTGCACTAATGTGGCTTATCAGGACAGGCATGGACCATGGTAATGAGGCAAGGTGCACTCTTGGCACAGGATGAAACATCTGTCTATAATGTCTAACATGGGTTGCCCAGAATCATACTTGGGCCCCAGAATCCAACATACAGTACTCCCATTGAGCTTGGCATGCAGTAGGCGTGCGACATAACTGGAATCGGGGACAATATCATTGCCTTATTGCTATCTCACCATACTTACCCAGAAGGTAGTTTTGCCAAACTTCAATTATTTCTTCACACATTCATTTGTCTACATTTCTCTTAACACTTTCAATCAAAACACTAACTTTTTTTGTTTTGCTGCATCAAAATTCTGACTGATGTTGTATTTTTAACTGCACTTCAAAGATGGCTCCAGATACCTTTTGGCAACTGCATAACTGGAAAGGGTAAAAAAGATGTTTTGAGACAAGGTGTCTTGTGGCCTCTCACCGTTATCTGGGGGCAAATGCTTGACCATCTTGAAATCCAGCTGAGTTGAGCGATTAAAACACAAGCTAAAATCCCATAATCTTTAATATATGACCATCAGGGTGACCATTTTATTATGACTGATTAAAGTCCAATAATGATAATGTGTTAGTAACTGCTTACAACAATATGATGTTAGGGACCCCTGCTGCAATTGAATACTAAAAGTGAATGTGAATTTACAACAACCTGATGGCTTTACCCCAACTTTTTTCTTACTGGGGTTCTGGGGGTTCTGACTCACGCCCCCCACCCCCTCAGCCAACTTAATGTTGAAGGTAGGGTAGATAGCATTGCCTCAAGACCTTATTTTCTTAAAAGGCAATTAAGTCAGCAGAAGCGTCCCGCTTCACACTTTGGACAATACAACACCCCCAGGCCATGACAACATAGCCACTTTTTAGAAAACACAAATTTACAATTGACAGTTTGCCTCTTAAAAATCATTGCCTTCCTTCACTATACTGTTATAATGAGCACCTAAGTGTTAAAACTGTATATTTTAAGTCACATCGACCAGGTGCAGAATTTACTATCATTATGCTATAGTGTTCACTCCATTTATATGGATATATGTTGGCTTGGTCTGTAATAGGTGAACTATTTATTACTTTTTCACTTTCTAAGAGTACCTTCAAATGTACTGCATCAGTTAAAATACAGCCATTTCATTTAAAACGGAATTTCAGATGAATATGAATACTCAACTCTAAAATGGCACCTGCTTGCAAATGGTGGCTAATTATTACTCTTAGACTTTCTGGAAATACTTAATTGATTATAGAATTTTAGACAATTGAACAAGACTTAGTGTTAAGATCTATACCTTCAGTGGAATGTCTCGTAATTTATTGTAAATTTGATATACCTACCCAAAGCAGACAGACTATTACTTATTCAATTTCAAGTGGTAGATCTAGCTTTCTGTTACATTGTATATGCAGCCAACCAATAAGAATATTCAGGCCTAATAGAATGGGATAAAACTAGAACTACAAATTATTTCTAAAATCCTTATTTAATGACAAATTATATTATCGCCAGACTGAAGGACCTTATTTTATTGACCTATTCTGAATAACTGATTAATTTGATTATGAAAGGAGTACATTTCATAGGAATTCCACTAAATTGACTTTTTACAAAAAGAAAATATCACAGACATTTGAAAATTTGACCATTTGTATAATATTACCAAATGTACTAAAAACATACAAATACATTTCAGTGTGCACTTGATACTTCATTAGGAAAGTACTAACACTTGGCAAGGGAGTGTATTTGATAAACAAGTACTTGCAAAACGTTCTGATAGTGGAAATGTTCTGGGGTGAAGTACTCAATTTTGGCAATTTTACAAAAAGAACCACAGGAAAAAAGATTTCTATTCAAAGAAGAACTGGACTTGTGCACTCTTCAGACTAGATGAAAGTGATCACTTTTTGAAATTTTCTATCAACTATATTTTCGATTTTAACTTCCTAAAATTGCTATTTGTTTTCTGAAAGTGTATTCTAAGCTCAGGTAGCTGTTGGTATTTCTTGCTATCTATCTAAGGATTTTTAATTAATATGTTTATTAGTTGATTGGAGTCTGTCAATTTAATATGCAAAAAGAGTCGACTGAATATGCAAAAAGAGTCGCCTGTTGCATTGTGAAAATGCATGGCACTTCGGAAGTCATCATTCTGTTGATTTGTCGTAATCATACCAAACACTTTCAATGTTAATTTTATTTAAGGAGACTAATCCCGCTTGTTGGTGACAGGCAAATGAAAGGATTGTGCATCTGATTTTACTCTAAAATCGGTTATGACAAATCAAATGGCCTTCTCTTGATCGTGACTAATCAAACAGCCTCTATGTTTTCCATGTTGAATGCAGAGAAGATGACACTTCATCAGTTGTCATGAGTCACAAAGTGAATTTTTCACAGTGAACTGGCCCTCTCGTTTTGCATTACTAATAGATAGGCTGTAAAGGAATCATTAACTTGATTCTAGAAAATGAATGATATAGTTTGGATGAGTACGATTTTGTGTTAATAAATTTCCAGGTAGGGCCTACCAGAAGTGCAAACAAATCAAAATGCCAGAACTTCAATTATTGCATTTATTTTGTACATAAACCTAATTAACAATTTTCTGAATATTCTGAAGTTCTATTTGTCAACAAAGTTGTTTCTTCTCATGTGATTTAAGGAGATGCACCGAAGTTGGCACCTGCAAGACTCGAAATAAAGCAGTTTCTAATTGCAAGGTGATTTAGGTCCCATTTCGAACCTTCGAAAAACAGATGACAAATTTGTGTATTTTGGACAAAAAGATTGTTCATATGTCGTGACTAAGCTAGACTAAGCTCCTCTTTTATATTTAATTGTTCCCTAATTGTCCCACTAATAACTGTCCTTTTCTGCACACAATAGATTCCACCACGCACCGTTAGGGGCGCCATTGTAGCAACAATCAAAGCCATTCCATTGTTCAGTAAAATCACTATCTATTTGTAACACTTCTCTGTCACTGCTTGATTGTATATTGTATATGTGCCATGTCGTCACTTTATGTCATATCATAATGTGATATTTCAATAACAACATTAATTTAGTTCGGCTGCATTTTTAACCATTTTTGCTTTGGTTTTGTCTGTCCACTTGTGAGTAATTTGGCCGAACATTTGGTAAAATTAACCCTTTTTCTAATATCATTTTTGAATAAGAAAAGGAGATTTTGTCAAAAGTGATTAAGGTCACCAGCCAAATCTTAATTTTAATGGTTGTTTTTTTTTTATCCACCAAAATTTACTTTCCTCATCCACTTTTTGAAAAACCACTATCTACTTCTTTAGAAGACAAACATGTAATAATGATAATATTTATTGGTAACTGTGAATGATGTGTCAAAGCCAGTTTGGAAGTTGGAAATGAAGAAAATCAATATTTCAATGTGCAGCTCCTCTGATCTGATCAGAGTGTAGCTACCCGGCGACCCGGGGTAACCCAGCACACAGCAGAAGAGGAAGAAGAAGAAGAAGAAGAAGAAGAAGAAGAAGAAGAAAAAGAATGGACCACTTATCTACAATTACCTCTGATGTTACAACAATTCAGTACCACCCCAAATGAAAATTCAGTACCACCCCAAATGAAATGTCCAGTGTATTTCATGAGGGATGGTAGTGAAATGGAAACTCAGATTGCAGGTTCTCCCTTCTCAGGAGAAACAATTACTTCGAAAACTTCAATGAGACTTTTGTAAAACATTCAAGACCAACAGCATTGCCATTTAGCAATTGTATTTTCAGAATTTCTAATATATTGTTCCATATTATATCCATTTTAATTGTGGTGAAAATAGAGGGTAGGAGTTTCTCTTAATGAGTGACTTGATTTCACTTCAATCGGCCTATGGTCAAGTATATTGGCACCTTTTAGTGGTTGTTATTAAGTCAAAACTCAAATGAGAGTTGTTATGGAATTTTCTGTTACTAAAGGGCTGCAAGTTGGGCCAGGTCACCTATTATGGCGGCGTTAATTAAAGAGTAAGTAAAATGTCGATTAAGGCTCATTATTGTTTATTGAGAAAAGGGTGGGGGTGATTAGGGAAGGGGTGTATTGGGGCTGATGATGTCGTGAGGGTGGATTTGTTAAGAATTGGTAAAAAGGGTCCAAAGAGAGGGGTGAAACAGTGAAATGTGGATGAAATGATAGCCCCTCCCAATTGCCGAATCCACCCCCAATATTTACCCTTATTAAATCAGGAATTTCATTTGCTTAAATGCTGAATAAAGGCTGAGTAAAGGCAAAATTAAAGGGCAGAATAAAAAGGCCAAGGGTTCCAACTGACTCCCACGAGGATAGTTTCACCAATTAGGGACAACGGTCGAAAATAACTGACTAGTCACTGACCACCACTTGACTCTTAATTTCAGACCAATTTTAGGTGGAAATATTGCAGCAGGATGGGGGACCTCCATTACGATTTGAAATACCTGTACTGCTTTTGAAACTTATATAGGCTATTCATTTACATAGATCTATAGGGGGTTTCCTAGTTTGACCATCTATTAATCCGAAAAACATACGTTTTTTTTAAAATACAGCTGAAATCCTAACTTATTATTGAATGGAAACTCCAAAAGACTCCAAAGTTAATAACCACAATGTGTCTCTCTCTCTGCAGCGGTTTTTATCTTTGAAAGGTCTCCTTGGCCCATATATTACGATATTTGTGTCTTTCATGACTATTATGTGTAAATATATCCATAATTATGGGAAGATGAATGATCATAATTGTCTGAGTCTTAGTCTTTCTGAGTCTGTGACTTCTTGAGTTATAAAATCAAAAGAAGCTATTCGAGCAAAATATTGCCTTTTTGGTGGACACAATAGTCGGCCAATACATGATTTGTTTTCTGAAATTATTCAATTATTCTCCGCAGGAAGTGTGTACTTCATAGTCACCTTTTTGAGGGACCCAAAACCGGAAGTGGTTGAAATTGATGCTCCAGTCTTGTATGTGATGAGCATGCGCGAGTTGCGGGGTGCCAGGTGATTTCCTGTGCAGGAAATAAGGGCACTCTGAGAGGAAACAATAACAGAGGAGTCAGTTTCACTGGGGTGGGGGTCTCTAAATTACTAGTTGCACAGATTAATTGCAAAATTGTATGTTTACTTAGTAATTATGATGTTATTACTTGGAACTTGGTTGGATGTTGTTGAAAATTCATTTGGTATCTCATTTGATTGCTTGATTCATCATCTGTTAAAGTATAACTTTTTTGCTACCACTCAGGCCACAAAGCAGGGATGAGAGACGGCTTGTATACTACATCATATGCCAGAGCTCAATGGTAGAATGCTGGGCTGCTGACATGCGTGACCCAGGTTTGATTTTGTGGTTCCTGCTTGTCCTACTTAGCCTGACAAGTAAGAATAGCTCTATCCCCTTCCCCCAAATCAAAAACAAAACAAAACCCATTGAATCACAGAGATACGCAAGACCCAGCTCATAAGCATAGACCCTTCTCTCATATTCTACAAAGAAAGTCTTGCTGCAACCCCAGCTGTAGGAGTATGATGCAGTTTTCCAATCACACATTCTCAAGAGCCAGCAATCCTATCACCCTCGGATGATGCCCCATTAATAGCATTATCACTTTGAGCCAATCATCTGCTTAGCTCCACAGCTCATCATTCTAGCTACAGCTCACCATTTTACAGCTCATCATTCACAGCACATCATCAATCAGCCACCAGAGTGGCAAAAAGAAACTGAGATATTCTTCCAAGTGATAATACCCAACAGCTGAACCATTGGAAGAGACATCATGTTTAGGAATCACGTTTGGGATGTCCATCATCATGTTTAGGTGGCTAAACACAACTCTGATCTCCATGCTGAGTGGTCTTTGGGTTCAGGAACAGATCAGGGTAACTGTCTGTTACTCAAGATTGCCTTTATGTGCATTGTGTACATTGTGCCTATGGAGGGGTAACAACTAGACACCACCCAGTCATTAACTTCAGTATGATCCCATTGTTAGTCATCTTTGTTCTGAAGGACTTTTGGAGACTTAAAATGCTCATATACACACAAAGTCATGTCATATTCTTTATCTTATATTCTTTATTTTTATGTTTAGTATTATGATTAATTCACATTTATCAGCCTGTTCTTGGATTATATAGAGATTGGGCTACCCGGATTGTGGTGTTATTTTTGGATGTTTTGATATTTGGAAAACCCCTTTTTTTTAATGTAAATTTAATTGAGCAGAAATATATTCAAGGGTTGCTCATATGTAACAGGCTTTCTTAACTTTGAGATAGTGACCACTGACCAATTTGGTCCAAAATTTAGATAATTTCATCATATCCCAAAGCTAGCTGTAACTTCACCAAAATTCAGGGACATCTCAGCCTTCTCTTTGCCCCCAAATTGCCTGGTTGTTGCCATTGTGAGGGTGTGTTTGTCTTTCACAGCGATTAGCCTTAAAGTGGTGAATCTTGAACCTTTGGTGAAGGCTGCTGCTTCACGAAAATGGCTAATGCTTGGCCTGATCTGCCTGATATCACAATTAATTCCTGCTTAACACCAAACACACTTTTTTCATGGACTTTTTTATGTGTTGAGCAAAAGAGGACATTTATCATCCGAGCTTTTGTCAGGGGGTGTCACGTGTGACGAATCAATAAGCCCTGGAACGATACCCCACTGGGGCCCTGGGTGGTTCGCTCTACCCCCCTTCAAGGGTGCGTGAGTAGGCCCTGTGCTGGGTCCCTGGCTGTTCAGTTTGTTAAAAGCATGTTCACTCTTCAGCTTGGTTTGTGTTACTGTTTTTCAGTTGTGGTTTGGTTTTTCAGTTGTGGTTTTTTGGGTGGCTTGGATGGGTGATGAGGCTTTGAGTCCTGTATTTTTGCATATGTAGGGCTTAATGGGACTGGAGTTGCACACGTTGCCTTGGACTTTGTGGTTATTTTAATTTTTTGTTACAACTTCAGTGTTGGTGGATAGTTGGTTTCGATTGCTTTTCAAACTTGTGTCTCCGTGTACATGCACTGTAAAATTTGAAGACTGAGCTCTGTTTAAATGATTGGGTGAGATGGTTGCACGATTTGTTTGAGCTGACGTAGCTTGTTGTTTCAAGTTATGACAACATAAAGATTATCATAACTCAAAACAATAAGCTGTGCTAGCTCAAACAAATTGTGCAACCATCTCACTTAATCATTCGAGCTGACTCAAAATTTCAAATTTTACAGTGTAGGCCCTATATTTTTTCTGGGCAGTGTTGCACCTTGGCCCAGTTCATTGATTGTGTTCAGGTTGGATTCTCCCAGCTTGGGCAATCCATGTTGCTCAATGAAGGTTTCATCTTGTGCCTGGAGTGCATCTCACCTCTTTTCAATTGCTTGATCAGGACAAAAAATACAGGCCGTAAAGGAACAAGCCCTGTCACCGTCAGCCTCAATCAACCTTGCAAAGTTGCAAATATTTCCTTGTCAATTTTAATATTAAAGATCCATTTTAAGGTAGATTTCTTGCAAAATGTGTTTATTGAAACTTGTTTTATTGTATTATCTATTAAAAAAATAACCCTTCCCCCCTATTACTGACTTCCAACTTGCAAACTGATAACCCTTCCCATATATGAGCAAAGTTTTGTGAAATACCTTGGTTTATTTTAAGATCCCTGGTTTTAAAAGCACATTGCCAACTTTAAAATTTAACATTCACATTAGGTATTATGTTGTAAAATTTTCTGCCAGTTTAAATTCTACCCAGTTTATTAAAGGGACGCCAGCTCAGTCCACCTTCAAAAGCAGTTGGTAGCATTGCAAGCAATTGTGTAAAAGACACCAAAAAGCCAAGGGAGATAGCTCAGATAGGATATATGTGGAATCTTTGGAGCATGAATACGAGACAAGGGGGGGGGGGGTACAAGGCTGACGTGCAGCTCCTAGCCGGTGAGGCAGCCTCTACGGCGGCCTTAAACCAACAGTGACAGCAGGGGGTCGGGGGGCTGGGGGACCCGGGAATGCCACGAGGTCTCCCTAGCCCCCCTGAGCCACTATCACAAGCAAGAAGGCTTATTAACTCAGCGGGGAATGTCTCCAGCCAGACCGCTGCTGGTCGCGGACGGCCGGCGGAGATTGAGGAGTTGTCTACCTGAAAAAATAACCCCCCCTCTCTATATCTCCCTCTCTCTTGAGTCTTGAGTCTTCCATGTAATTTATGAGAGCAGGGGGGTAAAGGCCTATTCATCAGTACCAAGGGGTACTAAGTGTCAACCAAGCTATTTGCAGTCACCCCACTTAACAAATGACCACAGCCATCCTCCTACACCCTCCACTGCCTACAACCCCCCCCCCCTTCCCTCCACATTGTTACCTATGCCCTGGCAAGCCAACTGACCCACTCAACCGCCTCTGGCTTTACGTCCTGTTCCTATGACATCAACAGAAAAGACAGACATATGCCAGGTTTCTACATTTTACAGGTGTTCTTAAAAATGGTTTGTTTTTAGGCATGTCTTTCTTTCTCTCTTTCTTTGGCTGCAAGTTAATGAAGCCTTATATCATCATATAAATATCAGTGTATCATAATCTTGATCTTTTGAAAAATCTCACCAATAACTGATTGATTTTCTACAATATCATAATATGATTTATGATTTATGTCTGATCTTTCAAATCAAATAACACAAATCTATAGAAAAGGTTCAACAAAAGGCTTTAAAATATGTCAATGTTAAATGTAGAAATCAAGTTATCAATCATCATAAACATTTTATTAAGTTAATTTAACTTCAATTCATCAAAATCTGTGTTCCGTTGGATTCAAAGTTGTGAATGGGTAACAATGGAAGTTTCATGGGCTAATTGCACTTTCACGCTTTCCACCTTTTTCTGGTGTTCAATAGCCCCCAATGCTTTGGTATTGCTTTAGTGATTTGACAACTATTGTTGAACATTTCCCTCCCCCTTCCAATTCCTGCCCGTGCCAGCTTGTACATAGCCTGTTCCACTGGCCATAATCTAAGGCCTGTCGTTAGCCTCTGGTGGCCATTGGCAGCCATGACAGTCCTAAGGTCAAAATACAATGGATTTAAACAATTGCTTGCACATCTTACGATATTGACAATTAAAAACATCCAAAAACACTACATGATAGCAAATAACATCCCTCATCTTGTATCAAAATGTGCAAAGATGTTATTTAGGCTAAATTGACAAATTTTAAATATCATTTTTTAAAGTGACAATTTAGCTATAGGCCTATTTTCATAACTTTCTTAATATTTGACTGATTCTTACGAAATTTTCAGGGTTTGTCCATTGTACTATGAGTAACATAATACATGTTCCTAAACATAGTTTTCTTAACTTGGGAAAGTTTTTATCGGTAAAAAATCGGATAAATGTAATTAAATTCTCATTTAGACCCTTAATGAGGGGTGATTAAGCTATCTGATAAGAAGGCAATTAACAAATCTCTTTGAAGTGGAGGGGGCATCAACCCTTATTTGTCAGACCTAAGAATATCCACTGGATATTCTTAGGTCAGACATTGTCCTTAACATCTTCATAAAAACATGATCCTAAATAAGTGCTTGCACATTTTTTAATATAATGGATTTTTATTGTTTAAGTGCACCTAATGAATGTAGACAATATTTCTGACTTGCTGCCAAAATGTGCTAAAAATCACTGCTGGGGAAGTTGGTGATTTTCAATTTTGAAATTTAATTTTGAAACAGATCATAACTTTGTTAATATTAATCCAATCTTAATGATTTTTTCACACAGTCTTTGTGATGTAATATCATTACTCATGTGATGAGTTTTACATTTCCATCTGCGTTTTTTATAAAGGAAAAAGCTGGGTAAAATTCCAAAAACCAAACTTCTGGTGCTAATTGCTGCTAATGAAGGGTAATTAAGCTGTTATCTGGGAGTCAGATATCAAGATAACAATTAATTCCTTTGAAGTGGCCTGTCACCCTTTTCCTGACCTTCACCTTGGAGAAATTACAAGTCAGAGGCTAGCGACAGACCCTGTGTATACCAGGGCTGTGGAACAGACTAGCTTGTACAGGTCTGGTGCATGCTGGGATACGTGGGGTGCCCCATTTTATGCATTTTACCCTCAGCTTGCCCCATCTGCTTTTTGCCCTTGCACAGACTGTTGTAACTTGTATCAGTGCTGTTTTACCATTCCAGTGCTGTTTCTCACGTAGAAATCTTGTCTTGCAAGATTCCAATGTTGCAAATTGCCCAGTTAAATTCTGTCTTGTGCTGTTTTGTCTTGATCTGTGCTGTTTTGTCTTGATCTGTACTGTTGCATCTTGATCTGTGCTGTTGCATCTTGATCTGTGCTGTTGCATCTTGATCTGTGCGGTTTTGTCTTGATCTGTGCTGTCGCATCTTGATCTGTGCCATTTCGTCTTGATCTGTGCTATTTCGTCTTGATCTGTGCTATTTCGTCTTGATTTGTGCTGTTTTGTTGTGTTTTAAATTCTGTTTTCCTGTCCCACAATGCTGTTTTTCCTAATTCTAATTCTGTTTCGTCTGCATCAGCACTGTTTTGCCCTCTTGCAACACTGTCTTGTCCTGTTACAACACTGTCTTGTCCTCTTACAACACTGTCCTGCCCTTTAACAATGCTGTTCCTATGCTGTTTTGTCTTCATTGCTATTTCTCCCATTTTCAATTATTTCCTTGTACCAATGCTGTTATGTCCTGTTTCCAGGGAGATTCGTCCTGTATAGAGGATCTTACATTTTCCTTTATTTTAAAGCTATATTGCCATTTTTACGAATCTGTTATCTGTCAATGCTGTTTCGTCTTGTATAAATACTGTTTTTCTTGTATCAATGCTGTTTTCTGCATTTCATAATACATTCCAATGCTGTTTTCGTATTTTTTGCCAACCTTAATGTTTAATACATCACTGGGGGTCATATCGTGTATCAAGCAGCAACGTATCAAACCTCCCTTGTAGCTCCTTGTTCAATGACAACATAGACTCCTCTCCATATCTCATTACAATCCGCCACCCCAATATCCTTCTTCCAGTCCAACCCTCCTCCAGGCTATGTTCTTGAGACTATCATTACTTCAAGTATTGCTTGACAACAATTCTTTCAATCTGTGTTGCTGGTCCTTCTGTCTGTACCCTGTAATTTGCTGTTCATTCCAGTCTATCAGGTGTTCATCTAGGCTAAGTGTTACAAAGGGTAATCTGAGTCTAGTCACACAAATGAAAAAATAATAAAAAGCAACATTGTAGAAACGTTGTTGGCCACTTTAAATAAGAGGTGTTTTTAGATGATTTTATTGCTCCCCTAGTAATTGTATATCTTGTACATCAGAGTTGTTCAAGTATAGTAGCCCATTGTTGAATACAATGGGTAATTATCTAAGGAATTCATTTGTGGACCTCAAATATTTAAATGTGGAATCCAAAAAGGTAGGATCCTCCTTCGAATAGATTGAGTTGTAATGAACAAGATTGAAGAGGACTTGCTCATTATAAAATATGGGGGTCATGTTACAATTTTCGATCTTACATTCTGACAAGCATTATGAAGTAGGTTTTGATAAAAATTAAAAAGAAAAAGAAAAGAAAAAGGAGAGTCAACGTGCTATATAGTACCGTACTTCTGGGTTGTATTGTTGGATAATGTGAGTGGGGCAGATATATGGAAAAAAATGTATGAATTCTTCTTATTTTCCTCTCTCTGGTTTTTTTCTTCCTTCCTTCTATTCTTCCTTCCTTCCTCCTGCCCGTGCAAATGTATGATATAAGATGAACAACTAGTTATATATATAGATTCTTGATAGATATTTTTTCCTTCCTTCCTTCCTTCCTTCCTTCCTTCCTCCCTTCCTTCCTTCCTTCCTTCCTTCCTTCCTTCCTCCCTTCCTTCCTTCCTTCCTTCCTTCCTTCCTGCCTCTGCCTGCGTTTGTAAAAATATAATTTAAGATAAACAACCAGATATATAAATACTTGATAGGTATATTTTCTCATTCTAACTTTTTACCAACCCCCCCCCCCCATCCTTCCTAGAGCCAAACTGGAGTGTCAATGTTTTAAGAGGTTTCACAGTTTCTGGAAAGGTGGATGATTTTTGGGTGACTTTTGCAACTTTTGGAAATCGAATAAGCCACAGCTGCACTCTGGGGGTTTAAATTACCAATAAAACTGAATGGTTACCATGGTAATTCAGTCACTTTCTAGCTCAACTCAACACACTATAGCAGTGAACCTTCACACTTGGGTAACACTAAATCATCACTCCTATTCTCCCCAAAATGGCTCAGTCAATCTCCATGAAAAGCAGCAGTTGTAAATGGCTAGACCTATTACAAGTTTTAAGTTATAAAGGATTGGGAGGGTGATATAGATATTATATCAACATAACATTGTGATTGTAATAGGTTTTGTTTGATTATCAGTTGCCAATCATATGGTATATGAGATTTCCAAATATAGAAATTACTTCTCTTCTTCAATGAAATGGAGGGGGGCTGGCTTTCAGCTTTGAACAGTATGATTAGACATATTAATTCGTCTGATATTTTTAAGAAGTAATTCCTGATGTAAGCTGGCTACTATTCGAATTCAGGCTCAGTCAGATATGTATGATATCAAGTAATATATATACTGTACAGACCTGGCTCACTTGGGCTGTGAAGTACAATTTAGATCGAGATTGACATTGTTCCTTCAAGAATCCCAATGCAGTTCAGTACCATCCTAAATGAAAACATTCCAGAAAACCTTCAAGAAAATAGTACTATCATCCGCAGTGAAATTGGTCTTCTTGGAATGGAACCAACATGTGTCTCGGATACTGTCAGGCTTCATTTGCACTAGAAAACCATCGATATGAAAACTTTACTCTTCTGCTAGGTTAAAATAAATGAAAACAGCATCTTCATATTTTCGAGACGATGCCACAGCAAGTCAGAAAGCTAAACACATGGTTTGGAATTGTATGAAGGAAGCATGAAGTGAACATGAAGTGAGCATGGCCCATTTCACAAAACGTTTTGACATTTCCCTTTTTTATTTATAAAAGGTTGCTATGGTTGGTTGCTAAGTCACATTTTGTGGGAGCAAGGGACCATTTTGAGACAGGGTATGGGAGCAAATTGGGCATTAGTAGGGGAACTTCGTGGCAAATTTGGTGAGAAAATTGAGCAGTTTACCCAAAGATACACACATCGTTTATAAATGGTTGTCAAAATATGAATAGCATGTGATTGGTGAGGTTCGAATATTGTCTAGAAATCCCAATTTGAGGTGCTGCCTTTATGCAGTTCCAGTGTGATTTGGGGCTTTGGGAGGTGATTCGCTTTTCACCAAAATACTCAGTTGCTACAGCATTGCTCATTGTGTCTGAGTATTGTTACTCATTGACAACCCCATATCTTGATAACCCCCATTTATGAGGGGTTAACCTTCTCGCCCCTCCCATGCTCCATGGACGACCATTTCTAACCCCTCCTCCCTGCTCCCCCATTGCTAACCCTCCACTACAATGGCACTACATGTATTGAACAGCCCTCTCCAAGACTTTTGAATTCAGGGGTCATGGGTTAGAATCAATTCACTGCCTGACACTCTAACCATCAGCCCAACTGTTATTTTCATATGGTCTGGTGTAGGGTTTCATACGAAATGCCACTTTATAACCACTGGCATTTAACCTCTCCCAAGAGGTCCCCCTGCATGCAAGGGGTCCCAATCTGCTGCACCAACTTTTTTACCATCACATGAAGCAAAATGCTCAACACGAATAGCTACAAATATCCCCCAAGTTCTACATTGCATTGCAGAATTACTCTGAAACTCCACGTACAAGTAGGTTCTATAATAAATTGAGTCAGAACCAGGTTCTCCATTGCAGCCAAAGTCAGAAGGACTGATTCACTAAAACTGCATTGGGTGACGAGCTTGAATACGTCACATTTTTCAGGCATTTGATTGGTTAATGACAGCTTGAGGGGTCTTTCAGTTGGCTGTGAAATATACCTGTCTAAAGACACCTAACTGAAGCATATTGGCCCATGAAACGTATCCATTCTATTCCAAGATTTCTAAATTAAAAAGTTGGGCCCTTTTCCATTGTCACATTTTTCTAACCCCATGTTGTAACCTCTGAAATAGCTTCTCCAATGTGAATTTGTCCCACCCCCCCCTTTCCTCACGATTTCTCCGCCCCTGGTCCCCGTATAATTTGCATGTAAGTTTTCTCAATGGATCCGCATGGGGTCGTCATGGATACTCCAAACTCTACTTGAAAAGTGACACACAAGTTCAACCAAAAACTTGACAAAGTCTTTACAGTAAACAAACTACAAACTCAGGGCAGTGGTGCTATGTGCAGTGAGCAAAAAGTTGAAAAGTTAAATGTTACAATTTTCTCTGATAGAGGGGTGTTTTTCTCTACCTTTTCAAAAGGAATAGACTAAAAGTTAAATGCTGGTCTACTCATGATCTATCTCTCTAAATATGAAAAGAATTATGAAAAGCTGTGAAGTACATAAACATGAAATATGTGCTCCCAAGATTGTCCTAACCATGTTTCAGTGCAAGTAAAAGGCATGGGGCAGATTTCCATCAATTTTCAGACTGTCTTATGGCCCCCTCCTTCCCTATATATTTAGCACAAGTACATGCATGTCTGATTTAGACTTTATTGATGAATTAAAGTTCTTAAGAATTTTCAATTCGTATCTTCTGTGAAGTCAGATGCCAAACTTTTAAATTAATCATTACAATATGCCTACAGCAATCCTTGAGTATAGTCTTTAAGGAAATTCTGGCCTTTAAGAATTTCTGACAAACTGTAGCCTGACAGGTTTAATAAAATACTCAAACTAAAGCAAGAATAAAGTTGAGATTTAATTTATATTCAGGAATGCAACTGGATGTCATACTAATTTCTAGTCAATTTGGGATGTAATTAGCTTAGGCCCATGAGTATGAATTAATTGGCTGTGATATGATGAAATTCTAGCATTTATCATATTCTGCATGGATCCCAGAGGGCTCTTGAGCTGTATGTGAGGTTTGTTTAGGTTTAATGAAAGACTTGAAAGTCCTAGTGTGAGGGCAATTTTCTTTTTTCAACTTTTGACAACAAGACTTGTTTTTTGACATGTAGTCTGTTTTGTGGAGGGCACTGTGTGCTTATGTGTGTGCAGAGCAGGCAGGTTGGGAGTAGGGAAGATCTGTCCAGAATTTGAAAGTAAATCTTACAGAGAATCAATATTAACACAAGGGACTTTAAAGAAAAACCATAAGTTAGGTTAAACATTAGTAGGAGCTCTAGGTGAGATGTGCTGGCTGCATGAATAGTAGCTTTTAACACTGGCACGGTTGACAGTTGGTCGCCATTTGA
The DNA here is from genome assembly GCA_026936325.1 of Platynereis dumerilii. Taxonomy (NCBI): domain Eukaryota; kingdom Metazoa; phylum Annelida; class Polychaeta; order Phyllodocida; family Nereididae; genus Platynereis; species Platynereis dumerilii. The sequence goes on along the minus strand of JAPTHN010000008.1, from coordinate 14,998,434 downwards.
CACTCGATTTCAGCTTTTCAAACTCCTGCTCGCGGGAATGTCTCAGAAAACCTAACATAAACTGAATTAAGAGCAAAAACGAGCCAACTATATAAGAGAGACATCAGCCTGAGTACCTACCTGCATGCTGATTTATTTCAATCTATGCCCATGCATATATCTGTCCATTATAAATATACAAGTGAAGTTTAATGAAAATCCAGACAATTTTGATGTAGTGACACCTCACTGACCTCAACCACTGGTGGATTGGCTAGAAATTGGTTGAATTAACATTCATTACAATCCTCAAAGTTAATTTTACAAAAATGCAAGTCCCATTCGATTTTCTTGGAGCTTTATTGAAAGACAAGAATCTTTACTTTTTTTCAAATTGCAAGTGTTCTGTCATCGGCATTGTTACTGACCATACGTTGTCATTGTCACATCCTCCCCACGCAAGCCCTGCTAAAATGGACAGGGCTTTCTGCTATTTCCAAAGTCTTCTGTGATTGGCTGCTTATTTAGGTCATAAGCATTATGCAGGCAGATTTAGTCCGATTGTGGACACTTAGAGGATTACTGGCAACTAAGAAAAACAGTGTAAAACACGCAAACTTTCAAACAGTTTCATATCAGAACCGTGAAAAAACATAATTCAATGGAATTTTCAGAACTGTGATAGCACCTTTCAACAACACACAATTTCTCCATAGATAAATTTGTGACTGTGTGAAACAGAAGCAACAATTTCAAACATGGCTGAGCCAAAACTGGGTCAGTTAATTAAGTATTCATGAATTAGCAAAGGTTGTGGGCCATTTTGTCATGGTATGACTTGGGATGATGCATTGTCATTGTCTTGTTTGCAGGGCTTCTGAGACGGGTTATAAGTGAACCGACTCCGTATCCAAACTCCTTTTGCTTTCTCAAAAGCGACTCCAACTGCAACACCGACTCCTTGAGATTATTGAATTCCATCTCTGACTCCGACTGCCAACTCTGCTTATCGGCTTTGCACAAACATAAGTATAGGTTATTCACCACGGCAGAGGGAATATGTGATTTATCACCCGAGGGCTTTAGCCCAAGGCGTGATAAACACATATTCCTGATCCCATGGTGAATAACTGGCTTATACCTTGAGACAAACACTCACAGTCAAACATGAGAGGATAACTGGACAACAAAAAATATGGGAATTATTACCCTGAAATGCTGGCATGTGATTGGCTGACAGAGGTGTTGAATGGTATAAAATGGTTAACATGGAGAAAAATTATTATACGAAGTTTTGGGATTTATGTACAGAGTACTTGAACACTTGTTTTGGAAGTTTTGTCTGGGATTTGGAGTACACTTCACTTTTTTCTGACTGTGTTTTTGTCAATTGTGTTAATTGTTTTTTGGGAGTCAGGGGTCGTCTCTTTAATTTTCGACTCCGACTCCAACTGAAAGTCAAATTTAGACTCCGACTCCACCTAAAAACCTCAGACTCCACGACTCTGGCTTTGACTCCTGACTCCGACTCCAAAGCCCTGTACTTGGATGTTGCTGATGAGGCATAAATCTCTCCACACACTGCCTTGTATGTCTTGCAGAATTTTCTGGTCGTCCTGCAGTGTATGTACAATGTATCCTGGTGCATGTTGATCTTAGGGCTCTTTGCAGATTGGCGGTCCACTGGAAAAATGAATTTCTTTATTTTCAATTTGCAAACAGGCTTTGCCACATCATTGACAGTTTTCTGTTGGTCTCCTTATCTTCTTATTTGATGAAGTACCTCATATTAGTCATTTAATTAGTTATTGTCACCTAAAAAGTGCTACAGTAGACGAACAACGAGTACTTACATTCTGCTGAAATTAGGCCCCAATGACCTCGCGACAAGTCCTATCAAATACATTGAAATGAGGTGTCAATTTGTCATAAGGCAACTTGTGACTTCATTGAAGAGTGGAGTGACACATCAAATGGCTTGCCACGATACCATTGCAAGTATAAGCTATGATCTCACTGACTGCTTACACGTCATATGGTTTAACATGGCATGGAAAGGGCTCTGACCTCACAAGGAACATTTCAGTCCAATTTTGTAAGCACTTGATGTTCGTCTACTGTAAGATGCTTGTCTAGTTGTCCATCCACCTTTATGTCTTGCTGTCTTTCTAGTTGCTAATCTAAGTGCCCATTTTACCATCTGCCCATCTATAGCTGCTCTTGTAAATGTCAGCCTTTCTCGCTGCACATCTTGCAGCCCATCCTGTCGCCAAAGTAGCTGCTTCTCATGTACTTAATCTTGGGCAGCCAGACAGCCAGATGGGTACCATCTAGCTGCCTGTCTGCCCATCTAGCTGCCTGGCTGCCCATCTAGCTGCCTGTCTGCCCATCTTGCTGCCTGGCTGCCCTTCAAGGTGATGTCGCTGCCAACTTTAATTGGGTAGCTAAACCTATAGCCAGATACACAGCTACTGTCTGTCTAGCTGCCCATCTAGCTGTCTGTCTATATATTTCTGTCCAGCGATCTATGGATGTAGTCTATCTTCACACGTGGATCCATAATACTAAAGTGTGAATTGTAATAATTAGACTTCACCACACGCGTCGTTCTTCTAATGACAGTTTGCTATAGAACTTTTGGCCTTTTTGCTTCAATTTTCTGCCTTTTTAATATCATGTCTTGTTTCTGTCATTTTTCTGTCACTCTTATAACTGATGAGTCAGCTTAAGGTGGATGAGTGAACTGAATCCCCAGATGACACTGGAATTAGAGGGACTGCACTTTTTGGAATGGAATTGGATGAATTAAGGCTGTGTTCTGAGGGGTATTCAGTGGACATTTTCACAACTTGGAGATTCAGATTTTGAAAGATTCCAAATTGAGGACTCTTAGATATGTCTTTGTGACATGCTACCTTGCAGCTGCACACCTGAATTTCTTTTGCAATTTTTTTGCAATTTTTTAGCCAAGTTTGAAAACAAGAAACTCGTGTAGGACAGCTTTAATATTCAGCAAGGGGTGTTGAGGCCACGGAGGAGGGGTGAGGGGGCATTCTAGAAGAAAGGCTGGGTTGTATTGAGGGGCAGGAGTTAAATTCTTTTGCCAGGCTAAGCTCACGCCTATGCTGTGGTTATGAGGCCTGATGGAACCTTGTGGGTTCATATTGACACCTTGCGAACCTCCGCTACATACGAAATAACATAGCCCCTCTCAGAGTGCAGGGGGAGAAGGGGGAGAGAGGAAGGGTAAAGAGGGGGGGGTATATAAAAGGACATACTGGATAAAAAGGGGTGAGAAAGGATCTTGTGCTCCGGGAAACCCCCTTACTTATGTCACAGTGGCGGAAATGGAGAAAAAAAGTATGTACTGGGTTTTGAACTAGATGTGGGATACTATAAAAGGTGAAAGGGATTTACTTCCTGTATTTTGTTATGCCTTGGCTTATCAGGACAGGCAGGGACCACAGAAGCGAGGCGAAGTGCACTCTGAGAACAAGATGAAACATCCGTCTAACAAGGTTGCCCAAACTGGGAATCGAAATTATTTGGAAGCGCACTTGGCTGCTGACTTCTGGAACCAGGTTCGATTCTCGGTCCAGGCCACCCATGTTTGGCTGATGCCACATCCTGTGCCCCGAGTGCGCCTCGGCTAATGCCGCGGCCCTGGTACTCTGGTCCCTGTCTGTACTGTAGTGTTTTTGGCATTGTCGATACAGAAATACACAATATTGAGCCTTTTTCTTCCCTCTGTCGTGATCCAAAAAACTTGAGAAAAGGCCCAAATTCGGACAAAAAAAAAATTGGCAGATGATCAAATAAATATTATTGAGAATCAGCGGTTTCCAAGCTATTTCATTTGACTCAGTATAAAATTGGGATCCTGAAATTCGGGCAAATGTCGCTGCCTCCCCCCCCCCAAAAAAAAAAAAATCTGCCAAAGCACCTAAAGATGCCAGTCTGTTGGACTTTCTCAACTTTCTCAACTCCCCAGTACCCCCCCCCCCCCGCCCCCCTTCAACTGTATACCGAGCTCCGCTCCTGCCATATCTTTACATATTCAACCAACGTGCAGCTAAGACAGTGGTCTTTTGACAGGGAGCAGAGGAGGGAGGGGGCAGATTTCTGAGGAAGGGGGGGGGTGTGATCCCCGTCACCTGGGTGCTCTAAGCCGTAATGGCGGGCCAGCAGCAGCGCTAAATGTCAATAGGGTGCGTGCCTATACATGAGACTTAGGTTCAAACCCCACTTCACAGGGTTGCCGCGATTCCCAACATAGATGCCTTCGTATCACCGTAAATATTATGAAAATGTTAAGCCCCTCAAAAGAGATCTAGTAACTCTAACTCTCGTTCAAAGCAGATGGCCTCATGTCTCAAGCATGTGGCTTTAGACTCTTTCTTTTTTCTTTCTTTTTTTGACAGGAAAACTGATATTATTTTACCCAACAGTGCCAGCAGTCTCAGAACCTCCTGTGAAAATGAGAATTAAATTTGCTGTGTAAGGCATTTTGGTTTCGTAGGTGTGGTACAGAAGCCTGTCAGATATCTTACTTTTGGAGACACCTAATCTAAAATTAGTTTTACAATTTTGTGGGGGGGGGGTCACTTCAATTTGTAGTATTCTTTGATCCTTCACATCATCGCTTTGTCATCCTCCTGTCCTAATTAGCCTACAACAGTGCGTTACACAGGACGTAAAGCCTCAATCATCCATTCACTTTGAAATTTGCTCATCATATTATCTTCAAAATATGTATGATGTTTCTGATAGAAAATATTGACGTGCAAAAAGCTTCAAAATTCCTCATATATATAAATAGCCAAATTCCTCAATATCTCACTGAATATTGTACGTCACTTCAGCAAAGAAGAAAGCTGGTGCGGACCCCTCCCCTGGTATGCTCCTTCCATGAGGTGACTAGTGCCATATAGTGCCCCTAACATGTAAGGTGCCAGCCATATGCAGGTGTTCATTGCTATTCTAGTCGCAAGGGGGAGCTGAGGTGTTCACCCCTTAATCGCATTAAAGGCTGTCTCTTCTCACCCCAAAGTGTCCGGGGCAGTTCCAAGGTGCCCAATGGGCCAGGGGAGGGGTGAGAGAAAAATAACAGAGAGGGGAGAGAGAGAGAGGGGGTGACAGAGCAAAGACACTGAGAAAACTCAGAAGAGGTTAGGAGAGAAGATAGCTCACAACTCTGCATGCTTGTAGAGTTCTCGAAATGGCACAAGAATAAGAGCTCAAGAACTCAAATCTGAAATCTGACAAGAACCTTACACATTGCATACACAGGGGCGTATTTGCTTATTTTCCTTTTTTTATTTTAAATATTTTTGGCTCTGGTTTCTGGGAGTTTTGGGGGTTTTCCATGCAGGGAAGATAGGAGGGGTGTTGTTTCTGGTTTCAGAAATATTTTACTGTTTTATAGAATAACTACCGATATCTCGGATAACCAATATTTCAGATTGTCAGTTACATAATCATGTCATTCATAGGCGTACGGGACGCGCGATTTTTGGGGGGGCAAGCGACATTTGCCCGAATTTCGAGATCTAAATTTAATACCATTTCAAATGAAATTGCCTGGAAATCACTAATTTTAAATAGTTTTCACCTATTCATCTGCCCAAATTTTTTAGCCTTTTTGCCCGAATCTTACTGTTTCTCAAACTTTTGGGGGGGCGACTGCCCCCCCTGCCCCCCCCTCCCATACGCCTATGATGTCATTATTAGTATTTTCCATGATTTTAGGCAAGAAGTTGACCTACGCTGTAAAATTTGAATTTTTAAACAGCTTAAATAATTGAGTGAGATTGTTGCACAACTCCTTTGAGCTATCATGGCTTGTTGTTTAAAGTTATAACAAGGAAAAGATTATCACAACTCAAAACATCAAGATGTCACCTCAAACGAATTGTGCAACCATCTCACTAAATCATTTGAGCTGACTCAAAATTTCAAATTTCCTTAATTACAATGTGAAGTATCAGACCTAAAGAGTGTGAGTAAGATCGCAAACCTCAGATTCTCACAATGAAAATGAATGGAGTTGCTCTGAGAATGTTCTTGAAACGTGGAGAGTGGACACTGGACATATCTTCATTGAAGATTCTCCCAAGAGCTGTCCAGAACTTCAACTCTTATAAAGCTGTCCAGTTGAGTCCTGGCCTGTCCACCTGCATTAAGCCTCCCTTTAGCCTCCCTTTGAAGTTTTGGAGATCCAACTGAGATCGAGGCAGATCCAAAAGGTGTCAGAGCAGGTAAGGGTATTAAATGACAGGTGAGATTCAACTCAGGCTGGCTCTTCTTGACCGTTTGATCTTAGGGTCCAGTTACTAAATTTTAACACCCCCCCCCTTTTCCCTTCTTCTGAGGGTCTCCTATTCTGAGATCTTTGTTGGAGTTAGGATAGATGGTTTAGCTTCTGACAGAATAGACTTTTGACTGAGTTGGGCTTAGAAGAGACTCACAGAGACCCCTCTGCTCGTATGGGTGTCATGGCAACTTAGTATACTCATACCTTGGATGAATAAGTGCTTCTTCCAAGCTTATACTATATTCCAGTACCTCAATCATTACCGGTCTAAGAACTTCAAAATGAAGAAATTGGGAGATTTAAAAATGGACAAAATCATACACTGTAAAATTTGAAAATTTTGAGTTTGCTCAAATGATGAGTGACAAGCTGGCACAATTTGGTTGAGCTAACGTGTATAGCTTGTTGTTTTGAGTTATGATAATCTTTCCGTTGTCATAACTTAAAACAACAAGCCATGTTAGCTCAAATGAATTGTGCAAACTTCTCACTTGATCATTTAAGCTGACTCAAAATTCAAATTTTACAGAGCAGCAGTAAAAGAAATTGCTAATATGGTTCCATTCAAGTTATATTTACTGGAAATTAATTCGGATCTATTTTGAAAGAAGTCAATTTTCCTGGACCTAAGATCTCTCTGTGATTTTACCCGAATACCAATAAGGATATTGTTAAAGTACATAACATATAATGTGTTTGCTGCGGATGATAGAATTTGTGTGATTTTACCAAGTATTAATTAGAATATTTCTTCAGAAATTGTGTGTCATATATTTTGGTTCGATTAGATGACTGAATTAAATATCATTTGTTAAGTTAATCTCAGATATCAAATGGCAGATCCCTGTTTTTAATCTCTTCTGAACTTGAGTAGTTTTTGCAGCAATATTTTGTGCATACAATTCATACAAAAGTCCTCATAGCATTTTTTTGGCTATTTTTTTCAAATTTACTTCATATGCATAAGTCACAGTTTATTCAAATATACATTAAATACATTAAATGGCCCAGTTGCCCTTACACTTTAATAGTGAATAATACAAATATTTATTATGTGCATGTTATATTACTTACAATATTACGTTTGAAATTAAGCCATTTATCTGATATATGTACATATTATGTACCTGTTTGCATTTGGTACATTACATGGGAAGCATTATACATTTTGTATCAATCTGGTGTGTTAAATGTAAATACCCCCCTTGATGTGGCCCACAGCTGCACACTCCTAGTGCATGGAAAGCACATACATGACATTTTTGTGAATCCAGAAGTTTTTAATGGGCTGGATTTTGTATTATACATCAGCCAAGCAGCTGCATCCATGTTCCCCGGTGCAAAATGTTTTCATTTTTCATTTTTTTGGTTTTTGGTGTCCAGTTCTTTCAGGTTGGCAGTTCTTGTGCGTCAGATATTAATTCTAATACAACAATATCTCATTATGGTATTCATCTCTTTTATATTCTAAGTTCTTTTGCATTGATGTTGATTTTCATACACTGTAAAATTTGAAGTTTAAGATTGATTGAGTGAAATTGAGTGAAATTAATTGTTGCACAATTCCTTTCAGCTGATAAAGCTTGTAGTAAATTATGACGATGGACAGATTATCATAACTTAAAACAACAAACAATGTCAGCTCAAACAAATAATCCTTGTGCAACCATCTCACTCAATCATTTAAGCTGACTCAAAATTTCAAATTGTACAGTGAACAAAGCAATGCCGAGAGGGTCAGTGGCAAGGCATTGGTCTGTCAGCATCCATCTCAGTTCAGTTTTGATTCTCATAGCCCAATGGCAAGAGCTCTTGGCCGCTAATCCACTTGCACAAGAGGTCTCTTGAAGATGACACAAGTTCGAACCCCAGTCCTGGAGCTGAAAATGCAATGAGCTGGAGGTTGGTGTGGCCTCACAGGGTGGCCACTTGTGAAAGCAGCAGTTCACCCTCCTGTCAAGTGTGAGCAGCAACATCTCCAGCCAGACTCCCCTGGACTGGATGACTGGACAAGCAATGTGAAGTGAATACCACAACAAGGATGGAGCTGTCACCTGGTGTGCTGAAGAGTTAAAACTTCACTATGTCATCACATCTAAGTGTAAATTTCCATTGTTGCTAACTGTCATAACTCTGTAACAGGGATGAATGCAGGGAGAGGGATGAGAGATGCACCGCCCCCCCCCCCCACGATGAAATTTTTTAAAAAAATTACAAGCTAATTATATTTGCACTTTGTCGCGGTATGTCGTGACCGTCGTGGGCTACACATTCCACAATGCAATAACCCGATAGATTTCCCCCCCCCCACTGGAATTTTCTCTATGCCCCTGCTCTGCAACAAATTGATCGTAATTTTTTTCTTTAAACTTCACAAATGAATTATATGTATACATGTATATATAACAAGTCCTGCTCTGGCCAGAATATATATAACAAGTCCTGCTCTTGCCAGAGTCTTTGACTTGATTGGTGAAGTAAATGAATTCCCAAGAAAATATTTTGCAAAGACAATTTAATTGAAATATTTCAGTCAGAGAGTTGCATGTTTTATTTATCAACATGCTTTAGTATCCTTAGGGTGAGATACTGCACATCCGCTGACACCTCAAACAAAAGTTTATTCACTTAAATGTGGTTAAATTTCCACTCATGTAGAATATTTTTTTGACAACAAAGTAAAAATTGTTCTTTTACAAAAAATATATCTCACAGTGAATATTTATGGAATGAAGATGAACACCTGCAGACCATACAGGAATATATTGTTGCCTTTGTTTATACAGGAATTAATACCTTAATTGCCTGTTATTTAATGAGATGCACATGGTTAATTCAAACAATTAAATTGGCTTCAAATGTTCTCCAAATTGTGTTGGTTTTATAAAGTGTCAGACAAAAAAGTACTGCATGGTTCGATGGTTTGAAGTATCAGATTTTCATGAATTTGATAAAATTACTCTAGCACTGGGTTCGAAACCTGGTCTGGAGATAAAACTATTTGTTCTGAGCTTCAAATGTTCTCCAAATTGTGTTGGTTTTATAAAGTGTCCGACAAAAAAGTACTGCATGGTTCGATGGTTTGAAGTATCAGATTTTCATGAATTTGATAAAATTACTCTAGCACTGGGTTCGAAACCTGGTCTGGAGATAAAACTATTTGTTCTGAGCCAAAACTTAGAGGTGTGTCATGTGACAAAATGAATTGAATTAAACTGGATGCCCCGACGAATTGAATCGAATTGACCTCATTCAAAAACAAGGTGAATTGAATTGATTTTGCACTGATGCTCAATTGAATTGAGTTGACTTTGCAATGATGTCCAATTATTGGAATTGACTTTGCACTGATGTCCAATTGAATTGAATTTGCAATGATGCCCAATTGAATTGACTTTGCACTGATGTCCAATTAAATTGAATTGACTCTGCACTGATATCCAATTGAATTGAACTTGCGCTGATGCACAATTGAATTAAATTGATTTTACACTGATGTCCAATTGAATTGAATTTGCACTAATGCCCAATTGAATTGAATTGACTCTGCACTGATGTCCAATTGAATTGAACTTGTGCTGATGCCCAATTGAATTAAATTGATTTTACACTGATGTCCAATTGAATTGAATTTGCACTAATGCCCAATTGAATTGAATTGACTCTGCACTGATGTCCAATTGAATTGAACTTGCGCTGATGCCCAATTGAATTGAATTGACTCTACACTGATGTCCAATTGAATTGAATTGACTCTGCACTGATGTCCTATTCAATTGAATTGACTTTGCACTTACGCCCAATTGAAATGATTTTGCACTGATGTCCATTTGAATTCGATTCTTTTTGCACTGATGCCCAATTGATGGAATGTAATTTGCATTGATGTCCAATTGAATTGATTTTGCAATGGTGCCCAATTGAATGGATTTTGCACTGATGCCAAATTGAATTGAATTTGGTCAGACAACCAATTGAATTGAATTGCACAGGGCTGCCTACCGCCAACCTCTGGTTCTTACTGGTTCTGACTGGTTTTAAGTACATTTATCAAAATCATGTAAATTTATTCAAACACTGACTCGAAAGCTGGGTTGAAAATAGAATATCAATTCTCAATGCTGCAAAACTTCATTGAAATTTTAAAAAATAATTGAATAAACATAAATAGAATTTTTGCAGAAATAATGTTTCTCTAAATATAACTTTAGAAGATTGATGTGGTTGTTTTAACAAGTGACAGCAAACGTCCTTTCTCTGAAATTAAGATGTTGTGTCTCTCCCTTGGTTTTCTTTAAACAAAAGTATGAAAATAATAGTAAAACAAAAGCTCAAAATGTACTATGGTTAAATATATGGTATCTTTATTCAGTGAACAACATCTGCTTTCTAATCACAGATGTTGGCCAATTAAGAAATATCTCCATTTCTCATTTAATACATTAATCAACTAAATCAAGGAACATGTACAACGTGCACGCATGCATGTTTACACTACAAGTCTTTTCTGTCCAATTATCAAGCTGTCTATTCATCTATATATTCTATCTATCAGTTTTCCTATCTACTCTGTCTTTCCATGTCTTTGTCTTCTGTCTACAGCTGATTACCAAAGTGGATCCATCTGTTTTATGGGACTGGGTGGATGGTGTAAACTGCATGGAGCAGTAATATCTAGTTATAGTTGTCTGTCTCTACATTTACCTATATATATAAGACTTATCTATCTGGATTTATTTAGTAAAGCCTTTGAGAGATATTTTATCCTATGGCAATGGTGCACTTCACCCAGTGGCGGATCACAGGGGCCCGTCCCTAGATTACTAAGATGAAAAGTACCATTTTGAAGAAAATTGGTGAAGAAGCAAGCTCGCAAATGCCGAAATGTCCCTGATATGACCCCACCTAGACTCCTATGTCTGGATCCGCCACTGCTTCACCATGTTAGATGAAATTTTCATTCTGTGCCAAGAGTGTACCTCACCACATTACCATGGTCCTTGCCTGTCATGTTTCGCCAAGTTACCATGGGTAATGCAAAAATACTGAACGTAAAGCCTTGTCATCCATGTAGTAGGCATACATGTCACATGCTCCTCTGCTGGACATTCCAAATATATGTGTTATATCATTATGCATTTTGTGATTTCTTTAAATCCTGATGGCAGGAAAATTATTCAATGAACACCCCTTGCCATATGTTGGGGTGAAATGTACCTGCCCAGAATGGTCTCAGCATAACCTTAGGGACCAGAGTCTGAACTCACCCTGCATACGATGTGGCAGCCATAGATTTTTTACCAACTGCTTAAATAATACCTTGACAGAAAGCCGAGTAACCCAGGGTAAAGCTGGAGGTGTGATTTTAGGCAGGGCAGCTGTTTTCAAAAGCAGATGTCCTTTTAAAAGCGCCCCCTAGAATACCATAATAATATTATAATGACATTATCTGATATCATCATAGCATTATCATAGCATTATGCAGAAAGGTGTCACGTTTAATCCATTAAGCTATCCGCATCATTCCCTCATCCTATTTGGACGGATGCTCCGTTCTATGTCAAGTTGGGTCACAAAAACATCTCACATTCCCCTCACACTGCCCCAGTGCAATCACAAATGATGGGGTAATCGGTTTTGGGAGGAATAATACTCGTGTCATGAGCTTTCAACTGTTCAAAGCTCTTCAAAGGTATCAATATTGAATTTTCTATGGAGTCTATAGAAAAGGGGGTTGGCTTTTGGATAAAGATCTGGGGTGATGAGTCTGATGACACACATGCTCCCACAAATAGGTAAAATGTTGCAGACTTGTCGTCCCAAACAAGGATAAATTGGTTTTTTAGATTCAAAATGGTTTTTTGAAAAACCAAATTTCAATGCAAAACCAACATGGATTTTTAAAAAACCATTTTGAATCTAAAAAACCAATTTTGTCCCGACATTTTTTAGAGTGTAGGGATTCACTCTCAATTCTGTCAATGTAAGTCAGATCCATGGGTGCCTTCTCAGTATTTGTAAAGAGCATAATTATTTGCAGAACATACAACCTCCAGATAAAATGCTGATACTGCACTCTGTCCATCCATGAGACTTTTAAAGAGCAGTTCCCTACTTTTTATAATCCAAATGGATACTGAAATAATAGATGTTAACACAGTCTCATCAATTTCTGCCTGTTTGGGTCCTCAAATCTACTGTCATCCGCAAAGAAATTCCACACAAATATTTCACAACGGATGGTATACCCAAAAAGGACTCCCTTGCAGGAAGTTCTCCAACTTTTCAATCTTCTCTTTTTTGAGTCTCTGTGTTCTAATTGCATACTTTTTTATTATTTCCTTTTCTGATATACTTTTCAGATTGATTTTCAATCACTGATGTCTGAAAACCATTATTTTCAATATCATACTTTTCAATCTTATACTTGAATTTCTCAATCTTGAAGGTTTTTTCTTTTCATTCTTTCCCTTGGCATATATTTTTCAATATCCTACTCGTCAATGTCTTTTCAACCTCGCAAAGTACTTCCCAATATCTTACTATCCATTCTTCTCTTCCAATCTGCTGTCAAATCTCAACGAGAAATCCTTGGCTGTTGTATGATGTTAGCTGAAGGCCTGACTGCAGCACTAAGCCAGTTTCGCCAGTGAAACACCTGACTTCACTTGTCCATATCAAATTCGCCCAAGCTGACATTTTCCTGCTCACATGGCAGCTACTGGGCTTAGCTGGGGCAACATTCCTGCCTCTACATAGCCACAAATAGGGAATAGACAGGTGTAGAATTGTGGGCAGGTATTTTGAGGATTTAGTGACGAGTTTAAACAGCATTTCACTTTAAACATTAGGCTTTGCTGTGAAATATTATGACTATCCTATTCTGGCCTCATAGCTCAGGGGTGATTCATGGGTACATACGAGGCTCTATGAGTTTCTAAATAGAGCCTGGACTAAGCATATATCATGAAGTTATGTCTTTTTGTTGGCCTTATGTACAACTGGCTTTTTGAACTGAACAATTGTGCCTATATACCTATAGATAACTACCTATGATATTAATCGGGCTCCTTCATATTAGAAATTTTAATTGCAAATGACCAATATTACTATTAAATTCCGTGATATGAATATAATTTTCCATATTGATAATTTATCTTTGGGATGTCAAACGCAGCTTTGCCCTTGAAGTAACTAGGGCTAGTTTCTCCAAGTTTTACCATTATATCAAAACTATTGAATAGAGTAATGGCTGAAGTTTCCAATAGTCAAGAATGACATTCTTCAATTAGGAAAATTGTGTTTCGTGAAAATATAACGTGCAGATGTCTTATTCTCCAATTAATTAATGTAGTATTTTCAGTATTTATATAATGTCAACTTAATTTTTCAGGTGATCTCTCAACTCTCAATTGCAACATTTTACACTCCAAAATAGAGGACAGACAATTCAACTGATTCAAAGTGACAATGGAATTCTCAAGCTTGTTTGGTCGCAAAACACTTACTTATACAAAGTTACTCCAAGCCATGCCACTCAAGAAAGTGTCAATGCTTATACAAGAGACCCTTCACGAAACTTAAGGATAATATCAAATGAAATGAAAATCTCAAGTTGAAAATTGCACCCTCCCTAACACTCTCCAACACCCCTAGTGGGGGTCATGTCTTTACCCCCTCCCTTCTCTTTCCAAAGTATCACTTCTCTTCTTTCTCCTTTTTAATGTGGATCCCTTTAACCCGTAAAATGTTTCTTTGTGCTCCTGTGGTTTCATTTCTCCTGTTTAGTCTGAGAACATAAATAAACTGCTCCTGCCTCGACTGTGGGTTTTCCTAAATGTTGAGTGTGTAAACTTGTTAAACTGGATATATCTTTGCTGACTTTTTAAAACGTTTCTATATTATGTATATCTTGTTCAAAGTCAATTTCATAGTAAAGTGCTACTCAGAGCATTGTAAGGATAGGGTCTATATATGTTGTACACATGTTAGTGAATTAAACTGAATTTAGAGACTGGAGAAAATCATTTCAAACCTCAGAAGAGGAAAAAATGCCAAAAGTGGAAATTCCAAATATTGATGTTCTAGATTATCTGGAACATTGATGCCTATTGATGTTTCAAAAGTACATTGTCATGTCAATGACAGCTCTTTAAATTTTGTGACTAAGTACAAGCATGGATCTAGTTTTAAAATCTTTCTGGCACAAAAAGCTGCAAAAGGTATAGGCCTATGTATAGTGCAAATGCTCTGACAGTTCCTGGTTTGATACAGGTTCACAGAAATTCTGTCTATACTAAATATTCAAGATTGACCTAGTTGACGTCTTTGTATTCCTAAGAAATTTCCCTCAGATCCCTGCCATGTCATCAATCTATATTGTATAACACTGGAGAAGTAAGACCTTCCTTTTGGAGGGCTGCACTATCAAATGTTGTTATTATCTCATACTGCTAGATTTCTCAACAGCTTCGTATTGATAGTAGCCTACTTATAGTTTGAACTTGGTATTCCAGCTTGGAAGATAGACAGCACACCTGTGCTCTGGCAGCGAGTCGTTGATGGCCCTTTTAGAAAACTTGCAATTAAACGTGAGGTGTGCTTTCGCGATTTAACAGAGCATTGTAATACTTGGGAGATAATGATAAGTTGGTTTTCCTTTGATTCCAGTCATTGTTGCACAGGATATCCTCAAGTTAAATGTTTTGGGAGTAATTTTATGTTGCAAAAGGCTGCAGGAAGCCTCATGGAGTGGTCAGGTTACAAGGAGGTGATACAAGCGTTTAAGTGAGGTAGATACGTTGTGAGATAGCCAAATATACTGTGGTGGGACCTAGGTGAAGAGTTTCGGATCAGATTGCAACATTGTGACATAGACAGAGTGGCCAAGCACCTGCAAGATCACAGACAAGTACTCAAGGACTGCGGACACCTGCGCGATTCACTCAAAAGTACTCAAATTCGTTCCTCGCCCTGTCTTGACTGCGAATGTCAAGGGTCGACACATAAATTCTCATCTAATTCAAGAAAAAGGTAAATAAAAACCTAAGAGAGGCTGTCTACGGTTTCATTCTCATAGTTGGCTCCCTATTCTCATTATTCAGTCAATTCCATGGGAATTAAGTGTTTGTTAAAGAATGTTCTGCTCTCGTCTGCTCAGTGAATGTTCATATCGTCTGCTACTAATCGTGAACTTCTTGAGTGGCAATTGTGCACATTTCGCCGCATACATCAGTGATAATTACAAGGCGCTTCTACAGAGGTGATTGTGCCCCCTAAAAGGAGGCAAGAGGGCGATTGTTACCCTTGTCAATTGTATGGCAATTTGTGACTTCATTCAGAATTGAATAGAATAATGTCGTCAGCAACCAAAGGTTTTTCAAATAGGCCATCAACCCCTGAAAAGGGCAAATAATCACCCAGGCCTGGCAGGCTTGACCTACACCCTTCATTAAATCAATTAAGACATCAACCATAAATACATACTCTGGATGTAAACAGGAGTATTGAAAATGCCTTAAAATATCACAAAAAATACATTTCTCAACTCTCTCGAGGTGTGACCAGGGGTAAAGAGCTCCCTGATTTGCCTACACTTCTGCTATCTTGTCTAACTTATCCTATCCAGACATATTGTCATAACTTAAAACAACAAGCTATGGCAGCTCACAAGAATTCTGCAACCATCCCACTCAATCATTCAGGCTGACTCAAAATTTCAAATTTTACAGTGCAGGGGTTTAATAGCTCCCTGATTTGCCTTCACTTCTTCTATCTTTTCTAACTTATCCTATCCATTATCTATCTTACCTCCCTTCTATCTTATCTTGCCTAAAATCTCAACTCTGATATCAAAATATGCATGTTTTCAAAGTACTCAAGTACAAAATATATTAGGTTTTAACAATTTCATAAATTTATTACAAAACCTACATAAACAATGTAATGACTGCTTATAAGTATAAATAACATTGGAATTACATAAGTCTATATTACTAAATGTTAATCTTAAGTATATCTCATTTTTTAAATTAAGTCATTCAGCACCAATGCAGTCATGGTAATGATAAACTATTGCTTTTTAATGTAAGGATTTTCACATTTCATATAGTACTAAGACATTGATATTTCATAAATGACATATTGACAAATGACAATGGAATGAAGAACATATATTTTAACATCATTGCACTTAAATGGAAGTATTTGAAGTCTGTATTTGAAGTCCATATTCATAGCAACTGTCCATAGAATAATTGTTGCAAGTTGATACTTGGTAGGAGTAATCATAGAGGATTTCAGTGTCTGTAAAAAGCATTGGCGTAAGGGGAGAATAGCTGAGAGGGGGTAAAGTTCAACTGGGATCTAGGGAATTGGGGAGTTGGTCTGTGGTAAGATGGCGAAGGGTGGGCTACATCTAGGGACTGTAGCCTGTTAATTGGGGTGCTTTGGTTGGATAAGTGTCGATTATGCAATAACATGTCCATGGAAGAAAGTCTCTCTTGGTAACCTGGCCTCTCAAAGGCAGAATTAGGAGCTGCAGAACTGTCTTTTGTAGCCTCCTTGTGACTTCCAAGATGGCCGCCGTCCGCCATCTTGGAATGGTTTGATTGGCTGTGGTTGCTATGGAAACCAGCTTCCTGTTTCCTGTCAGTCAAACGAGAAGTAAAGTTGAAAGTCCCAGGACTGGAATCTCTCAAAGTTAAGTTTTTATTGTCAGTGATGATAGACAGACTGGATAATGGTTTGTCTGTCTGTTCCTGAGGTGACACAGCTGTATTGTCAGCTGCTGTAATATCAGCTGTAAGTCCACTGGTAATTACAGCTGAGTCAGATTTATCAGTCATACCTGTCTTAGTCAATAGGGGGTCTGCGACATTGGTCATACTGCGATAAGAGTCGGATCTCTGAGTCATGTTCCGCAAATGACTCAGACTGGGACTCGAGTCATTTCCGAACTGCGAATTGTGATCAAAGTTCAAAGTCTTCGGTTTGAAGGAAGCGACAGAAGCTTCATATTTGGAAGTTGCTTCTGTCAAATTGTCAATTTGGCTTCTGATTGGTTCTTTTGTTGCAGATACTGGATGTGAAGTTGAGGTAGCTTCTGATTGGTCAGCTTCTTTTTGGGATACAGTCTTTGAGCTGATTGTCAATGGATTCTGCAATGACTGGTTTTGCAACAACAATGAACTCTGCATTAATGGATTTTTCAAATGATTCGGCGTTGACCCAGAGTACGACTTGACCTTGTGGTGACCTTTGATCGCAGCGCCCCCTTCCTGACGTCATTCCTCGCTCCACTCGTCCTTGTCGCTGAGGGAACCGTGAGAGGAGGCGGAAGAAGAGGAAGAGGCGCTTAGTTGCTGGTCATCTTCATCCATCGTAAGGACGTCGATGATGTCATCAGGAGATGTCGTTTCTAGGCTCGGTGTCTGCCTGGTGATGTCATCGGGGTGTCGAGAGTCATCAAGGTCCTCGCCGTTCTCTCCCTCCAGCTCGGGCCGCTCGTGGACCTTCTTGTGGCGTTCTAAGTTCGACTTGTGGCTGGTTGCGTAATCGCAGAGCCCGCATGTGTAGTCCTTCTGGCCGCTGTGGACCGTCAGGTGGCGCTTGAGTAGAGCCTTGCGACAGAAGTTGCGCCCGCAGAATCGACACATGTAGCCGTTGCTGTGGAAGATCAACACATGATCTCGAAGGGACGCCTTGTTCTTGAACGTAACCCCGCAACATTCCAGAGCTTTGTCGCATTCCTGATGCATCGTAGCTATGTGGCGTTTC
The DNA here is from genome assembly GCA_026936325.1 of Platynereis dumerilii. Lineage (NCBI taxonomy): Eukaryota > Metazoa > Annelida > Polychaeta > Phyllodocida > Nereididae > Platynereis > Platynereis dumerilii. Next base: position 14,980,364 of record JAPTHN010000008.1, on the reverse strand, counting down.
AAGTTATTTTTTCTGTCCGTAATATATCTGCACTGGGGGCAACTGAATAGCTTCTTGCCAAAACCATAAGCTCCAAATCCTTGAGCATGGAGGGCTAGCTCTTGGAGGAAGGCCTGTTCCAGAGCTTGCTGGTGGTTCACAGCCATGGTCATTAGGGCAGGAGTGGGGCCGGGGAAATGAGCGTTAGTTGTGGGGACAGCCAGGCCTGGGAGACCGGGGGCTGTAGGGGGAGTAGCAGGGGTGACAGCCACGGAGCAGGGCAAGGCCAAGGTCGATATCGGGGGTAGAGGATTGTGGGGTAACAACCCTGGAGTAGACCGAGGGGGGGCAACGTAGCCATCTGTCAAGAAGGGGAATGGCGTGTGCATTATCCCGGGCCCTGCTCCGACGGAAGATGAGTTGGCCGGTCCTCCTGCCCCCGGCCCCCCTGGTCGAAACAAGTCCCGTTCACTGAGGCCGGGCCTTGTCATGAGGCCTCCACCGTTGACGCATCTGTAAACAAAACACAAATACTTTAATATTTAGGCAAATGACAACATGGTAAATTAATTCAAAAGTATCTTAACTCACAGGCCTACTTTATTTTTGCTTACAAAATTAGGATATTTACAGTGTTGACTTTGCTGTGGTCTTTTGGATAATATCTAAACAAACAGTCATATTCTTGTTTTCAATTTATAACATTTATTATACCACCAGTTATTATTGATCTTTACTACACTTCTGAAGATCTAAAATGCTTGCATAATCCTTAGTTATAAGACCTCACAATTAGCTCCATTAAAGTCTAGAATAGGCCTACAATAGAATAGAATAGAAAAAATGAATAGAATAGAAATATAGGCCACACACATTTATCTGAAATCGAAGTGACAACCTTATTGAACGGTCGCAATTACTGCCACCCCAGAACCAAAGTGCTGGAAATGGCCCTCAGAATCATTTTGAGTTATGGCTCCTAAATTTCTGTGACAGGCGCAGTTTTGTCATTGATTGTTACTTTAGATGGATGTTATGAAAGAAAAATAAACACAGAATATTTTATTTTGATTAAAAAGACACATGTTGTTGTAACTAATTAATTTAACAACTGTGGAATCCTTCTTTTTTAATTTGAAAATCAACTCTTCACAATAACTATTCACTCCATCTAATTTCTGCCCATTCATCAAGCAATCCTGCATAATATAATTCAACCAGCCTATGCTAATTTGAAGAAGCTAAGCATTAAATTACTTTGGTGATATTTTACTCATTTCCTAGCTGGAGTTCTCTTCTGTATTTCATAATATTCCACTGAGGAATATTTACATCCTTCATTCATAAATTTGCACTGAAATCCTTATAATGGGAAAGGTAATAAATATATTTATGTTATTTAAAATGAAATTAAAAGAAGCAAATATTAGTTATTTTAAAGTCTGAAAGCATTCTCAGGGTGGGTATGTCCTATGCCAAGACAATTTAAAAGTTAAGCCACTGACACCTATAACTTTTTATGAGGAAATTTTGATTGAAGTTGGATTTCAGTAGTTCTAACCAAACAGGCAGTTATATTTTTATCAAAAGTTACAATCATCATAATTATTGGTGTACTTTTATTGAGTTTTAGTTATTGCAGTATAATGGTGCAGTGAACAGATAGGCCTATATATGCCCAAGCCAAATTGTCTGTGACGCTAAATTACCAGAGAAACATAACTCAATACTTTATTTTTATTTATCTGAGTTTATAAGTTTTTGGTAATCGAAGGCCTGTATTTTGCAAGTATCCAATGAGGTTGGTCATCATAATTACAAATAATTCATATTTATAAAAATACAGTTTTCATGGTTTGAAATTTTGAAGGACATGTTTAACCCCCTTCTCCCCCTTGGAAGAATAAGCACCAATGTATGATAGTGTCTACATGAAGCAACAAATTTGTCAGAATAACTTATATTATAAATTCATACTATATTTTATAGTTTCACACCTCCAGATCAACCACAAACTTGGCTGGCCCATAGATAGGTTTAACTAGTGGTGTATTCATGATCAGTAACTGACCATGGGCAAAAATGCAGGGAAGCACTTGCTAAGCCCCCTAAAGTCAACTGGGGACCCACTGGTCAAATAAACAGGAGTCGGTGGCCAGAGGAGGGTCCACTTTTGAAAAGTGATCCCTAACTACAATTTGAATAATTCATGAAATATTTCTAAATTCAGCCTGACACCTTTTGAATTTAAGGAATTTTGAGGGCAGACCTCAACAGTGGTTCATTTGATAAAGCAAGGACCCAAAGAAAGCCATTGGCGCCATATCTTACACTGGAAGTGTGACCATCACTCGATATGAATTAAATCTGAATTTGTCTAAAAGGGATTTGCTTATGTAAACTGGTAATTCATACTCCAGGTTTGAAATTCGTATATAAATTCATATTGTAAACTGTGGATTTAAATGGTAAGCTTGTTTTGGGAATTATCTGTAAGGGGATTTTTTCTGGAGTAATAAGAGAGAAGGGGGTTGCAAGGCTAGTATAGGAAAGGGAGTAAGACAGATTGAAAATATGTAGATAGGGAGATACAGACATAAAATGATATAAAATGAATATTTATAGTTTGATAACTAGTCAGATAGATAGGTAGACAGGTAGGCAGATAGATAGGCATGTCAAGTGTAATAAGCCTAGATACTAGATTCTAGTAGATAGCAGCTGCTGGACGTTTGGATAGCTTGCAAGAAACAGATTAGATAATGAGAGAAGATTGAGAAAAACTAAAAACCCGTTTTACTTAAGATATTTCTACACTTATATCTGATCATATATATGATTCTGATAGTATTACATTACTTCATAACTTCCATCCATAGACCTACGACGGTAACTACAATACTACAATAATTGAACCTTGACTATTATAGCCACATAGTACAGATCAGCCATATACTGCTCTATAACTTCTGACACCGAAATTGATTGATTATTGCCATCATGTATACGCCTGCAGCATAAACTCAGTGATGGTGTATCTATATCATGATATGAGACTCACTTCTCACCTAGCTACAAGTCCCCACAGATTACTGAATTGGCTGTACTCATGCAATAACCAATTAAATGTATTGTTTCAGGTATACAGGGATAGGGGATAACTAGAAAGTTATGGTTTAGTAGTGTTGCTCTTGCAACATTTCATTAAAAGTTAAGGTTCAGTTTGTGATGTTTTATTGTTTATCACCTCAAATTGTCCTCAATAGTATTGGATCTAGTGCCTAGATTAATAGCATTGGTTTTTCATTGGTTATATGTCTATTCACAAAAGTGATTTAAAACTCAACATGTTTTGTTGAATTAATAATTAATCAGATAAAATATGCATGCCTGTAGACATGTTATTAATTTTTCTGGTTCCCTCAAAACTCGAGAAGCAGTTTTTGGTTTGTAACTGGATGACTTTATCAATTGCTTTACTCCTTTCATTTGGATGGTTGCAACTCCTGACATTTACAGTTATGTTATGTAATGTTTTGAAACAGTAAAATATTTATGGAATTGCAAGTATCTTTGAAAAAGCTATCCTTTCAAATTTAATCTGAACTCCATAGTATAACTTAGATGCTGACTCTTGGGTTACTTTTTGATGGTTTATTTTTATGAGGCTAAGGTTGACTTTATAGCTGCTTACCAATCACATATGTATTATTCAGAAAATTGAGCCAATGCACGTATAAGATGAGTGACAGCAAACTTCAAGAATTCATGAAAATGAGAATTTTTAATGAAGATACATTTTCGTGCTGCTTTGTAGTCCTTCTCCCATACAATAATGGCATTGACTTTTTAAATGGATCAAGCTAAGCTTTATAAATTATATTTCAGTTTTTGTTATATTTTGCTGTCCTCCCTCTGGGTGAATGTCCATGATGATTCTGATATGAATGCAATGATGTCACATGTTGTTTTGTAAACACAGATAAAGTTAAAAATTGTATTATTTATGGTGATATTTTGTTTTCCTCTTCCTTAATTTCCTGAGCCAGTGTCCTTGATGATTCTTGGACACATAAAATCCCATATTGTCATAGACATTTGGAAAATGTCCATTCGGTCAACCTGTGCAATTTAATGTTTACATGGAGCGGATTAATGAGACTACATGCTCACATCATATCATCATTAATAACAATACTTTAGTACTAATGTACATATGCTATGTCACCAACTGACATTTATGACCTTTTAGCTCCAAGGTCAATTTCTGACCACAGAATACACGCTCTAGGTGTCAATAAACACGTCAAGGATCGGACCACCTTTGTATCAGTTGACCTGTCAAATTGTGGCCACCTCTGTCAAGGCTATACACTAGAAGGTGTACACTTATGGAAACAGTTTTGGCTCCTGTACAATAAGGAATTTTTGCTCTAACCACAATGTGTGTGTATAGACCTCAAGTCATGAAATTTCTTGTAAAGTATTCAGGGGGCTTCTGCTCATTCAAAGAGAAAACCAACTTTTAGCAAGAAATTAGGCATGAGAAAATGTGCATTGAACTTACCACATATTTATAGAGAGTTTTCATGATTTTATGGAGTGCCATAATTTGGTTTTATGGTGATAAACAATTATGAGGTTCTATGATTTCTACATAGACCTAACCAACTGATTTTAGATTGGCAATTATTTTTTGAAAAGCTGAAAATTCATACCCTCTGAAAGTTTCTTTAATTATTACCATGGGGTTTGTTTTGATAAATTCTACTAATTTCTAGAGGCATAGTAAAAAATAAAACAAGCAAAAAAGCGAAACGTTCATGCTTTTGGAAGTTCACCAAGATGTTGTATAAATTGATTTTCAGTTTTATATCTAATTGAAATAAACTATTTCTGTGGAATGATTTTTTTTAATTAGGCCTATCTGGAAGCTCCAAGAGACAAGAAAATTGAATGAATTATTTCTGCAATCCCAGGGCAGTAATGCAACAATGAGGCATAACCTTATTATGTTCGCAACTTCTGAAAACTTCAAAATAAATTATTTTTATCATTTTTGGGCATTTGAAAATCTCAGCAGAAACTTTCTCTATTATTTTGGGTCATATTTAGTGTATTTAACAACAGAAAATTAATTGTTCCTGACTATCAACAAAACTGGATTCAATTTTATTGGCTAGGCTATCATGATTTTATTACCTCTATTATTACCTGATATGTAATTGTGTAAGCTTAATTTGAAGTCATTATAAACAAGAATAATCAAACATGACTGTGCATATATTGGTACAATACATAAACAATACATATTATTGTTTCTGTCTGTTGTGTGAAGAAAAACAATTAAGTCATACCATTTGCAAAGGAAAATTTTCTGGATCCCTTAATTTAAGATTTAAGTATGCAAGTACTTTGTGATTAGCCAGTATTAATTCGGTTGATTGGAAGTGATGCTCAAATTGATTTATCTGAGTTTATTGATAGATTTAGCCTGATTTTGCGAGGGGATAATGTTAAAGTTATAGCGGGTATATTATGTATGAAGATAGCAATTGGTTCATACATCCACTCCCCAGTACCTACCTAGATGCTCAAGTTAATACTGATATTATGAATATTATGAATAACAGAAATGACTGTCTAACAAGTGTGCACATTTGTTTGTGAATATTGGCCTAAATACGAAAGCTGGTCACAACATGAATATCTCATCAGTGTGGCTTATAAATTAGCATACCTTACCAATCTGAAGGCCTGTGATCTATCTGAGAGCCTGCATGGTTTTGATGAAACCACTGTGCAAACTTATTATGTAAGTTATATTGTAAGTTAAGAGGAAATCTGTGTGAGTTTGTTATTGTTTTATGAAAGTCATATACTTACAGGTTAGCAGTGGTGAACATGGCTGTTGAAGTCACCAGTTAGTAACACCATACAAGGTAACGTGGTGCGTGGTGAGAAGATGGTAGGTGGCAGTTGATCTCAAGTGGTATATGTCCAAAGTATATCGATAAACATCAACAACAACAATACTGTTAACTGGCCAAGAGTGAACTGAGCTACTCACATCGTTGCATTTAGATGAGTTGCGCTAGCCCCTCCCTTGTTCACTCAGCTTGCAATGACGTCATTAACACCACGGTCACGTGAGGGAGACTCCTCCTCCCGATTGGTCGAAATCGTTCCATAGCCTCAGAAATAATGGCACCTTTCTGTACAAGTCACAGCTAAACTGACGAATGAATTGCTGGTTAGAAGCTTGACTTGCTTCTATGCACACAGAATTAATGATCTTTGTTTAGACATCTTCATTCCTTTAAGAATTCAACCACCATTTTCTAAAGGTTCTAAATCACCCAGGTGTTCAGTCACTGTTCACAAAACAACTTCTACCATCAACTGAATAAACTAAACTTGAAGAAAATTACTGAAAAGTAGTTAACACTCATATTCTGTGACATTTGGTTTGTTTTATCGTATTGCTTTTTAAATATTTGCATTATGCAACTCTCAGACAGTGTTCGAATCCAGTATTTCAATAGCAAAGGCCTAATTAATGCCTTTTCAAAAGTTTGGTAAACTATCTATAGAGCAGATTTTCTCAGAACTTAATGTCCCTTTTATGGAAATCTTGATGGTTTTTCATGAATATTTTACTAAATGTCCACAACAACTCAAAAAGTGACAAAAGATAGGCCCACACCTACCTGATATTTAAAATAGGCCTATAATTCTGAAATCTTGAGATGATTTGAATTTGAGTTTCAGGACTAAGGCAGGGGTTGGCTTCCAAAAATTAAGTTTTTTATTAATAAAGTCATATTTTGATAACCTGAAAATCATGCAATTCAGAAAGTAATTAAGCAAAGACTAAATGGAAATTTTGAGTTCATTACTTCTCTCAATTATAAGCCATTCTCAAGACACATTATTTGCTTTTGACTGGGGTAGATCTCTGGCAGTATTATTCCTTTAGCACAAAATGTTATGGATACACCAGAAGCCTTTGACAGCTCCGGCACGTCAGCCTTCCGACAAAGGATTGAGAGAGCCCCGGTCCCTAAAACTGGGCACGGGTGTAAACATTGGGATCTGACTGGAATACCAATATTGGGGATATCCTTACAGGGTGAAAATACCCCTATATACCCTCTGAAATGTGTTATATCATGTATGCCAAAGAGATATAACCTTAGGTTTTGTGTGAATATCATGTGAATTGAAGTTCAGATTTTTTCCATCAATATTTTGACATTTGGACCATTGGGGGATTCGAAATGATTTGAAGCTTGCGCAGCCTCAGTATAAGTCAATGGTGACGCACTTTTGACAATTTGTGTGGCATAAATGTGCATTGAAAGGTCAGTAAAATGTGATCATAAAATTGATTTTTTCTGATTTTCTGGGTACCATCCGTTATGCCATACAATGCAGCAAATTGTGACGTATTTCGAAGTGGATGGTACTATAGCTGAAAATTTGGCATCAGATTTCTTGGTTGCCTTTCTCCGTTTTGGTCATGTAGGATGCTATAAAATTAAGTCATTGATTCGACTTTAGAAAATCCAATACTGTACTGTCTCTTATTCTAAATTGTCAATTTGCTTGCATACCTTTATATTAAATATTGCTTTTTGACCATTGGTGCAGTGACGGAGAGACTTAAACTAATTGTGTTGAAGAAAAAAAACAACAACAACAAAATACATTTATAACTAATTTTAAACAGGACTATACGTTTGGGCCAATAAACTGAATAAGTTATTAGGTAGTTGGGTCTCATATAAGTAACCCTGCTGATTATTTTGATGGTGTAATTTACAGTCCTGAATGTTATTTCTCCAAAACCAGCAGGGGTCATTATATTTTATGTAGCTCTGCCAAAATCTGAATAAAATCAAGCTTTTCCTGCTTATGAGTTTGATAACGACCAATATCAGTCTGCATAGCCCTATTCCCCAGTATATGGAGGAGGGTTGGGGGTTTAATGTGCCCCAGCACCGCCCCTACAAATGAGGACCACTAGAGACAATGGGGGTCATCAGTAGAAGTGCAAATGTTGACATTATGTTGAACGGTGGACAATAGCTCCTGTGATAGATTGGAGAGCGTCTGCCCCCGGACCCTATTCCGCAGGAGGTCCACGGCCAGCTCAGTTTTGGCCCAGAGACCTCCCGGGGACACTTCCCCCGTCTATGGATGGATGTCAGCACAAGCACAGCGGGGAGGGTGGTGTCCTGGCCCTGTCTCAGCTCGTACCATAAGGTCAAGGGACACTTCTATTCACCCCTGACAACCAATTTTAACCCTGATTTGACCATTAACTTCCCAAATTGTACGGCAAATAAACTGTAATTTTGTTATGCAACTAGTTTAAAACCCAGTTATTCCCAATTTCTCCTACATAATTGGTTTTCGAAAGCATAGATTGATTCCGTCGGTTAATTGCTACTGTAAAGTTATGAGAATGCCATTTCTCTCTTTGCCATTTTGACTTCATTTCATGTTCATTTTGGATTTTGTTGTGAACATAGAAATATCACATTTTAAACAATACAGTGGCGGTTTTGAAATGAATGTTCCTTCAATCCATGCCTTCCTTTCATTCCCATTTTCTCCTTGTTTCTCCCTTCATTTCTTGAAGGGGCTTTTGCCTTTTTCTCTTTATCACCCAGTTCAGTTTTGCTCCTCTTCCTCCTTCGTTCTCATTCCATCCTGTCTTTCTTCTTCCTTTCCTCTTCATTCTTACCACTCCCTATCCTAATTTCTTTCCCCTTTTCATACCGTTTCCAAATTCCTTTCTTCCTTCTCCCTACACCCCCCCCCCCGTCTTTCTTCTTGCTTTCTTTCTCTCCTACTTCTACTGTTCTTCTTGATTTCTTTCTCTCCTCCTTCTACTACTATTGTTTTGTCCTTTCAACTACTATTTTCCATCTTTCCTCTTCGTTTCTTTCTGACTTTCCATTCCCATTCTCTTCATCCCCCCCCCCCCCGTCAAAATCAATTCTTTCCTCAATACATTCAAGATGTTTCGTCTCCCCTTCGTTTAAAATCCACAGCAGCTTTTTACATCATCACATTTCCAATGTCCAAAACCCACCAAATAAAACATTACCTATATAGGATTACCAGATAATTGCGTAAAATCATTGGGTATCCATGGAAACTGAACCTCAAATTTGGTGAGCAGGGTTACAGGACTTGTCAGCACAAGAAGCATATGCGTTTCCATGGCAACCAATTTGTGTTTTTCTCGGAGGCACATCCCTCTTGGCGTTGACATCTCTATTGTAATCGAACGTAACAATAGCCGTAACAACGCCTCTTACAATTTTCACACAGGATCAAATTCTATTTTGTAACGGCTGAACAGTTCAAAATTCTGCAAAATGATACCTTTGTTTAAATTATGAAGAATATCAATGCTGAGTTAAAACTTAAATATTCTAATGTAAATGTGAATTGGATTAATTCTATGGACTGTACACAATTTAGCCTATTGCTTTGGAACTTTATTTTCAGTATTCAAGGGATTTGTAAAGGCACACCAATCTTTGTTAACTTCATTTCATGTTGAAAATAAAAGTGGCAGCACATTGCCAAATAACTTGAATTCTTGCTTTACGACATAGGCCAATATTGAGTTTTTCGATTGAACAAATTCGGTAATGAAGTTAGAAAAGCCAGACATTTTAACAAATGCCTTAAGAATGCTGTTTGAAGATTGAGTGCAGGAATTCCGACTCAGTTCTTAGATTTTCCCAACAGAGGCCAGCACTGCATGATATAAACTTTTCAGAAGTTCTGCAATATTCCACAGGGGTTGATCAATAAATGGAGAGAAAGATAATTGGATGGATTACTTGGGCTTTATGTCCTGTATAATGCTGCGGTGTATTCATGAATGCATTCTGGTAGGCTAATTAAGTAATATAACTATGGACAGAAGCCTCGCAAAATATTATGGAAACTGGCGTCCAGCCTTGGAGAATGAGCTTATTCTTCAATATCAAACTAGGCCAAACCCAACATTCATTCAGGTGAACCAATGATAACAGTCAGACCCTGGATGTCCATGAATCATTAGGGTATGTAGCCTACCAGACTCCCAGTCTGCTCATCACTCATCAGCATAATATAGCTGTCCCCAAAAACTAGAAATTCTACAGGATGGGAACCTTGGGCGATGTTCCCTTTGACTCTGCCTATGGGCTGCCTTATTATACTCTATGGCTGCTCTGAGCTGCATCATTGTGGAAAGCCCAGATAATTTGATAAACTGCTTGCCAGAACATGACCATCAATGGTTGCAATTTAGGCCTACAATACATTTCTTTATGTGACAAAACATTATTCCTCATTTTTAAATAATTTTGTCGAGCTTCTGTTTTTTTTCTGGGAGCTTTTTATATTCTGTAGTTGTCTGTGAGCCAGTTGATGAGCTCCTGCAACAGAGACTTCGTTTGCTTGGTGTAAAATTTCACGCTAGGTGGCATCTATGTAGGGCCTATAGAATCTTGTGACTGCTTCGTGTCGCCCTCTTGTTGAAACTTTGGTCATTAACAAACTGACTCTTCCACCAATGCTCAGAATTCAGACATTCTTTAATAACCATGGATAGCACAAATATTCTATTTATTACTTCTTAGCTTAGATTATCACATTACCAGCTGATTCTGTTTCTGGTTGATTAGTTCATCGTTTTTTCTTAAAAGGTAAACATGAAGTTTCAGTACATATAAAATTTTTTCCTGCATCTGCAGAATTCTGCACACAATTGGCCGGTGTACGGTCAACTATGCGACAAACCAACTAGGCGACACCCATCAGCACTAACTAGGTGACAAGAAATTTGGAAATTTCATACCAGTGCAAACTAGGTGACAAGCAGTTCCAACTAGGTGACACAAATTTACACAGCACTTCCAACTAGGCGACACAAGTTCACAAAACACATCTAGGTGACAATACATTTTCCTAATTGACCAACATTGAAGCCTTTTAGGTGATCTGTCACCTGGTTGATAACTCCAATAAAATATGTGTCACCTGGATGGTATCTGGGGGGTATCTGCTGTCACCTAGTTGTCCAAAAAGTGTAGCCTAGTTGGTAGTGGTATGTCACCTAGTTGGTTGTCGCCTAGTTGGTAGTGTTGTAGCCTAGTTGTCTGTCGCCTAGTTGACCGGCAATCAATTGGCCAATTTTACCGAAAGCAGTATTGTCCTGCAGCATGCAGGAAACTGTAGAATTCTGCAGAATTCCACATTTCTTCTGAAATGTTGGTCCTCTGGCACTGCAGCATTTTTGAAAAGTTTCTGAAGCACCACCTGTAATTCTGTAGGAGTTGTGCAGCAAGGGAAGTTTTATGCACTTCAACAGGAAGCTTCAGCACTCCGCAGAATTCTCCAGCTGCCTGCAGAACTTCAGAATTGGTGGTCCTCTGTAATTGCAGCATTTCTGAAAAGTTTCTACAGAATCTGCAATTCTGTAAGAGTTACGCAGCTTGGGAGTTTTTATGCACCTCCACAGGAACTTCAGAATTGGTGGCTTTTCTCACTGCAGCTTTTCTGAAAAGAGTCTGCAGCAGAATGTGTTTGAATTATGCAGTTTGGCACCCAGAGAATCTACCCTAGACGAATCATGCTATTGCCGCTTATTATCATAAGATTTTGCGTCAGAGCATCACAGCCAATCAGCGCCTAGGATTTCTCTTCACTTCGAAAGTTTACCGGCAATTTGCGAAGCAACTATTAACACCACGGAGACGTATGACCTATCAAAGTATAATTTTAAATGTCCCAGAGAGATCTATCCATCAATGTAAGAAAGACACATGTAAACCTTACGGAAGTGTGCGAAATGGCGAAATAGCCCTCATTTGCATAACTTGTGTGAAGGCCTGTTCATTGGCCATCTTTGGTGTGTCTGATCTATTCACTGAAGGCTCTGCTGAAGTGCAGTTTGGGAGATTTTATGCACTTCGGCAGAGCTGAAGAATTCTGCAGGAAGCTGCAGCATTCTCTAGAAAGCTGCAGAATTTCAAAAATTCTTCAACTGCTTGCGGAAATCTGCAGTTTGCTAAACAATTTGGCAGGAAGCTCCCTGCAGGATTTCCGAACCGCTGTTATATAGTCTACTCCAGATTACTGCAATGCACCTGCTAAGTGTAGACCTCTCTGACATGAGTAGCACACCACTTTAGCTGGTCACTTTTTTTTTTTAATCTCTTTTATTCCTTGGTTGACATAATTTCCCTCTTCTGAAATCTGCTGTAGAAACTTATGATGCTTTCAGTTATCAATGGAAATGGTACCACTGACAATAACATAAACTCAATAAATGGAAAATTGAGAATTTTGACAGCGAAAGTTGGATCAATCATACATGTTTTAGGTTTTTCAGTGGTTATATTTTTCATGCTTTCACTTGAGAATTGTTTGGAGATGACATACTCGCAACACATCACGTTGGACAGAGTGAACAAAAAGAGCAACAGTTCCAAGGTGAAACAGGTCAATAAAGGAATTATATTTATCCTCATTTTTGTAGCATGATATTCTTTAATAAATGTAGAATCCATCAATTTTCTGACAGGGTGGTCACAAAAAAACTTTACACTTATAGTCTTATACAGAATTTTCTGGATAACACTCATTGTAACAATAATTTTTTATCAATACAAAACAACTTGTACAGCAAAGAACAACCTTTCTAGAGATAATTTATTCATTCGGAAGTCCATTTGGACCGATGACTTTCTACAGTGGGCCTAAATGATGCAGAAGTGTCAAAAATGTAACTTTGTGTCCGTTTTTCCCATACAAAATTAATGGAAGCCTTCATTGGGCAACTAAGGTCTGTGGTGTCTTGCAGGCATCTGCCTCTAAATTTGCCCACCAAGAATAATCACATTGATTGAGATATTGTGATAATAGGGGCCATATTGTCCTGCCAAGAGTGAACCTTGATCCAGTTCTGGGTTTTTCTGTGGGAGTGTGGTTGATGCCCCATCTTGTTTAAAGATCAAATTATCTGCAGTACTGTATGTCTTATCTATCCAGGGCCTCAGACACTCTTTCAAGATGTTTATATTTTCTTTTCCTGTGATTTAAACAACCTGATTGTCAACCTTCAGATGGCCTTTTTTTTTTAATCTTATAATGGTCCTAGTGCATGCTGTAATTGGTCTAGCATCTTCTGGCTTGTGTTGATAAATTTGTGCCTCTGTCTTCTCATTTTCATTTTATGTTGCATGTATTTTGTCTTGTGAAGCTCAGTTACTTCAAAATTGCTGATGGACCATGATTAACCGAGAGTAGTCAAAACGAAGGAGCAATCCTGGCTTCCATTTTGTCTTCTATCAAAAAGGTAATGTGCCGTTTTAGTCATTAACCAATTTTCCATAGATCTAACATACTTTGCTTGTATATACCCTAATTGGTAAGTGCGCTTGTCAACTGGCTTTGATGGCGTGAGTTAACATCTCACCCCGGGAACTCACTTCAATCCGAGCCCATGGGACATTAAATTGAGGCGAGTTGCATCCAGTATTCTATGCTGGGGCAACTGAAAGACCCTGGGCATCCCTGAATTTATAGGGTATGTGCCAGACTCACAGTCTTCTCATCTCATCATCATACGGCGATCGCCTGCCTCGATATAGCCCACTAAGGTGCTGCAGAGTCGTAAAACACAAACAAACAAACTTGGCTTGTATACACAGTAAATACCCAGGCACTAACTCAATCATGGCAGCATAGAAAATGACATATCAACTGTAAAGTTTTTTTTGTGACCACCCTGTACTTTTTGGTCCTCAACGTTTTTTCTTTAGTAACAAACAAGTTCCATACAATAAATTAAACTCCATTGACTTTTCCTCATACTTTGTGACATTATAACTACGATGAACACATTTCCCTCCGTTTTATTCTATTGTAATGTAGACATGTATGCGGAGTGTTTAGAATCATCTCAAATAGCCCATAAGCATTTTGACTCAGACACCATTCTAAAGGAGTCAAACCTGCCTTGTTTTTCTGGTTCAAGAGTTCTCCTGTATTTTTCAGACTTATCAAATCACACATTTCTTGTAGGTAATGAGCAAATCATACTTCAAAGTCGTTTTTGACGTTGATCTTCCGGTCAAAGGGTGGAAGACATTTTCGCCAGCTTCTGTAGCAGTGACATCTGCCTTTTTTTTTTAATTGTGCCTAAAAAAAGAAAAGAAGACATGATTTGTAAGCAATTTACATATTCGATATCGTTGCAGCACTCTTTTGGAAGTATAGTCATATAAAGTGATACAAGTCCGCCTTGTGGCAAACTCGGGAAGCACTTGTTTGAATGAGTGATTCATAAATTCACAATTTCATATATTAATGCATGGAATGCTGTTCATTTTGCACAAACATCCCCATACATAGATATACAATTTACAAAAGTGTTATGCTTTTAGACAATGATATATCCACAGTATTGTATTTGGATATAAATGAATCAACTGGTCATTACACAAGTCACACCAACAGGTCAAATCAGACAGTTGAGTAAGCACTGGGCTTTCTGCTGCATATAGATCTATGTTTGAAAATAATTTCGTAATGTCTTAATGATACCAGCTCTGAGGCTATTCCAGATTACAAGAGAAGCCTCACCAAAGTGAAATGATTTCAACACACCTTTTAGAATAGGTCTGTCTCCATATGGGGATTACGACAGGTATTATCAGTAGGTGGCACTACGATAAGGGGGTAGGGCTATTTTTGTCTTTGGGGAAGCTCACCAAATGGCATATTAAATGGTTTCTTTGCAAAGTAAGTGAAATCCTGTGACCAACAGTTGATTATAATCTTGTTGTTAGCACGTTACAATCCCCAAATCTGTTTGAAAACAAAACACTTCTCTGCGGAACTGCTGCTTTGAGAACATAATCAATACAGTGTAGCTGACCCAAACAACCAAACAACACACTCATTACGTTAGACTCCTTGGCTTGGTCAACAACACTAATCACCTTGTTGAAAGGCAAAAGGGATTCCATCAGAGTTGTTTGTTTGTTAGTGTTTTACGCCTCTGCAGCACCTTAGTGGGCTATATCGAGGCAGGCGATCGCCGTATGATGATGAGATGAGAAGACTGTGAGTGTGGCACATGCCCTAGAGTCAAGGATGGTAAATCCGTCCAGGAGGGTAAATCCGTCCACCCCCTAATATAGGCATATAATTACAATTTTTACAGTTGTGTGAGTTGTAAAAGCAAGAGAAACACGTTTTTCAACTAATTTTGCCGTTTTTATGGTGTTGACAACATTTTAAACGATATTCAGGTCCATTTAAAAGTTGAAGACAAAAAACAATGAAATCCTGTGACGTCATCACAGCCATTTTTTAATAACAGGTAGTTGGCCTTGTAGGCCTATTTCCATCAAAACCAAAATGTATTGAAGGTATATAATTGATGCATGGGACGATTAATATTATTATTCTTATAGGGTTTCTTAAATAACTGATTTCCAACACATGGAAGGAAGATACAATGGAAATAAAAGTGGACGGATTTACCATCATTATTTTAAAAGTGGCTTCACTGAGTGATTGTAAATCCGTCCACCCACTTCAAATGGTCTTTAAAAGTACTTTTATGACCTATATTATTTATAAATAGTAAAAAACTGATTAAAGAAATAAAATTAAGCAATTATACCACTTGATTGGGTTAAAAGGGTTTTTAAATTGTGATTGAGGCAGTCAATTGAAATTCTTGATAGTTAACTTGACCACTGTTATTTGATTCTTCTATTATAAGTGCAATCAGCACCCCAATGTTCTGATATTGACAGAAAATCCTTTGTGACAGTTGATATTTTGCAAAACTTTTAAAAATCACAAGATATGATAGGTATGTGCTGCATAATACCCTGTGGACGGATTTACCATCCTTACTGGACGGATTTAGAAGCAACCTGGACGGAATTAGATGCCCTAACCTTTAATTTTTGTTGCCATGGTTTCAGCAAAACTTCTTTGAATATTTTACTTTTCTGGCTGCCAGTGGTAGTACGGAATATTCCCCTTCCAATATGCTAATTTTTATTTTTGTATCTAATACCATTTTCCTTAAAATACAGTTATAGCCAAAAGTGGACGGATTTACCCTCCTTGACTCTATTAATTCAGGGATGACTAAAGTGAGTTCCCGGGGTGAGATTTGAACACACGCCCTCAAAGCCAGTTGACAAGCGCACTTACCAGTTAGGCCATGGGGGAACTGGATTCCATCAGAGCTCCTATTGCTTGGAGACACCACCTGTACATAAATTCAGAACTACAAATGGATACAGACGTATTATATCGCATTGAATTGTCAAATTTTTGACTTACAGGAGTGGGATTTGAACCAAAGTTTTCACAGCTGATGGTTGCATCATCCAGCACTCTTAACAACCAGGCCATAGTTCAATCGAGATGACTTTCAACATAAGGTTATGCATGCCGTATAACGTGCCAATCACAATGTGGAATTTTACCTGAAGAGTAATTAAATCATTCCAATATGAATTATATATTGATGGAGAGTATTACACAAAATTTTCACAGAATTAAACAGGAATACCGAAACTGGGAAAGTTGTGTGCTTATTCTTTTTTTAAACTTTCAAAAGCAACACATACAGTCCTGGACAAAAGTCATGTCGCTACCACATTTCACAGGCACTATTGTCAATAATATGACTTGTGTTGGACAGATTTTAATGAGACATGGCTCAAATAAAAGGTAAATCATTCTACAACTTGCTTATATTGCAATTATGAAGTTTTGTCTCAGTCAGAATATTCTACAAATTAATATTAACAGTATGTCCAAAATGTGCTTGGACAAAAGTCCTGTCGCATGCAAGAAATAATGCTGAAAAGCTGTTTAAATAAATTGTGAAACCGCCAAAATTATGAAAAAATGTCAGAACATTTAGTCACGGTGTAGGAGAATGAAAAAAAAACCTGATTCATTCCTAACAAAATATCTAGAAGTGTTCCTAATCACAAGCATCATCAGATCATCATTCAGATGCAGAACCAAAATAACGATCCTTGGAATATTTCATGCTGCAGTGCCAAATGGTCACCGTCTAAATGTCTTCACCAATTATTATGAAGCTCCCTTAGCATCTGCTCCATCACCTAAAATGATTTTCCCTCATCAGGTATCTACCAAAAAGAATCCAGAGGCAGGGAAGATCTTTCAGAAGGATATTTATAAACTTTAGATTGTATTTTTCTGCATTAGCTGCCATCTTTGATGACTTTTATTCATAAAATGTTAACATTTTACATGAGTCCTAGTGGAACCCCATGGAAATTTTCCTTATATATCATGAATTCATGGAAAGTGACCTTCTTTCATCCAGTAACACCATGACTAAATTCTCAATCATTTTTGCATCATTTTTACAGTTTCACAATTAATTAAAGCACATTTTCAGCATAACATTTAGCATGCGACAAGACTTTTGTCCAAGCACATTTCTGACAGACTCTTATTATTAATTTGTAGAAGATTCAGACTGAGATAAAACTTTATTTCTGCAATATAATTAAGCAAGGTGTAGAAGGCTTCAGCTTTGATTTAAGCCATTTCTTGTCAAAATCAGTCAATCAAGTCAAGCTATTACCAGTTGTGTCAATAACATTTGTTAGCGACAAGACTTATATCCAAGACTGTAATTAACTGCTTTTTTTTTAATCCAAGAGACCAAGACATCAATTTAAACACCATTTGTGAATTGTGGTCATGTATATATTAGTCACTAGGACTCCTCACTCACATACACATGATCAGAATAACAAATAGTAATGCATTAGCCTTAATCACTCTTTCACATTAATGGAACAGTCAACAGACTGAAAACAATGTCTGGATGTGTAGTACCATGGAAACAACACAACAATAACTTTTTATTACTGTGATGAAAGGCTCAGTGAGTTATGTGACACAGGCATTGTTAGTCTATAGTTTTACTGCTCTCCCAGTACACGAGATATCTTAACGTAAAGCAAAACTCCAGATTATTCTTATTGGTTTATGACATATGCTGCTTGATAGCGACTGTACTTGAGTCTTCTGATATACAGTTTATTCGGAAACTGCTTGACATTATTATTGCTCACTGATCTACATCAATACAGGACTTCTGGATCTGGATCTGGATAGTATTCAGCATCGTCAAAGTTGCACGTAAAGCACCAATCATCCATCAATCCTGGCTGCATTGTGATTGGATACATTTTCACCAAGCATAAATTCAGGATGGAAGGTAGAATGCAGTTGAGTTTCACAAAGGACAAATTTTGGTTGATGATCATAAAAGAAGATAAAATTGAGGAAGCTAAAGAATTTCTGGAGTCAAAAACAGGACAGGAAAAAGAAAAGTTCATAAATGGCTTTTTCACAAGACAAACTGACTCGCAGGAGAAAAACAGAAGTCATGAAGTCAGTGATGAAGTAACATCTCCGTGGAATATTGCCGCTATCCATGGCTCAAATCGAATGATCGAATTCCTCTTCAGGTAATTTTTAATCGATAATGACGTAGAAAACTTGAAATTCAGCTTGATTGAACCATGGCCTTATGGTTAGGAGTGGTTCCACTAGCTGTAAGGTCGTTGGCTTAATCCCACTCTTGGAAATTGTTATTCCAACCATGTGTATGTGAGTGAGGAGTCCTAGTGACTAATATATACATGACCACAATTCACAAATGGTGTTTAAATTGATGTCTTGGATAAAAAAAGCAGTTAATTACAGTCTTGGATATAAGTCTTGTCGCTAACAAATGTTATTGACACAACTGGTAATAGCTTGACTTGATTGACTGATTTTGACAAGAAATGGCTTAAATCAAAGCTGAAGCCTACTACACCTTGCTTATATTGCAGAAATAAAGTTTTATCTCAGTCTGAATCTTCTACAAATTAATAATAACAATCTGTCAGAAATGTGCTTGGACAAAAGTGTCGTCGAATGCTAAATGTTATGCTGAAAATGTGCTTTAATTAAACTGTAAAAATGATGCGAAAATGATTGAGAATTTAGTCATGGTGGTACTGGATGAAAAAAGGTCACTTTCCATGAATTCATGATAATTAAGGACAATATCCATGGGATTCCACTAGGACTCATGTAAAATGTTAACATTTTATGAATAAAAGTCATCAAAGATGGCAGCTAATGCAGAAAAATACAATCTAAAGTTTATAAATATCCTTCTGAAAGATCTTCCCTGCCTCCTGATTCTTTTTGGTAGATATCTGATGAGGGAAAATCATTTTAGGTGATGGAGCAGATGCTAAGGGAGCTTCATAATTGGTTAAAACATTTAGACAGTGACTATTTGGCACTGAAATATTCCAAGGATCGTTATTTTGGTTCTGCATCTGATGATGCTTGTGATTAGGAACACTTCTATGTATTTTGTTAGGAATGAATCAGGTTTTTTTTTCATTCTCCTACACCATGACTAAATGTTCTGACATTTTTTCATCATTTTGGCAGTTTCACAATTTATTTAAACAGCTTTTCAGCATTATTTCTTGCATGCGACAGGACTTTTGTCCAAGCACATTTTGGACATACTGTTAATATTAATTTGCAGAATATTCTGACTGAGACAAAATGGCAAGATTAATTTCTGGAACTGTGGAAGTGATGAATTTTGAGGGGTTGTGGGTTGAGAGGAAAAAGCCTTATGAGTGAGATGATGCACTTGCATGGCTATTATTATGATTATCATCTTTATTCATACACGGAGTTACAATGAATTATGATTAGATGTTATAGATAGTAGATAGTTTGTTAAGGTTTACACCTTTATATGTCTATGTTTGTTCATGTCTGTACTATATGAACCACTCATTCAAATAAGTGCTTCCCCGGTGTGCCACAAGGGGGACTGGTATTATTTCGCAGGACTAGGCATTCCAAAAGAGGGCTGCTATGCCATTGAATATGTTAATTACTCACCATATCAAACATGTCTTTTTTTGTTTTCTAGAAACGGTGCAGATGTCTCTGTTGCAGAAGCTGGCGAAAATGTCTTCCACCTTTTGGCCGAGAGATCTGCGTCAGAAAGAAATATGGAGAATGATTTGCTTATCACCTACAAGAAGATTTGTGATCTGATAAGTCTGGAAAATATAAGAGAACTCTTGAACCAGAAAAACAAGGCAGGTTTGACTCCTTTAGAATGGTGTCTGAGTCAAAATGCTTATGGATTATTTGGAATGATTCTAAACACTCCAGATGTCTATATTACGAAAGAAGAAAACGGAGGGAAAAATGTTCACCGTTGGTATGACATAACAAAGTATGAGGAAAAGCCACTGGAGTTCAATTTATTGTATGGTACTTGTTTGCTATTAAAGAAAAATATTGAGGACCAAAACGTAAGGAAATTTGTGGATTCTGCATTTATTAAAGAATATCATGCTACAAAACTGAGGATAAATATAATTCCTTTATTGACCTGGTTCATGTTGGAGTTGTTGCTCTTTCTGTTCACTCTGTCCTACTTGATGTGTGGCGAGTACATCATCTACAAACACTTTTCAAGTGAAAGCATGAGAAATTTAACCGTGGAAAACCCCAAAACATGTTTGATTGATCCAACCTTCGCTGTTAAAATTCTCAATTTTCCATTTATTGTGTTTATGTTATTGTCACTGGTTATATCAGTCGCCATCGATATAATTGAAAGCATCACTTGCTTCTACATAAAATTTCGGAAGAGGGAAATTATGTCAACCAAAGAATACGCTGTCGAGAACAACAGGCTTCCATTCGCCTATCATTTGATATTAGCACTTGTTATTATAAATGATATACTTAAATTCAATCATGGTTCAGGACTGTTTCAGAAGGATATAAGAGATAAAATATATATACTCATTGGAGCAAGTTGTTCAGTTAGTTTATCACAATTTCATGTGTTTTCACGCTCAGGATGGCTTTTCGTATCAATCATGCAATTGCATTCTGACACCGCGGGTTTCATATCAATATTCTTAACTGTTCCTCAAATCGCTATTGTCAATCAGTTCCTCTCGAACATGTACCCCAATGCACCAACTGAGTTTTCTTCTTATTGGTCCTCCCTCTATTCAACCGCCATGATATACCTTGGCCAGGGGGATCTGACGGAACTCGAACCCCACAAACATATTACAATTGCACTTTACCAGATCTCTATGGCATTCATGGTTCTTATGATTGTCAATTTCATGATTGCGGTTTTCTCCAATTCTGTGTCATTCACAATGCAGAATATGAAAGTGTTGGTTTCCGCTGAGAGGTTGTTGTTAATACAGAAAGCTGAGCGGAGTTTTGTGCGGATTCCTGGACTAAGGAAACTTCACGCTTATCTTGTCAGAAGAAATTTTGATATGATTGATGGGAAACTATGTCTCAAGACTGTGACTTGCTATTGAGGTAAGCAAGAATCCAAGGATTACAAAAATATTACAAGACTGTGACTTGCTATTGAGGGTAGCAAGAAGCCAAGGGTTGAGAAATATGTCTCAAGACTGTGAATTGCTATTGAGGGTAGCAAGAAGCCAAGGATTAAGAAAATATGTCTCCAGACTGACTTGCTATTGAGGTAAGCAAGAACCCAAGGATTAAGAAAATATGTTTCAAAACTATGACTTGCTATTAAGGTAAGCAAGAATCCATGGATTAAGAAAATATATCTCAAGACTGACTTGCTATTGAGGGTAGCAAGAACCCAAGGATTAAGAAAATATGTCTCAAGACTGTGACTTTCTATCGAGGTTATTAAGAACCCAAGGATTAGGAAAATATATCTCAGACTATGACTTGCTATAGAGGTAAGCCAGAACCCAAGGATTAAGAAAATATGTTTCAAGACTATAACTTCCTATTAAGGTAAGCAAGAATCCATGAATTAAGAAAATATATCTCAAGAGTGACTTGCTATTGAGGTTAGCAAGAACCCAAGGATTAAGAAAATATGTCTCAAGACTGTGACTTGCTATTGAGGTAAGCAAGAACCCAAGGATTAAGAAAATATGTCTCAAGACTGTGACTTGCTATTGAGGTAAGCAAGAACCCAAGGATTAAGAAAATATGTCTCAAGACTGTGACTTGCTATTGAGGTTAGCAAGAACCCAAGGATTAAGAAAATATGTTTCAAGACTGACTTTTGAGGGAAGCATGAACCCAAGCATTAAGAAAATATGTCTCAAGACTGTGACTTGCTGTTGAGGGAAGCAAGAATCCAAGGATTAAGAAAATATGACTTAAGACTGTGACTTGCTATGGAGGTTAGCAAAAACCCAAGGATTAAGAAAATATGTCTCAAGACTGTGATTTGCAATTGAGGTAAGCAAGAACCCAAGGATTAAGAAAATATGTCTCAAGACTGTGTTTTGCTATGGAGGCTAGCAAGAACCCAAGGATTAAGAAAATATGTCTCTAGACTGTGACTTGCTATTGAGGCTAGCAAGAACCCAAGGATTAAGAAAATATGTATCAAGACTGTGACTTGCTATTGAGGGTAGCAAGAATCCAAGGATTAAGAAAATATGTATCACGACTGTGACTTGCTATTGAGGCTAGCAAGAATCCAAGGATTAAGAAAATATGTATCACGACTGTGATTTGCAATTGAGGTAAGCAAGAACCCAAGGATTAAGAAAATATGTCTCAAGACTGTGTTTTGCTATTGAGGGTAGGTAGAACCCAAGGATTAAGAAAATATGTCTCAAGACTTTGACTTGCTATTGAGGGTAGCAAGAACCCAAGGATTAAGAAAATATGTCTCAAGACTGTGACTTGCTATTGAGGGTAGCAAGAATCCAAGGATTAAGAAAATATGTCTCAAGACTGTGACTTGCTATTGAGGTAAGCAAGAATCCAAGGATTAAGAAAATATGTCTCAAGACTGTGACTTGCTATTGAGGGAAGCAAGAATCCAAGGATTAAGAAAATATGACTTAAGACTGTGACTTGCTATGGAGGTTAGCAGGATTAAAAAAATGTGTCTCAAGACTGTGACTTGCTATTGAGGGTAGCAAGAACCCAAGGATTAAGAAAATATGTCCCAAGAACCCAAGGATTAAGAAAATATGTTTCAAGACTGTGATTTGCCATTGAGGTAAGCAGAACACAAGGATTAAGAAAATATGTTTCAAGACTGTGATTTGCCTTTGAGTTAAGCAGAACCCAAGGATTAAGAAAATATGTCTCAAGACTGTGACTTTCTATTGAGGTTAGCAAGAACCCAAGGATTAAGAAAATATGTTTCTATACTGTGACTTGCTATTGAGATAAACAAGAATCCAAGAATTAAGAAAATATGTCTCAAGACTGTGACTTGCTATTGAGGGAAGCAAGAACCCAAGGATTAAGAAAATATGTCTGAAGACTGTGACTTGCTATTGAGATAAAAAAGAATCCAAGGATCAAGAATATATGTCTCAAGACTGTGATTTGCAATAGAGGTAAGCAAGAACCCAAGGATTAAGAAAATGTGTCTCAAGACTGTGACTTGCTATTGAGGTTAGCAAGAATCCAAGGATTAAGAAAATATGTCTCAAGACTGTGACTTGCTATTGAGGGAAGCAAGAACCCAAGGATTAAGAAAATATGTTTCTAGACTGTGACTTGCTATTGAGATAAACAAGAATCCAAGGATTAAGAAAATATGTCTCAAGACTGTGCCTTGCTATTGAGGTTAGCAGGATTAAGAATATATGTCTCAAGACTGTGATTTGCAATCAAGGTAAGCAAGAACCCAAGGATTAAGAAAATATGTCTCAAGACTGTGAATTGCTATTGAGGGTAGCAAGAACCCAAGGATTAAGAAAATATGTCCCAAGAACCCAAGGATTAAGAAAATATGTCCCGAGACTGTGACTTGCTATTGAAGTTAGCAAGAATTTAAGGATTAACAAAATATCTCAAGACTGACTTGCTATTGAAGTAAGCAAGAACCCAAGGATTAAGAAAATATGTCTCAAAACTGTGACTTGCTATTGAGGGTAGGTAGAACCCAAGGATTAAGAAAATATGTCTCAAGACTGTGACTTGCTATTGAGGGTAGCAAGAATCCAAGGATTAAGAAAATATGTTTCAAGACTGTGACTTGCTATTGAGGTAAGCAAGAACCCAAGGATTAAGAAAATTGATTATTTTTGGGATAGTACTCGAAATTACATCAAGAAGGTGTAGTTTGGCATTAGGCTGTGCAAGAGTCGTGGAGCTGACAAGTTTGCATGTACAATTTACATGCCTCATCTACAGAAACAGTAATGGAATATTAAGTTGATATTGGGAGACTTTTCATCGAATTACACAAGAATCTGAGGAATCTTTTGAAGTTTCTTTTATGCATGTACATTTCTGTAATTTCAGACTTTTCACTGAGTTCTCATTTCACTGTCTGCGATACCATTTGGATATAAAATGAGATCTTTAATATCAACATTCTATTTTTTACATTTTTTTATTTTGTGTTGCAGCCAGTTTGCTTTATGGCCACTTTGTGTAGACATTTTTCTGGAAATGAGATTGATAACACAATGTAATGTGAGATGATTAACACAATAAAATGAGAGATTGTAGGCAAAGTTATTTGTCACCTTCTCTGGTGTGCTCTACCCTGCTCTGATTCTACTGCCGGCAAACACTAGGGGGCAATCAATAATGGTGCTCCATGTCTGCACCTCCCTCTGGCGAATGTTTTGCAAATTATTCTTTTTCAGAAAATCTAGTTTTCCCACCAGCAGCCAAAACATGAACTCGGCCTGATCACTAAAATAACACAGAAGATCCGTCTTACATCATATCAACCCTAATAGGACCATGACTTTTTTCCAGGATTTTGAAGAGGTGGGAATAGGATTATAATTTTTCCACGCCTCCTCCTTCCTTCTCTTCTTTGGCCCAGACCCAGGTCAGTTGAAAATCAAACCAAGACTGACCAAAAACAGGAATTCAACTGATTAATTATTTCAACTAGTTGGAAGAATTCAATTCCACTAGTTGAATAAATTATAACTGACGAAATCGAATTTTAAAAATGAAATAAAATTTTATTAAAAGGCGAAAGGCAAGATTCACCAACAACTTTATTCTTATTTTCAAAATTACAATTATCTAAAACTTTGTTTTACAAAATCAATAAAGACAACAGATCAAACTCTTATTCACTTTCGAAATGATTATAACAAAGTGGTTTTCATCTTTGGAGATGCTTTCTCAGTCAAGATTTAGTTGAGAAATTCAAACTGACTTTGGCAAAACACACCACAGACTATAGTTGATCCAAATGTGACTGACCAGTTGAAAATGAAATTCAACTGACTTTTTCAACTTATTCGACTGACTCTATGGACTATGGTCTACTTTGGCCAACAGTCCAACACCATCGAATTACATTGTATCTTTCAACACTGTAAATTTTGAATTTTGAGTTAGCTTAATTGATTGAGTGAGATGGTTGCACAATTCCTTTGAGCCAAGATAGCTTGTTGTTTGCAAGTTATAACAACATAAAGAATATCATAACTCAAAACGGCAAGCTATCATGGCTCAAACAAATTGTGCAACCATCTCACTCAATCATTTGAGCTAGCTCAAAATTTCAAATTTTACAGTGAATGAGCTATGTAATATAACATTTAAAATATGTCAATTTTTTAATGACCTTCTAGTCTTTGACAAACATGTATTAACATTTTCAATAATTTTCACGGCCTCCTCCCCCTTCCCCTCCTTCCTACTCATCCTCCTTCCTACTCCTTCTTCTCCTCTTCCCCTTCCCCCTTCTCCTCCTCCTCCTTCCCCTCCTTCCTACTCCTCCTCCTTCCTACTCCTTCTTCTCCTCTTCCCCTTCCCCCTTCTCCTCCTCCTCCTTCCCCTCCTTCCTACTCCTCCTCCTTCCTACTCCTTCTTCTCCTCTTCCCCTTCCCCCTTCTCCTCCTCCTCCTTCCCCTCCTTCCTACTCCTCATCCTTCCTACTCCTTCTTCTCCTCTTCCCCTTCATCCCCTTCCTCCTCCTTCTCCTCCTCCTCCTTCTCCTCCTCCTCCTCCTCCTCCTCCTCCTCCTCCTCCTCCTCCTCCCTCTTACTCCTCCTGCCCTGATCATAACCTGTCAACCTGTAGCAATCAGAGACATCTTCATCATTGCAACACAGCACACAAACAGACAGACAGAGATTTTTACCTTCAGCGAACGAAGTTCGAAGAAGGTATTGTAATCACTTGGGTAAAAATGCTGTCCGTCCGCCGGGCGGGCGGGCGGGCGGGTGGGCGGGCGGTCGGGCGGCGGGCGGATAGATCGTTTCCGGCCCAGCACTCAGCCTCTATTGAATATACGTGGATGAAATTTGGTACACATCTAGCCTGTATGGTCTAGTTGTGCCTTTTGATGGTCTGATGAATAGATCTTAAATACTTTTTGAAATAATTAACAAAATATAAAAAAAAAATTTTCGTTTCCGGGCCAAGGCTCGGTCATTATTGCATGTGCATGGATGATATTTGGTACACATGTGGCCTATATGGTCTAGTTGTGCCTTTTGATGGTCTTATTGACAGATATTCTATACTTTTTGAAAAAAATAAGAAAAAATATAAAATATATATTTTTTTGTTATTTTGGCTAAGACTCGGTCACTATTGCATGTACATGGATAAAGTTTGGTACACATATGGTCAATATGGTCCAGTTGTGCCTTTTGAAAGATCTGATGGAAAATATTATATACTTTTTGAAATATTGAAAAAAATAATAAAAATTTATTTTTTGTGTCTGGCCCCACATCCGGTCACTATTCCATATATATGGATGAAGTTTGGTATACATGTGGCTTATATGGTCTATTTGTGCCTTTTCATGGTCTGGCAGATGGCTATTCTATAGTGTAATATTGAGAAAAAATATTTAAAATAATTTTTTTTATATCGGAGCCAAAACTTGCCCACAATTGCATATACAGTAATGCAATTTTCTAAACAAGTCACCTGTACAATATAGCAGTGCTTTTTGATGCGTATAACACTTTATGAATCATTTGAAAAACTTCAGAAAATTACAACAGAGTTATATTTTTTGGTTTTCAACCGACACCTCATAACCTATACTTTGTACATGCATGAAACTATACCATTATATGCGTAAATTAGTTTAATAAGACCTTTTCCTGATTTTACAAATCATGGCAAGCAGATGGGAAGATAGCAGGGCAGCGGACAAATAGAGATAATTGAAGGCCACTACTCGACCGCTATTGCATACCTATAAGCAATTTCGTGAACACACCAATTTTATGATATTATTGTAATCTTCTAAAGGTGTTATTCGCTGAAGGTTTGCTGCTGTGCAGCCTATGTTTTTATTATTCTTTTCTTTTCCTCTTATTCTTCTCTTCTTATTATTTTCATCTCTTATTATTTTCATCTATTATTAAGACAATATTTCTTTCGTCTTCTTTCATTCTTCCTCACGTCTTTCTTTGCTGAATAGTTTCCTGGTGATTTCGTAGTGTATTGATCTGCCAAAGTCACTTATCGGTATTTTCTCATAGTCGTGGTCCAATTTTTTATAATGTCATTGAATTTCAAAATATCTTCAACATCACTGAGAGCAAAACAGGAAGACAGAGAGAATACTAGTTGATACTAAATTTGTTTGAAAGGAATGTCAGTGAAAATCTCATTAAAAAAAATTTTCCTTCTTGGTCCAAATCTACTTTTATTTTTTTGAAAGAGGGTGGGGGGGGCGATTTCACTGTACCCTTTGAAAGCGGTTAATGCCGTAGTGATGCGAACCGGATCGCTTTGTAGCGGTACTGTCCCGTACCACCACCGCTTTATACCGGACCGCCCCCAGTTGCAAAAAACCGGTCCAGAGGTTGTCTGTACCGATACGTACCGGTAAAGGGAAAATTTGTAAAAATGCCGAAAAAACTTAGAAATTAATTTTTCAAACCTTCATTTTTCAAACTTTTCGGGGGATTTAAGGCAAAAATTGCACATAAATCAAAAACCAGTACACAGGCTACCGGTACACCGGACCACCTCACCTCTGGACCGGTGAGGGGTGGTCAGGTCCGGTCCGCATCACTAGTTAATGGACATAAATGAATGACACGTAGTTCACACAAATTAATTAGGCTATCCCAGAAGCAAGAACCAGCCGGAGAGGAGTAGGCCTACACTATTCACAGATCCAATACCCACCCGTCAAACTGTGATGAAGGCAAAAATAAAAATAACGTGCAAGCACTTTAACAGCTGCTTGTAGATAGACTTAGTATCTATCTATCTATCTATCTATCTATCTATCTGTCTGTCTATCTGTCTATCTGTCTATCTGTCTATCTGTCTATCTGTCTATCTGTCTATCTGTCTATCTATCTATCTACATGTATATCCTGCCTCCCTCCCTCCCCCCCTCCCTCCCCCGCCCTCCCTTTTTTCCTTCCTACTTCCTTCCTTTTTCCCCCCTTCATTCCTTCCTTCATTCCTTCCTTCATTCCTTCCTTCATTCCTTCCTTCCTTTCTTCATCCCTTCCTTAATTCTTTCTAGTGAATCTGCAAACACTGGATCTGACTGCTGCTGTTGGTGCTGGTTTCACTGCAGTCATTTGAAATTCGCGCCAAAAACGAACATTTTGGTTTCGTAAATAAAATGTTTAATGTCACAGAAGTTTACCAAAAGTTGATGGAAGCAAGATAATATTCTATTGAGACTGTATACTAAGTTTCAAAGGGATAGGTGAAATAGTGTGACCTCCTATATGGTCAGAAGCTTACCGAAAATGCCTCCTGTAATACAGGCTGCAAGCAGCTGTAACAAGCAGCTGTAAAAATTGCAGGAGACATTGCAGATCCTAGTATTACATAACAAGATGATTAGGCAACGTCATGCAGCTGTTATGCTGCACCAGACACCTGCAGGAAGATCAAACGGCTCAGAGAGTAGGAAGAACTTTGTCTTCACCTGAACTTATTTGATCTTCTGATTAAGTGGCTATCGATTGTGATCGATCTGTGATCGATTTCTCCTCCTCCTGTTTGATCCAATCCCTTATGAGTGGTGCCAACCCACTGGGAACAGGGTAACTTTATATTCAGGATCAATCGAGTCTTCTGCCCCAATAGCCAGGGTTAATTTGAGTTCAAACAGTTGCAGACACACACCAACAAGCAGGTTTTATCATCCTAATTTAAGGTTTGCTGGTTTGCCAGAAGTGTCGGTTACTGATTGGTTTATTTGGTAACAAGTATGGACAGCAAGTCTTGCGCATGTCATCTTGCTAGACCCTGGAGTCAGCCGAATCAGTTGAAAAAGTCAGTTGAATTTAATTTTCAACTAGTCAGTCACATTTGGATCAACTAATCACTGGTGTCTGGTGCATGGTGTGTTTTGCTAAAGTCAGTTAGAATTTTTCAATTAAATCTTGACTGCGAAAGGATATATATCCAAGGATGATAGCCACTTTGATTTAATCATTTCGAATTGAAAATTTTGATTTAGTCAGTAGTAATTTATTCAACTAGTTGGAGTTGAATTCTGCAACTGGTAGTTGAATTAATCAGTTGAATTCCTGTTTATC
The DNA here is from genome assembly GCA_026936325.1 of Platynereis dumerilii. Taxonomy (NCBI): domain Eukaryota; kingdom Metazoa; phylum Annelida; class Polychaeta; order Phyllodocida; family Nereididae; genus Platynereis; species Platynereis dumerilii. The sequence continues at coordinate 14,950,743 of JAPTHN010000008.1, read as the reverse complement.
AATCATGATTTGATTTTCAACTGACCCCTGGGTCTACATCTTGCTCACATAAAAAGTCTATGATATCGTATTTTCGCCTCTAGTGAAAAACACTCTAATATATTTTGATTCTAAATCATTTTACAATGATGATAAGCCGATTTCTAATTAGCATGTTTGGAGCATGCATAATTTCAATATCCGCCCTTGAATCAGTGTGAGCATGCAGGGTGGTATTTGGTCAAGTTCAAATCGGCAAGTCTGGATTCAACCTGGATCCTCTGCCTTCCTGCCCCCCCTAACTACTACCCCCCCCCAGCCCCCCTCACTCTCCTGCCCCCACCTCGGAAATGCACCCCCTCCCCCACGTTTGGTTCGCGTGATTTTTATTTGCTTTTCACGGAGATTTTCACATTTTCCTTTCAGGGTTCTGTTATACTATTCACCCCACTATTAACAATCTAGCTAATGACCAAATTGCCTGAAAACTACACAATTAACGGATAGCGGAACATGCTGTTGATAGCCTGCCTACAGTAGCCCCACACCCCACCATGGGATTTTATGGCTATTACAATTGGAAAGTATAGCCTGCTACTGGCCTGATCGAGTAGCTTCACTTTCTGACGCTTCACTTTCAGCCCCTCATTTAAGTCATTTTGGCATTAAATTCTCATTTAATTTCTATGACCTGTCTGTCGACAGCGGTTGCAGGCATATCGTGAGGATTTCTCTCATTTTTCTGCCCATTTCTTTCTTTCCTCACTCCCTTTATTCCTCCCGTTCTTTCTCCCTTTCTTTCTCCTTTTCTTCCTCCCTTTCCTCTTCCCTTTCTGTCTCTCTTTCTTCCTCCCTTTCCTCTTCCCTTTCTGTCTCTCTTTCTTCCTTCTCTTTTTTTCCTCTCTTTTTTTCCTCTCTTTCTTTCCTCTCTTTCTTTCCTCTCTTTCTTTCCTCTCTTTCTTTCCTATCTTTCTTTCCTCTCTTTCTTTCCTCTCTTTCTTTCCTCTCTTTCTTCCCTCTCTTTCCACCCTCTCTTTCTTCCCTTTCTTCTTCTCTTTCTTCCCTCCCTTTCTTTCTTCCAATTTTTCCTTCCCTCCCTTCCTCCCCTTCTTTGCCTCTCCATCTCTCTTCCCGCCCATCCAATTTTTCATCCCACTTGTTTCCTTCATTCTTCTTTCTACTCTGATATTTCCTTCATTCTTCTTCTGCTGCACAAGTCTGCTTCTCCTCTTCCCCTGCCTCCTACTCCTGTTGCTTTTCTTCTTCCCCTCCTCCTCCTCCTTTTTCTCGACTTCCTCCTGTCGTCAGTATCTCCTTACTCCTTCTTGTTTCTCCTCCTTATCCTTTCCCTATCAGCGTGCCTCGGCGGCCCAACGTCGGCCCAAAGCCGGTCCAATGCTGCTGACATCGGACCGACGCCGGGCCGACGCCGGACCGCCAAGGCACGCTGACAGGGTTCCCCCTTTCTTCTCCCCCCCCCTCGTCCTTCTCCTCCTCCTTTTCCTCCTCCTTCTCCTCCTCTCCTGCCCTGATCATAACCTGTCAACCTGTAGCAATCAGAGACATCTTCATCATTGCAGCACAGCACACAAACAGACAGACAGAGATTGGGGTATCACTTAGCAAGAGGTCATGACACACACTCTGTTGTGGGGAATTTAATTTGCCCTTTGCCCTCTTGGGACGCTACCACCCTCCATATTTGGCTAATTGGGGTTTTTTGACACACGAAAAACACACTAACCTGTGGCGTCACCTAGCGGAATTTGCGTGAACAACCTAATACAGGTTTTGCAGGAATGAGAGTTTTTAAGAAACAGGTTGTTTCTGGTGATAATTATTATCTTTAGATCTAATAGTAGAAAGCGTGTTTCTTATAATTATTGTCTCTATATCAGGAATGGGGGCCAGTCAATTTCACCTTTTTCAAAAATCACCTTTCCTGAAATCACCTTTTGACAAAATCACCTTTTTACAAAATCACCTTTTTTTTGCCAAAATCACCTTTTTTTCCAAAAATCTCCTTTTTTTCCAAAAATCTCCTTTTTGCTACCAAAATCTCCTTTTATTTTTTGATAGGCTTTTCATTGTGAAAATAATTGAAGTTTATGTTGGAAAAAAAAATATATAAATTGATTCTAAATAATTGAATAAATACAACATTTTATAACCAAGGCCATTTGGACTTAGGCCAATTTTGTAATCACTGATTTAGCGGATATCCACAATATTTTTCGGTCATTATTGTGTGTATTAATTTTATTGAAATTGTTTCCTCACATTTCATTGATAAACATTATGGAGAATTTCTTAATAATACAGCTAAACTACAAAAATAATTTTGGTCTAAGTTATTTTTGTTTCAAAACAAAATTTGCCGAAAATTGCCAAAAATGACTAAGCCAAATTTTGCTTTAGGCTGACGATTTCATCTTTGCCTCTCTAAGTAAAATTCTGAAATTAGTACCTAGTTCAAGATTTTGTAATATCTCATTTTAATTCGTATATTTCTGAATTAATTTTTAATAAAGACAATGAAATTATCAGACATCACATTCTGAAAAGAAACATGGATAGGTCTGTTGTTCTTCAAAAGGTGTGAATGCCTTGGCATGTTGTTTTAACTAAAAAAATTGTTGCATAATTAAAGCAAACGACAAACGTGTCAAGTAATTGTTTCAAGGAAAGAGTATATAAATATTATCAATTCAAACAAACAAAAAATTATGTTAACATACAATTGAATATAAGTTTTTTTAACATTCGTCATTTTAATGTCTTAATGTCGCACATTATTATTAGATATTCTGTCATTATTGTGTGATATTCTGTTTAAGGCAAACAGTAAATAGAAAAGAATAACGGTAGATAGATGGATGGATGGATAGATAGATAGATAGATAGATAGATAGATAGATAGATAGATAGATAGATAGATAGATAGATAGATAGATAGATAGATAGATAGATAGATAGATAGATAGATAGGTAGATAAATAGATGGATAGATAGATAGATAGATAGATAGATAGATAGATAGATAGATAGATAGATAGATAGATAGATAGATAGATAGATAGATAGATAGATAGATACCCTTACTGTAAAATTGCAAGGATGACGCATGGATTCACTAAAAAACGCAAGGATCACGCATGGATTCTTCCTAAATGCAAGGAATATGCAAGGATCGAGTAAGGAACGCGCAAGGATTCCGGAGATAGAGTACAAAAAGCAAAGTCTGTGCAAGGAACACGCAAGGATGATGCATGGCACATGTTACATGCACAGAAAAGTTTAAGTGAAACACAAGAGTAACTTGAAGCTCTCAGAAGACAAGGCACATTTTCATAAGAAGTTGACCCGGGGCAGGTTGGACCAGCATGGCCGGGGCACGTTGGATCATTGTAAACTTGATTGACTGACAGAAAAATAATCCGCAAAATGCCAGCTGTGTAATTTTCACACAAATACAGCACCAAAGTCATTCATGTACAATATGAGGGTAAAATCAATTCATTTGGCTAATCTTCCATCCCTAGAAGCTGAAACAAGACTTAATATAATTATCTGATAAATATTCAAACAATTTGCTGGACTTTTATTCCATGGTCCAACGTGCCCCACATGGCAGTAAATTGTGCCCAGACCCAGGGCACATTGGTTGTTGGATCATTAAAAAAATTATTATAAATATACATCATATATCGATTTGTTTTGGCTTAAGGGTATTGTAAATGTTAAGAAGTCAGTCTGTAAAAATATTTTTCGAATATTTAGAAAAGTTTTTGATTGAGAGCCAAAAAACGAAAAAAAAGGTCCAACGTGCCCCGGTCTCCCCCACAGCTAAGTCCATTGACCTGTTAAAAAGCAATTAGTATAAGATTTAACAAGTTCTGGTCTATTAAAGTGGAGGAAAAAAAATTAAATTTAAAAAGGAGATTTTGGTATGAAAAAGGTGATTTTTGAAAAAAAAGGTGATTTTGGTCAAAATAAAAAAGGTGATTTTGACCGAAAAGGAGATTTTGGAAAAGGTGATTTTTGAAAAAGGTGATTATAACTGGCATTCATCAGGAATTATCTGTAGCGAGAAAATAGCAGGGGTAGTTCCCAAGATGGGTTGAGTATTGGTTTGGTGACACTCCTTAAATCATTCAAGTTAGAGATTTACATTTATAAGTGAGTAAAATATTACTTATTCATCTCTTGTGTAATGCAAATTTATGTATGTACATTGATAGTGTAATTTCAATTTTTATTGTTGGTGTGTTGTAAATACTCTCATTTTTTCGGTCAATAAAATATTATATTCTACTCTTACATGTATATAAGGCCTTTAAAGATCTCTTGAAAATTATCCATGTGGAAATCAATCTTTTTTCGAAGATGTTTTATTTTAGAATCTTCTTCAGTTTTAGTTTGACCCCAAAATTCGTGTATTTAATTTCGGATGGTAGTGAACATGTCTACAGAGTTTCATTTAGGGTGGTACTACAGAAAATTCATTGCGGGTGGTTGCAATCTCTCATAACATTAATTTTAGTTAATGTGGCTAAGGGGCCCACCAGACAATAGTTGGGGGGGGGCTATGGATTTTACCCCGGGACGAACTTTTTTTTTGTTCGCAGCATGTCGACGAACAATTTTTTTCACATGCGCAGTTGCCCACTCGCGACATAATTTATTGGAATTTTAACATTACGGTACCCTAGCTACAGGTGGAAACAAAATTTTTTTTTTCCATGTGCTCAACAAACTTTTTTTTTCAATGTAAAGTGGGAAACAAACTTTTTTTTTCACCAAAAGTCCATAGCCCCCCCTCCAAGATCATCTGGTCGGCCCCTAACCATCTACTTTGAATTTTCCTATCTATCCCAAGCAAATAAATAATCAAAATAAATGAAATATTTTGAGATAAGATCAAGATTAGCTATAATCACTTGACACAGAACAATCAGGCCCAGCCAAAGTTAGGCATAACTACCTCGTTGAGTATTGAAGATGGGTTTGGGTTTGGGTGTAATTAACATAATTGGACCTATTTAGTGACAGTGATTTTCCTGTTTATTGTTGTGTGTGACATTTTAGTTCATTAGGTTTCCGGTTGGGACACTAATTTCCAAGATGGCGGCACTTATTTTTAGATCTTTTGAAAGAGCTGTCAAAATTCGATCATTTTGATCACACTATGTCCGCTGAGTGGCGCTGTAGTAGTTGAGATTGTTCTTAATGGCGTGTTCAAACAATAGTCCCTCTTGGAGACAGGTCTTTCATCTCAGATCGGTCACTATTCTGCACGGAATACATTGGTCATGTGACCATACTCCATTGGTCACATGACTTCTGATGCATTGCCCAGTGGCCTAATCGTTATAGCAGTTGATTTTGAATCGAATGGCCTGAGAGGACGTGGGTTCGACTCCCGCTCCTGGAACTTCACTCAGTAACACCCGATGCACCAGCACCAGAAAGAAGACTAGAAGATGGGATGCCAGCACCAGATGGAAGCCTGCACCATCACCAAGAAAGAAACTTCGACAAACACAAAAACCAGCAAAGGACCATGCACTTCCAAAAATAGATACATGCAGAACAGCGACACCACACGAAACTGAAAGAACTACACCAAGAACAAGGCAAGTGGTCCGAGCCCATGGGACCTTACCAAAAATGGAGGTGGGTTGTATCCAGCGTTCTATGTTGGGGCAACTAAAAGACCCTGGACATCCCTGAATTAATAGGAGCATGTGCCAGACTCCCAGCCTTATCATTATCATCATCATACAGCGGTCATCACAAGACAATAGATACAAATAAACGCCCGATACTTTCATGTGCTGCTCCCTGGAAACAGGTAGAGCTAACCCGGCGACCCGGGACGTTGCACGCCTCAAGAAGAAGAAGAAGTTGACTGGAGGATTAACTAGTTATTTGTTGTTAAGTTGTTCTCAGAGTCAAAAATGAAGATATTTTTGACAATTTCTAACTTCGTGTATCCAATGCCTAAATTTGCATTGTCCCCATGTTAATGATTTTATCATCATCCCAAGTCATACCATGACAAAATGGCCCATAACCTTTGCTAATTCATGAATACTTAATTAACTGACCCAGTTTTGGCTCAGCCAATCATGGACTGAAATTGTTGCTTCTGTTTCACACAGTTACAAATGGAGAAATTGTGTAGGCCTATTGTTGAAACTTGAAAGGTGCTATCACAGTTCCGGAAATTCCATTGAATTGTGTATTTTCACAGTTCTGAAATTAAACTTTTTGAAAGTTTGCTTGTTTTACACTGTTTTTCTTAGTTGCCAGTAATCCTCTAAGTGTCCATAATCGGACTAAATCTGCCTGCAAAATGCTTATGACCTAAATAAGCAGCCAATCACGGAAGAGGTTGGAAATAACAGAAAGCCCTGTCCATTTTAGCAGGGCTTGCGTGGGCAGGATGTGATTTTATATGTCCCAGCTTACACAACTCACTTGGAAGATAGGCCTACATTGAATTAAGAGGAAGAAAGGAGGAAGAAAATAGGAAGAAAAGATAAAAGAGGAAGAAAGAGAAAAGAGAAAGAAAAGAAGCAGAAAAGAAGAAGAAGAAGAAAGAGGAAGAAAAGAGGAAGAAAAGAGGAAGAAAGGAGGAAGAAAGGAGGAAGAAAAGAGGAAGAAAAGAGGAAGAAAGGAGGAAGAAAAGAGGAAGAAAAGAGGAGAAAGGAGGAAGAAAAGAGGAAGAAAAGAGGAGAAAGGAGGAAGGAAGGAGGAAGAAAGGAGGAAGAAAAGAAGAAAAAAAAAAGGATGGAAAAGATGGGAGAAAGAAAAGACTCAAAAAAGAAGGAGAGAAAGAGGTATAAAGAGAGAAATATAGGAAGACCGTCAAATTTCTCATAACATCATCAATTTCTACACCAGGATTTGGATCAAGATGATAAACTTATTCCGGTATCTTTCAAATGTTATTTCATACTTGTGTTTTGGTAAATGTCCTGAATCATCAATACACTGAAATAACAAAATGCCCTCAATAACCTTAAAATGACTGACATAGTCACCAGGCGTACTGTGCTGGTTGACTCACATTCTGGCATATTATTCACCTAGAATATAGATACGTAATCGATCATAATTGGCAGTTTTTAGCATTTTCAGATTTTTGTGTATTGAGTCATGTGAGAAAGTTACTTTTGCCAAAATAATCCTTAGGAACCCCCTCAAAAGGGGTGAGTAGGAAGGGGTAAATTAATGAGGATGAGCACTTGGACAAGAGATAGCCAACCCCAAAAGGGTGAAAGGTTTTACCTTCGTGTCAAGCCCTAATAAAGGCTCTTGGCATTGTGAACAGCTTCAAGCTTCAACAAGTGTTTTGAACCCTTGCCATTGCTCCACAGTGCCCCCTAACGGGAAATTTACCCGTGAGATACACTCTACTGTCTGCACAATATGGTGCTGTCATTGGTTTCTTTACCAAATCCTTCTTCCTTGTTTGCTTCGTCCTTTCTTGCTTCCTTGCTTGTTTGCTTCCCTGCTTGCTTGCTTTCTTCCTTGTTTCCTTACTTGCTTCATTGCTTCCTTCAATCCTCCCTTCCTTCTTCTTCGCTTCATTCTGCTTCCCTTCCTTCCTCTTCACTTCTCTCTTTCTCTCTTTTTCTCTTTCTCTCTGTCTTGCTTCATTTCTTGCTTACGTGCTTCCTTCCTTCCTTCCTTCCTTCCTTCCTTCCTTCCTTCCTTCCTTCCTCTTCACTTCTTTCTATCTTTCTCTCTTCCTTCCTCTCCCCTTCTAGTCTAGGCGAGATTCCTGAAACTGTGACTTTAATAGGCATTTCTTGTTAAAAGTCGGTAACAAGTGGTTTTAACCTAATTTGAGGGTGCTGGTTCTGAATCCGCTCGTTACCGAGCTGGATTTTTAATTTTGATGGGTCAAAATGGCAAATCAAAATTGCCGCCAAAACGACAAAAATTGTCCGAAATATGCCAATATCAACCATACATTCAGCTTTTTGTTGCAAATAGCTCCTTATGACCAACCATATTCATTAATTCTAGGATGAACAGAGGATGTTGGAATTATTTCAGTAACATTTAGTGCTCTAGTTGTAGATTTTAGGGGTTCAACAGCCTGGAATACAAAATGGCCGACAAATAATCAAAAATGTTGGTTTTGGCACTACAAAACCAACTCATTTGTTTAATAAATCATCCCTAAATTATTCATGTTACCACTGTAGGTTGCTGTATCTATTTGATTTAATTTTTTTTAGTTAAGGGGTCAAAATGGGGCCTAAATCAATGTTAGGGTGGAAATCGCAGAAATTCAGATTTTTCCAAATTTCCAATTTGAATGCAGTTTTCTGACTCAATCTGGTTTGTTGTTAATTATATTCAAAGAAACACATAATCACCAAGTTATTATGTATTTATTACATTACAACATATTTTTCCGTTTTAAATTATTTTTAAACAGTTGGAAACTGGACAGGCTGAGTCGGATCCTCGCCAGAAGGTTAAAAATGTGCATAAATCTAGCTCCTTGATGAAAATGATACATTGTGTAGTTGCAAGTAAATCTTATTTCTCAACTAAATATACATTTTATGAATGAATATAATAATGTTAACAAACACACAATTAGCAAACATAAAATTGATTTTTAAAGCCCCAGCAGGTCAGATATTGCATCTGCAAATCTCGGAAATCACCGAAATCTGCAGCTTTGAGCCTCAATTGTCAATTTCTGTGCAATTTTGTTTACTCATTCCAATTTATCTAATTTATCACATCTGACAGTACCTGTTTGCTTGACATTTGTGTCTGTTTAAGAATTTATTCTATGGACACTCATCAGAGGTTAATTTATGGCGGAACAATACAAAAACAAAACCTAAAAATGGAAAAATCTTGCTAAATTGGATGCTTTCAACATTGGAAAGTGACAACTTTTTGTTGTTTCTCATTATAATTAGTAAAAATAGCTCCTTATACTCTACCAAATTAATTGTTTCTGGAGTAAACAGAGGGTGTTGGAACTATTTTAAGGACATTTTGAGCTCTACTTCTAGTTTTAAGGTTCGGGAGCCAGGAATACAAAATGGCTGACAAATTAATATGAAGAATGCTGGTTTTAGTACCACAAAACCAACTCATCTGTGTCTAAAATCATCCCTAACCCACTCGTTATAAAATTGTAAAAATAATTTAGGGTAGATACGTGAATGTGAAGTGCTCAATGAATTGAACATTTTTGAGTTAAGTGGCTGATATTTGGCCAAAACCAATGTCATGGACAACCACTGTAACATAAAATTTCTTATTTCTATGCAGTTTTCTCACACAATCTGGATTTTTGTTGATTATGCTTTAAAAGATTCATAATCACCAATTTAGTGTATATTTGTTGAATTTAGAGTGTCAATTTCAAAGCCTATTTTCCTGTTCCAAAGGATATATGATTGGCAATGAATTTAAAATGTGGATGAAGTTATGTTGCTGGTAATCTTTTTCTCAGCTTACAGACTTACGTCACCTTTGGTGGTGAATGAAATATAGATTATAATTATTTTCATGGTACAACTTGTTTGATTTGGATGCTTTGAACATTTAATCCTTGCGAAAAGCAAGATTATCACAAATATGATGCTTGACTACAATTCCTGTCAAGTTTGTAAATTTTTACACAGCACAAACTATGTATATGAACCATCCAAGCTTGACAGTAATCTCTGTCCAATATAAACCTTTTTCAGCGTAATTTTGGCCAATTGCCCAACTGATATGAGCCAGAGGGGCTGGATGGATGTATGATCGTGGTTTTACATCCTGTATTTATGCACTTGGTAGGCTAATTAGGACAGGAGGTGGACGTGGCAATAAGGAGGAGAATGATTGAAACTGTCATTCAACATAGCACCAGGTGACCCAACAATATCTTGATTCGAACACTGGTTCCATGGATTGGTGGCCCAGCATTCTATCACAGAGCTGAAAACCTGCAAGAGGGGCTGGAATCAATTTAATGTCTTAAGTCTATAAAATGTAAGGATGTGTATTTTCCTGATGGCATCATGTGTGATATTATTCCTTGAAATCTTCATCTTATACTGTTTGCCCCAAAGTCTACATGAACCATGCTGAAATTTGTTTGTGTTTTATTTGCTCAAAGGCAGAATTTAATACCATAATACACTGGTTAGGAGATTACCAATAAGGAGGGAGGGTTGAGACTAGAAAGGGCAGGGAAGGAGGAGACTTGCAAGAGGTGGGTTGGAAAAGACTAGGAAAGAGAAGAGATTGAGGAGACTACACAAATGGGAGGGATGAAGGAGTGATGAGACAATGGAGAGTGAGTAATTTAGGCCCTATGCCCCATCAACAGCAGTGCAGGCTATTTAGAGGCATGAGATGAGGGAGAAATGGGGAGAGGCTAGACCAGGAAAGAGGAGAGACGGAGGTGACGAGGAACAAGGAGTCTAGGAAAGAGGAGTAATGGAAACTACAAAAATGAAGAGACAAAGGAGACCAACAAATAGGTAGGAGAGAGGAGATCGGTATGAAGGAGCGAGAGATGAGACGAGTATGAAGGAGCGAGAGATAAGGCTTGGAAGGAGGGGGAATGGAGAAGACTAGAAATGAGGAGGATGGGGAGGACTGGGAAAGAGGAGTACTGTTGGAGGATACTTAGTAAAAGGCAGTGATGGAGGAGACCAGGAAGGAGGAGACATGGAGGAGACCAGGAAAGAAGAGTGATAAAGAAGAGTGATGGAAACTGCAAGAATGGGGGGTGGAAGAACCTGACAAGGAGGAATGGATGAGACTGGGATAGTGGACATACTGTAAGAGGACAGAGGAAGAGGAATAAGAACCAAGAAGGGACAGGAGTAAAGCAGCAAAATGGAGGGACATCTGACTGACAAGCCTGTCAGCTGTAAAGCAGGTGAGCTCCCTCCAGTCACAAATCAATCAGGCTGCTATAGCCTAGCAGGAGTGAGGAGTGGAAAAGGACGGACCAAAATCAAAGACTCCAAAAGAGGAGGGAGAATGGAAAAGGGAGGATACTATCAAGGAGGTAGGATGGAGGAAAGAGACATGGTCCTGTTTCCCACAACCAATCCTATAAAACCTTCTTATATGTAAAAAGAGAAGTAGTGTAGACCAGCAATGAGGAGGCTTTGGGGAGATAAAATTGTAGAAGGGATGGAAGAAATTAGGAAAGAGGAGTGATGGAGACCAGCAAGTAGAAGGGATAAAGGCGACCAGCTTTGAGGAGGATTGATGAGACTGGCAGGTAGAAGGGATGGAGGAGACAAGGAAAGAAGAGGGAGGGCAGAGACTGGGAAGGAGGAAATTACAAAGGAAGATGAAACTTTGATACTAGGGAATAGAAGTGGAAGAAGAGATCAATAGCATTTTAATAGCAGCTTTGAATTGTCGTCAATTAGCAAATTAGGAATGATTTTTGCTCTCCAAGCTGGTACATCATAATATAAAATGCTCAAATAAAAATATTCCTAATGCATGAATGTACAAAAGCATAAAGACACTATAGAATCATAATAGTTGTCATTTTCCAACATTGAAAGCATCCAATTTAGCAAGATTTTACCATTTGTATGTTTCGTTTTTGTATTGTTCCGCCATGTATCAACCTCTGATAAATGTCCATAGAATAAATTCACAAACAGACATAAATGTCAGACAAACAGATACTTTCTGACTTAATAAATTAGCTAAATTGGAATGAGTAAACAAAATTGCAAAGAAATTGACAATTGAGGCACAAAGCTGCAGAATTTTGGTGATTTTCTACATTTTGCAGATGCCATGTTTCACTTACCGGGGCTTTAAAACTCAATTATATGTTAGCTAATTGTGTGTTTGTTAACAACATTGATTTATTCATTCATAAAATGTATATTTAGTTAAGAAAAAAAGATTTAATTGTAACTACACAACGTATCATTTTCATCAAGGAGCTAGATTTATGCACATTTTTAGCCTTTTAGCGAGGATCCGACTCAGCCTTTCCAGTTTCCAACTGTTTAAAAATCATTTAAAACTGAAAAATATGTTTTAAAATGGACACTTGCAATGCAATGAATACATAATGACTTAGTGATTATGTGTTTCTTTGAATATAATTAACAACAAACCAGATTGAGTAAGAAAACTGCATTCAAATTGGAAATTTGGAAAAATCAGAATTTCTGCGATTTCCACCCTAACATTGATTTTGGATCCATTTTAACCCCTTAACTAAAAAATTTTAAATCAAATATATACAGCAGCCTAGAATTATACTGGAGTGGTGATATGAATAATTTAGGGATGATTTAAAACTGAAATTAGTTGGTTTTGTAGTGCCAAAACCAACATTTTTGATTATTTGTCGGCCATTTTGTATTCCAGGCTGTTGAACCCCTAAAATCTACAACTAGAGCACTAAATGTTACTGAAATAATTCCAACATCCTCTGTTCATCCTAGAATTAATGAATATGGTTGGTCATAAGGAGCTATTTGCAACAAAAAGCTGAATGTATGGTTGATATTGTCATATTTCTGAACATTTTTGTCATTTGGGCAGCCATTTTGATTTGCCATTTTGACCCCTTGAAATTAAAAATCCATCCCGGTAACAAGCGGATTCAGAATCAGCACCCTCAAATTAGGTTAAAACCATTTGTTACCGACTTTTAACAAAAAATGCCTATTAAACTTTTTACAGAGGCTTTTTTGAGAATCTCTCCTAGACTATTCCTTCCTTCCTTCCTTCCTTTCTTTCTTCCTTCCTTCTTCACTTCTCTCTTTCTCTATTTTTCTCGTTCTCTCTGTCTTGCTTTCTTTCTTGCTTGCTTGCTTGCTTGCGTGCTTCCTTCCTTCCTTCCTTCCTTCCTTCCTTCCTTCCTCCCTCCCTTCCTTTCTTCCTTCCTTCCTCTTCACTTCTTTCTATCTGTCTCTCTTCCTTCCTCTTCCCTCCCTTCCTTCCATCCTTCCTTCCTTGCTTCCTTCCTTCCTTCCTTCCTTCCTTCCTTCCTTCCTTCCTTCCTTCCTTCCTTCCTTCCTTCCTTTCTTCCTTCCTTCCTTCCTTTATGTCTGTCAGCAAACAATATTTAGGCCTTAAAATTTAAAAGAAGAAATAAATTGAATCTTTCCGTGAAATTCCGTCATATTAAACATTTGGTACCATCCGCAGTGAAACACTGCTTCATCATTTCATTGCGGGTGATAGTGCAAAAGTGAATTGAACTTTAGATTTTCAATTTAGTAATTGCCCAAAATGTGCAAAAGAAATAGGCTTATATTATTTTTAAAGCACTTGATATAGAAAGCTAGGAGGTCTATACTAACAGATGATGAGTATATTTGGAACAGACTGTGAAGAAGGAGAAGAATATAAGGTAGTAGTAGGAGGAGGAGAAGTGAAGGTAGTAGGAGAAGAAGGAGAAGAAGAAGAAGAAGAGAAGGTAGAAGAAAAAAGGAGCAGGGGTGAAGAGCTTCTGTATGGATTATCATCGCAAACCTGATAAATCATAACACTACAATAACCCCAACAAACATAAAAGAAAGAGGAGAAAGTGAAAAGCAGGAAATGAAAGGAAGACCATGCCAAGTGGTCATATATCTAGTCCCTAAAACTCCCAGAGATGGACAAATTGATAAAACTTTTGACCAGTAGACACCTGCTTGTAGCCAAGTCACAGACCCCGGGCACATTATAAGCACATTAAGCACATCAGAGACCACTGGCACATTGAGGGCATTGTAAAATGGAGGTGGAATTGGGGCCTTTTATAATTGGAAAAGTTTGAAACTGTGGTGTCAGGAGTGATAATTGTGCAGTGTGACATTACAGTCTGTAACTTTGATATGCAAAAAAAGGGGGCTTGTTGTACTGTGAAAATGGCACTTCGTGAATCATCATACTGATGATTTTGTCATGATCATACCCAATACCTTCAATGTTAATTTGATTTAATGAGACTAATCCCACTTGTTGGTGACTGACAAACGAAAGGATTCTGCACCAAAATTTTACCCTGACATCAACTCCTGGAAAACATAGTTGACGTGCCCTTATCTAAGTTGAGCTCTAGAGAGAAAAGTATATATATCATTGAGGAATTTTTATCTAAATTTATCCTGAGTAAATCTTACAGAAGACCCACTTACAGTTCTCGGGTTCACAGTGGACATGAATATACTGTATATTGACAATAAGTTTGCATGTAGAAATCCACTAGAGAAGTAGAAACTCCTGAGATATTCGTGAGGGTTCCAGATAAGCATCGGGTAATTGCCCTTTCCCCTCGTGTGCACGGGGTCTTTAAATCGAATGCTCCCAACTGGCCAGAAGTTGTAATTCACTGTCTGCAAGTTTGGGTGGTTTTAGGGGTTTTCAGTTGTGTTAAAATATTATCGAATGTAGGAATGTTGGATTGTTACATTGTTATTTATTTGGGACTTTTTTAATGCATTTTTGTTTATCATTTCGGATCATCGATAATATAGATAGTAAGTAAAAATTAATGATAACCAAAAAATTATGATTGGCCTACACCTTTTACTTGTCCTGCTCTGAATTATTGGATTGTATCCACACAATGTTTGGAGAAGCTTCTTAGGTTTAGAAAATGCTTCTTCAAACAGCTAATGTAACCTAAAAAGTAGTAAAAAGTGAATCCTTGTAAATTCAATGAATGGCTTCATCAAGGTATAATGTCTTTATCTACAATGTATCTTGCAAACCCTCCATAATTTTATGAAATTAATAATAAATCAATGATTATAGCATGGACGTAAAAAAAAGGCCTGTGGTATCTTATCCATGGAGAAATTCATCATAAAAATCGTATTTTCATTGACAGATTAATTCATCACTTTGATATTTCTGTAAACAGCTTAATGAGTGGAATTTGCTGGTTTTGGATATATCAATCAAAGAGAGAAAGTTGTCCGGTGCAATATGCTGGAGTTAATAATAAGGAGCGCTTCCTTCCGTGACTGGGAGGTGATCACGCACGGAGCTGGCCGATTGTCTTGGCCGGGCGATAATTGATGTAATTTCCCTTCTCTGGGCTGGGAACTTGGCCGGACTATGTTGCTCACTGGAGCATGTGCACTGTGTTGTAGGGAGGAGGGGTAGAAGGGGGGGGGGGGTATTAACATAATAAAGCCATACACCCTTAAAAGGTGAAAGGTCCATCTGAAGCTTGCTCTGTTATCAGTTAGGCTGCTAAAGGTCCTTTTGCCTTCCAAAATACTCATGACCTTTCGTGTTTTTGCTTCTCATCTTTTGAGGGTAAAACTCAGGACCTCGGTCTTGAAATGCAGCTTCGTAATTAAACATAATTTGAAGCAATTATAAGCCCTTCAAACAAAACTCTGGTGACGGGGAAGTAATTAAGTAAAGGTTTCCATATAAAGGGTAACGTTGAGAACCTTAAATAAGTTTCAATAATTCATAAGGGGGAGACATAAAAAGTGACATTTACGATTTTTTTCTCTCACAGAATAGTAACTAGGCTTTGCTCTTAATTTGAAAGTGAGTTATATCATTATTGTCTAGTGAACATTTTGCGAAAAAATTCACTTTCAGGTGGGCTAATCTTTACAGATGGAACTCATGAAAGTCGTTTTTTTGTTTGTTTGTTTTTTTCAACCAAGAAATTTGAGAGAATTCAGCTGCGGATGGTACTGGTTTAAAATGAAAATTCAAAGTTATTTTTCTTCCTATTTTTTACCACAGCTCACAATCAAGTAAGTTAAATCTCTCTCATATATATAAAATAAATGTGCATGATGTCCAAGATTTTCCCTTATTGAGCACGTCACTTTGAATATTTTTTCTTCACTGTCATTCACCCTTGCATGAGTATTTACAGGAGAGACTAAAACGCCTACCAAAGGTGTGCAGGACTAAAAGACCTCATTGAAAAGGCCCACTGGAGTGTGAGCGGGGAGTAAGCTTACATGATTTTAAGTAATAGGTGTCCACATGCTTATCATGTGTGTGCATGTCACTGCTGTAGCTCAGAAGAGGCATGTGAGGGGGGGGGGTGCTAGCAAATATTGAAATTGGTTGAAGAAAATGGACATTTGCTGTGAAAAGGAAGTAAGGAAGGAAGGAAGGGAGGAAGGAAGGAAGGAAGGAAGAAAGTAAGGAATGAAGCAAGGAAGGAAGGAAGGAAGGAAGAAGGAGGGAAGAAGGAGGGAAGAAGGAGGGAAGAAGGAAGGAAGGGGGAAGGCGGAAGGAAGTAAGGGATTCAGGAAGCAAGGAAGTAGGAAAGAAGGAAGAGAGTAAGGAAGGAAGTCATGAAGGAAAGAATGAAGGAAAGAATGAAGGAAGCAGGGAAGCTTGAAAGAAAACAAGAGAGAAAAAGCCCAGAAAGAAGGAAATGAAAGAGGAAAACTGTGAAAGGAACAAGGGATTAGCAAGGAAGTCAGATAGCATAGCACACCAAGGAAGTAATGAAGACAAGAAGGAAGCAAGGATCGAAGAAAGCAACGAGATGGAAAAGAAAAGAGAGGGGAGGGAGGGGAGGGAGGGAGAGATTGACTGACTGACTTACTGACTGACTGAATGACTGACTTGTAATAACATTTTGACATAGAGACCCATACATAGGCCTATAGGCCTTATATATATCTCCTCCCTGACTTCCTAATACCAAAAATTCTGTGAGAGCCCCCCTGACCCCTCCCCTCTTGTTATGACCCTCTTACTTATGAATCACGTATGTACATGGCGAGAGAGACCTCTAAAATCTAAGAAAAGCCAAGGTGACTCTCATAACGTTCACTACGCGGTACATAGCGTGACAGAGGACGCAGAACCAAACGTCCTGTACGCTCTGAGACGCCAAATATGATCTTCTTTTCTTTGATCTTTGGATCACGAGATCTAAGCACTTATATGACCCCTGTCAGCTTTCTAAACTGTTCTCACACCCAAAAGACTGGCAGGCAGGCGCCACTCAGCAAAATAGTGCAGATAAATTCAACTACTGTTAGGCTGTCACTTAGGGGGTAACTGTATCTTTTTAAAATGGTGTGGTAACTAAATTCAGAAGTTGTCACATTGAAAGTGTCATGTTTGTTGAAATATCCACAATTTTATGGAAAGGACCTCTTTAACTGCATAGGTTGGAAGTTCACACCTTTCAAATCAGCTCAAGAAGATTCTGATAAGTAGGCCTATAGGTTATTTACCACGGGAGAGGGGATATCTGATTTATCACACCAGGACTGTAGCCCGAGGTGTAATAAACACATATTCAAGATCCCACGGTGAATAACCGGCTTATGGCAGATTTCACGAAAAGTGGTCTTAAAAGGGACCTTAAACTTTCCAACCCTTTTGTTATCTCTCTGTTGCTTCCTGAAGCAAGTAAACCTATTACTAAGTACAACTTTGAGGTAATGAATAAATATTAATAAAATATTCCTCAAATATGTAGCTTTTTCCTCTTAAAAAGATATTTTTTATCCCTCTTGAGGACAATTTTGGACGACCAAACTTACTGTTGATCAGACATGCTTACTTTGGCACTCTGTGGAATCTGCTAAAACCAATTCAGGAAAATGTAATGATATGTGATTGATAAAAAACGTATTGAAAATTATTTTGGAACCATTTTTAATTGTGTTGGTCATTATAAAACTTGAAAAAAATGAAAAATAAAAAAAGACTGCTAATGTAACTCGATTCCGTCTCAGGACACTGAGGTTACATTAGCAACTTTTACATGGAAATTTTTCTGTGTTCTCGCTGCTTATGCCAATTTGAAACATGAAATTATAATATTTTATTGAAAAACGTGTCTTATTTGCCTATTTTCATCACCAAAAACATAAACGACTAGGTGTGGTACCTGTTTCTTTATTGCTAATGTAACTGCAATTTTGCATCCGTCCATTTCATAGTGTTACATTAGCATAATTTGTACATAAAAATTACGTTTAAAAACACATAATTAGATCTCAACTTTTTTCTGAACTAAAAGCCAGGTCTCCCAAGAGCAGGCCAGGGGTGGTGCCCTGCTGGTGACTTCATTTATATTACAGTAGGATCAGCATAAAAAATTCCGTCCTCCATCATTCATCGTTGTTACATTAGCACAAGGCCATATTTTTAGCTACTCTGACCTACCAATCCAACAGAAAAGATTGTTTACCTATGATTTTATTTAATGGATTGACACAATAAAAGATTTAGATTTCAGCTTTTTTTTTGTCCTGCCAGCTATCCTCAGAAGAAGCACCCTGAGAAAATCTGAGAATCTACGAATCAATTATGTCTGGCCTTATCAGTATTGTGCTAATGTAACTTGTGGACAAGTTGTGGTAAGTCATTTTGCAGCTTTTTCGTGAAATCTGCCTTATACCATGAGGCAAACAACCAAACATTAAAACATGAGATAGCGAATGAACAAATCAGAATATGGAAAGTATCACCCTGAAATACTGGCAATGTGATTGGTTTACATGCAGAGGTGTCGAACGCAATGGTATAATAATTACTGGTCCCATCCGCAGTGAAACATACCTGGATCACAGTTTCTGCATCCAATACAAGTAGTGTGCTTCAAATTGATGAACAGTGCACTGCAGTAGGGCTTACATACCTCTATGTGTCTGTGTACTTTGTTATACATCTATTTTATCATTGACGTTATCCTGAACGATTGATCAGGATTGGAACCAATTTTTTTTCTTCTTCTTATTTTCACATTTTATTTTCTTCTTTCTTTGACTTTTCTTCGACCTGATACTAAAACATTTTTAATGGTCCTCAATTGTCTGAGCATAAAAAGGTCCCATGTGTATGCAGTTATACTAAGGTCCCAGAAAAAAAGGAAACCAAGTAAAAAGAATATTAAGAAAACCAAGTCACAAAATCACAGAAATCGCATGCTGAAAATTATTTAGATTTTTGCATAACATTAAAGTGCCCCCCTCAAGTTGAACCCCCCCCCCCAAACCAATTCCTTGTCACCAACTTTTGAAGCTTCCCATTATTTTAAAAACTGCGTTTGTTTGCAATACGGGAGCTGCCAGCCATATTATGCCAAAAGTGTTTTGTGCCAAAAATGAAAAATAGAAAATTGTAGTGGCTCCATGTTCAACCTATGATCTGTCAAACCAGATATTTTGGGAAGCACCTATACACTGAACTTGGGTGCAACATGCTCTGAGATCCAAAAATCAGTGTGAAAGTGTTCTTAAGTGAAACAGGCCTCTTTGATTTATGTATTTTTCTTTGAAGTGTTCATAATTACTCTAAATTATTGTGTTTACAAATAAGATGATGTTTTCTATTTTGTTTTGATTTTTTGTCATCAGTCTAGACCTCTAAAATTTGTGGCTTGTCCCATTGATGACCATTGCTGATATCAGCATTGGGAATCTTGTAGCCTAATGATTTATAAGTGCCTTGATTGATGTCTTTTCACTGCTTCCCTCTGGTGGTCAAGGATTCAATTCCATTGACTTATATTGGCCTAATGCAATATTTTATATTACAATATAACTTTCTAATGTGTTAAAATTAGTAAGGATCCAGCTCTTGCCGTGTCACCTGGGCATATGTTGGACAAGTGGTGAGCTGCCACCGGCAGTGAACTCTGCAAGAATTCAGATGGAGCAAGTGACGTTGTGAGAAAGCAAGCGACATTATATTAGCAAGCATTCTCAGCTGGTAGTTGAAACAGATACTTAAAGATGCTTTTTATAACATTGGGTGTTTGGTTTAAGGTGTCGGCAACATTAGAGTTAAAAGTACATACTGATTTACTCAAAGGTGTCTGTATAACATTGTTTGATTATAAGCTATCCGTACTACAAATGTCAAAACACAGTCTGATTTTACAGAACAGAAAAGAAGATTAAGTCATGCATGGAACTGGGTCATGGAAATCCATCAGTCTCTCCAGCTAAAGCTGTTTGACACAGAGAGACTGTGCCAGTCTGGCTGTCTCTTATGCATGACGTAAAATATGAACTCCGTGTGCAGAGTATGTTGGACGGTTGTTTCAATCATCCTTCGCCTCATTACAGCACTGCCAAGACAATTTCTGCATTGGAGTGTGCCTTGCCGTGTCCTCCTGTCCTAATAAGCCTACTAAGTGCATAATAACAGGACATAAAGCCCCAATCATCTATCAATCCCTCATTCTATCTCTCTATCGAAATTCTGTTTCATTTCCATCCTAACAGGTCACCTCTGTTAACTTGTAACACTTTTTCCTTTCGATACAACAAATCACTGCTCGCATGCATTCATGTACAGCTCTTGGGTGGTTATGGGGAGAAGGGGGTTTTTTCTTCCTTTTTTTCTGTTGGGGCTTTTTTGAGTACCCTATGTGACCTCTGGTGGCTCACAGACATGTTAGAAATGACCCAGTGGAAGAACTCATGGCCCTATACTAAAGGAGCCTGTGTTGGGCCCACAGGACTCTTTTTAAATGCTTCTCTATAGCCGACAGTCACGCCAATACTTGGCATGCAATCCTACTCAGTATGGTGGTATCTTATTCCCAGCGCTGGGCACCTGTCTCCTCCGAAGTCCCACCAAAAAAGCTTCACTCAAAATAATTAAATGGACTTAGTCTTACTCCCAGGCTAGTAGCAATCAGCAGGTTTTAAAGTGACTTTCACTAAATACCAGGTCTAGGCCTTGCTATATGTTCTTAATTATTGGCATCTGCAGCAAGACGTTTAAAAGTCAGTAATTATATTCAGTGAGTTAAAAATAGTCACAAAGAAAAATAATGATACAAAGTCAGAATATATTTAATTACAATTTCATTCTAATCTTTTCATAATTCATTTTACTACCACTGCGATTATTGTGTTAATAATTCTTAGATATTTTATTGATCCTTCGTAAAATATGAATGTCAGTAAAATCTCCTTTTTCAAAAATCTCCTTTTCCAAAATAGAATTCGAAGATTGAAGAACATTTCTGAATGAATAATATATATATGATTAATTAGTACATTTTACAAAATATGCATATATTTAGATTTTCGGAGAAATCCAGGGATAGCAAATGCCTTTGGAACACATCAAATAAAACTTAAGATAATATATTAAATCATTAATTTCTATAATTTCTGGTATTCTCAAGTAATTATAAAGGTAGGTCTGTACCATGGCCGGTATATTTAATTGACAATCATGTTTAAGTACATGAATTTAGTACCGATCAAAGTTCATATTTTGCATGATCAAAACTGGATCCCTCTCAGATCAAAGACGACATTAATTATATTTTTAGACCACGCTTTGTGTCTATAATGTCTTTATTTGTCGTTGAAATTATATTCCTTTCGACTGGAAAAATAGCATGTTTTTGGACAACTTTTACTCTTACCCATTTTTTCACAGTAGTTAAGGTCATTTCGCCTGGCTAGCACCTGTAATTTACCTGTAATTTACCTGTAATTGGCAGTTAATAGGTCATGATTTCCTTTGATGTCAAGACCTCACAAACTCTCTTGTGTTAAAAAGAAAATAAATTGGGCATAATGACGGACTTCCGCCCTAACTTCGGTCCAAGCGAGGAGTACTCATCAGAAATTCCTAAAATCATCATTTCCTTTTGTTGAAATAAGCTTCTTAACCTCTTAGACACAAATTAACTATTAATGACTCTTTTACAAGCGTTTAGTAGAGCCTCAGCAACACACATCAAGAAAAATCAATGATTTTATCAGCAGTTTCTGCTTGTAATTACCATACCCTGACAAGTATATCAAACTTGTGTTATTTGCTGACTTTTGCCCAACAAAAACAGATTTTGTTTGCCTTCCGCATGTCTTTAATTTGTATGCCTCCTGCCTGTTCTTCCTTCTCACCTCGTGCCCCGCTTTCTCCTTTCTTATTTAGGGTCCTGATATATTTCTACCTTCACCCCTCTCTGCCTTTCCTCCATCTTTCTTACCTTCTTCAAACCGGGTGGGGGAGACATTTCCCCCTTCCTTCTTTCCTCCTTTTCTTTCCTTCTTTTCCTTCTTTCCTTCTTTCCTTCCTTCCTTCCTTCCTCCTTCCTTCCTTCATTTCTTCTATTCTTCCTTTCTTCCTTCTTCCCTTTCTTCCTTCCTTCCTTCCTTTCTTCCTTACTTCCTTGCCCCTCCTCCCTTACTTGCCCCTCCTCCCTTCCTTCCTACCCTTTTCTCCCCCTCCCACATCCCTCTCTCCCTCACTTCTTTTCTTCCTCCCCCTTCACTCTCATTCCTTTCTCCATTCCTTCCTTCCTCCCTTCCTTCCTCCCTTCCTTCCTTTCTTCCTTCCTTTCTTCCTTCCTTTCTTCCTTCCTTTCTTCCTTCCTTTCTTCCTTCCTGTCTTCCCTACCCTTCTCCCCTTTCTCTCCCTTTTCTCTCCCTTTTCCATTCGTCCTAGCTCCCTTCCTCCCTTTCTTCCTTTCTCCCTCTCTCCTCCCTTTTCCCCTCCCTCGCTTTCTTTCCCTCTTCTTTTCTTTCTTCTTTCTTTCCTTCCTTCTCATTTTTTTCTTCCTTCCTTCCTTTCTTCCTTCCTTCCTCCCTTTATTTTAATCTCCTCTACTCTCCCGAAAAGGACCAAACAATCTGTTGTCCTTTTGAATTTTGGCAGTGGTCATTTTTGTGCCAGTGACACCATATCATGTCTTGACCAGTGTGGGACACTGTGGGGTAGTATCCATTTTCTGTACGTGTGTTGTGGTCAGGTACAAATGACCACCAATTCTTGTATTGTCTTTGATAACTGACCAGCAAATCGCTGTGCCAATTAGGACAATGCCATACATTTCAGACCACACATCAAGAGATGACAACAAGATGACAGCAAAATAAAGAGTTTTACAGAAAAAAAGAAGGAACTCAAGTACAAAAGAGAGAGCTTTATGAACTCTCTGAAATTCTCTTAAAAGAAAGATAAATTGACTCATAAAATCTTGGCAACTTACAGGTCCCCCAAATCAAAGAGAGAGCTCAAAAATCAAACATAAGTCATAAAATCGTCAATTTCAAAATATCATTGATGTTGTTCGCTTAAGTATACGAGTACTGCCATAAAATATTTGGACTAATTTATTTTATTTATTTGCTGATAACTGCACAGTAGTGCAAATATTTAATTACAACAGGTTGTTTATGAGAAGTTATAACACAAAGCAAATTGCCATCTTCAGAAACGTTTGTCTGCCTATAATTGCAGCTTGCTTGTCAGCCTACCAATATCAAAACATGACAAAACTCCCTTGGATTGCAGGGTGTCATGTAAGATATATATTTATCTATTTATATCTGCTTATCTAGCCTCAACTCATCTCTAAGTTTGTAATCATTTAATTATAACATCTTATAATATCTTTCCACATATATGTAATGAATGCCAGTTATAATCACCTTTTTCAAAAATCACCTTTTCCAAAATCTCCTTTTCGGTCAAAATCACCTTTTTTATTTTGACCAAAATCACCTTTTTTTTCAAAAATCACCTTTTTCATACCAAAATCACCTTTTTAATTTTTTTATTATTTTCCCCCACCATAGACCAGAACTTGATAAATTTTGTACTTATTGCCTTATTTACTGGTCACAGGACATAGCTGTATTGTATAGCAACAATCATTTTGAAAAAAATAAAAATAAAAATCTTAATTGAAAAGCTCATTTATTAAATATTTGACAACAGAATAAATAAAGTTGCAAAACAAAATAAATAAAATGGCATAAAAATGTATAACTACTATTTACAATATATATACTACACAAAACCCTATATTATATAATAAGAACCATCTCATAATTGCAATTTATAAGTTCTGGCTCAACCAATGATATGCAGCCATTTCTAATATTTGAAAATTTGAACTGAATTGCAATTGCTCATGGTCGGTTATCTGTCAATTACAAATTAATGTAACAAGCATTATACCCGTTAAATGCGGATGGGGGGGGGGGGAGGGGGCAAAATATAAAATATAAATTTTGAACATAAAACCCATCCTAAAACCTTGTAGTGGGTGAGAAAAGGTTGCATGCAAGTCTTTGTGGATGGGCAACTAATACTTTGGCTGGGAAAGACGGACAGGTCTATGAATTAATAGTAGGATTGCAATTATCACTGCATAATGTTTAATGGTAAGAAGAGCCAACTTATTGTTTTTGGTAAATTCGTAAATTTTGGTGATATCCATGTTAATGGTGTAAAGGTGCCACTTGTAAACGAAATTAAATATCTTGGTCATACCCTGACTAATGATGTTAATGACCCTCTAATAAAACATGTAAAAACAGATTTCATTGGTAAGGTAAATAAATATCTCGCAAATTTTGCAGGTGTTTCTGCTAATTTGAAAAGTAAATTATTTAATCAATACTGTATGAGTATATATGGCAGTAATGCATGTATGATGTATGATAAGTCATTCAATGACCTTAATGTTGCATGGCGTAAGGCTATAAGAAGAGCTTGGTCATTGCCATACAGGACTCACAGCTTACTTTTGCCTCATATTAGTGACTGCATGCCATGTAATGTAGTTCTGTACAAAAGGTTCATCAAACACTTTTTAAATGGGTATAATCACTCAAATGTAGGAGTGAATGAGATTTTCAAATCCTGCTTATATGAAAATTCAAGACTTTGTATAAAAACCTCAAGTATGTTGCCGATTATTGCAATGTCAGTGTGTGGACTCTAATCAAAATTGGTGCTAATGATGCTTGTAGATTAATAGAAAGCGCTTGGAAGAAAGAGGTGTCTGACTGTGATATAAGAATAGGTAAACAGGTTCGGGAACTCTGTGATATCATATGAGAGGCAACTAATAATGAATCAATAATTTGGTTATAAAATGTTGTATTTATTAAATTATTTAGACTTCATTATATCAATTTATATATGTTTTATTTTTTCAAACATAAACTTCAATTATTATCACACTGAAAAACCCCAAAAAAATAAGAAAAAAATTAAAAAGGAGATTTTGGTATGAAAAAGGTGATTTTTGAAAAAAAAGGTGATTTTGGCCAAAAAAATGTGATTTTTTCAAAAGGTGATTTTGTCAAAAGGTGATTTCAGGAAAGGTGATTTTTGAAAAAGGTGAAATTGACTGGCCCCCTATGTAATAATCATCATGATTTCATCTCATCAGTGATGGGAATGTGTGCGGGCCCTGCGGGGGGGGGGGACCTGAGCTCCCTTGATCAGAAAACTGGGGGAGCTCTTCCCTGCTACTCCCCCAATGATCAGTGAGGGAAAAAATTCCTGATCATTTCTTCAGTCCTCCAGATATTTTTTGCCAAAATTATACTTTGGTGGCAAAATTTTCCATTTCCATCACTGTAAGCCAAGGTACTGTTACATACACATCACAAACTTTCGAGTGCATAAAAACTACTTTGGATCTTCCATTGGATGCCCACTGTGTATGGCCAATACACTGAATACAGGACCCAACCTGTGGACACAGTTGATATAATATCTGATTGAAAATGAGGAAATTACGAGAAATGCTTTTAATGTCCAGGTTTTCTTGGCTTGTTGTGGGGAAATTCACCGGAGATGATAATTGCTCAGGTAGCTAATGAGTAATTCTAGAAAAGTACAGAAGCTTCAGTACTGAGTTGCAAAGATTTGCCAAAATCCGATACGATTATGTTGGTCCGCTTTTTAGCTTTGCTTGACAGCACTAATTAGCGGCTTGGCACATTCAGGCTGCCACTGCGGACTGCTGTTTGGCGAGCTCTGAATTGCAGCCCCCCCCCCCACCCCTACTGCCACTTGCCCCCCACTCGTTCTTGCTTCCTCGAGAAAGTAGGAAGTTGAAAGTGAGATAGATAGATAGATAGATAGATAGATAGATAGATAGATAGATAGATAGATAGATAGATAGATAGATAGATAGATTGATTGATTGATTGATTGATTGATTGATTGATTGATTGATTGATTGATTGATTGATTGATTGATTGATTGATTAAGTGACATTTAGGTTGGGAGGCTATAGATTCAAATTTGCAACATTGTGTTTAATTTGAATGATAATTTTCAAATATTAAGTTTCATCGAGTATGAGAGTGTTTAAATATAGTGTGTTTCATTCAGGATGGTAGTATTTTATCAATCTTTTTCATTGAGGATGGTAGTATTTCAATGGTGTTTCATTGAGGATGGTAGCATTTTAACAGTATTTACATTTTATCAGGATAGTAGTATGTTACCTAATCAGCTATTGTGATTATATTAATACTTTTTTATTCTTAGCCTGGGTGAGAGACTGGGTCTTGTAGTCTGACCCTGAGTCTTCATCTTAGTTTTAGTCCTAGTCTGAGTCAGAAACTGAACCAAGTCTGAGCTTCAGTCTTACTCTGAGTCTCAGTCAGACTATTGAAGACGTTTAGACCCAGGGGCCTGTATCTGAGCCAGGAGCCCTGTGAAATTTAATTCTGCATTTTAAGAACATAGCAGGCCTATATTTTTTATTTGTGATTATATTGTTAATTTTTTGAGTCTGCGCTGAGTCTTAGTCTCAGTCTAAATCTTACTATGAGTCTGAGTCTGAGTCTGAGACAGAGCTCGAGTTTCAGTCTTTGTCTTAGTTGAAGTCTTGTCTTATTCTGCAACTGTTAGGGGCCGACCAGACGATAGTTGGGGGGGGCTATGGACTTTACCCCCGGGACGAACTTTTTTTTTCATTCACGGCGCGTCGACGAACAATTTTTTTGCTTGCGAAGGCGCGACAAACTTTTTTATCGGAATTTTAACATCACGGTACCCTAGCTACAGGTGGAAACAAACTTTTTTTTATTTCCATGTGCTGCACAAACTTTTTTTTTCAGTGTCAAGTGGGAAACAATCTTTTTTTTTCACCAAATATCCATAGCCCCCCCCCCCTCCAAAGATCATCTGGTCGGCCCCTTAGTCCGACTATTAATCTATAAGAAGATGTCTGGTCTGAGTCTGAGCCTGAGCTGGGAGCCTTAGTAACTCCCTGGTCTGAGTTGGTAAATCACAAGACCATATGCCACCCTGTTGGTTGTGAGATGAGAAGGTATCTCTCTATAGGGGTCAATTTCTACCCTCAACCCCATCACCACACAACCCCCCCCCCTCATCTCACCTGTAGCATCCCATGCACCATATTTTGACCACTGTCCACGCAGAAGCTAAATGATTTCATGATAAAAGTCCCTCAGTAATGTGATAGGGAGAGGAACAAGGGTAAAAAAATGTGTGTGAGGGGTGAGATACAATGCCCTTTTTTACCCCTAACAGGTACCAGATTGACCTCGTGACCTTCC
This sequence comes from Platynereis dumerilii, assembly GCA_026936325.1. Taxonomy (NCBI): domain Eukaryota; kingdom Metazoa; phylum Annelida; class Polychaeta; order Phyllodocida; family Nereididae; genus Platynereis; species Platynereis dumerilii. Next base: position 14,923,482 of record JAPTHN010000008.1, on the reverse strand, counting down.
GTGACCTAGAGGTCAAAGGTCACACCCTGACCTATTGGGGTGCTAAGATTTTATAGAGCATCACGGTAAAATTCCCCCATTGTAAAAATGCCATATTTAAGCCTGATATGACAATATTAACACAGATCAGTGGTTTTCTATAATTCACAGTTATTCGATAAGCATTTATCATTAAATATGCTTAATAGGGGCATTTAATAAATAAATATTTTGCCACTAGTCAGAAAATTGTTAATATCTGCACCTCCCCTAGCTATTATCATGTTAAATGGCTGTAAAGGCCTGAATAAGATTGTATTGTTTTTTCTTCCTATTTTATAACATAATTTTTCTCACTTACCTTAACCAAAAACCCTTCCTTTAAAACTTAACCTGAATTTTTTTTTCTCACGGGGGTGCAGCAGACCTCCTACGCAACAGGGGAAGTGATTTTCGCGGGTGATTCATTTCAGCGGAACATGCGTGCTGCGGTCTTACTCTTGGCTAGAGATCATTATGCGGTCAGCAGAATTCTCTTATGTGGTGAAATGTGGTTGCTTTTAGGCGGTTGCAAGAATTTTGAGTCTCTAAAACTGTGAATAACATCAGCATTATAGCCTCCACTTTCAAAAGGAGTGTCTAAAAAGTTAGGAAAAAGCTACCTCTTAAAGTTATTACCCCTAAAGAAGTTGTCAAAGTGATAGCACATTAAATCTGCAAACGTATATTTACCAATTGATACGGTTTTATGATATTGTCTTTCTATAATCGCCTGCTTGGAAAGTTTTATAAATAGTTTCCCAGGATAGTTTGCTTTTGAAATAAGCTCATATCTGTCAATGAATAAATAATCATTCAATCAGTTTTTGGTGTCAATCTATCTATCTATCTATCTATCTATCTATCTATCTATCTATCTATCTATCTATCTATCTATCTATCTATCTATCTATCTATCTATCTATCTATCTATCTATCTAGCTATCTATCTATCTATCTATCTATCTATCTATCTATCTAGATAAGAAAGTAAACAGCAATAGTCTGGTGTTGACTGATTTTTTTTCCAACTTCCGGGTCCTCATTACATTTTCTCGAAGTGAGTATGAAGTCAACATCAATTTAAAAGATAGCTTAGGACCAATTTTAGACCCTTTTCCTGCATGTTTACCTATTTTTAGCTTATGATTACTTTGATGTTTACCAAAAAACGGATGTCCTGAAAAATCAGCGAGTTTCCTACAGGAGTCATGCTAAAAATTGCCCCAAATTATCCTCCAAGTGTCATTTTGCATTTTTACATGCTAACATGGCATAAGTTACATGGCAGATATTGAAAGCAACATGCAACTTCATGGGGGTATTTTGTTCACTTAAAACTGCACTTGATTTGCAGAGATTTTTTTCAGGTTTGAGTGCAGTACAACACTGCAGTTCATTTCTGTTTTGGTATATAATTTATTTATGTTATGATATCACAATAGTATAATAATATCATAATTATGTATGTTGTTTGTCTATCTATATGTCTATCTATCTATCGATCTATCTATTTATTTATCTATCTATCTGTCTATCCATCTTTCTTTTTGTGCACACGTGGCACAGTGGTTAGGTTCTCCAATGCTCTGCTGAAGGTCTTTGCCTGCATAGGTTTGAACCCCTAACGGGGAACCCGACATTTTCATTGGATCTTCATGGGCAAAACCCAAGCTGATTGCTGTTCGGATGAGACGTTATATTGGCGGCACTTTGCCTCAGCGTCTATGCTGGGTATATGTAAAAGATCCCTCACATGGAGTAAATATATAGCATGTTGAGGACTCCCGCTCTCTCTCATCTCATCATCAATCAACCGCCGCCAGCACCTTGAACTGGGCTTAGAGGGCTGTACTTGCTATATCTATCTAACGGTAGCCTATCTATCCATATTTCTGTCTTTCTATCTATCTATCTATCTGTCCATCTATCTGTCCACGCCAGTAACACCCAATAATCTGTCTGCCATTCTTAATTGCAGATATCTGTGCTGTTGCCCATTTCCCCATAACACCCCTCTCCCAGGGGAAATATCTGTGAAGTTTGCCAGATTTTTGGCCTCAAGTGGTGGACAATTGTTTTAAGCTATCAGGTATAGGTGTGCGTGAAGGGGGCGATTAATCGCAGGGCAAACAACAGTCCTGAAGGGCACCGAGCACCCTGGATGGGGGTGAGTGATGTTACCCCACTTGGAACCCCGGATGTACGACCACTTTGGTACAGGAGCATGAAGGGCATTGGAGGTTTGGCAGGAGCAACACCAATTAGGAGCACTTAGGTGTACCAACCATTTTGGTAGGAGTAACACCATTTTGGTAGCAATACCATTTCGGTAGGTTGAAAACCATTTTAGTAGGAGCATGACCATTTTGATAGGAGTAAGACCAATTTGGTAGGAGCAACAGCCACTTTTGCGAGAAAAGACCTTTTTTGTACAAGCAAGAGTACTTCGGTAGAAGCAAGAAAACTTTGGTAAAAGCAAGACCACTTTCGAAGCAGCAAGACCAGTTTGGCAGGAGCAAACACCAGTTTTCCAAGAGCAAAACCATTTTGGCAGGACAAAAAACACTTTGTCAGAAGCAAGACCACTTGGTAGGACAAATAACCACTTTGTCAGTTTGGTAGGAGCAAAACCAGTTTGGTAGGAGCAAGACCAGTTTGGTCGGAGCAGGACCAGTTTGATAGGAGCAAGACCAGTTTGGCAGGAGCAAGACCAGTTTGGTAGGAGCCGGACCAGTTTGGTGGGACCAACAACTACTTTCAGAGCAGCAAGACCAGTTTGGTAGGAGCAAGACCATGTTTCCTTGGAGCAAGACCAGTTTGGTGGGAGCAAGACCAGTTTGGTAGGAGCAGGACCAGTTTGGTAGGAGCAGGACCAGTTTGGTAGGAGCAAGACCAGTTTGGTAGGAGTGGGACCAGTTCGGTGGGACCAATAACTACTTTCGGAGCAGCAAGACCAGTTTGGTAGGAGCAAGACCAATTTGGTAGCAGCAAGACCAGTTTGGTAGGAGCAGGACCAGTTTGGTTAGAGCGGGACCAGTTTGGTAGGACCAGCAACTATTTTTGGAGCAGCAAGACCAGTTTTATTGGGAGCAAGACCTGTTTGGTAGGAGCAAGACCAGTTGGTAGGAGCGGGACCAGTTTGATAGGACCAACAACTACTTTCGGAGCAGCAAGACCAGTTTGGTGGGAGTAAGACCAGTTTGGTAGGAGCAAGACCAGTTTGGTATGAGCGGGACCAGTTTGGTAGGAGCGGGACCAGTTTGGTAGGACCAACAACTACTTTCGGAGCAGCAAGACGAGTTTGGTGTGAGCAAGACCATGTTTCGTTGGAGCAAGACCAGTTTTGCAGGACCAACAACTACTTTCGGAGCATCAAGACCACTTTTGTACGAACAAGACAACTTTAGTACGACCAATAACTACTTTCAGACGGCAAGACCATTTTTGCAAGAGCTAGATCATTTTGGTAGGAGCAACACCATTTTGTCAAGAGAGAGAGACCACAACATGTCCCCCACAAGCTTCTGCTTGTGTGTGAAAAACTCTTTCCCCATCATCGTTGTTTCAACTGCACAGGCCTTAAACAAAAATCTTACCAATAAGCTTCATGGCCTGGTGAAACTATAAAGCGAATACTATGGTGTAGCCCTATATACCTTGGGCAATAATTATTGTAATTTCCACTGAAAATCAAAATTTCATCGGAATATTCATTCATCCGTATTATTCATAGGCGACGAGGTAATTCTTTTAGAGCACATATTGATATAGTATATCCTAGACTCTGTTCTTGTAAATTGCAAAGCAAAGTTGCTCTTTCTGTTGGCCTATACTTTTGGAGTAGACCAATAATTATGTGGCTGTCATTTAAGATATTTGTCCACCTAGTTGCTACCTATCTGCCTGTCTCTTTGACAGTTTGGCTTGTATCCTTTACATCAGTGAACTACCTATTAATTAATCAATGAATCGATAACAGACCCATTTTTAAAAGTGCCTATAATGTTGACATGTATTAGTTTAACTAAACACAGAAAACTCTGAACATATTTTTCAGATGTCTATTTTTCAAATTTGTGCTTGTCAACCAAAATATTCTCAGAATTACTTTTCTCGAAATCTATTCTTTTTTTTTTAAACCAAAATCGGTTGTCTATTCTTTTTTTAGTAAGCATAGACTCTTAAATTTCTCAAATATAAACATGTTACGTAATGCAGTAATATAATAATGTTATAAATGTATGGGTTTGCTATCCCATGGATATCATTAATGATTTTGTGTCAGCATACACTGACTCTCCTGAAATCACTGTATACAGCTGATGTGGTCTTTTCAGTGAAGGCAAACTGTTTTACCCTCTGGCATTGAGGTATAGGGCCAATTACCTTGATTAGGCCAAGTTAGAGGGGAGGCGGTGATTCCGGAGGTGCCTCGGGCAACTAACATGTGGCGGCGCACACTCTCCCCGACTGATCACCGCTCTTATGCCCCCCCTACCCTGGAAGAAAAAACATGATTGGAACAGCTTAAATTAAAAAGTTTGAAGTTTAATTTGAAGGTGTGTTGTCTACACTGTGGATACAGTTATGTAATCAATTTAATTCACCCTTCATTTCTCTTTTGAGGGCGATTAAAAGAGGGTTACAATACCTGCCTCACCATAGCTGAAGGGTATGCTGTGTTCACCAGATTGGTTCCAGTAGTTGATGGCTACCCCCAGAGACAAAAATGGTGCTAATACTCCCCTCACACGTATATGACTTTCTCTGAGTGTCCAATCACACAAATTAAGGTATCTCACCTAGCAACACTTTCCAGTCCCTAGCAACTAGGAATTATGCCTTTTTGCATGAAAAACAATCACACACAACATCTTCATAATTTATTCTAGAATTTTTTGCAAGCTAACAGAAATCAGAGATAAGCATTGATGTAGGCCTGGCCTAGGTTTGGTTCGTCTGCAGTGTTGCTTCATTTTAAAAGGCTATGTTCATGGGATCTCTCTCTCTTTAAATTAATCTAATCAATAATAAATCAATAGATCGATAAATAGAAATAGATATAAGATGCATTTTCTTGCATCAGAAAAAATTCAAAATAAGTCTTAACCAAGGAAAACATTAATAAAAAAAAAACAAGATGGAAAATATCTATCGGTATAATATTATTCACTATCTGAATTTTAACAAACAACCCCAAGAGCTATTTCCTGATAATAAATTTACCAATAACGTATTTTTGTAGCCATGTGCACATTTCAAAAATCAATATTTTTTAATGTTTATGAAATTATAAAATTTGAATTTTTAATCTCGTCACCCCTTTAAACACCCCAACACCCCCCCCCCCCAATGTCATCAATTGACGACTCACCTTTTCCACAAAAAAGAGGGTGAAAATCAAAAATTCAAGTACCCTGGTAGCAATTAATAACCCCCACCCCTTTAATAAACCAACTTCCATCAACTTCCTTTTCCAGGCCTCCCAGGCAAGCACTGAACAACTGTTCAGAATTTTCAAAAGCCACTCTCGGAGCAATTTGGGTTTTTGATCTTTGCTTTAATTATTGTGATTATCATAATTAGCACTCCTGACTGAGACCTGGATATCCAAACTCATAAATCTATAGGCCGATCAGTTATTGGTAGTGTCATTGGTTAAAATTATTTGTGGTTTTTGTTCGTAATTTTTTTATTGATTTTTTGGGGGTGCATTCATCTGGTAAAGCAATGGTAATGTGATTTTGGAAAGTTACATTTTGGATGGTACTGTAATTATTTCACTACCATCCCAAATGTAACTTCAGTTTTTACTTAGAAATATTCAAATTGACGTTCTGCTGCTGAATACATTTTCCTAAAGTCACTCGAAGATGCTTTGCTTTGAGAAACTATACAGTTCCTTTTAAATATGCTGTGGGTCTTAATTTTTTTTTATACTGGGGTCTTTTAACTAAATTCCTTGTTGTATTGAAAATTTATTCAGAACAAATATAAAATGACAAGGAATATGTAAACAATTTACACGTATTTGCATATATACATGTATACAGAATTTTATTTGACAACGAAAGATATCATATATAACTATGCCCAATTTTCCACACCTTCTTTGGGAAAAAAAAAACAGCTGATAGAACAAAACCTCTAAACACATATATATATACACACAAAATGCCTGTCTCAAGAAAGAAAGTGAAATTTTAAAACTGTACCTTCATATCACGCCAGTGTCATTTTTCACCTGTGAAACGTCTATATTTTCCTTCTGTTTTTCTTGCCCCCCCCTAACAATTAAGGGGGGTCTTTAAAAAGTACTGTTATTGTCTCGTTAAGTGTCTGTCCCCAGACGTTGCAAATTAGTCCCAGAGAGCTGAGTTTGGTCTTAAAATTTCACACGCAAAAAAACTATAGCCCCCCCCCCCACCTCTTTAAAACTGTACTTCTCTCGATTTCACTTTTGAAGAAAAAATCTTGAGAAGTTTTACTTGAACTTTCATTAGCCTCTGGAGACCAGCTCTAAGGTATTTATAGGCCTAATAGTCATAGGCCTACTTGAATTTCTCTGCCCTTACACATATATTTTGAAAATTTTAAAGTCTTATAATCAATATAATATCAGGATTTTTACAAAATGGTAAAATGTTAGAATATCAACATTTTACAAATATATATCAATTGACCTGGAAATTTGTATTTGACTGTGAAATGTGACTATATTTCAGTTGGTGAGAACTCTTGTCAAAATTCAATTTAACTCAACTTTCTGAATGACAGGTTTGCATTTCCAGAAGCTTGTATGAAATGATGACAAAATTATAACTACTTTAAAATTTTTATCAATTCAACGTCCCATAAATCACTCAGCAGGCATAAATGGGAAAATGTAAATTATGGTACACAAAAATCGCAGATAACTGTTTATAACTACGAGTAACACCTAAACAATTATGATCTAACTCCTTCGAAGCTGTCCATAACATTACACATTTACCCTATGTGTGGAATCTCTGACTTGCCCAGCATAGACACATCTCTGCAGGACGCCAATTGTGACGCACGACCACAACGTTATGCTAATTAGGACGTTATTAGGTGCTGCCTCCTATTCAATTAAACCCCATCTCTACTGATCTGTCAACAATGGGTCTTAGGTTTGGTACCGCCCAGAAACTTAAGGTATTTATCTCAAATGGCCATAACCCTCCTGTTGGAATTGGCGACAGATGACCACCGTGAAATGACCCCCCCCCCCTCTTCCCAACTCTTGGAGAAGCCACAAGTTGGGCCTACCCGTGAGAAAGCCGATCATGCAGGGTGTAAGTTTGAGGGTGCTGGTAGGAAAGTGGGTTTTAGTAATTTTAAATTGAAGGATAGCAATAATGCTTGAGGATCTTTTTTTAAAGATTGACACAAGGTCGTGCAGTTCTGGTCTATAATAGTAAAGTGGAGGAAAAAATAACAACAATAAATTCAAAAGGAGATTTTGGTATGAAAAAGGGTGATTTTGGTCACAAAAAAGTGATTTTGACCAAAAAGGAGATTTTGGAAAAGGTGATTTTTCAAAAAGGTGATCATGACTGACATTCTCCTGTTAAGTGAGCTTTCTGCACTCTTCCTTCCAGACAAATAAATCGATAGAATTATTATTGACTGTTTCCGCTTCTTTTCTTTTTCACAAATAGAAAAACAACATCAAAAACACACACGCCTAATATTTGACGACAGCTGTAGTGCTTCATCTATGTATTTAAATAAGAGTTGGCAATTAGGGCCTACACAAGAACAACAGGTTACTTTTCTTCTTTTTTTTTTTTTCAATTCCTTTTTCCGATAAAAGGGGATTTTTTCCTTTCTGTATTCCTCTGTTTTTGAATAATTATTATCCCATCTATATATGACTGCAATCATCGATAGTGACATACATGTGGTTCTTCTGCAATTATGGACAGTGCTAATAATTGAAAAAAAAAAAAATCTTTCCCACTTTAGATCACATGGGTCCAGCACTGGGGTAAACAAAAAAGCGAAAGTACTTAGCGAAGTATTTAGGGGTATTAGCACTGGAGTACAATGCTCTACAAATGACTTGGCACCATTTCTTTGAAGTTGTGTGAGCTGTAGCACCAATTAAGTAGCGAAACTCCTTTAATGAATTTCTCTAATCCCAGAGGCCTACACCATATACAGGCCTACCAGCTGGTGGAGCAAAAGACTTGCTCTAATAGGATTTAATTGTTTCCGGTATAGGGTAGGATATGTTGTGTGTTCTGTGATCAGGTAGTATGCTATCAGATCTTGATCAGGTTTTGGGGTAGTAGCAAGGCAGTTTTACTATCAGAGAGAGATCACTGGCACAGATTTTTGGAAAGAAAATTGATATTTGTGATATTTTAGACTGCTCAAGAACAATTTGCAGACCTAAACCTGCCTGATGAGAAAAATATAGACCATTTCGAGTAGCTTTATAATTTTCTCACAAATTATAAGATCTTCAACACTGATTTTTGGAAAAGTTCTATTTTAGACTGCTCAAAAACAATTTGTAGACCTATTAACGCTGTTTTAAGAGAACATATTGACCAAAGCTTATTTGAGGATAGCTTCATAATTTGGCAGAAATTGCAAGATGTTCAACACAGATTTGTTAGGAGAGGTGGACATTTTTCCTATTTTTTGCTAATAACAATTTGTAGACTCAAAGCTGTTTGAGGAGAAAGTATATAGGCCAATTTGAATGACTTTTCAAGTAATTATAAGATATTTACAACTGATTTTTACAAAGTTTATATTTTCACTGTTTTGGAATTCACAAAAAACAACTATTGAGTGGCTTTCTAGATCTTCAACATTCATTATCTAATAAGCAGACAAGTCTTTTTGCAATTTTAGGTTCTTAAGCTAATATATATTTTTAGAGAAATTAATTCACCATTTTGAATAGCCAAAAGTATGTGTGGACCTGACACCAATAAAAAAAAGTCAATACAAAACATGCTTCGTGGTTTTAAAACAAGTCGATTGGTCAATGTACATTTAAAAAGTCATTCATGGATGCCAACTTTCAAAATGGTTATGTCTTCATTACCAAATTACAATTAGGAATAGTTTATTGGTGGTTTAATACATTTGTTTTGTTACTAAAGTATTATGTTATTGGTCAGTAATAGGGCAATATACCGATTATTGTACCACCTGTTTTGGGTTTTAGAACCTAAAAATCATAAACTTTGAGTACTTATTGTTTTCATGTTCATACAATAATGCTAAAAGTTGGGCAATTAGGTTTAGTAATTTTATGTATTCTAACAGTACCATAGAATAGTTTGAAGTACCTAAAATCATGAAGTATTTTCTTTGTTGAAAGGTCATTTTCGTGTGATGCATGGGTTTTAGGCTTTTTGCCTTGTACATATTTTCATGTCACGTCTTGAAACCATATGGATGTTGTCATCAAATAAATCATAACAATCTTAATTTTTCGAGCTGTGGGATTATATAATTCTTCATAAATTAACAACATTTTACATCAATTCATTGAACTCAATATATAACAGATCATACATTTATTTGTGATCTTTCTAAAACATCAATTTCACCCACTTTTGGTTGCAGTTCTGACCATAACTTTGGATTTTGAAATTTTTCATGCTGCAAATCTCAATTAAGAATATCTGATTCGCTTCTTATTACATCGGGGGGGGGGGGCAATGATCATTTTGCAAAAGAAAAGGCATTTAATGTGATTTCATCCCTATCAAAGGACTGTTCAGGTACATTTATAATAACATTGTATATCAGATAAAATGGTCATCAATTTGAAGTCTTTGCCAAACTTATGACAGGCTTAGAGATAATAAAACCTCCTATGATCCCACTACTACTAATCCTACATTATTTGTGTGACAATACAAATTCGGTCTTTCTGAGCATCTAGTGAGAGCTTTACCATGTCATCACTACGTCTGCCATAGACCTACGTCTCCAGAACAAATAAGTGAGCTATCTCCACTCCACACCAGGACTTGATACAATGCAAACAATTTTTTTAAAGTAAACAAAAAAGGTAAATATGACATATCCATTAAAGATACCAACCAGTTTTTATTGTGCGATATATGCTTGCTGCTGACAGAGCCACACTGGGCTAACAGTGATGCAATGAGCGAACCCCATTGACCAATCAGAGAGCAGAAAAATGTAGGCCCCTCCTGCTCATGAATATTGTGACGTGAGTAGCTCCTAATATGGGAGGGGCGAGTGCTCACCTTGGCAAATGAAAGGGCTATCCTCAAGTAGAGGGGGTTATTTTACTCTGAGCTTTCACAGGGACAGTTGTGTGCTCATAACGGTCTGAGAGAAAAGCTGTGATATTGAATTGTGTCTTCACAAAAACAGGATTTGATTTTTGACATTTTGAGATTTGAGGAAGTTCAACATTGCCCATGGATTATTGTTAGTTTATCTGATTTGAGGAGCTACAGACAATTGTTGAACAGACTTTGATTTTACTCATCTACTTTTGGTGTGAAAACATTGGACAGTTTATTACCAAAAGGACAGTGAAAATATTCAGACTTTCTCAAAATTGGACTACCTTTCCTTGGACAAATTAAGGTATTTGTGAACACTCATTTGCCTTTTTGTTTGAAAAAATCTGAATTTAAGGCTTTTTGAGTAGGAACAAGACTTTTAATAGAATAAGTTGAGACTCTAAAATCTTCTAAACAAAATCTGGCATGTTGCTGGAGAAATGTTCTGAAGAGAAGAGATCAGATGACGTCATCATAATGGAGACAACGTCAAGAACAACGTCATCAACGTCCAAGGTTACGTCCCAATGGCAGAACAACGTCATCAAGCCAGTTCCCGAGAGGCCTGAGCCTGTCTATCCAATCCAATCAGTGATCAGACCTGAAGCTCTGAGTTTGAAGTCGGGACCTGATAATAACACCAACATGAGGGTCAACTCTCTCTCCACATTAATGGGTCTACCAACTGCGCCCAGCCAGAGTATGTACCCATTTCTTCAACTGCCTTTAGGAGCACCGAAATATCTGCCCTTTGGGCCCTTGCTGTATCATTCTAAATACCCATTGGGCAAAAAGACATTCCATTGCCCCCAATGCAGATACGTCACAGATAGAAAGAACAATTTGAAACGTCACATAGCAACGATGCATCAAGATTGTGGGAAACCCCTAGAATGTTGTGAGATCCATTTCAAGAGCAAGGCAGCCCTCCGAGACCACGTGATGATGTTCCATAGGGCTGGCTACAAGTGTAGATTCTGTGGGAGGAATTTCTGCAGGAAAGCTTTGTTGAAAAGACACTTAGCAGTCCACAATGGTCAAAAGGACTTCATCTGCTCTGTGTGTGATTATGCAACGAGTCATAAGTCCAACTTAGAAAGACACAAGAAAGTCCATGGCCAAGGGACTTATTCAGATGATGAGGACCTAGATGTCCACCCAGAGGGTATGATAGATGTAGAGGGGTTAGAACCACACCCCCTCCACCAGAACTTGATGGGTATGCACCCCCTCTCATCCCTACCCCATTCGCATCACCTTCAAATGCTGAGATCACATCAATTCCACCATTCTCACTTACTCAACTTAGCTGCAGCTGCGAACAGTCAATCCGCCAACATTCATTCCAGTCTGAATAACCACTTCAGCAGTCAACCCGCCTCCAGAGATAAAGCCCCCGAAGATCTCTCGCCAGGAACTTCAGGCAGCCGATCCCCCGATGCTCCCAGCAGGACTCCCCCCGTGCAGCAGCGTGAAGATGCCCATGTCTCAAGGTAAATTACAATTTCACTTTATGTAGGGCCTACTTTTCTATAGAAGTTTCTGAATAGTTTCCAGATTTTCAACACAAGCTGTACACTATATACAGTGTACTTTATTTCTGTCGTATTACTGTGATTTCAAAGAAAATTTGACTTTGATGACTTTCCCCAAGCTTTGTCATTAGGGCCTGTGGGAATGTTTCAGCTAAACTAACCTTGAAATCTAAAAAAGCAAATTTTAGGTCTGCAAGATAAATATCTGATTAAAACTTGGCCAGTCAAACCCCTCAACAATCAGAGAAATCATTTTATTTAAACGATTATCAAATGGAAATAAAAGCCAATATTGCAAGTAGTTTTCTGGTTAGGGTTCATTCTCTGAAAAGTAGGATTATAATAAAGCAAATTCGTGGTTGGTCTCAGAAGTAATTTAAAAATAAAACTACTTTTTCAAAACACAGTGTGTGTCATATTAATCATTTTTGGCTCTTGTGATCATCCCATAAATTATACAAATTGCTAAATTGTTGGTATAAAATTTCCAAAATATTTCGCAATGTTGCTTACAATTCTAGTTTCCTTTTTTTTGTTGATATCCTTCTCCAATATCCATATCTCATTCCAAGTTATTGACTTTTTTCTGTTTTCTTTTTCTCTTTCATTCTCCCATTCACTCTGATTTCTCGGTTTTGTTGTCATTTCTCATCTTCTGTTTTTTACTCTTTTGTGTGTTTTTTTTTTTCTTCTTTTTTTCCTCTTCTCTTTTTTTATTTTATTTTATAATTTTTTTCCTGTCTGTCCTTCCGCATTTTCATCTCCCTCTTGTTACTCTCGAATCTTCCTGCGTCTCTGTCAATACTCATGTGATCTTTTGATAGATCTCAGCTTATTTCTGATATGCTATACGAAAATAATTATATATCACTTTATCAAATTATGTAATATTTACCTTTTGAAATATCAATAACGCGCAATTTCCCCAGTTGCTTTTTGGCTGTATCATCCAAGGTTTCTATTCGGACAATACATTTTTAATGCTTACTAACCACATTTGAAGCATTAATCGGAAGAAGTAAAATGTTAGTTTAACCCTGCATGAAAGTTGTATATTTTAATGAAGATACCTAATAAGTCCAAAACTTTATTGAAGAGGATTTATCATGGAGTTCCGTTGCGGATGGTTGTTTTGGTGATGATTCAAATTGTTTCACTGCGGGTGGTACCATGCATCCGAATGACAGAGGAGCTCCTTGGAAGGGAAATCTATCTATCTATCTATCTATCTATCTATCTATCTATCTATCTATCTATCTATCTAGATCTATCTATCTATCTATCTATCTATCTATTAAATAGGAATGTATGAATGTCATTTCTTTCTATCCTAATTTCACCTAACATAGAAAGTA